>CAXKWD010000006.1:145840783-148240783 GCA_964059195.1 Ectobius pallidus
TATAGAGGGTAGAGTATTTTCTGCCTAATCACCACTAAATGTTCATAAATACAATTCCAAGAAGGCACATCATAGAATTTACAAATATTGTGAAGAATTGTAGTTATTGTCTGAGGTGTTAAAAATTACCAAATTATACACTTAACTGTTAATATTGGATGTCCAGCTTTTAGATAATTTCCAGTATCTAGCAACAGTAACCAGATTACTGTCCGGTATGCTTCTTGTTACAATAAATATTAGATGAGAAAATAGTAATCATTTGGGTTCGGCCCTGAGATAAAGAAACTTTCACAAGTGTTGGTTTGAAGAAGGGGAACCATACTGAGAGGACTTATAGTCATAAAAATTCATTCGTGAATTTTCGTTTGGTTTGGAGAAGGGGGAACCATAGTAAGAGGATTATAAAAGCATTTTAAGTCATTAGTAGTCATTATTCATGAAAATTCTTTCGTGAATATTCACTTGGTTTGGAGAAGGGGAACCATGCTGAGAGGAATACAACAAAAGCATTTTAAGCTGTTAGTACCAGTAGTCATTTTATAGCCTATTTGTGAACAAATTGAGAAATACAATCCGTATAATGAGTCAACAACGGACACATCTGCTACTGTAAAAATTGTCTGCTAAAGAAGGTATCCACTCTCTATATTGGTCCTGAAACAGGTGCATGCTGATTTCTTATGTTGTTACATTACTGCACCACTGTCTTTTTGGTACCACCTCCATTACCATTTTGAAACTGCCTGATTGAATGTTCATTTCTATTATGACATTCCTTAATTAGCTTCTTCTTTTTTGACTATTCCCCCCACCCCCGAATCTAAAATTGAATCTAAAAACTTCAGAGGGTCTAGACCTAAGAACTTATTTTGGCTAATCTATGTTGAATGCTTTTTCTTAACAACCTTATCCACGGACCTGTCAAAACACACTTGCTGATATACTGGTAACATAAATAACATGTGACGATAAGTAAGCCCTGTACACGTACAAAGTTCTAAAACTGACCTGGCAGAGAGGAGTGAATTCAATCAAGGAAATTTAAGTTAAAGAACAATGAAATCGGTAGGCATACCATTAGATTTAAGATATTTTTGGACATTACCAAGCAATGACAACATACTAACTACAGTAAGGGCTGCAATCACAGCAAATGCAATCTATATAACATTACAGATAAACAAAATCAAGTAGAGTGAGTAACAAAATTGAAGCGCTTAACAATTTGATGTGCTTTACTTTTGCTCTCTTCTGGATGCTTTCCTTTGAAAAATAACAATTTTGCTCTGAGCTAGTGTGAGTAAAGTGAGTGGTCTGCCTGAACAGACTTTCCGTGAACATATTTTAATTTTAATTGTTTAACTGTGTTCGTAGGAACCTTAGTTATTACCTATTTATAAAGCCTTAATTGCAATCAATTGCTCATATTATCATGAATGGAAAAACGTGGGATTGAGATGTGGGAGGGGAAATGAGTGTACCCTGAGAAAATCTTTCCAACCCCATTTTGTCTGGTATGTATATGAGTGTACATGTTCAGCCGGCTGCGAAAAGAATAAGCATCCTAAATGTTATAGGTTCCATATTTAGAATACTGCTCATGCTCGTTTCATCATCGTCTACATACACAAGATAACACATAATTAAACCATTGAAATTGCCTCTATTTTGTTTAAGAATCTGATATTTGTTATTACTCCGAATGGAGAGTCAAATTTGGACACACTAGTGACCAGGTTATATGAAAAATTAATTAGAATACAGTTGAGAAGTATAAATTCCACTGAAGCCAATACAAATCCAATAGCCACGCATTATGCCTTTCTTTTAGTTATAGGCTATTAGCAACTAAAGTGACTATGGTTCTTAAATCACTGCCCCAAGAAATGTGGCAATATCTTTTGGAATAAGGAAAATCTTTTTAAAAAATCCTGCTTGTGAACATGTCAATCATATCTCTCTCATTGCTACCGAGGATGGCTAGCAGGGAAGTACTGCCCCATCAGCTCATTGGCTTAGTTCGCATCTGTTACTCTGAGAACAAACGATCTTCAATACACAAAAATGGAGATATTACCTCTGTGCCAGACACACCAATTAGGATAGTTAGACCATCCGACCCTTACCACCATAAATTGGAGATTCCTCAATTGCAATAGTCTTACAACAGACTGACATCTCCGTCTAATTTTAAATGAAGGACAAACCAATTTTTGTATTTTTATTTTCTATAATTTTACTTATCTGAATTATAAAACTGGTACTTAGGCTATAAATTAATATAAGTCAATAATTTGCTAATATCTATATTTTATACTCTGTAAAGAAATTTTCATATTGTACATATTTCTTCAACTGTAAGTTTATATTTGTATTTGTAATTATATTGACGTGTCCCATAACATGCATATGTTCCGATGGACTTAATAAATCAAATCAAATCAAATCAAAACCTTAATGCAGAATCTGTTATTCACATAGATATATTGTTCCAACTTTTCAATTAGGATAGTTAGACCATTTGACCCCTACCACGATAATTTGGAGATTCCTCAATTGCAATAGTCTTACAACCGACTGATATCTCCGTCTTATTTTAAATGGTGGTAAAATCCATTTCCTAGAAGGAGAAACCTTTATTGCAGAATCTGTTATTCACACATATTTCATATTTCATATTTATTTGTTAACCTTTAGGCAGTACAGACTGCAATCGGTCATATAAGCTATTTACATTAATACTTATCAACAACATTAATACTTACATTAATACTTATCAACAACAACCTAAGCTATGCTAATTCAATATTTAATTATTTACAATCTTATAAACATATAATTATACGTGTCAATTGTTATACTAATACTATAACCTAAGTGACACTAAATGAACAAAGTATACTTATAGTTTACACTAATTTCTTACCCTTTTACATCATGTAATTATTTGCACTAAGTTGTTCTATTCTATTTGCATGTCTGATTCTAGGTATTCTTGAATATTATAAAAAGGATTTTTTTTGTAGCCAGGAATATAGTTTTTCTGTAAATAAATTTGGGGACATTTCTTGAAGTTTATCTGGTATGTATTGTTCCAACTTCTCAATAAGGATAGTTAGACCATTTGACCCCTACCACGGTAAATTGGAGATTCCTCAATTGCAATAGTCTTACAACAGATTGAGATCTCCATCTTATTTTAAATGGTGGTAAAATCCATTTCCTAAAAGGAGAAACCTTTAATGCAGAATCTCTTATTCACAGCGATGTATTGTTCCAACGTCTCAATTAGGATAGACCATTTGACCCCTACCACGATAAATTGGAGATTCCTCAATTGTAATAGTCTTACAACAGATAGACAGACATCTCCGTCTTATTGTAAATGGTGGTAAAATCCATTTCCTAGAAGGAGAAACCTTTAATGCAGAATCTGTTATTCACAGAGATGTATTGTTCCAACGTCTCAATAAGGATAGCTAGACAATTTGACCCCTACCACGGTAAATTGGAGATTCCTCAAATGCAATAGTCTTACAACAGACTGACATCTCTGTCTTATTTTAAATGGTGGTAAATCCATTTCCTAGAAGGACAACCCTTTAATGCAGAATCTGTTATTCACAGAGATGTATTGCTCCAACGTCTCAATTAGGATAGTTAGACCATTTGACCCCTACCACAGCCACACCTTTATATGCCATCAACGAATTCTTTGAACTTTCAACTTCAAATGTAAATAGTTTTTATTGAATTAGTTCACTATTTTATAGTCTTAACACCTGACAATACCTATTGCATGTACAAATGTTTACAGGGTAAAAATATTATTATTATTATTATTATTATTATTATTACCACGATAAATTGGAGATTCCTCAATTGTAATAGTCTTACAACAGACTGACATCTCCGTCTTGTTTTAAATGGTGGTAAAAAATATTTCCTAGAAGGAGAAACCTTTAATGCAGAATCTGTTATTCAGAGATGTATTGTTCCAACGTCTCAATAAGGATAGTTAGACCATTTGACCCCTACCACGATAAATTGGAGATTCCTCAATTGCAATAGTCTTACAACAGACTGACATCTCCGTCTTATTTCAAATGGTGGTAAAATCCATTTCCTAGAAGGAGAAACCTTTAATGCAGAATCTGTTATTCACAGAGATGTATTGTTCCAACGTCTCAATTAGGATAGTTAGATCATTTCACCCTACCACGATAAATTGGAGATTCCGGAATTGCAATAGTCTTACAACAGACTGACATCTCCGTCTTGTTTTTAATGGTGGTAAAATCCATTTCCTAGAAGGAGAAACCTTTAATGCAGAATCTGTTATTCACAGAGATGTATTGTTCCAACGTCTCAATAAGGATAGTTAGACCATTTGATCCCTACCACGGTAAATTGGAGATTCCTCAATTGCAATAGTCTTACAACAGACTGACAACTCCGTCTTATTTTACATGATGGTAAAATCCATTTCCTAGAAGGAGAAACCTTTAATGCAGAATCTGTTATTCAGAGATGTATTGTTCCAACGTCTCAATAAGGATAGTTAGACCATTTGACCCCTACCACGATAAATTGGAGATTCCTCAATTGTAATAGTCTTACAACAGACTGACATCTCCGTCTTATTTCAAATGGTGGTAAAATCCATTTCCTAGAAGGAGAAACCTTTAATGCAGAATCTGTTATTCACAGAGATGTATTTTTCCAACGTCTCAATTAGGATAGTTAGATCATTTCACCCTACCACGATAAATTGGAGATTCCGGAATTGCAATAGTCTTACAAAAGACTGACATCTCCGTCTAGTTTTTAATGGTGGTAAAATCCATTTCCTAGAAGGAGAAACCTTTAATGCAGAATCTGTTATTCACAGAGATGTATTGTTCCAACGTCTCAATAAGGATAGTTAGACCATTTGATCCCTACCACGGTAAATTGGAGATTCCTCAATTGCAATAGTCTTACAACAGACTGACAACTCCGTCTTATTTTACATGATGGTAAAATCCATTTCCTAGAAGAAGAAACCTTTAATGCAGAATCTGTTATTCACAGAGATGTATTGTTCCAACGTCTCAATAAGGATAGTTAGACCATTTGACCCCTACCACGATAAATTGGAGATTCCTCAATTGCAATAGTCTTTCAACAGACTGATATCTCCGTCTTATTTTACATGGTTGTAAAATCCATTTCCTAGAAGGAGAAACCCTTAATGCAGAATCTATTATTCACAGAGATGTATTGTTCCAACGTCTCAATTAGGATAGTTAGACCATTTGACCGCTGCCTCGGTAAATTGGAGATTCGTCAATTGCAATAGTATTACAACAGATTGACATCTCCATCTTATTTTAAATGGTGGTAAAATCCATTTCCTAGAAGGAGAAACCTTTAATGCAGAATCTGTTATTCATAGAGATGTATTGTTTCAACGTCTCAATGAGGATAGTTAGACCATTTGACCCCTACCACGATAAATTGGAGATTCCTCAATTGCAATAGTCTTACAACAGACTGACATCTCCTGGTTAATCCATTTCCTAGAAGGAGAAACCTTTAATGCAGAATTTGTTACCCACAACAATTCAATTAGGATAGTTAGACTATTTGACCTCTACCTTTTGTAAAATGGAGAAATTCAGTTTGAAGAGGAGGACACCTTTAAGGGAAAATGTGTTGCCTAAAGATTATATTGTTTCTAACACCTCATTTGCGACTGTTTCATACAAAGTTTGAACTTTTGTAAAAGGATGGTAAAATTTATTCCTATAGGAATTTAGAAGACATCAAACCTCTAATGCAGAATCAGCAAATGGAAAAAGAAACCTTTAATGCAGAACCTGTTATCCACAGCTATACATTCTTTCCAGCATCACAGTTACCAAGTCCATCTGACCTCTACCAGTGTAACATGGAGATAGAATTGATTTTGAAGGGTATTCTTATGTGTTACTGATATGAACAATTCAATAGTTTGTTTTCGTAGTTTTGTGCACCAACTTTAATGTAGTATGCGCTAATGTGTCTCAGCCAAAGAAAAATTCTGGGAGTTTTGGTGTAGGAATTTATACAGTGTGAACAAGGGATGATGCCACAGGACTTGCCGTCAGCAGTGTAATGCCGATACCAGGAATAGGACAACAGATCGCCATGACAATTATGATCTCTTTGAGATATTAATGCCCCCTTCCCTGACTGAAGCAGAAGTACCAAGTCCACAGAAGTGGGAAATTGTCTGGTCTTCTCTCACATGAATTCCAGTCAGGCCATCACAATGTCATGGGAATCCAAAGAACTGCAGCAAGAAGAAGGCAGAGAAGAAAAGGTGTCCAGAACAAGAAAAAAGTAATCAAATTCATGACGTGAGAACAAATGGTAGAAATAACAAGGAAATTATCTGAATGAACTTATGCTGGGTCTCTCCCTGCTGCTTTAATCTACCTGACTTCGAGTAATACTGCAGTTTTCCATCACTGGCATTTTACTCCGACCATCTTCAATATCTGGTGTGTAAAACATGATTAAGTTAAACATTGTCTTTGACCAAGATCAAACTTAACCACTTGTGACGGTGCAGTTACTTGGAATTTTTTAAGTTCAATTAGAAAAAGAAATGACAGCGTATTTCATGGAATATAAGAAATCTTGTACCTAGATTATTTTAAGAGGACAATTTCATATTAGTATTATTGTGGCAAGATAACAAAGGAAGAGAAAAAATTATATCTCTCAAAGGTAACTATATGGTTTGTTAGTGAATGAAAAGAAACTTCCTACTAATGGAAATAATCCCATCTCACTTATGAGAAAGTTTTAGTAATACTAAGATCATAAGCTACAGTACCTACTGCTCCACATTTTTGTTTGGCCTTGCAACATAGAATCCTTGCCAGGCCTCACACTGGAAGGAATGTTGCATTGCTATAGTGGAAAACCTCAAACTTACTCTGCTATAAGGAGTGGACATAGTCCAGAAATGGAAGATCATCTGAGATGCTCACATGTTGGAAATGTTGGAATTACACTTTTTAACAAACTCCCACCAAATGCCAGAAATGTTAATTCGAAAAGATTTAAAATAGTAATCAAGCAATGGCTAAAAAGCAAGGCATTTTACAGTATACAGGAGTTCGATGAGACAAATCTGGATGTTCTGGTGTTTTAGTGTTAGAATTTTTATACTGATGATGTCTATTACTTTGTTCAAGTTTAATGACAGATAAATAAATATCATTATTATTATTATTATTATTATTATTATGAAGCCATCCAGATGATCATGATGTCTTGGGAATCCAAAGAACTGCACACCAAGACTGCGAGTAGAAAGAATGCAGGAAAGAAATAGATGCTCAGAACAAAGAGAAATAGTCATCAGCTACAAGATGGCAGGAATACCAAAAAGTGGAGATGAATGGACGTATACTGAGACATTCTCAATGGTTCTGATCATTGCCAACACAGACCATAGTTATGTGTTGTTAATGATGTAAAAGTAATGGATTAAAATACTACCTCAGCTTGAATATTTTCTAAATAAGTTCTGCAAAACTTTTTAACAACATTGAATCTGTGGATAAATTGACTCAGAAATGCTCCAGATCCTGAGCATATGGAATTGGAACGTTTTCGTCTTGTATCGTTTGTTGTTAATTTGATGTCTCAAACAGTGTAATATGATGATTTATGATGACCAATGTCGTCTGAGTGAGACGCTATAGGAGAATTATCCAACATGTTCAATTGTGGAAGATTTCTTCATCGTGCAACACAGAAGGGGCACCTGTTTTACATGGTACAATAAGCAGACATCAATACAGACATGGAAATTCTACACAAATTTTGCTTTCCACATGGTGATGTGATGTGTATTGAGCATGAACTATTTGTTAATATCAGTCATAAATTCAATTCTTGACTGAGAGTCATTGAATTATGCGCCTGGACAACTTAAAAGCAATGGCTGGGTGACTTTAATTTTAGCGACTGAATATTTATTTAAGTTCTTGTCTCTTCTATACTGATGAACTCTGCTCATCTGCAACGAATTGGACAATGACTGGGTACGATGGTGCCCATTAGTAGTGAATTTTACATTTTACCCTGTTCATCCTCAATGTCCAGTGCATCAATCATGAGTTAAATGAGGTATTAACAAGGTACCTTAATGCCAACACCAGGGACTGGGTAACCAATACCATGACAACTTTACTTCTCGAGAAATTAACGCCACCTTCCCTTACTGAGGTGCTTGTATATGAAGCTAACTAGCTCATTATGATATAATGGCAATCCAAACAACTGTACCTCTTGTGCAGCATAAATCACCAAGACTCCAAGCAGAAAGGAGACAAAAAAGAAGAAGATACTCAGAACAAGGGAAGCAAGTCATCAGATTCACGATGGTCAAAACAAATGGCAGGGATTCCAAAGAATGAGCTGAGTGGATGTATACTGGGCTGCTCTTGGTTCTGACCTTTGCCAACACTGGCTGTGGTCATTTACTATAAATGATGTAAAAGTAAGATGCTTAATGGATTAAAATACAACCTATGCTTGAGTATTTTCCAAGTAAGTTGTACGATACTTTTTAAAAATGCTGAATCCTTGGATCAAGTGTCAAATGTTGCATTGATGATCGTAAGAATAGTATCAGTGTAGGCCTTATTGAAGCCTTAAGTGAAATTGGGGACACAAATGGTAAAATTGATATTAGAATCGGGAAATATCTACTTAAAGAAAAGGATGATATTTCTAGTAGTATTTCATGATAAAGTTAAAATTCTGCCTGATCATGTATTACTTATAAGTTGTAATGAAATACCTATTACAAATTAGCCCCCTACTACCTGACCCAATGGACACTAAGAGAATGAACCAGCTGAAAATGCTGATAAAGTGTCTGACAGATCAAAAACGCTGCATCCATTGATTGGTGATAGTTGTAGTAACAATAATAATGGGAGTTAACTGAGTAATGGTATTAACAATTGTGTTTCTTGGTCTCAGATAGTGCATCATAAATCAATATTGCAAGAGTCCTTTTAATCTCAATTTCTTCAGTAAAGTATTCGTTAAGGTACAAGACCAAAAAGGTCATAAGGCATCTAGACTGGGAGTTATTTTCTTTAATGTAATGCAAAAACTGAATTATTAACGGAGCTCTTTGATGGACCAATAAAACTTAAATACTGCACGAAGAAATATTTTGTGTTACTATAACACAAAAAATAATCTCACTTGAAATTAACTGAAGGCAAATGTAACACAGAAACCTCACCAGGCCCTACACTGGGAGGTATGTTGTATTCCTATATCGAAAGTATTGCGTTTCTTAAAGCTTACTCCACCATGAAGAGTGGAGATGACATGAGTAACACCTGAACGAGTGAAATTCTTTTGCTTGCATAAATTTGTTATCAATTTTTATTAGGCTTCTTTCACGTAGTGACCAATGCAATGTAGAATTCTCACTGATTATGGGTCATCAATTAGTATGATGTCAATTTGCTACAGGAAGAAAATGGTAAATTTTACTGGTTGAATAACTTCACCAAAGACAATGTCTTGCTGCTCTGCTAACTAATGTTTAAGCCGAACAAGACAAAGAAGAACCATGGACATGTTGTGAGAGTAAATTTCTCAATGTTACAAAACCCTTGAATTAACATGTATATTGAAGGGGTACAAATTATACAAATAAATCGATTGGGAGTTTTGATGTAGAAATGTATACAGCACAAACCAAAGCTAAAGCCATTGAACTTCCACTGAACTTCTGTCAGTAGCATAATGCCGATACTGAGGACAAGACAACTGAGTGCTGGGACAGTTTTATTCATTCTTGTGTCCGACTTAAGGGTTGTTTATTAAATAGTTGGCACTCTGCTGATGATGCAGGAACACCACCTGCCAAACGGCCGTCCAGAAGTTTACCAAGGTAAATAAAGTGCGTTAAGGAAAGTGTTTTTATTCGATAGTTTTATCTCTCGAGAGATTAAAGCCACTTTCCCTGACTGAAGCAGAAATACCAAACCCAGAAGGGGAAACCAGTCAGGACATCGCAATGTCATGGGAATCCAAAGAACTGCACCTGATGTGCAGTATAAAACACCCAAACCTCAAGCGAAAAGCAGACAGAAATGAAGACACCGGAACAAGGAAAACAAGGCATCAGATAGGAGAACAATTGGTAGGAATACCAAATAATACTGCTGAATGGATGTATGCTGGGTCACACTCTGCTGCATTGTCTATCTCATGATTCTGACCTCAAGCGATAATGTATTTTGCCAATATCGGCATTTTATTCTAACCATCTCTATATCTGGAGCATCAGTAATGATTAAGTTGAATGTGGTATTTGACGAAGTTAAACTTAGCCACTCAGAGTGTCGTCATGTGGAACTGTCTGAGTTAAGTTTGAAAAAAAAGGGCAATGTATTTCATGGAATTTAAGAAATCACATGGCAAGATAAATCTGAAGAATGTTTTTATCTGTCAAGAGTAACCGTATTGATTGTTAATGAATGAAAATAAAAATTCCTGCTATTAGAAGTAATCCCATTTTACTTATCAGCAAAGTTTTTATAACACTGAGATCATAAGCCACAGTACCTACTGACTCACATTCTTGTTTGAACTTGCAACATAGGAACTTTGCCAGGCCTCACACTGGAAGGAATGTTGCATTGCTATAAAAAACCTCACTGATTCAAACTTCCTTCACTATAAGAAATGGAAATATGCCATGAGAAGATTATGTGACACCCAAAAGAGTGGAATTCTTCTGGTTGCAAGAATCAAGAGTCCTTTTAATCTCAGCTTGTTCAGTAAATCTTTTGATAAGGTACAAGTTCGGAAAGATCATAAGGCATCAAGACTGGGAGTTATTTTTCTTGACTGTAGTGCAAAAACTGAATTATTAATGGAGCTCTTGGATGGGCCCATAAAACATAGAAACTGCACCAAAAAATATTTCGTGTTACTGTAGCACAGAACATAATTTCACTTGAAACTAACTAATGACCAATGTAAGACAGGTACCTCACCAGGCCCTACACTGGGAGGTGTACTGCCTTGCTCCACTGACTCCATAGACATCAACACAAGATATTCAGCAAGCTATTGAAAATATGATACAAACTGAATAGGAAGGTAATATAAATTACCAGTCCATCATTCATGATTAAGTTAAGTGTAATATTTGTTCTGGAATTGATCATGGCTGTGTTTACACATTCTTGATGGAAAAAGAAGAAATCATGTTCTTATATTATTGTAGGCTATTATTGTAGGCTTATATTATTGTAGCCTGGCTGTACACGGGTTCCACTTTAAAATGTGTACCACGAAACTGTTTCACAATCCAGGAGAATCGTGCGTGTGTGCTATGTGTGGGAAGGAGTGCAGTAGATACCATATAGTGGAATGTGAGGCAAGAAAGATTGCAATCAGCGGAAATTGTGGAAATGTACTAATGTATCGCAGAAATTGAGAGTCCTTATAAACACAGAAAAACAATCAGTAAGGTCAAGAGAGAAAATGTTACAAGGCAACAAAACTTACAATTTCTTTTATAGTGCAATAACTGATATTGCTTCAAACAAACTCCACCACAATAAAAAATCAAGCATCTACCAAATTAAATGTAATGATTGTGATAAAGTCTGTGTAGGAAAAACCAAGAGGACATTAGAAGTCAGAACAAAGACACATCAAATATCAAAATGCAGACATCAGCAGGAGCGGCTCACTTTTGCGATGATAACCATGAAGTTGACAGGGATCCAGAACTATTAAAATGTGTTCGTGGCCACAAGGAGCTTTCGATCTGGGAGAGGACTTTTCTTCACAAGAAGGGGAACCAACAAATGAACTTCAATATCCCGATCAATGTTTACAACATCTCAAAGTCTGTACCACGTCTGCAAGAGGGTGCCATGGCAGTTGAAGTATAGCTGTTGACAATAGTAGTGAAGGCAACAAAACTGGTACAGGTAAACTATACCAAAAGTGACCAAATACACCATCTCTTATATAACTATTATGTTATATAACTTCAATATGTTAACTTCCAATACAATTTAATATTCATTAGATTTAATGGAGTTTTTTATCAATACAACATAGAAACCTCATCACCATTGTACTAGGATGACTACTGTGTTACTATAACATGAAACATGATACCACATGACTAACTAAAGACTAATGTAACCTAGAAACCTCACCAGGCTTCACACTAGGAGAAATCTTGCATTGCTTCAAACTTACTCCACTTGGCATAGAGTTTTGATGTGGGAACCAAAGATGAAGCCACTGAACTTCTGTCAATAGCATAATTCCAACACCAGTTTTATCTCTTGAGACATTAATGCCACCTTCTCTGATTGAAGTGGAAGTCCCAAGCCCAAAAGCAGAGGATTGTCTGGGATGCTGAGAATGAAGCAAATCAGGTCATCACACCATCGTGGGAATCCAAAGAACTGCACCTTCTGTGCACTACCTGAGAATCCATTTAAATTAGTGAAAGTGTCTAAAATTGCTGGAACTAATGTCCTTTATTACTACACATACAATAAATGGAAGACAAATGAAATTGGTGCAAAAATTAAAATCAAATCTTCCACAAAATAAAATACGGTAAAATGAGAGAAGATATTTCCTTTCAATTAACTGAAATGCATGAACTTACCACTAATTCAGTGTTCCAAAGAGGAAGAGTAATGGTTAAATATAAGAACTGCATACTCCAAGAAAACACAAATAAAAGAACAAGCGACACAAAGTTACTGTTTTCCATTGAAGCCATGTACCGCGAATCTCATTTCTGCTTGCCTCAAGTGGGATTTAGTTTCAAGAACACTAACAACATAAGCTGTAGGGCATCTAATATGAGAATGGTGATATTTTTTAATATTCATCGCAACAACACCAAAAACTCTTGTCAACCGTAACAAATTCTACTCAACTTCTAGGCCTATATCATATTCATTTCATCTTTCTATATAATTAAAAACATACGAACCAACAATAACTTAGCAGTATAACAAAATTAAAATGTTCAACAATTAGGTGCTATCGTATTTTTTAATCTATCCTCTCCTATCTATTTAATCTATCCTTGCTTTCGGAAAAAGGATGTTCAATCAGCCGTTGAAAACATGAGGCAAACTGAACATAGATGTAAAAACTTTGAGCTTATCTTTCAAGATATTCACTGGTTATGTGGAAATATACTTAAAGTATCACAGGAACTGAGATTTCTTTTAAATGCAGTTCATATATCGTTCATTAAAACATTCTGTAGGGTGCAAGGCAGAAAAGATTACAAGGCATCAAAACTGGGAGTTACAGTTATTTTATAGTGTAAAAACTGAAATTGGTTCTAACAAACTCTATTGGAATTTTTGCCAATGCAACATAGAAATCTCACCACCTTTGCAATGAAGGTAAATGGCTCAGTAAGCTCAAAGGATTGACGAGTAGTGAGTGGAAGGATGCAATTAAGATGACAGCGAATGTTTGTCCAGTTCATGCTCTACCAGGCAGGTCCCAAGACGGTCACCATTGCCGTCGTTGCGGCAGTGAGAAAGAAACTCTTGCTCACGTCTTGGGTGCTTGTCCTTATGGTGAAGTATTGAGGAACAGTCGCCATCACAAGATCCAAACATTAATTGCAAATGCCCTGCGGAAAAATCAGCATCAATTAGATGAAGAGGTCTACGGCGTTTCTGAAGGTGGCTCTTCTAGAAGAATTGACATCATTGCCATTCCACCAGGCTCAACCAATGGTTATATAATTGATCCTACAATCAGGTTTGAAACATGTAGCACCCAACCTGCAGAAGTTCATGATGAAAAATGTCGTATCTATGAACCCACCATCGCATACTACAAAGGAAAATACTCCCTTTCTTCTATTACCATCTTTGGTCTGATGGTGGGTGCAAGAGGAACAATTCCTTCACTCTTTGTGGATTTCTGCAGATTCTTCCATCTCAACAGCATTGTCATAAAAGAAGTGTGTCTGACAGCCCTGAAAGGTTCCCTCTCTATACTCAGGAATCACTTATATTCCTAATTTGTATATATTTGTCTTGTAGTTTTTTTTTTTTTCTTGTTGTTTCATAAGTTTTCTTGAGTTTTTCTTAATGTTTATTGTAAATGCTTGTAAACACTTCTTTGTGGTGTAAATTATCTTTTTTCTATTACGCTTTGTCTTAGGGCAACCCTTAACTGAGGGTAGCTGAATGTGAATAAATAACATTAAAATAATAAGTACATTATGTTACTAAAAACCAAAGCACGATACCACAAAAAATTAACTATAGACTAATGTAGCCTAGAAACCTCACCAGGCCCCACACTGGGAGGTATGTTGCATTCCTATATGAAAACATTTGTGTTCTTAGAACTTACTCCACCATGAGGAATAGAAATATGACATGACAGTATCATCTGAAGGAGTGAAATTCTTGTACTTGGTTATCAATTGTCATTGGGTTTCCTTGCCTTATTGACCAAAAATCTCACTGTTCTTGGTTCATCAGTTAGTATGACATTAATTTGCAACAGAAAGGCAATTATAAATTTTACTGGTTAAATAACTTCACCAAAGACAAAGTCTTGCTGCTCTGGTGACTAATGCTAAAGCCAAAAAAAGACAAAGAAGATCCATGAAAATGTTGTCTGGTAAATTTCTCAAAGTTACAAAACTTTTGAATCAACTTGTGTATTGAAGATATTATTGCTTAAAAAAAGAAATATTTACCGAGGAAGGATTTTGACCGTCGAAAGAAACCATTTGATTTGTTAATGAATGAAAAGAAACTTCCTGCTAATGGAAACAATCCCATTTCACTTCACTAATGAACACCTGGAAATCCATCATTGAAATTAACTTTAAATTTCCAACCATAATAAATGTTGCTCGCCATCAATACTGGTATATTTATATTTATTTATTTATCCTTGGATCTTTATATACATTATAATCAAGTAGGACTGTACGTGCTTACTGTGTCACAAAGCCTGTGAGAGATACCATATAATGGTCAGGGTGACCAGACATCCCAGTTTTACTAGGACAATCCTGGTTTTACTGAGACATTATGGTTTGGAAACATTTTTCCAGTGTCCCAAGAAAATTTTTGAGTTGTCTAAATGTCCCGGTTTTTGTGGAATGATCACTTTTAATAGAAAAAAATTTTATTTGGCACGATGCCCACCTTAGTTTTTTTTCCACCATAGCAAGACAGTGCAGTGCAGAAACTGAAATTGCTTCTAACACACTCCATAGTTTGAGAATCACTGCCTTATGTTAATGAAAGTACAATTTTTATTTTTAATAAGTTTTGGATTTTAAAAAAAATTCCTTTCAGTGTTGTTAATGACAGTGATGATGATGATGATGATGATGATGATGATGATGATGATAAATAATAATAATAATAATAATAATAATAATAATAATAATAATAATCTTTTCTTGTAAAGGAGGCTATCTATATGCTAGTAATAAATTGATTAATATTTCAATTTTATGACGATTTTGAAATTTATTTCGGCACTAGTACCTATGTAATTATCTTTTAGAAATATATTCTCAGGGAATGTTCGGTTGAAAAAGGGAAATATTTATGGAGAAAAAAGGATTTTATCAACTGGGAGGTTGGCAACACTTTTAACTGCAGTAAAATCAAAATGGCGGAAAAAAGACGGTTCTTAGTTATTTCCAGTGCAGAGAAACAGTTAAATAAAGGTCATAAGAGGAAGATAAACATTGCAGAATAGAATTAAATGTGACTAAACAACGAAGAAATTCCGGAGACCCATATAATATCAGGAAAGGACAATTAATAGCAGGAAAATGGGCAACTTAAAAGGTAGGAAGAATACCTATTCCTCTTTCAGTTTGATAGGCCTATGTTCGTCTTTTCAACTGGATTCTATATAGCTAATAATTATAATGTTAGATATTAAATAGTTCGGTAAAGTCCCATTTCAACTCCCCCCATATTATAACACGAGATTATCTCCATAAAACACTTAAAAACACATGGATTTCAAGACATATCATTCTCGGGAGAGGAGATGTTGTCTTCACAAGTGATTTGGTCCAACCCACTCACCCTAAGTATACTTTCCTTTATAGTGGGAAGTTGCAAAAAGTAGAGAGATTTCCACCATGTTGATTATTAAGACCGGAGTAGAAGTGCATGATTAGATGTTCCCAGTGTGACGTCGTCTAGCGATGAACTGTGACCAACATAACGAGACGAAAGATATAATATGCCACATTTTCGAAAGCGACAAACAGTGTATCGTACATTATTCGAAAATCCAAGGGCGCTTTGCTTCGGCTGCCGCCTCCGCTCGCGCACTTAACTGATGTGGTTAGTTTATGCATTATTTAGCTTTATGTAGAGGTTGCAGTACTGTATGGAATAGACCGGCCATCGTACTGCTGCAACGAAGATAGCTGGTCACCCTGACCGGTTGAAAACAAATACATTGTGCCGGACGTGTGAAGAAGCCATATGGAGTTGTTCTGGGACTTTGCCAATAGTTCTTTGCAAGATCAGTATTGCAATATCAAGATATCGGACAAATTATAAGTAGGCTTACTGGAAGATGAGATTTTGGGGACACTGTATGTGACATTTTCATTTTGAAAGCACGGAAAACATAAAAATTTGATGTTGTTCAATCATAGATTTAAACTATGTACAAGTTTAATTATTTTGCTGCCAACTTGACAGCAGTATATTCTATTCATCATTTTTCTCTAATTTTATTGTTATAAGTTTAGATTTTTAAGTTATTGCATTACATCCTATATTCATTTACTTACAACATTAGATTTAGCCTATCATGTTGGCTTTGGATATCTTTCTTTGTCACTTCCTGTTTCTTAAGTCAACTTGATTCATATTACTATTTAAATAACATACATTTTCTAGCTTGTAAGCTATTATCCTTATTCATTGTCTGTTATTATTCATATTTGATTATTATTTTTTGTATCCAGTCTTCAGGATACATTTCTTGAGCAGTTTATATGCATTTCATATAGCTCAATGACTTGACTTCCTTCTTCTTCACTATTCAACAATCCATTACTCAAACATGAAAGGATTCATGTTTTCTTTGGTGCTTCGGATTATCGTGATATAGTCTGATCATCAACATTCATTCTATTATTTGTATGGATAATATATCCTACAAGTTCTACGCTTCTTTATCATATGCTTCATCAAGTAAGCAATACTTCTAGTGCATCAAGAAATGGACTTAATCATTCATTCAATTTATGCCTGGCAAAATGGCGTTTCTGTGTTGTGTTTTGCTAATTGCTAAATAGCTGGGACATCACGACACATATTCTCATTCTTATAGCAGATAAAGATTCTGCTATTATCAATCTAAATAAGGACATTTACTTCGCTTCAAGTAAGTAATCATTAGTGTTACTAGAAGTGATTCCAATTTCCACACATCTACGCATTAAACATCGATCTTATTGTTGCAATTTAGCTATCATTAAATAGCTTATCCATCAGACTTGACATTCAGTTTCTAGTCTTGATAACTATTTCTACAAGTGTCACGCTTCACGGACAGATGTATATTTATTCACAAACGTGATTATATGTGACTTCAAGACTAAATTTTCATCTCCATTATCTACAAACTTTCATTCAATCGTTTATATGGTAGATGGCGACGATGTTCACATCCTTGAATCATAACTTCAATCTCTTGCGTTAAGATGGATTCACATATTACATCAAACACAGACACTACATACTAGAAGATTGTCAACCATTGTATTGATATGTAAATGCTATCTTCAAGAAGACTTTCAGCTGAAGACCTGCTATCTTCGTTTTCAACTCTTTTCAACCAAGTGAAAGTGTATTCGTTCGTGTGTTTTAGCTTATAATTAAATATTATATCTTATATCGTTAGTTTCATTGAGTGATGTATGCTATAAAGCTTATTCAATCCAATTCCTCCAATACAATGGAGGTGGTCCTCCGCCAGAGATCTCATTAGTTGTGGTTAGCACGAAAAGTGTTAAGCACAACTAAATTTTCAATCTCGTGTAGGTATTAGGGACTCTTACAGTCCGCTAGCACAAATATACGCCCCCTGATCCTACAGATGTTATGTTATCCTTAGAACCTATAGATTCCATTTATAGGCATCATACATTTGTACGAGTATTCTAAATATAGGCTAAGTACAATCGTGAAGAAGTAAGGCTAAGCAAACAATTAACCTAAAATGGCACTGAAAATTGCTCTCAAAACACGAATCTTCGTGCACTGGCCGATGTGCTATTGTCGGGAAATCAGCTTCAATACTGGAAACCTAACTGTAAGAAACTGGTCTTGGTGGCTCAGTCACTATCGAGGTCGAGGTATCTACCAGATACAAAACTTCATATCTGCCCTGGATTTCCCTCCTGTGTTTTGTATGTCCTGCTTTCCACCAGACCCCCTTCACAAAGAACGGTAACTTCATATCCGCCTCGGATTCCTTTCTTGCTTTTCTTTATTGGGGCTTTGCCCCCAGTCCCACTTGGATCCCTTCCAAGCTTCCAGCAGACAATCTTCACACCAGGAGCTTCGAGTACACAGTACTTATATAAATAGTAACAGGGGGGAACCTAACCACATAATTAGATGGAGAGCATTCACATATAGAACTATTGGCAGGACTGGATAAGCCTCTATGGGAATGGCCAATAAGATGCAAGAGAGGCTTATTGTCATATTGCTGGGTGTGAGGAATATAGGGCCTGTTAAATAAAGATGTATTTTATTACCATCTCATTCTTCTGTTACGAGGGTCGGTAACATGCTTTTCTATAGGACCAAGATGCCGATCCTAATTGGCATTTCGTTCACCATTTCCGACTGGTTTTCGTACATGAGAGAAGTGTGTTGAGATAATCATAACAACTAGGCCTACATTGAGTACCGGTAGGGGGTTTTGGGGGCAGAGCCCCCTCACAATAATGTAGCTTATGTAGTTTAAACAAAGGAGGTTTGGTGTCAGAGCCCCAAGAGCCCCAAGTTCATATAAGATGAAGGTTGGAGGTAAGGCCCGCAAGCAATATTGTACCGTACTTTAAATTAGAAAAGGTTTCGAGGGCAGCATAACAGCACGCGACTGTTGGAGGTCCAGGTTGCTATGTTGAGATAGTGTGTAATTTCGGCCCCCACCAACATTAATGCAGGTTCGTGGATATGACATAGGGACAAAGGAGAGACAAAACATACCCAGGAAGCAATAGGAGTGCCCTGATCCTGCTTAGATTAAAAAGAAATAAAGTGCCCAAACTTCCTTTATGATGAACTGAATGCATAGAATTTCCAGCACTTCACTGTTAACCATTCTCTCCATTTTATCTACCCAACACCAGAACCTGTACCAATACCATCAAAGATGGATGCTATCTGTTAAGGCAGAGTCTTTCTCAGGGAGGAGTTTTCTCTAGTGGATGAAGATGCATGCAATAACCTTGTGGTACTGCAGGCAACAACAGTAGCCTAATGATTGACCATCAGAGGTCACCATCAATTTGACTAGTCACTGGACTGTGCAAAGCTGCATTAAGGAGAAGAATTTATTTGATCCTAAAAATAAGTAATTTGCCATTTGTGTTGTGGTTCTACTCATTTTAAACGTTTCTGCTCATTTGGTGTGATGAAGTACCTCAAGAATCATTTTACTGATTAACTTGTTTCATCAGCTTTATGAAAGCCGAGAAAGCAGATACTTGGTCCTTCTCACAGTTAGATTATTTCTTTTAATTGGAGTTCCCTTTGACAGGACATGAATTGTTAGTTTTTGGTAATAATAATTACGAGTATTGTGTAGTCAAGTTGTAATGTGACAAATGCTTTGACCAGAATAATACATACTTATTACTACATTGGACAAATTCTTGTTTTCCAGAATAGCTAATGTGCTGTTTTATGTGTTGCACCTGACAAAATGAATTTGAAATCTTATTATTAATTCTATGAAGCAAATTATTGCCTATTGGTTTTAGGCCATTATATTTATGATTGACTACAACAGTGAATGGTATGCAGTATTTAACAGATTCCATTCTTGGGCCTATTTGGTTGACACTTCTATTTGCAAGTGACTATTTTTACTAACAGAAGGTTCCTCATTTGAAGCTGTAACATTGACAAAGTTTTACAAACAATAGAATTTGGTTAGGTTAGAATGAAGATTGAAATACCACAAATACAATAATTCAAATCCGTAATCCCTATAAGTCTGTTGCTGCTTTTTGATAAGAACAACAAGCTGTCTGGTGAAATCTTAATCATAACTTCGGGCATTAAGGTGGAGGAATCTGATGGTTTGCTGTCGCACCAAGTAGGCCTAGATGTTTCTTTTAACCATAGAGGAGGTAAATTTTCTGATGACAGATCCATGAGTTAAAAACATCATTCCACAGAGCATAATGAAAAAGAACCAGATTACTTTAATTTTTAAATAGAGGGATTAAAGATTGGAACGACTTACCTGTAGGCTTAGTAACCTTCAAAACGTTTCCTGCTAACTCCAACATTTTTTCAAACATATTGAGTAGGGTGTGAAATTCTGGTATGAGTAAAAATGGTGTGTTGAATTCTATATAGGCCTATAACATGCATGCGTATGAATAAGTAGTTTGTAAATATTTTTACAATTGTTAGAGTTAAACCTACCGAATTGACACCACTTTGTTGCCAAATCAGTGTTCTGTATGGGAGATACTATCGAATGTATGTGAGCAAAGATTGAGCTTGTTGATTGATTTTTTCCAACTCCAACATGAACCTGATGACGAAGTCACATCGTATGTTGCTAAAGTTGAAAAATTGTTTTTGAGCATGAATGCAGAACTTCGTTGACATAATATTTCAGTTGAGCTACTGCATGGTAAGATTTTGACACCAATTGAACCAGAATATCAAGAATTTAGCAATTTGGGCAACACTAAATGGACAGTTCTTCTTCTTCTTCTTCTTCTTCTTCTTCTTCTTCTTCTTCTTCTACACTTTCCTGTTCCGTCCTCACAGTACTTTTCTCCATCTCTTTACCGGTCTTCCTACACCTCTCTTTCCTTTTGGATTGTATAAAAAGGCCAGCTTAGGAAATCTTACATCATCCATTTTATTTATGTGCTATAGCCATTTATCTCGATACTTACCAACCCTCGGTTATTATCCCTTCTACGTTGAATTCTTGTCGTACGGATTCATTTCTAATACGTGCTTCTCTAGAGCAACCTTTTGTCCTTCTTAAAAATGTAATTTCTGAACTCTGAATTCTTGTTAGAATTATTTTTGTTGGCACCCAACTCTCAAGTAATAAATGAAATTCTTCAAAACATTTGTCAGAATCGAATGGCAAGACAAATCAGACACAAGGTACAAAGAAAATGCTAAGCAAGAAAGAATACTGAAAATGTTTACATTGCAATAAATCTGGACATCCGAAAAGAGGTTGCCATTAATTTAACAATTCAAAGTTTCAGAAGCCAAACATTTAAAATTGTTTCAACACACAGACAAGTAGGAACAAACAGACTGGTATAGGAAATGACACAGCATTCTCAGTGAGAAATGAGTGTGCAAAATCTAATGCTTTGATATGCGATTCTGAAGCAACTCACCATATGACCGCAAATTATATTTCACAAACTTTAACAAAGAAGGAGACAGTTCAAGCATTTGACAGTGGACAAGTAGATGTTGAAATGTTGGTCAACGGGAGGTGGCAGTCAGGACATCTCGAAAATGTAGACCTTGGACGCCATCTGTTCCCTGTTCAGAGCACTACAAAACATGGACTGAATGTGGAGGTAGAACATAGCCAAGAACAAGAAGAATGACTAGATTAAAGCCACAAGAAAATGGACCATGGATGCTTACACAATAGACATGTGTATGATTACTCCAAGAGGTTCAATTCAAACTACATGCAGCATTGGCTACAGAAACACTGCACCTGTGGCATGAGACACCGGGTCATCAGGACAAGCGATATGTTCAAAAGGTTCTAAATAAAATGGGCATCTGCATTAAAATATCAGAGTGACAACTTCTGTAGCCCTAAAGGATGTGCTTTGGGTAAGACTCATTGTAAACATTTCAGATTAAGACAGGAACAGTATAATACTATTGGTGCAGACGTCAATGGTCCCATATCAGTCAATGGTATTAAAGTGAGAAACAATTTGTTTGTTTCAAAATTAATTAAGTTAGGCCTACAATAAATGTTGTTGAATATTTTTTATTAAACAAAAGAATGAAGTTCCAGTTGTCTGAAAGTATTTTTAAATTAAGCAACTGTCAGTGGTCGCACAGTAAAAGAATTCTGATGTGATTATGGAAGAGATTTTGACTGCACGGAAATCACTAAAATTTTAGAAGAATGTGGTATAACAGCAGTAATTTCTGCACCCTACACACCAGAGCTCCATAGAGAAAGGGAGAATAGAATGATAGTGGAGCATGCAAGATCCACGATGTGAGTGTCTGATGTTTCTCACTCAGGCATGCATAACTGCAGTTTACCTGGATCACACTAGTAAAACTTCAATTCAAGGGAAATCACCAGTGATGGGAAAATTACAAAAGAAATAGATATTCATTTGTTTATTTATTGATTTTCCCATGACTTACCTTAAAATATTATGCATGATCTTTCAATATCAAATAATGAAGACATACATAGTTATTCCAGTGACATTTAAAAAATTTCTATGTTAATGCGGAACCATGTCCTGCCCTATGCGTGATGGTTTTCGTGCATTCCTTTCTAAACTGAACCTATAAAGTGCTTCAGCTTCGCTGCAGCGAACTGTGGTTAAAAAAGAAGGCCATGACAGTTCATACAGCAAAATGAATCAAGTGGCTTGTACAATAGTAAGAATCGCGCGACACATGGTGTGATTTTGCAGTATCGCATCGTGGAATTTGTTCATAGTAGATTATATAAGATTGGAATTAGAAAATGTTGAATACCAGAATTTATTATGTGAATGCAAATCACTGGTTCTCATACAGCATGCATAAATTTTCAATACCAGAGTCAAGATTTCCAGCAGAGCTTCTATTGCTTGGTAATTAACTTTGAAGGTGAGGTTAATTTGAGCTTAGTTTTATACCATGGAACACACAACCTTCTTTTCAAAGATCAGGGTATAGCCTAAATAAATTTTATGTGATGAGAACATAGGTTTAATTTTAATTTTTTCAACACGTCTTGAAATGAATGAAAACCATACATAAATCTAGTTAAATCTTATACTCCCCGTGTAAATTTTTCTGGCTGTGGTCGCCATTGAATAAACAAAATACATTCGACTTCTGCTCATCTCAGCTGTCGCGTCGCCTCATGATGTTTTGCTGCAGAAATGCTGGCTTGTTATTAGTAGGCCTATTAATAAATGTTGAATGTCGCATCGCTGCGTAAAGCACTTCAGTTTTGCTCCAGAAACTAAATTGTAAAAAAGAACAGCCATGACAGTCCATGCAGCAAAACACCTAAAGCGAGATCTGACTCTGCTTCACCACCGCTTCAGTGACCTTAAGGCAATGCTACAGCAATTGTAAAGTGCGTTATGTTCTTTAAAAAGAGTTCACCGCCGCTATCAACCACCAATGAGTATAAGAAAGCAATGCTGCCAAATTCCATACATTTCGATTACTACAATGTAATGATTACAAACATATAACAATTACAATTTTATTTCCAGAGTAAATTGTGAGTAAAATTGCATTTTAAAAAATTACCAATTTCAAGTAAATGTGACCTAAAAAGGAATTGTTATTGTAATCCGATTACTTTTACTCAATTACTTCCCATCCCACCATATGAGCTTTGCAATAATAGAACTGTTGGAAAACTGGTTCACTTATGTGTTTTTGGTACAGTGTGTTATGCATATATTCCTAAACAGTTTAGAAAGAAATTTGACAGTAAGAGCACATTTGGCAGTATGATTGGGTATCTGAATGTCAAAGATGGATATCAAATTTATGTTAAATCACTGACTGAATTCCCCTTAAGTTACGTAATTTTTAAATAAACGGCTGTGCACAAAGAGTCTATCACTAGTGGAAAACTCCAAAAAATGACAAGATTATGATTTTCTGAGCCATCTAATTTTGAGAGTTCTCATGAAAGTGAAATAATCCTAAAGAAAATAAAGTACAAGAAGATATAGAGCAACAACATCCACGAAGAAAAACTGGCCAGGATTACTCCAGGAGAATACATTTGACAATTGAAAATGATCACAAGTTACAATGAACCAATGAATTCAAGCTTACAGGACCAACAGTTGGCTGCAATGTAAGAAAAAATTAGATGGTTCGAAAGAAAATGCTGTGTGGGATCTTGTTCAAGTTCCAGAAAATTGGCCCATTTGCAGTGTAACATAAAAATGGATAAACTGATGTAACAAAGTGCCAGAATGCTTTTGTTTATCAGTGATGTCTCTTCTGGGATGTTAGCGCCATGGAGTTAGTTAATTGCAATTATGATATGCAGAAAATAAGTTATTTTTGTAATCCATATCTGAGTTAAGCTCCAGGTTGATTCATTAAGCAGGGCGTATAGAAGAACAAAGGTCTAAAGTTTGATAGGCAACTTAACCTTAATTCAAACCGTATATGCTGATACAAGAAATTCTTAAAATGTCAGCATTTCACACATTGCATGCACTGCAAAGAAGTCCACTTAATGTACGTAGGACTAATTATTTCACAGAAATATACCTTCTGTATGTAATAGTATTCATGTAGTACTTATTTCAACTTGATCAACAAAATAAACATTTGATTAGCTTGATAATCATATGTGAAGGTATATGTCATAGCTAACTGTATGGCAACTTCCAAAGCCGTATATGAACAGTGTAAAGCAATATGTTGTCTTGAGAACTGATTTGCATTTGATAAATACTTTCTACAGTTAACCGATTTGATCCAAAACCGATAGGCTTCTTCCCATGGACATTATAAATGTGTAAACCAAGTTTCATGAAAATTTGATATAGCATATTTTAGTTGTCGCTCATACAGACAGGCGGACAGACATCTTCCCATCCTGCACACAATCTCTTAAAGTACCATACTGGCACTTCATAAATAAAGTTTATTTTCATTGCCAAATAATGTTTCATAATAATTTTGGTTTTATTTCTCACTGCTATATTTGAGCATTAATGTAAATAAAGCAGTAAACTTCTTTTATGTCAAATGTAGCAATAATAGTCTATACAGAAACTATCCATCAAAATTGAAGGAAGTTAGACCAAAATTAGCAACAAAAAAACAGGCTCCTACTTACAGTAAATTTTGTTTACTGAGGCATGTATTATTAAAATGCTCAGGAGCATCATAAACTGACATATAATGAGTAGTTTAGATAGTTAATTCAGCAAGTATGTCAGGCTGCAAACAGGAGGTCATCTAATCAACCTAAGCACCTGTGCAAAGAACAGGCTAGTTAATACAAAACTCAGATTAAGTTAAAATTATCGATAATAAAAATTATAATTTTAAATGGAAGCAGCTTAGATACACAGGTACAGGTATGACTTACAGTTCTGGGGCTTCACTAATTAGTGAATTCACTGTTAGTCCAATTAATTTGAATGAAGTGGGCAGTGTTGTTCACATCTTTCTTGAGCAGCTCCTCAGTGAAGGCTTGCAGTTGTTGACCTTACTTGCTGTCTTGATACCTGTAAAATACAGATCAACATGGATGACTGATGCAAGAGACCTCATGCCATGCTCTATATATTACAGATTTACCAGTACTGTACCACCCGCGTGCTATTTCTTGGGCGCTCGGCTCCCTAGTCGTCATTAGGTAGGTTTCGTTCAATTTCGTAGGTAGAGCTGACAACATTCAAACACGAAATACGCTATACACCCTGACATCTAGTGGCTTCAATACTAAGCTTTCATTCTGTCTCAGGATCCTTATTTATTTATTGACATTATCTTTTCTGACGCATGAAGACTCTTCTTTATGCTTAAAACTAGCCATCCAGTGTAAAAACATTGAGCCTATATTATATAATATTCTATTCCCAGAGGAAAATGATTTATTTAATAACCAAACCCTTATGACTTACGTAATTAATTGTTATGCAATACCATTACCACGTTACATTATTGGACTGCATTAAAATCGTTGTATATTAAAATTGTTGTAAAATCGTTGTTATATTATATCATTGTATATGTCACTGCATAAAGTAGCGAGGAAGGTTCATCGGAGGTAATTATCAAATTCGGCATCCAATTTATTGTTTGTCCACAAACCTCACACTTACGCTTACCATATGCGCGATTCTGGTGAAATGTGGTTTCTTTGGTTGACAGCACTGCAGAAAGACAGGCGGCCTAGCTATGTTTTCTTCCCCCGACCCTCACTTCCCCATAAAACCAGCGCCCAAGAAATTGTGCGCGAGTAGTACTTTATGTTTGGTAAAATGAAAGTACACTTAGAGGTATTTAAAGTGATTCCGGAAGACAAGCATCTTTCAAGTATCAGATGTATGTTGATAAAAAATCATACAAAGTCTGCATGAAATCATTGCTTTATGTCTTTAAATTTCTTCCTCCCTAATACAAAATCTATAAAGCAAATTGAAATATATCCTTCATATAGGCCTGTCTGTCGGCAAAGAAAACATTTTATTCGACCCCATGCTTGGTCAAGTAAAGTTAGGGACTTAGTAAGGAATCATATCAGTTCTTTGCCTGCTAGAGAAAGCCACTATTCAATAAATTAGTCAAAAAGATGCTATTGAAGCCCTGAGGTTTGTGTTGAGAAACTATAATCCTTTAATGGAAAGCAATCCTGGAATTAAGAGTTCCCGTTCTTTGTAGAAGAAAGGAACAGCTCCACAGCTTCCAAGCCAGTGAACAGTCAAGTTTGCTTTTGAGCCATGGAAAACAAAAGAGGAACAGTTATCGCAGCAATGAAATTTCTGAGTGCTGGAAGAGATTCAATATGGCACATAACTAAACACATGCACCTTTTGCAAAACTTTGTTTCTATAATTTCCCAAGGATAACCCTTCATTAGTATTATTTTGTGCTGATATGACTGATATGTCTATTCTGCTCCACACTTGTACCTTCAGCGATGTTCTATGAAGAGCGATAATGAATTTAGGCCTAAATCGACATACATTGATCCATTTGGATGGAACTCGCTATGAAGGGGTTTTCTGGGTCAGGAAACTCAAACCTGAGGTCATTTTCTCCATCTAATTGTGAAATGCACTCCAAAGTCAGATTTTTAGCTGTTTCATTATAATTATTCATTTTAAATATTTTAATAATTTTGCTCGTAATTTTTTAATTAATTATGGTGGGTGAAGCTGCGAGCACTTGCTAGTAGAGGTGTGAATCCATAATTATTCTGCATGAAATTTATATTATTTTTTTTCTTCTTTCTTTCTTTCTTTTCTTTTTCCTCCTGAAATCTTTTGTTGTCTTTAATAAATAACAATTAGCCTATTTGGTTTTGTAAGTTAAAACTGCAGTTTATTTAAATCTCCTTGTTTAAACCAGATTTTTAAAAATGATCTTGAATCCAGCATTGATAGATCCTCGAGCATTCCGGATTATCAAGATCCTACTGTACTCATTTGTTAACACATGGAATATTTGTACCATTTTTGTTTAGATTGGCTGTGATAATAATTGTTTGTATGCACACAGTGTGGATACTTTATTTACTGTAAATAGGCCTTGGTCAAGTGGGAAAATGTTTTTAATGTTTGCTAGATAAATTTAGAAATACCATATTTTACAGACCATAAGACTCACTTTTTTCCTTGAAAACAGAGTCTTGAAAGTTGGGTGCGTCTAATAGTCTGAAGTACACTAAAATTAAAAATTAAAATTATATGGTAAATATTGCCGGTAAATATTGCCGGTAATACCATACCATAGGTGTTGGAAACGATAAGGTAGTTAAAGTTTTTGGCACAGACTGTACATCAGTGCACTTGTCACAATCGCAACATGAGGGTAGCTGGAAGCCAGGTATGCAATGCGAAAGAAGAAATGTTGAGTTCTTTTATATGAAAGGAGTTGTCTCCACTGTGTGGTTTAAATGAAGGCAATGACTTCTACACAGCCTTGTCCCATTACACTTACTCTTGCTGAATTGAGGGTTAGATGGGTGTAACAGTATTTTCAGCCTTTTATCAAAAATCAGTTCAGTTAAAATTTACGCTATCCCATGTGTACAGAAGTGATTTTAGTACAACGGTGGTTTTGAGTTAGAAATGATTTACGCCGATTCCATTGTACAAGGTTAAAACGTGTTTATGGTATGAAGTATAATATTCCCTTTAATAAAAAAAAAATCACTATGAAGTCTTTTATACAGTAGAGCATATTCGATTAAAATTAAAATTAGTCAAACAATAAAAACACTTCTTGCTCCAGTCAACCATCAGCTGAGGATGAGGGAGCTGCTTCCCTGGAAACCGGTTCTACATAAATAATGTAAGTGGAGCAAGAAGGGTTTTTATTGTTTGACTAATTTTAATTTTAATGGTTGAGTCAACCATCAGCTGAGGATGAGGGAGCTGCTTCCCTGGAAACTGGTTCTACATAAATAATGTAAGTGGAGCAAGAAGGGTTTTTATTGTTTGACTAATTTTAATTCCCTTTAATGTTTTTGTTTAGAGTCACATTAAATTTCTTTTCCTTTAAATTTTAATCCTAAAATCAAGTGCGTCTTATGGTCCGGAGCGTCTTATAGTCCGTAAAATAGGGTAGCCTATGTAATAATTAAGAATACTTGTTACATTAAACTACTTAAAACTTACATTTTTTCATAGGCCTAATTTGTTTTAAATGATTTAGTGAACATTAGCCATAAAAATTGCTTCATGTAGTTGCTGTGTAAAAGATATACCTTAGCAGCACCTATGTCAATATATTATTTCTTCTTCTAGGAGTGTTCTAACAGAGCTGTATTCCGTGACGTACATGTACTATTCACTCTTTGGATGCGGAGTAACAGTCATCATGGGAATCATCATCAGCTTAATCACAGGTAATTATTATAGCTATTTATGTATCAAGTAAGCAAAATAATGCTTTAGGAGACAAATTTAATATAGCGGCCGAGGTGTAAGCTGAGGCTGAAATACTGGATGTGTCCGATAAAGTTTTTGCATACATGATGCATACAATATTTTTTTAGTAAAAGCTCTCTAAATAATATGAAATGAAACAAAAATACCGTATAATTAATTATAATGAAAGCTAGTCAGCCATTTATTAACGTCCCATTCCCACAGCCATCTGAATCGCAGAACAACAATGAACAAAACGTACCAATACAAAATACGGTATAGATGCATTATATATGGGTCGCTTTTCGTAAACAATAATGCATAGGAACTAGTATTTATGAAAAGCTTGGGAAAACTTGGGAAAATATGAATGATAATCCCTAGGAAATTTCAATCCAAGCCAGAAACATTGAATTGGAGCTGGTGCCAGCAACATCACGGCAGCGGTAGACTATGAGAAGGAATATATTGCAATTAAATGCTGATGCATCCATGGTAGGCAATGATTCGCTTGTGAACGAAGATGTGAAAAGTGCTTATATTTGTTGTTATATGATGAAATAGGCTACCATGTTTTGTGAAAAAAAAACCCTGGTAAAGTTTCTGATCATCATAAAGAAACACATTGGCTTATATTTGTTTTATGACCAGTTATTTGGTTAAATCCATGTTAAGTTGGTGTGACTGGTAAATGTCATCTGGATTTTGTTTATAGATTGCCATGACGACTTTAAAATACTAGGCCGATCAAATTAATGCAGTTTTATGCAATTTTAACGGCCTTGGTTACTAAAATGCAATTTTTCAGCATGTTACCTGTCCGACAAGCAGCTGTTTTAGAGAGCTTGTGTTAAAAAATTTATTTAAGGTATGCATTCATGTTGAAAATTATATTTTTGGTAAATAAATCTGGGGAGGGGGGCATGAAAGATTTACAGCAGGGTGCGGACAGTTGAAAATAAAACAGGAACAAATGAGACTGGAAGAATTTTGGGGCAGTTTCCTTCCTGTTTATTCGAAAGTGGCAAAGAAGCCTTAGAAAGTCTTCATACAGTTCTTATCTACTTGCCTATGTGAGACCGGATTCTAGACACTGGCAATCATGAAAATAAATCAATTGGACATCAAACATTCAGAAGCTCCCAAAAAACATTTCAACCATTTCATTGAGGTTCTGAATTCTTCTTGTGAATTTCATTGCATAAAAATATTAGATGTGAAGTAAGTGTTGTTCAAGTAAAAACATTTTCATTAGGTATTTAAGCAAGACATAAAGACAACCCTACATCAGCTACCAAGCCCTTTGAAACACTAGTTTCATATTACTCAACATTTGGTAACTCTCTTTTACTAAAGTGTGGATTGTAGATTATTGTCAAATAAAGTTCTTTATGAAAAGCAAAAAATAAATAAATATAGGGAACATGGGATATTCTGGGGTTGTAGAGGGGGGCACCAGGTAGAAAAGGTTGGGAACTACTGGCGTAAAAGAATCACATTTGTCTACTTAAAAATGATACCTAATTTATATGAAAATTCCAACAGGAAGCCATTAAAAAATAAGTTAAAATGTCAGTGTGCACACTTTGACCATTTGGGTGCAACTTTGTTCTTGTTTTACTCTCAACTCTCTCTTATATTTTCTAATCTTCAAATAAAAAAAATGTTAGAATGTTCACTTATGGGCAATTCCATGGTCACGGACTAACATCAGAGAGAAAAGTCACTATACTGGCAGACATTACACCAACATAAATTAAACAGAAGAAATTGACATATGCAGATCAACACATAAAGAACTAAAGTATTTACAAATAATCTTACAGTTCTCTAACATTTATATGCACAGATATTTTGAACTTTAAATCACCTTGTTACGGACTAACTTATTTTGGACATAGTTTACATTTGTAGGAAAAAACAGAAAATTTCTGTGATTTGATATACATTAGGAACATGTGTTTTATTTGTTTTCAAGTAGGTAGGTATATAGCAGCTTATGATATGGTTCTTTAAAATATGACTATCAGTTTAATAGTAATAAAAAATTTTAATACTTGCTATCACGGACTAACATGAAAGTCGCCACGGACTAACTTCTGGATGTAAATCAGAAAATCACATTTACAACATAACAAAGAGGTGGAAAGCTTAGTACATGATTTGAAACTTTTGTCTAATAATCTCAAACTCGTTTTCATTGATTCGAAATGTTGAAGACGTGGGTTTGGGCTCTTCAGTCAGTGCATAGAAGATGCTTTTGAAAGGCGAGTAGTCTTCATCTTTTACAGCTCTGAAACTATTTTGGCCTTCTTTTAGCTGGTGCAAATAATTAAGTCAACCATTTGAAAACAACTCTATTTTTTAACCCCTTCATCATCTTGTCCATCGCAAATAGTGATCTTGATCTCAATTAAAATAGTACTAATCACAAATAGGTTGAATTGCTAACCAAAAACAGATCGAGATTTTTGGCACAAGCAATATTTACATCAGGTAATAAAATTTAGATGAGAGGGAAGAAAATATAAGTTACTATATAGAGGAAATTTGGGTTAATGCAGGCCACACATGTATGGAGTAAAAATACCTACAGTCAAAGCAACAGACTTTCCTAAACTTGTCAGCGTTGTCGCTGGTGGTCGTTCAGCTCTCTGCACTGCTTTTGCTGCCATAAAATAAACTCATCCATTCTCCAGGTGCACAGCTAAATGGACCACAGTGGGATGATGTTCAGGTATGGCGAATGAAAAGGTTCTCCAAATTGCCTCATTGCTGCTGACATATCTTCCTATTTGATATTGCGAAACTTCATAGTTGGCATCAAGAGATGCAATAGCCATGTCGCTACCTTTCGTGACGTACTTGCAAACATATTTGGTGGACTTGATAGAATTGCAGTACTCAGCATTGCAATGTGCTTTGAATGTTTTAGAAAGCAGTGGCGAATATGGAACAATTCAGCTGTTGTCGAGTACAACGTCCTTATTCTTGACTTCCAATGTTATCGTTCTGCCGTTACCCTCTGCAGAGTGGCAACAATACGGGGGTAACTGTCATTATCTGTGATTGTGTCAAGCCAACAAAGCATGCGGATAACATTTGGAGCGTTTGTTTTCGATCATACACGGCGATTCCTGGTTGTGATTCCCACATGGTCCATGAATCATATTCATAGTCAAAATTTCATACAATTCTGGATCTGTTTCCTGATCTGGAATTCCTGCGCAAATGATAGTGTCAATTTCATCCAGTCTTATTTTCTCAACCATCCACAGGAGAATATGCGCATAAGGCAGTCCTCTTTTCTGCCACCCCACAGAGTACATCCAACATGGCACATCTCCGATACTTCACAATGAGGTATTTGAGCACATTGATTTTCTGCTTAAATACTCGTGCTGTAATGTCGTGACAATCAATGGATGATTGACCGGGTAGTAACAGCTGTGTGATTTCGATCCGTTTTGGGTTGTAAGTGAAAGTGATGAATAAGTCTGGTCGACCATATTGGCGCACATAGGTCATTGCATTTTGCGCATATTCGTGCATGTGCTTCAAACTTCCAACATAAGTCGCTTGAAAAATGGTAAGTCGGCCGACATTGTTTGCATTTCCATTTGTATTCATGGCATCATGCAGATGGATGTATTCTTCTGAACGCAATTTTTGCTGATTTAAACAAATAAATGTCATGTGTTCCATCTCGATTTTGACATACACATCAACAGCAAAATGATGAAACAGTATGCGAGATTTCAATATGTGATTGTCCTAGTTTCGACGAATCAAAAGTAGGCATAAAAATTCATTGAGCTGACCTTTTTGTTTGTTTCTTGACCTTTAAATGAATACTGAACTTTTATAAATAAAAATCAATGCATTTTCCCACCCATAGGGATAGAATTGTTTCTTGAAATTTAAATGGGACGACCTTTGAGATGCAGGCTTTCCATTAAAAAAATAATTTTAGTTCATTCACAAACATCAGAGATGTTGATTAACAATCATATAAAAAAATATTAAAAAAACATGTACTCAAATTGAAAACCACCTCCTTGTTTGAAGTCAGTTAAAAAAGATTAACAGCATTGCTACGTACCAGTTAATGGATTAATCATCTTGATCAAAAAATTATATCCATCCTCTCAGCAAAATATCAGTGGGTATTACAAACGATGGGTTTGGCCAACACGCTGAAGGTTATCATCAACACGCCATCGAATTACAATATCACGAGACTCCAAATTCTCGCCAACAACCACAATGACAACTTCATTCAATGTCGGTGCATTGGAGCATCTTTCATGTTCGCGTGTTGGTCTTTTGTCTGCTTTGATCACTATTTTGTAATCATCCGAAGCCATCATTTCTGGTGCAGTCTTGAACAATTTAACCAATTCATTGTGTTCATGTAAAAATTGTTGCAGTTGTGCAATAATCTCTGGCTTTACCACACGACTGATGGCACAACGCTGATTAATTTCATCATCAAAATTTTCAAGGAAATAAACCTGAAGAAATTTTTGATCATCATTCACTGGTGGCAACAATGCTCATGCACAATGGTGGATTTGTCCTTGAATCTGTAAAATTGAAAACAAATATTGTTGATGTTTGTTTGTGTTTTTGTGTATGTGATGTGTGTTGGAGTCGAAAATGATTTTACTTTAAAAGTTGGGCTAAAACCTCGTTCTTCAGTTATATTCACTTCAAATTATGTCATTTGGAAAGTACTGTTGTATTTTTGTATATTCTGCTTAATGCTTCGATTGAGGTTCTTGGTCAGAAAGCAATGATGCTAGTGGCTCTGGTGGCAATGTCAGTTGTGGTAATTTGACCTTTTCGCTTGCATAACATAATCCTGGCGGTTCATGTCAAAACTTCAATGTTGACAAACGGTGCTCATGGTTCCGAAGTCGATCGATACATCTGCGGCGTAACCGATTTTTTTATCTTATCTGAACGCCAAACGTTCATGTCAAATTGTTATATTTGGCTGTCTGTTTTGTCTACGTTCCAAATTATTTTGTATGTTATCTCCAACTGAGCGAGTAGAACTAGACTGTATCCGTTATTCCAAAGTCATAATTGATCGGGCTTGAGAAATTCTTATTCGATTTGCCTCCAAACACTGTCTATGCTTTTCATCGGTCTCATTGACTCAACGATCACGTATTTCTCTTGCGGTGCACGTACACCGACCGATATTTTGTTGCCCTATTGGTGGCATTTTTCCAAAGACACCAAAATAATCTTTTCCACACATCACTGTTAACACAATATTCAAAATATCACACTTCTATTTCTTTTTATGGATTTGAATGGTTTGGTTGCAAGACTCACTTTTTTTTGTTTTTTTGTTTGTTTTTTTGTTTGTTATTTTGTTTGTTATGAAAACTTGCAGAACTCTCAAACTGTGCCTATGTCACACGTCAATTTTGTTATGTCAACATGTGACAGCAGAACTTTCAAACTGTGCCTCATTTCACATCTCCGACTTTTTCCGTGGGTTTTCCAAAAATTTTCTTTCATACAAACCTTGTCCTGACAATTACGAACAAACAAACAAACAAACAAAAATCAACCAAATTGGTCGAGCTGTTCTCAAGTGATGCTCCATCATACATGTGGCATTTGATTTTTATTTATATAGAAAGATATTACCACTATGCATGGAGATAAAATTTGGTGGAACATTGTTTGCTGTCAGGAAAATAGTGTAGAGCAAGTTGTACAAGAATTAGTACTCGAATTTCAAACACTGGGTTTAAAGTGTCTCCACTCGATACATATTTGAACTTCAAATGCTGATTTGAAAGAGTCTTTTCAGCTTAGTCTGATAAAAGAACTTACCTTACAGGAGGAAATTTAGAAATCATGCTAACGTGTTATTTCAATGAACAGGCTAAATAAAGCATTTTAAATTTAAATTGGTACATTAATACTTGGCATTTTAGTTCACCGATCTTATCCTGCTTTGAACCTACTTTTAATACCTTCATTCACCATAAAATCATGTCAGTAACAATTTATTGTTTTATAGGTGTCTTGTAGTAAATTTTTTTGCAAAATAGCCAGTTTTGAGAGTAATTTCATTTTGATAATCTTTTTTTTATGTTGTATTTTTAAACCGGTTTGGCTTATTTTATGTGATCATTCTTGAAACTGTTGATTTGCTCTCCATTAGGAATAATAAAATACCACATCAATTTTTTCCATGTGCTCTTCGTATTTTTTGTATAAATTTTTATGTTACTGTTACATAAAAAATCAAGGAAGATGAAAATCTGCGGCAATCCCTGCCCAAAAAAACCCTCGTTCTGCTCTTTTTCCTATTTATTCACTTCTTTTGTTCCAATCCATCCCTCATTTTGCTACCTGTGTAATATTTAACTATTTCAATTGTCTACAGGAACATCTCCAGAAGATGCATACGATGAAAAACTCATTCATCCATTTGCGCTGAAAATAAGTAAAATGTTCCCTGGCCGACCAAGAAAATATGTACAGGATAAAGTGACAAGCCCAGAAACATTCCGAAAGGGAAGCTCGGATGTTCATCAAGCAAATGAGGAACAAAGGCCTTGTGATTTCTCAAAAGAACCTCGTTACAGATCGACGGAGTTCACTACACCAAACGACAAACTTCCCGTATGACCAACATTACAGAAGTGACGTGGACTTAATTATGTCTTCCATAATGGAAGGAGTTCAGTTATAAAGCTTAACTTATTCTTTGAACTCTGAAAAGAAGATGAACATAAATGCATAAAGGGGCCATAAGAAGACATTAAGTGGAGCCAAAGATGCCTTTTTACGAAAATGTGTGGATGTCTGTTAGTTCATAAACATAAGTGATTCGGTAAACATGTTCACACTTACCAGATTCCATCTAGCATCTAGTTTGTTTCATTAATATTTCCTTTTGCATTTCAGCATATACCATAAAGTATTTTGTAGTGACTCGCCATTACGTTTAAGTGTTTAATGCCCGGTTTCTATAAACTCGCGAATTACCTATGGGTAAATTATCTAATGCACAGAATTTACACAATTTACACAAGAATAACACCACACAAACACAAATAATTTAAAGATAACAATCACTTACACTTGTGGCGAGTTTCTAGATAAATGTCCTCTAGGTAAATATGAAAATGACAGAAAAAATGTTCCTACAAACTCGGGCTAGATCTGTCCAAGGGTAAATCTTTGGATTAATTTGTCCTTTCATGGATGGCTGGATAAAATTTAACCTTTCATAGGATCAATAACAATGAGAATCAAAGCCTTCTGAATTAAATTAACTGTACAACTCCAAGGCCTTGCTCATTATACCATTGTAGGTTAAATGGAACTAATTTGTCCATGGGTAATTTACCCATAGGTAATTCACAAGTTTGTAGAAACCGGGCATAAGTGAGATTATCATAGTAGTGTATACAAGTTTGAAAAATACTGTACAATTTGAGTATCAGAAAACCAGATGAAAGTGAAGATGTAAAGCATTTTTATACTGAACTCCATAAGAATTGTGAGTAATAGACTATAACTGCTTCAAGAGAAGTTGGAAACAATATAATTTAATTTTAAAAAGACTGTGAATATTATATTGATTAAGGGTGGTTACTGCTAAAAAATCTGTGAGTATTAAAATAGGAGTTTTCTAGCATTCTACAACACATTGGCTGCATAATTCTCAACATAAATTATAATTATTGTCTCCAATATAGAGATAAAAAACTAGTAACACAAGGGATGAAACATAAAGACAGCTTTGTTTCTGGAGCTTGTAACAACGTGGATTTTTTTAGGTTATATTAGTTTCTAATGCACAAAGGACCAGAAGTTCAATCTCTTCAGATAAAGACTTAATTGACAAATTAATTACACTAAGCATTAGTGAATTTGTAACTTGGATAAAAACGTGTGTTCTAAGTAATTTTCATACAAAGGAAACAAAATTTACTACTCAAAAGTCAATATTGGCAGGCTCGTATTTAGAAATTAGTTTCTGGGGGTTCCTAAACTGATTGACCATAAATTACTGACATGCATTAATTTTTTTCTAATTAATGCTTTTAAAAAGAATATATTTTGGGGGGTATGGATCTTCCTTAAATACTTCCTTGTCTGTCTGTCTGTCTTTCCCCCCCCCCCCCCACTCCTCCACCCCTGGAACCCTTGACCATAGGTGTTTGATTTCAGAAATGCCATCGATAAGTCACTAATTTTAGCAGAATTTGTTTTTTGAAAGTACTGTATTCATCCAATTATACCTGCCTTTTTAACACTACACTAAAGAAAAAAATTTAATTAACCTTAAAGTAAAAAATTAATTGCCTCGTTTTCATAACATTAAAGTAACACATTTCCTAGCTGAAATAGGCCTGAAATAATAAAAAGAAAGTCTTCTTCTTCCAATGGTCTCCCATTGGGTCATTTAGCTCTTTTGGAATCTGGCGTCCCAGTAGAGATGCAAAATTAGGTTTCTCTCTTGTTTGGACTTGTCCAGTTTGTTGCAGCTATTGCAGATTATGAAGCTGTCTGAACTCAGGATTTCTGTTCTGTGGAGATATTGGGCCAAGGAATCATGTCTGGTGTCTAGCCGAAACAGAGCTACTGCCTCCTTTCTCGGTTTTTTGCTGTTGACTATCCAGTTTTTTAAATTTATTTATTATTTTTTGTTTTGTTTTGTTTTAAATGTTATTCCATGTTTTTCCTCTCATAGCCTTGGTACAGGAATTTTCATACTTCTGTCTCCATTTTCGTTGGAGGATTCTTTTTGCTTCATTTTTTGTAGTGGTTTTGGTTTTTTTTTATGAAGATTGGTTCCCTTTTTTGCCAGAAGGTCAGCAATTTCGTTCCCATGGATTCCCACATGTGAAGCTGATAGCTTTATGTAAGTTGTTTCCATTGGAAGCTGATAGTTTTATGTAAGTTGTTCAGTACACCTAGTGTTTTTCTTATTTCATTTGTGGTCTTTGACTGAGGTTTTGAGTTTGATGTGATTGCTTCTATTGCTGCTTTTGAGTCTACTAGAAGAACTGCTTTTGTGAATGTCTTTGGCCGGTAAATGAGCTGAGTTAGGGCAGTTAAAATTGCTTGGAGTTCACCTTCGTATGTGGTCTGGTTTTGGCCCACTGATATATAGTGGCTACACAATTCTGAGTATACTTCTGGATCTGCCCCTGTTGCTTCCTGCGTTAGGGATCCACCTGTGTATATTCTCAGCCATTCTTTTGGCGGGTATCTAATGTTTATTGTTTCCAGGATGATTTGCTTCAGTTTTTCTTTTGGGTCTTCTTTTTTGGTAACATTTTCTTCCAGACTTAAATTTACATTATATTCTTGGTAACATAGCGGGTTTGTTGGAGGCATTGTTTGTTGTATTTCTAGTGGTACATTGAGATCTTTTAGGTATTTGATTAATGCTTTTACAGGGCCTTGTTGAGATTTTAGTGGTTGTATCGTGGAACTATCTTTGGTCCATGTTTGGTCTTCCAGTGAAAGAAAAAAAAGTATCAGCTGACAATTTTATTTAATGAAACATTAAATATAACTGACAGAAAATAAAACAGAAATCAGTATATGACTTTCAGTGTTGAATTTTGCACGATTTTTCTATTTTTCATAACTGCACTTTCAGTTACTGTCAGTTTAAAATTACCATTATTTGCATTTCTTTACTTCTGATTAACTCATAATACAAGCATTTTCCGTAATACCATTATCAAAAGTGACAAAATGCGCAAAACACATCAAAAAATGAACATCACTTGCTTACACAGTTTTACACATTTTCTAAGATGCTTTGTTTGAAATTCGATGTACCGTATTTTCGATGTTGAATTGATTAATATAACGATAGTCCTGGAGATTTGGCTATATTGTGTGCATTTTTACCATTATTGTCTTAAAACACTTGTATGCTGGAGGCACATTTCACTGGGCTTAATCTATGCAAAAAAAAGTGCAGCTTATATTCAGATAAATATGGTATGTGTATCTCTCTTCACAAGTCACTGATTAAATTGAGTAAAACTAATAGTAGTACATTTTAGGTGCACAAAAGTCCAATAATGCTTTTGTTACAGCAAATGTGTTTTGACGTATCAGGTATATAACAAGAAAAATGGAATAAATGCAAGATGCAATGCCTTCCATCATTGATTAAATTATGTTATGTAGTGTCTAGTGAATTATTTCAATGAGAATATTATCTTTATCTGAAAGATTGAACTTTATGTCAACATAATGTTCGCTGTTCATTTTCAGAACTTTCGTATTAAAGTCAAAGAGCATAAAATAAATAATTGATGTCATGTCTTAAGTCAAGAAACTTTGCCAAAAATATAAATATCTTAGGGCAGGGCACAAAATTTCTGCTCACCAGATCACCATTGGCTAAGGCGGGTGACAAAGTTTCAATTTTGAAAAACAAATTATTATTTTAGTAAATAAGATATTAAAGTTTCCATAGTATTTTAGGTTCAGTATTCAGTTTGAAATTTAACACTAGATATTGCCACAGAGTAATACTTCTGAACAAGATTACTGAATGTTCGTATTTACTCAGAAGAGTTTGGAAATATTGGGAAGTTATCATGTAATTTGAATTTCCCATGCAACTCTAATTGGTTTTGTCAATCGTTGCTCTAGCTCCTCTAAAAAAAATTTAGTATGTGTTTGGCTTTTGTTTGTTACTAAAATTTTGGAAGTATTTCAATTGATTAAGTTTTAAAATTTTTTTATAAATTAGTACCTTACAAAAAATATAAATTAGTCTAGTAGTTAGTCATTTTAAATATTGGGGTGAGGGGTAGTTCAGTTGGAATGGGTTGTTTAGTTATTTATTTAATTTTGCATATTTATATATAATATACAGTAATGGCGACTAAAATTCTTGGTTTGCCTACTGCCTTGAAACTTGAATTTTTGTGCCCTGTCTTAGGTTCCCATTCATCCCAAATTTCCACAAACTTCATTTGGGACAGTCTGGCCTCAATATGCCATTTTTCTGGAACTGTGTTTCATCTAATTTAAAGATATTAATTTTTTTCTTTGGTTTGATATATATATAGCTTCATGAACATTTACGTTAGGATAAACTGCACAAGAAAGAAGGGAACTAGTCTGGGGAACAGGTCAGCCGAACAGCTCCTTAAATCTTGCTCACTTCGGAGCAAACAAAGAGCAATTCCCTGTGAAAACAGGAGGCCTTGACTCTTAGGGGATGTATTGTAGGCTAAATTTATTAAGTGCCAGTATGCTACTTTATGAGATTGTGTGTGGGGATGGGAAAATGCCTCTGTGTCCGTCCGTCCGTGTGTCTGTATGCACGATAACTCAAGTATACTTTATCAGATTTTCATGGAACTTGGTATATGCATTTATAACGTCCATGGGGAAAAAGCCTATTGATATTGTACCAAATCAATTGATTGGTACCGGAGTAATGCCCAATTTAGTGCCTATTTTTATGGTAGTATATCAGAAAGGCACGATAACTCAAATATGTTTTATCGGATTTTCTTGAAACTTGGTATACGCATTTATGACGTCCATAGGTAGAAGCCTATTGAATTTGGACCAGATTGGTTGACCGGTACCGAAATAACGAGTATATCAATATTAATTTTGTAATTGATATAAGACGCATGGCTCACAATATATTAAACACAACGTACCAAATTGCCAATCGTTTATTGGATTGTTAGCCCACCTTGATTGATTCATTTCTTCATAACGATGTCAGTGTAATTAATAATGTAAATAAATAAAAGATTTAAAACACAACTAGCCATTGAATATTGATATAATGTTATGCATACCATTCCTTCCATTTAGTGTTCCTGAAGAAGGCCTAGTGGGTGCGCCAAAACGTCGAGTTTTTAATTGTGATATCCATTGTGGTTTAATTTTAACTGTGTGCGTTTTGAACTTTTATCGCATTAAGTTTTGTTTGAGAATTCTATGACTCCATTTCCTTAAAATATTTATGAAGGCAATATTAATAAATCCAATAACTTGTTATCGTGAGGAAGTGTAATTTGAACATAAAATACTAACAAGGGTGTATGGGTTGTCATGTTGAAATCTATCCTCAAATTTTACACATTGATAGGTCTTCATTATAGATGGACACGTGCAAAAAATTAGCTGCTCATATGAACTGAAAGTGGGTGAAAACGTTTTTATGTTCCATAAAGAATCAATGGGGGCCACTTGTCAAGCTCGCTTGAGCAGCCCGCATGTTGGGTTTATGTGATAGTGACGGTTGGAGTGTGCATTAGAGGGAAGGAGTTTGTAAGCCTAGCCGTTTTATGTGTCCCATGCACTAATTGACAAAAACAAACAAAGGAATTTGTTTTAAGGGATGTCAGAAGAGTTAATTTTACCTTTTAGGTAAAAAAAAAAAGTGTTTTTTTTTTTAAATATTTTTTTTTAAATATAAACTGTGCAAAATTGTATGCCATTTAGACACATAGCACAGGTGCTGGTAAAATCATTTTTGAACTTCCATGAGCTGCAAATTGCCAGGACATGCTAACTTGAATCGCCCTTTATCTCACAAGGGAACCATACGGGATGTCATGCTGAAACCTACCCTCAAATTTGGCATGTTGGTAGATCTTCATTACAGATAGACACATACAAAATGTTCGCTGCTCATATGAAGTGCAATTGGGTCAAAACTTACGTGCATTGTTGCGTAAGGAAAAAATGTCTGCATGCAGGCATTATTGTGTAGGAGAACATTGACTGACTGGGACATGGTTTCTGTGTTTTTTTCTGCAACGAATAATAGTGTGCGTTTCATTCTCATATCCTTTTCACAGCCACTTTGATCAGTGTTCTAGATAGTAGTAGGAAAATATTGTGCTAGCGAATGTTTTGTTGCTTCTAAAAAGTCATTTGCAGTTCTTTCTAGTTCCTCTTCATCCCTTGCATAAGAATGGGAAACAAATTTTATGATTTTTCTGCTTTTAATTTTGTAAAATATTTTGAATTTTACTAACCAGGAAACTGATATGTTGAAATTTTCCCTTGGAAATTTAAATTTTGCGATTTCTAAGGACCATAACTTCAAGTTGTCATACACACTCTTTTTTTGCTTTTGGTGCCTCCACAAATTGAGAAAACAATTTTTCATACACTGTATTTTGAACTCCGCTGGAGTTACTTTTACATTCTCTATCTGCTTTTTCCATCTGTAAAGTTGTCGTACAACTTTACTAAATGGTAACACCTACAAATTGTGGTTAACGAGTGTCTATTCTTTCGACTTTCATTAAGCCAAGACTTCACTACTTCCCTTTTATATTCGGAACTGGTAGGGTCGGTTCGCTTTATTTGAGGACTTTGTATGTACTTTGAAAAAGATGATCTACACGGCAATTCACTAGATTCAACATGTAAGGCATCATCTTGAAGGGGTTCCGGAACCAGCTCTTCAGACGAATCATAATGAAAGTTCTCGTCACTGTATTCACCAGTCAATTCATCACTAGGTACTGTCTTCAACATCTAGAGATGTTTCAACATAGACAGTTGCTCCTAAAGAATGTTCCTCAATGAGCCGAATTATGCCCTCTACAAATTTTATCTCATCTTCACTAACTTCACTTGATACAGAAATATTTTTCCTGCGAAATTAGTTTGATGCAAATTGTAGAATATTCATAGGATTTAACACTTGTTGGGACATTTTCAATATATTCGCATAGCCTGATAAACCTTGCTAGTCATTGTAACATTTAAAATTTACATGGGGAGAGGGAACCATCCCTACATACAAGATTGGTTGCATCATTTCCATCCACCTATAAGACAGTGGGAGGGAAATATGTCACAAACACCTGCATTTAAATTGACACATGCTGCGATGCTAGGCAATCAACGGTTTGAATATTGTTTTTCACTATTTTTATTGGGTGGAAGCAATAGATGTTATTCTTAATGCATCACTTAAATGTCATACCGATAAATATAAGTAGTGGAAGAATGATCATGACTTCTATGAGTGAGATAAACTGAACACTTGAGAAGGCCAAGTTCAAGGTTTTCCTCAAAATTTAGGCTTATCATTCATTAGTTTTCTTCATTTTCACCAAGTTTCTTTTCCATCTCACTGCTAAATTTGCATAATCATTTGGTTGCTTCTTTGCTGGATTTTAATGCTGTAAAAATGTTTTACCTCAGTAAGGCAAGACCGGGCATTGCGCCGCACCGGGATAGTTGCCGCACCCCCTCTAACTCGAACATTTGACGCTAGGTACCGCTAGTTGTTGTGATATGATCTCCAGTTCCCTCCCCAGAGTAATTGGATCGCGTGTGTTCATTGTTTATAGTGTTTATGTCATTGTTATAGCGGTATTTATCAGGTAAGTGCACTAGTTTCACTGCGAAACTTTTTTGGACTCGTTACTTTATTCTTTCCTGATCTGTATTTGTTCCATTTTTTCTGCGTGAACTACTTTTAATAGACTATTTGGAGGTTGTAAAGACATTGTGAGTGAAGTTCGCCATAACAATAATAATAAGCTCTACAGGATGAGTGCGGCGCGTGACCCAGAGTTTTGGGTCACATGCCGCACAGCTTTCAAGGGTGGCATGCCGCACTATGTCTTGCAGTATAATTACACACCAGAATTATTTTTTATGCTCTTTTCAGCAATAAATATGCCAACTAGATATAGGGAAAGGGAGGGAGCTAAACGTGGCCTTTGGAATGACAGTGACCTACAAGAAGCTGTTCGCGAATTAAGGCAGGGGAAATTTCCATTCGGGAAGCCGAACGTTGCTGTCATATGATGCCAGAGAGGACTATTCGTAGGCGCATGGACACAGGAAATTGGGAAAACCCTCACTTTGGCTTGAAGGGGTACTTGGTACAGAAAATGAAAAAAATGCTAGTCCCCCTTATTCAGGTATTGTGCAGATAAGCTCTCTTTTGTTCTATACGTGCCTTTGAGGTAAATTTAAACTGATGTTATGAATGCGGCATGTCTCCCATATGTGCGGCATAGCACCCTGCAATGAGGTATCTCTCCCGCTTTGCCTTTCAATTTAATAATTGTATTTACACTTTTAATTATTATTTTATAAATATTTCCGTTGCTGTAATACAGGGAGGGAAGATCATAGCTTGGAATCTCAAAAAGAGTTTTCAAAATATTCAAACCTGTTTTGAGGTAGACGAATTTCCAGAAAAGTGCGGCGCGTCACCCGGTCTTGCCTTAATATGTTTGTTGCTTACAAAAGCTAGTAACTAATACTAGAGCAATTTATGGTTGTCGTTTACACAGTAACTCTTGGCATGGTTAGCTGACATAGGCTACATGAGGCTGTCGTAATGAATTACCGTATACCGGTAGTATGTCTATCATCTGTCAATACCTCCCTTTATTTTTTCTGGCAATTTAATCTGCAGTTGATACAAGTCTCTCATGCTTTTTATAATATATTCATGAAACGGTTCATTATTATTATTACTATTATTATTATTATTATTATTATTACCTTACAGTACTTGATTATTAAAAATTCCACAAATACTACACTTTTTTTATAGGCATAAGTAATAAAATTATTAATCATTTTTTTCTGTATTTGCTTTTTTTTTTTTTTTTTAATATTTAATATAAACATGTCAGTTTTTACTTCTAATTTTTCTGGGTAATATAGGCTATGTTTTAAATAAAAAGTAGAAACAATATTTAAAAATCCATCAGTAAATTTGTAAGGAAAGGATCAATGCTCTCGCATAAAAAAATTAGGGTTTAGTTCCCACTCTACTGGATTTCAACACGCGATGTTCGGCGTTGGTATGTTAATATTTGTCGTCGGAGATAGCTTTCAATTTTTCATTCTTGTGTTCAGAGTTGGCACTCTGCTGATGATGCAGGAACACCACCTGCGAAACGGCCGTCCAGAAGTTTACCAAGGTAAATGAAGTGCTTTACGGAAAGTATTTTAATTGAACTATTTCAATTTTTATTTAAAAATCAATTAATTAATTAATATCTCAGAAACAAATTTAATTTCGGTTAATATTTTAATTAGTCGTCTAAACTTTTGCGATTGCGCGTACTGGAGAAAACACCGGACAAATCAAAATGGCGGCAGTGATGACGTGTTCGAATTAAAACTTCTTAAGTACAGAATATTGTGTTAGCTAATAATAACCCTACCTAGAAAATCACTCTCACTGTCATCCCTTAGTATTCACTATAGCGACTTTTGTAATCTGTATCACTTACTTGAGAAATACTTTCTTCTTTCGTTTTTGTATCTAGACGCTGCCAGCGACCCGCGATAGCCGTGAAGTCCTCCAGTAGTCAAGTCACTGCGCCCATTTCAAACGAGGAAGTCATTCTTCTCCTTAAGTTTTTCTTCGCCCAATCCTTCAAACACAGAAACAAATTCAAATGTAAAAATAGGCAATTCAAATAATATTGTAACTATGGATAAAGTACAATAATGTCCGCAAGAAACAATTCGGCACCGCCAGTTGAAATGTTTTACCAACTTTTAATTATATTATAATCTTCCAGCATACGGAAGCTAGCGACTGAAAGCTTGGCTAGAATTTATCATCACACTCAGTTGGATTGGAAGCCGAATATCCATATACTATTCACTCAACTTGTTTTTATAGTTTAAAGCACTAGGCCTAGGTATCTATCAAATTATGTAGGCCTACAGGCACATGAAATAAAATAATTAAACAATAGAAAATTAAAAAACTTACAAGAAACGGTAAGTAGAAAAAATTATGCTTTGGTAGAACTTCCCAGCTTATTTCTAAAATTTTACTTAGGATATTTCCCTCACGATGATCACTTTTAGGTAGAACCATCCGAAGTGCGACCACACACACCAGCTTACCGACGCGAACTGCGCGTAGGGCGGGTGCTGGAATTTGTACCAGACAAAATGGCGGATGATGACGTGTTCGAATTAGGGCTACTGAAGTAGGCCTTCTGAATACTTTGCAAGCTAGCCTACATAATTAAAAATATCTCTACGGCTTTGACTAAATGCATTAGATTCAGGGGCGGATCCACGGGGGGGGGGGATGGGGAAAATTCCCCCCACCAAAAAATTTGTAACATTAAGCATAAATTATTCAAAATTTATTATTCTAATAAATTTTGTAAAGACTACATAACCCAAATACTTAAATTAAAGCAACGACATTCATTATTTTGAAATACATTTGTATTAAAATGCTGAAATGTTAATTTTGATTTCAATTGTATACTGGGAATAATTAATTTTTATGAGTAAAAACTTCCCTCTCTACTTTGGTTCCCCCCCCCCCAAATGCCTCTCTGGATCCGCCCCTGAAGTTAGGTTTGCGTTTGACTTTCATAAATATTTTACGAAAGTGGCACAACATAATATTATTTAATAATTATTAGAAATAGGAACACTTTAATAAATTTTGCTAATGTGGTGAGAAATAATTAACAAAATGGCGGCAGTGCTGACATGTACGATTTAAGAGACAGAAGTAGGCCTACTGAATACTATGCAAGCTACAAAATTTAAAATATCTCCACAGCTTTGAAAAAAAATGTGTTAGGCACATTAGGCATTCGTTTGACTTTCACAGTCTAAATAATTTACGAAAATGACACAACATATTAAGTAACTTACAATTATTATTATAACTTGGAATACTAGCTGCTGCATTTAATAAATGTTTCTAGTAGTGTGGTAAGAAATAATTACCTCTTCAAAACGAACCGAAACGAAGATTCCAGCAGTATATGAAGATTTGCACTTTTATTTAGCGTGTAAACCTTTTTAATTTCTGACATATTATCACTTGTCCAAAAAAATAAATGAATAAATAAAAAGACACTGTTGAAGGCAAAGATCCTGCAGATAGATATAAATAATTGCAATATTAACTTTATACTCCACATGGTAATTATTTTCCAACATTTGCTACAAAGTAATTGACCTAAGCACGTAGAATATTGAGGAATAGCTGCAGGATGTTGAAAAAACCAAAGCTAGAACACGGTGGTCAAAACCCCGTTGTAGAGGAGTTCAATAAACAACTTGGGTGGGTGTTAAAAACACAGCAGGCCTAGTCATTTCACTATGTGTTACTACACGACACCTTGTCCCTCTGCCTACCTACAATTTTGGCCCTCTGTTAAAATTAACTTTTTTTCTTTTACACACTTATTCTAGCAGCTGTACCGCTCAAAATAAAATTCACTTAGGCCTATTGCGCACACTTTCTATCATATTTTTAGCACTTTTCAACATCTTATTTCTAAAAATTAATTTTCCTCACGATTATAATCACGTTTAGCACATTGATAGATCAAATGTCATTTATTTTACCACACGTTTCGGCGCACAACCAAAATTCACCTATTTTACAGTTTTTATAACACACTAACTTTTCTTAAAATTCACTTATTTCGTTCACCTTCCTCAATCAAAATTAACATGTTTTGCGCTCAGAACTTACATGTTTTCACTTTTTATATGCCTACTTCAATAATTGTCAATCAGTCGTTTATACTACAAAATTTACTTATTGTACACCTTTTGTTCCGCGCTTTTTTAAACATCGTTCATCAATAAACAGTTTCACTGCCATTTTCGCTTAAAATCACTATATACACTTATCAACATTTTAACCACGTCACTCAAACTTCCCTAATTTCACATATTTTATGCCACGATTCTTAAAACAGTGTTTTTAGCACTTTCGTTGTTAAAAATTAACTTTATACGTCACCTTATCAATAAACCATTTTAACCACTTTTTGTAGGCCTAATTCACTCAACCATTTTATTTTAAATCTTTCATGCCACACTTTCCCCAAAAAAGTTTTTAATGCTCCATAGTTCAAAATACACTTTTTTGTTCATTTTATACGTCACTTTATCAATAAGCCATTACAACGCCGTTTTCGTGTAAAAACTTTTTATAGGCCTAACTCATCTGTCGACCAATATTTCAACACATCACCTTATTTTTAATCTTTTATACAACACTTTCTCAAATAACTTTGTTTGCACTCTCGTTGTTAAAAAATCACTTAGTTTGTAAATTTTGTAACTTATATCACTTCATGAATAAACAATTGTAACACAGTTTTCGCATGAAAAATCACTTGTTGTAGGCGTAATTCGCTTGTCAACCAACCATTTAGCACGTCACTTATTCGCACCTTTTACACAGCATCTGGCGATCTCGTTCAGAATCCACTTGCACCTTTTATACACACTCTACATAAATTTAAAACACTGTTAAGTCCAGCTTACACGTAACGAAAGTAGAAATCTCACTAAACATGCCTAATTCTATATATGCTAAAAAACGGATAAACGAAAAGTACAGATTCTACATAGAAACTAAATTTCACTGTAATCTGTTTAGATACCGTAGAAACTTACTGCCATGATAGAAAGAGAAAATAGCCAAATCTCACAAAATTAATTACAGCTTACCTTGCCCAAACCGTCCAAATGCACTGCTCGAACACCCCCGACTGTTACTGTTTTAAAAGGTCTTCCGACTGTCGCATAGATTCTGCGCATGTCAAGGACGAAAACAAAATGGCGGCCTTACTTGGCGACACCACCGGGCAATTCTGGTTATGAATAGGCTACTGCACACATAAGCTAGAGGAAAGATGAAGATCTTGGCCACACCCAAGCCCTCAACTATAGGCTACCACGGCGTAGCGTAAAAAGAAAAAAAAAATGTTATCGAACGAATCGCCGACATTTGCAAGAACGAAAACCGGCGGGATTTTAAACCGCTATATGAATATTACGGCGTAACGCGTACGAGCAAACCAGGGCCCGGATTTTGATTACATCATGGACGTTGCTGACTAGTGCAGGTATTCTGATCATGACTCCTAGATTATAAAATTGTAATTTTATGGTAATTTCCCCCGTTTTTTATTTTTGTGTTATTTAGAATTTAATTTCATTATTTGGTAATTTTTTGGCAAATTTACGCTCTTTTTTTCCACATTTCATATTTTAGGTAATTTTTTAAAAATAAAGTAACTTAATTATTTTCTCATTTTGTGTTTTTTTTCGCATTATATAGTTTTTTGGTATTTACTTACATTGAATATTATCGGAACTCTAAATAGGCTAAGCATAAATAAATAAATAAATCTTGGTATAATTATAATTTGTATACAGAAACACGGTGCTTGCTGTTTGCATTTAACTGTAGGCTATGTACCAATTAAGAAATTATAAAGCCTATAATTGAACAACATAAATCTAGTAGGCCTACAGACACAAACCTGATGAATAAACAAGCATTTTCATACAATTTTTTTGATTATTTCTTGAGTTTTTGCAGTCATTTTATAGTTAATTTTTGAAGTATTTTTAGGTCAACAAAATGCTGGCCCTGCTGTTATGCGATTTTTGGTACATGTATACTTTTCAATATCTTCCTTCTAATGCCATAGATCATACATGGGCATTTACTGGTTCGCGAACCACTTGTGGTTCTTCACCTTCCCGCATAACACACAAGATGGCATTGCGGACATTCGGTGTACGTGGTGGATTATTCCCATGTACGAGTCATAACCTCTGTGCAAGCAGTGACGGGTCGCGACACAGTTCCGACTGAAAGGCGTTATGGTACATTCTAAGCCTTCGTATAATGAAATAATTGCACACGTAAAAGAATAATTAAAAATACAAAATTGTTTGTATTATTTGTTTCTTGTAGTGTAGGCTACATTATAAAGTGAAATTAGTGTTTCCCTAAGAATGAGCAACCGCCACTACACCTATTCTATTCTATTCTATTCTATTCTTTATTCTGTCCAACGGAACATATTATATGTTATGGGACTCGTCAACATACAAGTAAGAACACAAAATTACAATTACAAATATACATACAACTTAAAAACTAGTTTACAAAATATACAACATGCACAAGAAATTTACAGTTACAAAAAATATATACAACTTAAGACTAATTCCAAAAAATACAACATAAACATCAATTGATTATATGTAACTTAAACACAAGTACAAGTTTAAAATACAATAATTAAAATACAATAAAATAAAACAAGTTTCACACTGTCACTCTATGATGCAGTTTGTGTACGTCCTCTTGAGACCATATGGTCTTCAGGTCCCCGAGTAGGCTCTGAAATCAAAACAAATAAAATTATATAGTAAGTCTGCTCATGTATGACTATGCACAAGGAATTCATTTAGTGTATAAAAGCAGTGGTTGTGAAGGAATTCACAAACCTTTTTTCTAAATTTACATAGTGCAGCTATTTCTTTAATGGATTGGGGTAAGCAGTTATATAATTTGAGTCCTGTATATGTGAAGCTTTTCTCAAATAAGCTAGTTTTATGGGGTATACTCGCTAAATCATTTCTATTTCTTGTATTATAGGAGTGAACGTTTGAGTTTGTTTGAAATGTAGAAATATTAGTTTTTACAAATGTAAGTGTCTCTAAGATGTACCTATGCAGGGGAATGGTAGTATATGCAGATCTTTGTATAATTGCCTGCAGCTGGTAGTGTTTTTGACCTTCACCATTATTCTGATAGCTCTTTTCTGTAATTTAAATATGTCTTCACTTTTTGTTGAATTTCCCCAGAAGATTACTCCATATATTAAGAGGGAGTGAAAGTAGGCAAAATAGAGTGAACGTACTGAGTTTACATTAGCAACTTTTCTCACTGATCTCAAGGCAAAACATATTTTACTCAGCTTTTTTGAAAGAAAATCAACATGCTTGATCCAACTCAAATTATGATCTATCCACACCCCTAAAAATTTTGTTGAGTCTACATAACTAATACTTTTATCCTCATATGAGATGCTGGGAAATTCTGCATTCTTATTTCGTGCATGCTGAAATTTTATTGTCTGTTTGTGTCTCCATCTACCCGTTCTTTTCGAACTATGTGTAAGTTGACAAAAGTTTGCGGGTTGCGTGTCAATGGATAGGGGTTTGCCCATGTCTGCCATAGATGTTTCATATGAACACCCAGACACGGTTATGAACAGAATTCATTAGGCCTGGTTCACTCCATTAGCAATACGGAATTAGCATATAGGCTAACGGAACTTCACTCCCGCTATTTATATTATTGCAACAAATCTGATGCGAAACACGTAACTTCCTCTGCCCAAACGAAAGTTTTGAAAATTACTAATTAAATAATATAGGCTAATCAACCAACAAATATAATAAATCATTATGTACAACATTCTGTTCATGTAAATTGGTTGTAAAAATGAAGAGAACGTCGTTACCACATCGCATCCCCGAAGGTTGCACAACCCAAATAAAATCTTATTAATGCACTCACGTAAATTTTTTACCCTAAGCATGGGCAATACACCTTTCTCACTTCACTTTCTGATATAGAATAAGAGGCCATTTTTAAGAGCGCGTATTCAGTTGTTTCAACCTGATGCAAAGCTTTATTGTTCACCAGGAAAGAATGAGTTTCTATGAACAGTGGGTGACTTAGCCTATAACTATAAGTTATTTACTTACTAAATGGCAATAGATAATTCCTCAGCAAGCCAAAGAAATATTATTTATTTTATGGAACCCGAATGTTCATTGCCTCGCTTACCTGAGCCCGAAATTCAATCCTATTCTGTGCTAAATCCATCCAACCATCCCTCGCAAATCCTATTTCCCTTAAATCTATCCTAATATTGTCCTCCCACCTACGTCTAGGTCTTCGAAGCGGTTACCCATTCAATACTTTTGAGATATGTCTTTCCTCCCCCATGCGTGCAATATGTCCAGCCCAATTCATCCACCGTGCAATTGATTTGACAATTGAAATGCATTACTGAAACCTGATGCTTCGAAAGCGCAAAAATGCACGTTTTCTGCCCATTTTTCTCTCATAACTCGCGAACGAAAGCAAAAATTAAAAATCCGGCTTCGAAGTGCATTCGCCCACCCTCCAGTCCATATGTGTTTAAAATTTCAGATCTCTGCGTTCAGTAGATTTCGCTGGGCATCCCGTACAGACAGACAGACAGACAAACACTTCCTCTTATATAGTAGATCCCTGCGGTTTCGCCCACGATAATTAATGGGAAGGTTAAGAATTAAAAGCAAAATAATTAAAACATATTTGTTAACACTTGCACGCGAAACATTCGTAGGCCTAAACTAAACGGTTAATAATTAATGAAGCAGCTAAAAATCCGACTTTGAAGTGAATTCCACAATTATTAGAAAGCGCCGCCTGGGTAAAATGACCTCAGATTCGAGTTCTCTGGCCCAGAAAACCCCTGCATAGTGAATTCCGTCCAAATCGATCAATGTTTGTCCATTTAGAGCTATATTCATTATCCCTCTTCCAACTATGTTGAAAATTTCGGATGTCTGCAGGCCTTGACATTATAAATAGCTAAATGAATGGACCATAGTGGGCTTGCAAAATGAAGCGAATCTTTTATTTCCAATTTATGACAAGCCACCTGCAATTGATTTGACAAATGACATGTATAACTTTTTTTTGTATATTCATCCTTTATTGATAGCCTATAGTATCGGATTTCTATAAATCTTTGACTATACAAAATATAAACAAAACTATGACACTTTTTTTTATGTATAACATAAATGTGAACTTATTCCTCTAACAAATTAGAGGAATATAATCAAACAGTGGAAAATATAAAACATCTCATCACTCATGAATGAAAACTGATGCTTGGATAGCGAAAAAATCACGTTTTTCTGCCAGCTTTTCACTCATAACTCGCGAACGAAAGCTAAAATGAAAGATTCTGTTTCGAGGTGCATTCGCCCACCCTACAGTCAATCTACGTTTAAAATTTCAGATCTCTACGTTCAGTAGAATTCGCTGGGCATCGCGCACAGACAGACAGAAAGACAAACACTTCCTTTTATTCTTATAGATTAAAATAGGATTTTACCTAAAATCCGAAGTCTTATTATAACATATCGATCTTTTCACCATCGGTGATAGTCGTGCTTGGAGCTTGATGTGTTTTATATTTCAAATTAACCTTCTTGGTTTAATTAATAATATTGTTTTATTAATATTGTATTTATTGTTATAACCAGGGCCCGGATTCTTAAGACATGTCATCTTTTTACTGATGCTGCATAGACATTGCCAACTTGTAGATAAATCCTAATTATGGCCTCTAGATTATAGAAATGAATTTTTATTAGGTAATATTTTTTATCATTTTATGCAATTTTATATTATTAGGGCATTTATTTCAATTTCACTTCATTATTTGGTAATTTTCGTGTCATGTGCTTCCTTATTTAGTAATTTTCATGCATTTACATTGAGTGAATTAACTTTTTTTCGTCACTAGTGGTGCTGTCTTTGAAGTGTTGTTTGTTTAATGCAAGAAGGACACACTCGGCGTTGAAGTGTTGTCATGTCTCAGCCAGAAATGAGAATGAAAGAAACGCCAAAATTTTGTATTGTATTACTGTTGTTACTAGATTGACTTGCACCAGAATCTGCCACCTGCTTGGATTTGAGATTGCAAACTACTCTTTACCCTCAATAAACATTAATATAATTTGGCTGATCGCAAAAGGAAATGCCGAAGTTTGACTTACCAATGCATCAGTGCCAGAATAAATTTCCATGAGGAAAGTACATTCTCAACATTACAGTTATTTACAGTTTTTACAATTATGAACAAATTAGTCTATAATTTTATGTGTACAATTTAGTATATTGCGATACAAGTGCCGTAAGGCACGTTTACGGGTCGAGGAAACAGATTGAAAACCCGAGGCGCAGCCGAGGGTTTTTAAGTTTTCGAGACCCGTAAATGCCTTTACGGCCCCGTGTGTTGCATGCTATTTTTTGCACGATGATTATTTATATCAATTTAATTATATTAATTGTGATATTAGCTGAAAATATTATGTAAATACATTCTTGAAAATAGATGTTTATTTCAGAAAGTGATCGCATGTGTTTGTTGTTATGGGAACCGAATATTTGTCCTGGGGGCCGTGCCCATAAAGGCTTGTATTATGAAGTGTATCGTAATGAATTATGACGTAGCGCTTGGACCGTAAGTAATTTAACCTCATCGCAACCGCCCTTGGCAACAAGACTGTGTGGGAATGTCAACTTACGATCCATGTAAACAACGTTCGTAAGTACCACTTACTAGCTAAGGAGTGCAAAAATAATTTTAAATAAATAAAATATAAGTTTTTAGGTATTTTTTTATAATTATTAAGTCATTTTCTTTAAAATTACGGTAATTTTATAGGTCATTTCTCAAACAATTTTAGGTCGTCAGAATCCGGGCCCTGGTTATAACTTACGAGTTTTAAAATACTGCTTCACCACACATATTCATTTCTTCTTTCGATCGTATGCAGCTTATATCGCTGTGTTCAATGATTAAATTGTTTTTGATCAAAGAACATGTTTTAGTGTTAAGGTGTTGTAAATTTACTTATAAAGCAAAGGCACGATAAAATGCAATAAAATGAAAATGATAAAATTCAGCAATTTCTAATTCACTCATGGCATTATAATATTATGATGTATAACACATTTTTAAAACAAATATTTTCCGTATAATTTTGAGATCTATGACATAGAGACGCATTTCTCTAGTAACACAAAACCATGTTTATGTGTTTTATTATTTACCAGCAATGGTTCTAGGTACCTGCCGGACTAGTAGGCCTATCACAGAAATGAAATAGCCTATGATTCAATAATTTATAAACTTGTACGTAAGACATAGGCTGTTGTAATTAATTATCTGTTACCTTTCAACCCTAAAACTAAGATTTATTTTCACTGCAAAATAATGACTTAAAATTCTGCTTGTATTCCTCACCGCTATAGGCTTACATAATATGTAAATAAAATCAGGTAAACTGATGTAACAAAGTGCCAGAATGCTTTTGTATAATCAGTTATAATTGCAATTATGATATGCAGGAAATAAGTTATTTTTGGAATCGATTTCAGAGTTAAGCTTCAGATCGATTCATTAAGCAGGGCTTACGGAAGAATAAAGGTCTAGTTTGATAAGCATATGTGAAGGAACATGAGGGTAGTGTTATTTGTCAAAGCTAACGATATTTCAACTTCCAAAGCCTATATGAACACTTTACAACAATATGTTGTCATGAGAACTGATTTGCATTTCATAAATTCTCTCTAATATATTACCATAAAATAGACATTAAATTGGGCATTACTCCAGTAGCGGTGAATCGATTTGGTCAAATGTCAATAGCCTTTTTCCCGTGGACGTTATAAATGCGTATACCAAGTTTCATGAAAATCCGATAAAGCGTATTTGAGTTATCGCGCGTACAGACAGACAGACGGACGGACAGACATTTTCCCGTCCACCACACAGTCTCAGAAAGTACCATTCTGGCACTTAATAAAAGAGTAATAAAAGAGTAAAGTTTTTCTACGTCAAATGTAGTAGTCTATAAAATAATTAATTTCGGGAAACATCCACCGAAATGAAGTTAACACCGAAATCAGCTTTTTTATTTCTCAAAGAAATCAGGTTCCTATGCATATTAACCAAATTAATTCACATTACCGAAAAGTCCCTAATTGATACTACTCTGTCGTGAAGTTTTGTGCATAGTGTCCGCCCTAACAGAGTTAACGTTTGGTGTTCAAGGATGAAGTCATCTAATGTTAGACAAAGCATTACAGAGTGTCCAGGCTTAATGGCGTGTTAAATTCCAGTAACTTGCCGTTATCGCTGCTGTGAATCACAGTTCATATCGCAATTCATATAATTGCTATGTTCTGTGTAAGATTACATTGATACAGAGTCGAGTTTATTTGTTAATAACCGGTGTGTTCAGAGTATAATTGCGCAATATAACTTACACTGTTTTGCCAACAACATAACATGCATGTCCCTTCACATCTACCTCCGATAAAGTCAAATATTTAGGCATAAATTGAGAAGGTGAATTCCAAAAAGTACTAAATCCAGCTTCACTAAATTTTCAGGATTCACCAGAAAAAAAGCTAGAAGTTAAAACTAGAAAGTTTGTAATCTTGAAAATTATTATGTAAATGAAAGCAAACTTAATTTTTTTAAAATTAGGATATACAGTGCACGCCGCTTATTGTGATCACTTTGGGACGCAGCTAATCTGAGAATATTAACCGATTGATAACAGTAGCCGAAGGAATTAATTGATATAGAAGATATTACACTACAAAATAGAATTAAAAGTACTTATTCATAAAATAATTCGTAACTGTGAATCATTGAACCACTCATAGGCTCATAGTAGTAGACTGCAAGCAACTATTTTTTAACCAGTAACATAGTTTTTGCTTTCCTTTAGGAGTCCATTAACCAATACTCCATACTCAGTTACGAGTTACGAGTATTTTTGGAAGTGTTAACTGATCTGTGGTGAACACCGCATAGCAAAATGTCTGTTCAAGTCTTCTTATTTTACACTTGCCATCACTGCATGTCAACACTGTCATCTTCATAAATAAAAAAGGCACCTTAACTGCGGGGTGAAACATGTTTTGTTGCTTAAAAGAGAAATTTAGGTAATGCCACCCCCTCGAACTGGTCATCCTGTGAGCCGGGAACAGAATACCCACCTCCAGTAAACATAATAAAGTTGATTTAGAAACTAAACCCTTAAAAACGAAATTTTGAATGACGTACAGTACTTGGAAATAAAGCCGCAAAAAGGAAAGTGTGATAACATAAACCGTATCTTTGATCACAATTAACATAAACGTGATAACATTACCCGATTCATAACATCCGCGATTACATTAAGCGGCGTTTACTGTAATAGTTTATGGAATGAAATGAAGGATTTAGGATGTTCTGGAGGGATATTATTTGGAATTAGTATTTTATGGCAGGAAATGTTCTGAAGTAATAAAATAATAGGCCTATAGTGCTTTCTGGAATGCATAAATTATGGTGTCATAGAAGTAGGCCTAATGTTGAATTTAGTACTCTTTGGAAAGAAATACTTTACTTATAGATTTCTTGTAGATACTACCCGCGCGCCATATCTTGAGCGCTGGATTTACGGGGAAGTGAGGGTCGGGGGGAACAAAACATAGCTATTCCGCCAGTCTTTCTGCAGTGTTGTCAACCAAAGAAATAACGTTTCAGCAGAATCGCGCGTATGGTATTTTATGTAGTGACTTTAATATACAACGATTTTAATGCAGTCCAATAATATAATGTGGTGACGGTATTGCGTAACAATTAATTACACGTCATAAGCCTTTGGTTATCAAATAAGTCGTCAAATAAGAATATTATGCATAATATAGGCTCAATATTTTTACACTGGATGACTAATTTTAAGCATAAAGAAGAGTCTTAGCAGAACATGCTTCACCATTTCGTGTTTTAAAACGTAAGAGAGGTAAGGCATCTAAAAGTGGAGAAAGCTATAGGCCTAATTTTAAACGTATTTAATACAAATTGTGAAAAGTTCGCTCAACTTTCAGTCCATGAAATTGACATCAGAGTTAACGGGATCGTCAGAAATTAGCACATACGGAATTCTTAAAGAGGTGAGGAAAGTGTTGGATGTACAATGAAGTGTTTGTGAAATCAGCAGTTCGAAAGATTGTATTTTTCTCCATAACTCGATGCGTCAGAAAACATAATGTCAATAAATAAATAAATAAGAATCCTGAGACAGAATGAAAGCTTAGTATTGAAGCCACTAGATGTCAGGGTGTATAGCGTACTTCGTGTTTCAATGTTGTCAGCTTAACCTACGAAGTTGAACGAAACCTACCGAATGAGGACTAGGGAGCCGAGCGCTCAAGAAATCGCGCGCGGGTAGTACGTATGTTTTGGAAAGAAAAACAGATTTTATATCCCAGTTTTCATGCTTTTAGTACGAATTTCCAAGATTTTCTTGCAAAAAATCCATTTAATTCAAAGCAGTGTATTAAAAACCTTAACCTACTTTTTTTATGGATGTAGTACCTTTTGGAATTAACTTTTTCAATTGATCAGCATTTAAGGGGGCATGTGGTTGGCAATCCGAACTCATGGCAGTTATTTTTTTTCGAGACCTGAGCCGCTAATTATTTAGCAAGTAGCTCCTAGGTCTCAGAAAAAAACTGAAGAGGTATCGGGGATTGAACCTAGACTTGCAAAACCGAGATCAGCAACGCTAACCACTGGACCATGAAGACTAGAAAGTTGAAAGTTGGTTTATTGTCTTGAACAAATGTTACATAATGAGATTGTTTTTCATTAAGACACTTCGTCAGTTCAGAAATGGATATAAATGCATTAGCCTAAATACCATCAATTGCAATTTGAATATGAATTTCGGCACTTCTGCAACGAACTTCATCATTAATACCGATAGTACTGTACAAGGAGTTTGTTAAAAGTAACTTCTATACATTTCTAATAGAATTCACAATACAGCCGGTATTCTTATGGTTGCGTACTCTCAAAATTACTCTCCCAAAATTTAGTTTCATCAGTAAAAAATAAATAATAATAATAATAATAATAATAATAATAATAATAATAATAATAATAATAATAATAATAATATCAAACGCTATTTAGAAAATAAAATTATTTTTTTTGTGGTTTCTTTAAAAATATTTGGGGCATTTTACAAGGTTTTTACGTCATAAATCCCTTGTTTATAAGGCACTTCTTTATAATAGGTGATAATTAGGTATTAGTGATGAATAGGGGCCGGATTTTTAGGTTTTGAAAAACACTGTTTTAGGTTTTCCATTAGGTTTTTGTCCAAAATATAGTTTTCGGTTAGAATAATTGGTTTAGTGAATTTGAATGTGCTACATAGGATTCAATACATAATACTTGTAAAGTTTAACTTAACAAACTTGACTTAAATTTTAGTAAACTTGCTTTAGGACAATATAATACAATTGAAAAAAGAAAACATAAACAATCAAAAGAAGCAGTGAAAATAAGATTGTCTCACATTTCCTGTTAACAGTGTATCACTAAATATCTTTCAAGATTCTCAACTGTGAAATTCTTCCTGTCATCCCTTAGAATACATTTGAAGGCAGAAGATGTCCTTTCAACCTCACATGACGTCAACAATGGTTGTTCGTACGAGTATATTAAAAGGAATACGCCGGTACTCTTACACTTCCTCTCTTGATCCTGTCATCCTAGACGACATTGGGTTGAACGAAATGCTGGTGGTATTAATTTCAACCCGACAAAAATTGTCTCCGGAAAATATAGATTTCTCAACTGACAAACAAAAAAGACAAAAAAGTAGCCTAAATTAGATATTTTAGGTTTTTATACCCCATTTAGGTATTTTTAGGTGCCACAGAATTAATGTGGGTGAATCCTATGGACATGATTCGAAAAAGTGTATGATCGCTTTTTGTTTTGGAAGTAAGGAAAAAATAGGTAAAAACCTAAGAATCCGGTCCCTAGTGATGAATACCGAAATCCCTTTCTGGTAGCCACTACCTTATTATGTCCGTCAATCAGCCAAGCAGTTTCAACAGGAGAGAATTAATACAACCAATAGTATTATTTTTTTTTTTTATACGAGGGACGTTCCCACACACTCCGATTGCAACTCTGCAGCATGAACAAATGAATGACTCCATAACAACGCTTTCATAAACAAGCACTGTTTATTCAGGTGACTTTTCGGACTTCCTTTGAACACAACCAGAGCCCTCACATGGGTGGCACTGCCGTTTCTATTTCAACGAGGCCCATGGGCCGGAGGGGGGGGGGGAGGAGAGAAAGTGTTTCAAGAACCAAATTTGTAATACTAGCTATTAAGTGGCATAGTAGTAATGTTGAATTTAGTACTCTCTGAAAATAAATTCTTCACTTATAGATTTCTTTCGGATACAGTATGTTTTGAAGAGAAAAACATCTTATAACACAATTTTTTTGGCAAAAAACCGATGGAACTCAAAGCAATGTGTTAAATGCCTTAACTATCTATTTTTCTTTTAATTGATATAGGGTAGCTTATGGAATTCGTCTTCTCAATTGATCAGCATTTAAGGGGGCACGTGGTTGGCATGCCGAACCCATGGCAGTTATTGTTTTCGAGACCGGAGCCGCTAATTTTTTAGCAAGTAGCTCCTAGGTCTCAGAAAAATCTAAGTATCGGGGATTGAACCGAGACTTGCAAAACCGAGATCAGAAACGCAAACCACTGGACTGTGAAGTCGGTAGAAAGTTTGTCTTGAATAAATATTACATGATCGTGGTCGGCGGCAGTTCAGAAATGGATATAAACGAATTAGCCTAAATAAAAATACAATTAATTGCAATTTGAATTGGAATTTCAGGGTCGAACACAATACGTTCTCTACCTACAGTATCAATGGTACGGGCAGAAGAAGTAAGAAAGTACGTGGCACTTCTGCAAGGAACTTTATAATTAATACCGATAATACTGTACAAGGAATTATATTTTCGTCAAAAGTAATTTCTATACATTTATAATGGAATTCACAATACAGCCGATATTCTTATGGTTGCTGTAATCTCAAAATTCAGTTCCATCAGTTGTCTAATGTGTGTATATATATATATATATATATATATATATATATATATATATATATATATATATAACTTATATATATATAATAAACACAAATGGGGACTGGAGAAAACTGCACAACTACGAGCTTCATGACCTGTATTCTTCACCGGATATAGTAAGGGTAATTAAATCACGGAGGATGAAATGGGCTGGACGTGTTGCGCGCATGGGAGAGGAAAGACATATCTAAAAAATATTGACTGGGAGACCCGTAGGGAAAATACCACTTGGAAGACCTAGACGTAGGTGGGAGGACAAATTAGGATAGATTTAAGGGCAGTAGAATTTGCGAGGGATAGTAAGATGAAGTTAGCACAGAATAAGGTTGGATGGCGTGCTCAGGTAAGCGCGGCAATGAACCTTCGGGTCCCATAAAATAGATAATATTCCTATACCTTGCTGAGGAATTGTTTATTGCCATTGAGTTGTATACATAAACACACACGCACACACAGAACAAAATCGTAAATGATTAGAGCTTAATCGACTTACCAGAAGAGGATAAACAGATGCAGCGAAGCGGAAAATTTTCCATTTCATGGCACTAAAGAGAAAATGTAGGCATTCCAATCACGGAAACCATGGAAGCAGGCAGTCCATCCAAAACTCCAAACAACAATAACATTTCAGATATGAAGTTAGCCAATCCAGTGGCTTGTCGTTGCAAAGAAAAGAAAGACAAAATAGAACACTTACAAAAAAAAATAAAAAAATTTAACTTCAGTTACTATTTCTGAGTTCCTAATCCAAATTCACTTGACCACACACGTAATATTTTGTTTATAATGAGCTGATCTTGTGTCTCAAATAAGAAAACAGACCCTTGAACTGAGATCAACGAGTTTCATAGGAGAAATTTCTCCAGTCAAAATTGATCCTAGTTCAGTACGAATTGATCTCAGATTAGCGTTTATACAACAGAAATTTCTGAGTTCAGCGTGAACTGAGATCAGTTTAGTCTCAGATGTCTGATCTCAGATCAAACTGTTTATACATTCGGCCCTAAGTATATTATTGTACGGAAAATGTTTTACCTGTATGCATAAAACTGGAAGTTGACATTATTGGAGCACAGCAATAATTTTCCAACTCCTCTACGATAGGTAAGTTCCATAAATATTTTTGTAGTATTGAATTTTTCTCGCTAATTTCTTAGGATATACATTAATAATGCTTACTTGAATTTTCGTTTTCTATCCAGAATCACACCAAAGACGACAGACGACAGACGACAGACCCAACCATTTCTGATGCTATCAAGGTTACACGAACCCTGCAGGCAAATTCTTCTGCATGGTGCAAGACAAAGCAGTCATCTAATTGGTAAGTAACACCATATTCAATTATTCATTACATTAAGTTATCTTGTCAAGTTATAAAATATGTCAAGTTATTGTTTTATAGGTGTCTTGTAGTAAATCTTTTGCAAAATAGCCATTTTTGATGGTAATTTCATTTTGATAATCTTCCTGCTAAGTTCAAAGTAAGTGTCCATTTCCTCTCACGATTGCCCATGCCTGGTTTAATCTTCATAATAAAAGGAAGGATTTGTTTGTCTGTCTACGATGTTTAGCCAAATCCCCGGCATGAAAGTATCGACATTCTTAACATAGATGCTCTGACAAGAATCCGAGTGCTCCTTAAAACCGGGGTTTTAATCTTCGCTTCCGTTCGCTAGTTAGCCTATAGGCCTAAATGAAAAACTGGCAGAAAACGTTATTTATTTTGCGCTACCGAAGCAGCCTATCAGTTTTGGATAGTATATTTGTAAAATTAATTACAGATGGCTTCGCTCTTATGTCATAACTAGGGCCCGGGTATTTTTACCTTTTATTTTCGTAAAATAGTCTTTTTTTAGGTTTTTCAAACAAACTGTTTTAGCCGTCTTAATAAAACATAATAATGAACACTAATATTAACACCGAAAATTGTATTATAATTTTGACATAGTAATTCTAGATTTTTTTTAACAAAATAAAAAAGTAGGCCCTAACTATTCCCTGCATCGGCACTCGAAAAATAGCATAAACAATTGAGATATTTACCCTTTAATGTTTTATTATTCAATACACCACTCAATTCACTTCCTATTCTACAAAAATAAGTAGACTGAATTTGTTCCTTTAATATAGGCCTACTTCTTTGTTGTTGGTCGGCAAATTGTTATTTTAAAGTTTAAACGACGGTGGATTAGTTGTAGATTTCAAAGTATTGCAGACGGCTCATGTTTCATTTCCTGCGACGGCGAGGCGGAACATTTTCGAGTTACAAAGACAAGCGACAAAACAACATAATTATGTATTGTTAATTTCAGTGCGTTCTATAAATTTATTTTTATTAAGTCTTTTCTTAATTGCACTAATTCACATGTTTATTTTCCCTGCATTTATTGGAAAATCGATTAAATTTTTTTTTCTGCAAAAAGTCCTCTTTAGCCCCTAGTTTTTCAGCAAAAGTCCTCTATAGCCCCTTTTAGGCCCTTCAGTCCGATTTAGCCCTTTTTAGGTTCTATAAGAAATCGACTGGCAAAGCGGAAGAGAAGGCCAAACGGCCTTAGCTCTGCCAGGATAAATAAACGAATTATTATTATTATGTTCGAAAGCAAGGGCATGGAACGGGAAAATACGTTAAAATGTTCTAATTAGGAAGCTGGAGGAAAAATAGGTTAAAACCTTCAAATCCTGGCCCTAGTCTTAATAACCGGGAAAGAAAGAGAATTGCAACATAACTTATGAATTATTTGTCGAACGCTTCGATTTTCCTTTCATTTGTTTATAACATTACGATACGCAGAGATCTGATTTATTTACATAGGTGGACATAGGTCTAAAAGTGAAAACAATTATTAATGGTTTGGACGAAACTCATTATGAGAGATTTTCTTGGGAGGGGGACTAGGAAACTCGAATATGAGGGACTAGCATGTGCCCGCTGCTTCGCCCGCGATAATTATTTCAAGAATTAAAAATTAAGAGCATAATAGTTAAATCATTACATTTATTAACACCTAAATCGCATGGACTACATACCACGATCAGATAGCATCGACTGGTAAAAGCGACCTCAGATTCGAGTTTCTTGGCCAAGAAAACCTCTGTATAGTGAGATTCGTCCAAATAAAACAACGTTTGACCATATTTAGGGCTTACAACATTCAAGCGATCGCGAAAGTTTTGTTTTCAAGGTTTGACAAAAATAGCCAAAGCCAACTGTAATTGATTTGACATTGAAATGTGTAACTGAAAACTTATGTTTTGAAAACGCAAAAAATGCACATTTTTTGCAAGTTTTTCACTCATAACTCACGAACGAAAACTAAAATTAAAATTCCGGCTTCGAGGTGCATTTTCCGACCCTTCAGCACACCTATGTTTAAAATTTCAGATCTCTGCGTTCAGTAGATTTCGCTGGACATCGAGGAGAATTCCTTTTATTAATATAGATAATATGAATTATAATGATACCTTCTCTAATTTGTTAAACATCCATTTAATTTAATCCAAGCCCACCTGATACCACTGGTAACAATACGTTCTGTGAATTTGTTTTGATAATTCTATGTAAAAAGGGATTAAGTATTTTCAAAAACATTTAATTTTTGGCATTTAGAATCAGAATTTTTCAAAATCCTTTCTTAGTGAGCACCTACATTATGAAGCGAAGGTACTGTCAAAATTCCAAGTCTCTACCTGTTATAGTTTAGGCTGTACGTTGATTCCTGTCATTCAGTCAGTCAGTCAGGACAAAGCCTTATAGAGAGATTTCTCTTCGGGCGGGGCACTTTAATTGTGAAATGCACCTCCAAGTCGGATTTTTAGGTTTTTAATTATTATTAGTATTATCAATCATTTTAATTGTTTATGTATGATTTGCGTGTATGGTAAGGTTCATGAATCTGTGGTTCGTTTCAGTTGTTTTAATTATTTATTCACTACGTCTAACAATATAATTAAAAACAAAATCAGGTAAACTGAAAGAACAAAGTGCCAGAATCTTTTGTTAGTCGGTTATAATTGCAATTATGACATGCAGAAAATAAGTTATTTTTCTAATCGATTTCCGAGTTAAGCTCCAGATTGATTCATTAAGCAGGACTTACGGAAGAACAATGGTCTATATTTGATAAGGAAATGTGAAGGAATATATGGGTAATGTTATTTATCAAAGCTAACTTACTGCAACTTCCAAAGCCATATATGAACACTGTAAAACAGTATGTTGTCACGTGAACTGATTTGCATTTGATAAATTCTTTCTAATATATCACCATAAAATAGGCATTAAATTGGGCATTACTCCGGTACCGACAAACCGATTTGGTCCAATATCAATAGGCTTCTTTCCATGGACGTTTAAAATTCGTATAGCAAGTTTCATGAAAATCCGATAAAGCGTATTTGAGTTATCGCTCGTGTAGACACACAGATAGACATTTTCCCGTCCACCACACAATCTTATAAAGTACCATTTTGACACTTATTTATTTATTTATTTATTTAATATACAATTTCATTTAGCCCTATTTCACCATAAGGTACATTATTAATAAAAATAAAATTATGTAATACACGAAATTTATCTAAAATCAATGTCAGTGCTAATAATCATAATCAGGGCCCGGATTCTTATGACCTAAAATTGTTTGAAAAATGACCTATAAAATGACAGTAAATTTTGTAGAAAATGACTTAATTATAAAAAAATTACCTGAAAACTGATATTTTAGTCATAAAAATTATTATTGTACACACAAAGTTACAGACTAGTTTGTACATACTTGTAAAAACTACAAATAACACAATACAAAATTTTGGCGTTACTTTGATTCTCATTTCCGACTGAGACATGTCAACACTTTAACGCCGAATTTTTCCTTCTTGCGTTAAACAAACAACACTTCAAAGACAGCACCATTAGCGACGAAAAAGCTAATACACTCAATGTAAATACATGAAAATGACTAAATAAGGAAGTAAATGACACGAAAATGACAAAATAATGACGTAAAATTTAAATAAATACCCTAAAAATATAAGAAATGCATAAAATGACCTAATAAAAATGCATTTCTATAATTAGAGCCATGATTATCATTTATGTACAAGTTGGCAATGTCTATGCAGCATCAATAAAAAGATGACATGTCATTAGAATCCGGGCCCTGATCATAATGTTCTAAGTATTTTTCTGTCGAATAAATTATGTAACTAAAACATCAAGCGCTTGAATTAATAAACGCGCTCGAATCCCGGACACCTGCTAGTTAAACAAATAATTACTCAAATAGAATTACTTTTTGTCCAATTAACACCATAACAGTTATCCAGATAACTGGTTAATGACGTAAACTTAACCAATAATCCAATTATTTCTTGTTTTACAATGTTAATGAGCTTGATTGCAAGTAAGTAGGCTACAGCCTAAATCCTCAGTCCCAGTGCAAGAAGGTTGTTGATAACCAGGGCAAGGCATTTGATGATTTTGCATCTTTTAACTGGTACACCATGGACGTTGCCCACTAGTGCAGATATTCTGATCATGACTTCTAGATTATAAAAATGATAAATTTGTTAAAGAATTCAATGTCATTATTTGATCTTTTTGGCCATTAAAGGCCTTTTTTTCCACATTTCATATTTTTAGGCAATTTTTAAGATACAAATTCATTTTCTCATTTTGTGTTATTTCTCGCATTATAGGCCTACAGAGTTTGTATGCATCTACTTGCATTGAATATTATCGGAATTCTAAATAAGCATAAATAAATAAATAAATCCTATAATTTTAATTTGGATACAAAAAGACGGCGTTTGCTGTTTGCATTTAACCTTAAGTAATTAAAAGCTTATAATTGGTATACTGCTATGGGGAAATTCTGCTGGTGCCAGAAAAACTTTTCTCTGGCAAAAAAAAGATCATAAGATTAATAAAGGACATCAAAAATTCTGATTCTTGCAAACGCCATGTTATAGAATTCAACATTATGACCTTGACTAGTCTCTACATATTACATGTGCTACAGTATGTCAAAGAAAATTATGATAATTTTAATATTAGTTCAGATATACATAAATACGAAACAAGAAATAAAAATAATTTAGTCCCTAATTTTATAATATTGAATAAAAGTCAGAATAGTTTTAAGCAAGTCGGAACTTTTTAACAAACTCCCACCAAATCGCAGAAATGTTAATTTGGAAAGATTCAAAATAGTAACTAAGCAATGGCTAAAAACAATGTTAGATGAGACAAATCTGGAAGACCTGGTGTTTTTAAGTTTCAGAACTTTTATATCGATGATGTATGTTACTTTGTATAAGTTTAATGACAAATGAATATTATTATAAAAAAATAATAAGAATAAAGTTGCCTAAAGAAGGGGCAGTAACAGCAATGTGACCTTCGCGGAATTAGTGACAAGTCTGGAGCAAAATACGATGACCTCGGTCACCGTCGTCCACGTGTCAGCAGAAAGTGCCAGCTAAGGGTTAAGGGAATTAATGTTTTGTTTTGTGAACCTTTGAGCGCTGAAGTTCTCAAGAAAACGCTTCCGTCCAGCTGCGGTCATGTGAGAAAGAACATAAACAAATCATACAACCAACATCTATTAATGATTAAAATCGAGTTTGTTTTGAAGCAGAATAAACAACAGTACACTGCAAATATTTCTTGGAATTCTCCTTTTGTTATTCAGTCGATTTGCTCCGTCCGCGGTAATTCTGGTTACGTCATACTTTCTTTTTTATTACTTCCTCTGCCCGTGCAGAAGAAGTTTTTTTTACCCCAATTCGAAGTTGATTTTTTGACATAAACACTTGTTTTGAGGCACCCTGAATCCAAAAATACTGTTTTCAGAAACATCAGGGTGTCCACTGGTCGGGAAAATCCGGGAATCCGAGAAAAGGCCGGGAACTTCGAATGGCCGGGAAAATCCGGGAATTTGTTAAAATATCCGGGAAAATTCGAAAAATTTATGGCTCACACAAACCAGGTGAAAATGAATACAATTTTATCTTCTGCCAGGTTCCAAAAAATCTCAGCTGCTCTTGAAGATAAACTTTTCCTGCCAAAAATTGCTATCTTCTTTTTCTTATGTAAAGTATGTATAATCCTATGATTTATCTTACACGGTTGTTAGAAAGTGCTTCATAATCATATTTTGGTCGGGAATTTCTGAAATGATCAATGAAAATCAGGGAATAAGTCGGGAATTTCTTGAGCATTACTTGGTGGACACCCTGAACATGTTTAAGAGTGTGTGCCTGGGCAACCATGTTCCAAAACAGAGAATCTTATGAAAACAAAATTTTGTGTTTGGGTTAGGTACCTTCTGAGGATGTGACAAGAAGAATGGCGACAACTTAATGCCACTTTAACACGAAGAAAGTGTATTTTTTCGCCATTTTCTCGAAAACGGTACTAACGATTCTGTTTAAATTATGTAAGGTAGTGAGGGGGGGGGGAAGCGGACCGACTCTTGTAGCTGATTTCAGAGCCTTGTGATACGTAAATAAATGTAAGAGATGTAACGGAAACGTTTGTTTTCACAAGCAATGCAAATTACGTGAAATTATTATTATTTAAGGGTAATTTATTAAATAGTTTCTGTCCAATAATTTGAAACTATTCAGAGATTTTAATAGACTACAGAGGCGTAACGAGGGGGGGTTTGGGGTTTGAACCCCCCCCCCATTGATTAAAAAAAAGGAAAATTGTATAATTTTTTTAAGCCTGCTTATAAATTACTTAATACGAGTATAAAGCGTGGGAAGCTTAAAACTCGTTTTTGTGCATCTTAATTTTTAAAATTTTCCATCCTACCCCCCAGACCCCCCGGATGTTATAACCCCCTCCCCATATGGTCGGCCGTGTTACGCCTATGATAGACTATGGTGGTGTATATAGATATGGGTATTGGATCTGCTATTATGAGAGTGCCCTACTATTTGTACATTGAGCCCCGGTAACTTTTTTTTTTGTATACACTAAGACTGAATAAATGTACAAATTAACTATTATTAGGACTCTTACAAATATATTCCCACTATCCTATGAGCATTGCCCTACGTGTGCACAGAATTTCTGAACGCTGCTTTCTAACTCTATTGCGCAACTGTTTCGATGACGCAGTAGAGAACCAGCCCCTAAGCTGTGATAACGTTCGGCATGCGAGTATGCCGCTATTTTAAGTTTTAATACAGTAATTGTACTAATGTGCGAGTTTTGGAGAATAGTGTGGTACATGAACACATGAGAAAGGAACCAAACTACACAACAAGGACTACAGACAGATAAGTGAACATAAAGATAGAGCACATCAGTTCAAATGCCGTTATGGCATGACCATTACTTTCACAGTTGTAAGAATTGAAAAGGATTTTAAAAATAATGATTGCATACACATAAATACTATTACTTTTGAAATTTACATGCATATTTTGACCTAGTAGTAGTAGTAGTCTCTAATAGTTGAAAAATCCAAAGAACGAGTTCAAGCCCAACTTCTTCATGAATAAATCAAAATGGCGGACCACGTTATGTCGAAACTTCGCTGAATCATCTAGGTGTGGAAGATAAGATGCTAGAACTTTAAAATGAGGTGTTTGTGTCCCGTCAAAAAGCAGGCAAGAAACAATTATTATTCTCAGAACAAGAGTCTTGTAGAGTTATAATAAAAGTAATAATAAAAGTTCGTGATATCTATGTAGGCCCTACTGACACAGTGGCGTAGCCAGAAAATAGTTTCGGGGAGGGTCGAAATTGTCGGGGGGTTTGGGATATGGTATATACCCCCCCTCAAGAAAGTGGGCACGGGGATCCACCACCGGAAAATTTTTAAATATTCAACTAATGAAAATCATATTTTACACTATTTTAGCCATGAAAAACTAGTTAGCAAATTTGTTTACTATATTCCAAGACTTAAGCAAGAAATCGTTATCTAAGTTACTTATAACACTTATTAGTATTTATAAGCAGTGGTGGGAAGTAATCGAGTAAAAGTAATAGGATTACAGTAACAATTCCATTTTTGGTTCCTTTTACTTGTAATCAATACTTTAAAAAAATGTAATTTCTACTTTTAATTTACTTCTGGAAATGAAATTGTAATTGTTACAATTTAGTAGTCGTTAGTATAGTAGTCTCATTACTGTTTTTTGCAACTAATATCCAAGTTAGAGTTAACATTAACAAAAAGTTACTCGATGTTTCCAAAAATATTCTCATTGATATGTTTTTTTGTTTGTTCATTAATTTCGGATGTGCCAAAAACAAACCAAAAACAAGGAATTTTTAGGTATGGCCACTTTGTAAAGTAATTGTAATTTTACTGATTACTTTTTGAAAAAGTAATTTGTAATTGTAATTAAGTAAAATGTCTCTCAGGCAATTGTAATTCAGCCCAATTACTTTCTTTTTGTACTTTTCCCATCACTGTTTATCTTAAAGTTAAATAACACATGGAACAGTGGAAATAATAGAACTGCATTTACAAGTTCAATATTTTATTATTAAACAAAATAAATATTTTACAAAATGGAGCTTAAGTAACTAAAATAGCAGTGTAGATTTTTATTTCGGGGAGGGTCCGGGCCCCTTGGAACCTGTAGCGGTACCTAGTTGCGTACACATATCAATGTTACATTTTATTCTTCATTTCCAACAACCTCTTATAATAGGTTCATGGATCAAAACCTTACCTATACAAGGTAAACTTAACAAATACTAGTACAGGATTTATAATAATTTACGTTTAAGAATGAGTCAGATTAAAATATATCTGATTAGTTATAGGTCAATCGTAGCCATGGAAAACTCGGTAGGGAACAGTCATTTCTTCATAGTAATTTACTTTCTTTTTGTACTTTTCCCAGTCCAAGTCAAACCTAATCTAGATCGGTTTATACTGACGTCTGGTCTGTGAAGGTTATTGATTCTTTCTACGGTACTGATGATTCCGTTTTCTAAGCAGGTTAGGATATTATAAGGTATTACAATGAACGGTTGATGTAGATGTAGATATCTCGTTCTGTAGATCCTGTGTTGAGCGAAACTCAAGGATAAGTTATAACTTATAGAATACGTCAGATCATAATAAAATCTGAAGTGAAATTCACATAACTTCCTGTGCCCAAATAAAGGTTAGCCTCTTTGCATAATACAGTTAATGTATATGACATTGTCTTCATGTGAATTGGTTGTAAAAAATATGAAGAGATGTCGTTACTACATCTCATCGCATCCCCGAAGGATATATAACTCAAATAAAAAATGATAATGTACTCTCGTAACTTTCTTTAAGCATGGCCAATACATTTTTCTCACTTCACATTCTGATATAACTTACGCGTAGAACAAGAGGCCATAGGTAGGTTTGCAAAGAGCACGTATGCTGAGCGGGTGGCTTATAACTACCCTTCAGATAATTTTTCAAAAAATCAAATAAAAATGATAGCTCTTAGTATAAGCACCCCATATGTGAATTTTTAAAAAATCATTGTAGCCGTTTTCGAGAAAATCGCGAAAAACTTGTCGCCAATCTTCGTGTCACATCTTCAAATGGTACCTGACCCAAATACAAAATTTTGTTTTCATACGGTTTCCCGTTCTAGAGCTTGGCTGTTCAGAGTTTCAGACATCCACACAGAGGACCTCAAAACGTGCATTTATGTTAAAAACCCAACTTCGAATTTGGGGAGTCGAAAACCACACTTCCTTTACCTAAAGTAGGCCTACCTATGGTACTGGTAGAGGTAAAAGCATGTTATAACTTATAAGATATAATATACTAAGCTATAGGCCTACTGTGGTTTTTGCAAGCTGAAATATCCATATTGTAAAAAGTGTCAGTTATTAAGCACTAGCTTAAAAGGCCCGGCGTCGCTCGGGTTTTGTATTTTGTAAATGCGAAAATAACTTATGAAGGACTTCTCCCAAGATAATTAATTGAAAGATTAACAATTAAGAGCAAAATAATTAAAGTATTATATTTATTAACACTTTTCACGCGAAACATTCATAGGTGTAAACTAAACGTTTGATAGGCCTAATTAATGAAACAGCTATAAATCCGGCTTTGAAGTGAATTTCACGATTAGAAAATAAAAGGAAAAATGCAGTATTCGAAAGATTATGAGAATTGAAATCGATTAAACTCACGATAAAAAAAGTGCGTAAATGTATTTGACAGACAGACATATTATTATTATTATTATTATTATTATTATTATTATTCTGTTTATTTATTCTGGCAGAGCTAAGGCCATTTGGCCTTCTCTTCCGCTCTACCAGTAAAAAAAGAAAAACTACATTACAATTACATAACACAAATACATAATATTACAGATAATTAATTAATACTTAATACTTAAATACCAAGAACTAAACATAGTTATAATTTATAAACTAGAGTGCTATAAAACATTAAATTACAAAAGAAAATTACAATTACAAAAGAAAATTACAAATTTTTATTTATATAGGTGAAGAATGGAATAAGCCTACTGAGGCCGTGATTTCTATATTCATTTGTCCAGACTTATAATTCCGTTACATTTCAGGCAGATTTAACGACCCTACATAAGATATTTTAATTACGATTACATATAAAAACGTTGTAGCCAGGACCCCGAACTAAGCAACTTCCCCGGAATTTTCTGTAAACTATATTCCATGTCAAATAAAATATGTTTAACATTACCTTATCGACATCTATAGCTTTTATAATAACCTGAGATATCCATTGCCTTCCATAGCGATCGCGACGATATTATTTCCAAGGTATGACAATAATAGACAAAGCCTTCTGCAATTGATTTGACAACTGAAATGAATAACTCAAAACTGATGCTTCGAAAGCGTAAAAAATGCACGTTTTCTTGCCGTTTTTCACTCATAACTCGCGAACGAAGGCTAAAATTAAAAATGTAGCATGACAGAAACCTTCCCGGGAATGTACCCAACAACTTCCCCAAGTTTCATGGCGATCGGATGAATGGTGTAGTAATGCATAAAGGACACACACACACACACACACACACACACACACACACACACACACACACACACACACACACACACACACACACACACACACATTCATTTTTAACTTATATATATAGATTTCTTGGAACACATGCTTTTTAGAAGCTTTGCGGAGTAATAAGGTCCGGTCTGGAAGAGTTTAAGAGAATTAACTGGTCTTTATTCATGTATCTACCAGCACGTCCACGAATACTGTCAATTACTTTGAAATTTCTCTATCGTATAAGTTAACATATAAGAGTAGGCCTATATATTATATTCCCCGGTGAAAGTGAGCAGGCTGCTTTTAATTTTTCAAAGAGCGGTTTACACGATTCTGTTTTTCCTTTCACATATTGCTCGTTTTTGTAATTTAAATGTTTTTTCCCTGTGGGAAGAGTTGAAACAGATTATTATTCCTTACACCTTGAAAATATGTAGAATACGTCAATGCATCTTGTTGTAATATATAATTTAAAACTCTTGTAGGTACTGAGTACCGTTTCTGTAATGGTTTTGTGTAGTTTACTATAAACTGTACTTTTGATAGTTTCCACATTTCTTAATAATAGGCCTACTACAAAACATTTTGCCTAAAACTGTCCTTTTTGCCTAAAACTGTCCTTTTTGGCATGTATTGTAATTACGGATTTTTAAAATTATATTTCCAAAATTCCCATAGCAAGGTCCTTCTGCGCCCTTGGCGAGTTTGACAAATCTGCGCCCTCCAATACTGGGGGGTCTGACTTTTTTTTTTTTATTTCTGTAAAACTGTTTATTATTTTAATATAAAAACACTGTTATTATCAAAGAAAACCTAAACCTCAATTTGAAAATGTACTAGGCCTAAGTGTTGGACTCTCAAGGTACTAAAACCTTATTTTCAGACGATTGAACTAGGCCTACTTAAAAAAGAATTAACTTAAATAAAATCTAGTATCAAAAGTAAATTACATAATAGGCCTGAAGCCTACTAACATGTTTAACACATTATTATAGGTAAAAGTATTTTTTTTCAAATAGTTGAACCACTTTCATCTCAATAATAACGTACATTTTAATTTTTATTGTCGTTATATCTTTCCATACTGTTCATGATTTATGTTATCATACTCAGTCAATAAAAAACGTGTTAATTAAAGAACGTTGCTTGACTGCTTTTTGTTTGTAGACAATCTGCATAATACTACAGATAGTTAACGTGCAGTAATCTATATATATAAAAATGAATGTATGTGTGTATGTGTGTGTGTGCATTACTACACCATTCATCCGATCGCCATGAAACTTTGGGAAGATGTTGGGTACATTCCCGGGAAGGTTTCTGTCATACTACATTTTTAATTTTAGCCTTCATTCGCGAGTTATGAGTGAAAAACGGGCAGAAAACGTGTATTTTTTGCGTTTTCGAAGCATCAGTTCTCAGTAATACATTTCAATGTCAAATCAATTACAGTAGGCTTTGGCTATTTTTGTCATAAAACCATTACGATCGCTTGAATGTTGTAGCTCACGCTGGTCGACTCATTTGTTTATCATGTCAAGGCACGCAGATATATGAAATTTTCAACCAACACCGAAGAGGATTATTATTATTATTATTATTATTATTATTATTATTATTATTATTATTATTATTATAAGAGGGATAATCAATATAGGCCTAAATATGGTCAAACGTTGTTCGATTTGGACGAAACTCACTATACAGGGGTTTTCTGGGCCTAGTACCTCGAATCTGAGGTCGCTTTTACCAGGCGACGCTATCTAATCGTGGTATGTAATTCACGTGATTTAGGTGCTAATAAATATAATGATTTAACTACTATGCTCTTAATTTTTAATTTCTGAAATAATTATCGCGGGCGATCGCTTGATTTTGTAGGTCCATCCTTGACGATTCATTTGTTTAGAATATCAAGTCCCGCAGACGTATGAAATTTTCAACCTACACGGATGAGGGATATTCAATATAGGCCTAAATATGGTCAAACATTGTTCGACTTGGACGAAACTCACTATGCAGGGTTTTTCTGGGCCAGGGAACTCGAATCTGAGGTCGCTTTTACCAGGCGACGCTATCTAATCGTGGTATGTAGTCCACGTGATTTTGGTGTTAATAAATATAATGATTTAACTATTATGCTCTTAATTTGTAATTTTTCAAATAATTATCGCGTGCGAAGCCGCGGGCACACGCTAGTTTTTAATAACCTGAAAGATTTCTTCCATTAACGTGGAATTTCTATTGCTTGATAAATTGCACCAGTCTAAAAAAGGCGGGATTTTTCATGGTTAATTTTGCGCCCTTTTTGTACCTGCGCCCTTGGCGGGGGCCCATCTCGCCACCGCCTACCTACGGCCCTGCCCAAGTAATCTCTTACGAAGCAGATAATTTATAATAATAATAATGTTTATTGGCGTGCAATGCATAGCAGTTCGTAAGTGTACAAACCATTAAAATTACAGATTTCTTGCACTAAATAAAGAATTTGCTGTCAAAACTCGGATGGTTGCGTGCACATTGGCACACGTGCACATCGGCACAATCGCATTTTTGTGCACACGGCATTTTATTTTTATCTTGCAATATCATCGTGCTCATCACTACGCACCCTTCGTAGGGGTGAACATAGAGAAAAAGTTGGAATTACATTATCGTATTGAATGCAATGACGTAACTTTGCGTAACATTACGTAACTTTACGTATATATACGTAACGTATCATTGCGAAACATTACGTAACTTTACGTAACGTAACATTACGTAACTTAACGTAACGTAACATTACGTAACTTAACGTAACCTGACTAAAAGTAACTTTACGTAACGCAAAGTAACATTACTTAAAATTACGTAACTTTACGTAACGTAATTATACGTAACGTAACTTTACGTATCGGAACTTTACGTATTTTTACGTAACGAAACGTCACGTAATATTACGTAACGTAATAAAACCTAACGTAACATGACGTAACGTGAGGTAACGTGAGGTTACGTAGTTTTACGTAACTTTTCGTAACGTAACTTTATGTAACGTAACTTTACGTAACTTTACATAACGTAACTTCTCGTAACTTTACGCAATTTTTCGTACTTTTACGTAACGTAACTTTACTAAAGTAACTTTACGTAACCTAACTCTACGTAACTTTACTTATCTTTTCGTAACGTAACTTTGCGTAATATTACGTAACTTTACGCAACGAAACTTTACGTATTGTAACTTTACGTAACGAAACTTTACGTATTTTTACGTAACGTAACGTATCTTTACGTAACGTAACGTAACTTTACGTAACGTAACGTAACGTAACGTAACGTATCTATACGTAACGTAACGTAACGTATCTATACGTAACGTAACGTATCTTTACGTAACGTAACGTAACGTATCTTTACGTAACGTAACGTATCTTTATGTAACGTAACGTATCTTTACGTGACGTAACGTCACGTAACTGTACGTTCCGTAACGTAACCTAACCCAACCTAATTTTACCTTACCTAACATAACCTAACCTAACGTAACCTAACCTAACCTGACTACCTATCTACGATATCAACGGTCGGTTTCCTTAGCCGCGGTAGCTACGAGGTGCTGCCTTGGAGCCGTGGTGAAGGAGGCCGTAGGTTTGAGTCTATGTCCACCCCTGCCCCCAACGTGGTGTGTGGCGATGAGCACGATAACTATTACAAGATAAAAATACTATGCCGATGTGCACGTGTGCCAATGTGCACGACACCACTCGGATTATCTTCTTAAATGACATTATTAATATTTTCCAAAGGATAGTTGATTGGTTGGTATATGGTTTTTTAACGACGGGGATGTACTGCAACTTAGGCCTGTGACCGCTGCCAGTGTACCGGAAATCTACTGACATGAGCCTGTCACATTTATGCACACATAAAAGCCATGGACCTGGGTCGGGATCGAACCCCCAAACTTAAAACGTTTCAGACCTACGATTTCACGAATTATCAGTTTTAGTATATTTACATTTAGGAACTTACAAGTTCGTTCTTTTACGGGTAGTATAATTATGAAAAATTGAACACTGAACAGAGGAATTGATGTTATTCTGCACGTTTAAGATAATTTAAGACAAACTAAAAATCTGTTGTTGAACAAAAAGTGGTATATAGTGGGATCTTGGCAAAGCATCTCAGATAAACCTAACCAGGGGCGGATCCACGGGGGGGGGGGGGGGAAATGGGGGAAATTCCCCCCCCCCCAAAATTTGTAACATTAAGCACAAATTATTGAAAATTTATTAGAACATAACCCAAATACTTAAATTAAAGCAACGACATTCATTATTTTGAAATACCTTTGTAAGAAAATGCTGAAATGTTCATTTTGTTTTCAATTGTGTACTGGGAAAAATTAATTTTCATGAGTAAAAACTTCCCTCTCTACTTTAGTTCCCCCCCCCCCCCCAAAATGTCTCTCTGGATCCGCTACTGAACCTAACTGCTCTCTTTTTCCAGAATAAAAAGTCTATTTGCTCATAGATGATTGCCCCATAATAGAATTCCATAGCCTAGTTGAGATACCTCTGTATATGCCTATAATTTACTAGTAACAGGGATTGAACTAAAATACTATTTTAAGCACCCCTGTCATGAGTATTCTTTTGCCTACTGTATGCAACATATGTAAATGCACGAAAGACGAAGGATTTTCCAGTGTTTAAAAAGTTCCCAGCGTAACCTATTCCATGCATTACTCTGATAACTTAATTTTGCACTAACACAAAAAAGGCTCCATACAGAAATAATAAAACGATTCGTACTTCACGTAAACTTAAAAAACGACATTATTAATGTTTTCTTATTATCGGGGGTGGGTGGGTGGGTTCGGACCCCCTGTATTCCCTGTCCTACATTGCTCGTTATAGATGGCGTTACTGTTCCGGTGACTCACGTCAGAACCATTCAGTAGCAACGTTCATTGCGTGACGATCGGAAGTAAAAGTGAAGTTGTAACCCAGTGCGTCGCTATGGAGAATAGTGGTATTTGAACTTCTGAGGAATGTACAGATAAGCAAACCCAATTACTTAGTTTAATTTAGTTTTTCATCCTTCTATCTTATATAAGATAATGGACACGTCAATACAAATATAAATACAAAAATTCTAAAATACAAAATACAGAATTACAAAGCAAAGCAGTATAACAGGGGTGCCCACAGGGGGGGGGTTAAGACGCAGACTGCGTCATTGAAATTTCTGGAGGGGGGCAAAATATTATCATTTATGAATTTTCTGTGGGGGGGGGGGTTGAAAATTGTTGCAAAATTAGAGTTTTATATGTTAAAAATAAAAAGTTCTATAACTTCAAAAGGTCTCTTCTAATTCTTTATAAAGATAAAGATGAAGAATTTCGACAGCCATGGGCGCCAATACCCGGGGGCGGGGGGGGGGGCGCAAGGAAAAAATGTATATTAATAATTATTATAGTCAGGTGTTTTTCTTTTAAGACAATTATTTGAATTGCAGAAGTTTTACCAAATCGACAACATGGAAGCAGAATCCACAGTGGATTAGGAAAGGGGGGTTCAGGGGATTTGGACCCCCAAAAGTCAAAACCTAAAATTCTATATTTGTATTAAAAAATATTTATTTAATTAAACAAGATTTGTTGGTGTGTCAAATATGATATAGCAATTATTTTCTTTTAATAACATAATGAGTAGGCCTATTATGTCCACTGTTCCATGTGTTAGTTCAACTTTTCTTATAAATAGTAATAAGTATTATAACTTAGGTAACAATTTCTTGTTTAAGTTGCCGTGTCTTAGAGTATAGTAAACAAATTTCCTACCTAGTTTTTCTGTGTTAAAATAGCATAAAATGTGATTTTCATTAGTTCAACATTTAAAAATTTCCCGGGGGTGGACACCCGACTTGGGTAACATTTTCTTGTGGCATGTCTTAGAGTATGGTGAACAAATTTCCTAACTATTTTGTTAGTGCTAAAGTAGCGTAAAATGTGATTTTCATTAATTCAATATTTAAAAATTTTCCGGGGTGGACCCCCACTTAGGTAATGATTTCTTATGTACATTGGCATGTCTTAGAGTAAGGTAAACAAATTTCATAACTAGTTTTTCAGTGCTAAAATAGCGTAAAATGTGATTTTCATTAGTTCAATATTTAAAAATTTTCTGGGAATGGACCCCCGACCCCCTTTTTGGGGGGTATTCCAACCCCCCAGGCACTTCCGACCCTCCCCACAATTATTTTCTGGCTACGTCATTGTTGCACTTATTATAATTATTAATATAATGTTACAAAGTGGCCCAAGAAGTTAAAGCGACAAAAAATAAATTAATTAAAAAATTGCCCCCCCGTAGAAAATATCATATGGGCGCCCTTGTCGACAGCCAATTGGGTTGGGGGTGAGCAATGAAGTTTGGGGGGGGGGGTGAGTCATGACGTTTGGGGGGGGGGGTGAGCACCCCTGAGTATAACATAATATATTGTAGAGTTAGTATGATACACTTAGCTTATTCATTAAATACAATTATAGTTCTTGAGAAAACGAAGTGAGTTAGTTTTCTAGAAACTCTTCTGTAGAATAGAAACATTCTTCAATTAAAAATGTCGCTGCTCTTTTATAAAAGTGGAAGCTTATTATACATTTTCATATCATTATAGGTAAAGGAGTGTTTATACAATGCAGTATTATGACTAACTGTTGATAGATTTGAGCTTCCTCTTGTATCATGCTGATGAGTTTCTGAGGATGTCTTACATTTTTTTTATGGATGCTTTAGTAAATTTTGAATTATTCAGATACCTAAAAATTTTGTGTTACCTACGTACGTGATTTTAGTATTATTCAGATATCTGGAAAAGAACTACTTTTATTTGCTTTGTGGCGAAAACCTGTTGCTATTGTTTTTTTATTTTTATTTGTAACTAGCATGTGCCCGCGATAATTATTTCAAAAATTAAAAATTAAGAGCATAATAGTAAAATCATTATATTAATTAACACCTAAATCACGTTTACTACATACCACGATTAGATAGCATCGTCTGGTAAAAGCGACCTCAGATTCGAGTTTCTTGACCCAGAAAACCTCTGTATAGTGAGATTCGTCCAAATAAAACAACGTTTGACCATATTTAGGGCTTACAACATTCAAGCGATCGCGAAAGTTTTATTTTCAACGTATGACAAAAATAGCCAAAGCCAACTGTATTTGATTTTACATTGAAATTGAAATGTATAACCGAAAACTTATGTTTTGAAAACGTACAAAATGCACGTTTTTTTCCCGTTTTTCACTCATAACTCACGAACGAAAACTAAAATTAAAATTCCGGCTTCGAGGTGCATTTTCCGACCCTTCAGCCCACCTATGTTTAAAATTTCAGATCTCTGCGTTCAGTAGATTTCGCTGGACATCGAGGAAAATTCCTTTTATTAATATAGATAATATGAATTATAATGATACCTTCTCTAATTTATCAAACATCCATTTCATTTAATCCAAACCCACCTGATACAACTGGCAACAATATGTTCTGTGAATTTGTTTTGATAATTCTGTGTAAAAAGGGGTTAAGTATTTTCAAAAACATTTAATTTTTGGCAATTAAAATCAGAGTTTTTCAAAATCCTTTCTTAGTGAGCACCTACATTATGAAACGAAGGTACTGTCAAGATTCCAAGGCTCTACCTGTTATAGTTTAGGCTCTACGTTGATTCCTGTCAGTCAGTCAGTCAGTCAGTCAATCATTCATTCAGTCAGTCAGTCAGTCAGTCAATCATTCATTCAGTCAGTCAGTCAGTCAGTCAGGACAAAGCCTCTTATATATATAGAGATTTGGGATTTTTTTTTAGCTGTTCCTACAATATTTTAATGAGAATTGCCTATTATGAAGCAGTGGATTAGCTGAAACTGTCTACTGTCTTTATAAAAATTACTTTGTACTGAGTAAAACTCCGCTCAACATTAAAAAAAGTAACAGGGACCATCCTTAACCTTGCAAAATCTTCAGGAGCTAAATCCAGATCTAGTTTTCAACATTTCATGGAATCCAGTTTTGTCAAGAAATTGCTAGGGAAATAAAATTAGAATGGTTATATGGCAAGAATAGCTTTGAAACCATAAAATATGGAACATATTGAAAATAAAAAAGTAAGTCATTGTGTTAAGATATGAGAGTAACTTATTTAAAAACTATATACTATACTCTGAAATGTGGACAAATATGGAAAATCAAAAGTGATCTTAAACCATTTCAAATGTCTCAATTTTTAATACCTTTATTATTTTTTTAAATTTATACTTTTATTTATTACTAGAAGAAAGTGATAATCCTGTGTAAATAAGCCTACTATCTTAACTGTTAAATATCAGAAAACAGTATGTGCACTAACGCAACTTTTGTTATCAATTTGTGTTTTAGCTAGAGGAGCTGACTAAGGCGTACCTCAACAGGTTATTATTATGTGATGTTATAGAGTTTAACAATGGCCTGTATAGTGTTTACTGATCGGTCAAAATATATATTAAAAAAAAGTAGTATCCAAAGCCTAATGTAAACATCGTAAACAATACTTTCGTTATGTAAACAATTGACATCAGAAAACTCTTACTTTGCCTCATTTCACATTTCCGACTTTTCCTGTTGATTTTCCAAAAATTTTCTTTCATACAAACCTTGTCGTGACAATTACGAACACAACAAAAAAAGAATCAGCCAAATCGGTCTAGCCGTTCTCAATTGATGTGGCAACAACCCTTTTGTAAATTCATTTTGATTAATATAGATTAGTCTGTTTTGTACAAACCAAGGCAAGATTGTTTCATTTATTTTACTAAGGTTACGAAGATTAAGTTCCAGAATGGTAGTTTCTAAGATACGTAATGTGGAGGGGAAAAATGTCCGGCCGTCTTCTGTGTATGTAACACCCGGTAGCTCGAATACTTATCACAACTTCATGGAACTTGTGTACACACTTATAACGAGCAGATTTATTTTGGATTAAATCGGTTGACTGGTACCGGAATAACGACAAATTTAATGATAAACAGCAAATCATCAGTGTACCACAAAGCTGCGTGCCTAATTCATTCAGTGACATAATTGTTTTAAAAACTGATTGCTCCGGCAGTAACTGATTTTGAGAGATCTAAAAGTTTACTTTTGACGTATCTCCATCGGTTGTACCTTAAATGTTATATATTTTTAAGTTAATTTTGTGCATTTTCTTCGCATTATGTAATGTATTGCTGGAATCGTAAAATTCGGCAGGAATATTGGCACATCCAACTGCCATAAGCTTGAAAATTTTGACGTGTCTACCTGCCTTACAAGTATTAAAAAAAAAAACTGCCTCGATAACCTTGACATCATTTACAGTCTAGTCTAGAAATAGATAATCCACTCTATAACATCGATGTTTATCCACTTCGGAATGAGCTAGAAACTTGAAATTTGACAGGCTTGTAGCATTTAGCCAATAACCGATGGGAAAATTCCAGAAAGTAAAAATTTTTAATTTTCTACCCTCCGAAAGAAAAAGTTTTGAAAGTTTTCACCACTTTTTCCCGAAGTATGTGCGGCAGTGTATAAACATTGCTTCATACTCGCAGCTCAGTTTAAGTAAGATCTAATCGAAATTTGTCTTTACGAAAGTCTAATTTGTGTTTTCTTCGAAGGTTAGGATAGAATAAGGAATTAAATGAGCACTTGCAGGTAATGATTTAATATCTGCAGTACTGATAAAGAATACTTTCCCACATATTTGACAGATCTAAATTAATAATAATAATAATAATAATAATAAATATAATAATAAACCTTATTATTTCTGTTGTCAACATCCTTTTTTCTCAACTAATTGCCTACAGTAATTAATAAGATAATAGTAGGTAGGCATTTTATAGACTTCTGGCAAAGCATACACATTTTACGTCAATTGCTTGTTTAAAACTTAAATGAAAAATCTGTGCTCTTAATTTTGTAATCATGCCGAGGAAAAGTAGGAGTGAACGAGAGATGTCAATCCAAAAGACTAAATATAAGAATACTTATATTTAGTAATGCAAGTTAAATTAATTCTGACCTCAGATGCTGTTTATAAAGAGGTAGTGTAAATTGCAATTATGCATTCACGTAATATAAGTTTAAACTCTTTGCTATTTTATGTATGACACTTGAAGCAATATTTTGTTTCAATAACCCAACAAATAGGCCTAAATCATTTTGAAAAGGGGAAGGTAAGGTTGAATGTACAAGATCTTTGCATAGGCTTACTGGTATTATTATTAATAATAATAATATTAATAATAATAATAATAATAGTAGTGGCAATAGTAATAATAATAATATTAATAATAATAATAAAGAAAAATAATAATATACATTCTAGTGAATTTTTTAAAAAAGAAATACATAATTTTGTGATGTAGGTTAGAATAAATGAAAACATTGGCCACCTGTAGGACTAAGTAGCCCTATTCTATCAATTTATACTTCAGTATGCACAGATATCTATTTATACATACACATAGCTATTTTTATGCGCCTCCCACTTCTGCTACCTATTTACATCACACTATCAACCCACGAAGTATTGTGTAGTTTTCCGAGAAACAAGTGTCCACCAACATTTTTGTTTTACAATTGAGTGTTAGTAAGGAATTTATTAATCAAGAGGCATACTTCCATGCTATCAAAAGTTATGTCTGTGTCTTTACATTTATACTAAACATCAAGCATCACTTGATTCCTTTAAATATGCTACCCTTTAAAATATTGTAGCTGTATTCAATATATTTTATTCTTTGCTTACTTACTTACTCAATGGCAATACACTATTCCTAGGCAAACTAAAAGAATATTATCTATTTTATGGAACTGTCATTCAACCCTAATCTGTGCTAACTCCATCCAACCATCCTACGCAAATCCTACTTCCCTTAAATTTATTGTGATATTGTCCTCCCACCTACGTATAGGTCTTCCACGTGGGCTCTTCCCAGTCAATATTTTTGAGATATGTCTTTCCTCCTCTATGCGCACAACATGTCCAGCTCTTTTCATCCTCCATGATTTAATTACGCTTATTATATTCGGAGAAGAGTACAGATTATGAAGCTAGTCATTATGCAGTTTTCTCCAGTTACCATTTTCATCTCTCTTAGGTCTGAATTTTTTCCTAAGCACCCTGTTTTTGAACACAGAGTATGTTCTTTCCGGCGAGTAAGGGACCATGTCTCACATCCATAGCCTATAACATAACCGAGAGGATAGTTGTCTTGTAAATTTTTTATTTTTTAGATTTCTGGATAGGAGACTAGAAGATGAAAATTTCTGGATTACATAAGAACGACTTCTTCTGCCTTAATATTATTCTTACTTCTGCCTTAATATTATTTGTATCTGTAACTATCAGTCCCAGATATTTTAATTCCCTCACTTGTTCAAATGATTTATCTGCTTTCTAATATTTTATAGTACATTATTTTGACAATTCATGACCATATACTTCGTTTTTTCTTTATTAATTTCTAATTCATCATTCCTGCAGGCTTCGAAAAGACTTTCTTGTATCAAGAACCTGGCCTCTAATTGACTGTTATCATTCCCTTTCCCATAGAAAAAGGTATATACATCTGAATTGAACCTTCACTCACCCACCTAACTTCCTGCATGCCTACTATATCTAATCTATATTTCTCTAATACTCTCGTTACCCATCTAAGAACCCCAGGCATATACAAGCTCCAAATATTCTTTATTGTATTTAATTAAATTGACTCTGTGCATGGTCTAAAGGTTTGAATAGCTAACTTGGAATAGATGTTGCTTGGATAGGACCCAAACCTGATGTCCACGTGATTTCGTGATGTGGTGATGTGAAGTCCTGGGATGATGCTCAATCCAGCGACGTCGACTCACCTTTTTATTGTATTGCCCGGCTAGAACTCCTCTTTCAGGGACAACGCGTTACAGGATTGCAGCTATTAATTAAAAGTCTCAAATTTGGGTAAGAGCTGATATTTATTATGATGCTTTGTTACTTCTTACGTCCAGTACAATGTATTACAACGAAATTCTCAACTAGTAATCTACTACTGTGAAATAATGAATTAATAATGCTCGGTTTCTTGGACGGTTAATTACTTTACTCAGATACTACTGATATATATTGGACAATTAACTCTTCCCGATTTTACTATGAATGAACTTAGCCAGTCACTCTCGACCTGGACTTAGTAAATTTACGAGACAACTACAATCAAAGCTGGCCCTCTTGGCCCCCAAGATTTTCAGCCCTGCTAGTAAGGAGTCCCTAGCACTTCTGTCTCTCCTGAATTTTCATCCTCCCAAGAAACCTTGCATTGTCGTCAGAGACATAAATTAGTCCCTCACCCTTATTGGCTATTGACTTAAGTATTATTCCGCAAAGGAACTCTTTGCGAAGTCTGATTGGTTATCAGGCCCACGCTGCCACGGAAGTCCTGACAGAGTGAGTTCCTGGAACTCAGACCCTCTTATTGTTCACTTGGTACGAGAGCAGAGCTGGTTTATCCCCTTCAAACAATAAAATCCATCCTTATCTGATTTTCTTTTGTATAAGTTAACTTTTGAACACAATACTAATACACGGAATTGGTTCTAGTGATTGACAACCTCCCTTTGTTCACTCTGACTATGTTATTGTTACAGTTATTCGTACTTGCTTTATTCTGAAATATAATTGCTCTCTCTTATTGCCGTGAATATTACTCCTAGTTCTTAAGCTTTTATTACTTCTGATTTTATACTTAATTCTCCCACTGCTTAATCACTTTCCATAAAATATAATTTAAATTCAAAATGTTTTCATTAATTCATATCAAAGCAATATGAAATACTACCGAAGGAGTATTTGCCGCAAACTATGGATCTGTGTTCAATACCTGGTGTGAGGTATGAACTGAAAGAAGTGCACTCTGTCTCGTAGTGAGTGAAATTTAACATTATTAAGATAGGAAATTTGCCAGGACCAAAGAAAAATATTGCTAAAAGCAGGTTTATCATTATATCGAACTTCACTATGCAGAGGTTTGACTGTATTTCATAGTTCTTAGGGATGAGATAAGAACTTGAGCAGGTCTATGTTAAATTGTATTGGAAGTTAACATAAAGAAGTTATATAACATAATAATTATATAAGAGTTTAATTTTACACAAAAACTTCATTTTTGGAATAGTTTACCTGTACAGCTATACTTAGCTGCTGACAATGGTAGAGCATACAGGCTTTACAAATTGTACAGTGCTTAGAGTCTAGATCTAATATTAATAGAAAAGTTTGATATTTAGGCTACATAGTTGTAAGCTACTAAGGTGTTGAGTTATTCTGTTTTTCAATGATAAAAACAATAATGTATTAAATACTAAAGGCGATAACAGTATTAATCTCTCTCTCTCTCTCTCTCTCTCTCTCTCTCTCTCTCTCTCTCTCTCTCTCTCTCTATATATATATATATATATATATGACTGGCTGGCTGGCTGACTGACTGGAATCAACAATACTAAACTATAATAGGTAGAGACTTGGAATTTTGACAGTACCTTCGTTTCATAATGTAGGTGCTCACTAAGAAAGGATTTTGAAAAATTTTGATTTTAAAGGCCAAAAATAAAATGTTTTTGAGAACACTTAATCCCTTTTTACACAGAATTATCAAATCCAAATCACAATAGTGTATTGTTGCCACTGGTCTCAGGTGGGTTTGGAAATAAATGAAACATGACTTTGACAATTTAGAAAAGCTATCAATATAATAATATAATAAATATTAAAGAATTAAATCCACGAAAATAATGCAGTCACATAACTTTCTCTAGCCTGGAAATAGAGAAAACGATACAAGGTAAGGTAATATGTTTTAGGAAGAGAAGTATGAAAGTGATATGGCATTTCTGTTTAGTTTCATCCCCAAAACGGTTTTATGGTAACATGAGAGTAAGAAATAAAACATTTTTGCCACGATAATACAATTTTATGTTACCGGAATTTCTGTTTCTTCTTATTTGAACCCTACCAGGCTTGCTGTGTACTGTACAAGCGATGGGATGAAAAATTCTACATCCTCTATGAGCCTTTATTATAAGGTTCCACTTTATACCACAAAACATACAAAGCTGCAGTTAGTATTATCTAGACACGGTAATTAATGTTACTGTTGTCATTTGTTATTGGATTATAATTTCCAATTTCTATGAAACTTGTCTATAATTATATATGTGTCAAACTGACACTACTTAATAATTACAATCAAATAAATTTTGCATTTGTCCATATGCACATAATAAATTAAAGGTTTAAAATCAATAATATATTTAAAACTGTTTCAAGAATGTCTTCACATTTGCCAAGATCCTATAAATAAATATATTAATATACAAATATATATAAATAAAAAATAAATATATATATAAATATATAAACAAATATATAAATAACTTATTAATAAATAAATAAATAAATATTTAAAGAAATATATAAATATATAAATAAATATGTACACATATATAAATAAATATATAAATAAAAGTATATATAAATATATAAATATATATATAATTAAATATATATATATATAAATAAATATATATAAATATATATATATAAATATACAAATATATATATAAATAAATAAATATATATTTATATAAATTTTATAAATAAATATATATATAATAAAGAAATATTTAAATATATAAAGAAATATATAAAAATAAATATAAAAATATATAAATATATACGTAGGTATATATAACTATTTAAACAAATATATATACAAATAAATATGTAAATATATATAAATATGTAAATAAATATACATATATGTAAATAAATATATAAATCAATAAATATATCTTTAAATATATAATAAATATAAATATATAAATAAATAAATAAATATAAATTTCGAAAAATGCGCCCAGAATTCCGAGAAGGCTAACCCCTTTCAAAATTTCGAAAAATGCGCCCAGATTTCAGAAAAGGCTAACTCCTTTGAAAATTTAGAAATATCTACGATTTGTACGTTTTGTACGATTTGTACGATTTGTACGTTTTGTACGTTTTGTACGATTTGTACCTTTTGTACGTTTTGTACGATTTGTACGTTTTGTACGATTTGTACGTTTTGTACGATTTGTACGATTTGGCAAGTAAACACTTTGCGACCCAAGCGGCTCCCCTTTCCATCGGCCCGGTCGCCTTCTCCGCCAGGCAGGCTTCCCCTCCGCCCGCTATTGCTCTTGCCGGCCGCTACTAAGCGCCGGTAATGCAGCTTCCTGTGTTAAGCCGCAGCTTACTCTAATGATTGCCATACATAATATTTCACAATGTTTAAAAACGATTATAAAAACAAAATAAAATTTCACGAATTATATTAAAACAATACCCTTGTACCAAACATCATATTTCACGATCTTTAAACACCGATTTGAAAGAAAAAAAAATTCACAATATATAAAAAAAATCGAAATTTACATAATATTTCCCAATTTTAAAAAACGCCGTGTTAATTGATGCAGAAAAATTCCCTTGAACCAACACTACTCTTTTCATAACAAACAAACCATCTCAAAATTAGAAAACCCGATTCTTGCGTTAACACTCGCTAGCGCCAACTAAATTAGATAACTAAAATATACCGGAACTTCCTTCACTGCTCAACTGTCCTTCGTAGCGTAATGGATAAGTCTCTTGGATACGATGCTAAGGGTCATGCGTTCGATCCCCGTTCGATCCAAAATTTATTGTTAGGAATAGGTCTCGAATAGGTAGGTAGGGTGAAGAGGAGGTGAGAGGAAAGAGACGGGAAAGGAAGAGAAGAAGAGAATAAAGGAAAAGTAAATTATTTTTCTCTTTCACCATTTCCTTACTAGATGTCGCTACCGTCGCTACTTTCCTAGTAGTTCTAATGCCGCCGCTAGGTTTCTCGTAGTGGTGGGGGGCTTGGTCGGGTCGTAATGTGTTATTTTCCCTACGTTTTGTACGAATTTTACGATTTGTACGTTTTGTACATTTTGGACGATTTGTACGTTTTGGACGATTTGTACGTTTTGTACGTTTTGTACGTTTTGTACGATTTGTACGATTTGTCCGAAATAAGGAAATAAATATATAAACATAAATAAATATATATAAATAAATATATATAAATAAATCTGTACATAAATAAGGAAATAAATATATAAACATAAATAAATATATATAAATAAATATATATAAATAAATCTGTACATAAATAAATATATTAATAAAACATATATATATATAAATAAATATGTAATTAATTATATATATAAATAGATATAAATATATATCTATATAAATAAATATATATAAATATCTACGATATGTACGTTATGTACGTTATGTACGTTATGTACGTTTTGTAAGATTTGTACGTTTTGTACATTTTGGGCCATTTGTACGTTTTGTACGATTTGTACGATTTGTACGATTTGTACGATTTGTACGTTTTGTACGATTTGTACGATTTGTACGTATTGTACGTATTGTACGTATTGTACGTATTGTACGATTTGTACGTATTGTACGATTTGTACGTTTTGTACGTTTTGTACGATTTGTACGAAATAAGGAAATAAATATATAAACATTAATAAATATATATAAATAAATCTGTACATAAATAAATATATGAATAAAAATATGTAATAAATATATATATATAAATAAATATATATAAAAATATATATAAATAAATATGTAAATAATTATATATAAATAAATATGTAAATAATTAGATATATAAATAAATAAATATAATGCGCCCAGAATTCCGAGAAGGCTAACCTTTTTGAAAATTTCGAAAAATGCGCCCAGAATTCCAAGAAGGCTAACCCCTTTGAAAATTTCGAAAAATGCGCCCAGAATTCCGAGAAGGCTAACCACTTTGAAAATTTCGAAAAGTGCGCCCAGAATTCCGTGAAGGCTATATTTATTTCTACATTTATATATATTTATTTATATATTATATATATATATTTAGATTTATATTTTTATTTATTTATATATTTCTATATTTATTAATATATTTATCTATTTATGTACATATTTATAAAATTAATATATTAATCTATTTCGATATATATTAATATATTTATTTATATATTTTTGTATTCATTTTTGTATATATTTATATATATTTATATTTTTATATATAAACTTATTTATATTACAATAAATATATAATAAATATAAATAATAAATAAATATAAATTATATGTATAAATATAAATTATATGTATAAATATATAAAAATATGTATATAAAACAAATATAACAATAAATATATATATAAATATATGAATATAAATATATAAAAAAGAATTAAATATATAAATAAGGAAATAAATATATAAACATAAAAAAATATATATAAATAAATCTGTACATAAATAAATATATGAATAAAAAATATATAAATAAAGATATATAAATATATATAAATAAATATATATAAAAATATATATAAATAAATAATGTAAATAATTATATATATAAATAAATAAATATAAATATATATCTATATATATATAAATAAATATAAATATATATCTATATATATCTATATAAAAAAATATATATAAATATCTACGATATGTACGTTTTGTACGATTTGTACGTTTTGTACATTTTGGGCGATTTATACGTTTTGTACGAATTGTACGTTTTGTACGATTTGTACGATTTGTACGTTTTGTACGTTCTGTACGATTTGTACGATTTGTACGTTTTGTACGATTTGTACGTTTAGTACGTTTTGTACGTTTCGTACGTTTTGTACGATTTGTACGAAATAAGGAATTAAATATATAAACATAAATAAATATATATAAATAAATCTGTACATAAATAATTATATGAATAAAAAATATATAAATAAATATTTATAAAAATAAATATAAAAATAAATATATAAATAATTATATATATATAAATATTAAATATAAATATATATCTATATAAATAAATATATATAAATATCTACGATATGTACGTTTTGTACATTTTGGGCGATTTGTACGTTTTATAAGATTTGTATGTTTTGTACGATTTGTACGTTTTGTACGATTTGTACGTTTTGTACGATTTGTACGATTTGTACGATTTGTACGTTTTGTACGATTTGTACGATTTGTACGATTTGTACGTTTTGTACGTTTTGTACGTTTTGTACGATTTGTATGTTTTGTACGTTTTGTACGATTTGTACGAAATAAGGAAATAAATATATAAACATAAATAAATATATATAATTAAATATATATAAATAAATCTGTACATAAATAAATATATGAATAAAAAAAAATATATATATGTAAATAAATATATATATAAATAAATATGTAAATAATTATACAAATAAATATAAATATATATCTATATAAAAAATTTAAATAAATATCTACGATATGTACGTAATGTACGTTTTGTACGATTTGTACGTTTTGTACATTTTGGTCGATTTGTACGTTTTGTACGATTTGTACGTTTTGTACGATTTGTACGTTTTGTACGATTTGTACGATTTGTACGATTTGTACGTTTTGTTCGTTTTGTACGATTTGTACGTTTTGTACGATTTGTACGTTTTGTACGTTTTGTACGATTTGTATGATTTGTACGAAATAAGGAAATAAATATATAAACAAATAAATATATATAAATAAATCTGTACATAAATAAATATATGAATAAAAAATATATAAATATACATAATATATATAAATATATATAATATATATAATATATATAATATATATAAATATATATATATAAATATATATAATATATATAAATATATATATATATATAAATATATATAATATATATAAATATATATATATATATATAAATATATATAATATATATAAATATATATAAATAAATATATAAATAATTATATATAAATAAATATGTAAATAATTATATATATAAATAAATAAATATAATGCGCCCAGAATTCCGAGGAGGCTAACCCCTTTGAAAATTTCGAAAAATGCGCCCAGAATTCCGAGAAGGCTAACCCCTTTGAAAATTTCGAAAAATGCGCCCAGCATTCCGAGAAGGCTAACCCCTTTGGAAATTTCAAAAATGCGCCCAGAATTCCGAGAAGGCTAACCCCTTTGAAAATTTCGAAAAATGCGCCCAGAATTTCGAGAAGGCTAACCCCTTTGAAAATTTCGAAAAATGCGCCCAGAATTCCGAGAAGGCTAACCCCTTTGAAAATTTCGAAAAATGCGCCCAGAATTCCGAGAAGGCTAACCCCTTTGAAAATTTCAAAAAATGCGCCCAGAATTCCGAGAAGGCTAACCCCTTTGAAAATTTGGAAAAATGCGCCCAGAATTCCGAGAAGGCTATCCCTTTTGAAAATTTCGAAAAATGCGCCCAGATTTCCGAGAAGGCTATCCCTTTTGAAAATTTCGAAAAATGCGCCCATAATTCCGAGGTTAACCCCTTTCAAAATTTCGAAAAATGCGCCCAGAATTCCGAGAAGGCTAATCCCTTTGAAAATTTCGAAAAATGCGCCCAGAATTCCGAGAAGGCTAACCCCTTTGAAAATTTCGAAAAATGCGCCCAGAATTCCGAGAAGGCTAACCCCTTGAAAATAATTATAGATATAAATAAATATAAATATATATAAATATCTACGATATGTACGTTATGTACGTTTTGTAAGATTTGTACGTTTTGTACGATTTGTACGTTTTGTACGATTTGTACGTTTTGTACGATTTGTACGTTTTGTACGATTTGTACGTTTTGTACGATTTGTACGTTTTGTACGATTTGTACGTTTTGTACGATTTGTACGATTTGTACGATTTGTACGTTTTGTTCGTTTTGTACGATTTGTACGATCTGTACGTTTTGTACGATTTGTACGTTTTGTACGATTTGTACGTTTTGTACGATTTGTATGATTTGTACGAAATAAGGAAATAAATATATAAACAAATAAATATATATAAATAAATCTGTACATAAATAAATATATGAATAAAAAATATGTAAATATATATATAAATATATATAATATATATAAATATATATATATATAAATATATATATAAATATATATAATATATATAATATATATAATATATATAAATATATATATAAATATATATAATATATATAAATATATAATATATATAAATATATATATAAATATATATAATATATATAAATATATATATATAATATATATAATATATATAAATATATATAAATATATATATAAATAATTATATATAAATAATTATATATAAATAAATATGTAAATAATTATATATATAAATAAATAAATATAATGCGCCCAGAATTCCGAGGAGGCTAACCCCTTTGAAAATTCCGAAAAATGCGCCCAGAATTCCGAGAAGGCTAACCCCTTTGAAAATTTCGAAAAATGCGCCCAGCATTCCGAGAAGGCTAACCCCTTTGGAAATTTCAAAAATGCGCCCAGAATTCCGAGAAGGCTAACCCCTTTGAAAATTTCAAAAATGCGCCCAGAATTCCGAGAAGGCTAACCCCTTTGAAAATTTCGAAAAATGCGCCCAGAATTTCGAGAAGGCTAACCCCTTTGAAAATTTCGAAAAATGCGCCCAGAATTCCGAGAAGGCTAACCCCTTTGAAAATTTCGAAAAATGCGCCCAGAATTCCGAGAAGGCTAACCCCTTTGAAAATTTCAAAAAATGCGCCCAGAATTCCGAGAAGGCTAACCCCTTTGAAAATTTCGAAAAATGCGCCCAGCATTCCGAGAAGGCTAACCCCTTTGAAAATATCGCAAAATGCGACCAGAATTCCGAGAAGGCTAACCCCTTTGAAAATTTCGAAAAATGCGCCCAGAATTCCGAGAAGGCTAACCCCTTTGAAAATTTCGAAAAATGCGCCCAGAATTCCGAGAAGGCTAACCCTTTTGAAAATTACGAAAAATGCGCCCACAATTCCGAGAAGGCTAACCCCTTTGAAAATTTCGAAAAATGCGCCCAGAATTCCGAGAAGGCTAACCTCTTTGAAAATTTCGAAAAATGCGCCCAGAATTCCGAGAAGGGTAACCCCTTTGAAAATTTCGAAAAATGCGCCCAGAATTCCGAGACGGCTAAACCCTTTGAAAATTTCGAAAAATGCGCCCAGAATTCCGAGAAGGCTAACCCCTTTGAAAATTTCGAAAAATGCGCCCAGAATTCCGAGAAGGCTAACCCCTTTGAAAATTTCGAAAAATGCGCCCACAATTCTGAGAAGGCTAACCCCTTTGAAAATTTCGAAAAATGCGCCCAGAATTCCGAGAAGGCTAACCCCTTTGAAAATTTCGAAAAATGCGCCCAGAATTCCGAGAAGGCTAACCCCTTGGAAAATTTCGAAAAATGCGTCCAGAATTCCGAGAAGGCTAACCCCTTTGAAAATTTAGAAAATTGCGCCCAGAATTCCGAGAATGCTAACCCCTTTGAAAATTTCGAAAAATGCGCCCAGAATTCCGAGAATGCTAACCCCTTTGAAAATTTCGAAAAATGCGCCCAGAATTCCGAGAAGGCTAACCCCTTTGGGAATTCCAAAACATGCGCCCAGAATTCCGAGAAGGCTAACCCCTTTGAAAATTTAGAAAAATGCGCCCAGAATTCCGAGAAGGCTAACCCCTTTGAAAATTTCGAAAAATGCGCCCAGAATTCCGAGAGGGCTAACCCCTATGAAAATTTCGAAAAATGCGCCCAGAATTCCAAGAAGGCTAACCCCTCCTAAAATTACGAAAAATGCGCCCAGAATTCCGAGAAGGCTAACCCTTTTGAAAATTTCGAAAAATGCGCCCAGAATTCCGAGAAGGCTAACCCCTTTGAAAATTTCGAAAAATGATCCCAGAATTCCGAGAAGGCTAACCCCTTTGAAAATTTCGAAAAATGCGCTCAGAATTCCGAGAAGGCTAACACCTTTGAAAATTTCGAAAAATGCGCCCAGAATTCCGTGAAGGCTAACCCCTTTGAAAATTTCGAAAAATGCGCCCAGAATTCCGAGAAGGCTAACCCCTTTGAAAATTTCGAAAAATGCGCCCAGAATTCCGAGAAGGCTAACCTCTTTGAAAATTTCGAAAAATGCGCCCAGAATTCCGAGAAGGCTAACCTCTTTGAAAATTTCGAAAAATGCGCCCAGAATTCCGAGAAGGCTAACCCCTTTGAAAATTTCGAAAAATGCGCCCAAAATTCCGAATAGGCTAACCCCTATGAAAATTTCGAAAAATGCGCCCAGAATTCCGAGAAGGCTAACCCCTATGAAAATTTCGAAAAATGCGCCCAGAATTCCGAGAAGGCTAACCCCTTCTAAAATTACGAAAAATGGGCCCAGAATTCCGAGAAGGCTAACCCCTTTGAAAATTTCGAAAAATGCGCCCTGAATTCTGAGAAGGCTAACCCCTTTGAAAATTCCAAAACATGCGCCCAGAATTCCGAGAAGGCTAACCCCTTTGAAAATTTCGAAAAATGCGCCCAGAATTCCGAGAAGGCTAACCCCTTTGAAAATTTCGAAAAATGCGCCCAGAATTCCGAGAGGGCCAACCCCTTCTAAAATTACGAAAAATGCGCCCAGAATTCCGAGAAGGCTAACCCCTTCTAAAATTACGAAAAATGAGCCCAGGATTCCGAGAAGGCTAACCCCTTTGAAAATTTCGAAAAATGCGCTCAGAATTCCGAGAAGGCTAACACCTTTGAAAATTTCGAAAAATGCGCCCAGAATTCCGAGTAGGCTAACCCCTATGAAAATTTCGAAAAATGCGCCCAGAATTCCGAAAAGGCTAACCCCTATGAAAATTTCGAAAAATGCGCCCAGAATTCCGAGAAGGCTAACCCCTTCTAAAATTACGAAAAATGCGCCCAGAATTCCGAGAAGGCTAACCCCTTTGTAAATTTCGAAAAATGCCTCCAGAATTTCGAGAAGGCTAACCCCTTTGAAAATTCAGAAAAATGCGCCCAGAATTCAGAGAAGGATAACCCCTTTGAAAATTTCGCAAAATGCGACCAGAATTCCGAGAAGGCTAACCCCTTTGAAAATTTCGAAAAATGCGCCCAGAATACCGAGAAGGCTAACCCCTTTGGAAATTTCGAAAAATGCGCCCAGAATTACGAGAAGGCTAACCCCTTTGAAAATTTCGAAGAATTCCGAGAAAATTACGAAAAATGCGCCCAGAATTCCGAGAAGGCTAACACCTTTGAAAATTTCGAAAAATGCGCCCAGAATTCCGAGAAGGCTAACCCCTTTGAAAATTTGGGAAAATGCGCCCAGAATTCCGAGAAGGCTAACCCCTTCTAAAATTTCGAAAAATGCGCCCAGAATTCCGAGAAGGCTAACCCCTTCTAAAATTTCGAAAAATGCGCCCAGAATTCCGAGAAGGCTAACCCCTTGGAAAATTTCGAAAAATGCGTCCAGAATTTCGAGAAGGCTAACCCCTTTGAAAATTTCGAAAAATGCACCCAGAATTTCGAGAAGGCTTAACCCCTTTGAAAATTTCGAAAAATGCGCCCAGAATTCCGAGAAGGCTAACCCCTTTGAAAATTTCCAAAAATGCGCCCAGAATTCCGAGAAGGCTAACCCCTTTGAAAATTTCGAAAAATTCGCCCAGAATTCCAAGAAGGCAAACCCCTTTGAAAATTTCGAAAAATGCGCCCACAATTCCGAGAAGGCTAACTCCTTTGAAAATTACGAAAAATGCGCCCAGCATTCCGTTTAGGCTAACAACCCCTTTGAAAATTTCGAAAAATGCGCCCACAATTCCGAGAAGGCTAACCCCTTTGAAAATTTCGAAAAATGCGCCCAGAATTCCGAGAAGGCTAACCCCTTTGAAAATTTCGAAGAATGCGCCCAGAATTCCGAGAAGGCTAACCCCTTTGAAAATTTCGAAAAATGCGCTCAGAATTCCGAGAAGGCTAACACCTTTGAAAATTTCGAAAAATGCGCCCAGAATTCCGAGAAGGCTAACCTCTTTGAAAATTTCGAAAAATGCGCCCAGAATTCCGAGAAGGCTAACCCCTTTGAAAATTTCGAAAAATGCGCCCAGAATTCCGAGAAGGCTAACCCCTTTGAAAATTTCGAAAAATGCGCCCAGAATTCCGAGAAGGCTAACCTGTTTGAAAATTTCGAAAAATGCGCCCAGAATTCCGAGAAGGCTAACCCCTTTGAAAATTTCGAAAAATGCGCCCAGAATTCCGAGTAGGCTAACCCCTATGAAAATTTAGAAAAATGTGACCAGAATTCCGAAAAGGCTAACCCCTTTGAAAATTTCGAAAAATGCGCCCAGAATTCCGAGAAGGCTAACCCCTTTGAAAATTGCGAAAAATGCGCCCAGAATTCCGAGAAGGCTAACCCTTTTGAAAATTACGAAAAATGCGCCCACAATTCCGAGAAGGCTAACCCCTTTGAACATTTCGAAAAATGCGCCCAGAATTCCGAGAAGGCTAAACCCTTTGAAAATTTCGAAAAATGCGCCCAGAATTCCGAGAAGGCTAACCCCTTTGAAAATTTCGAAAAATGCGCCCAGAATTCCGAGAGGGCTAACCCCTTCTAAAATTTCGAAAAATGCGCCCAGAATTCCGAGAAGGCTAACCCCTTTGGAAATTTCGAAAAATGCGCCCAGAATTACGAGATTGCTAACCCCTTTGAAAATTTCGAAGAATGCGCCCAGAATTCCGAGAAGGCTAACCCCTTTAAAAATATCGAAAAATGCGCCCAGAATTCCGAGAAGGCTAACCCCTTCTAAAATTTCGAAAAATGCGCCCAGAATTCCGAGAAGGCTAACCCCTTTGAAAATTTAGAAAAATGCGCCCAGAATTCCGAGAAGGCTAACCCCTTTGAAAATTTCGAAAAATGCGCCCAGAATTCCGAGAGGGCCAACCCCTTCTAAAATTACGAAAAATGCGCCCAGAATTCCGAGAAGGCTAACCCCTTCTAAAATTACGAAAAATGAGCCCAGGATTCCGAGAAGGCTAACCCCTTTGAAAATTTCGAAAAATGCGCCCAGAATTCCGAGAAGGCTAACCTCTTTGAAAATTTCGAAAAATGCGCCCAGAATTCCGAGAAGGCTAACCTCTTTGAAAATTTCAAAAAATGCGCCCAGAATTCCGAGAAGGCTAACCTCTTTGAAAATTTCGAAAAATGCGCCCAGAATTCCGAGAAGGCTAACCCCTTTGAAAATTTCGAAAAATGCGCCCAGAATTCCGAGAAGGCTAAGCTCTTTGAAAATTTCGAAAAATGCGCCCAGAATTCCGAGAATGCTAACCCCTTTGAAAATTTCGAAAAATGCGCCCAGAATTCCGAGTAGGCTAACCCCTATGAAAATTTCGAAAAATGCGACCAGAATTCCGAGAAGGCTAACCCCTTTGAAAATTTCGAAAAATGCGCCCAGAATACCGAGAAGGCTAACCCCTTTGGAAATTTCGAAAAATGCGCCCAGAATTACGAGAAGGCTAACCCCTTTGAAAATTTCGAAGAATTCCGAGAAAATTACGAAAAATGCGCCCAGAATTCCGAGAAGGCTAACACCTTTGAAAATTTCGAAAAATGCGCCCAGAATTCCGAGAAGGCTAACTCCTTTGAAAATTTCGAAATATGCGCCCAGAATTCCGAGAAGGCTAACCCCTTTGAAAATTTCGAAAAATGCGCCCACAATTCCGAAGAGGCTAACCCCTTTGAAAATTTCGAAAAATGCGCCCAGAATTACGAGAAGGCTAACCCCTTTGAAAATTTCGAAGAATGCGCCCAGAATTCCGAGAAGGCTAACCCCTTTGAAAATTTGGGAAAATGCGCCCAGAATTCCGAGAAGGCTAACCCCTTCTAAAATTTCGAAAAATGCGCCCAGAATTCCGAGAAGGCTAACCCCTTCTAAAATTTCGAAAAATGCGCCCAGAATTCCGAGAAGGCTAACCCCTTGGAAAATTTCGAAAAATGCGTCCAGAATTCCGAGAAGGCTAACCCCTTGGAAAATTTCGAAAAATGCGTCCAGAATTCCGAGAAGGCTAACCCCTTTGAAAATTTCGAAAAATGCACCCAGAATTTCGAGAAGGCTTAACCCCTTTGAAAATTTCGAAAAATGCGCCCAGAATTCCGAGAAGGCTAACCCCTCCTAAAATTACGAAAAATGCGCCCAGAATTCCGAGAAGGCTAACCCTTTTGAAAATTTCGAAAAATGCGCCCATAATTCCGAGAAGGCTAACCCCTTTGAAAATTTCGAAAAATGATCCCAGAATTCCGAGAAGGCTAACCCCTTTGAAAATTTCGAAAAATGCGCTCAGAATTCCGAGAAGGCTAACACCTTTGAAAATTTCGAAAAATGCGCCCAGAATTCCGTGAAGGCTAACCCCTTTGAAAATTTCGAAAAATGCGCCCAGAATTCCGAGAAGGCTAACCCCTTTGAAAATTTCGAAAAATGCGCCCAGAATTCCGAGAAGGCTAACCTCTTTGAAAATTTCGAAAAATGCGCCCAGAATTCCGAGAAGGCTAACCTCTTTGAAAATTTCGAAAAATGCGCCCAGAATTCCGAGAAGGCTAACCCCTTTGAAAATTTCGAAAAATGCGCCCAAAATTCCGAGTAGGCTAACCCCTATGAAAATTTCGAAAAATGCGCCCAGAATTCCGAGAAGGCTAACCCCTATGAAAATTTCGAAAAATGCGCCCAGAATTCCGAGAAGGCTAACCCCTTCTAAAATTACGAAAAATGGGCCCAGAATTCCGAGAAGGCTAACCCCTTTGAAAATTTCGAAAAATGCGCCCAGAATTCCGAGAATGCTAACCCCTTTGAAAATTTCGAAAAATGCGCCCAGAATTCCGAGTAGGCTAACCCCTATGAAAATTTCGAAAAATGCGCCCAGAATTCCGAAAAGGCTAACCCCTATGAAAATTTCGAAAAATGCGCCCAGAATTCCGAGAAGGCTAACCCCTTTGTAAATTTCGAAAAATGCCTCCAGAATTTCGAGAAGGCTAACCCCTTTGAAAATTCAGAAAAATGCGCCCAGAATTCAGAGAAGGCTAACCCCTTTGAAAATTTCGAAAAATGCGCCCTGAATTACGAGAAGGCTAACCCCTTTGAAAATTTCGAAGAATTCCGAGAAAATTACGAAAAATGCGCCCAGAATTCCGAGAAGGCTAACACCTTTGAAAATTTCGAAAAATGCGCCCAGAATTCCGAGAAGGCTAACCCCTTTGAAAATTTCGAAATATGCGCCCAGAATTCCGAGAAGGCTAACCCCTTTGAAAATTTCGAAAAATGCGCCCACAATTCCGAAGAGGCTAACCCCTTTGAAAATTTCGAAAAATGCGCCCAGAATTACGAGAAGGCTAACCCCTTTGAAAATTTCGAAGAATGCGCCCAGAATTCCGAGAAGGCTAACCCCTTTGAAAATTTGGGAAAATGCGCCCAGAATTCCGAGAAGGCTAACCCCTTCTAAAATTTCGAAAAATGCGCCCAGAATTCCGAGAAGGCTAACCCCTTCTAAAATTTCGAAAAATGCGCCCAGAATTCCGAGAAGGCTAACCCCTTGGAAAATTTCGAAAATGCGTCCAGAATTCCGAGAAGGCTAACCCCTTTGAAAATTTCGAAAAATGCACCCAGAATTTCGAGAAGGCTTAACCCCTTTGAAAATTTCGAAAAATGCGCCCAGAATTCCGAGAAGGCTAACCCCTTTGAAAATTTCCAAAAATGCGCCCAGAATTCCGAGAAGGCTAACCCCTTTGAAAATTTCGAAAAATTCGCCCAGAATTCCAAGAAGGCAAACCCCTTTGAAAATTTCGAAAAATGCGCCCACAATTCCGAGAAGGCTAACTCCTTTGAAAATTACGAAAAATGCGCCCAGCATTCCGTTTAGGCTAACAACCCCTTTGAAAATTTCGAAAAATGCGCCCACAATTCCGAGAAGGCTAACCCCTTTGAAAATTTCGAAAAATGCGCCCAGAATTCCGAGAAGGCTAACCCCTTTGAAAATTTCGAAGAATGCGCCCAGAATTCCGAGAAGGCTAACCCCTTTGAAAATTTGGGAAAATGCGCCCAGAATTCCGAGAAGGCTAACCCCTTTGAAAATTTCGAAAAATGCGCCCAGAATTCCGAGAAGGCTAAACCCTTTGAAAATTTCGAAAAATGCGCCCAGAATTCCGAGAAGGCTAACCCCTTTGAAAATTTCGAAAAATGCGCCCAGACTTCCGAGAAGGCTAACCCCTTCTAAAATTTCGAAAAATGCGCCCAGAATTCCGAGAAGGCTAACCTCTTTGAAAATTTCGAAAAATGCGCCCAGAATTCCGAGAAGGCTAACCCCTTTGAAAATTTCGAAAAATGCGCCCAGAATTCCGTGAAGGCTAACCCCTTTGAAAATTTCGAAAAATGCGCCCAGAATTCCGAGAAGGCTAACCCCTTTGAAAATTCCAAAACATGCGCCCAGAATTCCGAGAAGGCTAACCCCTTTGAAAATTTAGAAAAATGCGCCCAGAATTCCGAGAAGGCTAACCCCTTTGAAAATTTCGAAAAATGCGCCAAGAATTCCGAGAGGGCTAACCCCTTCTAAAATTACGAAAAATGCGCCCAGAATTCCGAGAAGGCTAACCCCTTCTAAAATTACGAAAAATGAGCCCAGAATTCCGAGAAGGCTAACCCCTTTGAAAATTTCGAAAAATGCGCTCAGAATTCCGAGAAGGCTAACACCTTTGAAAATTTCGAAAAATGCGCCCAGAATTCCGAGAAGGCTAACCTCTTTGAAAATTTCGAAAAATGCGCCCAGAATTCCGAGAAGGCTAACCCCTTTGAAAATTTCGAAAAATGCGCCCAGAATTCCGAGAAGGCTAACCCCTTTGAAAATTTCGAAAAATGCGCCCAGAATTCCGAGAAGGCTAACCTGTTTGAAAATTTCGAAAAATGCGCCCAGAATTCCGAGAAGGCTAACCCCTTTGAAAATTTCGAAAAATGCGCCCAGAATTCCGAGTAGGCTAACCCCTATGAAAATTTAGAAAAATGCGCCCAGAATTCCGAGAAGGCTAACCCCTTTGAAAATATCGCAAAATGTGACCAGAATTCCGAGAAGGCTAACCCCTTTGAAAATTTCGAAAAATGCGCCCAGAATTCCGAGAAGGCTAACCCCTTTGAAAATTGCGAAAAATGCGCCCAGAATTCCGAGAAGGCTAACCCTTTTGAAAATTACGAAAAATGCGCCCACAATTCCGAGAAGGCTAACCCCTTTGAAAATTTCGAAAAATGCGCCCAGAATTCCGAGAAGGCTAAACCCTTTGAAAATTTCGAAAAATGCGCCCAGAATTCCGAGAAGGCTAACCCCTTTGAAAATTTCGAAAAATGCGCCCAGAATTCCGAGAGGGCTAACCCCTTCTAAAATTTCGAAAAATGCGCCCAGAATTCCGAGAAGGCTAACCCCTTTGGAAATTTCGAAAAATGCGCCCAGAATTACGAGATGGCTAACCCCTTTGAAAATTTCGAAGAATGCGCCCAGAATTCCGAGAAGGCTAACCCCTTTAAAAATATCGCAAAATGCGCCCAGAATTCCGAGAAGGCTAACCCCTTCTAAAATTTCGAAAAATGCGCCCAGAATTCCGAGAAGGCTAACCCCTTTGAAAATTTAGAAAAATGCGCCCAGAATTCCGAGAAGGCTAACCCCTTTGAAAATTTCGAAAAATGCGCCCAGAATTCCGAGAGGGCCAACCCCTTCTAAAATTACGAAAAATGCGCCCAGAATTCCGAGAAGGCTAACCCCTTCTAAAATTACGAAAAATGAGCCCAGGATTCCGAGAAGGCTAACCCCTTTGAAAATTTCGAAAAATGCGCTCAGAATTCCGAGAAGGCTAACACCTTTGAAAATTTCGAAAAATGCGCCCAGAATTCCGAGAAGGCTAACCTCTTTGAAAATTTCGAAAAATGCGCCCAGAATTCCGAGAAGGCTAACCTCTTTGAAAATTTCAAAAAATGCGCCCAGAATTCCGAGAAGGCTAACCTCTTTGAAAATTTCGAAAAATGCGCCCAGAATTCCGAGAAGGCTAACCCCTTTGAAAATTTCGAAAAATGCGCCCAGAATTCCGAGAAGGCTAAGCTCTTTGAAAATTTCGAAAAATGCGCCCAGAATTCCGAGAATGCTAACCCCTTTGAAAATTTCGAAAAATGCGCCCAGAATTCCGAGTAGGCTAACCCCTATGAAAATTTCGAAAAATGCGACCAGAATTCCGAGAAGGCTAACCCCTTTGAAAATTTCGAAAAATGCGCCCAGAATACCGAGAAGGCTAACCCCTTTGGAAATTTCGAAAAATGCGCCCAGAATTACGAGAAGGCTAACCCCTTTGAAAATTTCGAAGAATTCCGAGAAAATTACGAAAAATGCGCCCAGAATTCCGAGAAGGCTAACACCTTTGAAAATTTCGAAAAATGCGCCCAGAATTCCGAGAAGGCTAACTCCTTTGAAAATTTCGAAATATGCGCCCAGAATTCCGAGAAGGCTAACCCCTTTGAAAATTTCGAAAAATGCGCCCACAATTCCGAAGAGGCTAACCCCTTTGAAAATTTCGAAAAATGCGCCCAGAATTACGAGAAGGCTAACCCCTTTGAAAATTTCGAAGAATGCGCCCAGAATTCCGAGAAGGCTAACCCCTTTGAAAATTTGGGAAAATGCGCCCAGAATTCCGAGAAGGCTAACCCCTTCTAAAATTTCGAAAAATGCGCCCAGAATTCCGAGAAGGCTAACCCCTTCTGAAATTTCGAAAAATGCGCCCAGAATTCCGAGAAGGCTAACCCCTTGGAAAATTTCGAAAAATGCGTCCAGAATTCCGAGAAGGCTAACCCCTTTGAAAATTTCGACAAATGCACCCAGAATTTCGAGAAGGCTAACTCCTTTGAAAATTACGAAAAATGCGCCCAGCATTCCGAGAAGGCTAACAACCCCTTTGAAAATTTCGAAAAATGCGCCCACAATTCCGAGAAGGCTAACCCCTTTGAAAATTTCGAAAAATGCGCCCAGAATTCCGAGAAGGCTAACCCTTTTGAAAATTTCGAAGAATGCGCCCAGAATTCCGAGAAGGCTAACCCCTTTGAAAATTTGGGAAAATGCGCCCAGAATTCCGAGAAGGCTAAACCCTTTGAAAATTTCGAAAAATGCGCCCAGAATTCCGAGAAGGCTAACCCCTTCTAAAATTTCGAAAAATGCGCCCAGAATTCCGAGAAGGCTAACCCCTTTGAAAATATCGAAAAATGCGCCCAGAATTTCGAGAAGGCTAACCCCTTTGAAAATTTCGAAAAATGCGCCCAGAATTCCGAGAAGGCTAACCTGTTTGAAAATTTCGAAAAATGCGCCCAGAATTCCGAGAAGGCTAACCCCTTTGAAAATTTCGAAAAATGCGCCGGGAATTCCGAGTAGGCTAACCCCTATGAAAATTTAGAAAAATGCGCCCAGAATTCCGAGAAGGCTAACCCCTTTGAAAATATCGCAAAACGCGACCAGAATTCCGAGAAGGCTAACCCCTTTGAAAATTTCGAAAAATGCGCCCAGAATTCCGAGAAGGCTAACCCTTTTGAAAATTACGAAAAATGCGCCCACAATTCCGAGAAGGCTAACCCCTTTGAAAATTTCGAAAAATGCGCCCAGAATTCCGAGAAGGCTAACCCCTTGGAAAATTTCGAAAAATGCGTCCAGAATTCCGAGAAGGCTAACCCCTTTGAAAATTTCGAAAAATGCACCCAGAATTTCGAGAAGGCTTAACCCCTTTGAAAATTTCGAAAAATGCGCCCAGAATTCCGAGAAGGCTAACCCCTTTGAAAATTTCAAAAAATGCGCCCAGAATTCCGAGAAGGCTAACCCCTTTGAAAATTTCGAAAAATTCGCCCAGAATTCCAAGAAGGCAAACCCCTTTGAAAATTTCGAAAAATGCGCCCACAATTCCGAGAAGGCTAACTCCTTTGAAAATTACGAAAAATGCGCCCAGCATTCCGAGAAGGCTAACAACCCCTTTGAAAATTTCGAAAAATGCGCCCACAATTCCGAGAAGGCTAACCCCTTTGAAAATTTCGAAAAATGCGCCCAGAATTCCGAGAAGGCTAACCCTTTTGAAAATTTCGAAAAATGCGCCCAGAATTCCGAGAAGGCTAACCCCTTTGAAAATTTGGGAAAATGCGCCCAGAATTCCGAGAAGGCTAAACCCTTTGAAAATTTCGAAAAATGCGCCCAGAATTCCGAGAAGGCTAACCCCTTTGAAAATTTCGAAAAATGCGCCCAGAATTCCGAGAAGGCTAACCCCTTCTAAAATTTCGAAAAATGCGCCCAGAATTCCGAGAAGGCTAACCCCTTTGAAAATATCGAAAAATGCGCCCAGAATTTCGAGAAGGCTAACCCCTTTGAAAATTTCGAAAAATGCGCCCAGAATTCCGAGAAGGCTAACCTGTTTGAAAATTTCGAAAAATGCGCCCAGAATTCCGAGAAGGCTAACCCCTTTGAAAATTTCGAAAAATGCGCCGAGAATTCCGAGTAGGCTAACCCCTATGAAAATTTAGAAAAATGCGCCCAGAATTCCGAGAAGGCTAACCCCTTTGAAAATATCGCAAAACGCGACCAGAATTCCGAGAAGGCTAACCCCTTTGAAAATTTCGAAAAATGCGCCCAGAATTCCGAGAAGGCTAACCCCTTTGAAAATTTCGAAAAATGCGCCCAGAATTCCGAGAAGGCTAACCCTTTTGAAAATTACGAAAAATGCGCCCACAATTCCGAGAAGGCTAACCCCTTTGAAAATTTCGAAAAATGCGCCCAGAATTCCGAGAAGGCTAAACCCTTTGAAAATTTCGAAAAATGCGCCCAGAATTCCGAGAAGGCTAACCCCTTTGAAAATTTCGAAAAATGCGCCCAGAATTCCGAGAGGGCTAACCCCTTCTAAAATTTCGAAAAATGCGCCCAGAATTCCGAGAAGGCTAACCCCTTTGGAAATTTCGAAAAATGCGCCCAGAATTACGAGATGGCTAACCCCTTTGAAAATTTCGAAGAATGCGCCCAGAATTCCGAGAAGGCTAACCCCTTTAAAAATATCGAAAAATGCGCCCAGAATTCCGAGAAGGCTAACCCCTTCTAAAATTTCGAAAAATGCGCCCAGAATTCCGAGAAGGCTAACCCCTTTGAAAATTTAGAAAAATGCGCCCAGAATTCCGAGAAGGCTAACCCCTTTGAAAATTTCGAAAAATGCGCCCAGAATTCCGAGAGGGCCAACCCCTTCTAAAATTACGAAAAATGCGCCCAGAATTCCGAGAAGGCTAACCCCTTCTAAAATTACGAAAAATGAGCCCAGGATTCCGAGAAGGCTAACCCTTTTGAAAATTTCGAAAAATGCGCTCAGAATTCCGAGAAGGCTAACACCTTTGAAAATTTCGAAAAATGCGCCCAGAATTCCGAGAAGGCTAACCTCTTTGAAAATTTCGAAAAATGCGCCCAGAATTCCGAGAAGGCTAACCTCTTTGAAAATTTCAAAAAATGCGCCCAGAATTCCGAGAAGGCTAACCTCTTTGAAAATTTCGAAAAATGCGCCCAGAATTCCGAGAAGGCTAACCCCTTTGAAAATTTCGAAAAATGCGCCCAGAATTCCGAGAAGGCTAACCTCTTTGAAAATTTCGAAAAATGCGCCCAGAATTCCGAGAATGCTAACCCCTTTGAAAATTTCGAAAAATGCGCCCAGAATTCCGAGTAGGCTAACCCCTATGAAAATTTCGAAAAATGCGACCAGAATTCCGAGAAGGCTAACCCCTTTGAAAATTTCGAAAAATCCGCCCAGAATACCGAGAAGGCTAACCCCTTTGGAAATTTCGAAAAATGCGCCCAGAATTACGAGAAGGCTAACCCCTTTGAAAATTTCGAAGAATTCCGAGAAAATTACGAAAAATGCGCCCAGAATTCCGAGAAGGCTAACACCTTTGAAAATTTCGAAAAATGCGCCCAGAATTCCGAGAAGGCTAACCCCTTTGAAAATTTCGAAATATGCGCCCAGAATTCCGAGAAGGCTAACCACTTTGAAAATTTCGAAAAATGCGCCCACAATTCCGAAGAGGCTAACCCCTTTGAAAATTTCGAAAAATGCGCCCAGAATTACGAGAAGGCTAACCCCTTTGAAAATTTCGAAGAATGCGCCCAGAATTCCGAGAAGGCTAACCCCTTTGAAAATTTGGGAAAATGCGCCCAGAATTCCGAGAAGGCTAACCCCATCTAAAATTTCGAAAAATGCGCCCAGAATTCCGAGAAGGCTAACCCCTTCTAAAATTTCGAAAAATGCGCCCAGAATTCCGAGAAGGCTAACCCCTTGGAAAATTTCGAAAAATGCGTCCAGAATTCCGAGAAGGCTAACCCCTTTGAAAATTTCGAAAATGCACCCAGAATTTCGAGAAGGCTTAACCCCTTTGAAAATTTCGAAAAATGCGCCCAGAATTCCGAGAAGGCTAACCCCTTTGAAAATTTCCAAAAATGCGCCCAGAATTCCGAGAAGGCTAACCCCTTTGAAAATTTCGAAAAATTCGCCCGAATTCCAAGAAGGCAAACCCCTTTGAAAATTTCGAAAAATGCGCCCACAATTCCGAGAAGGCTAACTCCTTTGAAAATTACGAAAAATGCGCCCAGCATTCCGAGAAGGCTAACAACCCCTTTGAAAATTTCGAAAAATGCGCCCACAATTCCGAGAAGGCTAACCCCTTTGAAAATTTCGAAAAATGCGCCCAGAATTCCGAGAAGGCTAACCCCTTTGAAAATTTCGAAGAATGAGCCCAGAATTCCGAGAAGGCTAACCCCTTTGAAAATTTGGGAAAATGCGCCCAGAATTCCGAGAAGGCTAACCCCTTTGAAAATTTCGAAAAATGCGCCCAGAATTCCGAGAAGGCTAAACCCTTTTAAAATTTCGAAAAATGCGCCCAGAATTCCGAGAAGGCTAACCCCTTTGAAAATTTCGAAAAATGCGCCCAGAATTCCGAGAAGGCTAACCCCTTCTAAAATTTCAAAAAATGCGCCCAGAATTCCGAGAAGGCTAACCCCTTTGAAAATATCGAAAAATGCGCCCAGAATTTCGAGAAGGCTAACCCCTTCTAAAATTTCGAAAAATGCGCCCAGAATTCCGAGAAGGCTAACCCCTTTGAAAATTTCGAAAAATGCGCCCAGAATTCCGAGTTGGCTAACCCCTTTGGAAATTTCGTAAAATGCGCCCTGAATTCCGAGAAGGCTAACACCTTTGAAAATTTCGAAAAATGCGCCCAGAATTCCGTGAAGGCTAACCCCTTTGAAAATTTCGAAAAATGCGCCCAGAATTCAGAGAAGGCTAACCTCTTTGAAAATTTCGAAAAATGCGCCCAGAATTCCGAGAAGGCTAACCCCTTTGAAAATTTCGAAAAATGCGCCCAGAATTCCGTGAAGGCTAACCCCTTTGAAAATTTCGAAAAATGCGCCCAGAATTCCGAGAAGGCTAACCCCTTTGAAAATTCCAAAACATGCGCCCAGAATTCCGAGAAGGCTAACCCCTTTGAAAATTTAGAAAAATGCGCCCAGAATTCCGAGAAGGCTAACCCCTTCTAAAATTACGAAAAATGAGCCCAGAATTCCGAGAAGGCTAACCCCTTTGAAAATTTCGAAAAATGCGCTCAGAATTCCGAGAAGGCTATCACCTTTGAAAATTTCGAAAAATGCGCCCAGAATTCCGAGAAGGCTAACCTCTTTGAAAATTTCGAAAAATGCGCCCAGAATTCCGAGAAGGCTAACCCCTTTGAAAATTTCGAAAAATGCGCCCAGAATTCCGAGAAGGCTAACCTGTTTGAAAATTTTGAAAAATGCGCCCAGAATTCCGAGAAGGCTAACCCCTTTGAAAATTTCGAAAAATGCGCCCAGAATTCCGAGTAGGCTAACCCCTATGAAAATTTAGAAAAATGCGCCCAGAATTCCGAGAAGGCTAACCCCTTTGAAAATATCGCAAAATGCGACCAGAATTCCGAGAAGGCTAACCCCTTTGAAAATTTCGAAAAATGCGCCCAGAATTCCGAGAAGGCTAACCCCTTTGAAAATTTCGAAAAATGCGCCCAGAATTCCGAGAAGGCTAACCCTTTTGAAAATTACGAAAAATGCGCCCACAATTCCGAGAAGGCTAACCCCTTTGAAAATTTCGAAAAATGCGCCCAGAATTCCGAGAAGGCTAAACCCTTTGAAAATTTCGAAAAATGCGCCCAGAATTCCGAAAAGGCTAACCCCTTTGAAAATTTCGAAAAATGCGCCCAGAATTCCGAGAGGGCTAACCCCTTCTAAAATTTCGAAAAATGCGCCCAGAATTCCGAGAAGGCTAACCCCTTTGGAAATTTCGAAAAATGCGCCCAGAATTACGAGATGGCTAACCCCTTTGAAAATTTCGAAGAATGCGCCCAGAATTCCGAGAAGGCTAACCCCTTTAAAAATATCGAAAAATGCGCCCAGAATTCCGAGAAGGCTAACCCCTTCTAAAATTTCGAAAAATGCGCCCAGAATTCCGAGAAGGCTAACCCCTTTGAAAATTTAGAAAAATGCGCCCAGAATTCCGAGAAGGCTAACCCCTTTGAAAATTTCGAAAAATGCGCCCAGAATTCCGAGAGGGCCAACCCCTTCTAAAATTACGAAAAATGCGCCCAGAATTCCGAGAAGGCTAACCCCTTCTAAAATTACGAAAAATGAGCCCAGGATTCCGAGAAGGCTAACCCCTTTGAAAATTTCGAAAAATGCGCTCAGAATTCCGAGAAGGCTAACACCTTTGAAAATTTCGAAAAATGCGCCCAGAATTCCGAGAAGGCTAACCTCTTTGAAAATTTCGAAAAATGCGCCCAGAATTCCGAGAAGGCTAACCTCTTTGAAAATTTCAAAGAATGCGCCCAGAATTCCGAGAAGGCTAACCTCTTTGAAAATTTCGAAAAATGCGCCCAGAATTCCGAGAAGGCTAACCCCTTTGAAAATGTCGAAAAATGAGCCCAGAATTCCGAGAAGGCTAACCTCTTTGAAAATTTCGAAAAATGCGCCCAGAATTCCGAGAATGCTAACCCCTTTGAAAATTTCGAAAAATGCGCCCAGAATTCCGAGTAGGCTAACCCCTATGAAAATTTCGAAAAATGCGCCCAGAATTCCGAAAAGGCTAACCCCTATGAAAATTTCGAAAAATGTGACCAGAATTCCGAGAAGGCTAACCCCTTTGAAAATTTCGAAAAATGCGCCCAGAATTCCGAGAAGGCTAACCCCTTTGAAAATATCGCAAAACGCGACCAGAATTCCGAGAAGGCTAACCCCTTCTAAAATTTCGAAAAATGCGCCCAGAATTCCGAGAAGGCTAACCCCTTTGAAAATTTAGAAAAATGCGCCCAGAATTCCGAGAAGGCTAACCCCTTTGAAAATTTCGAAAAATGCGCCCAGAATTCCGAGAAGGCTAACCCCTTCTAAAATTTCGAAAAATGCGCCCAGAATTCCGAGAAGGCTAACCTCTTTGAAAATTTCAAAAAATGCGCCCAGAATTCCGAGAAGGCTAACCCCTTTGAAAATTTAGAAAAATGCGCCCAGAATTCCGAGAAGGCTAACCCCTTTGAAAATTTCGAAAAATGCGCCCAGAATTCCGAGAAGGCTAACCCCTTCTAAAATTTCGAAAAATGCGCCCAGAATTCCGAGAAGGCTAACCTCTTTGAAAATTTCAAAAAATGCGCCCAGAATTCCGAGAAGGCTAACCTCTTTGAAAATTTCGAAAAATGCGCCCAGAATTCCGAGAAGGCTAACCCCTTTGAAAATTTCGAAAAATGCGCCCAGAATTCCGAGAAGGCTAACCTCTTTGAAAATTTCGAAAAATGCGCCCAGAATTCCGAGAATGCTAACCCCTTTGAAAATTTCGAAAAATGCGCCCAGAATTCCGAGTAGGCTAACCCCTATGAAAATTTCGAAAAATGCGACCAGAATTCCGAGAAGGCTAACCCCTTTGAAAATTTCGAAAAATGCGCCCAGAATACCGAGAAGGCTAACCCCTTTGGAAATTTCGAAAAATGCGCCCAGAATTACGAGAAGGCTAACCCCTTTGAAAATTTCGAAGAATTCCGAGAAAATTACGAAAAATGCGCCCAGAATTCCGAGAAGGCTAACACCTTTGAAAATTTCGAAAAATGCGCCCAGAATTCCGAGAAGGCTAACCCCTTTGAAAATTTCGAAATATGCGCCCAGAATTCCGAGAAGGCTAACCACTTTGAAAATTTCGAAAAATGCGCCCACAATTCCGAAGAGGCTAACCCCTTTGAAAATTTCGAAAAATGCGCCCAGAATTACGAGAAGGCTAACCCCTTTGAAAATTTCGAAGAATGCGCCCAGAATTCCGAGAAGGCTAACCCCTTTGAAAATTTGGGAAAATGCGCCCAGAATTCCGAGAAGGCTAACCCCATCTAAAATTTCGAAAAATGCGCCCAGAATTCCGAGAAGGCTAACCCCTTCTAAAATTTCGAAAAATGCGCCCAGAATTCCGAGAAGGCTAACCCCTTGGAAAATTTCGAAAAATGCGTCCAGAATTCCGAGAAGGCTAACCCCTTTGAAAATTTCGAAAAATGCACCCAGAATTTCGAGAAGGCTTAACCCCTCTGAAAATTTCGAAAAATGCGCCCAGAATTCCGAGAAGGCTAACCCCTTTGAAAATTTCCAAAAATGCGCCCAGAATTCCGAGAAGGCTAACCCCTTTGAAAATTTCGAAAAATTCGCCCGAATTCCAAGAAGGCAAACCCCTTTGAAAATTTCGAAAAATGCGCCCACAATTCCGAGAAGGCTAACTCCTTTGAAAATTACGAAAAATGCGCCCAGCATTCCGAGAAGGCTAACAACCCCTTTGAAAATTTCGAAAAATGCGCCCACAATTCCGAGAAGGCTAACCCCTTTGAAAATTTCGAAAAATGCGCCCAGAATTCCGAGAAGGCTAACCCCTTTGAAAATTTCGAAGAATGCGCCCAGAATTCCGAGAAGGCTAACCCCTTTGAAAATTTGGGAAAATGCGCCCAGAATTCCGAGAAGGCTAACCCCTTTGAAAATTTCGAAAAATGCGCCCAGAATTCCGAGAAGGCTAAACCCTTTGAAAATTTCGAAAAATGCGCCCAGAATTCCGAGAAGGCTAACCCCTTTGAAAATTTCGAAAAATGCGCCCAGAATTCCGAGAAGGCTAACCCCTTTGAAAATTTCGAAAAATGCGCCCAGAATTCCGAGAAGGCTAACCCCTTCTAAAATTTCGAAAAATGCGCCCAGAATTCCGAGAAGGCTAACCCCTTTGAAAATATCGAAAAATGCGCCCAGAATTTCGAGAAGGCTAACCCCTTCTAAAATTTCGAAAACTGCGCCCAGAATTCCGAGAAGGCTAACCCCTTTGAAAATTTCGAAAAATGCGCCCAGAATTCCGAGAAGGCTAACCCCTTTGGAAATTTCGTAAAATGCGCCCTGAATTCCGAGAAGGCTAACACCTTTGAAAATTTCGAAAAATGCGCCCAGAATTCCGTGAAGGCTAACCCCTTTGAAAATTTCGAAAAATGCGCCCAGAATTCAGAGAAGGCTAACCTCTTTGAAAATTTCGAAAAATGCGCCCAGAATTCCGAGAAGGCTAACCCCTTTGAAAATTTCGAAAAATGCGCCCAGAATTCCGTGAAGGCTAACCCCTTTGAAAATTTCGAAAAATGCGCCCAGAATTCCGAGAAGGCTAACCCCTTTGAAAATTCCAAAACATGCGCCCAGAATTCCGAGAAGGCTAACCCCTTTGAAAATTTAGAAAAATGCGCCCAGAATTCCGAGAAGGCTAACCCCTTCTAAAATTACGAAAAATGAGCCCAGAATTCCGAGAAGGCTAACCCCTTTGAAAATTTCGAAAAATGCGCTCAGAATTCCGAGAAGGCTAACACCTTTGAAAATTTCGAAAAATGCGCCCAGAATTCCGAGAAGGCTAACCTCTTTGAAAATTTCGAAAAATGCGCCCAGAATTCCGAGAAGGCTAACCCCTTTGAAAATTTCGAAAAATGCGCCCAGAATTCCGAGAAGGCTAACCCCTTTGAAAATTTCGAAAAATGCGCCCAGAATTCCGAGAAGGCTAACCTGTTTGAAAATTTTGAAAAATGCGCCCAGAATTCCGAGAAGGCTAACCCCTTTGAAAATTTCGAAAAATGCGCCCAGAATTCCGAGTAGGCTAACCCCTATGAAAATTTAGAAAAATGCGCCCAGAATTCCGAGAAGGCTAACCCCTTTGAAAATATCGCAAAATGCGACCAGAATTCCGAGAAGGCTAACCCCTTTGAAAATTTCGAAAAATGCGCCCAGAATTCCGAGAAGGCTAACCCCTTTGAAAATTTCGAAAAATGCGCCCAGAATTCCGAGAAGGCTAACCCTTTTGAAAATTACGAAAAATGCGCCCACAATTCCGAGAAGGCTAACCCCTTTGAAAATTTCGAAAAATGCGCCCAGAATTCCGAGAAGGCTAAACCCTTTGAAAATTTCGAAAAATGCGCCCAGAATTCCGAGAAGGCTAACCCCTTTGAAAATTTCGAAAAATGCGCCCAGAATTCCGAGAGGGCTAACCCCTTCTAAAATTTCGAAAAATGCGCCCAGAATTCCGAGAAGGCTAACCCCTTTGGAAATTTCGAAAAATGCGCCCAGAATTACGAGATGGCTAACCCCTTTGAAAATTTCGAAGAATGCGCCCAGAATTCCGAGAAGGCTAACCCCTTTAAAAATATCGAAAAATGCGCCCAGAATTCCGAGAAGGCTAACCCCTTCTAAAATTTCGAAAAATGCGCCCAGAATTCCGAGAAGGCTAACCCCTTTGAAAATTTAGAAAAATGCGCCCAGAATTCCGAGAAGGCTAACCCCTTTGAAAATTTCGAAAAATGCGCCCAGAATTCCGAGAGGGCCAACCCCTTCTAAAATTACGAAAAATGCGCCCAGAATTCCGAGGAGGCTAACCCCTTCTAGAATTACGAAAAATGAGCCCAGGATTCCGAGAAGGCTAACCCCTTTGAAAATTTCGAAAAATGCGCTCAGAATTCCGAGAAGGCTAACACCTTTGAAAATTTCGAAAAATGCGCCCACAATTCCGAGAAGGCTAACTCCTTTGAAAATTACGAAAAATGCGCCCAGCATTCCGAGAAGGCTAACAACCCCTTTGAAAATTTCGAAAAATGCGCCCACAATTCCGAGAAGGCTAACCCCTTTGAAAATTTCGAAAAATGCGCCCAGAATTCCGAGAAGGCTAACCCCTTTGAAAATTTCGAAGAATGCGCCCAGAATTCCGAGAAGGCTAACCCCTTTGAAAATTTGGGAAAATGCGCCCAGAATTCCGAGAAGGCTAACCCCTTTGAAAATTTCGAAAAATGCGCCCAGAATTCCGAGAAGGCTAAACCCTTTTAAAATTTCGAAAAATGCGCCCAGAATTCCGAGAAGGCTAACCCCTTTGAAAATTTCGAAAAATGCGCCCAGAATTCCGAGAAGGCTAACCCCTTCTAAAATTTCAAAAAATGCGCCCAGAATTCCGAGAAGGCTAACCCCTTTGAAAATATCGAAAAATGCGCCCAGAATTTCGAGAAGGCTAACCCCTTCTAAAATTTCGAAAAATGCGCCCAGAATTCCGAGAAGGCTAACCCCTTTGAAAATTTCGAAAAATGCGCCCAGAATTCCGAGTTGGCTAACCCCTTTGGAAATTTCGTAAAATGCGCCCTGAATTCCGAGAAGGCTAACACCTTTGAAAATTTCGAAAAATGCGCCCAGAATTCCGTGAAGGCTAACCCCTTTGAAAATTTCGAAAAATGCGCCCAGAATTCAGAGAAGGCTAACCTCTTTGAAAATTTCGAAAAATGCGCCCAGAATTCCGAGAAGGCTAACCCCTTTGAAAATTTCGAAAAATGCGCCCAGAATTCCGTGAAGGCTAACCCCTTTGAAAATTTCGAAAAATGCGCCCAGAATTCCGAGAAGGCTAACCCCTTTGAAAATTCCAAAACATGCGCCCAGAATTCCGAGAAGGCTAACCCCTTTGAAAATTTAGAAAAATGCGCCCAGAATTCCGAGAAGGCTAACCCCTTCTAAAATTACGAAAAATGAGCCCAGAATTCCGAGAAGGCTAACCCCTTTGAAAATTTCGAAAAATGCGCTCAGAATTCCGAGAAGGCTATCACCTTTGAAAATTTCGAAAAATGCGCCCAGAATTCCGAGAAGGCTAACCTCTTTGAAAATTTCGAAAAATGCGCCCAGAATTCCGAGAAGGCTAACCCCTTTGAAAATTTCGAAAAATGCGCCCAGAATTCCGAGAAGGCTAACCTGTTTGAAAATTTTGAAAAATGCGCCCAGAATTCCGAGAAGGCTAACCCCTTTGAAAATTTCGAAAAATGCGCCCAGAATTCCGAGTAGGCTAACCCCTATGAAAATTTAGAAAAATGCGCCCAGAATTCCGAGAAGGCTAACCCCTTTGAAAATATCGCAAAATGCGACCAGAATTCCGAGAAGGCTAACCCCTTTGAAAATTTCGAAAAATGCGCCCAGAATTCCGAGAAGGCTAACCCCTTTGAAAATTTCGAAAAATGCGCCCAGAATTCCGAGAAGGCTAACCCTTTTGAAAATTACGAAAAATGCGCCCACAATTCCGAGAAGGCTAACCCCTTTGAAAATTTCGAAAAATGCGCCCAGAATTCCGAGAAGGCTAAACCCTTTGAAAATTTCGAAAAATGCGCCCAGAATTCCGAAAAGGCTAACCCCTTTGAAAATTTCGAAAAATGCGCCCAGAATTCCGAGAGGGCTAACCCCTTCTAAAATTTCGAAAAATGCGCCCAGAATTCCGAGAAGGCTAACCCCTTTGGAAATTTCGAAAAATGCGCCCAGAATTACGAGATGGCTAACCCCTTTGAAAATTTCGAAGAATGCGCCCAGAATTCCGAGAAGGCTAACCCCTTTAAAAATATCGAAAAATGCGCCCAGAATTCCGAGAAGGCTAACCCCTTCTAAAATTTCGAAAAATGCGCCCAGAATTCCGAGAAGGCTAACCCCTTTGAAAATTTAGAAAAATGCGCCCAGAATTCCGAGAAGGCTAACCCCTTTGAAAATTTCGAAAAATGCGCCCAGAATTCCGAGAGGGCCAACCCCTTCTAAAATTACGAAAAATGCGCCCAGAATTCCGAGAAGGCTAACCCCTTCTAAAATTACGAAAAATGAGCCCAGGATTCCGAGAAGGCTAACCCCTTTGAAAATTTCGAAAAATGCGCTCAGAATTCCGAGAAGGCTAACACCTTTGAAAATTTCGAAAAATGCGCCCAGAATTCCGAGAAGGCTAACCTCTTTGAAAATTTCGAAAAATGCGCCCAGAATTCCGAGAAGGCTAACCTCTTTGAAAATTTCAAAGAATGCGCCCAGAATTCCGAGAAGGCTAACCTCTTTGAAAATTTCGAAAAATGCGCCCAGAATTCCGAGAAGGCTAACCCCTTTGAAAATGTCGAAAAATGAGCCCAGAATTCCGAGAAGGCTAACCTCTTTGAAAATTTCGAAAAATGCGCCCAGAATTCCGAGAATGCTAACCCCTTTGAAAATTTCGAAAAATGCGCCCAGAATTCCGAGTAGGCTAACCCCTATGAAAATTTCGAAAAATGCGCCCAGAATTCCGAAAAGGCTAACCCCTATGAAAATTTCGAAAAATGTGACCAGAATTCCGAGAAGGCTAACCCCTTTGAAAATTTCGAAAAATGCGCCCAGAATTCCGAGAAGGCTAACCCCTTTGAAAATATCGCAAAACGCGACCAGAATTCCGAGAAGGCTAACCCCTTCTAAAATTTCGAAAAATGCGCCCAGAATTCCGAGAAGGCTAACCCCTTTGAAAATTTAGAAAAATGCGCCCAGAATTCCGAGAAGGCTAACCCCTTTGAAAATTTCGAAAAATGCGCCCAGAATTCCGAGAAGGCTAACCCCTTCTAAAATTTCGAAAAATGCGCCCAGAATTCCGAGAAGGCTAACCTCTTTGAAAATTTCAAAAAATGCGCCCAGAATTCCGAGAAGGCTAACCCCTTTGAAAATTTAGAAAAATGCGCCCAGAATTCCGAGAAGGCTAACCCCTTTGAAAATTTCGAAAAATGCGCCCAGAATTCCGAGAAGGCTAACCCCTTCTAAAATTTCGAAAAATGCGCCCAGAATTCCGAGAAGGCTAACCTCTTTGAAAATTTCAAAAAATGCGCCCAGAATTCCGAGAAGGCTAACCTCTTTGAAAATTTCGAAAAATGCGCCCAGAATTCCGAGAAGGCTAACCCCTTTGAAAATTTCGAAAAATGCGCCCAGAATTCCGAGAAGGCTAACCTCTTTGAAAATTTCGAAAAATGCGCCCAGAATTCCGAGAATGCTAACCCCTTTGAAAATTTCGAAAAATGCGCCCAGAATTCCGAGTAGGCTAACCCCTATGAAAATTTCGAAAAATGCGACCAGAATTCCGAGAAGGCTAACCCCTTTGAAAATTTCGAAAAATGCGCCCAGAATACCGAGAAGGCTAACCCCTTTGGAAATTTCGAAAAATGCGCCCAGAATTACGAGAAGGCTAACCCCTTTGAAAATTTCGAAGAATTCCGAGAAAATTACGAAAAATGCGCCCAGAATTCCGAGAAGGCTAACACCTTTGAAAATTTCGAAAAATGCGCCCAGAATTCCGAGAAGGCTAACCCCTTTGAAAATTTCGAAATATGCGCCCAGAATTCCGAGAAGGCTAACCACTTTGAAAATTTCGAAAAATGCGCCCACAATTCCGAAGAGGCTAACCCCTTTGAAAATTTCGAAAAATGCGCCCAGAATTACGAGAAGGCTAACCCCTTTGAAAATTTCGAAGAATGCGCCCAGAATTCCGAGAAGGCTAACCCCTTTGAAAATTTGGGAAAATGCGCCCAGAATTCCGAGAAGGCTAACCCCATCTAAAATTTCGAAAAATGCGCCCAGAATTCCGAGAAGGCTAACCCCTTCTAAAATTTCGAAAAATGCGCCCAGAATTCCGAGAAGGCTAACCCCTTGGAAAATTTCGAAAAATGCGTCCAGAATTCCGAGAAGGCTAACCCCTTTGAAAATTTCGAAAAATGCACCCAGAATTTCGAGAAGGCTTAACCCCTTTGAAAATTTCGAAAAATGCGCCCAGAATTCCGAGAAGGCTAACCCCTTTGAAAATTTCCAAAAATGCGCCCAGAATTCCGAGAAGGCTAACCCCTTTGAAAATTTCGAAAAATTCGCCCGAATTCCAAGAAGGCAAACCCCTTTGAAAATTTCGAAAAATGCGCCCACAATTCCGAGAAGGCTAACTCCTTTGAAAATTACGAAAAATGCGCCCAGCATTCCGAGAAGGCTAACAACCCCTTTGAAAATTTCGAAAAATGCGCCCACAATTCCGAGAAGGCTAACCCCTTTGAAAATTTCGAAAAATGCGCCCAGAATTCCGAGAAGGCTAACCCCTTTGAAAATTTCGAAGAATGCGCCCAGAATTCCGAGAAGGCTAACCCCTTTGAAAATTTGGGAAAATGCGCCCAGAATTCCGAGAAGGCTAACCCCTTTGAAAATTTCGAAAAATGCGCCCAGAATTCCGAGAAGGCTAAACCCTTTGAAAATTTCGAAAAATGCGCCCAGAATTCCGAGAAGGCTAACCCCTTTGAAAATTTCGAAAAATGCGCCCAGAATTCCGAGAAGGCTAACCCCTTTGAAAATTTCGAAAAATGCGCCCAGAATTCCGAGAAGGCTAACCCCTTTGAAAATTTCGAAAAATGCGCCCAGAATTCCGAGAAGGCTAACCCCTTCTAAAATTTCGAAAAATGCGCCCAGAATTCCGAGAAGGCTAACCCCTTTGAAAATATCGAAAAATGCGCCCAGAATTTCGAGAAGGCTAACCCCTTCTAAAATTTCGAAAACTGCGCCCAGAATTCCGAGAAGGCTAACCCCTTTGAAAATTTCGAAAAATGCGCCCAGAATTCCGAGAAGGCTAACCCCTTTGGAAATTTCGTAAAATGCGCCCTGAATTCCGAGAAGGCTAACACCTTTGAAAATTTCGAAAAATGCGCCCAGAATTCCGTGAAGGCTAACCCCTTTGAAAATTTCGAAAAATGCGCCCAGAATTCAGAGAAGGCTAACCTCTTTGAAAATTTCGAAAAATGCGCCCAGAATTCCGAGAAGGCTAACCCCTTTGAAAATTTCGAAAAATGCGCCCAGAATTCCGTGAAGGCTAACCCCTTTGAAAATTTCGAAAAATGCGCCCAGAATTCCGAGAAGGCTAACCCCTTTGAAAATTCCAAAACATGCGCCCAGAATTCCGAGAAGGCTAACCCCTTTGAAAATTTAGAAAAATGCGCCCAGAATTCCGAGAAGGCTAACCCCTTCTAAAATTACGAAAAATGAGCCCAGGATTCCGAGAAGGCTAACCCCTTTGAAAATTTCGAAAAATGCGCTCAGAATTCCGAGAAGGCTAACACCTTTGAAAATTTCGAAAAATGCGCCCAGAATTCCGAGAAGGCTAACCTCTTTGAAAATTTCGAAAAATGCGCCCAGAATTCCGAGAAGGCTAACCTCTTTGAAAATTTCAAAGAATGCGCCCAGAATTCCGAGAAGGCTAACCTCTTTGAAAATTTCGAAAAATGCGCCCAGAATTCCGAGAAGGCTAACCCCTTTGAAAATGTCGAAAAATGAGCCCAGAATTCCGAGAAGGCTAACCTCTTTGAAAATTTCGAAAAATGCGCCCAGAATTCCGAGAATGCTAACCCCTTTGAAAATTTCGAAAAATGCGCCCAGAATTCCGAGTAGGCTAACCCCTATGAAAATTTCGAAAAATGCGCCCAGAATTCCGAAAAGGCTAACCCCTATGAAAATTTCGAAAAATGTGACCAGAATTCCGAGAAGGCTAACCCCTTTGAAAATTTCGAAAAATGCGCCCAGAATTCCGAGAAGGCTAACCCCTTTGAAAATATCGCAAAACGCGACCAGAATTCCGAGAAGGCTAACCCCTTCTAAAATTTCGAAAAATGCGCCCAGAATTCCGAGAAGGCTAACCCCTTTGAAAATTTAGAAAAATGCGCCCAGAATTCCGAGAAGGCTAACCCCTTTGAAAATTTCGAAAAATGCGCCCAGAATTCCGAGAAGGCTAACCCCTTCTAAAATTTCGAAAAATGCGCCCAGAATTCCGAGAAGGCTAACCTCTTTGAAAATTTCAAAAAATGCGCCCAGAATTCCGAGAAGGCTAACCCCTTTGAAAATTTAGAAAAATGCGCCCAGAATTCCGAGAAGGCTAACCCCTTTGAAAATTTCGAAAAATGCGCCCAGAATTCCGAGAAGGCTAACCCCTTCTAAAATTTCGAAAAATGCGCCCAGAATTCCGAGAAGGCTAACCTCTTTGAAAATTTCAAAAAATGCGCCCAGAATTCCGAGAAGGCTAACCTCTTTGAAAATTTCGAAAAATGCGCCCAGAATTCCGAGAAGGCTAACCCCTTTGAAAATTTCGAAAAATGCGCCCAGAATTCCGAGAAGGCTAACCTCTTTGAAAATTTCGAAAAATGCGCCCAGAATTCCGAGAATGCTAACCCCTTTGAAAATTTCGAAAAATGCGCCCAGAATTCCGAGTAGGCTAACCCCTATGAAAATTTCGAAAAATGCGACCAGAATTCCGAGAAGGCTAACCCCTTTGAAAATTTCGAAAAATGCGCCCAGAATACCGAGAAGGCTAACCCCTTTGGAAATTTCGAAAAATGCGCCCAGAATTACGAGAAGGCTAACCCCTTTGAAAATTTCGAAGAATTCCGAGAAAATTACGAAAAATGCGCCCAGAATTCCGAGAAGGCTAACACCTTTGAAAATTTCGAAAAATGCGCCCAGAATTCCGAGAAGGCTAACCCCTTTGAAAATTTCGAAATATGCGCCCAGAATTCCGAGAAGGCTAACCACTTTGAAAATTTCGAAAAATGCGCCCACAATTCCGAAGAGGCTAACCCCTTTGAAAATTTCGAAAAATGCGCCCAGAATTACGAGAAGGCTAACCCCTTTGAAAATTTCGAAGAATGCGCCCAGAATTCCGAGAAGGCTAACCCCTTTGAAAATTTGGGAAAATGCGCCCAGAATTCCGAGAAGGCTAACCCCATCTAAAATTTCGAAAAATGCGCCCAGAATTCCGAGAAGGCTAACCCCTTCTAAAATTTCGAAAAATGCGCCCAGAATTCCGAGAAGGCTAACCCCTTGGAAAATTTCGAAAAATGCGTCCAGAATTCCGAGAAGGCTAACCCCTTTGAAAATTTCGAAAAATGCACCCAGAATTTCGAGAAGGCTTAACCCCTTTGAAAATTTCGAAAAATGCGCCCAGAATTCCGAGAAGGCTAACCCCTTTGAAAATTTCCAAAAATGCGCCCAGAATTCCGAGAAGGCTAACCCCTTTGAAAATTTCGAAAAATTCGCCCGAATTCCAAGAAGGCAAACCCCTTTGAAAATTTCGAAAAATGCGCCCACAATTCCGAGAAGGCTAACTCCTTTGAAAATTACGAAAAATGCGCCCAGCATTCCGAGAAGGCTAACAACCCCTTTGAAAATTTCGAAAAATGCGCCCACAATTCCGAGAAGGCTAACCCCTTTGAAAATTTCGAAAAATGCGCCCAGAATTCCGAGAAGGCTAACCCCTTTGAAAATTTCGAAGAATGCGCCCAGAATTCCGAGAAGGCTAACCCCTTTGAAAATTTGGGAAAATGCGCCCAGAATTCCGAGAAGGCTAACCCCTTTGAAAATTTCGAAAAATGCGCCCAGAATTCCGAGAAGGCTAAACCCTTTGAAAATTTCGAAAAATGCGCCCAGAATTCCGAGAAGGCTAACCCCTTTGAAAATTTCGAAAAATGCGCCCAGAATTCCGAGAAGGCTAACCCCTTTGAAAATTTCGAAAAATGCGCCCAGAATTCCGAGAAGGCTAACCCCTTCTAAAATTTCGAAAAATGCGCCCAGAATTCCGAGAAGGCTAACCCCTTTGAAAATATCGAAAAATGCGCCCAGAATTTCGAGAAGGCTAACCCCTTCTAAAATTTCGAAAACTGCGCCCAGAATTCCGAGAAGGCTAACCCCTTTGAAAATTTCGAAAAATGCGCCCAGAATTCCGAGAAGGCTAACCCCTTTGGAAATTTCGTAAAATGCGCCCTGAATTCCGAGAAGGCTAACACCTTTGAAAATTTCGAAAAATGCGCCCAGAATTCCGTGAAGGCTAACCCCTTTGAAAATTTCGAAAAATGCGCCCAGAATTCAGAGAAGGCTAACCTCTTTGAAAATTTCGAAAAATGCGCCCAGAATTCCGAGAAGGCTAACCCCTTTGAAAATTTCGAAAAATGCGCCCAGAATTCCGTGAAGGCTAACCCCTTTGAAAATTTCGAAAAATGCGCCCAGAATTCCGAGAAGGCTAACCCCTTTGAAAATTCCAAAACATGCGCCCAGAATTCCGAGAAGGCTAACCCCTTTGAAAATTTAGAAAAATGCGCCCAGAATTCCGAGAAGGCTAACCCCTTCTAAAATTACGAAAAATGAGCCCAGAATTCCGAGAAGGCTAACCCCTTTGAAAATTTCGAAAAATGCGCTCAGAATTCCGAGAAGGCTAACACCTTTGAAAATTTCGAAAAATGCGCCCAGAATTCCGAGAAGGCTAACCTCTTTGAAAATTTCGAAAAATGCGCCCAGAATTCCGAGAAGGCTAACCCCTTTGAAAATTTCGAAAAATGCGCCCAGAATTCCGAGAAGGCTAACCCCTTTGAAAATTTCGAAAAATGCGCCCAGAATTCCGAGAAGGCTAACCTGTTTGAAAATTTTGAAAAATGCGCCCAGAATTCCGAGAAGGCTAACCCCTTTGAAAATTTCGAAAAATGCGCCCAGAATTCCGAGTAGGCTAACCCCTATGAAAATTTAGAAAAATGCGCCCAGAATTCCGAGAAGGCTAACCCCTTTGAAAATATCGCAAAATGCGACCAGAATTCCGAGAAGGCTAACCCCTTTGAAAATTTCGAAAAATGCGCCCAGAATTCCGAGAAGGCTAACCCCTTTGAAAATTTCGAAAAATGCGACCAGAATTCCGAGAAGGCTAACCCTTTTGAAAATTACGAAAAATGCGCCCACAATTCCGAGAAGGCTAACCCCTTTGAAAATTTCGAAAAATGCGCCCAGAATTCCGAGAAGGCTAAACCCTTTGAAAATTTCGAAAAATGCGCCCAGAATTCCGAGAAGGCTAACCCCTTTGAAAATTTCGAAAAATGCGCCCAGAATTCCGAGAGGGCTAACCCCTTCTAAAATTTCGAAAAATGCGCCCAGAATTCCGAGAAGGCTAACCCCTTTGGAAATTTCGAAAAATGCGCCCAGAATTACGAGATGGCTAACCCCTTTGAAAATTTCGAAGAATGCGCCCAGAATTCCGAGAAGGCTAACCCCTTTAAAAATATCGAAAAATGCGCCCAGAATTCCGAGAAGGCTAACCCCTTCTAAAATTTCGAAAAATGCGCCCAGAATTCCGAGAAGGCTAACCCCTTTGAAAATTTAGAAAAATGCGCCCAGAATTCCGAGAAGGCTAACCCCTTTGAAAATTTCGAAAAATGCGCCCAGAATTCCGAGAGGGCCAACCCCTTCTAAAATTACGAAAAATGCGCCCAGAATTCCGAGGAGGCTAACCCCTTCTAGAATTACGAAAAATGAGCCCAGGATTCCGAGAAGGCTAACCCCTTTGAAAATTTCGAAAAATGCGCTCAGAATTCCGAGAAGGCTAACACCTTTGAAAATTTCGAAAAATGCGCCCAGAATTCCGAGAAGGCTAACCTCTTTGAAAATGTCGAAAAATGCGCCCAGAATTCCGAGAAGGCTAACCTCTTTGAAAATTTCAAAAAATGCGCCCAGAATTCCGAGAAGGCTAACCTCTTTGAAAATTTCGAAAAATGCGCCCAGAATTCCGAGAAGGCTAACCCCTTTGAAAATTTCGAAAAATGCGCCCAGAATTCCGAGAAGGCTAACCCCTTTTGAAATTTCGTAAAATGCGCCCAGAATTCCGAGAAGGCTAACACCTTTGAAAATTTCGAAAAATGCGCCCAGAATTCCGTGAAGGCTAACCCCTTTGAAAATTTCGAAAAATGCGCCCAGAATTCCGAGAAGGCTAACCTCTTTGAGAAATTTCGAAAAATGCGCCCATAATTCCGAGAAGGCTAACCCCTTTGAAAATTTCGAAAAATGCGCCCATAATTCCGTGAAGGCTAACCCCTTTGAAAATTTCGAAAAATGCGCCCAGAATTCCGAGAAGGCTAACCCCTTTGAAAATTCCAAAACATGCGCCCAGAATTCCGAGAAGGCTAACCCCTTTGAAAATTTAGGAAAATGCGCCCAGAATTCCGAGAAGGCTAACCCCTTTGAAAATTTCGAAAAATGCGCCCAGAATTCCGAGAGGGCCAACCCCTTCTAAAATTACGAAAAATGCGCCCAGAATTCCGAGAATTCTAACCCCTTCTAAAATTACGAAAAATGAGCCCAGGATTCGGAGAAGGCTAACCCCTTTGAAAATTTCGAAAAATGCGCTCAGAATTCCGAGAAGGCTAACACCTTTGAAAATTTCGAAAAATGCGCCCAGAATTCCGAGAAGGCTAACCCCTTTGAAAATTTCGAAAAAATGCGCCCAGAATGCCGAGAAGGCTAACCTCTTTGAAAATTTCGAAAAATGCGCCCAGAATTCCGATAATGCTAACCCCTTTGAAAATTTCGAAAAATGCGCCCAGAATTCCGAGTAGGCTAACCCCTATGAAAATTTCGAAAAATGCGCCCAGAATTCCGAAAAGGCTAACCCCTATGAAAATTTCGAAAAATGCGCCCAGAATTCCGAGAAGGCTAACCCCTTTGAAAATTTCGAAAAATGCGCCCAGAATTCCGAGAAGGCTAACCCCTTTTGAAATTTCGTAAAATGCGCCCAGAATTCCGAGAAGGCTAACCTCTTTGAAAATTTCGAAAAATGCGCCCAGAATTCCGAGAATGCTAACCCCTTTGAAAATTTCGAAAAATGCGCCCAGAATTCCGAGTAGGCTAACCCCTATGAAAATTTCGAAAAATGCGCCCAGAATTCCGAAAAGGCTAACCCCTATGAAAATTTCGAAAAATGTGCCCAGAATTCCGAGAAGGCTAACCCCTTTGAAAATTTCGAAGAATTCCGAGAAATTACGAAAAATGCGCCCAGAATTCCGAGAAGGCTAACACCTTTGAAAATTTCGAAAAATGCGCCCAGAATTCCGAGAAGGCTAACCCCTTTGAAAATTTCGAAATATGCGCCCAGAATTCCGAGAAGGCTAACCCCTTTGAAAATTTCGAAAAATGCGCCCACAATTCCGAAGAGGCTAACCCCTTGGAAAATTTCGAAAAATGCGCCCAGAATTACGAGAAGGCTAACCCCTTTGAAAATTTCGAAGAATGCGCCCAGAATTCCGAGAAGGCTAACCCCTTTGAAAATTTGGGAAAATGCGCCCAGAATTCCGAGAAGGCTAACCCCTTCTAAAATTTCGAAAAATGCGCCCAGAATTCCGAGAAGGCTAACCCATTTGGAAATTTCGAAAAATGCGCCCAGAATTACGAGATGGCTAACCCCTTTGAAAATTTCGAAGAATGCGCCCAGAATTCCGAGAAGGCTAACCCCTTTGAAAATATCGAAAAATGCGCCCAGAATTTCGAGAAGGCTAACCCCTTCTAAAATTTCGAAAAATGCGCCCAGAATTCCGAGAAGGCTAACCCCTTTGAAAATTTCGAAAAATGCGCCCAGAATTCCGAGAAGGCTAACCCCTTTGGAAATTTCGTAAAATGCGCCCAGAATTCCGAGAAGGCTAACACCTTTGAAAATTTCGAAAAATGCGCCCAGAATTCCGTGAAGGCTAACCCCTTTGAAAATTTCGAAAAATGCGCCCAGAATTCAGAGAAGGCTAACCTCTTTGAAAATTTCGAAAAATGCGCCCAGAATTCCGAGAAGGCTAACCCCTTTGAAAATTTCGAAAAATGCGCCCAGAATTCCGTGAAGGCTAACCCCTTTGAAAATTTCGAAAAATGCGCCCAGAATTCCGAGAAGGCTAACCCCTTTGAAAATTCCAAAACATGCGCCCAGAATTCCGAGAAGGCTAACCCCTTTGAAAATTTAGAAAAATGCGCCCAGAATTCCGAGAAGGCTAACCCCTTTGAAAATTTCGAAAAATGCGCCAAGAATTCCGAGAGGGCTAACCCCTTCTAAAATTACGAAAAATGCGCCCAGAATTCCGAGATGGCTAACCCCTTCTAAAATTACGAAAAATAAGCCCAGAATTCCGAGAAGGCTAACCCCTTTGAAAATTTCGAAAAATGCGGTCAGAATTCCGAGAAGGCTAACACCTTTGAAAATTTCGAAAATTTCGAAAAATGCGCCCAGAATTCCGAGAAGGCTAACCTCTTTGAAAATTTCGAAAAATGCGCCCAGAATTCCGAGAAGGCTAACCCCTTTGAAAATTTCGAAAAATGCGCCCAGAATTCCGAGAAGGCTAACCCCTTTGAAAATTTCGAAAAATGCGCCCAGAATTCCGAGAAGGCTAACCTGTTTGAAAATTTCGAAAAATGCGCCCAGAATTCCGAGAAGGCTAACCCCTTTGAAAATTTCGAAAAATGCGCCCAGAATTCCGAGTAGGCTAACCCCTATGAAAATTTAGAAAAATGCGCCCAGAATTCCGAGAAGGCTAACTCCTTTGAAAATATCGCAAAATGCGACCAGAATTCCGAGAAGGCTAACCCCTTTGAAAATTTCGAAAAATGCGCCCAGAATTCCGAGAAGGCTAACCCCTTTGAAAATTTCGAAAAATGCGCCCAGAATTCCGAGAAGGCTAACCCTTTTGAAAATTACGAAAAATGCGCCCACAATTCCGAGAAGGCTAACCCCTTTGAAAATTTCGAAAAATGCGCCCAGAATTCCGAGAAGGCTAATCCCTTTGAAAATTTCGAAAAATGCGCCCAGAATTCCGAGAAGGCTAACCCCTTTGAAAATTTCGAAAAATGCGCCCAGAATTCCGAGAGGGCTAACCCCTTTAAAAATTTCGAAAAATGCGCCCAGAATTCCGAGAAGGCTAACCCCTTTGAAAATTTCGAAAAATGCGCCCAGAATTCCGAGAAGGCTAACCCCTTCTAAAATTTCGAAAAATGCGCCCAGAATTCCGAGAAGGCTAACCCCTTTCGAAATTTCGAAAAATGCGCCCAGAATTACGAGATGGCTAACCCCTTTGAAAATTTCGAAGAATGCGCCCAGAATTCCGAGAAGGCTAACCCCTTCTAAAATTTCGAAAAATGCGCCCAGAATTCCGAGAAGGCTAACCCCTTTGAAAATTTCGAAAAATGCGCCCAGAATTCCGAGAAGGCTAACCCCTTTTAAAATTTCGTAAAATGCGCCCAGAATTCCGAGAAGGCTAACACCTTTGAAAATTTCGAAAAATGCGCCCATAATTCCGTGAAGGCCCTTTGAAAATTTCGAAAAATGCGCCCAGAATTCCGAGAAGGCTAACCCCTTTGAAAATTCCAAAACATGCGCCCAGAATTCCGAGAAGGCTAACCCCTTTGAAAATTTAGAAAAATGCGCCCAGAATTCCGAGAAGGCTAACCCCTTTGAAAATTTCGAAAAATGCGCCCAGAATTCCGAGAGGGCCAACCCCTTCTAAAATTACGAAAAATGCGCCCAGAATTCCGAGAAGGCTAACCCCTTCTAAAATTACGAAAAATGAGCCCAGGATTCCGAGAAGGCTAACCCCTTTGAAAATTTCGAAAAATGCGCTCAGAATTCCGAGAAGGCTAACACCTTTGAAAATTTCGAAAAATGCGCCCAGAATTCCGAGAAGGCTAACCTCTTTGAAAATTTCGAAAAATGCGCCCAGAATTCCGAGAAGGCTATCCTCTTTGAAAATTTCAAAAAATGCGCCCAGAATTCCGAGAAGGCTAACCTCTTTGAAAATTTCGAAAAATGCGCCCAGAATTCCGAGAAGGCTAACCCCTTTGAAAATTTCGAAAAATGCGCCCAGAATTCCGAGAAGGCTAACCTCTTTGAAAATTTCGAAAAATGCGCCCAGAATTCCGAGAATGCTAACCCCTTTGAAAATTTCGAAAAATGCGCCCAGAATTCCGAGTAGGCTAACCCCTATGAAAATTTCGAAAAATGCGCCCAGAATTCCGAAAAGGCTAACCCCTATGAAAATTTCGAAAAATGCGCCCAGAATTCCGAGAAGGCTAACCCCTTCTAAAATTACGAAAAATGCGCCCAGAATTCCGAGAAGGCTAACCCCTTTGTAAATTTCGAAAAATGCCTCCAGAATTTCGAGAAGGCTAACCCCTTTGAAAATTCAGAAAAATGCGCCCAGAATTCAGAGAAGGCTAACCCCTTTGAAAATTTCGCAAAATGCGACCAGAATTCCGAGAAGGCTAACCCCTTTGAAAATTTCGAAAAATGCGCCCAGAATACCGAGAAGGCTAACCCCTTTGGAAATTTCGAAAAATGCGCCCAGAATTACGAGAAGGCTAGCCCCTTTGAAAATTTCGAAGAATTCCGAGAAAATTACAAAAAATGCGCCCAGAATTCCGAGAAGGCTAACACCTTTGAAAATTTCGAAAAATGCGCCCAGAATTCCGAGAAGGCTAACCCCTTTGAAAATTTCGAAATATGCGCCCAGAATTCCGAGAAGGCTAACCCCTTTGAAAATTTCGAAAAATGCGCCCACAATTCCGAAGAGGCTAACCCCTTTGAAAATTTCGAAAAATGCGCCCAGAATTACGAGAAGGCTAACCCCTTTGAAAATTTCGAAGAATGCGCCCAGAATTCCGAGAAGGCTAACCCCTTTGAAAATTTGGGAAAATGCGCCCAGAATTCCGAGAAGGCTAACCCCTTCTAAAATTTCGAAAAATGCGCCCAGAATTCCGAGAAGGCTAACCCCTTCTAAAATTTCGAAAAATGCGCCCAGAATTCCGAGAAGGCTAACCCCTTGGAAAATTTCGAAAAATGCGTCCAGAATTCCGAGAAGGCTAACCCCTTTGAAAATTTCGAAAAATGCACCCACAATTTCGAGAAGGTTTAACCCCTTTGAAAATTTCGAAAAATGCGCCCAGCATTCCGAGAAGGCTAACAACCCCTTTGAAAATTTCGAAAAATGCGCCCAGAATTCCGTGAAGGCTAACCCCTTTGAAAATTTCGAAAAATGCGCCCAGAATTCAGAGAAGGCTAACCTCTTTGAAAATTTCGAAAAATGCGCCCAGAATTCCGAGAAGGCTAACCCCTTTGAAAATTTCGAAAAATGCGCCCAGAATTCCGTGAAGGCTAACCCCTTTGAAAATTTCGAAAAATGCGCCCAGAATTCCGAGAAGGCTAACCCCTTTGAAAATTCCAAAACATGCGCCCAGAATTCCGAGAAGGCTAACCCCTTTGAAAATTTAGAAAAATGCGCCCAGAATTCCGAGAAGGCTAACCCCTATGAAAATTTCGAAAAATGCGCCAAGAATTCCGAGAGGGCTAACCCCTTCTAAAATTACGAAAAATGCGCCCAGAATTCCGAGAAGGCTAACCCCTTTGAAAATTCCAAAACATGCGCCCAGAATTCCGAGAAGGCTAACCCCTTTGAAAATTTAGAAAAATGCGCCCAGAATTCCGAGAAGGCTAACCCCTATGAAAATTTCGAAAAATGCGCCAAGAATTCCGAGAGGGCTAACCCCTTCTAAAATTACGAAAAATGCGCCCAGAATTCCGAGAAGGCTAACCCCTTCTAAAATTACGAAAAATGAGCCCAGAATTCCGAGAAGGCTAACCCCTTCTAAAATTACGAAAAATGAGCCCAGAATTCCGAGAAGGCTAACCCCTTTGAAAATTTCGAAAAATGCGCTCAGAATTCCGAGAAGGCTAACACCTTTGAAAATTTCGAAAAATGCGCCCAGAATTCCGAGAAGGCTAACCTCTTTGAAAATTTCGAAAAATGCGCCCAGAATTCCGAGAAGGCTAACCCCTTTGAAAATTTCGAAAAATGCGCCCAGAATTCCGAGAAGGCTAACCCCTTTGAAAATTTCGAAAAATGCGCCCAGAATTCCGAGAAGGCTAACCCCTTTGAAAATTTCGAAAAATGCGCCCAGAATTCCGAGAAGGCTAACCTGTTTGAAAATTTCGAAAAATACGCCCAGAATTCCGAGAAGGCTAACCCCTTTGAAAATTTCGAAAAATGCGCCCAGAATTCCGAGTAGGCTAACCCCTATGAAAATTTAGAAAAATGCGCCCAGAATTCCGAGAAGGCTAACCCCTTTGAAAATATCGCAAAATGCGACCAGAATTCCGAGAAGGCTAACCCCTTTGAAAATTTCGAAAAATGCGCCCAGAATTCCGAGAAGGCTAACCCCTTTGAAAATTTCGAAAAATGCGCCCAGAATTCCGAGAAGGCTAACCCTTTTGAAAATTACGAAAAATGCGCCCACAATTCCGAGAAGGCTAACCCCTTTGAAAATTTCGAAAAATGCGCCCAGAATTCCGAGAAGGCTAATCCCTTAGAAAATTTCGAAAAATGCGCCCAGAATTCCGAGAAGGCTAACCCCTTTGAAAATTTAGAAAAATGCGCCCAGAATTCCGAGAGGGCTAACCCCTTTAAAAATTTCGAAAAATGCGCCCAGAATTCCGAGAAGGCTAACCCCTTCTAAAATTTCGAAAAATGCGCCCAGAATTCCGAGAAGGCTAACCCCTTTCGAAATTTCGAAAAATGCGCCCAGAATTACGAGATGGCTAACCCCTTTGAAAATTTCGAAGAATGCGCCCAGAATTCCGAGAAGGCTAACCCCTTTGAAAATATCGAAAAATGCGCCCAGAATTCCGAGAAGGCTAACCCCTTCTAAAATTTCGAAAAATGCGCCCAGAATTCCGAGAAGGCTAACCCCTTTGAAAATTTCGAAAAATGCGCCCAGAATTCCGAGAAGGCTAACCCCTTTTGAAATTTCGTAAAATGCGCCCAGAATTCCGAGAAGGCTAACACCTTTGAAAATTTCGAAAAATGCGCCCAGAATTCCGTGAAGGCTAACCCCTTTGAAAATTTCGAAAAATGCGCCCAGAATTCCGAGAAGGCTAACCTCTTTGAGAAATTTCGAAAAATGCGCCCATAATTCCGAGAAGGCTAACCCCTTTGAAAATTTCGAAAAATGCGCCCATAATTCCGTGAAGGCTAACCCCTTTGAAAATTTCGAAAAATGCGCCCAGAATTCCGAGAAGGCTAACCCCTTTGAAAATTCCAAAACATGCGCCCAGAATTCCGAGAAGGCTAACCCCTTTGAAAATTTAGGAAAATGCGCCCAGAATTCCGAGAAGGCTAACCCCTTTGAAAATTTCGAAAAATGCGCCCAGAATTCCGAGAGGGCCAACCCCTTCTAAAATTACGAAAAATGCGCCCAGAATTCCGAGAATTCTAACCCCTTCTAATATTACGAAAAATGAGCCCAGGATTCCGAGAAGGCTAACCCCTTTGAAAATTTCGAAAAATGCGCTCAGAATTCCGAGAAGGCTAACACCTTTGAAAATTTCGAAAAATGCGCCCAGAATTCCGAGAAGGCTAACCCCTTTGAAAATTTCGAAAAATGCGCCCAGAATGCCGAGAAGGCTAACCTCTTTGAAAATTTCGAAAAATGCGCCCAGAATTCCGAGAATGCTAACCCCTTTGAAAATTTCGAAAAATGCGCCCAGAATTCCGAGTAGGCTAACCCCTATGAAAATTTCGAAAAATGCGCCCAGAATTCCGAAAAGGCTAACCCCTATGAAAATTTCGAAAAATGCGCCCAGAATTCCGAGAAGGCTAACCCCTTTGAAAATTTCGAAAAATGCGCCCAGAATTCCGAGAAGGCTAACCCCTTTTGAAATTTCGTAAAATGCGCCCAGAATTCCGAGAAGGCTAACACCTTTGAAAATTTCGAAAAATGCGCCCAGAATTCCGTGAAGGCTAACCCCTTTGAAAATTTCGAAAAATTCGCCCAGAATTCCGAGAAGGCTAACCTCTTTGAGAAATTTCGAAAAATGCGCCCAGAATTCCGAGAAGGCTAACCCCTTTGAAAATTTCGAAAAATGCGCCCATAATTCCGTGAAGGCTAACCCCTTTGAAAATTTCGAAAAATGCGCCCAGAATTCCGAGAAGGCTAACCCCTTTGAAAATTCCAAAACATGCGCCCAGAATTCCGAGAAGGCTAACCCCTTTGAAAATTTAGAAAAATGCGCCCAGAATTCCGAGAAGGCTAACCCCTTTGAAAATTTCGAAAAATGCGCCCAGAATTCCGAGAGGGCCAACCCCTTCTAAAATTACGAAAAATGCGCCCAGAATTCCGAGAATTCTAACCCCTTCTAAAATTACGAAAAATGAGCCCAGGATTCCGAGAAGGCTAACCCCTTTGAAAATTTCGAAAAATGCGCCCAGAATGCCGAGAAGGCTAACCTCTTTGAAAATTTCGAAAAATGCGCCCAGAATTCCGAGAATGCTAACCCCTTTGAAAATTTCGAAAAATGCGCCCAGAATTCCAAGTAGGCTAACCCCTATGAAAATTTCGAAAAATGCGCCCAGAATTCCGAAAAGGCTAACCCCTATGAAAATTTCGAAAAATGCGCCCAGAATTCCGAGAAGGCTAACCCCTTCTAAAATTACGAAAAATGCGCCCAGAATTCCGAGAAGGCTAACCCCTTTGTAAATTTCGAAAAATGCCTCCAGAATTTCGAGAAGGCTAACCCCTTTGAAAATTCAGAAAAATGCGCCCAGAATTCAGAGAAGGCTAACCCCTTTGAAAATTTCGCAAAATGCGACCAGAATTCCGAGAAGGCTAACCCCTTTGAAAATTTCGAAAAATGCGCCCAGAATACCGAGAAGGCTAACCCCTTTGGAAATTTCGAAAAATGCGCCCAGAATTCCGAGAAGGCTAACCCCTTTGAAAATTTCGAAAAATGCGCCCATAATTCCGTGAAGGCTAACCCCTTTGAAAATTTCGAAAAATGCGCCCAGAATTCCGAGAAGGCTAACCCCTTTGAAAATTCCAAAACATGCGCCCAGAATTCCGAGAAGGCTAACCCCTTTGAAAATTTAGAAAAATGCGCCCAGAATTCCGAGAAGGCTAACCCCTTTGAAAATTTCGAAAAATGCGCCCAGAATTCCGAGAGGGCCAACCCCTTCTAAAATTACCAAAAATGCGCCCAGAATTCCGAGAATTCTAACCCCTTCTAAAATTACGAAAAATGAGCCCAGGATTCCGAGAAGGCTAACCCCTTTGAAAATTTCGAAAAATGCGCCCAGAATTCCGAGAAGGCTAACCCCTTTGAAAATTTCGAAAAATGCGCCCAGAATGCCGAGAAGGCTAACCTCTTTGAAAATTTCGAAAAATGCGCCCAGAATTCCGAGAATGCTAACCCCTTTGAAAATTTCGAAAAATGCGCCCAGAATTCCGAGTAGGCTAACCCCTATGAAAATTTCGAAAAATGCGCCCAGAATTCCGAAAAGGCTAACCCCTATGAAAATTTCGAAAAATGCGCCCAGAATTCCGAGAAGGCTAACCCCTTTGAAAATTTCGAAAAATGCGCCCAGAATTCCGAGAAGGCTAACCCCTTTTGAAATTTCGTAAAATGCGCCCAGAATTCCGAGAAGGCTAACCTCTTTGAGAAATTTCGAAAAATGCGCCCAGAATTCCGAGAAGGCTAACCCCTTTGAAAATTTCGAAAAATGCGCCCATAATTCCGTGAAGGCTAACCCCTTTGAAAATTTCGAAAAATGCGCCCAGAATTCCGAGAAGGCTAACCCCTTTGAAAATTCCAAAACATGCGCCCAGAATTCCGAGAAGGCTAACCCCTTTGAAAATTTAGAAAAATGCGCCCAGAATTCCGAGAAGGCTAACCCCTTTGAAAATTTCGAAAAATGCGCCCAGAATTCCGAGAGGGCCAACCCCTTCTAAAATTACGAAAAATGCGCCCAGAATTCCGAGAATTCTAACCCCTTCTAAAATTACGAAAAATGAGCCCAGGATTCCGAGAAGGCTAACCCCTTTGAAAATTTCGAAAAATGCGCTCAGAATTCCGAGAAGGCTAACACCTTTGAAAATTTCGAAAAATGCGCCCAGAATTCCGAGAAGGCTAACCCCTTTGAAAATTTCGAAAAATGCGCCCAGAATGCCGAGAAGGCTAACCTCTTTGAATATTTCGAAAAATGCGCCCAGAATTCCGAGAATGCTAACCCCTTTGAAAATTTCGAAAAATGCGCCCAGAATTCCGAGTAGGCTAACCCCTATGAAAATTTCGAAAAATGCGCCCAGAATTCCGAAAAGGCTAACCCCTATGAAAATTTCGAAAAATGCGCCCAGAATTCCGAGAAGGCTAACCCCTTCTAAAATTACGAAAAATGCGCCCAGAATTCCGAGAAGGCTAACCCCTTTGTAAATTTCGAAAAATGCCTCCAGAATTTCGAGAAGGCTAACCCCTTTGAAAATTCAGAAAAATGCGCCCAGAATTCAGAGAAGGCTAACCCCTTTGAAAATTTCGCAAAATGCGACCAGAATTCCGAGAAGGCTAACCCCTTTGAAAATTTCGAAAAATGCGCCCAGAATACCGAGAAGGCTAACCCCTTTGGAAATTTCGAAAAATGCGCCCAGAATTACGAGAAGGCTAACCCCTTTGAAAATTTCGAAGAATTCCGAGAAAATTACGAAAAATGCGCCCAGAATTCCGAGAAGGCTAACACCTTTAAAAATTTCGAAAAATGCGCCCAGAATTCCGAGAAGGCTAACCCCTTTGAAAATTTCGAAATATGCGCCCAGAATTCCGAGAAGGCTAACCCCTTTGAAAATTTCGAAAAATGCGCCCACAATTCCGAAGAGGCTAACCCCTTTGAAAATTTAGAAAAATGCGCCCAGAATTACGAGAAGGCTAACCCCTTTGAAAATTTCGAAGAATGCGCCCAGAATTCCGAGAAGGCTAACCCCTTTGAAAATTTGGGAAAATGCGCCCAGAATTCCGAGAAGGCTAACCCCTTCTAAAATTTCGAAAAATGCGCCCAGAATTCCGAGAAGGCTAACCCCTTCTAAAATTTCGAAAAATGCGCCCAGAATTCCGAGAAGGCTAACCCCTTGGAAAATTTCGAAAAATGCGTCCAGAATTCCGAGAAGGCTAACCCCTTTGAAAATTTCGAAAAATGCACCCAGAATTTCGAGAAGGCTTAACCCCTTTGAAAATTTCGAAAAATGCGCCCAGAATTCCGAGAAGGCTAACCCCTTTGAAAATTTCCAAAAATGCGCCCAGAATTCCGAGAAGGCTAACCCCTTTGAAAATTTCGAAAAATTCGCCCAGAATTCCAAGAAGGCAAACCCCTTTGAAAATTTCGAAAAATGCGCCCACAATTCCGAGAAGGCTAACTCCTTTGAAAATTACGAAAAATGCGCCCAGCATTCCGTTTAGGCTAACAACCCCTTTGAAAATTTCGAAAAATGCGCCCACAATTCCGAAGAGGCTAACCCCTTTGAAAATTTCGAAAAATGCGCCCAGAATTACGAGAAGGCTAACCCCTTTGAAAATTTCGAAGAATGCGCCCAGAATTCCGAGAAGGCTAACCCCTTTGAAAATTTCCAAAAATGCGCCCAGAATTCCGAGAAGGCTAACCCCTTTGAAAATTTCGAAAAATGCGCCCACAATTCCGAGAAGGCTAACTCCTTTGAAAATTACGAAAAATGCGCCCAGCATTCCGTTTAGGCTAACAACCCCTTTGAAAATTTCGAAAAATGCGCCCAGAATTCCGAGAAGGCTAACACCTTTGAAAATTTCGAAAAATGCGCCCATAATTCCGTGAAGGCTAACCCCTTTGAAAATTTCGAAAAATGCGCCCAGAATTCCGAGAAGGCTAACCCCTTTGAAAATTCCAAAACATGCGCCCAGAATTCCGAGAAGGCTAACCCCTTTGAAAATTTCGAAAAATGCGCCCAGAATTCCGAGAAGGCTAACCCCTTCTAAAATTTCGAAAAATGCGCCCAGAATTCCGAGAAGGCTAACCCCTTTGAAAATTTCGAAAAATGCGCCCAGAATTCCGAGAGGGCCAACCCCTTCTAAAATTACGAAAAATGCGCCCAGAATTCCGAGAAGGCTACCCCTTCTAAAATTACGAAAAATGAGCCCAGGATTCCGAGAAGGCTAACCCCTTTGAAAATTTCGAAAAATGCGCTCAGAATTCCGAGAAGGCTAACACCTTTGAAAATTTCGAAAAATGCGCCCAGAATTCCGAGAAGGCTAACCTCTTTGAAAATTTCGAAAAATGCGCCCAGAATTCCGAGAAGGCTAACCTCTTTGAAAATTTCAAAAAATGCGCCCAGAATTCCGAGAAGGCTAACCTCTTTGAAAATTTCGAAAAATGCGCCCAGAATTCCGAGAAGGCTAACCCCTTTGAAAATTTCGAAAAATGCGCCCAGAATTCCGAGAAGGCTAACCTCTTTGAAAATTTCGAAAAATGCGCCCAGAATTCCGAGAATGCTAACCCCTTTGAAAATTTCGAAAAATGCGCCCAGAATTCCGAGTAGGCTAACCCCTATGAAAATTTCGAAAAATGCGCCCAGAATTCCGAAAAGGCTAACCCCTATGAAAATTTCGAAAAATGCGCCCAGAATTCCGAGAAGGCTAACCCCTTTGAAAATTTCGAAGAATGCGCCCAGAATTCCGAGAAGGCTAACCCCTTTGAAAATTTGGGAAAATGCGCCCAGAATTCCGAGAAGGCTAACCCCTTCTAAAATTTCGAAAAATGCGCCCAGAATTCCGAGAAGGCTAACCCCTTCTAAAATTTCAAAAAATGCGCCCAGAATTCCGAGAAGGCTAACCCCTTGGAAAATTTCGAAAAATGCGTCCAGAATTCCGAGAAGGCTAACCCCTTTGAAAATTTCGAAAAATGCACCCAGAATTTCGAGAAGGCTTAACCCCTTTGAAAATTTCGAAAAATGCGCCCAGCATTCCGAGAAGGCTAACAACCCCTTTGAAAATTTCGAAAAATGCGCCCACAATTCCGAGAAGGCTAACCCCTTTGAAAATTTCGAAAAATGCGCCCAGAATTCCGAGAAGGCTAACCCCTTTGAAAATTTCGAAGAATGCGCCCAGAATTCCGAGAAGGCTAACCCCTTTGAAAATTTGGGAAAATGCGCCCAGAATTCCGAGAAGGCTAACCCCTTTGAAAGTTTCGAAAAATGCGCCCAGAATTCCGAGAAGGCTAAACCCTTTGAAAATTTCGAAAAATGCGCCCAGAATTCCGAGAAGGCTAACCCCTTTGAAAATTTCGAAAAATGCGCCCAGAATTCCGAGAAGGCTAACCCCTTCTAAAATTTCGAAAAATGCGCCCAGAATTCCGAGAAGGCTAACCCCTTTGAAAATATCGAAAAATGCGCCCAGAATTTCGAGAAGGCTAACCCCTTTGAAAATTTCGAAAAATGCGCCCAGAATTCCGAGAAGGCTAAACCCTTTGAAAATTTCGAAAAATGCGCCCAGAATTCCGAGAAGGCTAACCCCTTTGAAAATTTCGAAAAATGCGCCCAGAATTCCGAGAAGGCTAACCACTTCTAAAATTTCGAAAAATGCGCCCAGAATTCCGAGAAGGCTAACCCCTTTGGAAATTTCGAAAAATGCGCCCAGAATTACGAGATGGCTAACCCCTTTGAAAATTTCGAAGAATGCGCCCAGAATTCCGAGAAGGCTAACCCCTTTGAAAATATCGAAAAATGCGCCCAGAATTTCGAGAAGGCTAACCCCTTCTAAAATTTCGAAAAATGCGCCCAGAATTCCGAGAAGGCTAACCCCTTTGAAAATTTCGAAAAATGCGCCCAGAATTCCGAGAAGGCTAACCCCTTTGGAAATTTCGTAAAATGCGCCCAGAATTCCGAGAAGGCTAACACCTTTGAAAATTTCGAAAAATGCGCCCAGAATTCCGTGAAGGCTAACCCCTTTGAAAATTTCGAAAAATGCGCCCAGAATTCAGAGAAGGCTAACCTCTTTGAAAATTTCGAAAAATGCGCCCAGAATTCCGAGAAGGCTAACCCCTTTGAAAATTTCGAAAAATGCGCCCAGAATTCCGTGAAGGCTAACCCCTTTGAAAATTTCGAAAAATGCGCCCAGAATTCCGAGAAGGCTAACCCCTTTGAAAATTCCAAAACATGCGCCCAGAATTCCGAGAAGGCTAACCCCTTTGAAAATTTAGAAAAATGCGCCCAGAATTCCGAGAAGGCTAACCCCTTTGAAAATTTCGAAAAATGCGCCAAGAATTCCGAGAGGGCTAACCCCTTCTAAAATTACGAAAAATGCGCCCAGAATTCCGAGAAGGCTAACCCCTTCTAAAATTACGAAAAATGAGCCCAGAATTCCGAGAAGGCTAACCCCTTTGAAAATTTCGAAAAATGCGCTCAGAATTCCGAGAAGGCTAACACCTTTGAAAATTTCGAAAAATGCGCCCAGAATTCCGAGAAGGCTAACCTCTTTGAAAATTTCGAAAAATGCGCCCAGAATTCCGAGAAGGCTAACCCCTTTGAAAATTTCGAAAAATGCGCCCAGAATTCCGAGAAGGCTAACCCCTTTGAAAATTTCGAAAAATGCGCCCAGAATTCCGAGAAGGCTAACCTGTTTGAAAATTTCGAAAAATACGCCCAGAATTCCGAGAAGGCTAACCCCTTTGAAAATTTCGAAAAATGCGCCCAGAATTCCGAGTAGGCTAACCCCTATGAAAATTTAGAAAAATGCGCCCAGAATTCCGAGAAGGCTAACCCCTTTGAAAATATCGCAAAATGCGACCAGAATTCCGAGAAGGCTAACCCCTTTGAAAATTTCGAAAAATGCGCCCAGAATTCCGAGAAGGCTAACCCCTTTGAAAATTTCGAAAAATGCGCCCAGAATTCCGAGAAGGCTAACCCTTTTGAAAATTACGAAAAATGCGCCCACAATTCCGAGAAGGCTAACCCCTTTGAAAATTTCGAAAAATGCGCCCAGAATTCCGAGAAGGCTAATCCCTTAGAAAATTTCGAAAAATGCGCCCAGAATTCCGAGAAGGCTAACCCCTTTGAAAATTTCGAAAAATGCGCCCAGAATTCCGAGAGGGCTAACCCCTTTAAAAATTTCGAAAAATGCGCCCAGAATTCCGAGAAGGCTAACCCCTTCTAAAATTTCGAAAAATGCGCCCAGAATTCCGAGAAGGCTAACCCCTTTCGAAATTTCGAAAAATGCGCCCAGAATTACGAGATGGCTAACCCCTTTGAAAATTTCGAAGAATGCGCCCAGAATTCCGAGAAGGCTAACCCCTTTGAAAATATCGAAAAATGCGCCCAGAATTCCGAGAAGGCTAACCCCTTCTAAAATTTCGAAAAATGCGCCCAGAATTCCGAGAAGGCTAACCCCTTTGAAAATTTCGAAAAATGCGCCCAGAATTCCGAGAAGGCTAACCCCTTTTGAAATTTCGTAAAATGCGCCCAGAATTCCGAGAAGGCTAACACCTTTGAAAATTTCGAAAAATGCGCCCAGAATTCCGTGAAGGCTAACCCCTTTGAAAATTTCGAAAAATGCGCCCAGAATTCCGAGAAGGCTAACCTCTTTGAGAAATTTCGAAAAATGCGCCCAGAATTCCGAGAAGGCTAACCCCTTTGAAAATTTCGAAAAATGCGCCCATAATTCCGTGAAGGCTAACCCCTTTGAAAATTTCGAAAAATGCGCCCAGAATTCCGAGAAGGCTAACCCCTTTGAAAATTCCAAAACATGCGCCCAGAATTCCGAGAAGGCTAACCCCTTTGAAAATTTAGAAAAATGCGCCCAGAATTCCGAGAAGGCTAACCCCTTTGAAAATTTCGAAAAATGCGCCCAGAATTCCGAGAGGGCCAACCCCTTCTAAAATTACGAAAAATGCGCCCAGAATTCCGAGAATTCTAACCCCTTCTAAAATTACGAAAAATGAGCCCAGGATTCCGAGAAGGCTAACCCCTTTGAAAATTTCGAAAAATGCGCTCAGAATTCCGAGAAGGCTAACACCTTTGAAAATTTCGAAAAATGCGCCCAGAATTCCGAGAAGGCTAACCCCTATGAAAATTTCGAAAAATGCGCCCAGAATTCCGAGAAGGCTAACCCCTTCTAAAATTACGAAAAATGCGCCCAGAATTCCGAGAAGGCTAACCCCTTTGTAAATTTCGAAAAATGCCTCCAGAATTTCGAGAAGGCTAACCCCTTTGAAAATTCAGAAAAATGCGCCCAGAATTCAGAGAAGGCTAACCCCTTTGAAAATTTCGCAAAATGCGACCAGAATTCCGAGAAGGCTAACCCCTTTGAAAATTTCGAAAAATGCGCCCAGAATATCGAGAAGGCTAACCCCTTTGGAAATTTCGAAAAATGCGCCCAGAATTACGAGAAGGCTAACCCCTTTGAAAATTTCGAAGAATTCCGAGAAAATTACGAAAAATGCGCCCAGAATTCCGAGAAGGCTAACACCTTTGAAAATTTCGAAAAATGCGCCCAGAATTCCGAGAAGGCTAACCCCTTTGAAAATTTCGAAATATGCGCCCAGAATTCCGAGAAGGCTAACCCCTTTGAAAATTTCGAAAAATGCGCCCACAATTCCGAAGAGGCTAACCCCTTTGAAAATATCGAAAAATGCGCCCAGAATTCCGAGAAGGCTAACCCCTTCTAAAATTTCGAAAAATGCGCCCAGAATTCCGAGAAGGCTAACCCCTTTGAAAATTTCGAAAAATGCGCCCAGAATTCCGAGAAGGCTAACCCCTTTTGAAATTTCGTAAAATGCGCCCAGAATTCCGAGAAGGCTAACACCTTTGAAAATTTCGAAAAATGCGCCCAGAATTCCGTGAAGGCTAACCCCTTTGAAAATTTCGAAAAATGCGCCCAGAATTCCGAGAAGGCTAACCTCTTTGAGAAATTTCGAAAAATGCGCCCAGAATTCCGAGAAGGCTAACCCCTTTGAAAATTTCGAAAAATGCGCCCATAATTCCGTGAAGGCTAACCCCTTTGAAAATTTCGAAAAATGCGCCCAGAATTCCGAGAAGGCTAACCCCTTTGAAAATTCCAAAACATGCGCCCAGAATTCCGAGAAGGCTAACCCCTTTGAAAATTTAGAAAAATGCGCCCAGAATTCCGAGAAGGCTAACCCCTTTGAAAATTTCGAAAAATGCGCCCAGAATTCCGAGAGGGCCAACCCCTTCTAAAATTACGAAAAATGCGCCCAGAATTCCGAGAATTCTAACCCCTTCTAAAATTACGAAAAATGAGCCCAGGATTCCGAGAAGGCTAACCCCTTTGAAAATTTCGAAAAATGCGCTCAGAATTCCGAGAAGGCTAACACCTTTGAAAATTTCGAAAAATGCGCCCAGAATTCCGAGAAGGCTAACCCCTATGAAAATTTCGAAAAATGCGCCCAGAATTCCGAGAAGGCTAACCCCTTCTAAAATTACGAAAAATGCGCCCAGAATTCCGAGAAGGCTAACCCCTTTGTAAATTTCGAAAAATGCCTCCAGAATTTCGAGAAGGCTAACCCCTTTGAAAATTCAGAAAAATGCGCCCAGAATTCAGAGAAGGCTAACCCCTTTGAAAATTTCGCAAAATGCGACCAGAATTCCGAGAAGGCTAACCCCTTTGAAAATTTCGAAAAATGCGCCCAGAATATCGAGAAGGCTAACCCCTTTGGAAATTTCGAAAAATGCGCCCAGAATTACGAGAAGGCTAACCCCTTTGAAAATTTCGAAGAATTCCGAGAAAATTACGAAAAATGCGCCCAGAATTCCGAGAAGGCTAACACCTTTGAAAATTTCGAAAAATGCGCCCAGAATTCCGAGAAGGCTAACCCCTTTGAAAATTTCGAAATATGCGCCCAGAATTCCGAGAAGGCTAACCCCTTTGAAAATTTCGAAAAATGCGCCCACAATTCCGAAGAGGCTAACCCCTTTGAAAATTTCGAAAAATGCGCCCAGAATTACGAGAAGGCTAACCCCTTTGAAAATTTCGAAGAATGCGCCCAGAATTCCGAGAAGGCTAAGCCCTTTGAAAATTTGGGAAAATGCGCCCAGAATTCCGAGAAGGCTAACCCCTTCTAAAATTTCGAAAAATGCGCCCAGAATTCCGAGAAGGCTAACCCCTTCTAAAATTTCGAAAAATGCGCCCAGAATTCCGAGAAGGCTAACCCCTTGGAAAATTTCGAAAAATGCGTCCAGAATTCCGAGAAGGCTAACCCCTTTGAAAATTTCGAAAAATGCACCCAGAATTTCGAGAAGGCTTAACCCCTTTGAAAATTTCGAAAAATGCGCCCAGAATTCCGAGAAGGCTAACCCCTTTGAAAATTTCCAAAAATGCTCCCAGAATTCCGAGAAGGCTAACCCTTTGAAAATTTCGAAAAATTCGCCCAGAATTCCAAGAAGGCAAACCCCTTTGAAAATTTCGAAAAATGCGCCCACAATTCCGAGAAGGCTAACTCCTTTGAAAATTACGAAAAATGCGCCCAGCATTCCGTTTAGGCTAACAACCCCTTTGAAAATTTCGAAAAATGCGCCCACAATTCCGAAGAGGCTAACCCCTTTGAAAATTTCGAAAAATGCGCCCAGAATTACGAGAAGGCTAACCCCTTTGAAAATTTCGAAGAATGCGCCCAGAATTCCGAGAAGGCTAACCCCTTTGAAAATTTGGGAAAATGCGCCCAGAATTCCGAGAAGGCTAACCCCTTCTAAAATTTCGAAAAATGCGCCCAGAATTCCGAGAAGGCTAACCCCTTCTAAAATTTCGAAAAATGCGCCCAGAATTCCGAGAAGGCTAACCCCTTGGAAAATTTCGAAAAATGCGTCCAGAATTCCGAGAAGGCTAACCCCTTTGAAAATTTCGAAAAATGCACCCAGAATTTCAAGAAGGCTTAACCCCTTTGAAAATTTCGAAAAATGCGCCCAGAATTCCGAGAAGGCTAACCCCTTTGAAAATTTCCAAAAATGCGCCCAGAATTCCGAGAAGGCTAACCCCTTTGAAAATTTATAAAAATTCGCCCAGAATTCCAAGAAGGCAAACCCCTTTGAAAATTTCGAAAAATGCGCCCACAATTCCGAGAAGGCTAACTCCTTTGAAAATTACGAAAAATGCGCCCAGCATTCCGTTTAGGCTAACAACCCCTTTGAAAATTTCGAAAAATGCGCCCACAATTCCGAGAAGGCTAACCCCTTTGAAAATTTCGAAAAATGCGCCCAGAATTCCGAGAAGGCTAACCCCTTTGAAAATTTCGAAGAATGCGCCCAGAATTCCGAGAAGGCTAACCCCTTTGAAAATTCGGGAAAATGCGCCCAGAATTCCGAGAAGGCTAACCCCTTTGAAAGTTTCGAAAAATGCGCCCAGAATTCCGAGAAGGCTAAACCCTTTGAAAATTTCGAAAAATGCGCCCAGAATTCCGAGAAGGCTAACCCCTTTGAAAATATCGCAAAATGCGACCAGAATTCCGAGAAGGCTAACCCCTTTGAAAATTTCGAAAAATGCGCCCAGAATTCCGAGAAGGCTAACCCCTTTGAAAATTTCGAAAAATGCGCCCAGAATTCCGAGAAGGCTAACCCTTTTGAAAATTACGAAAAATGCGCCCACAATTCCGAGAAGGCTAACCCCTTTGAAAATTTCGAAAAATGCGCCCAGAATTCCGAGAAGGCTAATCCCTTAGAAAATTTCGAAAAATGCGCCCAGAATTCCGAGAAGGCTAACCCCTTTGAAAATTTCGAAAAATGCGCCCAGAATTCCGAGAGGGCTAACCCCTTTAAAAATTTCGAAAAATGCGCCCAGAATTCCGAGAAGGCTAACCCCTTCTAAAATTTCGAAAAATGCGCCCAGAATTCCGAGAAGGCTAACCCCTTTCGAAATTTCGAAAAATGCGCCCAGAATTACGAGATGGCTAACCCCTTTGAAAATTTCGAAGAATGCGCCCAGAATTCCGAGAAGGCTAACCCCTTTGAAAATATCGAAAAATGCGCCCAGAATTCCGAGAAGGCTAACCCCTTCTAAAATTTCGAAAAATGCGCCCAGAATTCCGAGAAGGCTAACCCCTTTGAAAATTTCGAAAAATGCGCCCAGAATTCCGAGAAGGCTAACCCCTTTTGAAATTTCGTAAAATGCGCCCAGAATTCCGAGAAGGCTAACACCTTTGAAAATTTCGAAAAATGCGCCCAGAATTCCGTGAAGGCTAACCCCTTTGAAAATTTCGAAAAATGCGCCCAGAATTCCGAGAAGGCTAACCTCTTTGAGAAATTTCGAAAAATGCGCCCAGAATTCCGAGAAGGCTAACCCCTTTGAAAATTTCGAAAAATGCGCCCATAATTCCGTGAAGGCTAACCCCTTTGAAAATTTCGAAAAATGCGCCCAGAATTCCGAGAAGGCTAACCCCTTTGAAAATTCCAAAACATGCGCCCAGAATTCCGAGAAGGCTAACCCCTTTGAAAATTTAGAAAAATGCGCCCAGAATTCCGAGAAGGCTAACCCCTTTGAAAATTTCGAAAAATGCGCCCAGAATTCCGAGAGGGCCAACCCCTTCTAAAATTACGAAAAATGCGCCCAGAATTCCGAGAATTCTAACCCCTTCTAAAATTACGAAAAATGAGCCCAGGATTCCGAGAAGGCTAACCCCTTTGAAAATTTCGAAAAATGCGCTCAGAATTCCGAGAAGGCTAACACCTTTGAAAATTTCGAAAAATGCGCCCAGAATTCCGAGAAGGCTAACCCCTATGAAAATTTCGAAAAATGCGCCCAGAATTCCGAGAAGGCTAACCCCTTCTAAAATTACGAAAAATGCGCCCAGAATTCCGAGAAGGCTAACCCCTTTGTAAATTTCGAAAAATGCCTCCAGAATTTCGAGAAGGCTAACCCCTTTGAAAATTCAGAAAAATGCGCCCAGAATTCAGAGAAGGCTAACCCCTTTGAAAATTTCGCAAAATGCGACCAGAATTCCGAGAAGGCTAACCCCTTTGAAAATTTCGAAAAATGCGCCCAGAATATCGAGAAGGCTAACCCCTTTGGAAATTTCGAAAAATGCGCCCAGAATTACGAGAAGGCTAACCCCTTTGAAAATTTCGAAGAATTCCGAGAAAATTACGAAAAATGCGCCCAGAATTCCGAGAAGGCTAACACCTTTGAAAATTTCGAAAAATGCGCCCAGAATTCCGAGAAGGCTAACCCCTTTGAATATTTCGAAATATGCGCCCAGAATTCCGAGAAGGCTAACCCCTTTGAAAATTTCGAAAAATGCGCCCACAATTCCGAAGAGGCTAACCCCTTTGAAAATTTCGAAAAATGCGCCCAGAATTACGAGAAGGCTAACCCCTTTGAAAATTTCGAAGAATGCGCCCAGAATTCCGAGAAGGCTAAGCCCTTTGAAAATTTGGGAAAATGCGCCCAGAATTCCGAGAAGGCTAACCCCTTCTAAAATTTCGAAAAATGCGCCCAGAATTCCGAGAAGGCTAACCCCTTCTAAAATTTCGAAAAATGCGCCCAGAATTCCGAGAAGGCTAACCCCTTGGAAAATTTCGAAAAATGCGTCCAGAATTCCGAGAAGGCTAACCCCTTTGAAAATTTCGAAAAATGCACCCAGAATTTCGAGAAGGCTTAACCCCTTTGAAAATTTCGAAAAATGCGCCCAGAATTCCGAGAAGGCTAACCCCTTTGAAAATTTCCAAAAATGCTCCCAGAATTCCGAGAAGGCTAACCCTTTGAAAATTTCGAAAAATTCGCCCAGAATTCCAAGAAGGCAAACCCCTTTGAAAATTTCGAAAAATGCGCCCACAATTCCGAGAAGGCTAACTCCTTTGAAAATTACGAAAAATGCGCCCAGCATTCCGTTTAGGCTAACAACCCCTTTGAAAATTTCGAAAAATGCGCCCACAATTCCGAAGAGGCTAACCCCTTTGAAAATTTCGAAAAATGCACCCAGAATTACGAGAAGGCTAACCCCTTTGAAAATTTCGAAGAATGCGCCCAGAATTCCGAGAAGGCTAACCCCTTTGAAAATTTGGGAAAATGCGCCCAGAATTCCGAGAAGGCTAACCCCTTCTAAAATTTCGAAAAATGCGCCCAGAATTCCGAGAAGGCTAACCCCTTCTAAAATTTCGAAAAATGCGCCCAGAATTCCGAGAAGGCTAACCCCTTGGAAAATTTCGAAAAATGCGTCCAGAATTCCGAGAAGGCTAACCCCTTTGAAAATTTCGAAAAATGCACCCAGAATTTCAAGAAGGCTTAACCCCTTTGAAAATTTCGAAAAATGCGCCCAGAATTCCGAGAAGGCTAACCCCTTTGAAAATTTCCAAAAATGCGCCCAGAATTCCGAGAAGGCTAACCCCTTTGAAAATTTCTAAAAATTCGCCCAGAATTCCAAGAAGGCAAACCCCTTTGAAAATTTCGAAAAATGCGCCCACAATTCCGAGAAGGCTAACTCCTTTGAAAATTACGAAAAATGCGCCCAGCATTCCGTTTAGGCTAACAACCCCTTTGAAAATTTCGAAAAATGCGCCCACAATTCCGAGAAGGCTAACCCCTTTGAAAATTTCGAAAAATGCGCCCAGAATTCCGAGAAGGCTAACCCCTTTGAAAATTTCGAAGAATGCGCCCAGAATTCCGAGAAGGCTAACCCCTTTGAAAATTCGGGAAAATGCGCCCAGAATTCCGAGAAGGCTAACCCCTTTGAAAGTTTCGAAAAATGCGCCCAGAATTCCGAGAAGGCTAAACCCTTTGAAAATTTCGAAAAATGCGCCCAGAATTCCGAGAAGGCTAACCCCTTTGAAAATTTCGAAAAATGCGCCCAGAATTCCGAGAAGGCTAACCCCTTCTAAAATTTCGAAAAATGCGCCCAGAATTCCGAGAAGGCTAACCTCTTTGAAAATTTCGAAAAATGCGCCCAGAATTCCGAGAAGGCTAACCCCTTTGAAAATTTCGAAAAATGCGCCCAGAATTCCGTGAAGGCTAACCCCTTTGAAAATTTCGAAAAATGCGCCCAGAATTCCGAGAAGGCTAACCCCTTTGAAAATTCCAAAACATGCGCCCAGAATTCCGAGAAGGCTAACCCCTTTGAAAATTTAGAAAAATGCGCCCAGAATTCCGAGAAGGCTAACCCCTTTGAAAATTTCGAAAAATGCGCCAAGAATTCCGAGACGGCTAACCCCTTCTAAAATTACGAAAAATGCGCCCAGAATTCCGAGAAGGCTAACCCCTTCTAAAATTACGAAAAATGAGCCCAGAATTCCGAGAAGGCTAACCCCTTTGAAAATTTCGAAAAATGCGCTCAGAATTCCGAGAAGGCTAACACCTTTGAAAATTTCGAAAAATGCGCCCAGAATTCCGAGAAGGCTAACCTCTTTGAAAATTTCGAAAAATGCGCCCAGAATTCCGAGATGGCTAACCCCTTTGAAAATTTCGAAAAATGCGCCCAGAATTCCGAGAAGGCTAACCTGTTTGAAAATTTCGAAAAATGCGCCCAGAATTCCGAGAAGGCTAACCCCTTTGAAAATTTCGAAAAATGCGCCCAGAATTCCGAGTAGGCTAACCCCTATGAAAATTTAGAAAAATGCGCCCAGAATTCCGAGAAGGCTAACCCCTTTGAAAATATCGCAAAATGTGACCAGAATTCCGAGAAGGCTAACCCCTTTGAAAATTTCGAAAAATGCGCCCAGAATTCCGAGAAGGCTAACCCCTTTGAAAATTTCGAAAAATGCGCCAAGAATTCCGAGAGGGCTAACCCCTTCTAAAATTACGAAAAATGCGCCCAGAATTCCGAGAAGGCTAACCCCTTCTAAAATTTAGAAAAATGCGCCCAGAATTCCGAGAAGGCTAACCCCTTTGAAAATATCGCAAAATGCGACCAGAATTCCGAGAAGGCTAACCCCTTTGAAAATTTCGAAAAATGCGCCCAGAATTCCGAGAAGGCTAACCCCTTTTCAAATTTCGAAAAATGCGCCCAGAATTCCGAGAAGGCTAACCCTTTTGAAAATTACGAAAAATGCGCCCACAATTCCGAGAAGGCTAACCCCTTTGAAAATTTCGAAAAATGCGCCCAGAATTCCGAGAAGGCTAATCCCTTAGAAAATTTCGAAAAATGCGCCCAGAATTCCGAGAAGGCTAACCCCTTTGAAAATTTCGAAAAATGCGCCCAGAATTCCGAGAGGGCTAACCCCTTTAAAAATTTCGAAAAATGCGCCCAGAATTCCGAGAAGGCTAACCCCTTCTAAAATTTCGAAAAATGCGCCCAGAATTCCGAGAAGGCTAACCCCTTTCGAAATTTCGAAAAATGCGCCCAGAATTACGAGATGGCTAACCCCTTTGAAAATTTCGAAGAATGCGCCCAGAATTCCGAGAAGGCTAACCCCTTTGAAAATATCGAAAAATGCGCCCAGAATTCCGAGAAGGCTAACCCCTTCTAAAATTTCGAAAAATGCGCCCAGAATTCCGAGAAGGCTAACCCCTTTGAAAATTTCGAAAAATGCGCCCAGAATTCCGAGAAGGCTAACCCCTTTTGAAATTTCGTAAAATGCGCCCAGAATTCCGAGAATCCTAACACCTTTGAAAATTTCGAAAAATGCGCCCAGAATTCCGTGAAGGCTAACCCCTTTGAAAATTTCGAAAAATGCGCCCAGAATTCCGAGAAGGCTAACCTCTTTGAGAAATTTCGAAAAATGCGCCCAGAATTCCGAGAAGGCTAACCCCTTTGAAAATTTCGAAAAATGCGCCCATAATTCCGTGAAGGCTAACCCCTTTGAAAATTTCGAAAAATGCGCCCAGAATTCCGAGAAGGCTAACCCCTTTGAAAATTCCAAAACATGCGCCCAGAATTCCGAGAAGGCTAACCCCTTTGAAAATTTAGAAAAATGCGCCCAGAATTCCGAGAAGGCTAACCCCTTTGAAAATTTCGAAAAATGCGCCCAGAATTCCGAGAGGGCCAACCCCTTCTAAAATTACGAAAAATGCGGCCAGAATTCCGAGAATTCTAACCCCTTCTAAAATTACGAAAAATGAGCCCAGGATTCCGAGAAGGCTAACCCCTTTGAAAATTTCGAAAAATGCGCTCAGAATTCCGAGAAGGCTAACACCTTTGAAAATTTCGAAAAATGCGCCCAGAATTCCGAGAAGGCTAACCCCTTTGAAAATTTCGAAAAATGCGCCCAGAATTCCGAGAAGGCTAACCTCTTTGAAAATTTCGAAAAATGCGCCCAGAATTCCGAGAATGCTAACCCCTTTGAAAATTTCGAAAAATGCGCCCAGAATTCCGAGTAGGCTAACCCCTATGAAAATTTCGAAAAATGCGCCCAGAATTCCGAAAAGGCTAACCCCTATGAAAATTTCGAAAAATGCGCCCAGAATTCCGAGAAGGCTAACCCCTTCTAAAATTACGAAAAATGCGCCCAGAATTCCGAGAAGGCTAACCCCTTTGTAAATTTCGAAAAATGCCTCCAGAATTTCGAGAAGGCTAACCCCTTTGAAAATTCAGAAAAATGCGCCCAGAATTCAGAGAAGGCTAACCCCTTTGAAAATTTCGCAAAATGCGACCAGAATTCCGAGAAGGCTAACCCCTTTGAAAATTTCGAAAAATGCGCCCAGAATACCGAGAAGGCTAACCCCTTTGGAAATTTCGAAAAATGCGCCCAGAATTACGAGAAGGCTAACCCCTTTGAAAATTTCGAAGAATTCCGAGAAAATTACGAAAAATGCGCCCAGAATTCCGAGAAGGCTAACACCTTTGAAAATTTCGAAAAATGCGCCCAGAATTCCGAGAAGGCTAACCCCTTTGAAAATTTCGAAATATGCGCCCAGAATTCCGAGAAGGCTAACCCCTTTGAAAATTTCGAAAAATGCGCCCACAATTCCGAAGAGGCTAACCCCTTTGAAAATTTCGAAAAATGCGCCCAGAATTACGAGAAGGCTAACCCCTTTGAAAATTTCGAAGAATGCGCCCAGAATTCCGAGAAGGCTAACCCCTTCTAAAATTTCGAAAAATGCGCCCAGAATTCCGAGAAGGCTAACCCCTTCTAAAATTTCGAAAAATGCGCCAAGAATTCCGAGAAGGCTAACCCCTTGGAAAATTTCGAAAAATGCGTCCAGAATTCCGAGAAGGCTAACCCCTTTGAAAATTTCGAAAAATGCACCCAGAATTTCGAGAAGGCTTAACCCCTTTGAAAATTTCGAAAAATGCGCCCAGAATTCCGAGAAGGCTAACCCCTTTGAAAATTACGAAAAATGCGCCCAGAATTCCGAGAAGGCTAACCCCTTTGAAAATTTCGAAAAATGCGCCCACAATTCCGAAGAGGCTAACCCCTTTGAAAATTTCGAAAAATGCGCCCACAATTCCGAGAAGGCTAACCCCTTTGAAAATTTCGAAAAATGCGCCCAGAATTCCGAGAAGGCTAACCCCTTTGAAAATTTCGAAGAATGCGCCCAGAATTCCGAGAAGGCTAACCCCTTTGAAAATTTGGGAAAATGCGCCCAGAATTCCGAGAAGGCTAACCCCTTTGAAAATTTCGAAAAATGCGCCCAGAATTCCGAGAAGGCTAAACCCTTTGAAAATTTCGAAAAATGCGCCCAGAATTCCGAGAAGGCTAACCCCTTTGAAAATTTCGAAAAATGCGCCCAGAATTCCGAGAGGGCTAACCCCTTCTAAAATTTCGAAAAATGCGCCCAGAATTCCGAGAAGGCTAACCCCTTTGGAAATTTCGAAAAATGCGCCCAGAATTACGAGATGGCTAACCCCTTTGAAAATTTCGAAGAATGCGCCCAGAATTCCGAGAAGGCTAACCCCTTTAAAAATATCGAAAAATGCGCCCAGAATTCCGAGAAGGCTAACCCCTTCTAAAATTTCGAAAAATGCGCCCAGAATTCCGAGAAGGCTAACCCCTTTGAAAATTTAGAAAAATGCGCCCAGAATTCCGAGAAGGCTAACCCCTTTGAAAATTTCGAAAAATGCGCCCAGAATTCCGAGAGGGCCAACCCCTTCTAAAATTACGAAAAATGCGCCCAGAATTCCGAGAAGGCTAACCCCTTCTAAAATTACGAAAAATGAGCCCAGGATTCCGAGAAGGCTAACCCCTTTGAAAATTTCGAAAAATGCGCTCAGAATTCCGAGAAGGCTAACACCTTTGAAAATTTCGAAAAATGCGCCCAGAATTCCGAGATGGCTAACCTCTTTGAAAATTTCGAAAAATGCGCCCAGAATTCCGAGAAGGCTAACCTCTTTGAAAATTTCAAAAAATGCGCCCAGAATTCCGAGAAGGCTAACCTCTTTGAAAATTTCGAAAAATGCGCCCAGAATTCCGAGAAGGCTAACCCCTTTGAAAATTTCGAAAAATGCGCCCAGAATTCCGAGAAGGCTAAGGTCTTTGAAAATTTCGAAAAATGCGCCCAGAATTCCGAGAATGCTAACCCCTTTGAAAATTTCGAAAAATGCGCCCAGAATTCCGAGAAGGCTAACCCCTTTGAAAATTCCAAAACATGCGCCCAGAATTCCGAGAAGGCTAACCCCTTTGAAAATTTAGAAAAATGCGCCCAGAATTTCGAGGAGGCTAACCCCTTTGAAAATTTCGAAAAATGCGCCAAGAATTCCGAGAGGGCTAACCCCTTCTAAAATTACGAAAAATGCGCCCAGAATTCCGAGAAGGCTAACCCCTTCTAAAATTACGAAAAATGAGCCCAGAATTCCGAGAAGGCTAACCCCTTTGAAAATTTCGAAAAATGCGCTCAGAATTCCGAGAAGGCTAACACCTTTGAAAATTTCGAAAAATGCGCCCAGAATTCCGAGAAGGCTAACCTCTTTGAAAATTTCGAAAAATGCGCCCAGAATTCCGAGAAGGCTAACCCCTTTGAAAATTTCGAAAAATGCGCCCAGAATTCCGAGAAGGCTAACCCTTTTGAAAATTTCGAAAAATGCGCCCAGAATTCCGAGAAGGCTAACCTGTTTGAAAATTTCGAAAAATGCGCCCAGAATTCCGAGAAGGCTAACCCCTTTGAAAATTTCGAAAAATGCGCCCAGAATTCCGAGTAGGCTAACCCCTATGAAAATTTAGAAAAATGCGCCCAGAATTCCGAGAAGGCTAACCCCTTTGAAAATATCGCAAAATGTGACCAGAATTCCGAGAAGGCTAACCCCTTTGAAAATTTCGAAAAATGCGCCCAGAATTCCGAGAAGGCTAACCCCTTTGAAAATTGCGAAAAATGCGCCCAGAATTCCGAGAAGGCTAACCCTTTTGAAAATTACGAAAAATGCGCCCAGAATTCCGAGAAGGCTAACCCCTTTGAAAATTTCGAAAAATGCGCCCAGAATTCCGAGAGGGCTAACCCCTTCTAAAATTTCGAAAAATGCGCCCAGAATTCCGAGAAGGCTAACCCCTTTGGAAATTTCGAAAAATGCGCCCAGAATTACGAGATGGCTAACCCCTTTGAAAATTTCGAAGAATGCGCCCAGAATTCCGAGAAGGCTAACCCCTTTAAAAATATCGAAAAATGCGCCCAGAATTCCGAGAAGGCTAACCCCTTCTAAAATTTCGAAAAATGCGCCCAGAATTCCGAGAAGGCTAACCCCTTTGAAAATTTAGAAAAATGCGCCCAGAATTCCGAGAAGGCTAAACCCTTTGAAAATTTCGAAAAATGCGCCCAGAATTCCGAGAGGGCCAACCCCTTCTAAAATTACGAAAAATGCGCCCAGAATTCCGAGAAGGCTAACCCCTTCTAAAATTACGAAAAATGAGCCCAGGATTCCGAGAAGGCTAACCCCTTTGAAAATTTCGAAAAATGCGCTCAGAATTCCGAGAAGGCTAACACCTTTGAAAATTTCGAAAAATGCGCCCAGAATTCCGAGAAGGCTAACCTCTTTGAAAATTTCGAAAAATGCGCCCAGAATTCCGAGAAGGCTATCCTCTTTGAAAATTTCAAAAAATGCGCCCAGAATTCCGAGAAGGCTAACCTCTTTGAAAATTTCGAAAAATGCGCCCAGAATTCCGAGATGGCTAACCCCTTTGAAAATTTCGAAAAATGCGCCCAGAATTCCGAGAAGGCTAAGCTCTTTGAAAATTTCGAAAAATGCGCCCAGAATTCCGAGAAGGCTAACCCATTCTAAAATTTCGAAAAATGCGCCCAGAATTCCGAGAAGGCTAACCCCTTTCGAAATTTCGAAAAATGCGCCCAGAATTACGAGATGGCTAACCCCTTTGAAAATTTCGAAGAATGCGCCCAGAATTCCGAGAAGGCTAACCCCTTTGAAAATATCGAAAAATGCGCCCAGAATTCCGAGAAGGCTAACCCCTTCTAAAATTTCGAAAAATGCGCCCAGAATTCCGAGAAGGCTAACACCTTTGAAAATTTCGAAAAATGCGCCCAGAATTCCGAGAAGGCTAACCCCTTTTGAAATTTCGTAAAATGCGCCCAGAATTCCGAGAAGGCTAACACCTTTGAAAATTTCGAAAAATGCGCCCAGAATTCCGTGAAGGCTAACCCCTTTGAAAATTTCGAAAAATGCGCCCAGAATTCCGAGAAGGCTAACCTCTTTGAGAAATTTCGAAAAATGCGCCCAGAATTCCGAGAAGGCTAACCCCTTTGAAAATTTCGAAAAATGCGCCCATAATTCCGTGAAGGCTAACCCCTTTGAAAATTTCGAAAAATGCGCCCAGAATTCCGAGAAGGCTAACCCCTTTGAAAATTCCAAAACATGCGCCCAGAATTCCGAGAAGGCTAACCCCTTTGAAAATTTAGAAAAATGCGCCCAGAATTCCGAGAATGCTAACCCCTTTGAAAATTTCGAAAAATGCGCCCAGAATTCCGAGTAGGCTAACCCCTATGAAAATTTCGAAAAATGCGCCCAGAATTCCGAAAAGGCTAACCCCTATGAAAATTTCGAAAAATGCTTCCAGAATTCCGAGAAGGCTAACCCCTTCTAAAATTACGAAAAATGCGCCCAGAATTCCGAGAATGCTAACCCCTTTGAAAATTTCGAAAAATGCGCCCAGAATACCGAGAAGGCTAACCCCTTTGGAAATTTCGAAAAATGCGCCCAGAATTACGAGAAGGCTAACCCCTTTGAAAATTTCGAAGAATTCCGAGAAAATTACGAAAAATGCGCCCAGAATTCCGAGAAGGCTAACACCTTTGAAAATTTCGAAAAATGCGCCCAGAATTCCGAGAAGGCTAACCCCTTTGAAAATTTCGAAATATGCGCCCAGAATTCCGAAGAGGCTAACCCCTTTGAAAATTTCGAAAAATGCGCCCAGAATTACGAGAAGGCTAACCCCTTTGAAAATTTCGAAGAATGCGCCCAGAATTCCGAGAAGGCTAACCCCTTTGAAAATTTGGGAAAATGCGCCCAGAATTCCGAGAAGGCTAACCCCTTCTAAAATTTCGAAAAATGCGCCCAGAATTCCGAGAAGGCTAACCCCTTCTAAAATTTCGAAAAATGCGCCCAGAATTCCGAGAAGGCTAACCCCTTGGAAAATTTCGAAAAATGCGTCCAGAATTCCGAGAAGGCTAACCCCTTTGAAAATTTCGAAAAATGCACCCAGAATTTCGAGAAGGCTTAACCCCTTTGAAAATTTCGAAAAATGCGCCCAGAATTCCGAGAAGGCTAACCCCTTTGAAAATTACGAAAAATGCGCCCAGCATTCCGTTTAGGCTAACAACCCCTTTGAAAATTTCGAAAAATGCGCCCACAATTCCGAGAAGGCTAAACCCTTTGAAAATTTCGAAAAATGCGCCCAGAATTCCGAGAAGGCTAACCCCTTTGAAAATTTCGAAGAATGCGCCCAGAATTCCGAGAAGGCTAACCCCTTTGAAAATTTGGGAAAATGCGCCCAGAATTCCGAGAAGGCTAACCCCTTTGAAAATTTCGAAAAATGCGCCCAGAATTCCGAGAAGGCTAAACCCTTTGAAAATTTCGAAAAATGCGCCCAGAATTCCGAGAAGGCTAACCCCTTTGAAAATTTCGAAAAATGCGCCCAGAATTCCGAGAAGGCTAACCCCTTCTAAAATTTCGAAAAATGCGCCCAGAATTCCGAGAAGGCTAACCTCTTTGAAAATTTCGAAAAATGCGCCCAGAATTCCGAGAAGGCTAACCCCTTTGAAAATTTCGAAAAATGCGCCCAGAATTCCGTGAAGGCTAACCCCTTTGAAAATTTCGAAAAATGCGCCCAGAATTCCGAGAAGGCTAACCCCTTTGAAAATTCCAAAACATGCGCCCAGAATTCCGAGAAGGCTAACCCCTTTGAAAATTTAGAAAAATGCGCCCAGAATTCCGAGAAGGCTAACCCCTTTGAAAATTTCGAAAAATGCGCCAAGAATTCCGAGAGGGCTAACCCCTTCTAAAATTACGAAAAATGCGCCCAGAATTCCGAGAAGGCTAACCCCTTCTAAAATTACGAAAAATGAGCCCAGAATTCCGAGAAGGCTAACCCCTTTGAAAATTTCGAAAAATGCGCTCAGAATTCCGAGAAGGCTAACACCTTTGAAAATTTCGAAAAATGCGCCCAGAATTCCGAGAAGGCTAACCTCTTTGAAAATTTCGAAAAATGCGCCCAGAATTCCGAGAAGGCTAACCCCTTTGAAAATTTCGAAAAATGCGCCCAGAATTCCGAGAAGGCTAACCCCTTTGAAAATTTCGAAAAATGCGCCCAGAATTCCGAGAAGGCTAACCTGTTTGAAAATTTCGAAAAATGCGCCCAGAATTCCGAGAAGGCTAACCCCTTTGAAAATTTCGAAAAATGCGCCCAGAATTCCGAGTAGGCTAACCCCTATGAAAATTTAGAAAAATGCGCCCAGAATTCCGAGAAGGCTAACCCCTTTGAAAATATCGCAAAATGTGACCAGAATTCCGAGAAGGCTAACCCTTTTGAAAATTACGAAAAATGCGCCCACAATTCCGAGAAGGCTAACCCCTTTGAAAATTTCGAAAAATGCGCCCAGAATTCCGAGAAGGCTAAACCCTTTGAAAATTTCGAAAAATGCGCCCAGAATTCCGAGAAGGCTAACCCCTTTAAAAATTTCGAAAAATGCGCCCAGAATTCCGAGAGGGCTAACCCCTTCTAAAATTTCGAAAAATGCGCCCAGAATTCCGAGAAGGCTAACCACTTTGGAAATTTCGAAAAATGCGCCCTGAATTACGAGATGGCTAACCCCTTTGAAAATTTCGAAGAATGCGCCCAGAATTCCGAGAAGGCTAACCCCTTTAAAAATATCGAAAAATGCGCCCAGAATTCCGAGAAGGCTAACCCCTTCTAAAATTTCGAAAAATGCGCCCAGAATTCCGAGAAGGCTAACCCCTTTGAAAATTTAGAAAAATGCGCCCAGAATTCCGAGAAGGCTAACCCCTTTGAAAATTTCGAAAAATGCGCCCAGAATTCCGAGAGGGCCAACCCCTTCTAAAATTACGAAAAATGCGCCCAGAATTCCGAGAAGGCTAACCCCTTCTAAAATTACGAAAAATGAGCCCAGGATTCCGAGAAGGCTAACCCCTTTGAAAATTTCGAAAAATGCGCTCAGAATTCCGAGAAGGCTAACACCTTTGAAAATTTCGAAAAATGCGCCCAGAATTCCGAGAAGGCTAACCTCTTTGAAAATTTCGAAAAATGCGCCCAGAATTCCGAGAAGGCTAACCTCTTTGAAAATTTCAAAAAATGCGCCCAGAATTCCGAGAAGGCTAACCTCTTTGAAAATTTCGAAAAATGCGCCCAGAATTCCGAGAAGGCTAACCCCTTTGAAAATTTCGAAAAATGCGCCCAGAATTCCGAGAAGGCTAAGCTCTTTGAAAATTTCGAAAAATGCGCCCAGAATTCCGAGAATGCTAACCCCTTTGAAAATTTCGAAAAATGCGCCCAGAATTCCGAGTAGGCTAACCCCTATGAAAATTTCGAAAAATGCGACCAGAATTCCGAGAAGGCTAACCCCTTTGAAAATTTCGAAAAATGCGCCCAGAATACCGAGAAGGCTAACCCCTTTGGAAATTTCGAAAAATGCGCCCAGAATTACGAGAAGGCTAACCCCTTTGAAAATTTCGAAGAATTCCGAGAAAATTACGAAAAATGCGCCCAGAATTCCGAGAAGGCTAACACCTTTGAAAATTTCGAAAAATGCGCCCAGAATTCCGAGAAGGCTAACTCCTTTGAAAATTTCGAAATATGCGCCCAGAATTCCGAGAAGGCTAACCCCTTTGAAAATTTCGAAAAATGCGCCCACAATTCCGAAGAGGCTAACCCCTTTGAAAATTTCGAAAAATGCGCCCAGAATTACGAGAAGGCTAACCCCTTTGAAAATTTCGAAGAATGCGCCCAGAATTCCGAGAAGGCTAACCCCTTTGAAAATTTGGGAAAATGCGCCCAGAATTCCGAGAAGGCTAACCCCTTCTAAAATTTCGAAAAATGCGCCCAGAATTCCGAGAAGGCTAACCCCTTCTAAAATTTCGAAAAATGCGCCCAGAATTCCGAGAAGGCTAACCCCTTGGAAAATTTCGAAAAATGCGTCCAGAATTCCGAGAAGGCTAACCCCTTTGAAAATTTCGAAAAATGCACCCAGAATTTCGAGAAGGCTTAACCCCTTTGAAAATTTCGAAAAATGCGCCCAGAATTCCGAGAAGGCTAACCCCTTTGAAAATTTCCAAAAATGCGCCCAGAATTCCGAGAAGGCTAACCCCTTTGAAAATTTCGAAAAATTCGCCCAGAATTCCAAGAAGGCAAACCCCTTTGAAAATTTCGAAAAATGCGCCCACAATTCCGAGAAGGCTAACTCCTTTGAAAATTACGAAAAATGCGCCCAGCATTCCGAGAAGGCTAACAACCCCTTTGAAAATTTCGAAAAATGCGCCCACAATTCCGAGAAGGCTAACCCCTTTGAAAATTTCGAAAATGCGCCCAGAATTCCGAGAAGGCTAACCCTTTTTAAAATTTCGAAGAATGCGCCCAGAATTCCGAGAAGGCTAACCCCTTTGAAAATTTGGGAAAATGCGCCCAGAATTCCGAGAAGGCTAAACCCTTTGAAAATTTCGAAAAATGCGCCCAGAATTCCGAGAAGGCTAACCCCTTTGAAAATTTCGAAAAATACGCCCAGAATTCCGAGAAGGCTAACCCCTTCTAAAATTTCGAAAAATGCGCCCAGAATTCCGAGAAGGCTAACCCCTTTGAAAATATCGAAAAATGCGCCCAGAATTTCGAGAAGGCTAACCCCTTTGAAAATTTCGAAAAATGCGCCCAGAAAATCCGAGAAGGCTAACCTGTTTGAAAATTTCGAAAAATGCGCCCAGAATTCCGAGAAGGCTAACCCCTTTGAAAATTTCGAAAAATGCGCCCAGAATTCCGAGTAGGCTAACCCCTATGAAAATTTAGAAAAATGCGCCCAGAATTCCGAGAAGGCTAACCCCTTTGAAAATATCGCAAAACGCGACCAGAATTCCGAGAAGGCTAACCCCTTTGAAAATTTCGAAAAATGCGCCCAGAATTCCGAGAAGGCTAACCCCTTTGAAAATTTCGAAAAATGCGCCCAGAATTCCGAGAAGGCTAACCCTTTTGAAAATTACGAAAAATGCGCCCACAATTCCGAGAAGGCTAACCCCTTTGAAAATTTCGAAAAATGCGCCCAGAATTCCGAGAAGGCTAACCCCTTTGAAAATTTCGAAAAATGCGCCCAGAATTCCGAGAGGGCTAACCCCTTCTAAAATTTCGAAAAATGCGCCCAGAATTCCGAGAAGGCTAACCCCTTTGGAAATTTCGAAAAATGCGCCCAGAATTACGAGATGGCTAACCCCTTTGAAAATTTCGAAGAATGCGCCCAGAATTCCGAGAAGGCTAACCCCTTTAAAAATATCGAAAAATGCGCCCAGAATTCCGAGAAGGCTAACCCCTTCTAAAATTTCGAAAAATGCGCCCAGAATTCCGAGAAGGCTAACCCCTTTGAAAATTTAGAAAAATGCGCCCAGAATTCCGAGAAGGCTAACCCCTTTGAAAATTTCGAAAAATGCGCCCAGAATTCCGAGAGGGCCAACCCCTTCTAAAATTACGAAAAATGCGCCCAGAATTCCGAGAAGGCTAACCCCTTCTAAAATTACGAAAAATGAGCCCAGGATTCCGAGAAGGCTAACCCCTTTGAAAATTTCGAAAAATGCGCTCAGAATTCCGAGAAGGCTAACACCTTTGAAAATTTCGAAAAATGCGCCCAGAATTCCGAGAAGGCTAACCTCTTTGAAAATTTCGAAAAATGCGCCCAGAATTCCGAGAAGGCTAACCTCTTTGAAAATTTCAAAAAATGCGCCCAGAATTCCGAGAAGGCTAACCTCTTTGAAAATTTCGAAAAATGCGCCCAGAATTCCGAGAAGGCTAACCCCTTTGAAAATTTCGAAAAATGCGCCCAGAATTCCGAGAAGGCTAACCTCTTTGAAAATTTCGAAAAATGCGCCCAGAATTCCGAGAATGCTAACCCCTTTGAAAATTTCGAAAAATGCGCCCAGAATTCCGAGTAGGCTAACCCCTATGAAAATTTCGAAAAATGCGACCAGAATTCCGAGAAGGCTAACCCCTTTGAAAATTTCGAAAAATGCGCCCAGAATACCGAGAAGGCTAACCCCTTTGGAAATTTCGAAAAATGCGCCCAGAATTACGAGAAGGCTAACCCCTTTGAAAATTTCGAAGAATTCCGAGAAAATTACGAAAAATGCGCCCAGAATTCCGAGAAGGCTAACACCTTTGAAAATTTCGAAAAATGCGCCCAGAATTCCGAGAAGGCTAACCCCTTTGAAAATTTCGAAATATGCGCCCAGAATTCCGAGAAGGCTAATCCCTTTGAAAATTTCGAAAAATGCGCCCACAATTCCGAAGAGGCTAACCCCTTTGAAAATTTCGAAAAATGCGCCCAGAATTACGAGAAGGCTAACCCCTTTGAAAATTTCGAAGAATGCGCCCAGAATTCCGAGAAGGCTAACCCCTTTGAAAATTTGGGAAAATGCGCCCAGAATTCCGAGAAGGCTAACCCCTTCTAAAATTTCGAAAAATGCGCCCAGAATTCCGAGAAGGCTAACCCCTTCTAAAATTTCGAAAAATGCGCCCAGAATTCCGAGAAGGCTAACCCCTTGGAAAATTTCGAAAAATGAGTCCAGAATTCCGAGAAGGCTAACCCCTTTGAAAATTTCGAAAAATGCACCCAGAATTTCGAGAAGGCTTAACCCCTTTGAAAATTTCGAAAAATGCGCCCAGAATTCCGAGAAGGCTAACCCCTTTGAAAATTTCCAAAAATGCGCCCAGAATTCCGAGAAGGCTAACCCCTTTGAAAATTTCGAAAAATTCGCCCGAATTCCAAGAAGGCAAACCCCTTTGAAAATTTCGAAAAATGCGCCCACATTTCCGAGAAGGCTAACTCCTTTGAAAATTACGAAAAATGCGCCCAGCATTCCGAGAAGGCTAACAACCCCTTTGAAAATTTCGAAAAATGCGCCCACAATTCCGAGAAGGCTAACCCCTTTGAAAATTTCGAAAAATGCGCCCAGAATTCCGAGAAGGCTAACCCCTTTGAAAATTTCGAAGAATGCGCCCAGAATTCCGAGAAGGCTAACCCCTTTGAAAATTTGGGAAAATGCGCCCAGAATTCCGAGAAGGCTAACCCCTTTGAAAATTTCGAAAAATGCGCCCAGAATTCCGAGAAGGCTAAACCCTTTGAAAATTTCGAAAAATGCGCCCAGAATTCCGAGAAGGCTAACCCCTTTGAAAATTTCGAAAAATGCGCCCAGAATTCCGAGAAGGCTAACCCCTTCTAAAATTTCGAAAAATGCGCCCAGAATTCCGAGAAGGCTAACCCCTTTGAAAATATCGAAAAATGCGCCCAGAATTTCGAGAAGGCTAACCCCTTCTAAAATTTCGAAAAATGCGCCCAGAATTCCGAGAAGGCTAACCCCTTTGAAAATTTCGAAAAATGCGCCCAGAATTCCGAGAAGGCTAACCCCTTTGAAAATTTCGAAAAATGCGCCCAGAATTCCGAGAAGGCTAACCCCTTTGGAAATTTCGTAAAATGCGCCCTGAATTCCGAGAAGGCTAACACCTTTGAAAATTTCGAAAAATGCGCCCAGAATTCCGTGAAGGCTAACCCCTTTGAAAATTTCGAAAAATGCGCCCAGAATTCAGAGAAGGCTAACCTCTTTGAAAATTTCGAAAAATGCGCCCAGAATTCCGAGAAGGCTAACCCCCTTGAAAATTTCGAAAAATGCGCCCAGAATTCCGTGAAGGCTAACCCCTTTGAAAATTTCGAAAAATGCGCCCAGAATTCCGAGAAGGCTAACCACTTTGAAAATTCCAAAACATGCGCCCAGAATTCCGAGAAGGCTAACCCCTTTGAAAATTTAGAAAAATGCGCCCAGAATTCCGAGAAGGCTAACCCCTTCTAAAATTACGAAAAATGAGCCCAGAATTCCGAGAAGGCTAACCCCTTTGAAAATTTCGAAAAATGCGCTCAGAATTCCGAGAAGGCTAACACCTTTGAAAATTTCGAAAAATGCGCCCAGAATTCCGAGAAGGCTAACCTCTTTGAAAATTTCGAAAAATGCGCCCAGAATTCCGAGAAGGCTAACCCCTTTGAAAATTTCGAAAAATGCGCCCAGAATTCCGAGAAGGCTAACCCCTTTGAAAATTTCGAAAAATGCGCCCAGAATTCCGAGAAGGCTAACCTGTTTGAAAATTTCGAAAAATGCGCCCAGAATTCCGAGAAGGCTAACCCCTTTGAAAATTTCGAAAAATGCGCCCAGAATTCCGAGTAGGCTAACCCCTATGAAAATTTAGAAAAATGCGCCCAGAATTCCGAGAAGGCTAACCCCTTTGAAAATATCGCAAAATGCGACCAGAATTCCGAGAAGGCTAACCCCTTTGAAAATTTCTAAAAATGCGCCCAGAATTCCGAGAAGGCTAACCCCTTTGAAAATTTCGAAAAATGCGCCCAGAATTCCGAGAAGGCTAACCCTTTTGAAAATTACGAAAAATGCGCCCACAATTCCGAGAAGGCTAACCCCTTTGAAAATTTCGAAAAATGCGCCCAGAATTCCGAGAAGGCTAAACCCTTTGAAAATTTCGAAAAATGCGCCCAGAATTCCGAGAAGGCTAACCCCTTTGAAAATTTCGAAAAATGCGCCCAGAATTCCGAGAGGGCTAACCCCTTCTAAAATTTCGAAAAATGCGCCCAGAATTCCGAGAAGGCTAACCCCTTTGGAAATTTCGAAAAATGCGCCCAGAATTACGAGATGGCTAACCCCTTTGAAAATTTCGAAGAATGCGCCCAGAATTCCGAGAAGGCTAACCCCTTTAAAAATATCGAAAAATGCGCCCAGAATTCCGAGAAGGCTAACCCCTTCTAAAATTTCGAAAAATGCGCCCAGAATTCCGAGAAGGCTAACCCCTTTGAAAATTTAGAAAAATGCGCCCAGAATTCCGAGAAGGCTAACCCCTTTGAAAATTTCGAAAAATGCGCCCAGAATTCCGAGAGAGCCAACCCCTTCTAAAATTACGAAAAATGCGCCCAGAATTCCGAGAAGGCTAACCCCTTCTAAAATTACGAAAAATGAGCCCAGGATTCCGAGAAGGCTAACCCCTTTGAAAATTTCGAAAAATGCGCTCAGAATTCCGAGAAGGCTAACACCTTTGAAAATTTCGAAAAATGCGCCCAGAATTCCGAGAAGGCTAACCTCTTTGAAAATTTCGAAAAATGCGCCCAGAATTCCGAGAAGGCTAACCTCTTTGAAAATTTCAAAAAATGCGCCCAGAATTCCGAGAAGGCTAACCTCTTTGAAAATTTCGAAAAATGCGCCCAGAATTCCGAGAAGGCTAACCCCTTTGAAAATGTCGAAAAATGAGCCCAGAATTCCGAGAAGGCTAACCTCTTTGAAAATTTCGAAAAATGCGCCCAGAATTCCGAGAATGCTAACCCCTTTGAAAATTTCGAAAAATGCGCCCAGAATTCCGAGTAGGCTAACCCCTATGAAAATTTCGAAAAATGCGCCCAGAATTCCGAAAAGGCTAACCCCTATGAAAATTTCGAAAAATGTGCCCAGAATTCCGAGAAGGCTAACCCCTTTGAAAATTTCGAAAAATGCGCCCAGAATTCCGAGAAGGCTAACCCCTTTGAAAATTTCGAAAAATGCGCCCAGAATTCCGAGAAGGCTAACCCCTTTGAAAATTCAGAAAAATGCGCCCAGAATTCAGAGAAGGCTAACCCCTTTGAAAATTTCGCAAAATGCGACCAGAATTCCGAGAAGGCTAACCCCTTTGAAAATTTCGAAAAATGCGCCCAGAATACCGAGAAGGCTAACCCCTTTGGAAATTTCGAAAAATGCGCCCAGAATTACGAGAAGGCTAACCCCTTTGAAAATTTCGAAGAATTCCGAGAAAATTACGAAAAATGCGCCCAGAATTCCGAGAAGGCTAACACCTTTGAAAATTTCGAAAAATGCGCCCAGAATTCCGAGAAGGCTAACCCCTTTGAAAATTTCGAAATATGCGCCCAGAATTCCGAGAAGGCTAACCCCTTTGAAAATTTCGAAAAATGCGCCCACAATTCCGAAGAGGCTAACCCCTTGGAAAATTTCGAAAAATGCGCCCAGAATTACGAGAAGGCTAACCCCTTTGAAAATTTCGAAGAATGCGCCCAGAATTCCGAGAAGGCTAACCCCTTTGAAAATTTGGGAAAATGCGCCCAGAATTCCGAGAAGGCTAACCCCTTCTAAAATTTCGAAAAATGCGCCCAGAATTCCGACAAGGCTAACCCCTTTGGAAATTTCGAAAAATGCGCCCAGAATTACGAGATGGCTAACCCCTTTGAAAATTTCGAAGAATGCGCCCAGAATTCCGAGAAGGCTAACCCCTTTGAAAATATCGAAAAATGCGCCCAGAATTTCGAGAAGGCTAACCCCTTTGAAAATTTCGAAAAATGCGCCCAGAATTCCGAGAAGGCTAACCCCTTTGAAAATTTCGAAAAATGCGCCCAGAATTCCGAGAAGGCTAAGCCCTTTGGAAATTTCGTAAAATGCGCCCAGAATTCCGAGAAGGCTAACACCTTTGAAAATTTCGAAAAATGCGCCCAGAATTCCGTGAAGGCTAACCCCTTTGAAAATTTCGAAAAATGCGCCCAGAATTCAGAGAAGGCTAACCTCTTTGAAAATTTCGAAAAATGCGCCCAGAATTCCGAGAAGGCTAACCCCTTTGAAAATTTCGAAAAATGCGCCCAGAATTCCGTGAAGGCTAACCCCTTTGAAAATTTCGAAAAATGCGCCCAGAATTCCGAGAAGGCTAACCCCTTTGAAAATTCCAAAACATGCGCCCAGAATTCCGAGAAGGCTAACCCCTTTGAAAATTTCGAAAAATGCGCCCAGAATTCCGAGAAGGCTAACCCCTTTGAAAATTTCGAAAAATGCGCCAAGAATTCCGAGAAGGCTAACCCCTTTGAAAATTTCGAAAAATGCGGTCAGAATTCCGAGAAGGCTAACACCTTTGAAAATTTCGAAAAATGCGCCCAGAATTCCGAGAAGGCTAACCACTTTGAAAATTTCGAAAAATGCGCCCAGAATTCCGAGAAGGCTAACCTGTTTGAAAATTTCGAAAAATGCGCCCAGAATTCCGAGAAGGCTAACCCCTTTGAAAATTTCGAAAAATGCGCCCAGAATTCCGAGTAGGCTAACCCCTATGAAAATTTAGAAAAATGCGCCCAGAATTCCGAGAAGGCTAACCCCTTTGAAAATATCGCAAAATGCGACCAGAATTCCGAGAAGGCTAACCCCTTTGAAAATTTCAAAAAATGCGCCCAGAATTCCGAGAAGGCTAACCCCTTTGAAAATTTCGAAAAATGCGCCCAGAATTCCGAGAAGGCTAACCCTTTTGAAAATTACGAAAAATGCGCCCACAATTCCGAGAAGGCTAACCCCTTTGAAAATTTCAAAAAATGCGCCCAGAATTCCGAGAAGGCTAAACCCTTTGAAAATTTCGAAAAATGCGCCCAGAATTCCGAGAAGGCTAACCCCTTTGAAAATTTCGAAAAATGCGCCCAGAATTCCGAGAGGGCTAACCCCTTCTAAAATTTCGAAAAATGCGCCCAGAATTCCGAGAAGGCTAACCCCTTTGGAAATTTCGAAAAATGCGCCCAGAATTACGAGATGGCTAACCCCTTTGAAAATTTCGAAGAATGCGCCCAGAATTCCGAGAAGGCTAACCCCTTTAAAAATATCGAAAAATGCGCCCAGAATTCCGAGAAGGCTAACCCCTTCTAAAATTTCGAAAAATGCGCCCAAAATTCCGAGAAGGCTAACCCCTTTGAAAATTTAGAAAAATGCGCCCAGAATTCCGAGAAGGCTAACCCCTTTGAAAATTTCGAAAAATGCGCCCAGAATTCCGAGAGGGCCAACCCCTTCTAAAATTACGAAAAATGCGCCCAGAATTCCGAGAAGGCTAACCCCTTCTAAAATTACGAAAAATGAGCCCAGGATTCCGAGAAGGCTAACCCCTTTGAAAATTTCGAAAAATGCGTTTAGAATTCCGAGAAGGCTAACACCTTTGAAAATTTCGAAAAATGCGCCCAGAATTCCGAGAAGGCTAACCTCTTTGAAAATTTCGAAAAATGCGCCCAGAATTCCGAGAAGGCTAACCTCTTTGAAAATTTCAAAAAATGCGCCCAGAATTCCGAGAAGGCTAACCTCTTTGAAAATTTCGAAAAATGCGCCCAGAATTCCGAGAAGGCTAACCCCTTTGAAAATTTCGAAAATGCGCCCAGAATTCCGAGAAGGCTAACCTCTTTGAAAATTTCGAAAAATGCGCCCAGAATTCCGAGATTGCTAACCCCTTTGAAAATTTCGAAAAATGCGCCCAGAATTCCGAGTAGGCTAACCCCCATGAAAATTTCGAAAAATGCGCCCAGAATTCCGAAAAGGCTAACCCCTATGAAAATTTCGAAAAATGTGCCCAGAATTCCGAGAAGGCTAACCCCTTTGAAAATTTCGAAAAATGCGCCCAGAATTCCGAGAAGGCTAACCCCTTTGAAAATTTCGAAAAATGCGCCCAGAATTCCGAGAAGGCTAACCCCTTTGAAAATTCAGAAAAATGCGCCCAGAATTCAGAGAAGGTTAACCCCTTTGAAAATTTCGCAAAATGCGACCAGAATTCCGAGAAGGCTAACCCCTTTGAAAATTTCGAAAAATGCGCCCAGAATACCGAGAAGGCTAACCCCTTTGGAAATTTCGAAAAATGCGCCCAGAATTACGAGAAGGCTAACCCCTTTGAAAATTTCGAAGAATTCCGAGAAAATTACGAAAAATGCGCCCAGAATTCCGAGAAGGCTAACACCTTTGAAAATTTCGAAAAATGCGCCCAGAATTCCGAGAAGGCTAACCCCTTTGAAAATTTCGAAATATGCGCCCAGAATTCCGAGAAGGCTAACCCCTTTGAAAATTTCGAAAAATGCGCCCACAATTCCGAAGAGGCTAACCCTTTGGAAAATTTCGAAAAATGCGCCCAGAATTACGAGAAGGCTAACCCCTTTGAAAATTTCGAAGAATGCGCCCAGAATTCCGAGATGGCTAACCCCTTTGAAAATTTGGGAAAATGCGCCCAGAATTCCGAGAAGGCTAACCCCTTCTAAAATTTCGAAAATGCGCCCAGAATTCCGAGAAGGCTAACCCCTTCTAAAATTTCCGAAAACTGCGCCAGATTCCGAGAAGGCTAACCCCTTTGAAAATTTCGAAGAATGCGCCCAGAATTCCGAGAAGGCTAACCCCTTTGAAAATTTGGGAAAATGCGCCCAGAATTCCGAGAAGGCTAACCCTTTGAAAATTTCGAAAAATGCGCCCAGAATTCCGAGAAGGCTAAACCCTTTGAAAATTTCGAAAAATGCGCCCAGAATTCCGAGAAGGCTAACCCCTTTGGAAATTTCGAAAAATGCGCCCAGAATTACGAGATGGCTAACCCCTTTGAAAATTTCGAAGAATGCGCCCAGAATTCCGAGAAGGCTGACCCTTTGAAAATTTGGGAAAATGCGCCCAGAATTCCCGAGAAGGCTAACCCCTTTGAAAATTTCGAAAATTCGCCCAGAATTCCGAGAAGGCTAAACCCTTTGAAAATTTCGAAAAATGCGCCCAGAATTCCGAGAAGGCTAACCCCTTTGGAAATTCGAAAAATGCGCCCAGAATTCCGAGAGGGCTAACCCCTTTGAAAATTTCGAAAAATGCGCCCAGAATTCCGAGAGGGCTAACCCCTTCTAAAATTTCGAAAAATGCGCCCAGAATTCCGAGAAGGCTAACCCCTTTGGAAATTTCGAAAAATGCGCCCAGAATTACGAGATGGCTAACCCCTTTGAAAATTTCGAAGAATGCGCCCAGAATTCCGAGAAGGCTAACCCCTTTAAAAATATCGAAAAATGCGCCCAGAATTCCGAGAAGGCTAACCCCTTCTAAAATTTCGAAAAATGCGCCCAGAATTCCGAGAAGGCTAACCCCTTTGAAAATTTAGAAAAATGCGCCCAGAATTCCGAGAAGGCTAACCCCTTTGAAAATTTCGAAAAATGCGCCCAGAATTCCGAGAGGGCCAACCCCTTCTAAAATTACGAAAAATGCGCCCAGAATTCCGAGAAGGCTAACCCCTTCTAAAATTACGAAAATGAGCCCAGGATTCCGAGAAGGCTAACCCCTTTGAAAATTTCGAAAAATGCGCCCAGAATTCCGAGAAGGCTAACCTCTTTGAAAATTTCGAAAAATGCCGCCAGAATTCCGAGAAGGCTAACCTCTTTGAAAATTTCAAAAAAATGCGCCCAGAATTCCGAGAAGGCTAACCTCTTTGAAAATTTCGAAAAATGCGCCCAGAATTCCGAGAAGGCTAACCCCTTTGAAAATTTCGAAAATGCGCCCAGAATTCCGAGAAGGCTAACCTCTTTGAAAATTTCGAAAAATGCGCCCAGAATTCCGAGATTGCTAACCCCTTTGAAAATTTTCGAAAAATGCGCCCAGAATTCCGAGTAGGCTAACCCCTATGAAAATTTCGAAAAATGCGCTCAGAATTCCGAAAAGGCTAACCCCTATGAAAATTCGAAAAATGTGCCCAGAATTCCGAGAAGGCTAACCCTTTGAAAATTTCGAAAATGCGCCCAGAATTCCGAGAAGGCTAACCCCTTTGAAAATTTCCGAAAAATGCGCCAGAATTCCGAGAAGGCTAACCCCTTTGAAAATTCAGAAAAATGCGCCCAGAATTCAGAGAAGGCTAACCCCTTTGAAAATTTCGCAAAATGCGACCAGAATTCCGAGAAGGCTAACCCCTTTGAAAATTTCGAAAAATGCGCCCAGAATACCGAGAAGGCTAACCCCTTTGGAAATTTCGAAAAATGCGCCCAGAATTACGAGAAGGCTAACCCCTTTGAAAATTTCGAAGAATTCCGAGAAAATTACGAAAAATGCGCCCAGAATTCCGAGAAGGCTAACACCTTTGAAAATTTCGAAAAATGCGCCCAGAATTCCGAGAAGGCTAACCCTTTTGAAAATTACGAAAAATGCGCCCACAATTCCGAGAAGGCTAACCCCTTTGAAAATTTCGAAAAATGCGCCCAGAATTCCGAGAAGGCTAATCCCTTAGAAAATTTCGAAAAATGCGCCCAGAATTCCGAGAAGGCTAACCCCTTTGAAAATTTCGAAAAATGCGCCCAGAATTCCGAGAGGGCTAACCCCTTTAAAAATTTCGAAAAATGCGCCCAGAATTCCGAGAAGGCTAACCCCTTCTAAAATTTCGAAAAATGCGCCCAGAATTCCGAGAAGGCTAACCCCTTTCGAAATTTCGAAAAATGCGCCCAGAATTACGAGATGGCTAACCCCTTTGAAAATTTCGAAGAATGCGCCCAGAATTCCGAGAAGGCTAACCCCTTTGAAAATATCGAAAAATGCGCCCAGAATTCCGAGAAGGCTAACCCCTTCTAAAATTTCGAAAAATGCGCCCAGAATTCCGAGAAGGCTAACCCCTTTGAAAATTTCGAAAAATGCGCCCAGAATTCCGAGAAGGCTAACCCCTTTTGAAATTTCGTAAAATGCGCCCAGAATTCCGAGAATCCTAACACCTTTGAAAATTTCGAAAAATGCGCCCAGAATTCCGTGAAGGCTAACCCCTTTGAAAATTTCGAAAAATGCGCCCAGAATTCCGAGAAGGCTAACCTCTTTGAGAAATTTCGAAAAATGCGCCCAGAATTCCGAGAAGGCTAACCCCTTTGAAAATTTCGAAAAATGCGCCCATAATTCCGTGAAGGCTAACCCCTTTGAAAATTTCGAAAAATGCGCCCAGAATTCCGAGAAGGCTAACCCCTTTGAAAATTCCAAAACATGCGCCCAGAATTCCGAGAAGGCTAACCCCTTTGAAAATTTAGAAAAATGCGCCCAGAATTCCGAGAAGGCTAACCCCTTTGAAAATTTCGAAAAATGCGCCCAGAATTCCGAGAGGGCCAACCCCTTCTAAAATTACGAAAAATGCGGCCAGAATTCCGAGAATTCTAACCCCTTCTAAAATTACGAAAAATGAGCCCAGGATTCCGAGAAGGCTAACCCCTTTGAAAATTTCGAAAAATGCGCTCAGAATTCCGAGAAGGCTAACACCTTTGAAAATTTCGAAAAATGCGCCCAGAATTCCGAGAAGGCTAACCCCTTTGAAAATTTCGAAAAATGCGCCCAGAATTCCGAGAAGGCTAACCTCTTTGAAAATTTCGAAAAATGCGCCCAGAATTCCGAGAATGCTAACCCCTTTGAAAATTTCGAAAAATGCGCCCAGAATTCCGAGTAGGCTAACCCCTATGAAAATTTCGAAAAATGCGCCCAGAATTCCGAAAAGGCTAACCCCTATGAAAATTTCGAAAAATGCGCCCAGAATTCCGAGAAGGCTAACCCCTTCTAAAATTACGAAAAATGCGCCCAGAATTCCGAGAAGGCTAACCCCTTTGTAAATTTCGAAAAATGCCTCCAGAATTTCGAGAAGGCTAACCCCTTTGAAAATTCAGAAAAATGCGCCCAGAATTCAGAGAAGGCTAACCCCTTTGAAAATTTCGCAAAATGCGACCAGAATTCCGAGAAGGCTAACCCCTTTGAAAATTTCGAAAAATGCGCCCAGAATACCGAGAAGGCTAACCCCTTTGGAAATTTCGAAAAATGCGCCCAGAATTACGAGAAGGCTAACCCCTTTGAAAATTTCGAAGAATTCCGAGAAAATTACGAAAAATGCGCCCAGAATTCCGAGAAGGCTAACACCTTTGAAAATTTCGAAAAATGCGCCCAGAATTCCGAGAAGGCTAACCCCTTTGAAAATTTCGAAATATGCGCCCAGAATTCCGAGAAGGCTAACCCCTTTGAAAATTTCGAAAAATGCGCCCACAATTCCGAAGAGGCTAACCCCTTTGAAAATTTCGAAAAATGCGCCCAGAATTACGAGAAGGCTAACCCCTTTGAAAATTTCGAAGAATGCGCCCAGAATTCCGAGAAGGCTAACCCCTTCTAAAATTTCGAAAAATGCGCCCAGAATTCCGAGAAGGCTAACCCCTTCTAAAATTTCGAAAAATGCGCCAAGAATTCCGAGAAGGCTAACCCCTTGGAAAATTTCGAAAAATGCGTCCAGAATTCCGAGAAGGCTAACCCCTTTGAAAATTTCGAAAAATGCACCCAGAATTTCGAGAAGGCTTAACCCCTTTGAAAATTTCGAAAAATGCGCCCAGAATTCCGAGAAGGCTAACCCCTTTGAAAATTACGAAAAATGCGCCCAGAATTCCGAGAAGGCTAACCCCTTTGAAAATTTCGAAAAATGCGCCCACAATTCCGAAGAGGCTAACCCCTTTGAAAATTTCGAAAAATGCGCCCACAATTCCGAGAAGGCTAACCCCTTTGAAAATTTCGAAAAATGCGCCCAGAATTCCGAGAAGGCTAACCCCTTTGAAAATTTCGAAGAATGCGCCCAGAATTCCGAGAAGGCTAACCCCTTTGAAAATTTGGGAAAATGCGCCCAGAATTCCGAGAAGGCTAACCCCTTTGAAAATTTCGAAAAATGCGCCCAGAATTCCGAGAAGGCTAAACCCTTTGAAAATTTCGAAAAATGCGCCCAGAATTCCGAGAAGGCTAACCCCTTTGAAAATTTCGAAAAATGCGCCCAGAATTCCGAGAGGGCTAACCCCTTCTAAAATTTCGAAAAATGCGCCCAGAATTCCGAGAAGGCTAACCCCTTTGGAAATTTCGAAAAATGCGCCCAGAATTACGAGATGGCTAACCCCTTTGAAAATTTCGAAGAATGCGCCCAGAATTCCGAGAAGGCTAACCCCTTTAAAAATATCGAAAAATGCGCCCAGAATTCCGAGAAGGCTAACCCCTTCTAAAATTTCGAAAAATGCGCCCAGAATTCCGAGAAGGCTAACCCCTTTGAAAATTTAGAAAAATGCGCCCAGAATTCCGAGAAGGCTAACCCCTTTGAAAATTTCGAAAAATGCGCCCAGAATTCCGAGAGGGCCAACCCCTTCTAAAATTACGAAAAATGCGCCCAGAATTCCGAGAAGGCTAACCCCTTCTAAAATTACGAAAAATGAGCCCAGGATTCCGAGAAGGCTAACCCCTTTGAAAATTTCGAAAAATGCGCTCAGAATTCCGAGAAGGCTAACACCTTTGAAAATTTCGAAAAATGCGCCCAGAATTCCGAGATGGCTAACCTCTTTGAAAATTTCGAAAAATGCGCCCAGAATTCCGAGAAGGCTAACCTCTTTGAAAATTTCAAAAAATGCGCCCAGAATTCCGAGAAGGCTAACCTCTTTGAAAATTTCGAAAAATGCGCCCAGAATTCCGAGAAGGCTAACCCCTTTGAAAATTTCGAAAAATGCGCCCAGAATTCCGAGAAGGCTAAGCTCTTTGAAAATTTCGAAAAATGCGCCCAGAATTCCGAGAATGCTAACCCCTTTGAAAATTTCGAAAAATGCGCCCAGAATTCCGAGAAGGCTAACCCCTTTGAAAATTCCAAAACATGCGCCCAGAATTCCGAGAAGGCTAACCCCTTTGAAAATTTAGAAAAATGCGCCCAGAATTTCGAGGAGGCTAACCCCTTTGAAAATTTCGAAAAATGCGCCAAGAATTCCGAGAGGGCTAACCCCTTCTAAAATTACGAAAAATGCGCCCAGAATTCCGAGAAGGCTAACCCCTTCTAAAATTACGAAAAATGAGCCCAGAATTCCGAGAAGGCTAACCCCTTTGAAAATTTCGAAAAATGCGCTCAGAATTCCGAGAAGGCTAACACCTTTGAAAATTTCGAAAAATGCGCCCAGAATTCCGAGAAGGCTAACCTCTTTGAAAATTTCGAAAAATGCGCCCAGAATTCCGAGAAGGCTAACCCCTTTGAAAATTTCGAAAAATGCGCCCAGAATTCCGAGAAGGCTAACCCTTTTGAAAATTTCGAAAAATGCGCCCAGAATTCCGAGAAGGCTAACCTGTTTGAAAATTTCGAAAAATGCGCCCAGAATTCCGAGAAGGCTAACCCCTTTGAAAATTTCGAAAAATGCGCCCAGAATTCCGAGTAGGCTAACCCCTATGAAAATTTAGAAAAATGCGCCCAGAATTCCGAGAAGGCTAACCCCTTTGAAAATATCGCAAAATGTGACCAGAATTCCGAGAAGGCTAACCCCTTTGAAAATTTCGAAAAATGCGCCCAGAATTCCGAGAAGGCTAACCCCTTTGAAAATTGCGAAAAATGCGCCCAGAATTCCGAGAAGGCTAACCCTTTTGAAAATTACGAAAAATGCGCCCAGAATTCCGAGAAGGCTAACCCCTTTGAAAATTTCGAAAAATGCGCCCAGAATTCCGAGAGGGCTAACCCCTTCTAAAATTTCGAAAAATGCGCCCAGAATTCCGAGAAGGCTAACCCCTTTGGAAATTTCGAAAAATGCGCCCAGAATTACGAGATGGCTAACCCCTTTGAAAATTTCGAAGAATGCGCCCAGAATTCCGAGAAGGCTAACCCCTTTAAAAATATCGAAAAATGCGCCCAGAATTCCGAGAAGGCTAACCCCTTCTAAAATTTCGAAAAATGCGCCCAGAATTCCGAGAAGGCTAACCCCTTTGAAAATTTAGAAAAATGCGCCCAGAATTCCGAGAAGGCTAACCCCTTTGAAAATTTCGAAAAATGCGCCCAGAATTCCGAGAGGGCCAACCCCTTCTAAAATTACGAAAAATGCGCCCAGAATTCCGAGAAGGCTAACCCCTTCTAAAATTACGAAAAATGAGCCCAGGATTCCGAGAAGGCTAACCCCTTTGAAAATTTCGAAAAATGCGCTCAGAATTCCGAGAAGGCTAACACCTTTGAAAATTTCGAAAAATGCGCCCAGAATTCCGAGAAGGCTAACCTCTTTGAAAATTTCGAAAAATGCGCCCAGAATTCCGAGAAGGCTATCCTCTTTGAAAATTTCAAAAAATGCGCCCAGAATTCCGAGAAGGCTAACCTCTTTGAAAATTTCGAAAAATGCGCCCAGAATTCCGAGATGGCTAACCCCTTTGAAAATTTCGAAAAATGCGCCCAGAATTCCGAGAAGGCTAAGCTCTTTGAAAATTTCGAAAAATGCGCCCAGAATTCCGAGAAGGCTAACCCATTCTAAAATTTCGAAAAATGCGCCCAGAATTCCGAGAAGGCTAACCCCTTTCGAAATTTCGAAAAATGCGCCCAGAATTACGAGATGGCTAACCCCTTTGAAAATTTCGAAGAATGCGCCCAGAATTCCGAGAAGGCTAACCCCTTTGAAAATATCGAAAAATGCGCCCAGAATTCCGAGAAGGCTAACCCCTTCTAAAATTTCGAAAAATGCGCCCAGAATTCCGAGAAGGCTAACACCTTTGAAAATTTCGAAAAATGCGCCCAGAATTCCGAGAAGGCTAACCCCTTTTGAAATTTCGTAAAATGCGCCCAGAATTCCGAGAAGGCTAACACCTTTGAAAATTTCGAAAAATGCGCCCAGAATTCCGTGAAGGCTAACCCCTTTGAAAATTTCGAAAAATGCGCCCAGAATTCCGAGAAGGCTAACCTCTTTGAGAAATTTCGAAAAATGCGCCCAGAATTCCGAGAAGGCTAACCCCTTTGAAAATTTCGAAAAATGCGCCCATAATTCCGTGAAGGCTAACCCCTTTGAAAATTTCGAAAAATGTGCCCAGAATTCCGAGAAGGCTAACCCCTTTGAAAATTCCAAAACATGCGCCCAGAATTCCGAGAAGGCTAACCCCTTTGAAAATTTAGAAAAATGCGCCCAGAATTCCGAGAAGGCTAACCCCTTTGAAAATTTCGAAAAATGCGCCCAGAATTCCGAGAGGGCCAACCCCTTCTAAAATTACGAAAAATGCGCCCAGAATTCCGAGAATTCTAACCCCTTCTAAAATTACGAAAAATGAGCCCAGGATTCCGAGAAGGCTAACCCCTTTGAAAATTTCGAAAAATGCGCTCAGAATTCCGAGAAGGCTAACACCTTTGAAAATTTCGAAAAATGCGCCCAGAATTCCGAGAAGGCTAACCCCTTTGAAAATTTCGAAAAATGCGCCCAGAATTCCGAGAAGGCTAACCTCTTTGAAAATTTCGAAAAATGCGCCCAGAATTCCGAGAATGCTAACCCCTTTGAAAATTTCGAAAAATGCGCCCAGAATTCCGAGTAGGCTAACCCCTATGAAAATTTCGAAAAATGCGCCCAGAATTCCGAAAAGGCTAACCCCTATGAAAATTTCGAAAAATGCTTCCAGAATTCCGAGAAGGCTAACCCCTTCTAAAATTACGAAAAATGCGCCCAGAATTCCGAGAATGCTAACCCCTTTGAAAATTTCGAAAAATGCGCCCAGAATACCGAGAAGGCTAACCCCTTTGGAAATTTCGAAAAATGCGCCCAGAATTACGAGAAGGCTAACCCCTTTGAAAATTTCGAAGAATTCCGAGAAAATTACGAAAAATGCGCCCAGAATTCCGAGAAGGCTAACACCTTTGAAAATTTCGAAAAATGCGCCCAGAATTCCGAGAAGGCTAACCCCTTTGAAAATTTCGAAATATGCGCCCAGAATTCCGAAGAGGCTAACCCCTTTGAAAATTTCGAAAAATGCGCCCAGAATTACGAGAAGGCTAACCCCTTTGAAAATTTCGAAGAATGCGCCCAGAATTCCGAGAAGGCTAACCCCTTTGAAAATTTGGGAAAATGCGCCCAGAATTCCGAGAAGGCTAACCCCTTCTAAAATTTCGAAAAATGCGCCCAGAATTCCGAGAAGGCTAACCCCTTCTAAAATTTCGAAAAATGCGCCCAGAATTCCGAGAAGGCTAACCCCTTGGAAAATTTCGAAAAATGCGTCCAGAATTCCGAGAAGGCTAACCCCTTTGAAAATTTCGAAAAATGCACCCAGAATTTCGAGAAGGCTTAACCCCTTTGAAAATTTCGAAAAATGCGCCCAGAATTCCGAGAAGGCTAACCCCTTTGAAAATTACGAAAAATGCGCCCAGCATTCCGTTTAGGCTAACAACCCCTTTGAAAATTTCGAAAAATGCGCCCACAATTCCGAGAAGGCTAAACCCTTTGAAAATTTCGAAAAATGCGCCCAGAATTCCGAGAAGGCTAACCCCTTTGAAAATTTCGAAGAATGCGCCCAGAATTCCGAGAAGGCTAACCCCTTTGAAAATTTGGGAAAATGCGCCCAGAATTCCGAGAAGGCTAACCCCTTTGAAAATTTCGAAAAATGCGCCCAGAATTCCGAGAAGGCTAAACCCTTTGAAAATTTCGAAAAATGCGCCCAGAATTCCGAGAAGGCTAACCCCTTTGAAAATTTCGAAAAATGCGCCCAGAATTCCGAGAAGGCTAACCCCTTCTAAAATTTCGAAAAATGCGCCCAGAATTCCGAGAAGGCTAACCTCTTTGAAAATTTCGAAAAATGCGCCCAGAATTCCGAGAAGGCTAACCCCTTTGAAAATTTCGAAAAATGCGCCCAGAATTCCGTGAAGGCTAACCCCTTTGAAAATTTCGAAAAATGCGCCCAGAATTCCGAGAAGGCTAACCCCTTTGAAAATTCCAAAACATGCGCCCAGAATTCCGAGAAGGCTAACCCCTTTGAAAATTTAGAAAAATGCGCCCAGAATTCCGAGAAGGCTAACCCCTTTGAAAATTTCGAAAAATGCGCCAAGAATTCCGAGAGGGCTAACCCCTTCTAAAATTACGAAAAATGCGCCCAGAATTCCGAGAAGGCTAACCCCTTCTAAAATTACGAAAAATGAGCCCAGAATTCCGAGAAGGCTAACCCCTTTGAAAATTTCGAAAAATGCGCTCAGAATTCCGAGAAGGCTAACACCTTTGAAAATTTCGAAAAATGCGCCCAGAATTCCGAGAAGGCTAACCTCTTTGAAAATTTCGAAAAATGCGCCCAGAATTCCGAGAAGGCTAACCCCTTTGAAAATTTCGAAAAATGCGCCCAGAATTCCGAGAAGGCTAACCCCTTTGAAAATTTCGAAAAATGCGCCCAGAATTCCGAGAAGGCTAACCTGTTTGAAAATTTCGAAAAATGCGCCCAGAATTCCGAGAAGGCTAACCCCTTTGAAAATTTCGAAAAATGCGCCCAGAATTCCGAGTAGGCTAACCCCTATGAAAATTTAGAAAAATGCGCCCAGAATTCCGAGAAGGCTAACCCCTTTGAAAATATCGCAAAATGTGACCAGAATTCCGAGAAGGCTAACCCCTTTGAAAATTTCGAAAAATGCGCCCAGAATTCCGAGAAGGCTAACCCCTTTGAAAATTGCGAAAAATGCGCCCAGAATTCCGAGAAGGCTAACCCTTTTGAAAATTACGAAAAATGCGCCCACAATTCCGAGAAGGCTAACCCCTTTGAAAATTTCGAAAAATGCGCCCAGAATTCCGAGAAGGCTAAACCCTTTGAAAATTTCGAAAAATGCGCCCAGAATTCCGAGAAGGCTAACCCCTTTAAAAATTTCGAAAAATGCGCCCAGAATTCCGAGAGGGCTAACCCCTTCTAAAATTTCGAAAAATGCGCCCAGAATTCCGAGAAGGCTAACCACTTTGGAAATTTCGAAAAATGCGCCCTGAATTACGAGATGGCTAACCCCTTTGAAAATTTCGAAGAATGCGCCCAGAATTCCGAGAAGGCTAACCCCTTTAAAAATATCGAAAAATGCGCCCAGAATTCCGAGAAGGCTAACCCCTTCTAAAATTTCGAAAAATGCGCCCAGAATTCCGAGAAGGCTAACCCCTTTGAAAATTTAGAAAAATGCGCCCAGAATTCCGAGAAGGCTAACCCCTTTGAAAATTTCGAAAAATGCGCCCAGAATTCCGAGAGGGCCAACCCCTTCTAAAATTACGAAAAATGCGCCCAGAATTCCGAGAAGGCTAACCCCTTCTAAAATTACGAAAAATGAGCCCAGGATTCCGAGAAGGCTAACCCCTTTGAAAATTTCGAAAAATGCGCTCAGAATTCCGAGAAGGCTAACACCTTTGAAAATTTCGAAAAATGCGCCCAGAATTCCGAGAAGGCTAACCTCTTTGAAAATTTCGAAAAATGCGCCCAGAATTCCGAGAAGGCTAACCTCTTTGAAAATTTCAAAAAATGCGCCCAGAATTCCGAGAAGGCTAACCTCTTTGAAAATTTCGAAAAATGCGCCCAGAATTCCGAGAAGGCTAACCCCTTTGAAAATTTCGAAAAATGCGCCCAGAATTCCGAGAAGGCTAAGCTCTTTGAAAATTTCGAAAAATGCGCCCAGAATTCCGAGAAGGCTAACCCCTTTGAAAATTTCGAAAAATGCGCCCAGAATTCCGAGTAGGCTAACCCCTATGAAAATTTCGAAAAATGCGACCAGAATTCCGAGAAGGCTAACCCCTTTGAAAATTTCGAAAAATGCGCCCAGAATACCGAGAAGGCTAACCCCTTTGGAAATTTCGAAAAATGCGCCCAGAATTACGAGAAGGCTAACCCCTTTGAAAATTTCGAAGAATTCCGAGAAAATTACGAAAAATGCGCCCAGAATTCCGAGAAGGCTAACACCTTTGAAAATTTCGAAAAATGCGCCCAGAATTCCGAGAAGGCTAACTCCTTTGAAAATTTCGAAATATGCGCCCAGAATTCCGAGAAGGCTAACCCCTTTGAAAATTTCGAAAAATGCGCCCACGATTCCGAAGAGGCTAACCCCTTTGAAAATTTCGAAAAATGCGCCCAGAATTACGAGAAGGCTAACCCCTTTGAAAATTTCGAAGAATGCGCCCAGAATTCCGAGAAGGCTAACCCCTTTGAAAATTTGGGAAAATGCGCCCAGAATTCCGAGAAGGCTAACCCCTTCTAAAATTTCGAAAAATGCGCCCAGAATTCCGAGAAGGCTAACCCCTTCTAAAATTTCGAAAAATGCGCCCAGAATTCCGAGAAGGCTAACCCCTTGGAAAATTTCGAAAAATGCGTCCAGAATTCCGAGAAGGCTAACCCCTTTGAAAATTTCGAAAAATGCACCCAGAATTTCGAGAAGGCTTAACCCCTTTGAAAATTTCGAAAAATGCGCCCAGAATTCCGAGAAGGCTAACCCCTTTGAAAATTTCCAAAAATGCGCCCAGAATTCCGAGAAGGCTAACCCCTTTGAAAATTTCGAAAAATTCGCCCAGAATTCCAAGAAGGCAAACCCCTTTGAAAATTTCGAAAAATGCGCCCACAATTCCGAGAAGGCTAACTCCTTTGAAAATTACGAAAAATGCGCCCAGCATTCCGAGAAGGCTAACAACCCCTTTGAAAATTTCGAAAAATGCGCCCACAATTCCGAGAAGGCTAACCCCTTTGAAAATTTCGAAAATGCGCCCAGAATTCCGAGAAGGCTAACCCTTTTTAAAATTTCGAAGAATGCGCCCAGAATTCCGAGAAGGCTAACCCCTTTGAAAATTTGGGAAAATGCGCCCAGAATTCCGAGAAGGCTAAACCCTTTGAAAATTTCGAAAAATGCGCCCAGAATTCCGAGAAGGCTAACCCCTTTGAAAATTTCGAAAAATACGCCCAGAATTCCGAGAAGGCTAACCCCTTCTAAAATTTCGAAAAATGCGCCCAGAATTCCGAGAAGGCTAACCCCTTTGAAAATATCGAAAAATGCGCCCAGAATTTCGAGAAGGCTAACCCCTTTGAAAATTTCGAAAAATGCGCCCAGAAAATCCGAGAAGGCTAACCTGTTTGAAAATTTCGAAAAATGCGCCCAGAATTCCGAGAAGGCTAACCCCTTTGAAAATTTCGAAAAATGCGCCCAGAATTCCGAGTAGGCTAACCCCTATGAAAATTTAGAAAAATGCGCCCAGAATTCCGAGAAGGCTAACCCCTTTGAAAATATCGCAAAACGCGACCAGAATTCCGAGAAGGCTAACCCCTTTGAAAATTTCGAAAAATGCGCCCAGAATTCCGAGAAGGCTAACCCCTTTGAAAATTTCGAAAAATGCGCCCAGAATTCCGAGAAGGCTAACCCTTTTGAAAATTACGAAAAATGCGCCCACAATTCCGAGAAGGCTAACCCCTTTGAAAATTTCGAAAAATGCGCCCAGAATTCCGAGAAGGCTAACCCCTTTGAAAATTTCGAAAAATGCGCCCAGAATTCCGAGAGGGCTAACCCCTTCTAAAATTTCGAAAAATGCGCCCAGAATTCCGAGAAGGCTAACCCCTTTGGAAATTTCGAAAAATGCGCCCAGAATTACGAGATGGCTAACCCCTTTGAAAATTTCGAAGAATGCGCCCAGAATTCCGAGAAGGCTAACCCCTTTAAAAATATCGAAAAATGCGCCCAGAATTCCGAGAAGGCTAACCCCTTCTAAAATTTCGAAAAATGCGCCCAGAATTCCGAGAAGGCTAACCCCTTTGAAAATTTAGAAAAATGCGCCCAGAATTCCGAGAAGGCTAACCCCTTTGAAAATTTCGAAAAATGCGCCCAGAATTCCGAGAGGGCCAACCCCTTCTAAAATTACGAAAAATGCGCCCAGAATTCCGAGAAGGCTAACCCCTTCTAAAATTACGAAAAATGAGCCCAGGATTCCGAGAAGGCTAACCCCTTTGAAAATTTCGAAAAATGCGCTCAGAATTCCGAGAAGGCTAACACCTTTGAAAATTTCGAAAAATGCGCCCAGAATTCCGAGAAGGCTAACCTCTTTGAAAATTTCGAAAAATGCGCCCAGAATTCCGAGAAGGCTAACCTCTTTGAAAATTTCAAAAAATGCGCCCAGAATTCCGAGAAGGCTAACCTCTTTGAAAATTTCGAAAAATGCGCCCAGAATTCCGAGAAGGCTAACCCCTTTGAAAATTTCGAAAAATGCGCCCAGAATTCCGAGAAGGCTAACCTCTTTGAAAATTTCGAAAAATGCGCCCAGAATTCCGAGAATGCTAACCCCTTTGAAAATTTCGAAAAATGCGCCCAGAATTCCGAGTAGGCTAACCCCTATGAAAATTTCGAAAAATGCGACCAGAATTCCGAGAAGGCTAACCCCTTTGAAAATTTCGAAAAATGCGCCCAGAATACCGAGAAGGCTAACCCCTTTGGAAATTTCGAAAAATGCGCCCAGAATTACGAGAAGGCTAACCCCTTTGAAAATTTCGAAGAATTCCGAGAAAATTACGAAAAATGCGCCCAGAATTCCGAGAAGGCTAACACCTTTGAAAATTTCGAAAAATGCGCCCAGAATTCCGAGAAGGCTAACCCCTTTGAAAATTTCGAAATATGCGCCCAGAATTCCGAGAAGGCTAATCCCTTTGAAAATTTCGAAAAATGCGCCCACAATTCCGAAGAGGCTAACCCCTTTGAAAATTTCGAAAAATGCGCCCAGAATTACGAGAAGGCTAACCCCTTTGAAAATTTCGAAGAATGCGCCCAGAATTCCGAGAAGGCTAACCCCTTTGAAAATTTGGGAAAATGCGCCCAGAATTCCGAGAAGGCTAACCCCTTCTAAAATTTCGAAAAATGCGCCCAGAATTCCGAGAAGGCTAACCCCTTCTAAAATTTCGAAAAATGCGCCCAGAATTCCGAGAAGGCTAACCCCTTGGAAAATTTCGAAAAATGAGTCCAGAATTCCGAGAAGGCTAACCCCTTTGAAAATTTCGAAAAATGCACCCAGAATTTCGAGAAGGCTTAACCCCTTTGAAAATTTCGAAAAATGCGCCCAGAATTCCGAGAAGGCTAACCCCTTTGAAAATTTCCAAAAATGCGCCCAGAATTCCGAGAAGGCTAACCCCTTTGAAAATTTCGAAAAATTCGCCCGAATTCCAAGAAGGCAAACCCCTTTGAAAATTTCGAAAAATGCGCCCACATTTCCGAGAAGGCTAACTCCTTTGAAAATTACGAAAAATGCGCCCAGCATTCCGAGAAGGCTAACAACCCCTTTGAAAATTTCGAAAAATGCGCCCACAATTCCGAGAAGGCTAACCCCTTTGAAAATTTCGAAAAATGCGCCCAGAATTCCGAGAAGGCTAACCCCTTTGAAAATTTCGAAGAATGCGCCCAGAATTCCGAGAAGGCTAACCCCTTTGAAAATTTGGGAAAATGCGCCCAGAATTCCGAGAAGGCTAACCCCTTTGAAAATTTCGAAAAATGCGCCCAGAATTCCGAGAAGGCTAAACCCTTTGAAAATTTCGAAAAATGCGCCCAGAATTCCGAGAAGGCTAACCCCTTTGAAAATTTCGAAAAATGCGCCCAGAATTCCGAGAAGGCTAACCCCTTCTAAAATTTCGAAAAATGCGCCCAGAATTCCGAGAAGGCTAACCCCTTTGAAAATATCGAAAAATGCGCCCAGAATTTCGAGAAGGCTAACCCCTTCTAAAATTTCGAAAAATGCGCCCAGAATTCCGAGAAGGCTAACCCCTTTGAAAATTTCGAAAAATGCGCCCAGAATTCCGAGAAGGCTAACCCCTTTGGAAATTTCGTAAAATGCGCCCTGAATTCCGAGAAGGCTAACACCTTTGAAAATTTCGAAAAATGCGCCCAGAATTCCGTGAAGGCTAACCCCTTTGAAAATTTCGAAAAATGCGCCCAGAATTCAGAGAAGGCTAACCTCTTTGAAAATTTCGAAAAATGCGCCCAGAATTCCGAGAAGGCTAACCCCCTTGAAAATTTCGAAAAATGCGCCCAGAATTCCGTGAAGGCTAACCCCTTTGAAAATTTCGAAAAATGCGCCCAGAATTCCGAGAAGGCTAACCACTTTGAAAATTCCAAAACATGCGCCCAGAATTCCGAGAAGGCTAACCCCTTTGAAAATTTAGAAAAATGCGCCCAGAATTCCGAGAAGGCTAACCCCTTCTAAAATTACGAAAAATGAGCCCAGAATTCCGAGAAGGCTAACCCCTTTGAAAATTTCGAAAAATGCGCTCAGAATTCCGAGAAGGCTAACACCTTTGAAAATTTCGAAAAATGCGCCCAGAATTCCGAGAAGGCTAACCTCTTTGAAAATTTCGAAAAATGCGCCCAGAATTCCGAGAAGGCTAACCCCTTTGAAAATTTCGAAAAATGCGCCCAGAATTCCGAGAAGGCTAACCCCTTTGAAAATTTCGAAAAATGCGCCCAGAATTCCGAGAAGGCTAACCTGTTTGAAAATTTCGAAAAATGCGCCCAGAATTCCGAGAAGGCTAACCCCTTTGAAAATTTCGAAAAATGCGCCCAGAATTCCGAGTAGGCTAACCCCTATGAAAATTTAGAAAAATGCGCCCAGAATTCCGAGAAGGCTAACCCCTTTGAAAATATCGCAAAATGCGACCAGAATTCCGAGAAGGCTAACCCCTTTGAAAATTTCTAAAAATGCGCCCAGAATTCCGAGAAGGCTAACCCCTTTGAAAATTTCGAAAAATGCGCCCAGAATTCCGAGAAGGCTAACCCTTTTGAAAATTACGAAAAATGCGCCCACAATTCCGAGAAGGCTAACCCCTTTGAAAATTTCGAAAAATGCGCCCAGAATTCCGAGAAGGCTAAACCCTTTGAAAATTTCGAAAAATGCGCCCAGAATTCCGAGAAGGCTAACCCCTTTGAAAATTTCGAAAAATGCGCCCAGAATTCCGAGAGGGCTAACCCCTTCTAAAATTTCGAAAAATGCGCCCAGAATTCCGAGAAGGCTAACCCCTTTGGAAATTTCGAAAAATGCGCCCAGAATTACGAGATGGCTAACCCCTTTGAAAATTTCGAAGAATGCGCCCAGAATTCCGAGAAGGCTAACCCCTTTAAAAATATCGAAAAATGCGCCCAGAATTCCGAGAAGGCTAACCCCTTCTAAAATTTCGAAAAATGCGCCCAGAATTCCGAGAAGGCTAACCCCTTTGAAAATTTAGAAAAATGCGCCCAGAATTCCGAGAAGGCTAACCCCTTTGAAAATTTCGAAAAATGCGCCCAGAATTCCGAGAGAGCCAACCCCTTCTAAAATTACGAAAAATGCGCCCAGAATTCCGAGAAGGCTAACCCCTTCTAAAATTACGAAAAATGAGCCCAGGATTCCGAGAAGGCTAACCCCTTTGAAAATTTCGAAAAATGCGCTCAGAATTCCGAGAAGGCTAACACCTTTGAAAATTTCGAAAAATGCGCCCAGAATTCCGAGAAGGCTAACCTCTTTGAAAATTTAGAAAAATGCGCCCAGAATTCCGAGAAGGCTAACCTCTTTGAAAATTTCAAAAAATGCGCCCAGAATTCCGAGAAGGCTAACCTCTTTGAAAATTTCGAAAAATGCGCCCAGAATTCCGAGAAGGCTAACCCCTTTGAAAATGTCGAAAAATGAGCCCAGAATTCCGAGAAGGCTAACCTCTTTGAAAATTTCGAAAAATGCGCCCAGAATTCCGAGAATGCTAACCCCTTTGAAAATTTCGAAAAATGCGCCCAGAATTCCGAGTAGGCTAACCCCTATGAAAATTTCGAAAAATGCGCCCAGAATTCCGAAAAGGCTAACCCCTATGAAAATTTCGAAAAATGTGCCCAGAATTCCGAGAAGGCTAACCCCTTTGAAAATTTCGAAAAATGCGCCCAGAATTCCGAGAAGGCTAACCCCTTTGAAAATTTCGAAAAATGCGCCCAGAATTCCGAGAAGGCTAACCCCTTTGAAAATTCAGAAAAATGCGCCCAGAATTCAGAGAAGGCTAACCCCTTTGAAAATTTCGCAAAATGCGACCAGAATTCCGAGAAGGCTAACCCCTTTGAAAATTTCGAAAAATGCGCCCAGAATACCGAGAAGGCTAACCCCTTTGGAAATTTCGAAAAATGCGCCCAGAATTACGAGAAGGCTAACCCCTTTGAAAATTTCGAAGAATTCCGAGAAAATTACGAAAAATGCGCCCAGAATTCCGAGAAGGCTAACACCTTTGAAAATTTCGAAAAATGCGCCCAGAATTCCGAGAAGGCTAACCCCTTTGAAAATTTCGAAATATGCGCCCAGAATTCCGAGAAGGCTAACCCCTTTGAAAATTTCGAAAAATGCGCCCACAATTCCGAAGAGGCTAACCCCTTGGAAAATTTCGAAAAATGCGCCCAGAATTACGAGAAGGCTAACCCCTTTGAAAATTTCGAAGAATGCGCCCAGAATTCCGAGAAGGCTAACCCCTTTGAAAATTTGGGAAAATGCGCCCAGAATTCCGAGAAGGCTAACCCCTTCTAAAATTTCGAAAAATGCGCCCAGAATTCCGACAAGGCTAACCCCTTTGGAAATTTCGAAAAATGCGCCCAGAATTACGAGATGGCTAACCCCTTTGAAAATTTCGAAGAATGCGCCCAGAATTCCGAGAAGGCTAACCCCTTTGAAAATATCGAAAAATGCGCCCAGAATTTCGAGAAGGCTAACCCCTTTGAAAATTTCGAAAAATGCGCCCAGAATTCCGAGAAGGCTAACCCCTTTGAAAATTTCGAAAAATGCGCCCAGAATTCCGAGAAGGCTAAGCCCTTTGGAAATTTCGTAAAATGCGCCCAGAATTCCGAGAAGGCTAACACCTTTGAAAATTTCGAAAAATGCGCCCAGAATTCCGTGAAGGCTAACCCCTTTGAAAATTTCGAAAAATGCGCCCAGAATTCAGAGAAGGCTAACCTCTTTGAAAATTTCGAAAAATGCGCCCAGAATTCCGAGAAGGCTAACCCCTTTGAAAATTTCGAAAAATGCGCCCAGAATTCCGTGAAGGCTAACCCCTTTGAAAATTTCGAAAAATGCGCCCAGAATTCCGAGAAGGCTAACCCCTTTGAAAATTCCAAAACATGCGCCCAGAATTCCGAGAAGGCTAACCCCTTTGAAAATTTCGAAAAATGCGCCCAGAATTCCGAGAAGGCTAACCCCTTTGAAAATTTCGAAAAATGCGCCAAGAATTCCGAGAAGGCTAACCCCTTTGAAAATTTCGAAAAATGCGGTCAGAATTCCGAGAAGGCTAACACCTTTGAAAATTTCGAAAAATGCGCCCAGAATTCCGAGAAGGCTAACCACTTTGAAAATTTCGAAAAATGCGCCCAGAATTCCGAGAAGGCTAACCTGTTTGAAAATTTCGAAAAATGCGCCCAGAATTCCGAGAAGGCTAACCCCTTTGAAAATTTCGAAAAATGCGCCCAGAATTCCGAGTAGGCTAACCCCTATGAAAATTTAGAAAAATGCGCCCAGAATTCCGAGAAGGCTAACCCCTTTGAAAATATCGCAAAATGCGACCAGAATTCCGAGAAGGCTAACCCCTTTGAAAATTTCAAAAAATGCGCCCAGAATTCCGAGAAGGCTAACCCCTTTGAAAATTTCGAAAAATGCGCCCAGAATTCCGAGAAGGCTAACCCTTTTGAAAATTACGAAAAATGCGCCCACAATTCCGAGAAGGCTAACCCCTTTGAAAATTTCAAAAAATGCGCCCAGAATTCCGAGAAGGCTAAACCCTTTGAAAATTTCGAAAAATGCGCCCAGAATTCCGAGAAGGCTAACCCCTTTGAAAATTTCGAAAAATGCGCCCAGAATTCCGAGAGGGCTAACCCCTTCTAAAATTTCGAAAAATGCGCCCAGAATTCCGAGAAGGCTAACCCCTTTGGAAATTTCGAAAAATGCGCCCAGAATTACGAGATGGCTAACCCCTTTGAAAATTTCGAAGAATGCGCCCAGAATTCCGAGAAGGCTAACCCCTTTAAAAATATCGAAAAATGCGCCCAGAATTCCGAGAAGGCTAACCCCTTCTAAAATTTCGAAAAATGCGCCCAAAATTCCGAGAAGGCTAACCCCTTTGAAAATTTAGAAAAATGCGCCCAGAATTCCGAGAAGGCTAACCCCTTTGAAAATTTCGAAAAATGCGCCCAGAATTCCGAGAGGGCCAACCCCTTCTAAAATTACGAAAAATGCGCCCAGAATTCCGAGAAGGCTAACCCCTTCTAAAATTACGAAAAATGAGCCCAGGATTCCGAGAAGGCTAACCCCTTTGAAAATTTCGAAAAATGCGTTTAGAATTCCGAGAAGGCTAACACCTTTGAAAATTTCGAAAAATGCGCCCAGAATTCCGAGAAGGCTAACCTCTTTGAAAATTTCGAAAAATGCGCCCAGAATTCCGAGAAGGCTAACCTCTTTGAAAATTTCAAAAAATGCGCCCAGAATTCCGAGAAGGCTAACCTCTTTGAAAATTTCGAAAAATGCGCCCAGAATTCCGAGAAGGCTAACCCCTTTGAAAATTTCGAAAATGCGCCCAGAATTCCGAGAAGGCTAACCTCTTTGAAAATTTCGAAAAATGCGCCCAGAATTCCGAGATTGCTAACCCCTTTGAAAATTTCGAAAAATGCGCCCAGAATTCCGAGTAGGCTAACCCCCATGAAAATTTCGAAAAATGCGCCCAGAATTCCGAAAAGGCTAACCCCTATGAAAATTTCGAAAAATGTGCCCAGAATTCCGAGAAGGCTAACCCCTTTGAAAATTTCGAAAAATGCGCCCAGAATTCCGAGAAGGCTAACCCCTTTGAAAATTTCGAAAAATGCGCCCAGAATTCCGAGAAGGCTAACCCCTTTGAAAATTCAGAAAAATGCGCCCAGAATTCAGAGAAGGTTAACCCCTTTGAAAATTTCGCAAAATGCGACCAGAATTCCGAGAAGGCTAACCCCTTTGAAAATTTCGAAAAATGCGCCCAGAATACCGAGAAGGCTAACCCCTTTGGAAATTTCGAAAAATGCGCCCAGAATTACGAGAAGGCTAACCCCTTTGAAAATTTCGAAGAATTCCGAGAAAATTACGAAAAATGCGCCCAGAATTCCGAGAAGGCTAACACCTTTGAAAATTTCGAAAAATGCGCCCAGAATTCCGAGAAGGCTAACCCCTTTGAAAATTTCGAAATATGCGCCCAGAATTCCGAGAAGGCTAACCCCTTTGAAAATTTCGAAAAATGCGCCCACAATTCCGAAGAGGCTAACCCTTTGGAAAATTTCGAAAAATGCGCCCAGAATTACGAGAAGGCTAACCCCTTTGAAAATTTCGAAGAATGCGCCCAGAATTCCGAGATGGCTAACCCCTTTGAAAATTTGGGAAAATGCGCCCAGAATTCCGAGAAGGCTAACCCCTTCTAAAATTTCGAAAAATGCGCCCAGAATTCCGAGAAGGCTAACCCCTTCTAAAATTTCGAAAAATGCGCCCAGAATTCCGAGAAGGCTAACCCCTTTGAAAATTTCGAAGAATGCGCCCAGAATTCCGAGAAGGCTAACCCCTTTGAAAATTTGGGAAAATGCGCCCAGAATTCCGAGAAGGCTAACCCTTTGAAAATTTCGAAAAATGCGCCCAGAATTCCGAGAAGGCTAAACCCTTTGAAAATTTCGAAAAATGCGCCCAGAATTCCGAGAAGGCTAACCCCTTTGGAAATTTCGAAAAATGCGCCCAGAATTACGAGATGGCTAACCCCTTTGAAAATTTCGAAGAATGCGCCCAGAATTCCGAGAAGGCTGACCCCTTTGAAAATTTGGGAAAATGCGCCCAGAATTCCGAGAAGGCTAACCCCTTTGAAAATTTCGAAAAATTCGCCCAGAATTCCGAGAAGGCTAAACCCTTTGAAAATTTCGAAAAATGCGCCCAGAATTCCGAGAAGGCTAACCCCTTTGGAAATTTCGAAAAATGCGCCCAGAATTCCGAGAAGGCTAACCCCTTTGAAAATTTCGAAAAATGCGCCCAGAATTCCGAGAGGGCTAACCCCTTCTAAAATTTCGAAAAATGCGCCCAGAATTCCGAGAAGGCTAACCCCTTTGGAAATTTCGAAAAATGCGCCCAGAATTACGAGATGGCTAACCCCTTTGAAAATTTCGAAGAATGCGCCCAGAATTCCGAGAAGGCTAACCCCTTTAAAAATATCGAAAAATGCGCCCAGAATTCCGAGAAGGCTAACCCCTTCTAAAATTTCGAAAAATGCGCCCAGAATTCCGAGAAGGCTAACCCCTTTGAAAATTTAGAAAAATGCGCCCAGAATTCCGAGAAGGCTAACCCCTTTGAAAATTTCGAAAAATGCGCCCAGAATTCCGAGAGGGCCAACCCCTTCTAAAATTACGAAAAATGCGCCCAGAATTCCGAGAAGGCTAACCCCTTCTAAAATTACGAAAAATGAGCCCAGGATTCCGAGAAGGCTAACCCCTTTGAAAATTTCGAAAAATGCGCTCAGAATTCCGAGAAGGCTAACACCTTTGAAAATTTCGAAAAATGCGCCCAGAATTCCGAGAAGGCTAACCTCTTTGAAAATTTCGAAAAATGCGCCCAGAATTCCGAGAAGGCTAACCTCTTTGAAAATTTCAAAAAATGCGCCCAGAATTCCGAGAAGGCTAACCTCTTTGAAAATTTCGAAAAATGCGCCCAGAATTCCGAGAAGGCTAACCCCTTTGAAAATTTCGAAAATGCGCCCAGAATTCCGAGAAGGCTAACCTCTTTGAAAATTTCGAAAAATGCGCCCAGAATTCCGAGATTGCTAACCCCTTTGAAAATTTCGAAAAATGCGCCCAGAATTCCGAGTAGGCTAACCCCTATGAAAATTTCGAAAAATGCGCTCAGAATTCCGAAAAGGCTAACCCCTATGAAAATTTCGAAAAATGTGCCCAGAATTCCGAGAAGGCTAACCCCTTTGAAAATTTCGAAAAATGCGCCCAGAATTCCGAGAAGGCTAACCCCTTTGAAAATTTCGAAAAATGCGCCCAGAATTCCGAGAAGGCTAACCCCTTTGAAAATTCAGAAAAATGCGCCCAGAATTCAGAGAAGGCTAACCCCTTTGAAAATTTCGCAAAATGCGACCAGAATTCCGAGAAGGCTAACCCCTTTGAAAATTTCGAAAAATGCGCCCAGAATACCGAGAAGGCTAACCCCTTTGGAAATTTCGAAAAATGCGCCCAGAATTACGAGAAGGCTAACCCCTTTGAAAATTTCGAAGAATTCCGAGAAAATTACGAAAAATGCGCCCAGAATTCCGAGAAGGCTAACACCTTTGAAAATTTCGAAAAATGCGCCCAGAATTCCGAGAAGGCTAACCCCTTTGAAAATTTCGAAATATGCGCCCAGAATTCCGAGAAGGCTAACCCCTTTGAAAATTTCGAAAAATGCGCCCACAATTCCGAAGAGGCTAACCCCTTGGAAAATTTCGAAAAATGCGCCCAGAATTACGAGAAGGCTAACCCCTTTGAAAATTTCGAAGAATGCTCCCAGAATTCCGAGAAGGCTAACCCCTTTGAAAATTTGGGAAAATGCGCCCAGAATTCCGAGAAGGCTAACCCCTTCTAAAATTTCGAAAAATGCGAACAGAATTCCGAGAAGGCTAACCCCTTCTAAAATTTCGAAAAATGCGCCCAGAATTCCGAGAAGGCTAACCCCTTTGAAAATTTCGAAGAATGCGCCCAGAATTCCGAGAAGGCTAACCCCTTTGAAAATTTGGGAAAATGCGCCCAGAATTCCGAGAAGGCTAAACCCTTTGAAAATTTCGAAAAATGCGCCCAGAATTCCGAGAAGGCTAACCCCTTTGGAAATTTCGAAAAATGCGCCCAGAATTACGAGATGGCTAACCCCTTTGAAAATTTCGAAGAATGCGCCCAGAATTCCGAGAAGGCTAACCCCTTTGAAAATATCGAAAAATGCGCCCAGAATTTCGAGAAGGCTAACCCCTTCTAAAATTTCGAAAAATGCGCCCAGAATTCCGAGAAGGCTAACCCCTTTGAAAATTTCGAAAAATGCGCCCAGAATTCCGAGAAGGCTAACCCCTTTGGAAATTTCGTAAAATGCGCCCAGAATTCCGAGAAGGCTAACACCTTTGAAAATTTCGAAAAATGCGCCCAGAATTCCGTGAAGGCTAACCCCTTTGAAAATTTCGAAAAATGCGCCCAGAATTCAGAGAAGGCTAACCTCTTTGAAAATTTCGAAAAATGCGCCCAGAATTCCGAGAAGGCTAACCCCTTTGAAAATTTCGAAAAATGCGCCCAGAATTCCGTGAAGGCTAACCCCTTTGAAAATTTCGAAAAATGCGCCCAGAATTCCGAGAAGGCTAACCCCTTTGAAAATTCCAAAACATGCGCCCAGAATTCCGAGAAGGCTAACCCTTTTGAAAATTTAGAAAAATGCGCCCAGAATTCCGAGAAGGCTAACCCCTTTGAAAATTTTGAAAAATGCGCCAAGAATTCCGAGAGGGCTAACCCCTTCTAAAATTACGAAAAATGCGCCCAGAATTCCGAGAAGGCTACCCCCTTCTAAAATTACGAAAAATGAGCCCAGAATTCCGAGAAGGCTACCCCCTTTGAAAATTTCGAAAAATGCGCTCAGAATTCCGAGAAGGCTAACACCTTTGAAAATTTCGAAAAATGCGCCCAGAATTCCGAGAAGGCTAACCTCTTTGAAAATTTCGAAAAATGCGCCCAGAATTCCGAGAAGGCTAACCCCTTTGAAAATTTCGAAAAATGCGCCCAGAATTCCGAGAAGGCTAACCTGTTTGAAAATTTCGAAAAATGCGCCCAGAATTCCGAGAAGGCTAACCCCTTTGAAAATTTCAAAAAATGCGCCCAGAATTCCGAGTAGGCTAACCCCTATGAAAATTTAGAAAAATGCGCCCAGAATTCCGAGAAGGCTAACCCCTTTGAAAATATCGCAAAATGCGACCAGAATTCCGAGAAGGCTAACCCCTTTGAAAATTTCGAAAAATGCGCCCAGAATTCCGAGAAGGCTAACCCCTTTGAAAATTTCGAAAAATGCGCCCAGAATTCCGAGAAGGCTAACCCTTTTGAAAATTACGAAAAATGCGCCCACAATTCCGAGAAGGCTAACCCCTTTGAAAATTTCGAAAAATGCGCCCAGAATTCCGAGAAGGCTAAACCCTTTGAAAATTTCGAAAAATGCGCCCAGAATTCCGAGAAGGCTAACCCCTTTGAAAATTTCGAAAAATGCGCCCAGAATTCCGAGAGGGCTAACCCCTTCTAAAATTTCGAAAAATGCGCCCAGAATTCCGAGAAGGCTAACCCCTTTGGAAATTTCGAAAAATGCGCCCAGAATTACGAGATGGCTAACCCCTTTGAAAATTTCGAAGAATGCGCCCAGAATTCCGAGAAGGCTAACCCCTTTAAAAATATCGAAAAATGCGCCCAGAATTCCGAGAAGGCTAACCCCTTCTAAAATTTCGAAAAATGCGCCCAGAATTCCGAGAAGGCTAACCCCTTTGAAAATTTAGAAAAATGCGCCCAGAATTCCGAGAAGGCTAACCCCTTTGAAAATTTCGAAAAATGCGCCCAGAATTCCGAGAGGGCCAACCCCTTCTAAAATTACGAAAAATGCGCCCAGAATTCCGAGAAGGCTAACCCCTTCTAAAATTACGAAAAATGCGCCCAGAATTCCGAGAAGGCTAACCCCTTCTAAAATTACGAAAAATGAGCCCAGGATTCCGAGAAGGCTAACCCCTTTGAAAATTTCGAAAAATGCGCTCAGAATTCCGAGAAGGCTAACACCTTTGAAAATTTCGAAAAATGCGCCCAGAATTCCGAGAAGGCTAACCTCTTTGAAAATTTCGAAAAATGCGCCCAGAATTCCGAGAAGGCTAACCTCTTTGAAAATTTCAAAAAATGCGCCCAGAATTCCGAGAAGGCTAACCTCTTTGAAAATTTCGAAAAATGCGCCCAGAATTCCGAGAAGGCTAACCCCTTTGAAAATGTCGAAAAATGAGCCCAGAATTCCGAGAAGGCTAACCTCTTTGAAAATTTCGAAAAATGCGCCCAGAATTCCGAGAATGCTAACCCCTTTGAAAATTTCGAAAAATGCGCCCAGAATTCCGAGTAGGCTAACCCCTATGAAAATTTCTAAAAATGCGCCCAGAATTCCGAAAAGGCTAACCCCTATGAAAATTTCGAAAAATGTGCCCAGAATTCCGAGAAGGCTAACCCCTTTGAAAATTTCGAAAAATGCGCCCAGAATTCCGAGAAGGCTAACCCCTTTGAAAATTTCGAAAAATGCGCCCAGAATGCCGAGAAGGCTAACCCCTTTGAAAATTCAGAAAAATGCGCCCAGAATTCAGAGAAGGCTAACCCCTTTGAAAATTTCGCAAAATGCGACCAGAATTCCGAGAAGGCTAACCCCTTTGAAAATTTCGAAAAATGCGCCCAGAATACCGAGAAGGCTAACCCCTTTGGAAATTTCGAAAAATGCGCCCAGAATTACGAGAAGGCTAACCCCTTTGAAAATTTCGAAGAATTCCGAGAAAATTACGAAAAATGCGCCCAGAATTCCGAGAAGGCTAACACCTTTGAAAATTTCGAAAAATGCGCCCAGAATTCCGAGAAGGCTAACCCCTTTGAAAATTTCGAAATATGCGCCCAGAATTCCGAGAAGGCTAACCCCTTTGAAAATTTCGAAAAATGCGCCCACAATTCCGAAGAGGCTAACCCCTTGGAAAATTTCGAAAAATGCGCCCAGAATTACGAGAAGGCTAACCCCTTTGAAAATTTCGAAGAATGCGCCCAGAATTCCGAGAGGGCTAACCCCTTTGAAAATTTGGGAAAATGCGCCCAGAATTCCGAGAAGGCTAACCGCTTCTAAAATTTCGAAAAATGCGCCCAGAATTCCGAGAAGGCTAACCCCTTTGGAAATTTCGAAAAATGCGCCCAGAATTACGAGATGGCTAACCCCTTTGAAAATTTCGAAGAATGCGCCCAGAATTCCGAGAAGGCTAACCCCTTTGAAAATATCGAAAAATGCGCCCAGAATTTCGAGAAGGCTAACCCCTTCTAAAATTTCGAAAAATGCGCCCAGAATTCCGAGAAGGCTAACCCCTTTGAAAATTTCGAAAAATGCGCCCAGAATTCCGAGAAGGCTAACCCCTTTGGAAATTTCGTAAAATGCGCCCAGAATTCCGAGAAGGCTAACACCTTTGAAAATTTCGAAAAATGCGCCCAGAATTCCGTGAAGGCTAACCCCTTTGAAAATTTCGAAAAATGCGCCCAGAATTCAGAGAAGGCTAACCTCTTTGAAAATTTCGAAAAATGCGCCCAGAATTCCGAGAAGGCTAACCCCTTTGAAAATTTCGAAAAATGCGCCCAGAATTCCGTGAAGGCTAACCCCTTTGAAAATTTCGAAAAATGCGCCCAGAATTCCGAGAAGGCTAACCCCTTTGAAAATTCCAAAACATGCGCCCAGAATTCCGAGAAGGCTAACCCCTTTGAAAATTTAGAAAAATGCGCCCAGAATTCCGAGAAGGCTAACCCCTTTGAAAATTTCGAAAAATGCGCCAAGAATTCCGAGAGGGCTAACCCCTTCTAAAATTACGAAAAATGCGCCCAGAATTCCGAGAAGGCTAACCCCTTCTAAAATTACGAAAAATGAGCCCAGAATTCCGAGAAGGCTAACCCCTTTGAAAATTTCGAAAAATGCGCCCAGAATTCCGAGAAGGCTAACCCCTTTGAAAATTTCGAAAAATGCGCCCAGAATTCCGAGAAGGCTAACCTGTTTGAAAATTTCGAAAAATGCGCCCAGAATTCCGAGAAGGCTAACCCCTTTGAAAATTTCGAAAAATGCGCCCAGAATTCCGAGTAGGCTAACCCCTATGAAAATTTAGAAAAATGCGCCGAGAATTCCGAGAAGGCTAACCCCTTTGAAAATATCGCAAAATGCGACCAGAATTCCGAGAAGGCTAACCCCTTTGAAAATTTCGAAAAATGCGCCCAGAATTCCGAGAAGGCTAACCCCTTTGAAAATTTCGAAAAATGCGCCCAGAGATCCGAGAAGGCTAACCCTTTTGAAAATTACGAAAAATGCGCCCACAATTCCGAGAAGGCTAACCCCTTTGAAAATTTCGAAAAATGCGCCCAGAATTCCGAGAAGGCTAAACCCTTTGAAAATTTCGAAAAATGCGCCCAGAATTCCGAGAAGGCTAACCCCTTTGAAAATTTCGAAAAATGCGCCCAGAATTCCGAGAGGGCTAACCCCTTCTAAAATTTCGAAAAATGCGCCCAGAATTCCGAGAAGGCTAACCCCTTTGGAAATTTCGAAAAATGCGCCCAGAATTCCGAGAAGGCTAACCCCTTTAAAAATATCGAAAAATGCGCCCAGAATTCCGAGAAGGCTAACCCCTTCAAAAATTTCGAAAAATGCGGCCAGAATTCCGAGAAGGCTAACCCCTTTGAAAATTTAGAAAAATGCGCCCAGAATTCCGAGAAGGCTAACCCCTTTGAAAATTTCGAAAAATGCGCCCAGAATTCCGAGAGGGCCAACCCCTTCTAAAATTACGAAAAATGCGCCCAGAATTCCGAGAAGGCTAACCCCTTCTAAAATTACGAAAAATGAGCCCAGGATTCCGAGAAGGCTAACCCCTTTGAAAATTTCGAAAAATGCGCTCAGAATTCCGAGAAGGCTAACACCTTTGAAAATTTCGAAAAATGCGCCCAGAATTCCGAGAAGGCTAACCTCTTTGAAAATTTCGAAAAATGCGCCCAGAATTCCGAGAAGGCTAACCTCTTTGAAAATTTCAAAAAATGCGCCCAGAATTCCGAGAAGGCTAACCTCTTTGAAAATTTCGAAAAATGCGCCCAGAATTCCGAGAAGGCTAACCCCTTTGAAAATTTCGAAAATGCGCCCAGAATTCCGAGAAGGCTAACCTCTTTGAAAATTTCGAAAAATGCGCCCAGAATTCCGAGATTGCTAACCCCTTTGAAAATTTCGAAAAATGCGCCCAGAATTCCGAGTAGGCTAACCCCTATGAAAATTTCGAAAAATGCGCCCAGAATTCCGAAAAGGCTAACCCCTATGAAAATTTCGAAAAATGTGCCCAGAATTCCGAGAAGGCTAACCCCTTTGAAAATTTCGAAAAATGCGCCCAGAATTCCGAGAAGGCTAACACCTTTGAAAATTTCGAAAAATGCGCCCAGAATTCCGAGAAGGCTAACCCCTTTTGAAATTTCGTAAAATGCGCCCAGAATTCCGAGAAGGCTAACACCTTTGAAAATTTCGAAAAATGCGCCCAGAATTCCGTGAAGGCTAACCCCTTTGAAAATTTCGAAAAATGCGCCCAGAATTCCGAGAAGGCTAACCTCTTTGAGAAATTTCGAAAAATGCGCCCAGAATTCCGAGAAGGCTAACCCCTTTGAAAATTTCGAAAAATGCGCCCATAATTCCGTGAAGGCTAACCCCTTTGAAAATTTCGAAAAATGCGCCCAGAATTCCGAGAAGGCTAACCCCTTTGAAAATTCCAAAACATGCGCCCAGAATTCCGAGAAGGCTAACCCCTTTGAAAATTTAGAAAAATGCGCCCAGAATTCCGAGAAGGCTAACCCCTTTGAAAATTTCGAAAAATGCGCCCAGAATTCCGAGAGGGCCAACCCCTTCTAAAATTACGAAAAATGCGCCCAGAATTCCGAGAATTCTAACCCCTTCTAAAATTACGAAAAATGAGCCCAGGATTCCGAGATGGCTAACCCCTTTGAAAATTTCGAAAAATGCGCTCAGAATTCCGAGAAGGCTAACACCTTTGAAAATTTCGAAAAATGCGCCCAGAATTCCGAGAAGGCTAACCCCTTTGAAAATTTCGAAAAATGCGCCCAGAATTCCGAGAAGGCTAACCTCTTTGAAAATTTCGAAAAATGCGCCCAGAATTCCGAGAATGCTAACCCCTTTGAAAATTTCGAAAAATGCGCCCAGAATTCCGAGTAGGCTAACCCCTATGAAAATTTCGAAAAATGCGCCCAGAATTCCGAAAAGGCTAACCCCTATGAAAATTTCGAAAAATGCTTCCAGAATTCCGAGAAGGCTAACCCCTTCTAAAATTACGAAAAATGCGCCCAGAATTCCGAGAATGCTAACCCCTTTGAAAATTTCGAAAAATGCGCCCAGAATACCGAGAAGGCTAACCCCTTTGGAAATTTCGAAAAATGCGCCCAGAATTACGAGAAGGCTAACCCCTTTGAAAATTTCGAAGAATTCCGAGAAAATTACGAAAAATGCGCCCAGAATTCCGAGAAGGCTAACACCTTTGAAAATTTCGAAAAATGCGCCCAGAATTCCGAGAAGGCTAACCCCTTTGAAAATTTCGAAATATGCGCCCAGAATTCCGAAGAGGCTAACCCCTTTGAAAATTTCGAAAAATGCGCCCAGAATTACGAGAAGGCTAACCCCTTTGAAAATTTCGAAGAATGCGCCCAGAATTCCGAGAAGGCTAACCCCTTTGAAAATTTGGGAAAATGCGCCCAGAATTCCGAGAAGGCTAACCCCTTCTAAAATTTCGAAAAATGCGCCCAGAATTCCGAGAAGGCTAACCCCTTCTAAAATTTCGAAAAATGCGCCCAGAATTCCGAGAAGGCTAACCCCTTGGAAAATTTCGAAAAATGCGTCCAGAATTCCGAGAAGGCTAACCCCTTTGAAAATTTCGAAAAATGCACCCAGAATTTCGAGAAGGCTTAACCCCTTTGAAAATTTCGAAAAATGCGCCCAGAATTCCGAGAAGGCTAACCCCTTTGAAAATTACGAAAAATGCGCCCAGCATTCCGTTTAGGCTAACAACCCCTTTGAAAATTTCGAAAAATGCGCCCACAATTCCGAGAAGGCTAAACCCTTTGAAAATTTCGAAAAATGCGCCCAGAATTCCGAGAAGGCTAACCCCTTTGAAAATTTCGAAGAATGCGCCCAGAATTCCGAGAAGGCTAACCCCTTTGAAAATTTGGGAAAATGCGCCCAGAATTCCGAGAAGGCTAACCCCTTTGAAAATTTCGAAAAATGCGCCCAGAATTCCGAGAAGGCTAAACCCTTTGAAAATTTCGAAAAATGCGCCCAGAATTCCGAGAAGGCTAACCCCTTTGAAAATTTCGAAAAATGCGCCCAGAATTCCGAGAAGGCTAACCCCTTCTAAAATTTCGAAAAATGCGCCCAGAATTCCGAGAAGGCTAACCTCTTTGAAAATTTCGAAAAATGCGCCCAGAATTCCGAGAAGGCTAACCCCTTTGAAAATTTCGAAAAATGCGCCCAGAATTCCGTGAAGGCTAACCCCTTTGAAAATTTCGAAAAATGCGCCCAGAATTCCGAGAAGGCTAACCCCTTTGAAAATTCCAAAACATGCGCCCAGAATTCCGAGAAGGCTAACCCCTTTGAAAATTTAGAAAAATGCGCCCAGAATTCCGAGAAGGCTAACCCCTTTGAAAATTTCGAAAAATGCGCCAAGAATTCCGAGAGGGCTAACCCCTTCTAAAATTACGAAAAATGCGCCCAGAATTCCGAGAAGGCTAACCCCTTCTAAAATTACGAAAAATGAGCCCAGAATTCCGAGAAGGCTAACCCCTTTGAAAATTTCGAAAAATGCGCTCAGAATTCCGAGAAGGCTAACACCTTTGAAAATTTCGAAAAATGCGCCCAGAATTCCGAGAAGGCTAACCTCTTTGAAAATTTCGAAAAATGCGCCCAGAATTCCGAGAAGGCTAACCCCTTTGAAAATTTCGAAAAATGCGCCCAGAATTCCGAGAAGGCTAACCCCTTTGAAAATTTCGAAAAATGCGCCCAGAATTCCGAGAAGGCTAACCTGTTTGAAAATTTCGAAAAATGCGCCCAGAATTCCGAGAAGGCTAACCCCTTTGAAAATTTCGAAAAATGCGCCCAGAATTCCGAGTAGGCTAACCCCTATGAAAATTTAGAAAAATGCGCCCAGAATTCCGAGAAGGCTAACCCCTTTGAAAATATCGCAAAATGTGACCAGAATTCCGAGAAGGCTAACCCCTTTGAAAATTTCGAAAAATGCGCCCAGAATTCCGAGAAGGCTACCCCCTTTGAAAATTGCGAAAAATGCGCCCAGAATTCCGAGAAGGCTAACCCTTTTGAAAATTACGAAAAATGCGCCCACAATTCCGAGAAGGCTAACCCCTTTGAAAATTTCGAAAAATGCGCCCAGAATTCCGAGAAGGCTAAACCCTTTGAAAATTTCGAAAAATGCGCCCAGAATTCCGAGAAGGCTAACCCCTTTAAAAATTTCGAAAAATGCGCCCAGAATTCCGAGAGGGCTAACCCCTTCTAAAATTTCGAAAAATGCGCCCAGAATTCCGAGAAGGCTAACCACTTTGGAAATTTCGAAAAATGCGCCCAGAATTACGAGATGGCTAACCCCTTTGAAAATTTCGAAGAATGCGCCCAGAATTCCGAGAAGGCTAACCCCTTTAAAAATATCGAAAAATGCGCCCAGAATTCCGAGAAGGCTAACCCCTTCTAAAATTTCGAAAAATGCGCCCAGAATTCCGAGAAGGCTAACCCCTTTGAAAATTTAGAAAAATGCGCCCAGAATTCCGAGAAGGCTAACCCCTTTGAAAATTTCGAAAAATGCGCCCAGAATTCCGAGAGGGCCAACCCCTTCTAAAATTACGAAAAATGCGCCCAGAATTCCGAGAAGGCTAACCCCTTCTAAAATTACGAAAAATGAGCCCAGGATTCCGAGAAGGCTAACCCCTTTGAAAATTTCGAAAAATGCGCCCAGAATTCCGAGAAGGCTAACCTCTTTGAAAATTTCGAAAAATGCGCCCAGAATTCCGAGAAGGCTAACCTCTTTGAAAATTTCAAAAAATGCGCCCAGAATTCCGAGAAGGCTAACCTCTTTGAAAATTTCGAAAAATGCGCCCAGAATTCCGAGAAGGCTAACCCCTTTGAAAATTTCGAAAAATGCGCCCAGAATTCCGAGAAGGCTAAGCTCTTTGAAAATTTCGAAAAATGCGCCCAGAATTCCGAGAATGCTAACCCCTTTGAAAATTTCGAAAAATGCGCCCAGAATTCCGAGTAGGCTAACCCCTATGAAAATTTCGAAAAATGCGACCAGAATTCCGAGAAGGCTAACCCCTTTGAAAATTTCGAAAAATGCGCCCAGAATACCGAGAAGGCTAACCCCTTTGGAAATTTCGAAAAATGCGCCCAGAATTACGAGAAGGCTAACCCCTTTGAAAATTTCGAAGAATTCCGAGAAAATTACGAAAAATGCGCCCAGAATTCCGAGAAGGCTAACACCTTTGAAAATTTCGAAAAATGCGCCCAGAATTCCGAGAAGGCTAACTCCTTTGAAAATTTCGAAATATGCGCCCAGAATTCCGAGAAGGCTAACCCCTTTGAAAATTTCGAAAAATGCGCCCACAATTCCGAAGAGGCTAACCCCTTTGAAAATTTCGAAAAATGCGCCCAGAATTACGAGAAGGCTAACCCCTTTGAAAATTTCGAAGAATGCGCCCAGAATTCCGAGAAGGCTAACCCCTTTGAAAATTTGGGAAAATGCGCCCAGAATTCCGAGAAGGCTAACCCCTTCTAAAATTTCGAAAAATGCGCCCAGAATTCCGAGAAGGCTAACCCCTTCTAAAATTTCGAAAAATGCGCCCAGAATTCCGAGAAGGCTAACCCCTTGGAAAATTTCGAAAAATGCGTCCAGAATTCCGAGAAGGCTAACCCCTTTGAAAATTTCGAAAAATGCACCCAGAATTTCGAGAAGGCTTAACCCCTTTGAAAATTTCGAAAAATGCGCCCAGAATTCCGAGAAGGCTAACCCCTTTGAAAATTTCCAAAAATGCGCCCAGAATTCCGAGAAGGCTAACCCCTTTGAAAATTTCGAAAAATTCGCCCAGAATTCCAAGAAGGCAAACCCCTTTGAAAATTTCGAAAAATGCGCCCACAATTCCGAGAAGGCTAACTCCTTTGAAAATTACGAAAAATGCGCCCAGCATTCCGAGAAGGCTAACAACCCCTTTGAAAATTTCGAAAAATGCGCCCACAATTCCGAGAAGGCTAACCCCTTTGAAAATTTCGAAAATGCGCCCAGAATTCCGAGAAGGCTAACCCTTTTTAAAATTTCGAAGAATGCGCCCAGAATTCCGAGAAGGCTAACCCCTTTGAAAATTTGGGAAAATGCGCCCAGAATTCCGAGAAGGCTAAACCCTTTGAAAATTTCGAAAAATGCGCCCAGAATTCCGAGAAGGCTAACCCCTTTGAAAATTTCGAAAAATACGCCCAGAATTCCGAGAAGGCTAACCCCTTCTAAAATTTCGAAAAATGCGCCCAGAATTCCGAGAAGGCTAACCCCTTTGAAAATATCGAAAAATGCGCCCAGAATTTCGAGAAGGCTAACCCCTTTGAAAATTTCGAAAAATGCGCCCAGAATTCCGAGAAGGCTAACCTGTTTGAAAAATGCGCCCAGAATTCCGAGAAGGCTAACCCCTTTGAAAATTTCGAAAAATGCGCCCAGAATTCCGAGTAGGCTAACCCCTATGAAAATTTAGAAAAATGCGCCCAGAATTCCGAGAAGGCTAACCCCTTTGAAAATATCGCAAAACGCGACCAGAATTCCGAGAAGGCTAACCCCTTTGAAAATTTCGAAAAATGCGCCCAGAATTCCGAGAAGGCTAACCCCTTTGAAAATTTCGAAAAATGCGCCCAGAATTCCGAGAAGGCTAACCCTTTTGAAAATTACGAAAAATGCGCCCACAATTCCGAGAAGGCTAACCCCTTTGAAAATTTCGAAAAATGCGCCCAGAATTCCGAGAAGGCTAACCCCTTTGAAAATTTCGAAAAATGCGCCCAGAATTCCGAGAGGGCTAACCCCTTCTAAAATTTCGAAAAATGCGCCCAGAATTCCGAGAAGGCTAACCCCTTTGGAAATTTCGAAAAATGCGCCCAGAATTACGAGATGGCTAACCCCTTTGAAAATTTCGAAGAATGCGCCCAGAATTCCGAGAAGGCTAACCCCTTTAAAAATATCGAAAAATGCGCCCAGAATTCCGAGAAGGCTAACCCCTTCTAAAATTTCGAAAAATGCGCCCAGAATTCCGAGAAGGCTAACCCCTTTGAAAATTTAGAAAAATGCGCCCAGAATTCCGAGAAGGCTAACCCCTTTGAAAATTTCGAAAAATGCGCCCAGAATTCCGAGAGGGCCAACCCCTTCTAAAATTACGAAAAATGCGCCCAGAATTCCGAGAAGGCTAACCCCTTCTAAAATTACGAAAAATGAGCCCAGGATTCCGAGAAGGCTAACCCCTTTGAAAATTTCGAAAAATGCGCTCAGAATTCCGAGAAGGCTAACACCTTTGAAAATTTCGAAAAATGCGCCCAGAATTCCGAGAAGGCTAACCTCTTTGAAAATTTCGAAAAATGCGCCCAGAATTCCGAGAAGGCTAACCTCTTTGAAAATTTCAAAAAATGCGCCCAGAATTCCGAGAAGGCTAACCTCTTTGAAAATTTCGAAAAATGCGCCCAGAATTCCGAGAAGGCTAACCCCTTTGAAAATTTCGAAAAATGCGCCCAGAATTCCGAGAAGGCTAACCTCTTTGAAAATTTCGAAAAATGCGCCCAGAATTCCGAGAATGCTAACCCCTTTGAAAATTTCGAAAAATGCGCCCAGAATTCCGAGTAGGCTAACCCCTATGAAAATTTCGAAAAATGCGACCAGAATTCCGAGAAGGCTAACCCCTTTGAAAATTTCGAAAAATGCGCCCAGAATACCGAGAAGGCTAACCCCTTTGGAAATTTCGAAAAATGCGCCCAGAATTACGAGAAGGCTAACCCCTTTGAAAATTTCGAAGAATTCCGAGAAAATTACGAAAAATGCGCCCAGAATTCCGAGAAGGCTAACACCTTTGAAAATTTCGAAAAATGCGCCCAGAATTCCGAGAAGGCTAACCCCTTTGAAAATTTCGAAATATGCGCCCAGAATTCCGAGAAGGCTAACCCCTTTGAAAATTTCGAAAAATGCGCCCACAATTCCGAAGAGGCTAACCCCTTTGAAAATTTCGAAAAATGCGCCCAGAATTACGAGAAGGCTAACCCCTTTGAAAATTTCGAAGAATGCGCCCAGAATTCCGAGAAGGCTAACCCCTTTGAAAATTTGGGAAAATGCGCCCAGAATTCCGAGAAGGCTAACCCCTTCTAAAATTTCGAAAAATGCGCCCAGAATTCCGAGAAGGCTAACCCCTTCTAAAATTTCGAAAAATGCGCCCAGAATTCCGAGAAGGCTAACCCCTTGGAAAATTTCGAAAAATGAGTCCAGAATTCCGAGAAGGCTAACCCCTTTGAAAATTTCGAAAAATGCACCCAGAATTTCGAGAAGGCTTAACCCCTTTGAAAATTTCGAAAAATGCGCCCAGAATTCCGAGAAGGCTAACCCCTTTGAAAATTTCCAAAAATGCGCCCAGAATTCCGAGAAGGCTAACCCCTTTGAAAATTTCGAAAAATTCGCCCGAATTCCAAGAAGGCAAACCCCTTTGAAAATTTCGAAAAATGCGCCCACATTTCCGAGAAGGCTAACTCCTTTGAAAATTACGAAAAATGCGCCCAGCATTCCGAGAAGGCTAACAACCCCTTTGAAAATTTCGAAAAATGCGCCCACAATTCCGAGAAGGCTAACCCCTTTGAAAATTTCGAAAAATGCGCCCAGAATTCCGAGAAGGCTAACCCCTTTGAAAATTTCGAAGAATGCGCCCAGAATTCCGAGAAGGCTAACCCCTTTGAAAATTTGGGAAAATGCGCCCAGAATTCCGAGAAGGCTAACCCCTTTGAAAATTTCGAAAAATGCGCCCAGAATTCCGAGAAGGCTAAACCCTTTGAAAATTTCGAAAAATGCGCCCAGAATTCCGAGAAGGCTAACCCCTTTGAAAATTTCGAAAAATGCGCCCAGAATTCCGAGAAGGCTAACCCCTTCTAAAATTTCGAAAAATGCGCCCAGAATTCCGAGAAGGCTAACCCCTTTGAAAATATCGAAAAATGCGCCCAGAATTTCGAGAAGGCTAACCCCTTCTAAAATTTCGAAAAATGCGCCCAGAATTCCGAGAAGGCTAACCCCTTTGAAAATTTCGAAAAATGCGCCCAGAATTCCGAGAAGGCTAACCCCTTTGAAAATTTCGAAAAATGCGCCCAGAATTCCGAGAAGGCTAACCCCTTTGGAAATTTCGTAAAATGCGCCCTGAATTCCGAGAAGGCTAACACCTTTGAAAATTTCGAAAAATGCGCCCAGAATTCCGTGAAGGCTAACCCCTTTGAAAATTTCGAAAAATGCGCCCAGAATTCAGAGAAGGCTAACCTCTTTGAAAATTTCGAAAAATGCGCCCAGAATTCCGAGAAGGCTAACCCCCTTGAAAATTTCGAAAAATGCGCCCAGAATTCCGTGAAGGCTAACCCCTTTGAAAATTTCGAAAAATGCGCCCAGAATTCCGAGAAGGCTAACCACTTTGAAAATTCCAAAACATGCGCCCAGAATTCCGAGAAGGCTAACCCCTTTGAAAATTTAGAAAAATGCGCCCAGAATTCCGAGAAGGCTAACCCCTTCTAAAATTACGAAAAATGAGCCCAGAATTCCGAGAAGGCTAACCCCTTTGAAAATTTCGAAAAATGCGCTCAGAATTCCGAGAAGGCTAACACCTTTGAAAATTTCGAAAAATGCGCCCAGAATTCCGAGAAGGCTAACCTCTTTGAAAATTTCGAAAAATGCGCCCAGAATTCCGAGAAGGCTAACCCCTTTGAAAATTTCGAAAAATGCGCCCAGAATTCCGAGAAGGCTAACCCCTTTGAAAATTTCGAAAAATGCGCCCAGAATTCCGAGAAGGCTAACCTGTTTGAAAATTTCGAAAAATGCGCCCAGAATTCCGAGAAGGCTAACCCCTTTGAAAATTTCGAAAAATGCGCCCAGAATTCCGAGTAGGCTAACCCCTATGAAAATTTAGAAAAATGCGCCCAGAATTCCGAGAAGGCTAACCCCTTTGAAAATATCGCAAAATGCGACCAGAATTCCGAGAAGGCTAACCCCTTTGAAAATTTCTAAAAATGCGCCCAGAATTCCGAGAAGGCTAACCCCTTTGAAAATTTCGAAAAATGCGCCCAGAATTCCGAGAAGGCTAACCCTTTTGAAAATTACGAAAAATGCGCCCACAATTCCGAGAAGGCTAACCCCTTTGAAAATTTCGAAAAATGCGCCCAGAATTCCGAGAAGGCTAAACCCTTTGAAAATTTCGAAAAATGCGCCCAGAATTCCGAGAAGGCTAACCCCTTTGAAAATTTCGAAAAATGCGCCCAGAATTCCGAGAGGGCTAACCCCTTCTAAAATTTCGAAAAATGCGCCCAGAATTCCGAGAAGGCTAACCCCTTTGGAAATTTCGAAAAATGCGCCCAGAATTACGAGATGGCTAACCCCTTTGAAAATTTCGAAGAATGCGCCCAGAATTCCGAGAAGGCTAACCCCTTTAAAAATATCGAAAAATGCGCCCAGAATTCCGAGAAGGCTAACCCCTTCTAAAATTTCGAAAAATGCGCCCAGAATTCCGAGAAGGCTAACCCCTTTGAAAATTTAGAAAAATGCGCCCAGAATTCCGAGAAGGCTAACCCCTTTGAAAATTTCGAAAAATGCGCCCAGAATTCCGAGAGAGCCAACCCCTTCTAAAATTACGAAAAATGCGCCCAGAATTCCGAGAAGGCTAACCCCTTCTAAAATTACGAAAAATGAGCCCAGGATTCCGAGAAGGCTAACCCCTTTGAAAATTTCGAAAAATGCGCTCAGAATTCCGAGAAGGCTAACACCTTTGAAAATTTCGAAAAATGCGCCCAGAATTCCGAGAAGGCTAACCTCTTTGAAAATTTCGAAAAATGCGCCCAGAATTCCGAGAAGGCTAACCTCTTTGAAAATTTCAAAAAATGCGCCCAGAATTCCGAGAAGGCTAACCTCTTTGAAAATTTCGAAAAATGCGCCCAGAATTCCGAGTAGGCTAACCCCTATGAAAATTTCGAAAAATGCGCCCAGAATTCCGAAAAGGCTAACCCCTATGAAAATTTCGAAAAATGTGCCCAGAATTCCGAGAAGGCTAACCCCTTTGAAAATTTCGAAAAATGCGCCCAGAATTCCGAGAAGGCTAACCCCTTTGAAAATTTCGAAAAATGCGCCCAGAATTCCGAGAAGGCTAACCCCTTTGAAAATTCAGAAAAATGCGCCCAGAATTCAGAGAAGGCTAACCCCTTTGAAAATTTCGAAAAATGCGCCCACAATTCCGAAGAGGCTAACCCCTTGGAAAATTTCGAAAAATGCGCCCAGAATTACGAGAAGGCTAACCCCTTTGAAAATTTCGAAGAATGCGCCCAGAATTCCGAGAAGGCTAACCCCTTTGAAAATTTGGGAAAATGCGCCCAGAATTCCGAGAAGGCTAACCCCTTCTAAAATTTCGAAAAATGCGCCCAGAATTCCGACAAGGCTAACCCCTTTGGAAATTTCGAAAAATGCGCCCAGAATTACGAGATGGCTAACCCCTTTGAAAATTTCGAAGAATGCGCCCAGAATTCCGAGAAGGCTAACCCCTTTGAAAATATCGAAAAATGCGCCCAGAATTTCGAGAAGGCTAACCCCTTTGAAAATTTCGAAAAATGCGCCCAGAATTCCGAGAAGGCTAACCCCTTTGAAAATTTCGAAAAATGCGCCCAGAATTCCGAGAAGGCTAAGCCCTTTGGAAATTTCGTAAAATGCGCCCAGAATTCCGAGAAGGCTAACACCTTTGAAAATTTCGAAAAATGCGCCCAGAATTCCGTGAAGGCTAACCCCTTTGAAAATTTCGAAAAATGCGCCCAGAATTCAGAGAAGGCTAACCTCTTTGAAAATTTCGAAAAATGCGCCCAGAATTCCGAGAAGGCTAACCCCTTTGAAAATTTCGAAAAATGCGCCCAGAATTCCGTGAAGGCTAACCCCTTTGAAAATTTCGAAAAATGCGCCCAGAATTCCGAGAAGGCTAACCCCTTTGAAAATTCCAAAACATGCGCCCAGAATTCCGAGAAGGCTAACCCCTTTGAAAATTTCGAAAAATGCGCCCAGAATTCCGAGAAGGCTAACCCCTTTGAAAATTTCGAAAAATGCGCCAAGAATTCCGAGAAGGCTAACCCCTTTGAAAATTTCGAAAAATGCGGTCAGAATTCCGAGAAGGCTAACACCTTTGAAAATTTCGAAAAATGCGCCCAGAATTCCGAGAAGGCTAACCTCTTTGAAAATTTCGAAAAATGCGCCCAGAATTCCGAGAAGGCTAACCTGTTTGAAAATTTCGAAAAATGCGCCCAGAATTCCGAGAAGGCTAACCCCTTTGAAAATTTCGAAAAATGCGCCCAGAATTCCGAGTAGGCTAACCCCTTTGAAAATATCGCAAAATGCGACCAGAATTCCGAGAAGGCTAACCCCTTTGAAAATTTCGAAAAATGCGCCCAGAATTCCGAGAAGGCTAACCCTTTTGAAAATTACGAAAAATGCGCCCACAATTCCGAGAAGGCTAACCCCTTTGAAAATTTCGAAAAATGCGCCCAGAATTCCGAGAAGGCTAAACCCTTTGAAAATTTCGAAAAATGCGCCCAGAATTCCGAGAAGGCTAACCCCTTTGAAAATTTCGAAAAATGCGCCCAGAATTCCGAGAGGGCTAACCCCTTCTAAAATTTCGAAAAATGCGCCCAGAATTCCGAGAAGGCTAACCCCTTTGGAAATTTCGAAAAATGCGCCCAGAATTACGAGATGGCTAACCCCTTTGAAAATTTCGAAGAATGCGCCCAGAATTCCGAGAAGGCTAACCCCTTTAAAAATATCGAAAAATGCGCCCAGAATTCCGAGAAGGCTAACCCCTTCTAAAATTTCGAAAAATGCGCCCAGAATTCCGAGAAGGCTAACCCCTTTGAAAATTTAGAAAAATGCGCCCAGAATTCCGAGAAGGCTAACCCCTTTGAAAATTTCGAAAAATGCGCCCAGAATTCCGAGAGGGCCAACCCCTTCTAAAATTACGAAAAATGCGCCCAGAATTCCGAGAAGGCTAACCCCTTCTAAAATTACGAAAAATGAGCCCAGGATTCCGAGAAGGCTAACCCCTTTGAAAATTTCGAAAAATGCGTTTAGAATTCCGAGAAGGCTAACACCTTTGAAAATTTCGAAAAATGCGCCCAGAATTCCGAGAAGGCTAACCTCTTTGAAAATTTCGAAAAATGCGCCCAGAATTCCGAGAAGGCTAACCTCTTTGAAAATTTCAAAAAATGCGCCCAGAATTCCGAGAAGGCTAACCTCTTTGAAAATTTCGAAAAATGCGCCCAGAATTCCGAGAAGGCTAACCCCTTTGAAAATTTCGAAAATGCGCCCAGAATTCCGAGAAGGCTAACCTCTTTGAAAATTTCGAAAAATGCGCCCAGAATTCCGAGATTGCTAACCCCTTTGAAAATTTCGAAAAATGCGCCCAGAATTCCGAGTAGGCTAACCCCCATGAAAATTTCGAAAAATGCGCCCAGAATTCCGAAAAGGCTAACCCCTATGAAAATTTCGAAAAATGTGCCCAGAATTCCGAGAAGGCTAACCCCTTTGAAAATTTCGAAAAATGCGCCCAGAATTCCGAGAAGGCTAACCCCTTTGAAAATTTCGAAAAATGCGCCCAGAATTCCGAGAAGGCTAACCCCTTTGAAAATTCAGAAAAATGCGCCCAGAATTCAGAGAAGGCTAACCCCTTTGAAAATTTCGAAAAATGCGCCCACAATTCCGAAGAGGCTAACCCCTTTGAAAATTTCGAAAAATGCGCCCAGAATTACGAGAAGGCTAACCCCTTTGAAAATTTCGAAGAATGCGCCCAGAATTCCGAGAAGGCTAACCCCTTTGAAAATTTGGGAAAATGCGCCCAGAATTCCGAGAAGGCTAACCCCTTCTAAAATTTCGAAAAATGCGCCCAGAATTCCGAGAAGGCTAACCCCTTCTAAAATTTCGAAAAATGCGCCCAGAATTCCGAGAAGGCTAACCCCTTGGAAAATTTCGAAAAATGAGTCCAGAATTCCGAGAAGGCTAACCCCTTTGAAAATTTCGAAAAATGCACCCAGAATTTCGAGAAGGCTTAACCCCTTTGAAAATTTCGAAAAATGCGCCCAGAATTCCGAGAAGGCTAACCCCTTTGAAAATTTCCAAAAATGCGCCCAGAATTCCGAGAAGGCTAACCCCTTTGAAAATTTCGAAAAATTCGCCCGAATTCCAAGAAGGCAAACCCCTTTGAAAATTTCGAAAAATGCGCCCACATTTCCGAGAAGGCTAACTCCTTTGAAAATTACGAAAAATGCGCCCAGCATTCCGAGAAGGCTAACAACCCCTTTGAAAATTTCGAAAAATGCGCCCACAATTCCGAGAAGGCTAACCCCTTTGAAAATTTCGAAAAATGCGCCCAGAATTCCGAGAAGGCTAACCCCTTTGAAAATTTCGAAGAATGCGCCCAGAATTCCGAGAAGGCTAACCCCTTTGAAAATTTGGGAAAATGCGCCCAGAATTCCGAGAAGGCTAACCCCTTTGAAAATTTCGAAAAATGCGCCCAGAATTCCGAGAAGGCTAAACCCTTTGAAAATTTCGAAAAATGCGCCCAGAATTCCGAGAAGGCTAACCCCTTTGAAAATTTCGAAAAATGCGCCCAGAATTCCGAGAAGGCTAACCCCTTCTAAAATTTCGAAAAATGCGCCCAGAATTCCAAGAAGGCTAACCCCTTTGAAAATATCGAAAAATGCGCCCAGAATTTCGAGAAGGCTAACCCCTTCTAAAATTTCGAAAAATGCGCCCAAAATTCCGAGAAGGCTAACCCCTTTGAAAATTTCGAAAAATGCGCCCAGAATTCCGAGAAGGCTAACCCCTTTGAAAATTTCGAAAAATGCGCCCAGAATTCCGAGAAGGCTAACCCCTTTGGAAATTTCGTAAAATGCGCCCTGAATTCCGAGAAGGCTAACACCTTTGAAAATTTCGAAAAATGCGCCCAGAATTCCGTGAAGGCTAACCCCTTTGAAAATTTCGAAAAATGCGCCCAGAATTCAGAGAAGGCTAACCTCTTTGAAAATTTCGAAAAATGCGCCCAGAATTCCGAGAAGGCTAACCCCCTTGAAAATTTCGAAAAATGCGCCCAGAATTCCGTGAAGGCTAACCCCTTTGAAAATTTCGAAAAATGCGCCCAGAATTCCGAGAAGGCTAACCACTTTGAAAATTCCAAAACATGCGCCCAGAATTCCGAGAAGGCTAACCCCTTTGAAAATTTAGAAAAATGCGCCCAGAATTCCGAGAAGGCTAACCCCTTCTAAAATTACGAAAAATGAGCCCAGAATTCCGAGAAGGCTAACCCCTTTGAAAATTTCGAAAAATGCGCTCAGAATTCCGAGAAGGCTAACACCTTTGAAAATTTCGAAAAATGCGCCCAGAATTCCGAGAAGGCTAACCTCTTTGAAAATTTCGAAAAATGCGCCCAGAATTCCGAGAAGGCTAACCCCTTTGAAAATTTCGAAAAATGCGCCCAGAATTCCGAGAAGGCTAACCCCTTTGAAAATTTCGAAAAATGCGCCCAGAATTCCGAGAAGGCTAACCTGTTTGAAAATTTCGAAAAATGCGCCCAGAATTCCGAGAAGGCTAACCCCTTTGAAAATTTCGAAAAATGCGCCCAGAATTCCGAGTAGGCTAACCCCTATGAAAATTTAGAAAAATGCGCCCAGAATTCCGAGAAGGCTAACCCCTTTGAAAATATCGCAAAATGCGACCAGAATTCCGAGAAGGCTAACCCCTTTGAAAATTTCTAAAAATGCGCCCAGAATTCCGAGAAGGCTAACCCCTTTGAAAATTTCGAAAAATGCGCCCAGAATTCCGAGAAGGCTAACCCTTTTGAAAATTACGAAAAATGCGCCCACAATTCCGAGAAGGCTAACCCCTTTGAAAATTTCGAAAAATGCGCCCAGAATTCCGAGAAGGCTAAACCCTTTGAAAATTTCGAAAAATGCGCCCAGAATTCCGAGAAGGCTAACCCCTTTGAAAATTTCGAAAAATGCGCCCAGAATTCCGAGAGGGCTAACCCCTTCTAAAATTTCGAAAAATGCGCCCAGAATTCCGAGAAGGCTAACCCCTTTGGAAATTTCGAAAAATGCGCCCAGAATTACGAGATGGCTAACCCCTTTGAAAATTTCGAAGAATGCGCCCAGAATTCCGAGAAGGCTAACCCCTTTAAAAATATCGAAAAATGCGCCCAGAATTCCGAGAAGGCTAACCCCTTCTAAAATTTCGAAAAATGCGCCCAGAATTCCGAGAAGGCTAACCCCTTTGAAAATTTAGAAAAATGCGCCCAGAATTCCGAGAAGGCTAACCCCTTTGAAAATTTCGAAAAATGCGCCCAGAATTCCGAGAGAGCCAACCCCTTCTAAAATTACGAAAAATGCGCCCAGAATTCCGAGAAGGCTAACCCCTTCTAAAATTACGAAAAATGAGCCCAGGATTCCGAGAAGGCTAACCCCTTTGAAAATTTCGAAAAATGCGCTCAGAATTCCGAGAAGGCTAACACCTTTGAAAATTTCGAAAAATGCGCCCAGAATTCCGAGAAGGCTAACCTCTTTGAAAATTTCGAAAAATGCGCCCAGAATTCCGAGAAGGCTAACCTCTTTGAAAATTTCAAAAAATGCGCCCAGAATTCCGAGAAGGCTAACCTCTTTGAAAATTTCGAAAAATGCGCCCAGAATTCCGAGAAGGCTAACCCCTTTGAAAATGTCGAAAAATGAGCCCAGAATTCCGAGAAGGCTAACCTCTTTGAAAATTTCGAAAAATGCGCCCAGAATTCCGAGAATGCTAACCCCTTTGAAAATTTCGAAAAATGCGCCCAGAATTCCGAGTAGGCTAACCCCTATGAAAATTTCGAAAAATGCGCCCAGAATTCCGAAAAGGCTAACCCCTATGAAAATTTCGAAAAATGTGCCCAGAATTCCGAGAAGGCTAACCCCTTTGAAAATTTCGCAAAATGCGACCAGAATTCCGAGAAGGCTAACCCCTTTGAAAATTTCGAAAAATGCGCCCAGAATACCGAGAAGGCTAACCCCTTTGGAAATTTCGAAAAATGCGCCCAGAATTACGAGAAGGCTAACCCCTTTGAAAATTTCGAAGAATTCCGAGAAAATTACGAAAAATGCGCCCAGAATTCCGAGAAGGCTAACACCTTTGAAAATTTCGAAAAATGCGCCCAGAATTCCGAGAAGGCTAACCCCTTTGAAAATTTCGAAATATGCGCCCAGAATTCCGAGAAGGCTAACCCCTTTGAAAATTTCGAAAAATGCGCCCACAATTCCGAAGAGGCTAACCCCTTGGAAAATTTCGAAAAATGCGCCCAGAATTACGAGAAGGCTAACCCCTTTGAAAATTTCGAAGAATGCGCCCAGAATTCCGAGAAGGCTAACCCCTTTGAAAATTTGGGAAAATGCGCCCAGAATTCCGAGAAGGCTAACCCCTTCTAAAATTTCGAAAAATGCGCCCAGAATTCCGACAAGGCTAACCCCTTTGGAAATTTCGAAAAATGCGCCCAGAATTACGAGATGGCTAACCCCTTTGAAAATTTCGAAGAATGCGCCCAGAATTCCGAGAAGGCTAACCCCTTTGAAAATATCGAAAAATGCGCCCAGAATTTCGAGAAGGCTAACCCCTTTGAAAATTTCGAAAAATGCGCCCAGAATTCCGAGAAGGCTAACCCCTTTGAAAATTTCGAAAAATGCGCCCAGAATTCCGAGAAGGCTAAGCCCTTTGGAAATTTCGTAAAATGCGCCCAGAATTCCGAGAAGGCTAACACCTTTGAAAATTTCGAAAAATGCGCCCAGAATTCCGTGAAGGCTAACCCCTTTGAAAATTTCGAAAAATGCGCCCAGAATTCAGAGAAGGCTAACCTCTTTGAAAATTTCGAAAAATGCGCCCAGAATTCCGAGAAGGCTAACCCCTTTGAAAATTTCGAAAAATGCGCCCAGAATTCCGTGAAGGCTAACCCCTTTGAAAATTTCGAAAAATGCGCCCAGAATTCCGAGAAGGCTAACCCCTTTGAAAATTCCAAAACATGCGCCCAGAATTCCGAGAAGGCTAACCCCTTTGAAAATTTCGAAAAATGCGCCCAGAATTCCGAGAAGGCTAACCCCTTTGAAAATTTCGAAAAATGCGCCAAGAATTCCGAGAAGGCTAACCCCTTTGAAAATTTCGAAAAATGCGGTCAGAATTCCGAGAAGGCTAACACCTTTGAAAATTTCGAAAAATGCGCCCAGAATTCCGAGAAGGCTAACCTCTTTGAAAATTTCGAAAAATGCGCCCAGAATTCCGAGAAGGCTAACCTGTTTGAAAATTTCGAAAAATGCGCCCAGAATTCCGAGAAGGCTAACCCCTTTGAAAATTTCGAAAAATGCGCCCAGAATTCCGAGTAGGCTAACCCCTATGAAAATTTAGAAAAATGCGCCCAGAATTCCGAGAAGGCTAACCCCTTTGAAAATATCGCAAAATGCGACCAGAATTCCGAGAAGGCTAACCCCTTTGAAAATTTCGAAAAATGCGCCCAGAATTCCGAGAAGGCTAACCCTTTTGAAAATTACGAAAAATGCGCCCACAATTCCGAGAAGGCTAACCCCTTTGAAAATTTCGAAAAATGCGCCCAGAATTCCGAGAAGGCTAAACCCTTTGAAAATTTCGAAAAATGCGCCCAGAATTCCGAGAGGGCTAACCCCTTTGAAAATTTCGAAAAATGCGCCCAGAATTCCGAGAGGGCTAACCCCTTCTAAAATTTCGAAAAATGCGCCCAGAATTCCGAGAAGGCTAACCCCTTTGGAAATTTCGAAAAATGCGCCCAGAATTACGAGATGGCTAACCCCTTTGAAAATTTCGAAGAATGCGCCCAGAATTCCGAGAAGGCTAACCCCTTTAAAAATATCGAAAAATGCGCCCAGAATTCCGAGAAGGCTAACCCCTTCTAAAATTTCGAAAAATGCGCCCAGAATTCCGAGAAGGCTAACCCCTTTGAAAATTTAGAAAAATGCGCCCATAATTCCGAGAAGGCTAACCCCTTTGAAAATTTCGAAAAATGCGCCCAGAATTCCGAGAGGGCCAACCCCTTCTAAAATTACGAAAAATGCGCCCAGAATTCCGAGAAGGCTAACCCCTTCTAAAATTACGAAAAATGAGCCCAGGATTCCGAGAAGGCTAACCCCTTTGAAAATTTCGAAAAATGCGTTTAGAATTCCGAGAAGGCTAACACCTTTGAAAATTTCGAAAAATGCGCCCAGAATTCCGAGAAGGCTAACCTCTTTGAAAATTTCGAAAAATGCGCCCAGAATTCCGAGAAGGCTAACCTCTTTGAAAATTTCAAAAAATGCGCCCAGAATTCCGAGAAGGCTAACCTCTTTGAAAATTTCGAAAAATGCGCCCAGAATTCCGAGAAGGCTAACCCCTTTGAAAATTTCGAAAATGCGCCCAGAATTCCGAGAAGGCTAACCTCTTTGAAAATTTCGAAAAATGCGCCCAGAATTCCGAGATTGCTAACCCCTTTGAAAATTTCGAAAAATGCGCCCAGAATTCCGAGTAGGCTAACCCCCATGAAAATTTCGAAAAATGCGCCCAGAATTCCGAAAAGGCTAACCCCTATGAAAATTTCGAAAAATGTGCCCAGAATTCCGAGAAGGCTAACCCCTTTGAAAATTTCGCAAAATGCGACCAGAATTCCGAGAAGGCTAACCCCTTTGAAAATTTCGAAAAATGCGCCCAGAATACCGAGAAGGCTAACCCCTTTGGAAATTTCGAAAAATGCGCCCAGAATTACGAGAAGGCTAACCCCTTTGAAAATTTCGAAGAATTCCGAGAAAATTACGAAAAATGCGCCCAGAATTCCGAGAAGGCTAACACCTTTGAAAATTTCGAAAAATGCGCCCAGAATTCCGAGAAGGCTAACCCCTTTGAAAATTTCGAAATATGCGCCCAGAATTCCGAGAAGGCTAACCCCTTTGAAAATTTCGAAAAATGCGCCCACAATTCCGAAGAGGCTAACCCCTTGGAAAATTTCGAAAAATGCGCCCAGAATTACGAGAAGGCTAACCCCTTTGAAAATTTCGAAGAATGCGCCCAGAATTCCGAGAAGGCTAACCCCTTTGAAAATTTGGGAAAATGCGCCCAGAATTCCGAGAAGGCTAACCCCTTCTAAAATTTCGAAAAATGCGCCCAGAATTCCGACAAGGCTAACCCCTTTGGAAATTTCGAAAAATGCGCCCAGAATTACGAGATGGCTAACCCCTTTGAAAATTTCGAAGAATGCGCCCAGAATTCCGAGAAGGCTAACCCCTTTGAAAATATCGAAAAATGCGCCCAGAATTTCGAGAAGGCTAACCCCTTTGAAAATTTCGAAAAATGCGCCCAGAATTCCGAGAAGGCTAACCCCTTTGAAAATTTCGAAAAATGTGCCCAGAATTCCGAGAAGGCTAAGCCCTTTGGAAATTTCGTAAAATGCGCCCAGAATTCCGAGAAGGCTAACACCTTTGAAAATTTCGAAAAATGCGCCCAGAATTCCGTGAAGGCTAACCCCTTTGAAAATTTCGAAAAATGCGCCCAGAATTCAGAGAAGGCTAACCTCTTTGAAAATTTCGAAAAATGCGCCCAGAATTCCGAGAAGGCTAACCCCTTTGAAAATTTCGAAAAATGCGCCCAGAATTCCGTGAAGGCTAACCCCTTTGAAAATTTCGAAAAATGCGCCCAGAATTCCGAGAAGGCTAACCCCTTTGAAAATTCCAAAACATGCGCCCAGAATTCCGAGAAGGCTAACCCCTTTGAAAATTTCGAAAAATGCGCCCAGAATTCCGAGAAGGCTAACCCCTTTGAAAATTTCGAAAAATGCGCCAAGAATTCCGAGAAGGCTAACCCCTTTGAAAATTTCGAAAAATGCGGTCAGAATTCCGAGAAGGCTAACACCTTTGAAAATTTCGAAAAATGCGCCCAGAATTCCGAGAAGGCTAACCTCTTTGAAAATTTCGAAAAATGCGCCCAGAATTCCGAGAAGGCTAACCTGTTTGAAAATTTCGAAAAATGCGCCCAGAATTCCGAGAAGGCTAACCCCTTTGAAAATTTCGAAAAATGCGCCCAGAATTCCGAGTAGGCTAACCCCTATGAAAATTTAGAAAAATGCGCCCAGAATTCCGAGAAGGCTAACCCCTTTGAAAATATCGCAAAATGCGACCAGAATTCCGAGAAGGCTAACCCCTTTGAAAATTTCGAAAAATGCGCCCAGAATTCCGAGAAGGCTAACCCTTTTGAAAATTACGAAAAATGCGCCCACAATTCCGAGAAGGCTAACCCCTTTGAAAATTTCGAAAAATGCGCCCAGAATTCCGAGAAGGCTAAACCCTTTGAAAATTTCGAAAAATGCGCCCAGAATTCCGAGAGGGCTAACCCCTTTGAAAATTTCGAAAAATGCGCCCAGAATTCCGAGAGGGCTAACCCCTTCTAAAATTTCGAAAAATGCGCCCAGAATTCCGAGAAGGCTAACCCCTTTGGAAATTTCGAAAAATGCGCCCAGAATTACGAGATGGCTAACCCCTTTGAAAATTTCGAAGAATGCGCCCAGAATTCCGAGAAGGCTAACCCCTTTAAAAATATCGAAAAATGCGCCCAGAATTCCGAGAAGGCTAACCCCTTCTAAAATTTCGAAAAATGCGCCCAGAATTCCGAGAAGGCTAACCCCTTTGAAAATTTAGAAAAATGCGCCCATAATTCCGAGAAGGCTAACCCCTTTGAAAATTTCGAAAAATGCGCCCAGAATTCCGAGAGGGCCAACCCCTTCTAAAATTACGAAAAATGCGCCCAGAATTCCGAGAAGGCTAACCCCTTCTAAAATTACGAAAAATGAGCCCAGGATTCCGAGAAGGCTAACCCCTTTGAAAATTTCGAAAAATGCGTTTAGAATTCCGAGAAGGCTAACACCTTTGAAAATTTCGAAAAATGCGCCCAGAATTCCGAGAAGGCTAACCTCTTTGAAAATTTCGAAAAATGCGCCCAGAATTCCGAGAAGGCTAACCTCTTTGAAAATTTCAAAAAATGCGCCCAGAATTCCGAGAAGGCTAACCTCTTTGAAAATTTCGAAAAATGCGCCCAGAATTCCGAGAAGGCTAACCCCTTTGAAAATTTCGAAAATGCGCCCAGAATTCCGAGAAGGCTAACCTCTTTGAAAATTTCGAAAAATGCGCCCAGAATTCCGAGATTGCTAACCCCTTTGAAAATTTCGAAAAATGCGCCCAGAATTCCGAGTAGGCTAACCCCCATGAAAATTTCGAAAAATGCGCCCAGAATTCCGAAAAGGCTAACCCCTATGAAAATTTCGAAAAATGTGCCCAGAATTCCGAGAAGGCTAACCCCTTTGAAAATTTCGAAAAATGCGCCCAGAATTCCGAGAAGGCTAACCCCTTTGAAAATTTCGAAAAATGCGCCCAGAATTCCGAGAAGGCTAACCCCTTTGAAAATTCAGAAAAATGCGCCCAGAATTCAGAGAAGGCTAACCCCTTTGAAAATTTCGCAAAATGCGACCAGAATTCCGAGAAGGCTAACCCCTTTGAAAATTTCGAAAAATGCGCCCAGAATACCGAGAAGGCTAACCCCTTTGGAAATTTCGAAAAATGCGCCCAGAATTACGAGAAGGCTAACCCCTTTGAAAATTTCGAAGAATTCCGAGAAAATTACGAAAAATGCGCCCAGAATTCCGAGAAGGCTAACACCTTTGAAAATTTCGAAAAATGCGCCCAGAATTCCGAGAAGGCTAACCCCTTTGAAAATTTCGAAATATGCGCCCAGAATTCCGAGAAGGCTAACCCCTTTGAAAATTTCGAAAAATGCGCCCACAATTCCGAAGAGGCTAACCCCTTGGAAAATTTCGAAAAATGCGCCCAGAATTACGAGAAGGCTAACCCCTTTGAAAATTTCGAAGAATGCGCCCAGAATTCCGAGAAGGCTAACCCCTTTGAAAATTTGGGAAAATGCGCCCAGAATTCCGAGAAGGCTAACCCCTTCTAAAATTTCGAAAAATGCGCCCAGAATTCCGACAAGGCTAACCCCTTTGGAAATTTCGAAAAATGCGCCCAGAATTACGAGATGGCTAACCCCTTTGAAAATTTCGAAGAATGCGCCCAGAATTCCGAGAAGGCTAACCCCTTTGAAAATATCGAAAAATGCGCCCAGAATTTCGAGAAGGCTAACCCCTTTGAAAATTTCGAAAAATGCGCCCAGAATTCCGAGAAGGCTAACCCCTTTGAAAATTTCGAAAAATGCGCCCAGAATTCCGAGAAGGCTAAGCCCTTTGGAAATTTCGTAAAATGCGCCCAGAATTCCGAGAAGGCTAACACCTTTGAAAATTTCGAAAAATGCGCCCAGAATTCCGTGAAGGCTAACCCCTTTGAAAATTTCGAAAAATGCGCCCAGAATTCAGAGAAGGCTAACCTCTTTGAAAATTTCGAAAAATGCGCCCAGAATTCCGAGAAGGCTAACCCCTTTGAAAATTTCGAAAAATGCGCCCAGAATTCCGTGAAGGCTAACCCCTTTGAAAATTTCGAAAAATGCGCCCAGAATTCCGAGAAGGCTAACCCCTTTGAAAATTCCAAAACATGCGCCCAGAATTCCGAGAAGGCTAACCCCTTTGAAAATTTCGAAAAATGCGCCCAGAATTCCGAGAAGGCTAACCCCTTTGAAAATTTCGAAAAATGCGCCAAGAATTCCGAGAAGGCTAACCCCTTTGAAAATTTCGAAAAATGCGGTCAGAATTCCGAGAAGGCTAACACCTTTGAAAATTTCGAAAAATGCGCCCAGAATTCCGAGAAGGCTAACCTCTTTGAAAATTTCGAAAAATGCGCCCAGAATTCCGAGAAGGCTAACCTGTTTGAAAATTTCGAAAAATGCGCCCAGAATTCCGAGAAGGCTAACCCCTTTGAAAATTTCGAAAAATGCGCCCAGAATTCCGAGTAGGCTAACCCCTATGAAAATTTAGAAAAATGCGCCCAGAATTCCGAGAAGGCTAACCCCTTTGAAAATATCGCAAAATGCGACCAGAATTCCGAGAAGGCTAACCCCTTTGAAAATTTCGAAAAATGCGCCCAGAATTCCGAGAAGGCTAACCCTTTTGAAAATTACGAAAAATGCGCCCACAATTCCGAGAAGGCTAACCCCTTTGAAAATTTCGAAAAATGCGCCCAGAATTCCGAGAAGGCTAAACCCTTTGAAAATTTCGAAAAATGCGCCCAGAATTCCGAGAAGGCTAACCCCTTTGAAAATTTCGAAAAATGCGCCCAGAATTCCGAGAGGGCTAACCCCTTCTAAAATTTCGAAAAATGCGCCCAGAATTCCGAGAAGGCTAACCCCTTTGGAAATTTCGAAAAATGCGCCCAGAATTACGAGATGGCTAACCCCTTTGAAAATTTCGAAGAATGCGCCCAGAATTCCGAGAAGGCTAACCCCTTTAAAAATATCGAAAAATGCGCCCAGAATTCCGAGAAGGCTAACCCCTTCTAAAATTTCGAAAAATGCGCCCAGAATTCCGAGAAGGCTAACCCCTTGGAAAATTTAGAAAAATGCGCCCAGAATTCCGAGAAGGCTAACCCCTTTGAAAATTTCGAAAAATGCGCCCAGAATTCCGAGAGGGCCAACCCCTTCTAAAATTACGAAAAATGCGCCCAGAATTCCGAGAAGGCTAACCCCTTCTAAAATTACGAAAAATGAGCCCAGGATTCCGAGAAGGCTAACCCCTTTGAAAATTTCGAAAAATGCGTTTAGAATTCCGAGAAGGCTAACACCTTTGAAAATTTCGAAAAATGCGCCCAGAATTCCGAGAAGGCTAACCTCTTTGAAAATTTCGAAAAATGCGCCCAGAATTCCGAGAAGGCTAACCTCTTTGAAAATTTCAAAAAATGCGCCCAGAATTCCGAGAAGGCTAACCTCTTTGAAAATTTCGAAAAATGCGCCCAGAATTCCGAGAAGGCTAACCCCTTTGAAAATTTCGAAAATGCGCCCAGAATTCCGAGAAGGCTAACCTCTTTGAAAATTTCGAAAAATGCGCCCAGAATTCCGAGATTGCTAACCCCTTTGAAAATTTCGAAAAATGCGCCCAGAATTCCGAGTAGGCTAACCCCCATGAAAATTTCGAAAAATGCGCCCAGAATTCCGAAAAGGCTAACCCCTATGAAAATTTCGAAAAATGTGCCCAGAATTCCGAGAAGGCTAACCCCTTTGAAAATTTCGAAAAATGCGCCCAGAATTCCGAGAAGGCTAACCCCTTTGAAAATTTCGAAAAATGCGCCCAGAATTCCGAGAAGGCTAACCCCTTTGAAAATTCAGAAAAATGCGCCCAGAATTCAGAGAAGGCTAACCCCTTTGAAAATTTCGCAAAATGCGACCAGAATTCCGAGAAGGCTAACCCCTTTGAAAATTTCGAAAAATGCGCCCAGAATACCGAGAAGGCTAACCCCTTTGGAAATTTCGAAAAATGCGCCCAGAATTACGAGAAGGCTAACCCCTTTGAAAATTTCGAAGAATTCCGAGAAAATTACGAAAAATGCGCCCAGAATTCCGAGAAGGCTAACACCTTTGAAAATTTCGAAAAATGCGCCCAGAATTCCGAGAAGGCTAACCCCTTTGAAAATTTCGAAATATGCGCCCAGAATTCCGAGAAGGCTAACCCCTTTGAAAATTTCGAAAAATGCGCCCACAATTCCGAAGAGGCTAACCCTTTGGAAAATTTCGAAAAATGCGCCCAGAATTACGAGAAGGCTAACCCCTTTGAAAATTTCGAAGAATGCGCCCAGAATTCCGAGATGGCTAACCCCTTTGAAAATTTGGGAAAATGCGCCCAGAATTCCGAGAAGGCTAACCCCTTCTAAAATTTCGAAAAATGCGCCCAGAATTCCGAGAAGGCTAACCCCTTCTAAAATTTCGAAAAATGCGCCCAGAATTCCGAGAAGGCTAACCCCTTTGAAAATTTCGAAGAATGCGCCCAGAATTCCGAGAAGGCTAACCCCTTTGAAAATTTGGGAAAATGCGCCCAGAATTCCGAGAAGGCTAACCCTTTGAAAATTTCGAAAAATGCGCCCAGAATTCCGAGAAGGCTAAACCCTTTGAAAATTTCGAAAAATGCGCCCAGAATTCCGAGAAGGCTAACCCCTTTGGAAATTTCGAAAAATGCGCCCAGAATTACGAGATGGCTAACCCCTTTGAAAATTTCGAAGAATGCGCCCAGAATTCCGAGAAGGCTGACCCCTTTGAAAATTTGGGAAAATGCGCCCAGAATTCCGAGAAGGCTAACCCCTTTGAAAATTTCGAAAAATTCGCCCAGAATTCCGAGAAGGCTAAACCCTTTGAAAATTTCGAAAAATGCGCCCAGAATTCCGAGAAGGCTAACCCCTTTGGAAATTTCGAAAAATGCGCCCAGAATTCCGAGAAGGCTAACCCCTTTGAAAATTTCGAAAAATGCGCCCAGAATTCCGAGAGGGCTAACCCCTTCTAAAATTTCGAAAAATGCGCCCAGAATTCCGAGAAGGCTAAACCCTTTGGAAATTTCGAAAAATGCGCCCAGAATTACGAGATGGCTAACCCCTTTGAAAATTTCGAAGAATGCGCCCAGAATTCCGAGAAGGCTAACCCCTTTAAAAATATCGAAAAATGCGCCCAGAATTCCGAGAAGGCTAACCCCTTCTAAAATTTCGAAAAATGCGCCCAGAATTCCGAGAAGGCTAACCCCTTTGAAAATTTAGAAAAATGCGCCCAGAATTCCGAGAAGGCTAACCCCTTTGAAAATTTCGAAAAATGCGCCCAGAATTCCGAGAGGGCCAACCCCTTCTAAAATTTCGAAAAATGCGCCCAGAATTCCGAGAAGGCTAACCCCTTTGAAAATTTAGAAAAATGCGCCCAGAATTCCGAGAAGGCTAACCCCTTTGAAAATTTCGAAAAATGCGCCCAGAATTCCGAGAGGGCCAACCCCTTCTAAAATTACGAAAAATGCGCCCAGAATTCCGAGAAGGCTAACCCCTTCTAAAATTACGAAAAATGAGCCCAGGATTCCGAGAAGGCTAACCCCTTTGAAAATTTCGAAAAATGCGCTCAGAATTCCGAGAAGGCTAACACCTTTGAAAATTTCGAAAAATGCGCCCAGAATTCCGAGAAGGCTAACCTCTTTGAAAATTTCGAAAAATGCGGCCAGAATTCCGAGAAGGCTAACCTCTTTGAAAATTTCAAAAAATGCGCCCAGAATTCCGAGAAGGCTAACCTCTATGAAAATTTCGAAAAATGCGCCCAGAATTCCGAGAAGGCTAACCCCTTTGAAAATTTCGAAAATGCGCCCAGAATTCCGAGAAGGCTAACCTCTTTGAAAATTTCGAAAAATGCGCCCAGAATTCCGAGATTGCTAACCCCTTTGAAAATTTCGAAAAATGCGCCCAGAATTCCGAGTAGGCTAACCCCTATGAAAATTTCGAAAAATGCGCTCAGAATTCCGAAAAGGCTAACCCCTATGAAAATTTCGAAAAATGTGCCCAGAATTCCGAGAAGGCTAACCCCTTTGAAAATTTCGAAAAATGCGCCCAGAATTCCGAGAAGGCTAACCCCTTTGAAAATTTCGAAAAATGCGCCTAGAATTCCGAGAAGGCTAACCCCTTCTAAAATTTCGAAAAATGCGCCCAGAATTCCGAGAAGGCTAACCCCTTTGGAAATTTCGAAAAATGCGCCCAGAATTACGAGATGGCTAACCCCTTTGAAAATTTCGAAGAATGCGCCCAGAATTCCGAGAAGGCTAACCCCTTTAAAAATATCGAAAAATGCGCCCAGAATTCCGAGAAGGCTAACCCCTTCTAAAATTTCGAAAAATGCGCCCAGAATTCCGAGAAGGCTAACCCCTTTGAAAATTTAGAAAAATGCGCCCAGAATTCCGAGAAGGCTAACCCCTTTGAAAATTTCGAAAAATGCGCCCAGAATTCCGAGAGGGCCAACCCCTTCTAAAATTACGAAAAATGCGCCCAGAATTCCGAGAAGGCTAACCCCTTCTAAAATTACGAAAAATGAGCCCAGGATTCCGAGAAGGCTAACCCCTTTGAAAATTTCGAAAAATGCGTTTAGAATTCCGAGAAGGCTAACACCTTTGAAAATTTCGAAAAATGCGCCCAGAATTCCGAGAAGGCTAACCTCTTTGAAAATTTCGAAAAATGCGCCCAGAATTCCGAGAAGGCTAACCTCTTTGAAAATTTCAAAAAATGCGCCCAGAATTCCGAGAAGGCTAACCTCTTTGAAAATTTCGAAAAATGCGCCCAGAATTCCGAGAAGGCTAACCCCTTTGAAAATTTCGAAAATGCGCCCAGAATTCCGAGAAGGCTAACCTCTTTGAAAATTTCGAAAAATGCGCCCAGAATTCCGAGATTGCTAACCCCTTTGAAAATTTCGAAAAATGCGCCCAGAATTCCGAGTAGGCTAACCCCCATGAAAATTTCGAAAAATGCGCCCAGAATTCCGAAAAGGCTAACCCCTATGAAAATTTCGAAAAATGTGCCCAGAATTCCGAGAAGGCTAACCCCTTTGAAAATTTCGAAAAATGCGCCCAGAATTCCGAGAAGGCTAACCCCTTTGAAAATTTCGAAAAATGCGCCCAGAATTCCGAGAAGGCTAACCCCTTTGAAAATTCAGAAAAATGCGCCCAGAATTCAGAGAAGGCTAACCCCTTTGAAAATTTCGCAAAATGCGACCAGAATTCCGAGAAGGCTAACCCCTTTGAAAATTTCGAAAAATGCGCCCAGAATACCGAGAAGGCTAACCCCTTTGGAAATTTCGAAAAATGCGCCCAGAATTACGAGAAGGCTAACCCCTTTGAAAATTTCGAAGAATTCCGAGAAAATTACGAAAAATGCGCCCAGAATTCCGAGAAGGCTAACACCTTTGAAAATTTCGAAAAATGCGCCCAGAATTCCGAGAAGGCTAACCCCTTTGAAAATTTCGAAATATGCGCCCAGAATTCCGAGAAGGCTAACCCCTTTGAAAATTTCGAAAAATGCGCCCACAATTCCGAAGAGGCTAACCCTTTGGAAAATTTCGAAAAATGCGCCCAGAATTACGAGAAGGCTAACCCCTTTGAAAATTTCGAAGAATGCGCCCAGAATTCCGAGATGGCTAACCCCTTTGAAAATTTGGGAAAATGCGCCCAGAATTCCGAGAAGGCTAACCCCTTCTAAAATTTCGAAAAATGCGCCCAGAATTCCGAGAAGGCTAACCCCTTCTAAAATTTCGAAAAATGCGCCCAGAATTCCGAGAAGGCTAACCCCTTTGAAAATTTCGAAGAATGCGCCCAGAATTCCGAGAAGGCTAACCCCTTTGAAAATTTGGGAAAATGCGCCCAGAATTCCGAGAAGGCTAACCCTTTGAAAATTTCGAAAAATGCGCCCAGAATTCCGAGAAGGCTAAACCCTTTGAAAATTTCGAAAAATGCGCCCAGAATTCCGAGAAGGCTAACCCCTTTGGAAATTTCGAAAAATGCGCCCAGAATTACGAGATGGCTAACCCCTTTGAAAATTTCGAAGAATGCGCCCAGAATTCCGAGAAGGCTGACCCCTTTGAAAATTTGGGAAAATGCGCCCAGAATTCCGAGAAGGCTAACCCCTTTGAAAATTTCGAAAAATTCGCCCAGAATTCCGAGAAGGCTAAACCCTTTGAAAATTTCGAAAAATGCGCCCAGAATTCCGAGAAGGCTAACCCCTTTGGAAATTTCGAAAAATGCGCCCAGAATTCCGAGAAGGCTAACCCCTTTGAAAATTTCGAAAAATGCGCCCAGAATTCCGAGAGGGCTAACCCCTTCTAAAATTTCGAAAAATGCGCCCAGAATTCCGAGAAGGCTAAACCCTTTGGAAATTTCGAAAAATGCGCCCAGAATTACGAGATGGCTAACCCCTTTGAAAATTTCGAAGAATGCGCCCAGAATTCCGAGAAGGCTAACCCCTTTAAAAATATCGAAAAATGCGCCCAGAATTCCGAGAAGGCTAACCCCTTCTAAAATTTCGAAAAATGCGCCCAGAATTCCGAGAAGGCTAACCCCTTTGAAAATTTAGAAAAATGCGCCCAGAATTCCGAGAAGGCTAACCCCTTTGAAAATTTCGAAAAATGCGCCCAGAATTCCGAGAGGGCCAACCCCTTCTAAAATTACGAAAAATGCGCCCAGAATTCCGAGAAGGCTAACCCCTTCTAAAATTACGAAAAATGAGCCCAGGATTCCGAGAAGGCTAACCCCTTTGAAAATTTCGAAAAATGCGCTCAGAATTCCGAGAAGGCTAACACCTTTGTTAATTTCGAAAAATGCGCCCAGAATTCCGAGAAGGCTAACCTCTTTGAAAATTTCGAAAAATGCGGCCAGAATTCCGAGAAGGCTAACCTCTTTGAAAATTTCAAAAAATGCGCCCAGAATTCCGAGAAGGCTAACCTCTATGAAAATTTCGAAAAATGCGCCCAGAATTCCGAGAAGGCTAACCCCTTTGAAAATTTCGAAAATGCGCCCAGAATTCCGAGAAGGCTAACCTCTTTGAAAATTTCGAAAAATGCGCCCAGAATTCCGAGATTGCTAACCCCTTTGAAAATTTCGAAAAATGCGCCCAGAATTCCGAGTAGGCTAACCCCTATGAAAATTTCGAAAAATGCGCTCAGAATTCCGAAAAGGCTAACCCCTATGAAAATTTCGAAAAATGTGCCCAGAATTCCGAGAAGGCTAACCCCTTTGAAAATTTCGAAAAATGCGCCCAGAATTCCGAGAAGGCTAACCCCTTTGAAAATTTCGAAAAATGCGCCCAGAATTCCGAGAAGGCTAACCCCTTTGAAAATTCAGAAAAATGCGCCCAGAATTCAGAGAAGGCTAACCCCTTTGAAAATTTCGCAAAATGCGACCAGAATTCCGAGAAGGCTAACCCCTTTGAAAATTTCGAAAAATGCGCCCAGAATACCGAGAAGGCTAACCCCTTTGGAAATTTCGAAAAATGCGCCCAGAATTACGAGAAGGCTAACCCCTTTGAAAATTTCGAAGAATTCCGAGAAAATTACGAAAAATGCGCCCAGAATTCCGAGAAGGCTATCACCTTTGAAAATTTCGAAAAATGCGCCCAGAATTCCGAGAAGGCTAACCCCTTTGAAAATTTCGAAATATGCGCCCAGAATTCCGAGAAGGCTAACCCCTTTGAAAATTTCGAAAAATGCGCCCACAATTCCGAAGAGGCTAACCCCTTGGAAAATTTCGAAAAATGCGCCCAGAATTACGAGAAGGCTAACCCCTTTGAAAATTTCGAAGAATGCTCCCAGAATTCCGAGAAGGCTAACCCCTTTGAAAATTTGGGAAAATGCGCCCAGAATTCCGAGAAGGCTAACCCCTTCTAAAATTTCGAAAAATGCGAACAGAATTCCGAGAAGGCTAACCCCTTCTAAAATTTCGAAAAATGCGCCCAGAATTCCGAGAAGGCTAACCCCTTTGAAAATTTCGAAGAATGCGCCCAGAATTCCGAGAAGGCTAACCCCTTTGAAAATTTGGGAAAATGCGCCCAGAATTCCGAGAAGGCTAAACCCTTTGAAAATTTCGAAAAATGCGCCCAGAATTCCGAGAAGGCTAACCCCTTTGGAAATTTCGAAAAATGCGCCCAGAATTACGAGATGGCTAACCCCTTTGAAAATTTCGAAGAATGCGCCCAGAATTCCGAGAAGGCTAACCCCTTTGAAAATATCGAAAAATGCGCCCAGAATTTCGAGAAGGCTAACCCCTTCTAAAATTTCGAAAAATGCACCCAGAATTCCGAGAAGGCTAACCCCTTTGAAAATTTCGAAAAATGCGCCCAGAATTCCGAGAAGGCTAACCCCTTTGGAAATTTCGTAAAATGCGCCCAGAATTCCGAGAAGGCTAACACCTTTGAAAATTTCGAAAAATGCGCCCAGAATTCCGTGAAGGCTAACCCCTTTGAAAATTTCGAAAAATGCGCCCAGAATTCAGAGAAGGCTAACCTCTTTGAAAATTTCGAAAAATGCGCCCAGAATTCCGAGAAGGCTAACCCCTTTGAAAATTTCGAAAAATGCGCCCAGAATTCCGTGAAGGCTAACCCCTTTGAAAATTTCGAAAAATGCGCCCAGAATTCCGAGAAGGCTAACCCCTTTGAAAATTCCAAAACATGCGCCCAGAATTCCGAGAAGGCTAACCCTTTTGAAAATTTAGAAAAATGCGCCCAGAATTCCGAGAAGGCTAACCCCTTTGAAAATTTTGAAAAATGCGCCAAGAATTCCGAGAGGGCTAACCCCTTCTAAAATTACGAAAAATGCGCCCAGAATTCCGAGAAGGCTACCCCCTTCTAAAATTACGAAAAATGAGCCCAGAATTCCGAGAAGGCTACCCCCTTTGAAAATTTCGAAAAATGCGCTCAGAATTCCGAGAAGGCTAACACCTTTGAAAATTTCGAAAAATGCGCCCAGAATTCCGAGAAGGCTAACCTCTTTGAAAATTTCGAAAAATGCGCCCAGAATTCCGAGAAGGCTAACCCCTTTGAAAATTTCGAAAAATGCGCCCAGAATTCCGAGAAGGCTAACCTGTTTGAAAATTTCGAAAAATGCGCCCAGAATTCCGAGAAGGCTAACCCCTTTGAAAATTTCAAAAAATGCGCCCAGAATTCCGAGTAGGCTAACCCCTATGAAAATTTAGAAAAATGCGCCCAGAATTCCGAGAAGGCTAACCCCTTTGAAAATATCGCAAAATGCGACCAGAATTCCGAGAAGGCTAACCCCTTTGAAAATTTCGAAAAATGCGCCCAGAATTCCGAGAAGGCTAACCCCTTTGAAAATTTCGAAAAATGCGCCCAGAATTCCGAGAAGGCTAACCCTTTTGAAAATTACGAAAAATGCGCCCACAATTCCGAGAAGGCTAACCCCTTTGAAAATTTCGAAAAATGCGCCCAGAATTCCGAGAAGGCTAAACCCTTTGAAAATTTCGAAAAATGCGCCCAGAATTCCGAGAAGGCTAACCCCTTTGAAAATTTCGAAAAATGCGCCCAGAATTCCGAGAGGGCTAACCCCTTCTAAAATTTCGAAAAATGCGCCCAGAATTCCGAGAAGGCTAACCCCTTTGGAAATTTCGAAAAATGCGCCCAGAATTACGAGATGGCTAACCCCTTTGAAAATTTCGAAGAATGCGCCCAGAATTCCGAGAAGGCTAACCCCTTTAAAAATATCGAAAAATGCGCCCAGAATTCCGAGAAGGCTAACCCCTTCTAAAATTTCGAAAAATGCGCCCAGAATTCCGAGAAGGCTAACCCCTTTGAAAATTTAGAAAAATGCGCCCAGAATTCCGAGAAGGCTAACCCCTTTGAAAATTTCGAAAAATGCGCCCAGAATTCCGAGAGGGCCAACCCCTTCTAAAATTACGAAAAATGCGCCCAGAATTCCGAGAAGGCTAACCCCTTCTAAAATTACGAAAAATGCGCCCAGAATTCCGAGAAGGCTAACCCCTTCTAAAATTACGAAAAATGAGCCCAGGATTCCGAGAAGGCTAACCCCTTTGAAAATTTCGAAAAATGCGCTCAGAATTCCGAGAAGGCTAACACCTTTGAAAATTTCGAAAAATGCGCCCAGAATTCCGAGAAGGCTAACACCTTTGAAAATTTCGAAAAATGCGCCCAGAATTCCGAGAAGGCTAACCTCTTTGAAAATTTCGAAAAATGCGCCCAGAATTCCGAGAAGGCTAACCTCTTTGAAAATTTCAAAAAATGCGCCCAGAATTCCGAGAAGGCTAACCTCTTTGAAAATTTCGAAAAATGCGCCCAGAATTCCGAGAAGGCTAACCCCTTTGAAAATGTCGAAAAATGAGCCCAGAATTCCGAGAAGGCTAACCTCTTTGAAAATTTCGAAAAATGCGCCCAGAATTCCGAGAATGCTAACCCCTTTGAAAATTTCGAAAAATGCGCCCAGAATTCCGAGTAGGCTAACCCCTATGAAAATTTCTAAAAATGCGCCCAGAATTCCGAAAAGGCTAACCCCTATGAAAATTTCGAAAAATGTGCCCAGAATTCCGAGAAGGCTAACCCCTTTGAAAATTTCGAAAAATGCGCCCAGAATTCCGAGAAGGCTAACCCCTTTGAAAATTTCGAAAAATGCGCCCAGAATGCCGAGAAGGCTAACCCCTTTGAAAATTCAGAAAAATGCGCCCAGAATTCAGAGAAGGCTAACCCCTTTGAAAATTTCGCAAAATGCGACCAGAATTCCGAGAAGGCTAACCCCTTTGAAAATTTCGAAAAATGCGCCCAGAATACCGAGAAGGCTAACCCCTTTGGAAATTTCGAAAAATGCGCCCAGAATTACGAGAAGGCTAACCCCTTTGAAAATTTCGAAGAATTCCGAGAAAATTACGAAAAATGCGCCCAGAATTCCGAGAAGGCTAACACCTTTGAAAATTTCGAAAAATGCGCCCAGAATTCCGAGAAGGCTAACCCCTTTGAAAATTTCGAAATATGCGCCCAGAATTCCGAGAAGGCTAACCCCTTTGAAAATTTCGAAAAATGCGCCCACAATTCCGAAGAGGCTAACCCCTTGGAAAATTTCGAAAAATGCGCCCAGAATTACGAGAAGGCTAACCCCTTTGAAAATTTCGAAGAATGCGCCCAGAATTCCGAGAAGGCTAACCCCTTTGAAAATTTGGGAAAATGCGCCCAGAATTCCGAGAAGGCTAACCCCTTCTAAAATTTCGAAAAATGCGCCCAGAATTCCGAGAAGGCTAACCCCTTTGGAAATTTCGAAAAATGCGCCCAGAATTACGAGATGGCTAACCCCTTTGAAAATTTCGAAGAATGCGCCCAGAATTCCGAGAAGGCTAACCCCTTTGAAAATATCGAAAAATGCGCCCAGAATTTCGAGAAGGCTAACCCCTTCTAAAATTTCGAAAAATGCGCCCAGAATTCCGAGAAGGCTAACCCCTTTGAAAATTTCGAAAAATGCGCCCAGAATTCCGAGAAGGCTAACCCCTTTGGAAATTTCGTAAAATGCGCCCAGAATTCCGAGAAGGCTAACACCTTTGAAAATTTCGAAAAATGCGCCCAGAATTCCGTGAAGGCTAACCCCTTTGAAAATTTCGAAAAATGCGCCCAGAATTCAGAGAAGGCTAACCTCTTTGAAAATTTCGAAAAATGCGCCCAGAATTCCGAGAAGGCTAACCCCTTTGAAAATTTCGAAAAATGCGCCCAGAATTCCGTGAAGGCTAACCCCTTTGAAAATTTCGAAAAATGCGCCCAGAATTCCGAGAAGGCTAACCCCTTTGAAAATTCCAAAACATGCGCCCAGAATTCCGAGAAGGCTAACCCCTTTGAAAATTTAGAAAAATGCGCCCAGAATTCCGAGAAGGCTAACCCCTTTGAAAATTTCGAAAAATGCGCCAAGAATTCCGAGAGGGCTAACCCCTTCTAAAATTACGAAAAATGCGCCCAGAATTCCGAGAAGGCTAACCCCTTCTAAAATTACGAAAAATGAGCCCAGAATTCCGAGAAGGCTAACCCCTTTGAAAATTTCGAAAAATGCGCCCAGAATTCCGAGAAGGCTAACCCCTTTGAAAATTTCGAAAAATGCGCCCAGAATTCCGAGAAGGCTAACCTGTTTGAAAATTTCGAAAAATGCGCCCAGAATTCCGAGAAGGCTAACCCCTTTGAAAATTTCGAAAAATGCGCCCAGAATTCCGAGTAGGCTAACCCCTATGAAAATTTAGAAAAATGTGCCGAGAATTCCGAGAAGGCTAACCCCTTTGAAAATATCGCAAAATGCGACCAGAATTCCGAGAAGGCTAACCCCTTTGAAAATTTCGAAAAATGCGCCCAGAATTCCGAGAAGGCTAACCCCTTTGAAAATTTCGAAAAATGCGCCCAGAGATCCGAGAAGGCTAACCCTTTTGAAAATTACGAAAAATGCGCCCACAATTCCGAGAAGGCTAACCCCTTTGAAAATTTCGAAAAATGCGCCCAGAATTCCGAGAAGGCTAAACCCTTTGAAAATTTCGAAAAATGCGCCCAGAATTCCGAGAAGGCTAACCCCTTTGAAAATTTCGAAAAATGCGCCCAGAATTCCGAGAGGGCTAACCCCTTCTAAAATTTCGAAAAATGCGCCCAGAATTCCGAGAAGGCTAACCCCTTTGGAAATTTCGAAAAATGCGCCCAGAATTCCGAGAAGGCTAACCCCTTTAAAAATATCGAAAAATGCGCCCAGAATTCCGAGAAGGCTAACCCCTTCAAAAATTTCGAAAAATGCGGCCAGAATTCCGAGAAGGCTAACCCCTTTGAAAATTTAGAAAAATGCGCCCAGAATTCCGAGAAGGCTAACCCCTTTGAAAATTTCGAAAAATGCGCCCAGAATTCCGAGAGGGCCAACCCCTTCTAAAATTACGAAAAATGCGCCCAGAATTCCGAGAAGGCTAACCCCTTCTAAAATTACGAAAAATGAGCCCAGGATTCCGAGAAGGCTAACCCCTTTGAAAATTTCGAAAAATGCGCTCAGAATTCCGAGAAGGCTAACACCTTTGAAAATTTCGAAAAATGCGCCCAGAATTCCGAGAAGGCTAACCTCTTTGAAAATTTCGAAAAATGCGCCCAGAATTCCGAGAAGGCTAACCTCTTTGAAAATTTCAAAAAATGCGCCCAGAATTCCGAGAAGGCTAACCTCTTTGAAAATTTCGAAAAATGCGCCCAGAATTCCGAGAAGGCTAACCCCTTTGAAAATTTCGAAAATGCGCCCAGAATTCCGAGAAGGCTAACCTCTTTGAAAATTTCGAAAAATGCGCCCAGAATTCCGAGATTGCTAACCCCTTTGAAAATTTCGAAAAATGCGCCCAGAATTCCGAGTAGGCTAACCCCTATGAAAATTTCGAAAAATGCGCCCAGAATTCCGAAAAGGCTAACCCCTATGAAAATTTCGAAAAATGTGCCCAGAATTCCGAGAAGGCTAACCCCTTTGAAAATTTCGAAAAATGCGCCCAGAATTCCGAGAAGGCTAACCCCTTTGAAAATTTCGAAAAATGCGCCCAGAATCCCGAGAAGGCTAACCCCTTTGAAAATTCAGAAAAATGCGCCCAGAATTCAGAGAAGGCTAACCCCTTTGAAAATTTCGCAAAATGCGACCAGAATTCCGAGAAGGCTAACCCCTTTGAAAATTTCGAAAAATGCGCCCAGAATACCGAGAAGGCTAACCCCTTTGGAAATTTCGAAAAATGCGCCCAGAATTACGAGAAGGCTAACCCCTTTGAAAATTTCGAAGAATTCCGAGAAAATTACGAAAAATGCGCCCAGAATTCCGAGAAGGCTAACACCTTTGAAAATTTCGAAAAATGCGCCCAGAATTCCGAGAAGGCTAACCCCTTTGAAAATTTCGAAATATGCGCCCAGAATTCCGAGAAGGCTAACCCCTTTGAAAATTTCGAAAAATGCGCCCACAATTCCGAAGAGGCTAACCCCTTGGAAAATTTCGAAAAATGCGCCCAGAATTACGAGAAGGCTAACCCCTTTGAAAATTTCGAAGAATGCGCCCAGAATTCCGAGAAGGCTAACCCCTTTGAAAATTTGGGAAAATGCGCCCAGAATTCCGAGAAGGCTAACCCCTTCTAAAATTTCGAAAAATGCGCCCAGAATTCCGAGAAGGCTAACCCCTTCTAAAATTTCGAAAAATGCGCCCAGAATTCCGAGAAGGCTAACCCCTTTGAAAATTTCGAAGAATGCGCCCAGAATTCCGAGAAGGCTAACCCCTTTGAAAATTTCGAAAAATGCGCTGAGAATTCCGAGAAGGCTAACCCCTTTGGAAATTTCGTAAAATGCGCCCAGAATTCCGAGAAGGCTAACACCTTTGAAAATTTCGAAAAATGCGCCCAGAATTCCGTGAAGGCTAACCCCTTTGAAAATTTCGAAAAATGCGCCCAGAATTCAGAGAAGGCTAACCTCTTTGAAAATTTCGAAAAATGCGCCCAGAATTCCGAGAAGGCTAACCCCTTTGAAAATTTCGAAAAATGCGCCCAGAATTCCGTGAAGGCTAACCCCTTTGAAAATTTCGAAAAATGCGCCCAGAATTCCGAGAAGGCTAACCCCTTTGAAAATTCCAAAACATGCGCCCAGAATTCCGAGAAGGCTAACCCTTTTGAAAATTTCGAAGAATGCGCCCAGAATTCCGAGAAGGCTAACCCCTTTGAAAATTTGGGAAAATGCGCCCAGAATTCCGAGAAGGCTAAACCCTTTGAAAATTTCGAAAAATGCGCCCAGAATTCCGAGAAGGCTAACCCTTTTGAAAATTTCGAAAAATGCGCCCAGAATTCCGAGAAGGCTAACCCCTTCTAAAATTTCGAAAAATGCGCCCAGAATTCCGAGAAGGCTAACCCCTTTGAAAATATCGAAAAACGCGCCCAGAATTTCGAGAAGGCTAACCCCTTTGAAAATCTCGAAAAATGCGCCCAGAATTCCGAGAAGGCTAACCTGTTTGAAAATTTCGAAAAATGCGCCCAGAATTCCGAGAAGGCTAACCCCTTTGAAAATTTCGAAAAATGCGCCCAGAATTCCGAGTAGGCTAACCCCTATGAAAATTTAGAAAAATGCGCCCAGAATTCCGAGAAGGCTAACCCCTTTGAAAATATCGCAAAACGCGACCAGAATTCCGAGAAGGCTAACCCCTTTGAAAATTTCGAAAAATGCGCCCAGAATTCCGAGAAGGCTAACCCCTTTGAAAATTTCGAAAAATGCGCCCAGAATTCCGAGAAGGCTAACCCTTTTGAAAATTACGAAAAATGCGCCCACAATTCCGAGAAGGCTAACCCCTTTGAAAATTTCGAAAAATGCGCCCAGAATTCCGAGAAGGCTAAACCCTTTGAAAATTTCGAAAAATGCGCCCAGAATTCCGAGAAGGCTAACCCCTTTGAAAATTTCGAAAAATGCGCCCAGAATTCCGAGAGGGCTAACCCCTTCTAAAATTTCGAAAAATGCGCCCAGAATTCCGAGAAGGCTAACCCCTTTGGAAATTTCGAAAAATGCGCCCAGAATTACGAGATGGCTAACCCCTTTGAAAATTTCGAAGAATGCGCCCAGAATTCCGAGAAGGCTAACCCCTTTAAAATATCGAAAAATGCGCCCAGAATTCCGAGAAGGCTAACCCCTTCTAAAATTTCGAAAAATGCGCCCAGAATTCCGAGAAGGCTAACCCCTTTGAAAATTTAGAAAAATGCGCCCAGAATTCCGAGAAGGCTAACCCCTTTGAAAATTTCGAAAAATGCGCCCAGAATTCCGAGAAGGCTAACCCCTTTGAAAATTTCGAAAAATGCGCCCAGAATTCCGAGAGGGCCAACCCCTTCTAAAATTACGAAAAATGCGCCCAGAATTCCGAGAAGGCTAACCCCTTCTAAAATTACGAAAAATGAGCCCAGGATTCCGAGAAGGCTAACCCCTTTGAAAATTTCGAAAAATGCGCTCAGAATTCCGAGAAGGCTAACCCCTATGAAAATTTCGAAAAATGCGCCCAGAATTCCGAAAAGGCTAACCCCTATGAAAATTTCGAAAAATGTGCCCAGAATTCCGAGAAGGCTAACCCCTTTGAAAATTTCGAAAAATGCGCCCAGAATTCCGAGAAGGCTAACCCCTTTGAAAATTTCGAAAAATGCGCCCAGAATTCCGAGAAGGCTAACCCCTTTGAAAATTCAGAAAAATGCGCCCAGAATTCAGAGAAGGCTAACCCCTTTGAAAATTTCGAAAAATGCGCTCAGAATTCCGAGAAGGCTAACCCCTATGAAAATTTCGAAAAATGCGCCCAGAATTCCGAGAAGGCTAACACCTTTGAAAATTTCGAAAAATGCGCCCAGAATTCCGTGAAGGCTAACCCCTTTGAAAATTTCGAAAAATGCGCCCAGAATTCAGAGAAGGCTAACCTCTTTGAAAATTTCGAAAAATGCGCCCAGAATTCCGAGAAGGCTAACCCCTTTGAAAATTTCGAAAAATGCGCCCAGAATTCCGTGAAGGCTAACCCCTTTGAAAATTTAGAAAAATGCGCCCAGAATTCCGAGAAGGCTAACCCCTTTGAAAATTCCAAAACATGCGCCCAGAATTCCGAGAAGGCTAACCCCTTTGAAAATTTAGAAAAATGCGCCCAGAATTCCGAGAAGGCTAACCCCTTTGAAAATTTCGAAAAATGCGCCAAGAATTCCGAGAGGGCTAACCCCTTCTAAAATTACGCAAAATGCGCCCAGAATTCCGAGAAGGCTAACCCCTTCTAAAATTACGAAAAATGAGCCCAGAATTCCGAGAAGGCTAACCCCTTTGAAAATTTCGAAAAATGCGCCCAGAATTCCGAGAAGGCTAACCCCTTTGAAAATTTCGAAAAATGCGCCCAGAATTCCGAGAAGGCTAACCTGTTTGAAAATTTCGAAAAATGCGCCCAGAATTCCGAGAAGGCTAACCCCTTTGAAAATTTCGAAAAATGCGCCCAGAATTCCGAGTAGGCTAACCCCTATGAAAATTTAGAAAAATGCGCCGAGAATTCCGAGAAGGCTAACCCCTTTGAAAATATCGCAAAATGCGACCAGAATTCCGAGAAGGCTAACCCCTTTGAAAATTTCGAAAAATGCGCCCAGAATTCCGAGAAGGCTAACCCCTTTGAAAATTTCGAAAAATGCGCCCAGAGATCCGAGAAGGCTAACCCTTTTGAAAATTACGAAAAATGCGCCCACAATTCCGAGAAGGCTAACCCCTTTGAAAATTTCGAAAAATGCGCCCAGAATTCCGAGAAGGCTAAACCCTTTGAAAATTTCGAAAAATGCGCCCAGAATTCCGAGAAGGCTAACCCCTTTGAAAATTTCGAAAAATGCGCCCAGAATTCCGAGAGGGCTAACCCCTTCTAAAATTTCGAAAAATGCGCCCAGAATTCCGAGAAGGCTAACCCCTTTGGAAATTTCGAAAAATGCGCCCAGAATTCCGAGAAGGCTAACCCCTTTAAAAATATCGAAAAATGCGCCCAGAATTCCGAGAAGGCTAACCCCTTCAAAAATTTCGAAAAATGCGGCCAGAATTCCGAGAAGGCTAACCCCTTTGAAAATTTAGAAAAATGCGCCCAGAATTCCGAGAAGGCTAACCCCTTTGAAAATTTCGAAAAATGCGCCCAGAATTCCGAGAGGGCCAACCCCTTCTAAAATTACGAAAAATGCGCCCAGAATTCCGAGAAGGCTAACCCCTTCTAAAATTACGAAAAATGAGCCCAGGATTCCGAGAAGGCTAACCCCTTTGAAAATTTCGAAAAATGCGCTCAGAATTCCGAGAAGGCTAACACCTTTGAAAATTTCGAAAAATGCGCCCAGAATTCCGAGAAGGCTAACCTCTTTGAAAATTTCGAAAAATGCGCCCAGAATTCCGAGAAGGCTAACCTCTTTGAAAATTTCAAAAAATGCGCCCAGAATTCCGAGAAGGCTAACCTCTTTGAAAATTTCGAAAAATGCGCCCAGAATTCCGAGAAGGCTAACCCCTTTGAAAATTTCGAAAATGCGCCCAGAATTCCGAGAAGGCTAACCTCTTTGAAAATTTCGAAAAATGCGCCCAGAATTCCGAGATTGCTAACCCCTTTGAAAATTTCGAAAAATGCGCCCAGAATTCCGAGTAGGCTAACCCCTATGAAAATTTCGAAAAATGCGCCCAGAATTCCGAAAAGGCTAACCCCTATGAAAATTTCGAAAAATGTGCCCAGAATTCCGAGAAGGCTAACCCCTTTGAAAATTTCGAAAAATGCGCCCAGAATTCCGAGAAGGCTAACCCCTTTGAAAATTTCGAAAAATGCGCCCAGAATCCCGAGAAGGCTAACCCCTTTGAAAATTCAGAAAAATGCGGCCAGAATTCAGAGAAGGCTAACCCCTTTGAAAATTTCGCAAAATGCGACCAGAATTCCGAGAAGGCTAACCCCTTTGAAAATTTCGAAAAATGCGCCCAGAATACCGAGAAGGCTAACCCCTTTGGAAATTTCGAAAAATGCGCCCAGAATTACGAGAAGGCTAACCCCTTTGAAAATTTCGAAGAATTCCGAGAAAATTACGAAAAATGCGCCCAGAATTCCGAGAAGGCTAACACCTTTGAAAATTTCGAAAAATGCGCCCAGAATTCCGAGAAGGCTAACCCCTTTGAAAATTTCGAAATATGCGCCCAGAATTCCGAGAAGGCTAACCCCTTTGAAAATTTCGAAAAATGCGCCCACAATTCCGAAGAGGCTAACCCCTTGGAAAATTTCGAAAAATGCGCCCAGAATTACGAGAAGGCTAACCCCTTTGAAAATTTCGAAGAATGCGCCCAGAATTCCGAGAAGGCTAACCCCTTTGAAAATTTGGGAAAATGCGCCCAGAATTCCGAGAAGGCTAACCCCTTCTAAAATTTCGAAAAATGCGCCCAGAATTCCGAGAAGGCTAACCCCTTCTAAAATTTCGAAAAATGCGCCCAGAATTCCGAGAAGGCTAACCCCTTTGAAAATTTCGAAGAATGCGCCCAGAATTCCGAGAAGGCTAACCCCTTTGAAAATTTCGAAAAATGCGCTCAGAATTCCGAGAAGGCTAACCCCTTTGGAAATTTCGTAAAATGCGCCCAGAATTCCGAGAAGGCTAACACCTTTGAAAATTTCGAAAAATGCGCCCAGAATTCCGTGAAGGCTAACCCCTTTGAAAATTTCGAAAAATGCGCCCAGAATTCAGAGAAGGCTAACCTCTTTGAAAATTTCGAAAAATGCGCCCAGAATTCCGAGAAGGCTAACCCCTTTGAAAATTTCGAAAAATGCGCCCAGAATTCCGTGAAGGCTAACCCCTTTGAAAATTTCGAAAAATGCGCCCAGAATTCCGAGAAGGCTAACCCCTTTGAAAATTCCAAAACATGCGCCCAGAATTCCGAGAAGGCTAACCCTTTTGAAAATTTCGAAGAATGCGCCCAGAATTCCGAGAAGGCTAACCCCTTTGAAAATTTGGGAAAATGCGCCCAGAATTCCGAGAAGGCTAAACCCTTTGAAAATTTCGAAAAATGCGCCCAGAATTCCGAGAAGGCTAACCCTTTTGAAAATTTCGAAAAATGCGCCCAGAATTCCGAGAAGGCTAACCCCTTCTAAAATTTCGAAAAATGCGCCCAGAATTCCGAGAAGGCTAACCCCTTTGAAAATATCGAAAAACGCGCCCAGAATTTCGAGAAGGCTAACCCCTTTGAAAATTTCGAAAAATGCGCCCAGAATTCCGAGAAGGCTAACCTGTTTGAAAATTTCGAAAAATGCGCCCAGAATTCCGAGAAGGCTAACCCCTTTGAAAATTTCGAAAAATGCGCCCAGAATTCCGAGTAGGCTAACCCCTATGAAAATTTAGAAAAATGCGCCCAGAATTCCGAGAAGGCTAACCCCTTTGAAAATATCGCAAAACGCGACCAGAATTCCGAGAAGGCTAACCCCTTTGAAAATTTCGAAAAATGCGCCCAGAATTCCGAGAAGGCTAACCCCTTTGAAAATTTCGAAAAATGCGCCCAGAATTCCGAGAAGGCTAACCCTTTTGAAAATTACGAAAAATGCGCCCACAATTCCGAGAAGGCTAACCCCTTTGAAAATTTCGAAAAATGCGCCCAGAATTCCGAGAAGGCTAAACCCTTTGAAAATTTCGAAAAATGCGCCCAGAATTCCGAGAAGGCTAACCCCTTTGAAAATTTCGAAAAATGCGCCCAGAATTCCGAGAGGGCTAACCCCTTCTAAAATTTCGAAAAATGCGCCCAGAATTCCGAGAAGGCTAACCCCTTTGGAAATTTCGAAAAATGCGCCCAGAATTACGAGATGGCTAACCCCTTTGAAAATTTCGAAGAATGCGCCCAGAATTCCGAGAAGGCTAACCCCTTTAAAATATCGAAAAATGCGCCCAGAATTCCGAGAAGGCTAACCCCTTCTAAAATTTCGAAAAATGCGCCCAGAATTCCGAGAAGGCTAACCCCTTTGAAAATTTAGAAAAATGCGCCCAGAATTCCGAGAAGGCTAACCCCTTTGAAAATTTCGAAAAATGCGCCCAGAATTCCGAGAGGGCCAACCCCTTCTAAAATTACGAAAAATGCGCCCAGAATTCCGAGAAGGCTAACCCCTTCTAAAATTACGAAAAATGAGCCCAGGATTCCGAGAAGGCTAACCCCTTTGAAAATTTCGAAAAATGCGCTCAGAATTCCGAGAAGGCTAACCCCTATGAAAATTTCGAAAAATGCGCCCAGAATTCCGAAAAGGCTAACCCCTATGAAAATTTCGAAAAATGTGCCCAGAATTCCGAGAAGGCTAACCCCTTTGAAAATTTCGAAAAATGCGCCCAGAATTCCGAGAAGGCTAACCCCTTTGAAAATTCAGAAAAATGCGCCCAGAATTCAGAGAAGGCTAACCCCTTTGAAAATTTCGCAAAATGCGACCAGAATTCCGAGAAGGCTAACCCCTTTGAAAATTTCGAAAAATGCGCCCAGAATACCGAGAAGGCTAACCCCTTTGGAAATTTCGAAAAATGCGCCCAGAATTACGAGAAGGCTAACCCCTTTGAAAATTTCGAAGAATTCCGAGAAAATTACGAAAAATGCGCCCAGAATTCCGAGAAGGCTAACACCTTTGAAAATTTCGAAAAATGCGCCCAGAATTCCGAGAAGGATAAACCCTTTGAAAATTTCGAAATATGCGCCCAGAATTCCGAGAAGGCTAACCCCTTTGAAAATTTCGAAAAATGCGCCCACAATTCCGAAGAGGCTAACCCCTTGGAAAATTTCGAAAAATGCGCCCAGAATTACGAGAAGGCTAACCCCTTTGAAAATTTCGAAGAATGCGCCCAGAATTCCGAGAAGGCTAACCCCTTTGAAAATTTGGGAAAATGCGCCCAGAATTCCGAGAAGGCTAACCCCTTCTAAAATTTCGAAAAATGCGAACAGAATTCCGAGAAGGCTAACCCCTTCTAAAATTTCGAAAAATGCGCCCAGAATTCCGAGAAGGCTAACCCCTTTGAAAATTTCGAAGAATGCGCCCAGAATTCCGAGAAGGCTAACCCCTTTGAAAATTTGGGAAAATGCGCCCAGAATTCCGAGAAGGCTAAACCCTTTGAAAATTTCGAAAAATGCGCCCAGAATTCCGAGAAGGCTAACCCCTTTGGAAATTTCGAAAAATGCGCCCAGAATTACGAGATGGCTAACCCCTTTGAAAATTTCGAAGAATGCGCCCAGAATTCCGAGAAGGCTAACCCCTTTGAAAATATCGAAAAATGCGCCCAGAATTTCGAGAAGGCTAACCCCTTCTAAAATTTCGAAAAATGCGCCCAGAATTCCGAGAAGGCTAACCCCTTTGAAAATTTCGAAAAATGCGCCCAGAATTCCGAGAAGGCTAACCCCTTTGAAAATTTCGAAAAATGCGCCCAGAATTCCGAGAAGGCTAACCCCTTTGAAAATTCAGAAAAATGCGCCCAGAATTCAGAGAAGGCTAACCCCTTTGAAAATTTCGCAAAATGCGACCAGAATTCCGAGAAGGCTAACCCCTTTGAAAATTTCGAAAAATGCGCCCAGAATACCGAGAAGGCTAACCCCTTTGGAAATTTCGAAAAATGCGCCCAGAATTACGAGAAGGCTAACCCCTTTGAAAATTTCGAAGAATTCCGAGAAAATTACGAAAAATGCGCCCAGAATTCCGAGAAGGCTAACACCTTTGAAAATTTCGAAAAATGCGCCCAGAATTCCGAGAAGGCTAACCCCTTTGAAAATTTCGAAATATGCGCCCAGAATTCCGAGAAGGCTAACCCCTTTGAAAATTTCGAAAAATGCGCCCACAATTCCGAAGAGGCTAACCCCTTGGAAAATTTCGAAAAATGCGCCCAGAATTACGAGAAGGCTAACCCCTTTGAAAATTTCGAAGAATGCGCCCAGAATTCCGAGAAGGCTAACCCCTTTGAAAATTTGGGAAAATGCGCCCAGAATTCCGAGAAGGCTAACCCCTTCTAAAATTTCGAAAAATGCGAACAGAATTCCGAGAAGGCTAACCCCTTCTAAAATTTCGAAAAATGCGCCCAGAATTCCGAGAAGGCTAACCCCTTTGAAAATTTCGAAGAATGCGCCCAGAATTCCGAGAAGGCTAACCCCTTTGAAAATTTGGGAAAACGCGCCCAGAATTCCGAGAAGGCTAAACCCTTTGAAAATTTCGAAAAATGCGCCCAGAATTCCGAGAAGGCTAACCCCTTTGGAAATTTCGAAAAATGCGCCCAGAATTACGAGATGGCTAACCCCTTTGAAAATTTCGAAGAATGCGCCCAGAATTCCGAGAAGGCTAACCCCTTTGAAAATATCGAAAAATGCGCCCAGAATTTCGAGAAGGCTAACCCCTTCTAAAATTTCGAAAAATGCGCCCAGAATTGCGAGAAGGCTAACCCCTTTGAAAATTTCGAAAAATGCGCCCAGAATTCCGAGAAGGCTAACCCCTTTGGAAATTTCGTAAAATGCGCCCAGAATTCCGAGAAGGCTAACACCTTTGAAAATTTCGAAAAATGCGCCCAGAATTCCGTGAAGGCTAACCCCTTTGAAAATTTCGAAAAATGCGCCCAGAATTCAGAGAAGGCTAACCTCTTTGAAAATTTCGAAAAATGCGCCCAGAATTCCGAGAAGGCTAACCCCTTTGAAAATTTCGAAAAATGCGCCCAGAATTCCGTGAAGGCTAACCCCTTTGAAAATTTCGAAAAATGCGCCCAGAATTCCGAGAAGGCTAACCCCTTTGAAAATTCCAAAACATGCGCCCAGAATTCCGAGAAGGCTAACCCCTTTGAAAATTTAGAAAAATGCGCCCAGAATTCCGAGAAGGCTAACCCCTTTGAAAATTTCGAAAAATGCGCCAAGAATTCCGAGAGGGCTAACCCCTTCTAAAATTACGAAAAATGCGCCCAGAATTCCGAGAAGGCTAACCCCTTCTAAAATTACGAAAAATGAGCCCAGAATTCCGAGAAGGCTACCCCCTTTGAAAATTTCGAAAAATGCGCTCAGAATTCCGAGAAGGCTAACACCTTTGAAAATTTCGAAAAATGCGCCCAGAATTCCGAGAAGGCTAACCTCTTTGAAAATTTCGAAAAATGCGCCCAGAATTCCGAGAAGGCTAACCCCTTTGAAAATTTCGAAAAATGCGCCCAGAATTCCGAGAAGGCTAACCCCTTTGAAAATATCGCAAAATGCGACCAGAATTCCGAGAAGGCTAACCCCTTTGAAAATTTCGAAAAATGCGCCCAGAATTCCGAGAAGGCTAACCCCTTTGAAAATTTCGAAAAATGCGCCCAGAATTCCGAGAAGGCTAACCCTTTTGAAAATTACGAAAAATGCGCCCACAATTCCGAGAAGGCTAACCCCTTTGAAAATTTCGAAAAATGCGCCCAGAATTCCGAGAAGGCTAAACCCTTTGAAAATTTCGAAAAATGCGCCCAGAATTCCGAGAAGGCTAACCCCTTTGAAAATTTCGAAAAATGCGCCCAGAATTCCGAGAGGGCTAACCCCTTCTAAAATTTCGAAAAATGCGCCCAGAATTCCGAGAAGGCTAACCCCTTTGGAAATTTCGAAAAATGCGCCCAGAATTACGAGATGGCTAACCCCTTTGAAAATTTCGAAGAATGCGCCCAGAATTCCGAGAAGGCTAACCCCTTTAAAAATATCGAAAAATGCGCCCAGAATTCCGAGAAGGCTAACCCCTTCTAAAATTTCGAAAAATGCGCCCAGAATTCCGAGAAGGCTAACCCCTTTGAAAATTTAGAAAAATGCGCCCAGAATTCCGAGAAGGCTAACCCCTTTGAAAATTTCGAAAAATGCGCCCAGAATTCCGAGAGGGCCAACCCCTTCTAAAATTACGAAAAATGCGCCCAGAATTCCGAGAAGGCTAACCCCTTCTAAAATTACGAAAAATGAGCCCAGGATTCCGAGAAGGCTAACCCCTTTGAAAATTTCGAAAAATGCGCTCAGAATTCCGAGAAGGCTAACACCTTTGAAAATTTCGAAAAATGCGCCCAGAATTCCGAGAAGGCTAACCTCTTTGAAAATTTCGAAAAATGCGCCCAGAATTCCGAGAAGGCTAACCTCTTTGAAAATTTCAAAAAATGCGCCCAGAATTCCGAGAAGGCTAACCTCTTTGAAAATTTCGAAAAATGCGCCCAGAATTCCGAGAAGGCTAACCCCTTTGAAAATGTCGAAAAATGAGCCCAGAATTCCGAGAAGGCTAACCTCTTTGAAAATTTCGAAAAATGCGCCCAGAATTCCGAGAATGCTAACCCCTTTGAAAATTTCGAAAAATGCGCCCAGAATTCCGAGTAGGCTAACCCCTATGAAAATTTCGAAAAATGCGCCCAGAATTCCGAAAAGGCTAACCCCTATGAAAATTTCGAAAAATGTGCCCAGAATTCCGAGAAGGCTAACCCCTTTGAAAATTTCGAAAAATGCGCCCAGAATTCCGAGAAGGCTAACCCCTTTGAAAATTTCGAAAAATGCGCCCAGAATTCCGAGAAGGCTAACCCCTTTGAAAATTCAGAAAAATGCGCCCAGAATTCAGAGAAGGCTAACCCCTTTGAAAATTTCGCAAAATGCGACCAGAATTCCGAGAAGGCTAACCCCTTTGAAAATTTCGAAAAATGCGCCCAGAATACCGAGAAGGCTAACCCCTTTGGAAATTTCGAAAAATGCGCCCAGAATTACGAGAAGGCTAACCCCTTTGAAAATTTCGAAGAATTCCGAGAAAATTACGAAAAATGCGCCCAGAATTCCGAGAAGGCTAACACCTTTGAAAATTTCGAAAAATGCGCCCAGAATTCCGAGAAGGCTAACCCCTTTGAAAATTTCGAAATATGCGCCCAGAATTCCGAGAAGGCTAACCCCTTTGAAAATTTCGAAAAATGCGCTCAGAATTCCGAGAAGGCTAACCCCTTTGGAAATTTCGTAAAATGCGCCCAGAATTCCGAGAAGGCTAACACCTTTGAAAATTTCGAAAAATGCGCCCAGAATTCCGTGAAGGCTAACCCCTTTGAAAATTTCGAAAAATGCGCCCAGAATTCAGAGAAGGCTAACCTCTTTGAAGATTTCGAAAAATGCGCCCAGAATTCAGAGAAGGCTAACCCCTTTGAAAATTTCGAAAAATGCGCCCAGAATTCCTTGAAGGCTAACCCCTTTGAAAATTTCGAAAAATGCGCCCAGAATTCCGAGAAGGCTAACCCCTTTGAAAATTCCAAAACATGCGCCCAGAATTCCGAGAAGGCTAACCCCTTTGAAAATTTAGAAAAATGCGCCCAGAATTCCGAGAAGGCTAACCCCTTTGAAAATTTCGAAAAATGCGCCAAGAATTCCGAGAGGGCTAACCCCTTCTAAAATTACGAAAAATGCGCCCAGAATTCCGAGAAGGCTAACCCCTTCTAAAATTACGAAAAATGAGCCCAGAATTCCGAGAAGGCTACCCCCTTTGAAAATTTCGAAAAATGCGCTCAGAATTCCGAGAAGGCTAACACCTTTGAAAATTTCGAAAAATGCGCCCAGAATTCCGAGAAGGCTAACCTCTTTGAAAATTTCGAAAAATGCGCCCAGAATTCCGAGAAGGCTAACCCCTTTGAAAATTTCGAAAAATGCGCCCAGAATTCCGAGAAGGCTAACCCCTTTGAAAATTTCGAAAAATGCGCCCAGAATTCCGAGAAGGCTAACCTGTTTGAAAATTTCGAAAAATGCGCCCAGAATTCCGAGAAGGCTAACCCCTTTGAAAATTTCGAAAAATGCGCCCAGAATTCCGAGTAGGCTAACCCCTATGAAAATTTAGAAAAATGCGCCCAGAATTCCGAGAAGGCTAACCCCTTTGAAAATATCGCAAAATGCGACCAGAATTCCGAGAAGGCTAACCCCTTTGAAAATTTCGAAAAATGCTCCCAGAATTCCGAGAAGGCTAACCCCTTTGAAAATTTCGAAAAATGCGCCCAGAATTCCGAGAAGGCTAACCCTTTTGAAAATTACGAAAAATGCGCCCACAATTCCGAGAAGGCTAACCCCTTAGAAAATTTCGAAAAATGCGCCCAGAATTCCGAGAAGGCTAAACCCTTTGAAAATTTCGAAAAATGCGCCCAGAATTCCGAGAGGGCTAACCCCTTCTAAAATTTCGAAAAATGCGCCCAGAATTCCGAGAAGGCTAACCCCTTTGGAAATTTCGAAAAATGCGCCCAGAATTACGAGATGGCTAACCCCTTTGAAAATTTCGAAGAATGCGCCCAGAATTCCGAGAAGGCTAACCCCTTTAAAAATATCGAAAAATGCGCCCAGAATTCCGAGAAGGCTAACCCCTTCTAAAATTTCGAAAAATGCGCCCAGAATTCCGAGAAGGCTAACCCCTTTGAAAATTTCGAAAAATGCGCCCAGAATTCCGAGAAGGCTAACCCCTTTGGAAATTTCGTAAAATGCGCCCAGAATTCCGAGAAGGCTAACACCTTTGAAAATTTCGAAAAATGCGCCCAGAATTCCGTGAAGGCTAACCCCTTTGAAAATTTCGAAAAATGCGCCCAGAATTCCGAAAAGGCTAACCTCTTTGAAAATTTCGAAAAATGCGCCCAGAATTCCGAGAAGGCTAACCCCTTTGAAAATTTCGAAAAATGCGCCCAGAATTCCGTGAAGGCTAACCCCTTTGAAAATTTCGAAAAATGCGCCCAGAATTCCGAGAAGGCTAACCCCTTTGAAAATTCCAAAACATGCGCCCAGAATTCCGAGAAGGCTAACCCCTTTGAAAAGTTAGAAAAATGCGCCCAGAATTCCGAGAAGGCTAACCCCTTTGAAAATTTCGAAAAATGCGCCTAGAATTCCGAGAGGGCTATCCCCTTCTAAAATTACGAAAAATGCGCCCAGAATTCCGAGAAGGCTAACCCCTTCTAAAATTTCGAAAAATGAGCCCAGAATTCCGAGAAGGCTAACACCTTTGAAAATTTCGAAAAATGCGCCCAGAATTCCGAGAAGGCTAACCTCTTTGAAAATTTCGAAAAATGCGCCCAGAATTCCGAGAAGGCTAACCTCTTTGAAAATTTCGAAAAATGCGCCCAGAATTCTGAGAAGGCAACCTCTTTGAAAATTTCGAAAAATGCGCCCAGAATTCCGAGAAGGCTAACCCCTTTGAAAATTTCGAAAAATGTGCCCAGAATTACGAGAAGGCTAACCCCTTTGAAAATTTCGAAAAATGCGCCTTGAATTCCGAGAAGGCTAACCCCTTTGAAAATTTCGAAAAATGCGCCCAGAATTCCTAGAAGGCTAACCCCTTTGAAAATTTCGAAAAATGCGCCCACAATTCCGAGAAGGCTAACCCCTTTGAAAATTTCGAAAAATGCGCCCAGAATTCCGAGAAGGCTAACCCCTTTGGAAATTTCGAAAAATGCGCCCAGAATTACGAGAAGGCTAACCCCTTTGAAAATTTCGAAGAATGCGCCCAGAATTCCGAGAAGGCTAACTAACCCCTTTGAAAATTTCGAAGAATGCGCCCAGCATTGCGAGAATGCTAACCCCTTTGAAAATTTCGAAGAATGCGCCCAGAATTCCGAGAAGGCTAACCCCTTCTAATATTTCGAAAAATGCGCCCAGAATTCCGAGAAGGCTAACCCCTTTGAAAATTTCGAAAAATGCGCCCAGCATTCCGAGAGGGCTAACCCCTATGAAAATTTCGAAAAATGCGCCCAGAATTCCAAGAAGGCTAACCCCACCTAAAATTACGAAAAATGTGCCCAGAATTCCGAGAAGGCTAACCCCTTTGAAAATTTCGAAAAATGCGCCCAGAATTCCGAGAAGGCTAACCCCTTTGAAAATTTCGAAAAATGCGCCCAGAATTCCGAGAAGGCTAACCCCTTTGAAAATTTCGAAAAATGCGCCCAGAATTCCGAGAAGGCTAACCCCTTGGAAAATTTCGAAAAATGCGTCCAGAATTCCGAGAAGGCTAACCCCTTTGAAAATTTCGAAAAATGCGCCCAGAATTCCTAGAAGGCTAACCCCTTTGAAAATTTCGAAAAATGCGCCCACAATTCCGAGAAGGCTAACCCCTCTGAAAATTTCGAAAAATGCGCCCAGAATTCCGAGAAGGCTAACCCCTTTGAAAATTTCGAAAAATGGGCCCAGAATTCCGAGAAGGCTAACCCCTTTGAAAATTTCGAAAAATGGGCCCAGAATTCCGAGAAGGCTATCCCCTTTAGATAATTTCGAAAAATGCGCCCAGAATTACGAGAAGGCTAACCCTTTTGAAAATTTCGAAGAATGCGCCCAGAATTCCGAGAAGGCTAACCCCTTGGAAAATTTCGAAAAATGCGTCCAGAATTCCGAGAAGGCTAACCCCTTTGAAAATTTAAAAAATTGCGCCCAGAATTCCGAGAAGGCTAACACCATTGAAAATTTCGAAAAATGCGCCCAGAATTCCGAGAAGGCTAACCCCTTTGAAAATTACAAAACATGCGCCCAGAATTCCGAGAAGGCTAACCCCTTTGAAAATTTCGAAAAATGCGCCCAGAATTCCGAGAAGGCTAACCCCTTGGAAAATTTCGAAAAATGCGTCCAGAATTCCGAGAAGGCTAACCCCTTTGAAAATTTCGAAAAATGCGCCCAGAATTCCTAGAAGGCTAACCCCTTTGAAAATTTCGAAAAATGCGCCCACAATTCCGAGAAGGCTAACCCCTCTGAAAATTTCGAAAAATGCGCCCAGAATTCCGAGAAGGCTAACCCCTTTGAAAATTTCGAAAAATGGGCCCAGAATTCCGAGAAGGCTAACCCCTTTGAAAATTTCGAAAAATGGGCCCAGAATTCCGAGAAGGCTATCCCCTTTAGATAATTTCGAAAAATGCGCCCAGAATTACGAGAAGGCTAACCCTTTTGAAAATTTCGAAGAATGCGCCCAGAATTCCGAGAAGGCTAACCCCTTGGAAAATTTCGAAAAATGCGTCCAGAATTCCGAGAAGGTTAACCCCTTTGAAAATTTAAAAAATTGCGCCCAGAATTCCGAGAAGGCTAACACCATTGAAAATTTCGAAAAATGCGCCCAGAATTCCGAGAAGGCTAACCCCTTTGAAAATTACAAAACATGCGCCCAGAATTCCGAGAAGGCTAACCCCTTTGAAAATTTCGAAAAATGCGCCCAGAATTCCGAGAAGGCTAACCCCTTTGAAAATTTCGAAAAATGCGCCCAGAATTCCGAGAGGGCTAATCCCTATGAAAATTTCGAAAAATGCGCCCAGAATTCCAAGAAGGCTAACCCCTTCTAAAATTACGAAAAATGCGCCCAGAATTCCAAGAAGGCTAACCCCTATGAAAATTTGAAAAATGCGCCCAGAATTCCGAGAAGGCTAACCCCTTTGAAAATTTCGAAAAATGCGCTCAGAATTCCGAGAAGGCTAACCCCTTTGAAAATTTCGAAGAATGCGCCCAGAATTCCGAGAAGGCTAACCCCTTTGAAAATTTCGAAAAATGCGCCTAGAATTCCGAGAAGGCTAACCCCATCTAAAATTTCGAAAAATGTGCCCAGAATGCCGAGAAGTATTGTAAAACTGAGTGGTCTGCCAAATTGCCCAGTTGGGTGAAATAGTTAATACAACAGGTAAGTGTTCTGTACGATGCTGGTTGAAATCTCCCTTCTGCAAAGTTTTAAGTTATTTATTTATACTGGAAAAAGCAGAGCGCGATATAAGAGCTAAAAAGAAATACAATTTCAACAGTCATTGCTGGCTGAGGTGGATAATTCAGAATGCTTCTGAGCGAAAGGTCCCAGGTTCGATCCCAGGGGGGTTAGAAAGTTTTTCAATAAATCTCTAAAATATTATAAAAACTAGAGCGGAATATAAGACAGCTGAAAGAACATTTAACTTCAGCAATATCCGGTGGTTGAAGTGGCGGAAGGATTTTAAGTAAAAAAGATTAAAATTAAAAATAATTAAAATTCCAGAGCTCCGGACAAGAATGTTAAAAAGGAAGGTGGAAGCAACAAGTTGTGGTGGCCGAAGCGGTTAAAGAGACGTGCTTCGGAAGAGAAGGTCCCTGGATCGATCCCCGGGACGGTAGGATTTTAAGTAAAAAAAGATTGAAATTAAAAATAATTAAAATCCCAGAGCTCCATACAAGAAGGCTAAAAAGGAAGGTGCAAGCAACAAGTTGTTGTGGCCGAAGCGGTTAAAGAGACGTGCTTCGAAAGAGAAGGTCCTGGGTTCAATCCCCGGGACGGAAAGATTTTAAGTAAAACAGATTGAAATTAAAAATAATTAAAATCCCAGAGCTCCGTACAAGAATGTTAAAAAGAAAAGTGCTTACAACAAGTTGTTGTGGCCGAAGCGGTTAAAGAGACGTGCTTCGGAAGAGAAGGTCCCGGGTTCGATCCCCGGGACTGAAGGATTTTAAGTAAAGAAGATTAAAATTAAAAATAATTAAAATCCCAGATCTCCATACAAGAAGGCTAAAAAGGAAGGTGAAAGCAATAAGTTGTTGTGGCCGAAGCGGTTAAAGAGACGTGCTTCGGAAGAGAAGGTCCTGGGTTCAATCCCCGGGACGGAAGGATTTTAAGTAAAACAGACTGAAATTAAAAATAATTAAAATCCCAGAGCTCCGTACAAGAATGTTAAAAAGGAAAGTGCTTACAACAAGTTGTGGTGGCCGAAGCGGTTAAAGAGACGTGCTTCGGAAGAGAAGGTCCCGGGTTCGATCCCCGGGACTGAAGGATTTTAAGTAAAAAAGATTAAAATTAAAAATAATTAAAATTCCAGATCTCCATACAAGAAGGCTAAAAAGGAAGGTGAAAGCAATAAGTTGTTGTGGCCGAAGCGGTTAAAGAGACGTGCTTCGGAAGAGAAGGTCCTGGGCTCAATCCCCGGGACGGAAGGATTTTAAGTAAAACAGATTGAAATTAAAAATAATTAAAATCCCAGAGCTCCGTACAAGAATGTTAAAAAGGATGGTGCTTACAACAAGTTGTTGTGGCCGAAGCGGTTAAAGAGACGTGCTTCGGAAGAGAAGGTCCCGGGTTCGATCCCCGGGACTGAAGGATTTTAAGTAAAAAACATTAAAATTAAAAATAATTAAAATCCCAGATCTCCATACAAGAAGGCTAAAAAGGAAGGTGAAAGCAATAAGTTGTTGTGGCCGAAGCGGTTAAAGAGACGTGATTCGGAAGAGAAGGTCCCGGGTTCAATCCCCGGGACGGAAGGATTTTAAGTAAAAAAGATTAAAATTAAAAATAATTAAAATCCCAGAGCTCCGTACAAGAATGTTAAAAAGGAAGGTGCAAGCAACAAGTTGTGGTGGCCGAAGCGGTCAAAGAGACGTGCTTCGGAATAGAAGGTCCCTGGTTCGATCCCCGGGACGGAAGGATTTTAAGTAAAAAAGATTAAAATTAAAAATAATTAAAATCCCAGATCTCCATACAAGAAGGCTAAAATGGAAGGTGCAAGCAAGAAGTTGTTGTGGCCGAAGCGGTTAAAGAGACGTGCTTCGGAAGAGAAGGTCCCGGGTTCAATCCCCGGGACGGAAGGATTTTAAGTAAAAAAGATTAAAATTAAAAATAATTAAAATTCCAGAGCTCCGTACAAGAATGTTAAAAAGGAAGGTGCAAGCAACAAGTTGTGGTGGCCGAAGCGGTTAAAGAGACGTGCTTCGGAAAAGAAGGTCCCTGTATCGATCCCCGGGACGGTTGGATTTTAAGTAAAAAAAGATTAAAATTAAAAATAATTAAAATCCCAGAGCACGTTACAAGAAAGCTAAAAAGGAAGATGCAAGCAACAAGATGTGGTGGCCGAAGCAGTTAAAGAGACGTGCTTCGGAGCAGAAGGTGGTGTGTTCGATTCCCGGCACGGAATGATTTTAAGTAAAATATAAAAGTTAAAAATAATTAAAATCCCAGAATTCCGTATAAGAGAGCTAAAAAAGAAAATATAAGTACCAAGTTGTGATGGCCGAAGCGGTTAGAGATACCTGCTTCGGAGGTCTAGGCCTAGATTCCAAAAAATAGGACTACAATCCAAAATAGGCCTATTAGGCCTAGATTCCAAAAAATAGGCCTACAATCCAAATTAAGCGTATTTTTTGGAATGTAGGCCTAGTAGGCCTATTTTTTGGAATGTAGGCCTAGTAGGCCTATTTTTTGGAATGTAGGCCTAGTAGGCCTATTTGTGGAATGTAGGCCTAGTAGGCCTATTTTTTGGAATGTAGGCCTAGTAGGCCTAGTAGGCCTATTTTTTGGAATGTAGATCTAGTAGGCCTATTTTTTGGAATGTAGGCCTAGTAGGCCTATTTTTTGGAATGTAGGCCTAGTAGGCCTATTTGTGGAATGTAGGCCTAGTAGGCCTATTTTTTGGAATGTAGGCCTAGTAGGCCTATTTTTTTGAATGTAGGCCTAGTAGGCCTATTTTTTGGAATGTAGGCCTAGTAGGCTATTTTTTGGAATGTAGGCCTAGTAGGCCTATTTTTTGGAATGTAGGCCTAGTAGGCCTATTTTTTGGAATGTAGGCCTAGTAGGCCTATTTTTTGGAATGTAGGCCTAGTAGGCCTAGTAGGCCTATTTTTTGGAATGTAGGCCTAGTAGGCCTATTTTTTGGAATGTAGGCCTAGTAGGACTATTTTTTGGAATGTAGGCCTAGTAGGCCTATTTTTTGGAATGTAGGCCTACTAGGCCTACTAGGCCTACATTCCAAAAAATAGGCCTACTAGGCCTACATTCCAAAAAATAGGCCTACTAGGCCTACATTCCACAAATAGGCCTACTAGGCCTACATTCCAAAAAAATAGGCCTACTAGGCCTACATTCCAAAAAATAGGCCTACTAGGCCTACATTCCACAAATAGGCCTACTAGGCCTACATTCCAAAAATAGGCCTACTAGGCCTACATTCCAAAAAAATAGGCCTACTAGGCCTACATTCCAAAAAATAGGCCTACTAGGCCTACATTCCAAAAAATAGGCCTACTAGGCCTACATTCCAAAAAATAGGCCTACTAGGCCTACATTCCAAAAAATAGGCCTACTAGGCCTACATTCCAAAAAATACGCTTAATTTGGATTGTAGGCCTATTTTTTGGAATCTAGGCCTAATAGGCCTATTTTGGATTGTAGTCCTATTTTTTGGAATCTAGGCCTAGACCTCCGAAGCAGGTATCTCTAACCGCTTCGGCCATCACAACTTGGTACTTATATTTTCTTTTTTAGCTCTCTTATACGGAATTCTGGGATTTTAATTATTTTTAACTTTTATATTTTACTTAAAATCATTCCGTGCCGGGAATCGAACACACCACCTTATGCTCCGAAGCACGTCTCTTTAACTGCTTCGGCCACCACATCTTGTTGCTTGCATCTTCCTTTTTAGCTTTCTTGTAACGTGCTCTGGGATTTTAATTATTTTTAATTTTAATCTTTTTTTACTTAAAATCCAACCGTCCCGGGGATCGATACAGGGACCTTCTCTTCCGAAGCACGTCTCTTTAACCGCTTCGGCCACAACAACTTATTGCTTTCACCTTCCTTTTTAGCCTTCTTGTATGGAGATCTGGGATTTTAATTATTTTTAATTTTAATGTTTTTTACTTAAAATCCTTCAGTCCCGGGGATCGAACCCGGGACCTTCTCGTCCGAAGCACGTCTCTTTAACCGCTTCGGCCACAACAACTTGTTGTAAGCACCATCCTTTTTAACATTCTTGTACGGAGCTCTGGGATTTTAATTATTTTTAATTTCAATCTGTTTTACTTAAAATCCTTCCGTCCCGGGGATTGAGCCCAGGACCTTCTCTTCCGAAGCACGTCTCTTTAACCGCTTCGGCCACAACAACTTATTGCTTTCACCTTCCTTTTTAGCCTTCTTGTATGGAGATCTGGAATTTTAATTATTTTTAATTTTAATCTTTTTTACTTAAAATCCTTCAGTCCCGGGGATCGAACCCGGGACCTTCTCTTCCGAAGCACGTCTCTTTAACCGCTTCGGCCACCACAACTTGTTGTAAGCACTTTCCTTTTTAACATTCTTGTACGGAGCTCTGGGATTTTAATTATTTTTAATTTCAGTCTGTTTTACTTAAAATCCTTCCGTCCCGGGGATTGAACCCAGGACCTTCTCTTCCGAAGCACGTCTCTTTAACCGCTTCGGCCACAACAACTTATTGCTTTCACCTTCCTTTTTAGCCTTCTTGTATGGAGCTCTGGGATTTTAATTATTTTTAATTTCAATCTTTTTTTACTTAAAATCCTACCGTCCCGGGGATCGATCCAGGGACCTTCTCTTCCGAAGCACGTCTCTTTAACCGCTTCGGCCACCACAACTTGTTGCTTGCACCTTCCTTTTTAACATTCTTGTCCGGAGCTCTGGAATTTTAATTATTTTTAATTTTAATCTTTTTTACTTAAAATCCTTCCGTCCCGAGGATTGAACCCGGGACCTTCTCTTCCGAAGCACGTCTCTTTAACCGCTTCGGCCACAACAACTTATTGCTTGCACCTTCCATTTTAGCCTTCTTGTAAGGAGATCTGGGATTTTAATTATTTTTAATTTTAATCTTTTTTACTTAAAATCCTTCCGTCCCGGGGATCGAACCATGGACCTTCTATTCCGAAGCACGTCTCTTTAACCGCTTCGGCCACCACAACTTGTTGCTTGCACCTTCTTTTAACATTCTTGTACGGAGCTCTGGGATTTTAATTATTTTTAATTTTAATCCTTTTTACTTAAAATTCTTCCGTCCCGGGGATTGAACCCGGGACCTTCTCTTCCGAAGCACGTCTCTTTAACCGCTTCGGCCACCACAACTTGTTGCTTGCACCTTCCTTTTTAACATTCTTGTACGGAGCTCTGGGATTTTAATTATTTTTAATTTTAATCTTTTTTACTTAAAATTCTTCCGTCCCGGGGATTGAACCCGGGACCTTCTCTTCCGAAGCACGTCTGTTTAACCGCTTCGGCCACAACGACTTATTGCTTGCACCTTCCTTTTTAGCCTTCTTGTATGGAGATCTGGGATTTTAATTATTTTTAATTTTAATCTGTTTTACTTAAAATCCTTCCGTCCCGGGGATTGAACACAGGACCTTCTCTTTCGAAGCACGTCTCTTTAACTGCTTCGGCCACAACAACTTGTTGCTTGCACCTTCCTTTTTAGCCTTCTTGTATGGAGCTTTTGGATTTTAATTATTTTTAATTTCAATCTTTTTTACTTAAAATCCTTCCGTCCCGGGGATCGAACCCTGGACCATGTCTTCCGAAGCACGTATCTTTAACCGCTTCGGCCACCACAACTTGTCGCTTGCACCTTCCTTTTTAGCCATCATGTATGGAGCTCTGGGATTTTAATTATTTCTAATTTTAATCTTTTTTACTTAAAATCCTTCCGCCACTTCAACCACCGGATATTGCTGAAGTTAAATGTTCTTTCAGCTGTCTTATATTCCGCTCTAGTTTTTATAATATTTTAGAGATTTATTGAAAAACTTTCTAACCCCCCTGGGATCGAACCTGGGACCTTTCGCTCAGAAGCATTCTGTATTAACCACCTCAGCCAGCAATGACTGTTGAAATTGTATTTCTTTTTAGCTCTTATATCGCGCTCTGCTTTTTCCAGTATAAATAAATAACTTAAAACTTTGCAGAAGGGAGATTTCAACCAGCATCGTACAGAACACTTACCTGTTGTTTTAACTATTTCACCCAACTGGGCAATTTGCCAGACCACTCAGTTTTACAACACTTCTCGGAATTCTGGGCGCATTTTTCGAAATTTTCAAAGGCGATAGCCTTCTCGGAATTCCGGGCGCATTTTTCGAAATTTTCAAAGGGGTTAGCCTTCTCGGAATTCCGGGCGCATTTTCGAAATTTTCAAAGGGGTTAGCCTTCTCGGAATTCTGGGCGCATTTTTCGAAATTTTCAAAGTGGTTAGCCTTCTCGGAATTCTGGGCGCATTTTTCGAAATTTACAAAGGGGTTAGCCTTCTCAGAATTCCGGGCGGAATTCTGGGCGCATTTTTCGAAATTTTCAAAGGGGTTAGCCTTCTCGGAATTCCGGGCGCATTTTTCGAAATTTACAAAGGGGTTAGCCTTCTCAGAATTCCGGGCGGAATTCTGGGCGCATTTTTCGAAATTTTCAAAGGGGTTAGCCTTCTCGGAATTCTGGGCGCATTTTTCGAAATTTTCAAAGGGGTTAGCCTTTTCGGAATTCCGGGCGCATTTTTCGAAATTTTCAAAGGGGTTAGCCTTCTCGGAATTACGGGCGCATTTTTCGAAATTTTCAAAGGGGTTAGCCTTCTCGGAATTCTGGGCGCATTTTTCGAAATTTTCAAAGGGGTTAGCCTTCTCCGAATTCTGGGCGCATTTTTCGAAATTTTCAAAGCGGTTAGCCTTCTCGGAATTCTGGGAGCATTTTTCGAAATTTTCAAAGCGGTTAGCCTTCTCGGAATTCTGGGCGCACTTTTCGAAATTTTCAAAGGGGTTAGCCTTTTCGGAATTCTGGTCGCATTTTTCGAAATTTTCAAAGCGGTTAGCCTTCTCGGAATTCTGGGAGCATTTTTCGAAATTTTCAAAGCGGTTAGCCTTCTCGGAATTCTGGGCGCACTTTTCGAAATTTTCAAAGGGGTTAGCCTTTTCGGAATTCTGGTCGCATTTTTCGAAATTTTCAAAGCGGTTAGCCTTCTCGGAATTCTGGGAGCATTTTTCGAAATTTTCAAAGCGGTTAGCCTTCTCGGAATTCTGGGCGCACTTTTCGAAATTTTCAAAGGGGTTAGCCTTTTCGGAATTCTGGTCGCATTTTTCGAAATATTCAAAGGGGTTAGCCTTCTCGGAATTCTGGGAGCATTCTTCGAAATTTTCAAAGGGGTTAGCCTTTTCGGAATTCTGGGCGCGTTTTTCGAAATTTTCAAAGGGGTTAGCCTTCTCGGAATTACGGGCGAATTTTTTTGAAATTGTCAAAGGGGTTAGCCTTCTCGGAATTCTGGGCGCATTTTTCGAAATTTTCTTAGGGGTTAGCCTTCTCGGAATTCTGGGCGCATTTTTGAAATTTCCAAAGGGGTTAGCCTTCTCGGAATTCTGGGTGCATTTTTCGAAATTTTCAAAGGGGATAGCCTTCTCGGAATTCTGGGAAGAGTTCTGGGCGCATTTTTCGAAATTTTCAAAGGGGTTAGCCTTCTCGGAATTACGGGCGAATTTTTTTGAAATTTTCAAAGGGGTTAGCCTTCTCGGAATTCTGGGCGCATTTTTCGAAATTTTCTTAGGGGTTAGCCTTCTCGGAATTCTGGGCGCATTTTTGAAATTTCCAAAGGGGTTACCTTCTCGGAATTCTGGGCGCATTTTTCGAAATTTTCAAAGGGGTTAGCCTTCTCGGAATTCTGGGCGCATTTTTGAAATTTCGAAAGGGGTTAGCCTTCTCGGAATTCTGGGCGCATTTTTCGAAATTTTCAAAGGGGTTAGCCTTCTCGGAATTCTGGGAGCATTTATCGAAATTTTCAACGGAGTTAGCCTTTTCGGAATTCTGGGCGCATTTTTCGAAATTTTCAAAGGGGTTAGCCTTCTCGGACTTCTGGGCGGAATTCTGGGCGGAATTCTGGGCGGAATTCTGGGCGCATTTATCGAAATTTTCAAAGGGATTAGCCTTCTCGGAATTCTGGGCGCATTTTTCGAAATTTTCAAAGGGGTTAGCCTTCTCGGAATTCTGGGAGCATTTTTCGAAATTTTCAAAGCGGTTAGCCTTCTCGGAAATACGGGTGAATTTTTTTGAAATTTTCAAAGGGGTTAGCCTTCTCGGAATTCTGGGCTCATTTTTCGAAATTTTCAAAGGGGTTAGCCTTCTCAGAATTCTGGGCGCATTTTTCGAAATTTTCAAAGGGGTTAGCCTTCTCGGAATTCTGGGAGCATTTTTCGAAATTTTCAAAGCCGTTAGCCTTCTCGGAATTCTGGGCGCATTCTTCGAAATTTTCAAAGGGGTTAGCCTTTTCGGAATTCTGGGCGCATTTTTCGAAATTTTCAAAGGGGTTAGCCTTTTCGGAATTCTGGGTGCGTTTTTCGAAATTTTCAAAGAGGTTAGCCTTTTCATAATTCGGGGCACATTTTTCGAAATTTTCAAAGGGGTTAGCCTTCTCGGAATTCTCAGCGAATTTTTCGAAATTTTAAAAGGGGTTAGCCTTCTCGGATTTCTGGGCGCATTTTTCGAAATTTTCAAAGGGGTTAGTCTTCTCGGAATTCTGGGCGCATTTTTCGAAATTTTCAAAGGGGTTAGCCTTCTCGGAATTACGGGCGAATTATTTTGAAATTTTCAAATGGGTTAGCCTTCTCGGAATTCTGGGCGCATTTTTCGAAATTTTCTTAGGGGTTAGCCTTCTCGGAATTCTGGGCGCATTTTTGAAATTTCCAAAGGGGTTAGCCTTCTCGGAATTCTGGGCGCATTTTTCGAAATTTTCAAAGGGGTTAGCCTTCTCGGAATTCTGGGCGCATTTTTGAAATTTCCAAAGGGGTTAGCCTTCTCGGAATTCTGGCCGCATTTTTCGAAATTTTCAAAGGGGTAAGCCTTCTCGGAATTCTGGGCGCATTTTTCGAAATTTTCAAAGGGGTTAGCCTTCTCGGAATTCTGGGCGCATTTTTCGAAATTTTCAAAGGGGTTAGCCTTCTCGGAATTCTGGGCGCATTTTTGAAATTTCCAAAGGGGTTAGCCTTCTCGGATTTCTGGGCTTCCGGGCGCATTTTTCGAAATTTTCAAAGGGGTTAGCCTTCTCGGAATTACGGGCGCATTTTTCGAAATTTTGAAAGGGGTTAGCCTTCTCGGAATTCTGGGCGCATTTTTCGAAATTTTCAAAGGGGTTAGCCTTCTCGGAATTCTGGGAGCATTTATCGAAATTTTCAAAGGAGTTAGCCTTTTCGGAATTCTGAGCGCATTTTTCGAAATTTTCAAAGGGGTTAGCCTTCTCGGAATTCTGGGCGCATTTTTTTGAAATTTTCAAAGGGGTTAGCCTTCTCGGAATTCTGGGCGCATTTTTCGAAATTTTCAAAGGGGTTAGCCTTCTCGGAATTCTGGGCGCATTTTTCGAAATTTTCAAAGGGGTTAGCCTTTTCGGAATTCCGGGCGCATTTTTCGAAATTTTCAAAGGGGTTAGCCTTCTCGGAATTACGGGCGCATTTTTCGAAATTTCGAAAGGGGTTAGCCTTCTCGGAATTCTGGGCGCATTTTTCGAAATTTTCAAAGGGGTTAGCCTTCTCGGAATTCTGGGCGCATTTTTCGAAATTTTCAAAGGGGTTAGCCTTCTCGGAATTCTGGGCACATTTTTCGAAATATTCAAAGGGGTTAGCCTTCTCGGAATTCTGGGCACATTTTTCGAAATTTTCAAAGGGGTTAGCCTTCTCGGAATTCTGGGCGCATTTTTCGAAATTTTCAAAGGGGTTAGCCTTCTCGGAATTCTGGGCGCATTTTTGAAATTTCCAAAGGGGTTAGCCTTCTCGGAATGCTGGGCGCATTTTTCGAAATTTTCAAAGGGGTTAGCCTTCTCGGAATTCTGGGCGCATTTTTTGAAATTTTCAAAGGGGTTAGCCTTCTCGGAATTCTGGGCGCATTTTTCGAAATTATCAAAGGGGTTAGCCTTCTCGGAATTCTGGGCGCATTTTTCGAAATTTTCAAAGGGGTTGGCCTTCTCGGAATTCTGGGCGCATTTTTCGAAATTTTCAAAGGGGTTGGCCTTCACGGAATTCTGGGCGCATTTATTGAAATTTTCAAAGGGGTTAGCCTTCTCGGAATTCTGGGCGCATTTCTCGAAATTTTCAAAGGGGTTAGCCTTCTCGGAATTCTGGGCGCATTTTTCGAAATTTTCAAAGGGGTTAGCCTTCTCGGAATTCTGGGCGCATTTTTTGAAATTTTCAAAGGGGTTAGCCTTCTTGGAATTCTGGGCGCATTTTTCAAAATTTTCTAAAGGGTTAGCCTTTTCGGAATTCCGGGCGCATTTTTCGAAATTTTCAAAGGGGTTAGCCTTTTCGGAATTCCGGGCGCATTTTTCGAAATTTTCAAAGGGGTTAGCCTTCTCGGAATTACGGGCGCATTTTTCGAAATTTTCAAAGGGGTTAGCCTTCTCGGAATTCTGGGCGCATTTTTCGAAATTTTCAAAGGGGTTAGCCTTCTCGGAATTCTGGGCGCATTTTTCGAAATTTTCAAAGGGGTTAGTTTTCTCGGAATTCTGGGCGCATTTTTCGAAATTTTCAAAGGGGTTAGCCTTCTCGGAATTCTGGGCGCATTTTTGAAATTTCCAAAGGGGTTAGCCTTCTCGGAATGCTGGGCGCATTTTTCGAAATTTTCAAAGGGGTTAGCCTTCTCGGAATTCTGGGCGCATTTTTCGAAATTTTCAAAGGGGTTAGCCTTCTCGGAATTCTGGGCGCATTTTTCGAAATTTTCAAAGGGGTTAGCCTTCTCGGAATTCTGGGCGCATTTTTCGAAATTTTCAAAGGGGTTAGCCTTCTCGGAATTCTGGGCGCATTTTTCGAAATTTTCAAAGGGGTTAGCCTTCTCGGAATTCTGTGAGGAATTCTGGGCGCATTTTTCGAAATTTTCAAAGTGGTTAGCCTTCTCGGAATTCTGGGCGCATTTTTCGAAATTTTCAAATGGGTTAGCCTTCTCGGAATTCTGGGCGCATTTTTCGAAATTTACAGAGGGGTTAGCCTTCTCGGAATTCTGGGCGCATTTTTCTAAATTTTCAAAGGGGTTAGCCTTCTCGGAATTCTGGGCGCATTTTTCGAAATTTTCAAAGGGGTTAGCCTTCTCGGAATTCTGGGCGCATTTTTCGAAATTTTCAAAGGGGTTAGCCTTCTCGGAATTCTGGGCGCATTTATCGAAATTTTCAAAGGAGTTAGCCTTTTCGGAATTCTGGGCGCATTTTTCGAAATTTTCAAAGGGGTTAGCCTTCTCGGAATTCTGGGCGCATTCTTTGAAATTTTCAAAGGGGTTAGCCTTCTCGGAATTCTGGGCGCATTTTTCGAAATTTTCAAAGGGGTTAGCCTTCTCGGAATTCTGGGCGCATTTTTCGAAATTTTCAAAGGTGTTAGCCTTTTCGGAATTCTGGGCGCATTTTTCGAAATTTTCAAAGGGGTTAGCCTTCTCGGAATTCTGGGCGCGTTTTTCGAAATTTTCAAAGGGGTTAGCCTTCTCGGAATTACGGGCGAATTTTTTTGAAATTGTCAAAGGGGTTAGCCTTCTCGGAATTCTGGGCGCATTTTTCGAAATTTTCTTAGGGGTTAGCCTTCTCGGAATTCTGGGCGCATTTTTGAAATTTCCAAAGGGGTTACCTTCTCGGAATTCTGGGCGCATTTTTCGAAATTTTCAAAGGGGTTAGCCTTCTCGGAATTACGGGCGAATTTTTTTGAAATTGTCAAAGGGGTTAGCCTTTTCGGAATTCTGGGCGCATTTTTCGAAATTTTCAAAGGGGTTAGCCTTCCCGGAATTCTGGGCGCATTTTTTGAAATTTTCAAAGGGGTTAGCCTTCTCGGAATTCTGGGCGCATTTTTCGTAATTTTCAAAGGGGTTAACCTTCTCGGAATTCTGGGCGGAATTCTGGGCGGAATTCTGGGCGGAATTCTGGGCGCATTTATCGAAATTTTCAAAGGGATTAGCCTTCTCGGAATTCTGGGCGCATTTTTCGAAATTTTCAAAGGGGTTAGCCTTCTCGGAATTCTGGGAGCATTTTTCGAAATTTTCAAAGCGGTTAGCCTTCTCGGAAATACGGGTGAAATTTTTTTGAAATTTTCAAAGGGGTTAGCCTTCTCGGAATTCTGGGCTCATTTTTCGAAATTTTCAAAGGGGTTAGCCTTCTCAGAATTCTGGGCGCATTTTTCGAAAATTTCAAAGGGGTTAGCCTTCTCGGAATTCTGGGAGCATTTTTCGAAATTTTCAAAGCCGTTAGCCTTCTCGGAATTCTGGGCGCATTCTTCGAAATTTTCAAAGGGGTTAGCCTTTTCGGAATTCTGGGCGCATTTTTCGAAATTTTCAAAGGGGTTAGCCTTTTCGGAATTCTGGGTGCGTTTTTCGAAATTTTCAAAGAGGTTAGCCTTTTCATAATTCGGGGCACATTTTTCGAAATTTTCAAAGGGGTTAGCCTTCTCGGAATTCTCAGCGAATTTTTCGAAATTTTAAAAGGGGTTAGCCTTCTCGGATTTCTGGGCGCATTTTTCGAAATTTTCAAAGGGGTTAGTCTTCTCGGAATTCTGGGCGCATTTTTCGAAATTTTCAAAGGGGTTAGCCTTCTCGGAATTACGGGCGAATTATTTTGAAATTTTCAAATGGGTTAGCCTTCTCGGAATTCTGGGCGCATTTTTCGAAATTTTCTTAGGGGTTAGCCTTCTCGGAATTCTGGGCGCATTTTTGAAATTTCCAAAGGGGTTAGCCTTCTCGGAATTCTGGGCGCATTTTTCGAAATTTTCAAAGGGGTTAGCCTTCTCGGAATTCTGGGCGCATTTTTGAAATTTCCAAAGGGGTTAGCCTTCTCGGAATTCTGGCCGCATTTTTCGAAATTTTCAAAGGGGTAAGCCTTCTCGGAATTCTGGGCGCATTTTTCGAAATTTTCAAAGGGGTTAGCCTTCTCGGAATTCTGGGCGCGTTTTTCGAAATTTTCAAAGGGGTTAGCCTTCTCGGAATTACGGGCGAATTTTTTTGAAATTGTCAAAGGGGTTAGCCTTCTCGGAATTCTGGGCGCATTTTTCGAAATTTTCTTAGGGGTTAGCCTTCTCGGAATTCTGGGCGCATTTTTGAAATTTCCAAAGGGGTTACCTTCTCGGAATTCTGGGCGCATTTTTCGAAATTTTCAAAGGGGTTAGCCTTCTCGGAATTACGGGCGAATTTTTTTGAAATTGTCAAAGGGGTTAGCCTTTTCGGAATTCTGGGCGCATTTTTCGAAATTTTCAAAGGGGTTAGCCTTCCCGGAATTCTGGGCGCATTTTTTGAAATTTTCAAAGGGGTTAGCCTTCTCGGAATTCTGGGCGCATTTTTCGTAATTTTCAAAGGGGTTAACCTTCTCGGAATTCTGGGCGGAATTCTGGGCGGAATTCTGGGCGGAATTCTGGGCGCATTTATCGAAATTTTCAAAGGGATTAGCCTTCTCGGAATTCTGGGCGCATTTTTCGAAATTTTCAAAGGGGTTAGCCTTCTCGGAATTCTGGGAGCATTTTTCGAAATTTTCAAAGCGGTTAGCCTTCTCGGAAATACGGGTGAATTTTTTTGAAATTTTCAAAGGGGTTAGCCTTCTCGGAATTCTGGGCTCATTTTTCGAAATTTTCAAAGGGGTTAGCCTTCTCAGAATTCTGGGCGCATTTTTCGAAAATTTCAAAGGGGTTAGCCTTCTCGGAATTCTGGGAGCATTTTTCGAAATTTTCAAAGCCGTTAGCCTTCTCGGAATTCTGGGCGCATTCTTCGAAATTTTCAAAGGGGTTAGCCTTTTCGGAATTCTGGGCGCATTTTTCGAAATTTTCAAAGGGGTTAGCCTTTTCGGAATTCTGGGTGCGTTTTTCGAAATTTTCAAAGAGGTTAGCCTTTTCATAATTCGGGGCACATTTTTCGAAATTTTCAAAGGGGTTAGCCTTCTCGGAATTCTCAGCGAATTTTTCGAAATTTTAAAAGGGGTTAGCCTTCTCGGATTTCTGGGCGCATTTTTCGAAATTTTCAAAGGGGTTAGTCTTCTCGGAATTCTGGGCGCATTTTTCGAAATTTTCAAAGGGGTTAGCCTTCTCGGAATTACGGGCGAATTATTTTGAAATTTTCAAATGGGTTAGCCTTCTCGGAATTCTGGGCGCATTTTTCGAAATTTTCTTAGGGGTTAGCCTTCTCGGAATTCTGGGCGCATTTTTGAAATTTCCAAAGGGGTTAGCCTTCTCGGAATTCTGGGCGCATTTTTCGAAATTTTCAAAGGGGTTAGCCTTCTCGGAATTCTGGGCGCATTTTTGAAATTTCCAAAGGGGTTGGCCTTCTCGGAATTCTGGCCGCATTTTTCGAAATTTTCAAAGGGGTAAGCCTTCTCGGAATTCTGGGCGCATTTTTCGAAATTTTCAAAGGGGTTAGCCTTCTCGGAATTCTGGGCGCATTTTTCGAAATTTTCAAAGGGGTTAGCCTTCTCGGAATTCTGGGCGCATTTTTGAAATTTCCAAAGGGGTTAGCCTTCTCGGATTTCTGGGCTTCCGGGCGCATTTTTCGAAATTTTCAAAGGGGTTAGCCTTCTCGGAATTACGGGCGCATTTTTCGAAATTTTGAAAGGGGTTAGCCTTCTCGGAATTCTGGGCGCATTTTTCGAAATTTTCAAAGGGGTTAGCCTTCTCGGAATTCTGGGAGCATTTATCGAAATTTTCAAAGGAGTTAGCCTTTTCGGAATTCTGAGCGCATTTTTCGAAATTTTCAAAGGGGTTAGCCTTCTCGGAATTCTGGGCGCATTTTTTGAAATTTTCAAAGGGGTTAGCCTTCTCGGAATTCTGGGCGCATTTTTCGAAATTTTCAAAGGGGTTAGCCTTCTCGGAATTCTGGGCGCATTTTTCGAAATTTTCAAAGGGGTTAGCCTTTTCGGAATTCCGGGCGCATTTTTCGAAATTTTCAAAGGGGTTAGCCTTCTCGGAATTACAGGCGCATTTTTCGAAATTTTGAAAGGGGTTAGCCTTCTCGGAATTCTGGGCGCATTTTTCGAAATTTTCAAAGGGGTTAGCCTTCTCGGAATTCTGGGCGCATTTTTCGAAATTTTCAAAGGGGTTAGCCTTCTCGGAATTCTGGGAGCATTTATCGAAATTTTCAAAGGAGTTAGCCTTTTCGGAATTCTGAGCGCATTTTTCGAAATTTTCAAAGGGGTTAGCCTTCTCGGAATTCTGGGCGCATTTTTTGACATTTTCAAAGGGGTTAGCCTTCTCGGAATTCTGGGCGCATTTTTCGAAATTTTCAAAGGGGTTAGCCTTCTCGGAATTCTGGGCGCATTTTTCGAAATTTTCAAAGGGGTTAGCCTTTTCGGAATTCCGGGCGCATTTTTCGAAATTTTCAAAGGGGTTAGCCTTCTCGGAATTACAGGCGCATTTTTCGAAATTTTGAAAGGGGTTAGCCTTCTCGGAATTCTGGGCGCATTTTTCGAAATTTTCAAAGGGGTTAGCCTTCTCGGAATTCTGGGCGCATTTTTCGAAATTTTCAAAGGGGTTAGCCTTCTCGGAATTCTGGGCGCATTTTTCGAAATTTTCAAAGGGGTTAGCCTTCTCGGAATTCTGGGCGCATTTTTCGAAATTTTCAAAGGGGTTAGCCTTCTCGGAATTCTGGGCGCATTTTTCGAAATTTTCAAAGGGGTTAGCCTTCTCGGAATTCTGGGCGCATTTTTCGAAATTTTCAAAGGGGTTAGCCTTCTCGGAATTCTGGGCACATTTTTCGAAATTTTCAAAGGGGTTAGCCTTCTCGGAATTCTGGGCACATTTTTCGAAATTTTCAAAGGGGTTAGCCTTCTCGGAATTCTGGGCGCATTTTTCGAAATTTTCAAAGGGGTTAGCCTTCTCGGAATTCTGGGCGCATTTTTCGAAATTTTCAAAGGGGTTAGCCTTCTCGGAATTCTGGGCGCATTTTTGAAATTTCCAAAGGGGTTAGCCTTCTCGGATTTCTGGGCTTCCGGGCGCATTTTTCGAAATTTTCAAAGGGGTTAGCCTTCTCGGAATTACGGGCGCATTTTTCGAAATTTTGAAAGGGGTTAGCCTTCTCGGAATTCTGGGCGCATTTTTCGAAATTTTCAAAGGGGTTAGCCTTCTCGGAATTCTGGGAGCATTTATCGAAATTTTCAAAGGAGTTAGCCTTTTCGGAATTCTGAGCGCATTTTTCGAAATTTTCAAAGGGGTTAGCCTTCTCGGAATTCTGGGCGCATTTTTTTGAAATTTTCAAAGGGGTTAGCCTTCTCGGAATTCTGGGCGCATTTTTCGAAATTTTCAAAGGGGTTAGCCTTCTCGGAATTCTGGGCGCATTTTTCGAAATTTTCAAAGGGGTTAGCCTTTTCGGAATTCCGGGCGCATTTTTCGAAATTTTCAAAGGGGTTAGCCTTCTCGGAATTACGGGCGCATTTTTCGAAATTTTGAAAGGGGTTAGCCTTCTCGGTTTTCTGGGCGCATTTTTCGAAATTTTCAAAGGGGTTAGCCTTCTCGGAATTCTGGGCACATTTTTCGAAATATTCAAAGGGGTTAGCCTTCTCGGAATTCTGGGCACATTTTTCGAAATTTTCAAAGGGGTTAGCCTTCTCGGAATTCTGGGCGCATTTTTCGAAATTTTCAAAGGGGTTAGCCTTCTCGGAATTCTGGGCGCATTTTTGAAATTTCCAAAGGGGTTAGCCTTCTCGGAATGCTGGGCGCATTTTTCGAAATTTTCAAAGGGGTTAGCCTTCTCGGAATTCTGGGCGCATTTTTTGAAATTTTCAAAGGGGTTAGCCTTCTCGGAATTCTGGGCGCATTTTTCGAAATTATCAAAGGGGTTAGCCTTCTCGGAATTCTGGGCGCATTTTTCGAAATTTTCAAAGGGGTTGGCCTTCTCGGAATTCTGGGCGCATTTTTCGAAATTTTCAAAGGGGTTGGCCTTCACGGAATTCTGGGCGCATTTATTGAAATTTTCAAAGGGGTTAGCCTTCTCGGAATTCTGGGCGCATTTCTCGAAATTTTCAAAGGGGTTAGCCTTCTCGGAATTCTGGGCGCATTTTTGAAATTTCCAAAGGGGTTAGCCTTTTCGGAATTCTGGGCGCATTTTTCGAAATTTTCAAAGGGGTTAGCCTTCTCGGAATTCTGGGCGCATTTTTTGAAATTTTCAAAGGGGTTAGCCTTCTTGGAATTCTGGGCGCATTTTTCAAAATTTTCTAAAGGGTTAGCCTTTTCGGAATTCCGGGCGAATTTTTCGAAATTTTCAAAGGGGTTAGCCTTTTCGGAATTCCGGGCGCATTTTTCGAAATTTTCAAAGGGGTTAGCCTTCTCGGAATTACGGGCGCATTTTTCGAAATTTTCAAAGGGGTTAGCCTTCTCGGAATTCTGGGCGCATTTTTCGAAATTTTCAAAGGGGTTAGCCTTCTCGGAATTCTGGGCGCATTTTTCGAAATTTTCAAAGGGGTTAGTTTTCTCGGAATTCTGGGCGCATTTTTCGAAATTTTCAAAGGGGTTAGCCTTCTCGGAATTCTGGGCGCATTTTTGAAATTTCCAAAGGGGTTAGCCTTCTCGGAATGCTGGGCGCATTTTTCGAAATTTTCAAAGGGGTTAGCCTTCTCGGAATTCTGGGCGCATTTTTCGAAATTTTCAAAGGGGTTAGCCTTCTCGGAATTCTGGGCGCATTTTTCGAAATTTTCAAAGGGGTTAGCCTTCTCGGAATTCTGGGCGCATTTTTCGAAATTTTCAAAGGTGTTAGCCTTCTCGGAATTCTGGGCGCATTTTTCGAAATTTTCAAAGGGGTTAGCCTTCTCGGAATTCTGTGAGGAATTCTGGGCGCATTTTTCGAAATTTTCAAAGTGGTTAGCCTTCTCGGAATTCTGGGCGCATTTTTCGAAATTTTCAAAGGGGTTAGCCTTCTCGGAATTCTGGGCGCATTTTTCGAAATTTACAGAGGGGTTAGCCTTCTCGGAATTCTGGGCGCATTTTTCTAAATTTTCAAAGGGGTTAGCCTTCTCGGAATTCTGGGCGCATTTTTCGAAATTTTCAAAGGGGTTAGCCTTCTCGGAATTCTGGGCGCATTTTTCGAAATTTTCAAAGGGGTTAGCCTTCTCGGAATTCTGGGCGCATTTATCGAAATTTTCAAAGGAGTTAGCCTTTTCGGAATTCTGGGCGCATTTTTCGAAATTTTCAAAGGGGTTAGCCTTCTCGGAATTCTGGGCGCATTCTTTGAAATTTTCAAAGGGGTTAGCCTTCTCGGAATTCTGGGCGCATTTTTCGAAATTTTCAAAGGGGTTAGCCTTCTCGGAATTCTGGGCGCATTTTTCGAAATTTTCAAAGGTGTTAGCCTTTTCGGAATTCTGGGCGCATTTTTCGAAATTTTCAAAGGGGTTAGCCTTCTCGGAATTCTGGGCGCGTTTTTCGAAATTTTCAAAGGGGTTAGCCTTCTCGGAATTACGGGCGAATTTTTTTGAAATTGTCAAAGGGGTTAGCCTTCTCGGAATTCTGGGCGCATTTTTCGAAATTTTCTTAGGGGTTAGCCTTCTCGGAATTCTGGGCGCATTTTTGAAATTTCCAAAGGGGTTACCTTCTCGGAATTCTGGGCGCATTTTTCGAAATTTTCAAAGGGGTTAGCCTTCTCGGAATTACGGGCGAATTTTTTTGAAATTGTCAAAGGGGTTAGCCTTTTCGGAATTCTGGGCGCATTTTTCGAAATTTTCAAAGGGGTTAGCCTTCCCGGAATTCTGGGCGCATTTTTTGAAATTTTCAAAGGGGTTAGCCTTCTCGGAATTCTGGGCGCATTTTTCGTAATTTTCAAAGGGGTTAACCTTCTCGGAATTCTGGGCGGAATTCTGGGCGGAATTCTGGGCGCATTTATCGAAATTTTCAAAGGGATTAGCCTTCTCGGAATTCTGGGCGCATTTTTCGAAATTTTCAAAGGGGTTAGCCTTCTCGGAATTCTGGGAGCATTTTTCGAAATTTTCAAAGCGGTTAGCCTTCTCGGAAATACGGGTGAAATTTTTTTGAAATTTTCAAAGGGGTTAGCCTTCTCGGAATTCTGGGCTCATTTTTCGAAATTTTCAAAGGGGTTAGCCTTCTCAGAATTCTGGGCGCATTTTTCGAAAATTTCAAAGGGGTTAGCCTTCTCGGAATTCTGGGAGCATTTTTCGAAATTTTCAAAGCCGTTAGCCTTCTCGGAATTCTGGGCGCATTCTTCGAAATTTTCAAAGGGGTTAGCCTTTTCGGAATTCTGGGCGCATTTTTCGAAATTTTCAAAGGGGTTAGCCTTTTCGGAATTCTGGGTGCGTTTTTCGAAATTTTCAAAGAGGTTAGCCTTTTCATAATTCGGGGCACATTTTTCGAAATTTTCAAAGGGGTTAGCCTTCTCGGAATTCTCAGCGAATTTTTCGAAATTTTAAAAGGGGTTAGCCTTCTCGGATTTCTGGGCGCATTTTTCGAAATTTTCAAAGGGGTTAGTCTTCTCGGAATTCTGGGCGCATTTTTCGAAATTTTCAAAGGGGTTAGCCTTCTCGGAATTACGGGCGAATTATTTTGAAATTTTCAAATGGGTTAGCCTTCTCGGAATTCTGGGCGCATTTTTCGAAATTTTCTTAGGGGTTAGCCTTCTCGGAATTCTGGGCGCATTTTTGAAATTTCCAAAGGGGTTAGCCTTCTCGGAATTCTGGCCGCATTTTTCGAAATTTTCAAAGGGGTAAGCCTTCTCGGAATTCTGGGCGCATTTTTCGAAATTTTCAAAGGGGTTAGCCTTCTCGGAATTCTGGGCGCGTTTTTCGAAATTTTCAAAGGGGTTAGCCTTCTCGGAATTACGGGCGAATTTTTTTGAAATTGTCAAAGGGGTTAGCCTTCTCGGAATTCTGGGCGCATTTTTCGAAATTTTCTTAGGGGTTAGCCTTCTCGGAATTCTGGGCGCATTTTTGAAATTTCCAAAGGGGTTACCTTCTCGGAATTCTGGGCGCATTTTTCGAAATTTTCAAAGGGGTTAGCCTTCTCGGAATTACGGGCGAATTTTTTTGAAATTGTCAAAGGGGTTAGCCTTTTCGGAATTCTGGGCGCATTTTTCGAAATTTTCAAAGGGGTTAGCCTTCCCGGAATTCTGGGCGCATTTTTTGAAATTTTCAAAGGGGTTAGCCTTCTCGGAATTCTGGGCGCATTTTTCGTAATTTTCAAAGGGGTTAACCTTCTCGGAATTCTGGGCGGAATTCTGGGCGGAATTCTGGGCGCATTTATCGAAATTTTCAAAGGGATTAGCCTTCTCGGAATTCTGGGCGCATTTTTCGAAATTTTCAAAGGGGTTAGCCTTCTCGGAATTCTGGGAGCATTTTTCGAAATTTTCAAAGCGGTTAGCCTTCTCGGAAATACGGGTGAATTTTTTTGAAATTTTCAAAGGGGTTAGCCTTCTCGGAATTCTGGGCTCATTTTTCGAAATTTTCAAAGGGGTTAGCCTTCTCAGAATTCTGGGCGCATTTTTCGAAAATTTCAAAGGGGTTAGCCTTCTCGGAATTCTGGGAGCATTTTTCGAAATTTTCAAAGCCGTTAGCCTTCTCGGAATTCTGGGCGCATTCTTCGAAATTTTCAAAGGGGTTAGCCTTTTCGGAATTCTGGGCGCATTTTTCGAAATTTTCAAAGGGGTTAGCCTTTTCGGAATTCTGGGTGCGTTTTTCGAAATTTTCAAAGAGGTTAGCCTTTTCATAATTCGGGGCACATTTTTCCAAATTTTCAAAGGGGTTAGCCTTCTCGGAATTCTCAGCGAATTTTTCGAAATTTTAAAAGGGGTTAGCCTTCTCGGATTTCTGGGCGCATTTTTCGAAATTTTCAAAGGGGTTAGTCTTCTCGGAATTCTGGGCGCATTTTTCGAAATTTTCAAAGGGGTTAGCCTTCTCGGAATTCTGGGCGCATTTTTCGAAATTTTCAAAGGGGTTAGCCTTTTCGGAATTCCGGGCGCATTTTTCGAAATTTTCAAAGGGGTTAGCCTTCTCGGAATTACAGGCGCATTTTTCGAAATTTTGAAAGGGGTTAGCCTTCTCGGAATTCTGGGCGCATTTTTCGAAATTTTCAAAGGGGTTAGCCTTCTCGGAATTCTGGGCGCATTTTTCGAAATTTTCAAAGGGGTTAGCCTTCTCGGAATTCTGGGCACATTTTTCGAAATTTTCAAAGGGGTTAGCCTTCTCGGAATTCTGGGCACATTTTTCGAAATTTTCAAAGGGGTTAGCCTTCTCGGAATTCTGGGCGCATTTTTCGAAATTTTCAAAGGGGTTAGCCTTCTCGGAATTCTGGGCGCATTTTTGAAATTTCCAAAGGGGTTAGCCTTCTCGGAATGCTGGGCGCATTTTTCGAAATTTTCAAAGGGGTTAGCCTTCTCGGAATTCTGGGCGCATTTTTTGAAATTTTCAAAGGGGTTAGCCTTCTCGGAATTCTGGGCGCATTTTTCGAAATTTTCAAAGGGGTTAGCCTTCTCGGAATTCTGGGCGCATTTTTGAAAATTTTCAAAGGGGTTGGCCTTCTCGGAATTCTGGGCGCATTTTTCGAAATTTTCAAAGGGGTTGGCCTTCACGGAATTCTGGGCGCATTTATTGAAATTTTCAAAGGGGTTAGCCTTCTCGGAATTCTGGGCGCATTTCTCGAAATTTTCAAAGGGGTTAGCCTTCTCGGAATTCTGGGCGCATTTTTGAAATTTCCAAAGGGGTTAGCCTTTTCGGAATTCTGGGCGCATTTTTCGAAATTTTCAAAGGGGTTAGCCATCTCGGAATTCTGGGCGCATTTTTTGAAATTTTCAAAGGGGTTAGCCTTCTCGGAATTCTGGGCGCATTTTTCAAAATTTTCTAAAGGGTTAGCCTTTTCGGAATTCCGGGCGCATTTTTCGAAATTTTCAAAGGGGTTAGCCTTCTCGGAATTACGGGCGCATTTTTCGAAATTTTCAAAGGGGTTAGCCTTCTCGGAATTCTGGGCGCATTTTTCGAAATTTTCAAAGGGGTTAGACTTCTCGGAATTCTGGGCGCATTTTTCGAAATTTTCAAAGGGGTTAGCCTTCTCGGAATTCTGGGAGCATTTTTCGAAATTTTCAAAGCCGTTAGCCTTCTCGGAATTCTGGGCGCATTCTTCGAAATTTTCAAAGGGGTTAGCCTTTTCGGAATTCTGGGCGCATTTTTCGAAATTTTCAAAGGGGTTAGCCTTTTCGGAATTCTGGGTGCGTTTTTCGAAATTTTCAAAGAGGTTAGCCTTTTCACAATTCGGGGCACATTTTTCGAAATTTTCAAAGGGGTTAGCCTTCTCGGAATTCTCAGCGAATTTTTCGAAATTTTAAAAGGGGTTAGCCTTCTCGGATTTCTGGGCGCATTTTTCGAAATTTTCAAAGGGGTTAGTCTTCTCGGAATTCTGGGCGCATTTTTCGAAATTTTCAAAGGGGTTAGCCTTCTCGGAATTACGGGCGAATTATTTTGAAATTTTCAAATGGGTTAGCCTTCTCGGAATTCTGGGCGCATTTTTCGAAATTTTCTTAGGGGTTAGCCTTCTCGGAATTCTGGGCGCATTTTTGAAATTTCCAAAGGGGTTAGCCTTCTCGGAATTCTGGGCGCATTTTTCGAAATTTTCAAAGGGGTTAGCCTTCTCGGAATTCTGGGCGCATTTTTGAAATTTCCAAAGGGGTTAGCCTTCTCGGAATTCTGGCCGCATTTTTCGAAATTTTCAAAGGGGTAAGCCTTCTCGGAATTCTGGGCGCATTTTTCGAAATTTTCAAAGGGGTTAGCCTTCTCGGAATTCTGGGCGCATTTTTCGAAATTTTCAAAGGGGTTAGCCTTCTCGGAATTCTGGGCGCATTTTTGAAATTTCCAAAGGGGCTAGCCTTCTCGGATTTCTGGGCTTCCGGGCGCATTTTTCGAAATTTTCAAAGGGGTTAGCCTTCTCGGAATTACGGGCGCATTTTTCGAAATTTTGAAAGGGGTTAGTCTTCTCGGAATTACGGGCGCATTTTTCGAAATTTTCAAAGGGGTTAGCCTTCTCGGAATTCTGGGAGCATTTATCGAAATTTTCAAAGGAGTTAGCCTTTTCGGAATTCTGAGCGCATTTTTCGAAATTTTCAAAGGGGTTAGCCTTCTCGGAATTCTGGGCGCATTTTTTGAAATTTTCAAAGGGGTTAGCCTTCTCGGAATTCTGGGCGCATTTTTCGAAATTTTCAAAGGGGTTAGCCTTCTCGGAATTCCGGGCGCATTTTTCGAAATTTTCAAAGGGGTTAGCCTTCTCGGAATTACAGGCGCATTTTTCGAAATTTTGAAAGGGGTTAGCCTTCTCGGAATTCTGGGCGCATTTTTCGAAATTTTCAAAGGGGTTAGCCTTCTCGGAATTCTGGGCGCATTTTTCGAAATTTTCAAAGGGGTTAGCCTTCTCGGAATTCTGGGCACATTTTTCGAAATTTTCAAAGGGGTTAGCCTTCTCGGAATTCTGGGCACATTTTTCGAAATTTTCAAAGGGGTTAGCCTTCTCGGAAGTCAGGGCGCATTTTTCGAAATTTTCAAAGCGGTTAGCCTTCTCGGAATTCTGGGCGCACTTTTCGAAATTTTCAAAGGGGTTAGCCTTTTCGGAATTCTGGTCGCATTTTTCGAAATATTCAAAGGGGTTAGCCTTCTCGGAATTCTGGGCGCATTCTTCGAAATTTTCAAAGGGGTTAGCCTTTTCGGAATTGTGGCGCGTTTTTCGAAATTTTCAAAGGGGTTAGCCTTCTCGGAATTACGGGCGAATTTTTTTGAAATTGTCAAAGGGGTTAGCCTTCTCGGATTTCTGGGCGCATTTTTCGAAATTTTCTTAGGGGTTAGCCTTCTCGGAATTCTGGGCGCATTTTTGAAATTTCCAAAGGGGTTAGCCTTCTCGGAATTCTGGGTGCATTTTTCGAAATTTTCAAAGGGGTTAGCCTTCTCGGAATTACGGGCGAATTTTTTTGAAATTTTCAAAGGGGTTAGCCTTCTCGGAATGCTGGGCGCATTTTTCGAAATTTTCAAAGGGGTTAGCCTTCTCGGAATTCTGGGCGCATTTTTTGAAATTTTCAAAGGGGTTAGCCTTCTCGGAATTCTGGGCGCATTTTTCGAAATTTTCAAAGGGGTTAGCCTTCTCGGAATTCTGGGCGCATTTTTCGAAATTTTCAAAGGGGTTGGCCTTCTCGGAATTCTGGGCGCATTTTTCGAAATTTTCAAAGGGGTTGGCCTTCACGGAATTCTGGGCGCATTTATTGAAATTTTCAAAGGGGTTGGCCTTCACGGAATTCTGGGCGCATTTATTGAAATTTTCAAAGGGGTTAGCCTTCTCGGAATTCTGGGCGCATTTCTCGAAATTTTCAAAGGGGTTAGCCTTCTCGGAATTCTGGGCGCATTTTTGAAATTTCCAAAGGGGTTAGCCTTTTCGGAATTCTGGGCGCATTTTCGAAATTTTCAAAGGGGTTAGCCTTCTCGGAATTCTGGGCGCATTTTTTGAAATTTTCAAAGGGGTTAGCCTTCTCGGAATTCTGGGCGCATTTTTCAAAATTTTCTAAAGGGTTAGCCTTTTCGGAATTCCGGGCGCATTTTTCGAAATTTTCAAAGGGGTTAGCCTTCTCGGAATTACGGGCGCATTTTTCGAAATTTTCAAAGGGGTTAGCCTTCTCGGAATTCTGGGCGCATTTTTCGAAATTTTCAAAGGGGTTAGCCTTCTCGGAATTCTGGGCTCATTTTTCGAAATTTTCAAAGGGGTTAGCCTTCTCGGAATTCTGGGCGCATTTTTCGAAATTTTCAAAGGGGTTAGCCTTCTCGGAATTCTGGGCGCATTTTTGAAATTTCCAAAGGGGTTAGCCTTCTCGGAATGCTGGGCGCATTTTTCGAAATTTTCAAAGGGGTTAGCCTTCTCGGAATTCTGGGCGCATTTTTCGAAATTTTCAAAGGGGTTAGCCTTCTCGGAATTCTGGGCGCATTTTTCGAAATTTTCAAAGGGGTTAGCCTTCTCGGAATTCTGGGCGCATTTTTCGAAATTTTCAAAGGGGTTAGCCTTCTCGGAATTCTGGGCGCATTTTTCGAAATTTTCAAAGGTGTTAGCCTTTTCGGAATTCTGGGCGCATTTTTCGAAATTTTCAAAGGGGTTAGCCTTCTCGGAATTCTGGGCGCGTTTTTCGAAATTTTCAAAGGGGTTAGCCTTCTCGGAATTACGGGCGAATTTTTTTGAAATTGTCATTTGTCAATTTTTATTTGTTAGCCTTCTCGGAATTCTGGGCGCATTTTTCGAAATTTTCTTAGGGGTTAGCCTTCTCGGAATTCTGGGCGCATTTTTGAAATTTCCAAAGGGGTTACCTTCTCGGAATTCTGGGCGCATTTTTCGAAATTTTCAAAGGGGTTAGCCTTCTCGGAATTCTGGGCGCATTTTTGAAATTTCCAAAGGGGTTAGCCTTCTCGGAATTCTGGGCGCATTTTTCGAAATTTTTAAAGGGGTTAGCCTTCTCGGAATTCTGGGAGCATTTATCGAAATTTTCAACGGAGTTAGCCTTTTCGGAATTCTGGGCGCATTTTTCGAAATTTTCAAAGGGGTTAGCCTTCCCGGAATTCTGGGCGCATTTTTTGAAATTTTCAAAGGGGTTAGCCTTCTCGGAATTCTGGGCGCATTTTTCGTAATTTTCAAAGGGGTTAACCTTCTCGGAATTCTGGGCGGAATTCTGGGCGGAATTCTGGGCGCATTTATCGAAATTTTCAAAGGGATTAGCCTTCTCGGAATTCTGGGCGCATTTTTCGAAATTTTCAAAGGGGTTAGCCTTCTCGGAATTCTGGGAGCATTTTTCGAAATTTTCAAAGCGGTTAGCCTTCTCGGAAATACGGGTGAATTTTTTTGAAATTTTCAAAGGGGTTAGCCTTCTCGGAATTCTGGGCTCATTTTTCGAAATTTTCAAAGGGGTTAGCCTTCTCAGAATTCTGGGCGCATTTTTCGAAATTTTCAAAGGGGTTAGCCTTCTCGGAATTCTGGGAGCATTTATCGAAATTTTCAAAGCCGTTAGCCTTCTCGGAATTCTGGGCGCATTCTTCGAAATTTTCAAAGGGGTTAGCCTTCTCGGAATTACGGGCGAATTATTTTGAAATTTTCAAATGGGTTAGCCTTCTCGGAATTCTGGGCGCATTTTTCGAAATTTTCTTAGGGGTTAGCCTTCTCGGAATTCTGGGCGCATTTTTCGAAATTTTCAAAGGGGTTAGCCTTCTCGGAATTCTGGGCGCATTTTTGAAATTTCCAAAGGGGTTAAGCCTTCTCGGAATTCTGGCCGCATTTTTCGAAATTTTCAAAGGGGTTAGTCTTCTCGGAATTCTGGGCGCATTTTTCGAAATTTTCAAAGGGGTTAGCCTTCTCGGAATTCTGGGCGCATTTTTCGAAATTTTCAAAGGGGTTAGCCTTTTCGGAATTCTGGGCGCGTTTTTCGAAATTTTTAAAGGGGTTAGCCTTCTCGGATTTCTGGGCTTCCGGGCGCATTTTTCGAAATTTTCAAAGGGGTTAGCCTTCTCGGAATTCTCAGCGAATTTTTCGAAATTTTAAAAGGGGTTAGCCTTCTCGGATTTCTGGGCGCATTTTTCGAAATTTTCAAAGGGGTTAGCCTTCTCGGAATTCTGGGAGCATTTATCGAAATTTTCAAAGGAGTTAGCCTTTTCGGAATTCTGAGCGCATTTTTCGAAATTTTCAAAGGGGTTAGCCTTCTCGGAATTCTGGGCGCATTTTTTGAAATTTTCAAAGGGGTTAGCCTTCTCGGAATTCTGGGCGCATTTTTCGAAATTTTCAAAGGGGTTAGCCTTCTCGGAATTCTGGGCGCATTTTTCGAAATTTTCAAAGGGGTTAGCCTTTTCGGAATTCCGGGCGCATTTTTCGAAATTTTCAAAGGGGTTAGCCTTCTCGGAATTACAGGCGCATTTTTCGAAATTTTGAAAGGGGTTAGCCTTCTCGGAATTCTGGGCGCATTTTTCGAAATTTTCAAAGGGGTTAGCCTTCTCGGAATTCTGGGCGCATTTTTCGAAATTTTCAAAGGGGTTAGCCTTCTCGGAATTCTGGGCACATTTTTCGAAATTTTCAAAGGGGTTAGCCTTCTCGGAATTCTGGGCACATTTTTCGAAATTTTCAAAGGGGTTAGCCTTCTCGGAATTCTGGGCGCATTTTTCGAAATTTTCAAAGGGGTTAGCCTTCTCGGAATTCTGGGCGCATTTTTGAAATTTCCAAAGGGGTTAGCCTTCTCGGAATGCTGGGCGCATTTTTCGAAATTTTCAAAGGGGTTAGCCTTCTCGGAATTCTGGGCGCATTTTTTGTAATTTTCAAAGGGGTTAGCCTTCTCGGAATTCAGGGCGCATTTTTCGAAATTTTCAAAGGGGTTAGCCTTCTCGGAATTCTGGGCGCATTTTTCGAAATTTTCAAAGGGGTTGGCCTTCTCGGAATTCTGGGCGCATTTTTCGAAATTTTCAAAGGGGTTGGCCTTCACGGAATTCTGGGCGCATTTATTGAAATTTTCAAAGGGGTTAGCCTTCTCGGAATTCTGGGCGCATTTCTCGAAATTTTCAAAGGGGTTAGCCTTCTCGGAATTCTGGGCGCATTTTTGAAATTTCCAAAGGGGTTAGCCTTTTCGGAATTCTGGGCGCATTTTTCGAAATTTTCAAAGGGGTTAGCCTTCTCGGAATTCTGGGCGCATTTTTTGAAATTTTCAAAGGGGTTAGCCTTCTCGGAATTCTGGGCGCATTTTTCAAAATTTTCTAAAGGGTTAGCCTTTTCGGAATTCCGGGCGCATTTTTCGAAATTTTCAAAGGGGTTAGCCTTCTCGGAATTACGGGCGCATTTTTCGAAATTTTCAAAGGGGTTAGCCTTCTCGGAATTCTGGGCGCATTTTTCGAAATTTTCAAAGGGGTTAGCCTTCTCGGAATTCTGGGCGCATTTTTCGAAATTTTCAAAGGGGTTAGCCTTCTCGGAATTCTGGGAGCATTTTTCGAAATTTTCAAAGCCGTTAGCCTTCTCGGAATTCTGGGCGCATTCTTCGAAATTTTCAAAGGGGTTAGCCTTTTCGGAATTCTGGGCGCATTTTTCGAAATTTTCAAAGGGGTTAGCCTTCTCGGAATTCTGGGCGCATTTTTCGAAATTTACAGAGTGGTTAGCCTTCTCGGAATTCTGGGCGCATTTTTCTAAATTTTCAAAGGGGTTAGCCTTCTCGGAATTCTGGGCGCATTTTTCGAAATTTTCAAAGGGGTTAGCCTTCTCGGAATTCTGGGCGCATTTTTCGAAATTTTCAAAGGGGTTAGCCTTCTCGGAATTCTGGGCGCATTTATCGAAATTTTCAAAGGAGTTAGCCTTTTCGGAATTCTGGGCGCATTTTTCGAAATTTTCAAAGGGGTTAGCCTTCTCGGAATTCTGGGCGCATTCTTTGAAATTTTCAAAGGGGTTAGCCTTCTCGGAATTCTGGGCGCATTTTTCGAAATTTTCAAAGGGGTTAGCCTTCTCGGAATTCTGGGCGCATTTTTCGAAATTTTCAAAGGTGTTAGCCTTTTCGGAATTCTGGGCGCATTTTTCGAAATTTTCAAAGGGGTTAGCCTTCTCGGAATTCTGGGCGCGTTTTTCGAAATTTTCAAAGGGGTTAGCCTTCTCGGAATTACGGGCGAATTTTTTTGAAATTGTCAAAGGGGTTAGCCTTCTCGGAATTCTGGGCGCATTTTTCGAAATTTTCTTAGGGGTTAGCCTTCTCGGAATTCTGGGCGCATTTTTGAAATTTCCAAAGGGGTTACCTTCTCGGAATTCTGGGCGCATTTTTCGAAATTTTCAAAGGGGTTAGCCTTCTCGGAATTCTGGGCGCATTTTTGAAATTTCCAAAGGGGTTAGCCTTCTCGGAATTCTGGGCGCATTTTTCGAAATTTTCAAAGGGGTTAGCCTTCTCGGAATTCTGGGAGCATTTATCGAAATTTTCAACGGAGTTAGCCTTTTCGGAATTCTGGGCGCATTTTTCGAAATTTTCAAAGGGGTTAGCCTTCCCGGAATTCTGGGCGCATTTTTTGAAATTTTCAAAGGGGTTAGCCTTCTCGGAATTCTGGGCGCATTTTTCGTAATTTTCAAAGGGGTTAACCTTCTCGGAATTCTGGGCGGAATTCTGGGCGGAATTCTGGGCGCATTTATCGAAATTTTCAAAGGGATTAGCCTTCTCGGAATTCTGGGCGCATTTTTCGAAATTTTCAAAGGGGTTAGCCTTCTCGGAATTCTGGGAGCATTTTTCGAAATTTTCAAAGCGGTTAGCCTTCTCGGAATTACGGGCGAATTATTTTGAAATTTTCAAATGGGTTAGCCTTCTCGGAATTCTGGGCGCATTTTTCGAAATTTTCTTAGGGGTTAGCCTTCTCGGAATTCTGGGCGCATTTTTCGAAATTTTCAAAGGGGTTAGCCTTCTCGGAATTCTGGGCGCATTTTTGAAATTTCCAAAGGGGTTAAGCCTTCTCGGAATTCTGGCCGCATTTTTCGAAATTTTCAAAGGGGTTAGTCTTCTCGGAATTCTGGGCGCATTTTTCGAAATTTTCAAAGGGGTTAGCCTTCTCGGAATTCTGGGCGCATTTTTCGAAATTTTCAAAGGGGTTAGCCTTTTCGGAATTCTGGGCGCGTTTTTCGAAATTTTTAAAGGGGTTAGCCTTCTCGGATTTCTGGGCTTCCGGGCGCATTTTTCGAAATTTTCAAAGGGGTTAGCCTTCTCGGAATTCTCAGCGAATTTTTCGAAATTTTAAAAGGGGTTAGCCTTCTCGGATTTCTGGGCGCATTTTTCGAAATTTTCAAAGGGGTTAGCCTTCTCGGAATTCTGGGAGCATTTATCGAAATTTTCAAAGGAGTTAGCCTTTTCGGAATTCTGAGCGCATTTTTCGAAATTTTCAAAGGGGTTAGCCTTCTCGGAATTCTGGGCGCATTTTTTGAAATTTTCAAAGGGGTTAGCCTTCTCGGAATTCTGGGCGCATTTTTCGAAATTTTCAAAGGGGTTAGCCTTCTCGGAATTCTGGGCGCATTTTTCGAAATTTTCAAAGGGGTTAGCCTTTTCGGAATTCCGGGCGCATTTTTCGAAATTTTCAAAGGGGTTAGCCTTCTCGGAATTACAGGCGCATTTTTCGAAATTTTGAAAGGGGTTAGCCTTCTCGGAATTCTGGGCGCATTTTTCGAAATTTTCAAAGGGGTTAGCCTTCTCGGAATTCTGGGCGCATTTTTCGAAATTTTCAAAGGGGTTAGCCTTCTCGGAATTCTGGGCACATTTTTCGAAATTTTCAAAGGGGTTAGCCTTCTCGGAATTCTGGGCACATTTTTCGAAATTTTCAAAGGGGTTAGCCTTCTCGGAATTCTGGGCGCATTTTTCGAAATTTTCAAAGGGGTTAGCCTTCTCGGAATTCTGGGCGCATTTTTGAAATTTCCAAAGGGGTTAGCCTTCTCGGAATGCTGGGCGCATTTTTCGAAATTTTCAAAGGGGTTAGCCTTCTCGGAATTCTGGGCGCATTTTTTGTAATTTTCAAAGGGGTTAGCCTTCTCGGAATTCTGGGCGCATTTTTCGAAATTTTCAAAGGGGTTAGCCTTCTCGGAATTCTGGGCGCATTTTTCGAAATTTTCAAAGGGGTTGGCCTTCTCGGAATTCTGGGCGCATTTTTCGAAATTTTCAAAGGGGTTGGCCTTCACGGAATTCTGGGCGCATTTATTGAAATTTTCAAAGGGGTTAGCCTTCTCGGAATTCTGGGCGCATTTCTCGAAATTTTCAAAGGGGTTAGCCTTCTCGGAATTCTGGGCGCATTTTTGAAATTTCCAAAGGGGTTAGCCTTTTCGGAATTCTGGGCGCATTTTTCGAAATTTTCAAAGGGGTTAGCCTTCTCGGAATTCTGGGCGCATTTTTTGAAATTTTCAAAGGGGTTAGCCTTCTCGGAATTCTGGGCGCATTTTTCAAAATTTTCTAAAGGGTTAGCCTTTTCGGAATTCCGGGCGCATTTTTCGAAATTTTCAAAGGGGTTAGCCTTCTCGGAATTACGGGCGCATTTTTCGAAATTTTCAAAGGGGTTAGCCTTCTCGGAATTCTGGGCGCATTTTTCGAAATTTTCAAAGGGGTTAGCCTTCTCGGAATTCTGGGCGCATTTTTCGAAATTTTCAAAGGGGTTAGCCTTCTCGGAATTCTGGGAGCATTTTTCGAAATTTTCAAAGCCGTTAGCCTTCTCGGAATTCTGGGCGCATTCTTCGAAATTTTCAAAGGGGTTAGCCTTTTCGGAATTCTGGGCGCATTTTTCGAAATTTTCAAAGGGGTTAGCCTTTTCGGAATTCTGGGCACATTTTTCGAAATTTTCAAAGGGGTTAGCCTTCTCGGAATTCTCAGCGAATTTTTCGAAATTTTAAAAGGGGTTAGCCTTCTCGGATTTCTGGGCGCATTTTTCGAAATTTTCAAAGGGGTTAGTCTTCTCGGAATTCTGGGCGCATTTTTCGAAATTTTCAAAGGGGTTAGCCTTCTCGGAATTACGGGCGAATTATTTTGAAATTTTCAAATGGGTTAGCCTTCTCGGAATTCTGGGCGCATTTTTCGAAATTTTCTTAGGGGTTAGCCTTCTCGGAATTCTGGGCGCATTTTTGAAATTTCCAAAGGGGTTAGCCTTCTCGGAATTCTGGGCGCATTTTTCGAAATTTTCAAAGGGGTTAGCCTTCTCGGAATTCTGGGCGCATTTTTGAAATTTCCAAAGGGGTTAGCCTTCTCGGAATTCTGGCCGCATTTTTCGAAATTTTCAAAGGGGTAAGCCTTCTCGGAATTCTGGGCGTATTTTTCGAAATTTTCAAAGGGGTTAGCCTTCTCGGAATTCTGGGCGCATTTTTCGAAATTTTCAAAGGGGTTAGCCTTCTCGGAATTCTGGGCGCATTTTTGAAATTTCCAAAGGGGTTAGCCTTCTCGGATTTCTGGGCTTCCGGGCGCATTTTTCGAAATTTTCAAAGGGGTTAGCCTTCTCGGAATTACGGGCGCATTTTTCGAAATTTTGAAAGGGGTTAGCCTTCTCGGAATTCTGGGCGCATTTTTCGAAATTTTCAAAGGGGTTAGCCTTCTCGGAATTCTGGGAGCATTTATCGAAATTTTCAAAGGAGTTAGCCTTTTCGGAATTCTGAGCGCATTTTTCGAAATTTTCAAAGGGGTTAGCCTTCTCGGAATTCTGGGCGCATTTTTTGAAATTTTCAAAGGGGTTAGCCTTCTCGGAATTCTGGGCGCATTTTTCGAAATTTTCAAAGGGGTTAGCCTTCTCGGAATTCTGGGCGCATTTTTCTAAATTTTCAAAGGGGTTAGCCTTTTCGGAATTCCGGGCGCATTTTTCGAAATTTTCAAAGGGGTTAGCCTTCTCGGAATTACAGGCGCATTTTTCGAAATTTTGAAAGGGGTTAGCCTTCTCGGAATTCTGGGCGCATTTTTCGAAATTTTCAAAGGGGTTAGCCTTCTCGGAATTCTGGGCGCATTTTTCGAAATTTTCAAAGGGGTTAGCCTTCTCGGAATTCTGGGCACATTTTTCGAAATTTTCAAAGGGGTTAGCCTTCTCGGAATTCTGGGCACATTTTTCGAAATTTTCAAAGGGGTTAGCCTTCTCGGAATTCTGGGCGCATTTTTCGAAATTTTCAAAGGGGTTAGCCTTCTCGGAATTATGGGCGCATTTTTGAAATTTCGAAAGGGGTTAGCCTTCTCGGAATGCTGGGCGCATTTTTCGAAATTTTCAAAGGGGTTAGCCTTCTCGGAATTCTGGGCGCATTTTTTGAAATTTTCAAAGGGGTTAGCCTTCTCGGAATTCTGGGCGCATTTTTCGAAATTTTCAAAGGGGTTAGCCTTCTCGGAATTCTGGGCGCATTTTTCGAAATTTTCAAAGGGGTTGGCCTTCTCGGAATTCTGGGCGCATTTTTCGAAATTTTCAAAGGGGTTGGCCTTCACGGAATTCTGGGCGCATTTATTGAAATTTTCAAAGGGGTTAGCCTTCTCGGAATTCTGGGCGCATTTCTCGAAATTTTCAAAGGGGTTAGCCTTCTCGGAATTCTGGGCGCATTTTTGAAATTTCCAAAGGGGTTAGCCTTTTCGGAATTCTGGGCGCATTTTTCGAAATTTTCAAAGGGGTTAGCCTTCTCGGAATTCTGGGCGCATTTTTTGAAATTTTCAAAGGGGTTAGCCTTCTCGGAATTCTGGGCGCATTTTTCAAAATTTTCTAAAGGGTTAGCCTTTTCGGAATTCCGGGCGCATTTTTCGAAATTTTCAAAGGGGTTAGCCTTCTCGGAATTACGGGCGCATTTTTCGAAATTTTCAAAGGGGTTAGCCTTCTCGGAATTCTGGGCGCATTTTTCGAAATTTTCAAAGGGGTTAGCCTTCTCGGAATTCTGGGCGCATTTTTCGAAATTTTCAAAGGGGTTAGCCTTCTCGGAATTCTGGGCGCATTTTTCGAAATTTTCAAAGGGGTTAGCCTTCTCGGAATTCTGGGCGCATTTTTGAAATTTCCAAAGGGGTTAGCCTTCTCGGAATGCTGGGCGCATTTTTCGAAATTTTCAAAGGGGTTAGCCTTCTCGGAATTCTGGGCGCATTTTTTGAAATTTTCAAAGGGGTTAGCCTTCTCGGAATTCTGGGCGCATTTTTCGAAATTTTCAAAGGGGTTAGCCTTCTCGGAATTCTGGGCGCATTTTTCGAAATTTTCAAAGGGGTTGGCCTTCTCGGAATTCTGGGCGCATTTTTCGAAATTTTCAAAGGGGTTGGCCTTCACGGAATTCTGGGCGCATTTATTGAAATTTTCAAAGGGGTTAGCCTTCTCGGAATTCTGGGCGCATTTCTCGAAATTTTCAAAGGGGTTAGCCTTCTCGGAATTCTGGGCGCATTTTTGAAATTTCCAAAGGGGTTAGCCTTTTCGGAATTCTGGGCGCATTTTTCGAAATTTTCAAAGGGGTTAGCCTTCTCGGAATTCTGGGCGCATTTTTCGAAGTTTTCAAAGGGGTTAGCCTTTTCGGAATTCTGGGTGCGTTTTTCGAAATTTTCAAAGAGGTTAGCCTTTTCATAATTCGGGGCACATTTTTCGAAATTTTCAAAGGGGTTAGCCTTCTCGGAATTCTCAGCGAATTTTTCGAAATTTTAAAAGGGGTTAGCCTTCTCGGATTTCTGGGCGCATTTTTCGAAATTTTCAAAGGGGTTAGTCTTCTCGGAATTCTGGGCGCATTTTTCGAAATTTTCAAAGGGGTTAGCCTTCTCGGAATTACGGGCGAATTATTTTGAAATTTTCAAATGGGTTAGCCTTCTCGGAATTCTGGGCGCATTTTTCGAAATTTTCTTAGGGGTTAGCCTTCTCGGAATTCTGGGCGCATTTTTGAAATTTCCAAAGGGGTTAGCCTTCTCGGAATTCTGGGCGCATTTTTCGAAATTTTCAAAGGGGTTAGCCTTCTCGGAATTCTGGGCGCATTTTTGAAATTTCCAAAGGGGTTAGCCTTCTCGGAATTCTGGCCGCATTTTTCGAAATTTTCAAAGGGGTAAGCCTTCTCGGAATTCTGGGCGCATTTTTCGAAATTTTCAAAGGGGTTAGCCTTCTCGGAATTCTGGGCGCTTTTTTCGAAATTTTCAAAGGGGTTAGCCTTCTCGGAATTCTGGGCGCATTTTTGAAATTTCCAAAGGGGTTAGCCTTCTCGGATTTCTGGGCTTCCGGGCGCATTTTTCGAAATTTTCAAAGGGGTTAGCCTTCTCGGAATTACGGGCGCATTTTTCGAAATTTTGAAAGGGGTTAGCCTTCTCGGAATTCTGGGCGCATTTTTGAAATTTCCAAAGGGGTTACCTTCTCGGAATTCTGGGCGCATTTTTCGAAATTTTCAAAGGGGTTAGCCTTCTCGGAATTCTGGGCGCATTTTTGAAATTTCCAAAGGGGTTAGCCTTCTCGGAATTCTGGGCGGAATTCTGGGCGGAATTCTGGGTCGAATTCTGGGCGCATTTATCGAAATTTTCAAAGGGATTAGCCTTCTCGGAATTCTGGGCGCATTTTTCGAAATTTTCAAAGGGGTTAGCCTTCTCGGAATTCTGGGAGCATTTTTCGAAATTTTCAAAGCGGTTAGCCTTCTCGGAAATACGGGTGAATTTTTTTGAAATTTTCAAAGGGGTTAGCCTTCTCGGAATTCTGGGCTCATTTTTCGAAATTTTCAAAGGGGTTAGCCTTCTCAGAATTCTGGGCGCATTTTTCGAAATTTTCAAAGGGGTTAGCCTTCTCGGAATTCTGGGAGCATTTTTCGAAATTTTCAAAGCCGTTAGCCTTCTCGGAATTCTGGGCGCATTCTTCGAAATTTTCAAAGGGGTTAGCCTTTTCGGAATTCTGGGCGCGTTTTTCGAAATTTTCAAAGGGGTTAGCCTTTTCGGAATTCTGGGTGCGTTTTTCGAAATTTTCAAAGAGGTTAGCCTTTTCATAATTCGGGGCACATTTTTCGAAATTTTCAAAGGGGTTAGCCTTCTCGGAATTCTCAGCGAATTTTTCGAAATTTTAAAAGGGGTTAGCCTTCTCGGATTTCTGGGCGCATTTTTCGAAATTTTCAAAGGGGTTAGTCTTCTCGGAATTCTGGGCGCATTTTTCGAAATTTTCAAAGGGGTTAGCCTTCTCGGAATTACGGGCGAATTATTTTGAAATTTTCAAATGGGTTAGCCTTCTCGGAATTCTGGGCGCATTTTTCGAAATTTTCTTAGGGGTTAGCCTTCTCGGAATTCTGGGCGCATTTTTGAAATTTCCAAAGGGGTTAGCCTTCTCGGAATTCTGGGCGCATTTTTCGAAATTTTCAAAGGGGTTAGCCTTCTCGGAATTCTGGGCGCTTTTTGAAATTTCCAAAGGGGTTAAGCCTTCTCGGAATTCTGGCCGCATTTTTCGAAATTTTCAAAGGGGTAAGCCTTCTCGGAATTCTGGGCGCATTTTTCGAAATTTTCAAAGGGGTTAGCCTTCTCGGAATTCTGGGCGCATTTTTCGAAATTTTCAAAGGGGTTAGCCTTCTCGGAATTCTGGGCGCATTTTTGAAATTTCCAAAGGGGTTAGCCTTCTCGGATTTCTGGGCTTCCGGGCGCATTTTTCGAAATTTTCAAAGGGGTTAGCCTTCTCGGAATTACGGGCGCATTTTTCGAAATTTTGAAAGGGGTTAGCCTTCTCGGAATTCTGGGCGCATTTTTCGAAATTTTCAAAGGGGTTAGCCTTCTCGGAATTCTGGGAGCATTTATCGAAATTTTCAAAGGAGTTAGCCTTTTCGGAATTCTGAGCGCATTTTTCGAAATTTTCAAAGGGGTTAGCCTTCTCGGAATTCTGGGCGCATTTTTTGAAATTTTCAAAGGGGTTAGCCTTCTCGGAATTCTGGGCGCATTTTTCGAAATTTTCAAAGGGGTTAGCCTTCTCGGAATTCTGGGCGCATTTTTCGAAATTTTCAAAGGGGTTAGCCTTTTCGGAATTCCGGGCGCATTTTTCGAAATTTTCAAAGGGGTTAGCCTTCTCGGAATTACAGGCGCATTTTTCGAAATTTTGAAAGGGGTTAGCCTTCTCGGAATTCTGGGCGCATTTTTCGAAATTTTCAAAGGGGTTAGCCTTCTCGGAATTCTGGGCGCATTTTTCGAAATTTTCAAAGGGGTTAGCCTTCTCGGAATTCTGGGCACATTTTTCGAAATTTTCAAAGGGGTTAGCCTTCTCGGAATTCTGGGCACATTTTTCGAAATTTTCAAAGGGGTTAGCCTTCTCGGAATTCTGGGCGCATTTTTCGAAATTTTCAAAGGGGTTAGCCTTCTCGGAATTCTGGGCGCATTTTTGAAATTTCCAAAGGGGTTAGCCTTCTCGGAATGCTGGGCGCATTTTTCGAAATTTTCAAAGGGGTTAGCCTTCTCGGAATTCTGGGCGCATTTTTTGAAATTTTCAAAGGGGTTAGCCTTCTCGGAATTCTGGGCGCATTTTTCGAAATTTTCAAAGGGGTTAGCCTTCTCGGAATTCTGGGCGCATTTTTCGAAATTTTCAAAGGGGTTGGCCTTCTCGGAATTCTGGGCGCATTTTTCGAAATTTTCAAAGGGGTTGGCCTTCACGGAATTCTGGGCGCATTTATTGAAATTTTCAAAGGGGTTAGCCTTCTCGGAATTCTGGGCGCATTTCTCGAAATTTTCAAAGGGGTTAGCCTTCTCGGAATTCTGGGCGCATTTTTGAAATTTCCAAAGGGGTTAGCCTTTTCGGAATTCTGGGCGCATTTTTCGAAATTTTCAAAGGGGTTAGCCTTCTCGGAATTCTGGGAGCATTTATCGAAATTTTCAAAGGAGTTAGCCTTTTCGGAATTCTGAGCGCATTTTTCGAAATTTTCAAAGGGGTTAGCCTTCTCGGAATTCTGGGCGCATTTTTTGAAATTTTCAAAGGGGTTAGCCTTCTCGGAATTCTGGGCGCATTTTTCGAAATTTTCAAAGGGGTTAGCCTTCTCGGAATTCTGGGCGCATTTTTCGAAATTTTCAAAGGGGTTAGCCTTTTCGGAATTCCGGGCGCATTTTTCGAAATTTTCAAAGGGGTTAGCCTTCTCGGAATTACAGGCGCATTTTTCGAAATTTTGAAAGGGGTTAGCCTTCTCGGAATTCTGGGCGCATTTTTCGAAATTTTCAAAGGGGTTAGCCTTCTCGGAATTCTGGGCGCATTTTTAGAAATTTTCAAAGGGGTTAGCCTTCTCGGAATTCTGGGCACATTTTTCGAAATTTTCAAAGGGGTTAGCCTTCTCGGAATTCTGGGCACATTTTTCGAAATTTTCAAAGGGGTTAGCCTTCTCGGAATTCTGGGCGCATTTTTCGAAATTTTCAAAGGGGTTAGCCTTCTCGGAATTCTGGGCGCATTTTTGAAATTTCCAAAGGGGTTAGCCTTCTCGGAATGCTGGGCGCATTTTTCGAAATTTTCAAAGGGGTTAGCCTTCTCGGAATTCTGGGCGCATTTTTTGAAATTTTCAAAGGGGTTAGCCTTCTCGGAATTCTGGGCGCATTTTTCGAAATTTTCAAAGGGGTTAGCCTTCTCGGAATTCTGGGCGCATTTTTCGAAATTTTCAAAGGGGTTGGCCTTCTCGGAATTCTGGGCGCATTTTTCGAAATTTTCAAAGGGGTTGGCCTTCACGGAATTCTGGGCGCATTTATTGAAATTTTCAAAGGGGTTAGCCTTCTCGGAATTCTGGGCGCATTTCTCGAAATTTTCAAAGGGGTTAGCCTTCTCGGAATTCTGGGCGCATTTTTGAAATTTCCAAAGGGGTTAGCCTTTTCGGAATTCTGGGCGCATTTTTCGAAATTTTCAAAGGGGTTAGCCTTCTCGGAATTCTGGGCGCATTTTTTGAAATTTTCAAAGGGGTTAGCCTTCTCGGAATTCTGGGCGCATTTTTCGAAATTTTCTAAAGGGTTAGCCTTTTCGGAATTCCGGGCGCATTTTTCGAAATTTTCAAAGGGGTTAGCCTTCTCGGAATTACGGGCGCATTTTTCGAAATTTTCAAAGGGGTTAGCCTTCTCGGAATTCTGGGCGCATTTTTCGAAATTTTCAAAGGGGTTAGCCTTCTCGGAATTCTGGGCGCATTTTTCGAAATTTTCAAAGGGGTTAGCCTTCTCGGAATACTGGGAGCATTTTTCGAAATTTTCAAAGCCGTTAGCCTTCTCGGAATTCTGGGCGCATTCTTCGAAATTTTCAAAGGGGTTAGCTTTTCGGAATTCTGGGCGCATTTTTCGAAATTTTCAAAGGGGTTAGCCTTTTCGGAATTCTGGGTGCGTTTTTCGAAATTTTCAAAGAGGTTAGCCTTTTCATAATTCGGGGCACATTTTTCGAAATTTTCAAAGGGGTTAGCCTTCTCGGAATTCTCAGCGAATTTTTCGAAATTTTAAAAGGGGTTAGCCTTCTCGGATTTCTGGGCGCATTTTTCGAAATTTTCAAAGGGGTTAGTCTTCTCGGAATTCTGGGCGCATTTTTCGAAATTTTCAAAGGGGTTAGCCTTCTCGGAATTACGGGCGAATTATTTTGAAATTTTCAAATGGGTTAGCCTTCTCGGAATTCTGGGCGCATTTTTCGAAATTTTCTTAGGGGTTAGCCTTCTCGGAATTCTGGGCGCATTTTTGAAATTTCCAAAGGGGTTAGCCTTCTCGGAATTCTGGGCGCATTTTTCGAAATTTTCAAAGGGGTTAGCCTTCTCGGAATTCTGGGCGCATTTTTGAAATTTCCAAAGGGGTTAGCCTTCTCGGAATTCTGGCCGCATTTTTCGAAATTTTCAAAGGGGTAAGCCTTCTCGGAATTCTGGGCGCATTTTTCGAAATTTTCAAAGGGGTTAGCCTTCTCGGAATTCTGGGCGCATTTTTCGAAATTTTCAAAGGGGTTAGCCTTCTCGGAATTCTGGGCGCATTTTTGAAATTTCCAAAGGGGTTAGCCTTCTCGGATTTCTGGGCTTCCGGGCGCATTTTTCGAAATTTTCAAAGGGGTTAGCCTTCTCGGAATTACGGGCGCATTTTTCGAAATTTTGAAAGGGGTTAGCCTTCTCGGAATTCTGGGCGCATTTTTCGAAATTTTCAAAGGGGTTAGCCTTCTCGGAATTCTGGGAGCATTTATCGAAATTTTCAAAGGAGTTAGCCTTTTCGGAATTCTGAGCGCATTTTTCGAAATTTTCAAAGGGGTTAGCCTTCTCGGAATTCTGGGCGCATTTTTTTAAATTTTCAAAGGGGTTAGCCTTCTCGGAATTCTGGGCGCATTTTTCGAAATTTTCAAAGGGGTTAGCCTTCTCGGAATTCTGGGCGCATTTTTCGAAATTTTCAAAGGGGTTAGCCTTTTCGGAATTCCGGGCGCATTTTTCGAAATTTTCAAAGGGGTTAGCCTTCTCGGAATTACAGGCGCATTTTTCGAAATTTTGAAAGGGGTTAGCCTTCTCGGAATTCTGGGCGCATTTTTTGAAATTTTCAAAGGGGTTAGCCTTCTCGGAATTCTGGGCGCATTTTTCGAAATTTTCAAAGGGGTTAGCCTTCTCGGAATTCTGGGCGCATTTTTCGAAATTTTCAAAGGGGTTAGCCTTTTCGGAATTCCGGGCGCATTTTTCGAAATTTTCAAAGGGGTTAGCCTTCTCGGAATTACAGGCGCATTTTTCGAAATTTTGAAAGGGGTTAGCCTTCTCGGAATTCTGGGCGCATTTTTCGAAATTTTCAAAGGGGTTAGCCTTCTCGGAATTCTGGGCGCATTTTTAGAAATTTTCAAAGGGGTTAGCCTTCTCGGAATTCTGGGCACATTTTTCGAAATTTTCAAAGGGGTTAGCCTTCTCGGAATTCTGGGCACATTTTTCGAAATTTTCAAAGGGGTTAGCCTTCTCGGAATTCTGGGCGCATTTTTCGAAATTTTCAAAGGGGTTAGCCTTCTCGGAATTCTGGGCGCATTTTTGAAATTTCCAAAGGGGTTAGCCTTCTCGGAATGCTGGGCGCATTTTTCGAAATTTTCAAAGGGGTTAGCCTTCTCGGAATTCTGGGCGCATTTTTTGAAATTTTCAAAGGGGTTAGCCTTCTCGGAATTCTGGGCGCATTTTTCGAAATTTTCAAAGGGGTTAGCCTTCTCGGAATTCTGGGCGCATTTTTCGAAATTTTCAAAGGGGTTGGCCTTCTCGGAATTCTGGGCGCATTTTTCGAAATTTTCAAAGGGGTTGGCCTTCACGGAATTCTGGGCGCATTTATTGAAATTTTCAAAGGGGTTAGCCTTCTCGGAATTCTGGGCGCATTTCTCGAAATTTTCAAAGGGGTTAGCCTTCTCGGAATTCTGGGCGCATTTTTGAAATTTCCAAAGGGGTTAGCCTTTTCGGAATTCTGGGCGCATTTTTCGAAATTTTCAAAGGGGTTAGCCTTCTCGGAATTCTGGGCGCATTTTTTGAAATTTTCAAAGGGGTTAGCCTTCTCGGAATTCTGGGCGCATTTTTCGAAATTTTCTAAAGGGTTAGCCTTTTCGGAATTCCGGGCGCATTTTTCGAAATTTTCAAAGGGGTTAGCCTTCTCGGAATTACGGGCGCATTTTTCGAAATTTTCAAAGGGGTTAGCCTTCTCGGAATTCTGGGCGCATTTTTCGAAATTTTCAAAGGGGTTAGCCTTCTCGGAATTCTGGGCGCATTTTTCGAAATTTTCAAAGGGGTTAGCCTTCTCGGAATACTGGGAGCATTTTTCGAAATTTTCAAAGCCGTTAGCCTTCTCGGAATTCTGGGCGCATTCTTCGAAATTTTCAAAGGGGTTAGCTTTTCGGAATTCTGGGCGCATTTTTCGAAATTTTCAAAGGGGTTAGCCTTTTCGGAATTCTGGGTGCGTTTTTCGAAATTTTCAAAGAGGTTAGCCTTTTCATAATTCGGGGCACATTTTTCGAAATTTTCAAAGGGGTTAGCCTTCTCGGAATTCTCAGCGAATTTTTCGAAATTTTAAAAGGGGTTAGCCTTCTCGGATTTCTGGGCGCATTTTTCGAAATTTTCAAAGGGGTTAGTCTTCTCGGAATTCTGGGCGCATTTTTCGAAATTTTCAAAGGGGTTAGCCTTCTCGGAATTACGGGCGAATTATTTTGAAATTTTCAAATGGGTTAGCCTTCTCGGAATTCTGGGCGCATTTTTCGAAATTTTCTTAGGGGTTAGCCTTCTCGGAATTCTGGGCGCATTTTTGAAATTTCCAAAGGGGTTAGCCTTCTCGGAATTCTGGGCGCATTTTTCGAAATTTTCAAAGGGGTTAGCCTTCTCGGAATTCTGGGCGCATTTTTGAAATTTCCAAAGGGGTTAGCCTTCTCGGAATTCTGGCCGCATTTTTCGAAATTTTCAAAGGGGTAAGCCTTCTCGGAATTCTGGGCGCATTTTTCGAAATTTTCAAAGGGGTTAGCCTTCTCGGAATTCTGGGCGCATTTTTCGAAATTTTCAAAGGGGTTAGCCTTCTCGGAATTCTGGGCGCATTTTTGAAATTTCCAAAGGGGTTAGCCTTCTCGGATTTCTGGGCTTCCGGGCGCATTTTTCGAAATTTTCAAAGGGGTTAGCCTTCTCGGAATTACGGGCGCATTTTTCGAAATTTTGAAAGGGGTTAGCCTTCTCGGAATTCTGGGCGCATTTTTCGAAATTTTCAAAGGGGTTAGCCTTCTCGGAATTCTGGGAGCATTTATCGAAATTTTCAAAGGAGTTAGCCTTTTCGGAATTCTTAGCGCATTTTTCGAAATTTTCAAAGGGGTTAGCCTTCTCGGAATTCTGGGCGCATTTTTTGAAATTTTCAAAGGGGTTAGCCTTCTCGGAATTCTGGGCGCATTTTTCGAAATTTTCAAAGGGGTTAGCCTTCTCGGAATTCTGGGCGCATTTTTGAAATTTCCAAAGGGGTTAGCCTTCTCGGAATTCTGGGCGCATTTTTCGAAATTTTCAAAGGGGTTAGCCTTCTCGGAATTCTGGGCGCATTTTTGAAATTTCCAAAGGGGTTAAGCCTTCTCGGAATTCTGGCCGCATTTTTCGAAATTTTCAAAAGGGTAAGCCTTCTCGGAATTCTGGGCGCATTTTTCGAAATTTTCAAAGGGGTTAGCCTTCTCGGAATTCTGGGCGTATTTTTCGAAATTTTCAAAGGGGTTAGCCTTCTCGGAATTCTGGGCGCATTTTTGAAATTTCCAAAGGGGTTAGCCTTCTCGGATTTCTGGGCTTCCGGGCGCATTTTTCGAAATTTTCAAAGGGGTTAGCCTTCTCGGAATTACGGGCGCATTTTTCGAAATTTTGAAAGGGGTTAGCCTTCTCGGAATTCTGGGCGCATTTTTCGAAATTTTCAAAGGGGTTAGCCTTCTCGGAATTCTGGGAGCATTTATCGAAATTTTCAAAGGAGTTAGCCTTTTCGGAATTCTGAGCGCATTTTTCGAAATTTTCAAAGGGGTTAGCCTTCTCGGAATTCTGGGCGCATTTTTTGAAATTTTCAAAGGGGTTAGCCTTCTCGGAATTCTGGGCGCATTTTTCGAAATTTTCAAAGGGGTTAGCCTTTTCGGAATTCCGGGCGCATTTTTCGAAATTTTCAAAGGGGTTAGCCTTCTCGGAATTACAGGCGCATTTTTCGAAATTTTGAAAGGGGTTAGCCTTCTCGGAATTCTGGGCGCATTTTTCGAAATTTTCAAAGGGGTTAGCCTTCTCGGAATTCTGGGCGCATTTTTCGAAATTTTCAAAGGGGTTAGCCTTCTCGGAATTCTGGGCACATTTTTCGAAATTTTCAAAGGGGTTAGCCTTCTCGGAATTCTGGGCACATTTTTCGAAATTTTCAAAGGGGGTTAGCCTTCTCGGAATTCTGGGCGCATTTTTCGAAATTTTCAAAGGGGTTAGCCTTCTCGGAATTCTGGGCGCATTTTTGAAATTTCCAAAGGGGTTAGCCTTCTCGGAATGCTGGGCGCATTTTTCGAAATTTTCAAAGGGGTTAGCCTTCTCGGAATTCTGGGCGCATTTTTTGAAATTTTCAAAGGGGTTAGCCTTCTCGGAATTCTGGGCGCATTTTTCGAAATTTTCAAAGGGGTTAGCCTTCTCGGAATTCTGGGCGCATTTTTCGAAATTTTCAAAGGGGTTGGCCTTCTCGGAATTCTGGGCGCATTTTTCGAAATTTTCAAAGGGGTTGGCCTTCACGGAATTCTGGGCGCATTTATTGAAATTTTCAAAGGGGTTAGCCTTCTCGGAATTCTGGGCGCATTTCTCGAAATTTTCAAAGGGGTTAGCCTTCTCGGAATTCTGGGCGCATTTTTGAAATTTCCAAAGGGGTTAGCCTTTTCGGAATTCTGGGCGCATTTTTCGAAATTTTCAAAGGGGTTAGCCTTCTCGGAATTCTGGGCGCATTTTTTGAAATTTTCAAAGGGGTTAGCCTTCTCGGAATTCTGGGCGCATTTTTCAAAATTTTCTAAAGGGTTAGCCTTTTCGGAATTCCGGGCGCATTTTTCGAAATTTTCAAAGGGGTTAGCCTTCTCGGAATTACGGGCGCATTTTTCGAAATTTTCAAAGGGGTTAGCCTTCTCGGAATTCTGGGCGCATTTTTCGAAATTTTCAAAGGGGTTAGCCTTCTCGGAATTCTGGGCGCATTTTTCGAAATTTTCAAAGGGGTTAGCCTTCTCGGAATTCTGGGAGCATTTTTCGAAATTTTCAAAGCCGTTAGCCTTCTCGGAATTCTGGGCGCATTCTTCGAAATTTTCAAAGGGGTTAGCCTTTTCGGAATTCTGGGCGCATTTTTCGAAATTTTCAAAGGGGTTAGCCTTTTCGGAATTCTGGGTGCGTTTTTCGAAATTTTCAAAGAGGTTAGCCTTTTCATAATTCGGGGCACATTTTTCGAAATTTTCAAAGGGGTTAGCCTTCTCGGAATTCTCAGCGAATTTTTCGAAATTTTAAAAGGGGTTAGCCTTCTCGGATTTCTGGGCGCATTTTTCGAAATTTTCAAAGGGGTTAGTCTTCTCGGAATTCTGGGCGCATTTTTCGAAATTTTCAAAGGGGTTAGCCTTCTCGGAATTACGGGCGAATTATTTTGAAATTTTCAAATGGGTTAGCCTTCTCGGAATTCTGGGCGCATTTTTCGAAATTTTCTTAGGGGTTAGCCTTCTCGGAATTCTGGGCGCATTTTTGAAATTTCCAAAGGGGTTAGCCTTCTCGGAATTCTGGGCGCATTTTTCGAAATTTTCAAAGGGGTTAGCCTTCTCGGAATTCTGGGCGCATTTTTGAAATTTCCAAAGGGGTTAGCCTTCTCGGAATTCTGGCCGCATTTTTCGAAATTTTCAAAGGGGTAAGCCTTCTCGGAATTCTGGGCGCATTTTTCGAAATTTTCAAAGGGGTTAGCCTTCTCGGAATTCTGGGCGCATTTTTCGAAATTTTCAAAGGGGTTAGCCTTCTCGGAATTCTGGGCGCATTTTTGAAATTTCCAAAGGGGTTAGCCTTCTCGGATTTCTGGGCTTCCGGGCGCATTTTTCGAAATTTTCAAAGGGGTTAGCCTTCTCGGAATTACGGGCGCATTTTTCGAAATTTTGAAAGGGGTTAGCCTTCTCGGAATTCTGGGCGCATTTTTCGAAATTTTCAAAGGGGTTAGCCTTCTCGGAATTCTGGGAGCATTTATCGAAATTTTCAAAGGAGTTAGCCTTTTCGGAATTCTGAGCGCATTTTTCGAAATTTTCAAAGGGGTTAGCCTTCTCGGAATTCTGGGCGCATTTTTTGAAATTTTCAAAGGGGTTAGCCTTCTCGGAATTCTGGGCGCATTTTTCGAAATTTTCAAAGGGGTTAGCCTTCTCGGAATTCTGGGCGCATTTTTCGAAATTTTCAAAGGGGTTAGCCTTTTCGGAATTCCGGGCGCATTTTTCGAAATTTTCAAAGGGGTTAGCCTTCTCGGAATTACAGGCGCATTTTTCGAAATTTTGAAAGGGGTTAGCCTTCTCGGAATTCTGGGCGCATTTTTCGAAATTTTCAAAGGGGTTAGCCTTCTCGGAATTCTGGGCGCATTTTTCGAAATTTTCAAAGGGGTTAGCCTTCTCGGAATTCTGGGCACATTTTTCGAAATTTTCAAAGGGGTTAGCCTTCTCGGAATTCTGGGCACATTTTTCGAAATTTTCAAAGGGGTTAGCCTTCTCGGAATTCTGGGCGAATTTTTCAAAATTTTCAAAGGGGTTAGCCTTCTCGGAATTATGGGCGCATTTTTGAAATTTCCAAAGGGGTTAGCCTTCTCGGAATGCTGGGCGCATTTTTCGAAATTTTCAAAGGGGTTAGCCTTCTCGGAATTCTGGGCGCATTTTTTGAAATTTTCAAAGGGGTTAGCCTTCTCGGAATTCTGGGCGCATTTTTCGAAATTTTCAAAGGGGTTAGCCTTCTCGGAATTCTGGGCGCATTTTTCGAAATTTTCAAAGGGGTTGGCCTTCTCGGAATTCTGGGCGCATTTTTCGAAATTTTCAAAGGGGTTGGCCTTCACGGAATTCTGGGCGCATTTATTGAAATTTTCAAAGGGGTTAGCCTTCTCGGAATTCTGGGCGCATTTCTCGAAATTTTCAAAGGGGTTAGCCTTCTCGGAATTCTGGGCGCATTTTTGAAATTTCCAAAGGGGTTAGCCTTTTCGGAATTCTGGGCGCATTTTTCGAAATTTTCAAAGGGGTTAGCCTTCTCGGAATTCTGGGCGCATTGTTTGAAATTTTCAAAGGGGTTAGCCTTCTCGGAATTCTGGGCGCATTTTTCAAAATTTTCTAAAGGGTTAGCCTTTTCGGAATTCCGGGCGCATTTTTCGAAATTTTCAAAGGGGTTAGCCTTCTCGGAATTACGGGCGCATTTTTCGAAATTTTCAAAGGGGTTAGCCTTCTCGGAATTCTGGGCGCATTTTTCGAAATTTTCAAAGGGGTTAGCCTTCTCGGAATTCTGGGCGCATTTTTCGAAATTTTCAAAGGGGTTAGCCTTCTCGGAATTCTGGGCGCATTTTTCGAAATTTTCAAAGGGGTTAGCCTTCTCGGAATTCTGGGCGCATTTTTGAAATTTCCAAAGGGGTTAGCCTTCTCGGAATGCTGGGCGCATTTTTCGAAATTTTCAAAGGGGTTAGCTTTCTCGGAATTCTGGGCGCATTTTTTGAAATTTTCAAAGGGGTTAGCCTTCTCGGAATTCTGGGCGCATTTTTCGAAATTTTCAAAGGGGTTAGCCTTCTCGGAATTCTGGACGCATTTTTCGAAATTTTCAAAGGGGTTGGCCTTCTCGGAATTCTGGGCGCATTTTTCGAAATTTTCAAAGGGGTTGGCCTTCACGGAATTCTGGGCGCATTTATTGAAATTTTCAAAGGGGTTAGCCTTCTCGGAATTCTGGGCGCATTTCTCGAAATTTTCAAAGGGGTTAGCCTTCTCGGAATTCTGGGCGCATTTTTCGAAATTTTCAAAGGGGTTAGTCTTCTCGGAATTCTGGGCGCATTTTTCGAAATTTTCAAAGGGGTTAGCCTTCTCGGAATTACGGGCGAATTATTTTGAAATTTTCAAATGGGTTAGCCTTCTCGGAATTCTGGGCGCATTTTTCGAAATTTTCTTAGGGGTTAGCCTTCTCGGAATTCTGGGCGCATTTTTGAAATTTCCAAAGGGGTTAGCCTTCTCGGAATTCTGGGCGCATTTTTCGAAATTTTCAAAGGGGTTAGCCTTCTCGGAATTCTGGGCGCATTTTTGAAATTTCCAAAGGGGTTAGCCTTCTCGGAATTCTGGCCACATTTTTCGAAATTTTCAAAGGGGTAAGCCTTCTCGGAATTCTGGGCGCATTTTTCGAAATTTTCAAAGGGGTTAGCCTTCTCGGAATTCTGGGCGCATTTTTCGAAATTTTCAAAGGGGTTAGCCTTCTCGGAATTCTGGGCGCATTTTTGAAATTTCCAAAGGGGTTAGCCTTCTCGGATTTCTGGGCTTCCGGGCGCATTTTTCGAAATTTTCAAAGGGGTTAGCCTTCTCGGAATTACGGGCGCATTTTTCGAAATTTTGAAAGGGGTTAGCCTTCTCGGAATTCTGGGCGCATTTTTGAAATTTCCAAAGGGGTTACCTTCTCGGAATTCTGGGCGCATTTTTCGAAATTTTCAAAGGGGTTAGCCTTCTCGGAATTCTGGGCGCATTTTTGAAATTTCCAAAGGGGTTAGCCTTCTCGGAATTCTGGGCGCATTTTTCGAAATTTTCAAAGGGGTTAGCCTTCTCGGAATTCTGGGAGCATTTATCGAAATTTTCAACGGAGTTAGCCTTTTCGGAATTCTGGGCGCATTTTTCGAAATTTTCAAAGGGGTTAGCCTTCCCGGAATTCTGGGCGCATTTTTTGAAATTTTCAAAGGGGTTAGCCTTCTCGGAATTCTGGGCGCATTTTTCGTAATTTTCAAAGGGGTTAACCTTCTCGGAATTCTGGGCGGAATTCTGGGCGGAATTCTGGGTCGAATTCTGGGCGCATTTATCGAAATTTTCAAAGGGATTAGCCTTCTCGGAATTCTGGGCGCATTTTTCGAAATTTTCAAAGGGGTTAGCCTTCTCGGAATTCTGGGAGCATTTTTCGAAATTTTCAAAGCGGTTAGCCTTCTCGGAAATACGGGTGAATTTTTTTGAAATTTTCAAAGGGGTTAGCCTTCTCGGAATTCTGGGCTCATTTTTCGAAATTTTCAAAGGGGTTAGCCTTCTCAGAATTCTGGGCGCATTTTTCGAAATTTTCAAAGGGGTTAGCCTTCTCGGAATTCTGGGAGCATTTTTCGAAATTTTCAAAGCCGTTAGCCTTCTCGGAATTCTGGGCGCATTCTTCGAAATTTTCAAAGGGGTTAGCCTTTTCGGAATTCTGGGCGCATTTTTCGAAATTTTCAAAGGGGTTAGCCTTTTCGGAATTCTGGGTGCGTTTTTCGAAATTTTCAAAGAGGTTAGCCTTTTCATAATTCGGGGCACATTTTTCTAAATTTTCAAAGGGGTTAGCCTTCTCGGAATTCTCAGCGAATTTTTCGAAATTTTAAAAGGGGTTAGCCTTCTCGGATTTCTGGGCGCATTTTTCGAAATTTTCAAAGGGGTTAGTCTTCTCGGAATTCTGGGCGCATTTTTCGAAATTTTCAAAGGGGTTAGCCTTCTCGGAATTACGGGCGAATTATTTTGAAATTTTCAAATGGGTTAGCCTTCTCGGAATTCTGGGCGCATTTTTCGAAATTTTCTTAGGGGTTAGCCTTCTCGGAATTCTGGGCGCATTTTTGAAATTTCCAAAGGGGTTAGCCTTCTCGGAATTCTGGGCGCATTTTTCGAAATTTTCAAAGGGGTTAGCCTTCTCGGAATTCTGGGCGCATTTTTGAAATTTCCAAAGGGGTTAAGCCTTCTCGGAATTCTGGCCGCATTTTTCGAAATTTTCAAAGGGGTAAGCCTTCTCGGAATTCTGGGCGCATTTTTCGAAATTTTCAAAGGGGTTAGCCTTCTCGGAATTCTGGGCGCATTTTTCGAAATTTTCAAAGGGGTTAGCCTTCTCGGAATTCTGGGCGCATTTTTGAAATTTCCAAAGGGGTTAGCCTTCTCGGATTTCTGGGCTTCCGGGCGCATTTTTCGAAATTTTCAAAGGGGTTAGCCTTCTCGGAATTACGGGCGCACATTTCGAAATTTTGAAAGGGGTTAGCCTTCTCGGAATTCTGGGCGCATTTTTCGAAATTTTCAAAGGGGTTAGCCTTCTCGGAATTCTGGGAGCATTTATCGAAATTTTCAAAGGAGTTAGCCTTTTCGGAATTCTGAGCGCATTTTTCGAAATTTTCAAAGGGGTTAGCCTTCTCGGAATTCTGGGCGCATTTTTTGAAATTTTCAAAGGGGTTAGCCTTTTCGGAATTCTGGGCGCATTTTTCGAAATTTTCAAAGGGGTTAGCCTTCTCGGAATTCTGGGCGCATTTTTCGAAATTTTCAAAGGGGTTAGCCTTTTCGGAATTCCGGGCGCATTTTTCGAAATTTTCAAAGGGGTTAGCCTTCTCGGAATTACAGGCGCATTTTTCGAAATTTTGAAAGGGGTTAGCCTTCTCGGAATTCTGGGCGCATTTTTCGAAATTTTCAAAGGGGTTAGCCTTCTCGGAATTCTGGGCGCATTTTTCGAAATTTTCAAAGGGGTTAGCCTTCTCGGAATTCTGGGCACATTTTTCGAAATTTTCAAAGGGGTTAGCCTTCTCGGAATTCTGGGCACATTTTTCGAAATTTTCAAAGGGGTTAGCCTTCTCGGAATTCTGGGCGCATTTTTCGAAATTTTCAAAGGGGTTAGCCTTCTCGGAATTCTGGGCGCATTTTTGAAATTTCCAAAGGGGTTAGCCTTCTCGGAATGCTGGGCGCATTTTTCGAAATTTTCAAAGGGGTTAGCCTTCTCGGAATTCTGGGCGCATTTTTTGAAATTTTCAAAGGGGTTAGCCTTCTCGGAATTCTGGGCGCATTTTTCGAAATTTTCAAAGGGGTTAGCCTTCTCGGAATTCTGGGCGCATTTTTCGAAATTTTCAAAGGGGTTGGCCTTCTCGGAATTCTGGGCGCATTTTTCGAAATTTTCAAAGGGGTTGGCCTTCACGGAATTCTGGGCGCATTTATTGAAATTTTCAAAGGGGTTAGCCTTCTCGGAATTCTGGGCGCATTTCTCGAAATTTTCAAAGGGGTTAGCCTTCTCGGAATTCTGGGCGCATTTTTGAAATTTCCAAAGGGGTTAGCCTTTTCGGAATTCTGGGCGCATTTTTCGAAATTTTCAAAGGGGTTAGCCTTCTCGGAATTCTGGGCGCATTTTTTGAAATTTTCAAAGGGGTTAGCCTTCTCGGAATTCTGGGCGCATTTTTCGAAATTTTCTAAAGGGTTAGCCTTTTCGGAATTCCGGGCGCATTTTTCGAAATTTTCAAAGGGGTTAGCCTTCTCGGAATTACGGGCGCATTTTTCGAAATTTTCAAAGGGGTTAGCCTTCTCGGAATTCTGGGCGCATTTTTCGAAATTTTCAAAGGGGTTAGCCTTTTCGGAATTCTGGGTGCGTTTTTCGAAATTTTCAAAGAGGTTAGCCTTTTCATAATTCGCGGCACATTTTTCGAAATTTTCAAAGGGGTTAGCCTTCTCGGAATTCTCAGCGAATTTTTCGAAATTTTAAAAGGGGTTAGCCTTCTCGGATTTCTGGGCGCATTTTTCGAAATTTTCAAAGGGGTTAGTCTTCTCGGAATTCTGGGCGCATTTTTCGAAATTTTCAAAGGGGTTAGCCTTCTCGGAATTACGGGCGAATTATTTCGAAATTTTCTTAGGGGTTAGCCTTCTCGGAATTCTGGGCGCATTTTTGAAATTTTCAAAGGGGTTAGCCTTCTCGGAATTCTGGGCGCATTTTTGAAATTTCCAAAGGGGTTAGCCTTCTCGGAATTCTGGCCGCATTTTTCGAAATTTTCAAAGGGGTAAGCCTTCTCGGAATTCTGGGCGCATTTTTCGAAATTTTCAAAGGGGTTAGCCTTCTCGGAATTCTGGGCGCATTTTTCGAAATTTTCAAAGGGGTTAGCCTTCTCGGAATTCTGGGCGCATTTTTGAAATTTCCAAAGGGGTTAGCCTTCTCGGATTTCTGGGCTTCCGGGCGCATTTTTCGAAATTTTCAAAGGGGTTAGCCTTCTCGGAATTACGGGCGCATTTTTCGAAATTTTGAAAGGGGTTAGCCTTCTCGGAATTCTGGGCGCATTTTTCGAAATTTTCAAAGGAGTTAGCCTTTTCGGAATTCTGAGCGCATTTTTCGAAATTTTCAAAGGGGTTAGCCTTCTCGGAATTCTGGGCGCATTTTTTGAAATTTTCAAAGGGGTTAGCCTTCTCGGAATTCTGGGCGCATTTTTCGAAATTTTCAAAGGGGTTAGCCTTCTCGGAATTCTGGGCGCATTTTTCGAAATTTTCAAAGGGGTTAGCCTTTTCGGAATTCCGGGCGCATTTTTCGAAATTTTCAAAGGGGTTAGCCTTCTCGGAATTACAGGCGCATTTTTCGAAATTTTGAAAGGGGTTAGCCTTCTCGGAATTCTGGGCGCATTTTTCGAAATTTTCAAAGGGGTTAGCCTTCTCGGAATTCTGGGCGCATTTTTCGAAATTTTCAAAGGGGTTAGCCTTCTCGGAATTCTGGGCACATTTTTCGAAATTTTCAAAGGGGTTAGCCTTCTCGGAATTCTGGGCACATTTTTCGAAATTTTCAAAGGGGTTAGCCTTCTCGGAATTCTGGGCGCATTTTTCGAAATTTTCAAAGGGGTTAGCCTTCTCGGAATTCTGGGCGCATTTTTGAAATTTCCAAAGGGGTTAGCCTTCTCGGAATGCTGGGCGCATTTTTCGAAATTTTCAAAGGGGTTAGCCTTCTCGGAATTCTGGGCGCATTTTTCGAAATTTTCAAAGGGGTTGGCCTTCACGGAATTCTGGGCGCATTTATTGAAATTTTCAAAGGGGTTAGCCTTCTCGGAATTCTGGGCGCATTTCTCGAAATTTTCAAAGGGGTTAGCCTTCTCGGAATTCTGGGCGCATTTTTGAAATTTCCAAAGGGGTTAGCCTTTTCGGAATTCTGGGCGCATTTTTCGAAATTTTCAAAGGGGTTAGCCTTCACGGAATTCTGGGCGCATTTTTCGAAATTTTCAAAGGGGTTAGCCTTCTCGGAATTCTGGGCGCATTTTTCAAAATTTTCTAAAGGGTTAGCCTTTTCGGAATTCCGGGCGCATTTTTCGAAATTTTCAAAGGGGTTAGCCTTCTCGGAATTACGGGCGCATTTTTCGAAATTTTCAAAGGGGTTAGCCTTCTCGGAATTCTGGGCGCATTTTTCGAAATTTTCAAAGGGGTTAGCCTTCTCGGAATTCTGGGCGCATTTTTCGAAATTTTCATAGGGGTTAGCCTTCTCGGAATTCTGGGCGCATTTTTCGAAATTTTCAAAGGGGTTAGCCTTCTCGGAATTCTGGGCGCATTTTTGAAATTTCCAAAGGGGTTAGCCTTCTCGGAATGCTGGGCGCATATTTCGAAATTTTCAAAGGGGTTAGCCTTCTCGGAATTCTGGGCGCATTTTTTGAAATTTTCAAAGGGGTTAGCCTTCTCGGAATTCTGGGCGCATTTTTCGAAATTTTCAAAGGGGTTAGCCTTCTCGGAATTCTGGGCGCATTTTTCGAAATTTTCAAAGGGGTTGGCCTTCTCGGAATTCTGGGCGAATTTTTCGAAATTTTCAAAGGGGTTGGCCTTCACGGAATTCTGGGCGCATTTATTGAAATTTTCAAAGGGGTTAGCCTTCTCGGAATTCTGGGCGCATTTCTCGAAATTTTCAAAGGGGTTAGCCTTCTCGGAATTCTGGGCGCATTTTTGAAATTTACAAAGGGGTTAGCCTTTTCGGAATTCTGGGCGCATTTTTCGAAATTTTCAAAGGGGTTAGCCTTCTCGGAATTCTGGGCGCATTTTTTGAAATTTTCAAAGGGGTTAGCCTTCTCGGAATTCTGGGCGCATTTTTCAAAATTTTCTAAAGGGTTAGCCTTTTCGGAATTCCGGGCGCATTTTTCGAAATTTTCAAAGGGGTTAGCCTTCTCGGAATTACGGGCGCATTTTTCGAAATTTTCAAAGGGGTTAGCCTTCTCGGAATTCTGGGCGCATTTTTCGAAATTTTCAAAGGGGTTAGCCTTCTCGGAATTCTGGGCGCATTTTTCGAAATTTTCAAAGGGGTTAGCCTTCTCGGAATTCTGGGAGCATTTTTCGAAATTTTCAAAGCCGTTAGCCTTCTCGGAATTCTGGGCGCATTCTTCGAAATTTTCAAAGGGGTTAGCCTTTTCGGAATTCTGGGCGCATTTTTCGAAATTTTCAAAGGGGTTAGCCTTTTCGGAATTCTGGGTGCGTTTTTCGAAATTTTCAAAGAGGTTAGCCTTTTCATAATTCGGGGCACATTATTCGAAATTTTCAAAGGGGTTAGCCTTCTCGGAATTCTCAGCGAATTTTTCGAAATTTTAAAAGGGGTTAGCCTTCTCGGATTTCTGGGCGCATTTTTCGAAATTTTCAAAGGGGTTAGTCTTCTCGGAATTCTGGGCGCATTTTTCGAAATTTTCAAAGGGGTTAGCCTTCTCGGAATTACGGGCGAATTATTTTGAAATTTTCAAATGGGTTAGCCTTCTCGGAATTCTGGGCGCATTTTTCGAAATTTTCTTAGGGGTTAGCCTTCTCGGAATTCTGGGCGCATTTTTGAAATTTCCAAAGGGGTTAGCCTTCTCGGAATTCTGGGCGCATTTTTCGAAATTTTCAAAGGGGTTAGCCTTCTCGGAATTACGGGCGAATTATTTTGAAATTTTCAAATGGGTTAGCCTTCTCGGAATTCTGGGCGCATTTTTCGAAATTTTCTTAGGGGTTAGCCTTCTCGGAATTCTGGGCGCATTTTTGAAATTTCCAAAGGGGTTAGCCTTCTCGGAATTCTGGGCGCATTTTTCGAAATTTTCAAAGGGGTTAGCCTTCTCGGAATTCTGGGCGCATTTTTGAAATTTCCAAAGGGGTTAAGCCTTCTCGGAATTCTGGCCGCATTTTTCGAAATTTTCAAAGGGGTAAGCCTTCTCGGAATTCTGGGCGCATTTTTCGAAATTTTCAAAGGGGTTAGCCTTCTCGGAATTCTGGGCGCATTTTTCGAAATTTTCAAAGGGGTTAGCCTTCTCGGAATTCTGGGCGCATTTTTGAAATTTCCAAAGGGGTTAGCCTTCTCGGATTTCTGGGCTTCCGGGCGCATTTTTCGAAATTTTCAAAGGGGTTAGCCTTCTCGGAATTACGGGCGCACATTTCGAAATTTTGAAAGGGGTTAGCCTTCTCGGAATTCTGGGCGCATTTTTCGAAATTTTCAAAGGGGTTAGCCTTCTCGGAATTCTGGGAGCATTTATCGAAATTTTCAAAGGAGTTAGCCTTTTCGGAATTCTGAGCGCATTTTTCGAAATTTTCAAAGGGGTTAGCCTTCTCGGAATTCTGGGCGCATTTTTTGAAATTTTCAAAGGGGTTAGCCTTTTCGGAATTCTGGGCGCATTTTTCGAAATTTTCAAAGGGGTTAGCCTTCTCGGAATTCTGGGCGCATTTTTCGAAATTTTCAAAGGGGTTAGCCTTTTCGGAATTCCGGGCGCATTTTTCGAAATTTTCAAAGGGGTTAGCCTTCTCGGAATTACAGGCGCATTTTTCGAAATTTTGAAAGGGGTTAGCCTTCTCGGAATTCTGGGCGCATTTTTCGAAATTTTCAAAGGGGTTAGCCTTCTCGGAATTCTGGGCGCATTTTTCGAAATTTTCAAAGGGGTTAGCCTTCTCGGAATTCTGGGCACATTTTTCGAAATTTTCAAAGGGGTTAGCCTTCTCGGAATTCTGGGCACATTTTTCGAAATTTTCAAAGGGGTTAGCCTTCTCGGAATTCTGGGCGCATTTTTCGAAATTTTCAAAGGGGTTAGCCTTCTCGGAATTCTGGGCGCATTTTTGAAATTTCCAAAGGGGTTAGCCTTCTCGGAATGCTGGGCGCATTTTTCGAAATTTTCAAAGGGGTTAGCCTTCTCGGAATTCTGGGCGCATTTTTTGAAATTTTCAAAGGGGTTAGCCTTCTCGGAATTCTGGGCGCATTTTTCGAAATTTTCAAAGGGGTTAGCCTTCTCGGAATTCTGGGCGCATTTTTCGAAATTTTCAAAGGGGTTGGCCTTCTCGGAATTCTGGGCGCATTTTTCGAAATTTTCAAAGGGGTTGGCCTTCACGGAATTCTGGGCGCATTTATTGAAATTTTCAAAGGGGTTAGCCTTCTCGGAATTCTGGGCGCATTTCTCGAAATTTTCAAAGGGGTTAGCCTTCTCGGAATTCTGGGCGCATTTTTGAAATTTCCAAAGGGGTTAGCCTTTTCGGAATTCTGGGCGCATTTTTCGAAATTTTCAAAGGGGTTAGCCTTCTCGGAATTCTGGGCGCATTTTTTGAAATTTTCAAAGGGTTTAGCCTTCTCGGAATTCTGGGCGCATTTTTCGAAATTTTCTAAAGGGTTAGCCTTTTCGGAATTCCGGGCGCATTTTTCGAAATTTTCAAAGGGGTTAGCCTTCTCGGAATTACGGGCGCATTTTTCGAAATTTTCAAAGGGGTTAGCCTTCTCGGAATTCTGGGCGCATTTTTCGAAATTTTCAAAGGGGTTAGCCTTTTCGGAATTCTGGGTGCGTTTTTCGAAATTTTCAAAGAGGTTAGCCTTTTCATAATTCGCGGCACATTTTTCGAAATTTTCAAAGGGGTTAGCCTTCTCGGAATTCTCAGCGAATTTTTCGAAATTTTAAAAGGGGTTAGCCTTCTCGGATTTCTGGGCGCATTTTTCGAAATTTTCAAAGGGGTTAGTCTTCTCGGAATTCTGGGCGCATTTTTCGAAATTTTCAAAGGGGTTAGCCTTCTCGGAATTACGGGCGAATTATTTCGAAATTTTCTTAGGGGTTAGCCTTCTCGGAATTCTGGGCGCATTTTTGAAATTTTCAAAGGGGTTAGCCTTCTCGGAATTCTGGGCGCATTTTTGAAATTTCCAAAGGGGTTAGCCTTCTCGGAATTCTGGCCGCATTTTTCGAAATTTTCAAAGGGGTAAGCCTTCTCGGAATTCTGGGCGCATTTTTCGAAATTTTCAAAGGGGTTAGCCTTCTCGGAATTCTGGGCGCATTTTTCGAAATTTTCAAAGGGGTTAGCCTTCTCGGAATTCTGGGCGCATTTTTGAAATTTCCAAAGGGGTTAGCCTTCTCGGATTTCTGGGCTTCCGGGCGCATTTTTCGAAATTTTCAAAGGGGTTAGCCTTCTCGGAATTACGGGCGCATTTTTCGAAATTTTGAAAGGGGTTAGCCTTCTCGGAATTCTGGGCGCATTTTTCGAAATTTTCAAAGGAGTTAGCCTTTTCGGAATTCTGAGCGCATTTTTCGAAATTTTCAAAGGGGTTAGCCTTCTCGGAATTCTGGGCGCATTTTTTGAAATTTTCAAAGGGGTTAGCCTTCTCGGAATTCTGGGCGCATTTTTCGAAATTTTCAAAGGGGTTAGCCTTCTCGGAATTCTGGGCGCATTTTTCGAAATTTTCAAAGGGGTTAGCCTTTTCGGAATTCCGGGCGCATTTTTCGAAATTTTCAAAGGGGTTAGCCTTCTCGGAATTACAGGCGCATTTTTCGAAATTTTGAAAGGGGTTAGCCTTCTCGGAATTCTGGGCGCATTTTTCGAAATTTTCAAAGGGGTTAGCCTTCTCGGAATTCTGGGCGCATTTTTCGAAATTTTCAAAGGGGTTAGCCTTCTCGGAATTCTGGGCACATTTTTCGAAATTTTCAAAGGGGTTAGCCTTCTCGGAATTCTGGGCACATTTTTCGAAATTTTCAAAGGGGTTAGCCTTCTCGGAATTCTGGGCGCATTTTTCGAAATTTTCAAAGGGGTTAGCCTTCTCGGAATTCTGGGCGCATTTTTGAAATTTCCAAAGGGGTTAGCCTTCTCGGAATGCTGGGCGCATTTTTCGAAATTTTCAAAGGGGTTAGCCTTCTCGGAATTCTGGGCGCATTTTTCGAAATTTTCAAAGGGGTTGGCCTTCACGGAATTCTGGGCGCATTTATTGAAATTTTCAAAGGGGTTAGCCTTCTCGGAATTCTGGGCGCATTTCTCGAAATTTTCAAAGGGGTTAGCCTTCTCGGAATTCTGGGCGCATTTTTGAAATTTCCAAAGGGGTTAGCCTTTTCGGAATTCTGGGCGCATTTTTCGAAATTTTCAAAGGGGTTAGCCTTCACGGAATTCTGGGCGCATTTTTCGAAATTTTCAAAGGGGTTAGCCTTCTCGGAATTCTGGGCGCATTTTTCAAAATTTTCTAAAGGGTTAGCCTTTTCGGAAATCCGGGCGCATTTTTCGAAATTTTCAAAGGGGTTAGCCTTCTCGGAATTACGGGCGCATTTTTCGAAATTTTCAAAGGGGTTAGCCTTCTCGGAATTCTGGGCGCATTTTTCGAAATTTTCAAAGGGGTTAGCCTTCTCGGAATTCTGGGCGCATTTTTCGAAATTTTCATAGGGGTTAGCCTTCTCGGAATTCTGGGCGCATTTTTCGAAATTTTCAAAGGGGTTAGCCTTCTCGGAATTCTGGGCGCATTTTTGAAATTTCCAAAGGGGTTAGCCTTCTCGGAATGCTGGGCGCATATTTCGAAATTTTCAAAGGGGTTAGCCTTCTCGGAATTCTGGGCGCATTTTTTGAAATTTTCAAAGGGGTTAGCCTTCTCGGAATTCTGGGCGCATTTTTCGAAATTTTCAAAGGGGTTAGCCTTCTCGGAATTCTGGGCGCATTTTTCGAAATTTTCAAAGGGGTTGGCCTTCTCGGAATTCTGGGCGAATTTTTCGAAATTTTCAAAGGGGTTGGCCTTCACGGAATTCTGGGCGCATTTATTGAAATTTTCAAAGGGGTTAGCCTTCTCGGAATTCTGGGCGCATTTCTCGAAATTTTCAAAGGGGTTAGCCTTCTCGGAATTCTGGGCGCATTTTTGAAATTTACAAAGGGGTTAGCCTTTTCGGAATTCTGGGCGCATTTTTCGAAATTTTCAAAGGGGTTAGCCTTCTCGGAATTCTGGGCGCATTTTTTGAAATTTTCAAAGGGGTTAGCCTTCTCGGAATTCTGGGCGCATTTTTCAAAATTTTCTAAAGGGTTAGCCTTTTCGGAATTCCGGGCGCATTTTTCGAAATTTTCAAAGGGGTTAGCCTTCTCGGAATTACGGGCGCATTTTTCGAAATTTTCAAAGGGGTTAGCCTTCTCGGAATTCTGGGCGCATTTTTCGAAATTTTCAAAGGGGTTAGCCTTCTCGGAATTCTGGGCGCATTTTTCGAAATTTTCAAAGGGGTTAGCCTTCTCGGAATTCTGGGAGCATTTTTCGAAATTTTCAAAGCCGTTAGCCTTCTCGGAATTCTGGGCGCATTCTTCGAAATTTTCAAAGGGGTTAGCCTTTTCGGAATTCTGGGCGCATTTTTCGAAATTTTCAAAGGGGTTAGCCTTTTCGGAATTCTGGGTGCGTTTTTCGAAATTTTCAAAGAGGTTAGCCTTTTCATAATTCGGGGCACATTATTCGAAATTTTCAAAGGGGTTAGCCTTCTCGGAATTCTCAGCGAATTTTTCGAAATTTTAAAAGGGGTTAGCCTTCTCGGATTTCTGGGCGCATTTTTCGAAATTTTCAAAGGGGTTAGTCTTCTCGGAATTCTGGGCGCATTTTTCGAAATTTTCAAAGGGGTTAGCCTTCTCGGAATTACGGGCGAATTATTTTGAAATTTTCAAATGGGTTAGCCTTCTCGGAATTCTGGGCGCATTTTTCGAAATTTTCTTAGGGGTTAGCCTTCTCGGAATTCTGGGCGCATTTTTGAAATTTCCAAAGGGGTTAGCCTTCTCGGAATTCTGGGCGCATTTTTCGAAATTTTCAAAGGGGTTAGCCTTCTCGGAATTCTGGGCGCATTTTTGAAATTTCCAAAGGGGTTAGCCTTCTCGGAATTCTGGCCGCATTTTTCGAAATTTTCAAAGGGGTAAGCCTTCTCGGAATTCTGGGCGCATTTTTCGAAATTTTCAAAGGGGTTAGCCTTCTCGGAATTCTGGGCGCATTTTTCGAAATTTTCAAAGGGGTTAGCCTTCTCGGAATTCTGGGCGCATTTTTGAAATTTCCAAAGGGGTTAGCCTTCTCGGAATTCTGGCCGCATTTTTCGAAATTTTCAAAGGGGTAAGCCTTCTCGGAATTCTGGGCGCATTTTTCGAAATTTTCAAAGGGGTTAGCCTTCTCGGAATTCTGGGCGCATTTTTCGAAATTTTCAAAGGGGTTAGCCTTCTCGGAATTCTGGGCGCATTTTTGAAATTTCCAAAGGGGTTAGCCTTCTCGGATTTCTGGGCTTCCGGGCGCATTTTTCGAAATTTTCAAAGGGGTTAGCCTTCTCGGAATTACGGGCGCATTTTTCGAAATTTTGAAAGGGGTTAGCCTTCTCGGAATTCTGGGCGCATTTTTGAAATTTCCAAAGGGGTTACCTTCTCGGAATTCTGGGCGCATTTTTCGAAATTTTCAAAGGGGTTAGCCTTCTCGGAATTCTGGGCGCATTTTTGAAATTTCCAAAGGGGTTAGCCTTCTCGGAATTCTGGGCGCATTTTTCGAAATTTTCAAAGGGGTTAGCCTTCTCGGAATTCTGGGAGCATTTATCGAAATTTTCAACGGAGTTAGCCTTTTCGGAATTCTGGGCGCATTTTTCGAAATTTTCAAAGGGGTTAGCCTTCCCGGAATTCTGGGCGCATTTTTTGAAATTTTCAAAGGGGTTAGCCTTCTCGGAATTCTGGGCGCATTTTTCGTAATTTTCAAAGGGGTTAACCTTCTCGGAATTCTGGGCGGAATTCTGGGCGGAATTCTGGGTCGAATTCTGGGCGCATTTATCGAAATTTTCAAAGGGATTAGCCTTCTCGGAATTCTGGGCGCATTTTTCGAAATTTTCAAAGGGGTTAGCCTTCTCGGAATTCTGGGAGCATTTTTCGAAATTTTCAAAGCGGTTAGCCTTCTCGGAAATACGGGTGAATTTTTTTGAAATTTTCAAAGGGGTTAGCCTTCTCGGAATTCTGGGCTCATTTTTCGAAATTTTCAAAGGGGTTAGCCTTCTCAGAATTCTGGGCGCATTTTTCGAAATTTTCAAAGGGGTTAGCCTTCTCGGAATTCTGGGAGCATTTTTCGAAATTTTCAAAGCCGTTAGCCTTCTCGGAATTCTGGGCGCATTCTTCGAAATTTTCAAAGGGGTTAGCCTTTTCGGAATTCTGGGCGCATTTTTCGAAATTTTCAAAGGGGTTAGCCTTTTCGGAATTCTGGGTGCGTTTTTCGAAATTTTCAAAGAGGTTAGCCTTTTCATAATTCGGGGCACATTTTTCGAAATTTTCAAAGGGGTTAGCCTTCTCGGAATTCTCAGCGAATTTTTCGAAATTTTAAAAGGGGTTAGCCTTCTCGGATTTCTGGGCGCATTTTTCGAAATTTTCAAAGGGGTTAGTCTTCTCGGAATTCTGGGCGCATTTTTCGAAATTTTCAAAGGGGTTAGCCTTCTCGGAATTACGGGCGAATTATTTTGAAATTTTCAAATGGGTTAGCCTTCTCGGAATTCTGGGCGCATTTTTCGAAATTTTCTTAGGGGTTAGCCTTCTCGGAATTCTGGGCGCATTTTTGAAATTTCCAAAGGGGTTAGCCTTCTCGGAATTCTGGGCGCATTTTTCGAAATTTTCAAAGGGGTTAGCCTTCTCGGAATTCTGGGCGCATTTTTGAAATTTCCAACGGGGTTAAGCCTTCTCGGAATTCTGGCCGCATTTTTCGAAATTTTCAAAGGGGTAAGCCTTCTCGGAATTCTGGGCGCATTTTTCGAAATTTTCAAAGGGGTTAGCCTTCTCGGAATTCTGGGCGCATTTTTCGAAATTTTCAAAGGGGTTAGCCTTCTCGGAATTCTGGGCGCATTTTTGAAATTTCCAAAGGGGTTAGCCTTCTCGGATTTCTGGGCTTCCGGGCGCATTTTTCGAAATTTTCAAAGGGGTTAGCCTTCTCGGAATTACGGGCGCATTTTTCGAAATTTTGAAAGGGGTTAGCCTTCTCGGAATTCTGGGCGCATTTTTCGAAATTTTCAAAGGGGTTAGCCTTCTCGGAATTCTGGGAGCATTTATCGAAATTTTCAAAGGAGTTAGCCTTTTCGGAATTCTGAGCGCATTTTTCGAAATTTTCAAAGGGGTTAGTCTTCTCGGAATTCTGGGCGCATTTTTTGAAATTTTCAAAGGGGTTAGCCTTTTCGGAATTCTGGGCGCATTTTTCGAAATTTTCAAAGGGGTTAGCCTTCTCGGAATTCTGGGCGCATTTTTCGAAATTTTCAAAGGGGTTAGCCTTTTCGGAATTCCGGGCGCATTTTTCGAAATTTTCAAAGGGGTTAGCCTTCTCGGAATTACAGGCGCATTTTTCGAAATTTTGAAAGGGGTTAGCCTTCTCGGAATTCTGGGCGCATTTTTCGAAATTTTCAAAGGGGTTAGCCTTCTCGGAATTCTGGGCGCATTTTTCGAAATTTTCAAAGGGGTTAGCCTTCTCGGAATTCTGGGCACATTTTTCGAAATTTTCAAAGGGGTTAGCCTTCTCGGAATTCTGGGCACATTTTTCGAAATTTTCAAAGGGGTTAGCCTTCTCGGAATTCTGGGCGCATTTTTCGAAATTTTCAAAGGGGTTAGCCTTCTCGGAATTCTGTGCGCATTTTTGAAATTTCCAAAGGGGTTAGCCTTCTCGGAATGCTGGGCGCATTTTTCGAAATTTTCAAAGGGGTTAGCCTTCTCGGAATTCTGGGCGCATTTTTTGAAATTTTCAAAGGGGTTAGCCTTCTCGGAATTCTGGGCGCATTTTTCGAAATTTTCAAAGGGGTTAGCCTTCTCGGAATTCTGGGCGCATTTTTCGAAATTTTCAAAGGGGTTGGCCTTCTCGGAATTCTGGGCGCATTTTTCGAAATTTTCAAAGGGGTTGGCCTTCACGGAATTCTGGGCGCATTTATTGAAATTTTCAAAGGGGTTAGCCTTCTCGGAATTCTGGGCGCATTTCTCGAAATTTTCAAAGGGGTTAGCCTTCTCGGAATTCTGGGCGCATTTTTGAAATTTCCAAAGGGGTTAGCCTTTTCGGAATTCTGGGCGCATTTTTCGAAATTTTCAAAGGGGTTAGCCTTCTCGGAATTCTGGGCGCATTTTTTGAAATTTTCAAAGGGGTTAGCCTTCTCGGAATTCTGGGCGCATTTTTCGAAATTTTCTAAAGGGTTAGCCTTTTCGGAATTCCGGGCGCATTTTTCGAAATTTTCAAAGGGGTTAGCCTTCTCGGAATTACGGGCGCATTTTTCGAAATTTTCAAAGGGGTTAGCCTTCTCGGAATTCTGGGCGCATTTTTCGAAATTTTCAAAGGGGTTAGCCTTTTCGGAATTCTGGGTGCGTTTTTCGAAATTTTCAAAGAGGTTAGCCTTTTCATAATTCGCGGCACATTTTTCGAAATTTTCAAAGGGGTTAGCCTTCTCGGAATTCTCAGCGAATTTTTCGAAATTTTAAAAGGGGTTAGCCTTCTCGGATTTCTGGGCGCATTTTTCGAAATTTTCAAAGGGGTTAGTCTTCTCGGAATTCTGGGCGCATTTTTCGAAATTTTCAAAGGGGTTAGCCTTCTCGAAATTACGGGCGAATTATTTTGAAATTTTCAAATGGGTTAGCCTTCTCGGAATTCTGGGCGCATTTTTCGAAATTTTCTTAGGGGTTAGCCTTCTCGGAATTCTGGGCGCATTTTTGAAATTTCCAAAGGGGTTAGCCTTCTCGGAATTCTGGGCGCATTTTTCGAAATTTTCAAAGGGGTTAGCCTTCTCGGAATTCTGGGCGCATTTTTGAAATTTCCAAAGGGGTTAGCCTTCTCGGAATTCTGGCCGCATTTTTCGAAATTTTCAAAGGGGTAAGCCTTCTCGGAATTCTGGGCGCATTTTTCGAAATTTTCAAAGGGGTTAGCCTTCTCGGAATTCTGGGCGCATTTTTCGAAATTTTCAAAGGGGTTAGCCTTCTCGGAATTCTGGGCGCATTTTTGAAATTTCCAAAGGGGTTAGCCTTCTCGGATTTCTGGGCTTCCGGGCGCATTTTTCGAAATTTTCAAAGGGGTTAGCCTTCTCGGAATTACGGGCGCATTTTTCGAAATTTTGAAAGGGGTTAGCCTTCTCGGAATTCTGGGCGCATTTTTCGAAATTTTCAAAGGAGTTAGCCTTTTCGGAATTCTGAGCGCATTTTTCGAAATTTTCAAAGGGGTTAGCCTTTTCGGAATTCCGGGCGCATTTTTCGAAATTTTCAAAGGGGTTAGCCTTCTCGGAATTACAGGCGCATTTTTCGAAATTTTGAAAGGGGTTAGCCTTCTCGGAATTCTGGGCGCATTTTTCGAAATTTTCAAAGGGGTTAGCCTTCTCGGAATTCTGGGCGCATTTTTCGAAATTTTCAAAGGGGTTAGCCTTCTCGGAATTCTGGGCACATTTTTCGAAATTTTCAAAGGGGTTAGCCTTCTCGGAATTCTGGGCACATTTTTCGAAATTTTCAAAGGGGTTAGCCTTCTCGGAATTCTGGGCGCATTTTTCGAAATTTTCAAAGGGGTTAGCCTTCTCGGAATTCTGGGCGCATTTTTGAAATTTCCAAAGGGGTTAGCCTTCTCGGAATGCTGGGCGCATTTTTCGAAATTTTCAAAGGGGTTAGCCTTCTCGGAATTCTGGGCGCATTTTTCGAAATTTTCAAAGGGGTTGGCCTTCACGGAATTCTGGGCGCATTTATTGAAATTTTCAAAGGGGTTAGCCTTCTCGGAATTCTGGGCGCATTTCTCGAAATTTTCAAAGGGGTTAGCCTTCTCGGAATTCTGGGCGCATTTTTGAAATTTCCAAAGGGGTTAGCCTTTTCGGAATTCTGGGCGCATTTTTCGAAATTTTCAAAGGGGTTAGCCTTCACGGAATTCTGGGCGCATTTTTCGAAATTTTCAAAGGGGTTAGCCTTCTCGGAATTCTGGGCGCATTTTTCAAAATTTTCTAAAGGGTTAGCCTTTTCGGAATTCCGGGCGCATTTTTCGAAATTTTCAAAGGGGTTAGCCTTCTCGGAATTACGGGCGCATTTTTCGAAATTTTCAAAGGGGTTAGCCTTCTCGGAATTCTGGGCGCATTTTTCGAAATTTTCAAAGGGGTTAGCCTTCTCGGAATTCTGGGCGCATTTTTCGAAATTTTCATAGGGGTTAGCCTTCTCGGAATTCTGGGCGCATTTTTCGAAATTTTCAAAGGGGTTAGCCTTCTCGGAATTCTGGGCGCATTTTTGAAATTTCCAAAGGGGTTAGCCTTCTCGGAATGCTGGGCGCATATTTCGAAATTTTCAAAGGGGTTAGCCTTCTCGGAATTCTGGGCGCATTTTTTGAAATTTTCAAAGGGGTTAGCCTTCTCGGAATTCTGGGCGCATTTTTCGAAATTTTCAAAGGGGTTAGCCTTCTCGGAATTCTGGGCGCATTTTTCGAAATTTTCAAAGGGGTTGGCCTTCTCGGAATTCTGGGCGAATTTTTCGAAATTTTCAAAGGGGTTGGCCTTCACGGAATTCTGGGCGCATTTATTGAAATTTTCAAAGGGGTTAGCCTTCTCGGAATTCTGGGCGCATTTCTCGAAATTTTCAAAGGGGTTAGCCTTCTCGGAATTCTGGGCGCATTTTTGAAATTTACAAAGGGGTTAGCCTTTTCGGAATTCTGGGCGCATTTTTCGAAATTTTCAAAGGGGTTAGCCTTCTCGGAATTCTGGGCGCATTTTTTGAAATTTTCAAAGGGGTTAGCCTTCTCGGAATTCTGGGCGCATTTTTCAAAATTTTCTAAAGGGTTAGCCTTTTCGGAATTCCGGGCGCATTTTTCGAAATTTTCAAAGGGGTTAGCCTTCTCGGAATTACGGGCGCATTTTTCGAAATTTTCAAAGGGGTTAGCCTTCTCGGAATTCTGGGCGCATTTTTCGAAATTTTCAAAGGGGTTAGCCTTCTCGGAATTCTGGGCGCATTTTTCGAAATTTTCAAAGGGGTTAGCCTTCTCGGAATTCTGGGAGCATTTTTCGAAATTTTCAAAGCCGTTAGCCTTCTCGGAATTCTGGGCGCATTCTTCGAAATTTTCAAAGGGGTTAGCCTTTTCGGAATTCTGGGCGCATTTTTCGAAATTTTCAAAGGGGTTAGCCTTTTCGGAATTCTGGGTGCGTTTTTCGAAATTTTCAAAGAGGTTAGCCTTTTCATAATTCGGGGCACATTATTCGAAATTTTCAAAGGGGTTAGCCTTCTCGGAATTCTCAGCGAATTTTTCGAAATTTTAAAAGGGGTTAGCCTTCTCGGATTTCTGGGCGCATTTTTCGAAATTTTCAAAGGGGTTAGTCTTCTCGGAATTCTGGGCGCATTTTTCGAAATTTTCAAAGGGGTTAGCCTTCTCGGAATTACGGGCGAATTATTTTGAAATTTTCAAATGGGTTAGCCTTCTCGGAATTCTGGGCGCATTTTTCGAAATTTTCTTAGGGGTTAGCCTTCTCGGAATTCTGGGCGCATTTTTGAAATTTCCAAAGGGGTTAGCCTTCTCGGAATTCTGGGCGCATTTTTCGAAATTTTCAAAGGGGTTAGCCTTCTCGGAATTCTGGGCGCATTTTTGAAATTTCCAAAGGGGTTAGCCTTCTCGGAATTCTGGCCGCATTTTTCGAAATTTTCAAAGGGGTAAGCCTTCTCGGAATTCTGGGCGCATTTTTCGAAATTTTCAAAGGGGTTAGCCTTCTCGGAATTCTGGGCGCATTTTTCGAAATTTTCAAAGGGGTTAGCCTTCTCGGAATTCTGGGCGCATTTTTGAAATTTCCAAAGGGGTTAGCCTTCTCGGATTTCTGGGCTTCCGGGCGCATTTTTCGAAATTTTCAAAGGGGTTAGCCTTCTCGGAATTACGGGCGCATTTTTCGAAATTTTGAAAGGGGTTAGCCTTCTCGGAATTCTGGGCGCATTTTTCGAAATTTTCAAAGGGGTTAGCCTTCTCGGAATTCTGGGAGCATTTATCGAAATTTTCAAAGGAGTTAGCCTTTTCGGAATTCTGAGCGCATTTTTCGAAATTTTCAAAGGGGTTAGCCTTCTCGGAATTCTGGGCGCATTTTTTGAAATTTTCAAAGGGGTTAGCCTTCTCGGAATTCTGGGCGCATTTTTCGAAATTTTCAAAGGGGTTAGCCTTCTCGGAATTCTGGGCGCATTTTTCGAAATTTTCAAAGGGGTTAGCCTTTTCGGAATTCCGGGCGCATTTTTCGAAATTTTCAAAGGGGTTAGCCTTCTCGGAATTACAGGCGCATTTTTCGAAATTTTGAAAGGGGTTAGCCTTCTCGGAATTCTGGGCGCATTTTTCGAAATTTTCAAAGGGGTTAGCCTTCTCGGAATTCTGGGCGCATTTTTCGAAATTTTCAAAGGGGTTAGCCTTCTCGGAATTCTGGGCACATTTTTCGAAATTTTCAAAGGGGTTAGCCTTCTCGGAATTCTGGGCACATTTTTCGAAATTTTCAAAGGGGTTAGCCTTCTCGGAATTCTGGGCGCATTTTTCGAAATTTTCAAAGGGGTTAGCCTTCTCGGAATTCTGGGCGCATTTTTGAAATTTCCAAAGGGGTTAGCCTTCTCGGAATGCTGGGCGCATTTTTCGAAATTTTCAAAGGGGTTACCCTTCTCGGAATTCTGGGCGCATTTTTTGAAATTTTCAAAGGGGTTAGCCTTCTCGGAATTCTGGGCGCATTTTTCGAAATTTTCAAAGGGGTTAGCCTTCTCGGAATTCTGGGCGCATTTTTCGAAATTTTCAAAGGGGTTGGCCTTCTCGGAATTCTGGGCGCATTTTTCGAAATTTTCAAAGGGGTTGGCCTTCACGGAATTCTGGGCGCATTTATTGAAATTTTCAAAGGGGTTAGCCTTCTCGGAATTCTGGGCGCATTTCTCGAAATTTTCAAATAGGTTAGCCTTCTCGGAATTCTGGGCGCATTTTTGAAATTTCCAAAGGGGTTAGCCTTCACGGAATTCTGGGCGCATTTTTCGAAATTTTCAAAGGGGTTAGCCTTCTCGGAATTCTGGGCGCATTTTTTGAAATTTTCAAAGGGGTTAGCCTTCTCGGAATTCTGGGCGCATTTTTCAAAATTTTCTAAAGGGTTAGCCTTCTCGGAATTCTGGGCGCATTTTTCGAAATTTTCAAAAGGGTTAGCCTTCTCGGAATTCTGGGCGCATTTTTGAAATTTCCAAAGGGGTTAGCTTTCTCGGAATGCTGGGCGCATTTTTGAAATTTCCAAAGGGGTTAGCCTTCTCGGAATTCTGGGCGCATTTTTGAAATTTCCAAAGGGGTTAGCCTTCTCGGAATTCTGGGCGCATTTTTCGAAATTTTCAAAGGGGTTAGCCTTCTCGGAATTCTGGGCGCATTTTTGAAATTTCCAAAGGGGTTAGCCTTCTCGGAATTCTGGCCGCATTTTTCGAAATTTTCAAAGGGGTAAGCCTTCTCGGAATTCTGGGCGCATTTTTCGAAATTTTCAAAGGGGTTAGCCTTCTCGGAATTCTGGGCGCATTTTTCGAAGTTTTCAAAGGGGTTAGCCTTCTCGGAATTCTGGGCGCATTTTTGAAATTTCCAAAGGGGTTAGCCTTCTCGGATTTCTGGGCTTCCGGGCGCATTTTTCGAAATTTTCAAAGGGGTTAGCCTTCTCGGAATTACGGGCGCATTTTTCGAAATTTTGAAAGGGGTTAGCCTTCTCGGAATTCTGGGCGCATTTTTCGAAATTTTCAAAGGGGTTAGCCTTCTCGGAATTCTGGGAGCATTTATCGAAATTTTCAAAGGAGTTAGCCTTTTCGGAATTCTGAGCGCATTTTTCGAAATTTTCAAAGGGGTTAGCCTTCTCGGAATTCTGGGCGCATTTTTCGAAATTTTCAAAGGGGTTAGCCTTCTCGGAATTCTGGGCACATTTTTCGAAATTTTCAAAGGGGTTAGCCTTCTCGGAATTCTGGGCGCATTTTTCGAAATTTTCAAAGGGGTTAGCCTTCTCGGAATTCTGGGCGCATTTTTCGAAATTTCCAAAGGGGTTAGCCTTCTCGGAATGCTGGGCGCATTTTTCGAAATTTTCAAAGGGGTTAGCCTTCTCGGAATTCTGGGCGCATTTTTTGAAATTTTCAAAGGGGTTAGCCTTCTCGGAATTCTGGGCGCATTTTTCGAAATTTTCAAAGGGGTTAGCCTTCTCGGAATTCTGGGCGCATTTTTCGAAATTTTCAAAGGGGTTGGCCTTCTCGGAATTCTGGGCGCATTTTTCGAAATTTTCAAAGGGGTTGGCCTTCACGGAATTCTGGGCGCATTTATTGAAATTTTCAAAGGGGTTAGCCTTCTCGGAATTCTGGGAGCATTTCTCGAAATTTTCAAAGGGGTTAGCCTTCTCGGAATTCTGGGCGCATTTTTGAAATTTCCAAAGGGGTTAGCCTTTTCGGAATTCTGGGCGCATTTTTCGAAATTTTCAAAGGGGTTAGCCTTCTCGGAATTCTGGGCGCATTTTTTGAAATTTTCAAAGGGGTTAGCCTTCTCGGAATTCTGGGCGCATTTTTCAAAATTTTCTAAAGGGTTAGCCTTTTCGGAATTCCGGGCGCATTTTTCGAAATTTTCAAAGGGGTTAGCCTTCTCGGAATTACGGGCGCATTTTTCGAAATTTTCAAAGGGGTTAGCCTTCTCGGAATTCTGGGCGCATTTTTCGAAATTTTCAAAGGGGTTAGCCTTCTCGGAATTCTGGGCGCATTTTTCGAAATTTTCAAAGGGGTTAGCCTTCTCGGAATTCTGGGAGCATTTTTCGAAATTTTCAAAGCCGTTAGCCTTCTCGGAATTCTGGGCGCATTCTTCGAAATTTTCAAAGGGGTTAGCCTTTTCGGAATTCTGGGCGCATTTTTCGAAATTTTCAAAGGGGTTAGCCTTTTCGGAATTCTGGGTGCGTTTTTCGAAATTTTCAAAGAGGTTAGCCTTTTCATAATTCGGGGCACATTTTTCGAAGGGGTTAGCCTTCTCGGAATTCTCAGCGAATTTTTCGAAATTTTAAAAGGGGTTAGCCTTCTCGGATTTCTGGGCGCATTTTTCGAAATTTTCAAAGGGGTTAGTCTTCTCGGAATTCTGGGCGCATTTTTCGAAATTTTCAAAGGGGTTAGCCTTCTCGGAATTACGGGCGAATTATTTTGAAATTTTCAAATGGGTTAGCCTTCTCGGAATTCTGGGCGCATTTTTCGAAATTTTCTTAGGGGTTAGCCTTCTCGGAATTCTGGGCGCATTTTTGAAATTTCCAAAGGGGTTAGCCTTCTCGGAATTCTGGGCGCATTTTTCGAAATTTTCAAAGGGGTTAGCCTTCTCGGAATTCTGGGCGCATTTTTGAAATTTCCAAAGGGGTTAGCCTTCTCGGAATTCTGGCCGCATTTTTCGAAATTTTCAAAGGGGTAAGCCTTCTCGGAATTCTGGGCGCATTTTTCGAAATTTTCAAAGGGGTTAGCCTTCTCGGAATTCTGGGCGCATTTTTCGAAATTTTCAAAGGGGTTAGCCTTCTCGGAATTCTGGGCGCATTTTTGAAATTTCCAAAGGGGTTAGCCTTCTCGGATTTCTGGGCTTCCGGGCGCATTTTTCGAAATTTTCAAAGGGGTTAGCCTTCTCGGAATTACGGGCGCATTTTTCGAAATTTTGAAAGGGGTTAGCCTTCTCGGAATTCTGGGCGCATTTTTCGAAATTTTCAAAGGGGTTAGCCTTCTCGGAATTCTGGGAGCATTTATCGAAATTTTCAAAGGAGTTAGCCTTTTCGGAATTCTGAGCGCATTTTTCGAAATTTTCAAAGGGGTTAGCCTTCTCGGAATTCTGGGCGCATTTTTTTGAAATTTTCAATGGGGTTAGCCTTCTCGGAATTCTGGGCGCATTTTTCGAAATTTTCAAAGGGGTTAGCCTTCTCGGAATTCTGGGCGCATTTTTCGAAATTTTCAAAGGGGTTAGCCTTTTCGGAATTCCGGGCGCATTTTTCGAAATTTTCAAAGGGGTTAGCCTTCTCGGAATTACGGGCGCATTTTTCGAAATTTTGAAAGGGGTTAGCCTTCTCGGAATTCTGGGCGCATTTTTCGAAATTTTCAAAGGGGTTAGCCTTCTCGGAATGCTGGGCGCATTTTTCGAAATTTTCAAAGGGGTTAGCCTTCTCGGAATTCTGGGCGCATTTTTTGAAATTTTCAAAGGGGTTAGCCTTCTCGGAATTCTGGGCGCATTTTTCGAAATTTTCAAAGGGGTTAGCCTTCTCGGAATTCTGGGCGCATTTTTCGAAATTTTCAAAGGGGTTGGCCTTCACGGAATTCTGGGCGCATTTATTGAAATTTTCAAAGGGGTTAGCCTTCTCGGAATTCTGGGCGCATTTCTCGAAATTTTCAAAGGGGTTAGCCTTCTCGGAATTCTGGGCGCATTTTTGAAATTTCCAAAGGGGTTAGCCTTTTCGGAATTCTGGGCGCATTTTCGAAATTTTCAAAGGGGTTAGCCTTCTCGGAATTCTGGGCGCATTTTTTGAAATTTTCAAAGGGGTTAGCCTTCTCGGAATTCTGGGCGCATTTTTCAAAATTTTCTAAAGGGTTAGCCTTTTCGGAATTCCGGGCGCATTTTTCGAAATTTTCAAAGGGGTTAGCCTTCTCGGAATTACGGGCGCATTTTTCGAAATTTTCAAAGGGGTTAGCCTTCTCGGAATTCTGGGCGCATTTTTCGAAATTTTCAAAGGGGTTAGCCTTCTCGGAATTCTGAGCTCATTTTTCGAAATTTTCAAAGGGGTTAGCCTTCTCGGAATTCTGGGCGCATTTTTCGAAATTTTCAAAGGGGTTAGCCTTCTCGGAATTCTGGGCGCATTTTTGAAATTTCCAAAGGGGTTAGCCTTCTCGGAATGCTGGGCGCATTTTTCGAAATTTTCAAAGGGGTTAGCCTTCTCGGAATTCTGGGCGCATTTTTCGAAATTTTCAAAGGGGTTAGCCTTCTCGGAATTCTGGGCGCATTTTTCGAAATTTTCAAAGGGGTTAGCCTTCTCGGAATTCTGGGCGCATTTTTCGAAATTTTCAAAGGGGTTAGCCTTCTCGGAATTCTGGGCGCATTTTTCGAAATTTTCAAAGGGGTTAGCCTTCTCGGAATTCTGTGAGGAATTCTGGGCGCATTTTTCGAAATTTTCAAAGTGGTTAGCCTTCTCGGAATTCTGGGCGCATTTTTCGAAATTTTCAAAGGGGTTAGCCTTCTCGGAATTCTGGGCGCATTTTTCGAAATTTACAGAGGGGTTAGCCTTCTCGGAATTCTGGGCGCATTTTTCTAAATTTTCAAAGGGGTTAGCCTTCTCGGAATTCTGGGCGCATTTTTCGAAATTTTCAAAGGGGTTAGCCTTCTCGGAATTCTGGGCGCATTTTTCGAAATTTTCAAAGGGGTTAGCCTTCTCGGAATTCTGGGCGCATTTATCGAAATTTTCAAAGGAGTTAGCCTTTTCGGAATTCTGGGCGCATTTTTCGAAATTTTCAAAGGGGTTAGCCTTCTCGGAATTCTGGGCGCATTCTTTGAAATTTTCAAAGGGGTTAGCCTTCTCGGAATTCTGGGCGCATTTTTCGAAATTTTCAAAGGGGTTAGCCTTCTCGGAATTCTGGGCGCATTTTTCGAAATTTTCAAAGGTGTTAGCCTTTTCGGAATTCTGGGCGCATTTTTCGAAATTTTCAAAGGGGTTAGCCTTCTCGGAATTCTGGGCGCGTTTTTCGAAATTTTCAAAGGGGTTAGCCTTCTCGGAATTACGGGCGAATTTTTTTGAAATTGTCAAAGGGGTTAGCCTTCTCGGAATTCTGGGCGCATTTTTCGAAATTTTCTTAGGGGTTAGCCTTCTCGGAATTCTGGGCGCATTTTTGAAATTTCCAAAGGGGTTACCTTCTCGGAATTCTGGGCGCATTTTTCGAAATTTTCAAAGGGGTTAGCCTTCTCGGAATTCTGGGCGCATTTTTGAAATTTCCAAAGGGGTTAGCCTTCTCGGAATTCTGGGCGCATTTTTCGAAATTTTCAAAGGGGTTAGCCTTCTCGGAATTCTGGGAGCATTTATCGAAATTTTCAACGGAGTTAGCCTTTTCGGAATTCTGGGCGCATTTTTCGAAATTTTCAAAGGGGTTAGCCTTCCCGGAATTCTGGGCGCATTTTTTGAAATTTTCAAAGGGGTTAGCCTTCTCGGAATTCTGGGCGCATTTTTCGTAATTTTCAAAGGGGTTAACCTTCTCGGAATTCTGGGCGGAATTCTGGGCGGAATTCTGGGCGCATTTATCGAAATTTTCAAAGGGATTAGCCTTCTCGGAATTCTGGGCGCATTTTTCGAAATTTTCAAAGGGGTTAGCCTTCTCGGAATTCTGGGAGCATTTTTCGAAATTTTCAAAGCGGTTAGCCTTCTCGGAAATACGGGTGAATTTTTTTGAAATTTTCAAAGGGGTTAGCCTTCTCGGAATTCTGGGCTCATTTTTCGAAATTTTCAAAGGGGTTAGCCTTCTCAGAATTCTGGGCGCATTTTTCGAAATTTTCAAAGGGGTTAGCCTTCTCGGAATTCTGGGAGCATTTTTCGAAATTTTCAAAGCCGTTAGCCTTCTCGGAATTCTGGGCGCATTCTTCGAAATTTTCAAAGGGGTTAGCCTTTTCGGAATTCTGGGCGCATTTTTCGAAATTTTCAAAGGGGTTAGCCTTTTCGGAATTCTGGGTGCGTTTTTCGAAATTTTCAAAGAGGTTAGCCTTTTCATAATTCGGGGCACATTTTTCGAAATTTTCAAAGGGGTTAGCCTTCTCGGAATTCTCAGCGAATTTTTCGAAATTTTAAAAGGGGTTAGCCTTCTCGGATTTCTGGGCGCATTTTTCAAAATTTTCAAAGGGGTTAGTCTTCTCGGAATTCTGGGCGCATTTTTCGAAATTTTCAAAGGGGTTAGCCTTCTCGGAATTACGGGCGAATTATTTTGAAATTTTCAAATGGGTTAGCCTTCTCGGAATTCTGGGCGCATTTTTCGAAATTTTCTTAGGGGTTAGCCTTCTCGGAATTCTGGGCGCATTTTTGAAATTTCCAAAGGGGTTAGCCTTCTCGGAATTCTGGGCGCATTTTTCGAAATTTTCAAAGGGGTTAGCCTTCTCGGAATTCTGGGCGCATTTTTGAAATTTCCAAAGGGGTTAAGCCTTCTCGGAATTCTGGCCGCATTTTTCGAAATTTTCAAAGGGGTAAGCCTTCTCGGAATTCTGGGCGCATTTTTCGAAATTTTCAAATGGGTTAGCCTTCTCGGAATTCTGGGCGCATTTTTCGAAATTTTCAAAGGGGTTAGCCTTCTCGGAATTCTGGGCGCATTTTTGAAATTTCCAAAGGGGTTAGCCTTCTCGGATTTCTGGGCTTCCGGGCGCATTTTTCGAAATTTTCAAAGGGGTTAGCCTTCTCGGAATTACGGGCGCATTTTTCGAAATTTTGAAAGGGGTTAGCCTTCTCGGAATTCTGGGCGCATTTTTCGAAATTTTCAAAGGGGTTAGCCTTCTCGGAATTCTGGGAGCATTTATCGAAATTTTCAAAGGAGTTAGCCTTTTCGGAATTCTGAGCGCATTTTTCGAAATTTTCAAAGGGGTTAGCCTTCTCGGAATTCTGGGCGCATTTTTTGAAATTTTCAAAGGGGTTAGCCTTCTCGGAATTCTGGGCGCATTTTTCGAAATTTTCAAAGGGGTTAGCCTTCTCGGAATTCTGGGCGCATTTTTCGAAATTTTCAAAGGGGTTAGCCTTTTCGGAATTCCGGGCGCATTTTTCGAAATTTTCAAAGGGGTTAGCCTTCTCGGAATTACAGGCGCATTTTTCGAAATTTTGAAAGGGGTTAGCCTTCTCGGAATTCTGGGCGCATTTTTCGAAATTTTCAAAGGGGTTAGCCTTCTCGGAATTCTGGGCGCATTTTTCGAAATTTTCAAAGGGGTTAGCCTTCTCGGAATTCTGGGCACATTTTTCGAAATTTTCAAAGGGGTTAGCCTTCTCGGAATTCTGGGCACATTTTTCGAAATTTTCAAAGGGGTTAGCCTTCTCGGAATTCTGGGCGCATTTTTCGAAATTTTCAAAGGGGTTAGCCTTCTCGGAATTCTGGGCGCATTTTTGAAATTTCCAAAGGGGTTAGCCTTCTCGGAATGCTGGGCGCATTTTTCGAAATTTTCAAAGGGGTTAGCCTTCTCGGAATTCTGGGCGCATTTTTTGAAATTTTCAAAGGGGTTAGCCTTCTCGGAATTCTGGGCGCATTTTTCGAAATTTTCAAAGGGGTTAGCCTTCTCGGAATTCTGGGCGCATTTTTCGAAATTTTCAAAGGGGTTGGCCTTCTCGGAATTCTGGGCGCATTTTTCGAAATTTTCAAAGGGGTTGGCCTTCACGGAATTCTGGGCGCATTTATTGAAATTTTCAAAGGGGTTAGCCTTCTCGGAATTCTGGGCGGATTTCTCGAAATTTTCAAAGGGGTTAGCCTTCTCGGAATTCTGGGCGCATTTTTGAAATTTCCAAAGGGGTTAGCCTTTTCGGAAATCTGGGCGCATTTTTCGAAATTTTCAAAGGGGTTAGCCTTCTCGGAATTCTGGGCGCATTTTTTGAAATTTTCAAAGGGGTTAGCCTTCTCGGAATTCTGGGCGCATTTTTCAAAATTTTCTAAAGGGTTAGCCTTTTCGGAATTCCGGGCGCATTTTTCGAAATTTTCAAAGGGGTTAGCCTTCTCGGAATTCTCAGCGAATTTTTCGAAATTTTAAAAGGGGTTAGCCTTCTCGGATTTCTGGGCGCATTTTTCGAAATTTTCAAAGGGGTTAGTCTTCTCGGAATTCTGGGCGCATTTTTCGAAATTTTCAAAGGGGTTAGCCTTCTCGGAATTACGGGCGAATTATTTTGAAATTTTCAAATGGGTTAGCCTTCTCGGAATTCTGGGCGCATTTTTCGAAATTTTCTTAGGGGTTAAGCCTTCTCGGAATTCTGGGCGCATTTTTGAAATTTCCAAAGGGGTTAGCCTTCTCGGAATTCTGGGCGCATTTTTCGAAATTTTCAAAGGGGTTAGCCTTCTCGGAATTCTGGGCGCATTTTTGAAATTTCCAAAGGGGTTAGCCTTCTCGGAATTCTGGCCGCATTTTTCGAAATTTTCAAAGGGGTTAGCCTTTTCGGAATTCCGGGCGCATTTTTCGAAATTTTCAAAGGGGTTAGCCTTCTCGGAATTACAGGCGCATTTTTCGAAATTTTGAAAGGGGTTAGCCTTCTCGGAATTCTGGGCGCATTTTTCGAAATTTTCAAAGGGGTTAGCCTTCTCGGAATTCTGGGCGCATTTTTCGAAATTTTCAAAGGGGTTAGCCTTCTCGGAATTCTGGGCACATTTTTCGAAATTTTCAAAGGGGTTAGCCTTCTCGGAATTCTGGGCACATTTTTCGAAATTTTCAAAGGGGTTAGCCTTCTCGGAATTCTGGGCGCATTTTTCGAAATTTTCAAAGGGGTTAGCCTTCTCGGAATTCTGGGCGCATTTTTGAAATTTCCAAAGGGGTTAGCCTTCTCGGAATGCTGGGCGCATTTTTCGAAATTTTCAAAGGGGTTAGCCTTCTCGGAATTCTGGGCGCATTTTTTGAAATTTTCAAAGGGGTTAGCCTTCTCGGAATTCTGGGCGCATTTTTCGAAATTTTCAAAGGGGTTAGCCTTCTCGGAATTCTGGGCGCATTTTTCGAAATTTTCAAAGGGGTTGGCCTTCTCGGAATTCTGGGCGCATTTTTCGAAATTTTCAAAGGGGTTGGCCTTCACGGAATTCTGGGCGCATTTATTGAAATTTTCAAAGGGGTTAGCCTTCTCGGAATTCTGGGCGGATTTCTCGAAATTTTCAAAGGGGTTAGCCTTCTCGGAATTCTGGGCGCATTTTTGAAATTTCCAAAGGGGTTAGCCTTTTCGGAAATCTGGGCGCATTTTTCGAAATTTTCAAAGGGGTTAGCCTTCTCGGAATTCTGGGCGCATTTTTTGAAATTTTCAAAGGGGTTAGCCTTCTCGGAATTCTGGGCGCATTTTTCAAAATTTTCTAAAGGGTTAGCCTTTTCGGAATTCCGGGCGCATTTTTCGAAATTTTCAAAGGGGTTAGCCTTCTCGGAATTCTCAGCGAATTTTTCGAAATTTTAAAAGGGGTTAGCCTTCTCGGATTTCTGGGCGCATTTTTCGAAATTTTCAAAGGGGTTAGTCTTCTCGGAATTCTGGGCGCATTTTTGAAATTTTCAAAGGGGTTAGCCTTCTCGGAATTACGGGCGAATTATTTTGAAATTTTCAAATGGGTTAGCCTTCTCGGAATTCTGGGCGCATTTTTCGAAATTTTCTTAGGGGTTAAGCCTTCTCGGAATTCTGGGCGCATTTTTGAAATTTCCAAAGGGGTTAGCCTTCTCGGAATTCTGGGCGCATTTTTCGAAATTTTCAAAGGGGTTAGCCTTCTCGGAATTCTGGGCGCATTTTTGAAATTTCCAAAGGGGTTAGCCTTCTCGGAATTCTGGCCGCATTTTTCGAAATTTTCAAAGGGGTAAGCCTTCTCGGAATTCTGGGCGCATTTTTCGAAATTTTCAAAGGGGTTAGCCTTCTCGGAATTCTGGGCGCATTTTTCGAAATTTTCAAAGGGGTTAGCCTTCTCGGAATTCTGGGCGCATTTTTGAAATTTCCAAAGGGGTTAGCCTTCTCGGATTTCTGGGCTTCCGGGCGCATTTTTCGAAATTTTCAAAGGGGTTAGCCTTCTCGGAATTACGGGCGCATTTTTCGAAATTTTGAAAGGGGTTAGCCTTCTCGGAATTCTGGGCGCATTTTTGAAATTTCCAAAGGGGTTACCTTCTCGGAATTCTGGGCGCATTTTTCGAAATTTTCAAAGGGGTTAGCCTTCTCGGAATTCTGGGCGCATTTTTGAAATTTCCAAAGGGGTTAGCCTTCTCGGAATTCTGGGCGCATTTTTCGAAATTTTCAAAGGGGTTAGCCTTCTCGGAATTCTGGGAGCATTTATCGAAATTTTCAACGGAGTTAGCCTTTTCGGAATTCTGGGCGCATTTTTCGAAATTTTCAAAGGGGTTAGCCTTCCCGGAATTCTGGGCGCATTTTTTGAAATTTTCAAAGGGGTTAGCCTTCTCGGAATTCTGGGCGCATTTTTCGTAATTTTCAAAGGGGTTAACCTTCTCGGAATTCTGGGCGGAATTCTGGGCGGAATTCTGGGTCGAATTCTGGGCGCATTTATCGAAATTTTCAAAGGGATTAGCCTTCTCGGAATTCTGGGCGCATTTTTCGAAATTTTCAAAGGGGTTAGCCTTCTCGGAATTCTGGGAGCATTTTTGGAAATTTTCAAAGCGGTTAGCCTTCTCGGAAATACGGGTGAATTTTTTTGAAATTTTCAAAGGGGTTAGCCTTCTCGGAATTCTGGGCTCATTTTTCGAAATTTTGAAAGGGGTTAGCCTTCTCAGAATTCTGGGCGCATTTTTCGAAATTTTCAAAGGGGTTAGCCTTCTCGGAATTCTGGGAGCATTTTTCGTTTTTTTCAAAGCCGTTAGCCTTCTCGGAATTCTGGGCGCATTCTTCGAAATTTTCAAAGGGGTTAGCCTTTTCGGAATTCTGGGCGCATTTTTCGAAATTTTCAAAGGGGTAAGCCTTCTCGGAATTCTGGGCGCATTTTTCGAAATTTTCAAAGGGGTTAGCCTTCTCGGAATTCTGGGCGCATTTTTGAAATTTCCAAAGGGGTTAGCCTTCTCGGAATTCTGGGCGCATTTTTCGAAATTTTCAAAGGGGTTAGTCTTCTCGGAATTCTGGGCGCATTTTTGAAATTTCCAAAGGGGTTAAGCCTTCTCGGAATTCTGGCCGCATTTTTCGAAATTTTCAAAGGGGTAAGCCTTCTCGGAATTCTGGGCGCATTTTTCGAAATTTTCAAAGGGGTTAGCCTTCTCGGAATTCTGCGCGCATTTTTCGAAATTTTCAAAGGGGTTAGCCTTCTCGGAATTCTGGGCGCATTTTTGAAATTTCCAAAGGGGTTAGCCTTCTCGGATTTCTGGGCTTCCGGGCGCATTTTTCGAAATTTTCAAAGGGGTTAGCCTTCTCGGAATTACGGGCGCATTTTTCGAAATTTTGAAAGGGGTTAGCCTTCTCGGAATTCTGGGCGCATTTTTCGAAATTTTCAAAGGGGTTAGCCTTCTCGGAATTCTGGGAGCATTTATCGAAATTTTCAAAGGAGTTAGCCTTTTCGGAATTCTGAGCGCATTTTTCGAAATTTTTGAAGGGGTTAGCCTTCTCGGAATTCTGGGCGCATTTTTTGAAATTTTCAAAGGGGTTAGCCTTCTCGGAATTCTGGGCGCATTTTTCGAAATTTTCAAAGGGGTTAGCCTTCTCGGAATTCTGGGCGCATTTTTCGAAATTTTCAAAGGGGTTAGCCTTTTCGGAATTCCGGGCGCATTTTTCGAAATTTTCAAAGGGGTTAGCCTTCTCGGAATTACAGGCGCATTTTTCGAAATTTTGAAAGGGGTTAGCCTTCTCGGAATTCTGGGCGCATTTTTCGAAATTTTCAAAGGGGTTAGCCTTCTCGGAATTCTGGGCGCATTTTTCGAAATTTTCAAAGGGGTTAGCCTTCTCGGAATTCTGGGCACATTTTTCGAAATTTTCAAAGGGGTTAGCCTTCTCGGAATTCTGGGCACATTTTTCGAAATTTTCAAAGGGGTTAGCCTTCTCGGAATTCTGGGCGCATTTTTCGAAATTTTCAAAGGGGTTAGCCTTCTCGGAATTCTGGGCGCATTTTTGAAATTTCCAAAGGGGTTAGCCTTCTCGGAATGCTGGGCGCATTTTTCGAAATTTTCAAAGGGGTTAGCCTTCTCGGAATTCTGGGCGCATTTTTTGAAATTTTCAAAGGGGTTAGCCTTCTCGGAATTCTGGGCGCATTTTTCGAAATTTTCAAAGGGGTTAGCCTTCTCGGAATTCAGGGCGCATTTTTCGAAATTTTCAAAGGGGTTGGCCTTCTCGGAATTCTGGGCGCATTTTTCGAAATTTTCAAAGGGGTTGGCCTTCACGGAATTCTGGGCGCATTTATTGAAATTTTCAAAGGGGTTAGCCTTCTCGGAATTCTGGGCGCATTTCTCGAAATTTTCAAAGGGGTTAGCCTTCTCGGAATTCTGGGCGCATTTTTGAAATTTCCAAAGGGGTTAGCCTTTTCGGAATTCTGGGCGCATTTTTCGAAATTTTCAAAGGGGTTAGCCTTCTCGGAATTCTGGGCGCATTTTTTGAAATTTTCAAAGGGGTTAGCCTTCTCGGAATTCTGGGCGCATTTTTCAAAATTTTCTAAAGGGTTAGCCTTTTCGGAATTCCGGGCGCATTTTTCGAAATTTTCAAAGGGGTTAGCCTTCTCGGAATTACGGGCGCATTTTTCGAAATTTTCAAAGGGGTTAGCCTTCTCGGAATTCTGGGCGCATTTTTCGAAATTTTCAAAGGGGTTAGCCTTCTCGGAATTCTGGGCGCATTTTTCGAAATTTTCAAAGGGGTTAGCCTTCTCGGAATACTGGGAGCATTTTTCGAAATTTTCAAAGCCGTTAGCCTTCTCGGAATTCTGGGCGCATTCTTCGAAATTTTCAAAGGGGTTAGCCTTTTCGGAATTCTGGGCGCATTTTTCGAAATTTTCAAAGGGGTTAGCCTTTTCGGAATTCTGGGTGCGTTTTTCGAAATTTTCAAAGAGGTTAGCCTTTTCATAATTCGGGGCACATTTTTCGAAATTTTCAAAGGGGTTAGCCTTCTCGGAATTCTCAGCGAATTTTTCGAAATTTTAAAAGGGGTTAGCCTTCTCGGATTTCTGGGCGCATTTTTTGAAATTTTCAAAGGGGTTAGTCTTCTCGGAATTCTGGGCGCATTTTTCGAAATTTTCAAAGGGGTTAGCCTTCTCGGAATTACGGGCGAATTATTTTGAAATTTTCAAATGGGTTAGCCTTCTCGGAATTCTGGGCGCATTTTTCGAAATTTTCTTAGGGGTTAGCCTTCTCGGAATTCTGAGCGCATTTTTGAAATTTCCAAAGGGGTTAGCCTTCTCGGAATTCTGGGCGCATTTTTCGAAATTTTCAAAGGGGTTAGCCTTCTCGGAATTCTGGGCGCATTTTTGAAATTTCCAAAGGGGTTAGCCTTCTCGGAATTCTGGCCGCATTTTTCGAAATTTTCAAAGGGGTAAGCCTTCTCGGAATTCTGGGCGCATTTTTCGAAATTTTCAAAGGGGTTAGCCTTCTCGGAATTCTGGGCGCATTTTTCGAAATTTTCAAAGGGGTTAGCCTTCTCGGAATTCTGGGCGCATTTTTGAAATTTCCAAAGGGGTTAGCCTTCTCGGATTTCTGGGCTTCCGGGCGCATTTTTCGAAATTTTCAAAGGGGTTAGCCTTCTCGGAATTACGGGCGCATTTTTCGAAATTTTGAAAGGGGTTAGCCTTCTCGGAATTCAGGGCGCATTTTTCGAAATTTTCAAAGGGGTTAGCCTTCTCGGAATTCTGGGAGCATTTATCGAAATTTTCAAAGGAGTTAGCCTTTTCGGAATTCTGAGCGCATTTTTCGAAATTTTCAAAGGGGTTAGCCTTCTCGGAATTCTGGGCGCATTTTTTGAAATTTTCAAAGAGGTTAGCCTTCTCGGAATTCTGGGCGCATTTTTCGAAATTTTCAAAGGGGTTAGCCTTCTCGGAATTCTGGGCGCATTTTTCGAAATTTTCAAAGGGGTTAGCCTTTTCGGAATTCCGGGCGCATTTTTCGAAATTTTCAAAGGGGTTAGCCTTCTCGGAATTACAGGCGCATTTTTCGAAATTTTGAAAGGGGTTAGCCTTCTCGGAATTCTGGGCGCATTTTTCGAAATTTTCATAGGGGTTAGCCTTCTCGGAATTCTGGGCGCATTTTTTGAAATTTTCAAAGGGGTTAGCCTTCTCGGAATTCTGGGCACATTTTTCGAAATTTTCAAAGGGGTTAGACTTCTCGGAATTCTGGGCACATTTTTCGAAATTTTCAAAGGGGTTAGCCTTCTCGGAATTCTGGGCGCATTTTTCGAAATTTTCAAAGGGGTTAGCCTTCTCGGAATTCTGGGCGCATTTTTGAAATTTCCAAAGGGGTTAGCCTTCTCGGAATGCTGGGCGCATTTTTCGAAATTTTCAAAGGGGTTAGCCTTCTCGGAATTCTGGGCGCATTTTTTGAAATTTTCAAAGGGGTTAGCCTTCTCGGAATTCTGGGCGCATTTTTTGAAATTTTCAAAGGGGTTAGCCTTCTCGGAATTCTGGGCGCATTTTTCGAAATTTTCAAAGGGGTTGGCCTTCTCGGAATTCTGGGCGCATTTTTCGAAATTTTCAAAGGGGTTGGCCTTCTCGGAATTCTGGGCGCATTTTTCGAAATTTTCAAAGGGGTTGGCCTTCACGGAATTCTGGGCGCATTTATTGAAATTTTCAAAGGGGTTAGCCTTCTCGGAATTCTGGGCGCATTTCTCGAAATTTTCAAAGGGGTTAGCCTTCTCGGAATTCTGGGCGCATTTTTGAAATTTCCAAAGGGGTTAGCCTTTTCGGAATTCTGGGCGCATTTTTCGAAATTTTCAAAGGGGTTAGCCTTCACGGAATTCTGGGCGCATTTTTTGAAATTTTCAAAGGGGTTAGCCTTCTCGGAATTCTGGGCGCATTTCTCGAAATTTTCAAAGGGGTTAGCCTTCTCGGAATTCTGGGCGCATTTTTGAAATTTCCAAAGGGGTTAGCCTTTTCGGAATTCTGGGCGCATTTTTCGAAATTTTCAAAGGGGTTAGCCTTCTCGGAATTCTGGGCGCATTTTTTGAAATTTTCAAAGGGGTTAGCCTTCTCGGAATTCTGGGCGCATTTTTCAAAATTTTCTAAAGGGTTAGCCTTTTCGGAATTCCGGGCGCATTTTTCGAAATTTTCAAAGGGGTTAGCCTTCTCGGAATTACGGGCGCATTTTTCGAAATTTTCAAAGGGGTTAGCCTTCTCGGAATTCTGGGCGCATTTTTCGAAATTTTCAAAGGGGTTAGCCTTCTCGGAATTCTGGGCGCATTTTTCGAAATTTTCAAAGGGGTTAGCCTTCTCGGAATTCTGGGAGCATTTTTCGAAATTTTCAAAGCCGTTAGCCTTCTCGTAATTCTGGGCGCATTCTTCGAAATTTTCAAAGGGGTTAGCCTTTTCGGAATTCTGGGCGCATTTTTCGAAATTTTCAAAGGGGTTAGCCTTTTCGGAATTCTGGGTGCGTTTTTCGAAATTTTCAAAGAGGTTAGCCTTTTCATAATTCGGGGCACATTATTCGAAATTTTCAAAGGGGTTAGCCTTCTCGGAATTCTCAGCGAATTTTTCGAAATTTTAAAAGGGGTTAGCCTTCTCGGATTTCTGGGCGCATTTTTCGAAATTTTCAAAGGGGTTAGTCTTCTCGGAATTCTGGGCGCATTTTTCGAAATTTTCAAAGGGGTTAGCCTTCTCGGAATTACGGGCGAATTATTTTGAAATTTTCAAATGGGTTAGCCTTCTCGGAATTCTGGGCGCATTTTTCGAAATTTTCTTAGGGGTTAGCCTTCTCGGAATTCTGGGCGCATTTTTGAAATTTCCAAAGGGGTTAGCCTTCTCGGAATTCTGGGCGCATTTTTCGAAATTTTCAAAGGGGTTAGCCTTCTCGGAATTCTGGGCGCATTTTTGAAATTTCCAAAGGGGTTAGCCTTCTCGGAATTCTGGCCGCATTTTTCGAAATTTTCAAAGGGGTAAGCCTTCTCGGAATTCTGGGCGCATTTTTCGAAATTTTCAAAGGGGTTAGCCTTCTCGGAATTCTGGGCGCATTTTTCGAAATTTTCAAAGGGGTTAGCCTTCTCGGAATTCTGGGCGCATTTTTGAAATTTCCAAAGGGGTTAGCCTTCTCGGATTTCTGGGCTTCCGGGCGCATTTTTCGAAATTTTCAAAGGGGTTAGCCTTCTCGGAATTCTGGGCGCATTTTTCGAAATTTTCAAAGGGGTTAGCCTTCTCGGAATTCTGGGCGCATTTTTGAAATTTCCAAAGGGGTTAGCCTTCTCGGATTTCTGGGCTTCCGGGCGCATTTTTCGAAATTTTCAAAGGGGTTAGCCTTCTCGGAATTACGGGCGCATTTTTCGAAATTTTGAAAGGGGTTAGCCTTCTCGGAATTCTGGGCGCATTTTTCGAAATTTTCAAAGGGGTTAGCCTTCTCGGAATTCTGGGAGCATTTATCGAAATTTTCAAAGGAGTTAGCCTTTTCGGAATTCTGAGTGCATTTTTCGAAATTTTCAAAGGGGTTAGCCTTCTCGGAATTCTGGGCGCATTTTTTGAAATTTTCAAAGGGGTTAGCCTTCTCGGAATTCTGGGCGCATTTTTCGAAATTTTCAAAGGGGTTAGCCTTCTCGGAATTCTGGGCGCATTTTTCGAAATTTTCAAAGGGGTTAGCCTTTTCGGAATTCCGGGCGCATTTTTCGAAATTTTCAAAGGGGTTAGCCTTCTCGGAATTACAGGCGCATTTTTCGAAATTTTGAAAGGGGTTAGCCTTCTCGGAATTCTGGGCGCATTTTTCGAAATTTTCAAAGGGGTTAGCCTTCTCGGAATTCTGGGCGCATTTTTCGAAATTTTCAAAGGGGTTAGCCTTCTCGGAATTCTGGGCACATTTTTCGAAATTTTCAAAGGGGTTAGCCTTCTCGGAATTCTGGGCACATTTTTCGAAATTTTCAAAGGGGTTAGCCTTCTCGGAATTCTGGGCGCATTTTTCGAAATTTTCAAAGGGGTTAGCCTTCTCGGAATTCTGGGCGCATTTTTGAAATTTCCAAAGGGGTTAGCCTTCTCGGAATGCTGGGCGCATTTTTCGAAATTTTCAAAGGGGTTAGCCTTCTCGGAATTCTGGGCGCATTTTTTGAAATTTTCAAAGGGGTTAGCCTTCTCGGAATTCTGGGCGCATTTTTCGAAATTTTCAAAGGGGTTAGCCTTCTCGGAATTCTGGGCGCATTTTTCGAAATTTTCAAAGGGGTTGGCCTTCTCGGAATTCTGGGCGCATTTTTCGAAATTTTCAAAGGGGTTAGCCTTCTCGGAATTCTGGGCGCATTTTTGAAATTTCCAAAGGGGTTAGCCTTTTCGGAAATCTGGGCGCATTTTTCGAAATTTTCAAAGGGGTTAGCCTTCTCGGAATTCTGGGCGCATTTTTTGAAATTTTCAAAGGGGTTAGCCTTCTCGGAATTCTGGGCGCATTTTTCAAAATTTTCTAAAGGGTTAGCCTTTTCGGAATTCCGGGCGCATTTTTCGAAATTTTCAAAGGGGTTAGCCTTCTCGGAATTCTCAGCGAATTTTTCGAAATTTTAAAAGGGGTTAGCCTTCTCGGATTTCTGGGCGCATTTTTCGAAATTTTCTTAGGGGTTAGCCTTCTCGGAATTCTGGGCGCATTTTTGAAATTTCCAAAGGGGTTAGCCTTCTCGGAATTCTGGGCGCATTTTTCGAAATTTTCAAAGGGGTTAGCCTTCTCGGAATTCTGGGCGCATTTTTGAAATTTCCAAAGGGGTTAGCCTTCTCGGAATTCTGGCCGCATTTTTCGAAATTTTCAAAGGGGTAAGCCTTCTCGGAATTCTGGGCGCATTTTTCGAAATTTTCAAAGGGGTTAGCCTTCTCGGAATTCTGGGCGCATTTTTCGAAATTTTCAAAGGGGTTAGCCTTCTCGGAATTCTGGGCGCATTTTTGAAATTTCCAAAGGGGTTAGCCTTCTCGGAATTCTGGGCGCATTTTTCGAAATTTTCAAAGGGGTTAGCCTTCTCGGAATTCTGGGCGCATTTTTCGAAATTTTCAAAGGGGTTAGCCTTCTCGGAATTCTGGGCGCATTTTTGAAATTTCCAAAGGGGTTAGCCTTCTCGGATTTCTGGGCTTCCGGGCGCATTTTTCGAAATTTTCAAAGGGGTTAGCCTTCTCGGAATTACGGGCGCATTTTTCGAAATTTTGAAAGGGGTTAGCCTTCTCGGAATTCTGGGCGCATTTTTCGAAATTTTCAAAGGGGTTAGCCTTCTCGGAATTCTGGGAGCATTTATCGAAATTTTCAAAGGAGTTAGCCTTTTCGGAATTCTGAGCGCATTTTTCGAAATTTTCAAAGGGGTTAGCCTTCTCGGAATTCTGGGCGCATTTTTTGAAATTTTCAAAGGGGTTAGCCTTCTCGGAATTCTGGGCGCATTTTTCGAAATTTTCAAAGGGGTTAGCCTTCTCGGAATTCTGGGCGCATTTTTCGAAATTTTCAAAGGGGTTAGCCTTTTCGGAATTCCGGGCGCATTTTTCGAAATTTTCAAAGGGGTTAGCCTTCTCGGAATTACAGGCGCATTTTTCGAAATTTTGAAAGGGGTTAGCCTTCTCGGAATTCTGGGCGCATTTTTCGAAATTTTCAAAGGGGTTAGCCTTCTCGGAATTCTGGGCGCATTTTTCGAAATTTTCAAAGGGGTTAGCCTTCTCGGAATTCTGGGCACATTTTTCGAAATTTTCAAAGGGGTTAGCCTTCTCGGAATTCTGGGCACATTTTTCGAAATTTTCAAAGGGGTTAGCCTTCTCGGAATTCTGGGCGCATTTTTCGAAATTTTCAAAGGGGTTAGCCTTCTCGGAATTCTGGGCGCATTTTTGAAATTTCCAAAGGGGTTAGCCTTCTCGGAATGCTGAGCGCATTTTTCGAAATTTTCAAAGGGGTTAGCCTTCTCGGAATTCTGGGCGCATTTTTTGAAATTTTCAAAGGGGTTAGCCTTCTCGGAATTCTGGGCGCATTTTTCGAAATTTTCAAAGGGGTTAGCCTTCTCGGAATTCTGGGCGCATTTTTCGAAATTTTCAAAGGGGTTGGCCTTCTCGGAATTCTGGGCGCATTTTTCGAAATTTTCAAAGGGGTTAGCCTTCTCGGAATTCTGGGCGCATTTTTGAAATTTCCAAAGGGGTTAGCCTTTTCGGAAATCTGGGCGCATTTTTCGAAATTTTCAAAGGGGTTAGCCTTCTCGGAATTCTGGGCGCATTTTTTGAAATTTTCAAAGGGGTTAGCCTTCTCGGAATTCTGGGCGCATTTTTCAAAATTTTCTAAAGGGTTAGCCTTTTCGGAATTCCGGGCGCATTTTTCGAAATTTTCAAAGGGGTTAGCCTTCTCGGAATTCTCAGCGAATTTTTCGAAATTTTAAAAGGGGTTAGCCTTCTCGGATTTCTGGGCGCATTTTTCGAAATTTTCAAAGGGGTTAGTCTTCTCGGAATTCTGGGCGCATTTTTCGAAATTTTCAAAGGGGTTAGCCTTCTCGGAATTACGGGCGAATTATTTTGAAATTTTCAAATGGGTTAGCCTTCTCGGAATTCTGGGCGCATTTTTCGAAATTTTCTTAGGGGTTAGCCTTCTCGGAATTCTGGGCGCATTTTTGAAATTTCCAAAGGGGTTAGCCTTCTCGGAATTCTGGGCGCATTTTTCGAAATTTTCAAAGGGGTTAGCCTTCTCGGAATTCTGGGCGCATTTTTGAAATTTCCAAAGGGGTTAGCCTTCTCGGAATTCTGGCCGCATTTTTCGAAATTTTCAAAGGGGTAAGCCTTCTCGGAATTCTGGGCGCATTTTTCGAAATTTTCAAAGGGGTTAGCCTTCTCGGAATTCTGGGCGCATTTTTCGAAATTTTCAAAGGGGTTAGCCTTCTCGGAATTCTGGGCGCATTTTTGAAATTTCCAAAGGGGTTAGCCTTCTCGGATTTCTGGGCTTCCGGGCGCATTTTTCGAAATTTTCAAAGGGGTTAGCCTTCTCGGAATTACGGGCGCATTTTTCGAAATTTTGAAAGGGGTTAGCCTTCTCGGAATTCTGGGCGCATTTTTGAAATTTCCAAAGGGGTTACCTTCTCGGAATTCTGGGCGCATTTTTCGAAATTTTCAAAGGGGTTAGCCTTCTCGGAATTCTGGGCGCATTTTTGAAATTTCCAAAGGGGTTAGCCTTCTCGGAATTCTGGGCGCATTTTTCGAAATTTTCAAAGGGGTTAGCCTTCTCGGAATTCTGGGAGCATTTATCGAAATTTTCAACGGAGTTAGCCTTTTCGGAATTCTGGGCGCATTTTTCGAAATTTTCAAAGGGGTTAGCCTTCCCGGAATTCTGGGCGCATTTTTTGAAATTTTCAAAGGGGTTAGCCTTCTCGGAATTCTGGGCGCATTTTTCGTAATTTTCAAAGGGGTTAACCTTCTCGGAATTCTGGGCGGAATTCTGGGCGGAATTCTGGGTCGAATTCTGGGCGCATTTATCGAAATTTTCAAAGGGATTAGCCTTCTCGGAATTCTGGGCGCATTTTTCGAAATTTTCAAAGGGGTTAGCCTTCTCGGAATTCTGGGAGCATTTTTGGAAATTTTCAAAGCGGTTAGCCTTCTCGGAAATACGGGTGAATTTTTTTGAAATTTTCAAAGGGGTTAGCCTTCTCGGAATTCTGGGCTCATTTTTCGAAATTTTGAAAGGGGTTAGCCTTCTCAGAATTCTGGGCGCATTTTTCGAAATTTTCAAAGGGGTTAGCCTTCTCGGAATTCTGGGAGCATTTTTCGAAATTTTCAAAGCCGTTAGCCTTCTCGGAATTCTGGGCGCATTCTTCGAAATTTTCAAAGGGGTTAGCCTTTTCGGAATTCTGGGCGCATTTTTCGAAATTTTCAAAGGGGTAAGCCTTCTCGGAATTCTGGGCGCATTTTTCGAAATTTTCAAAGGGGTTAGCCTTCTCGGAATTCTGGGCGCATTTTTCGAAATTTTCAAAGGGGTTAGCCTTCTCGGAATTCTCAGCGAATTTTTCGAAATTTTAAAAGGGGTTAGCCTTCTCGGATTTCTGGGCGCATTTTTCGAAATTTTCAAAGGGGTTAGTCTTCTCGGAATTCTGGGCGCATTTTTCGAAATTTTCAAAGGGGTTAGCCTTCTCGGAATTACGGGCGAATTATTTTGAAATTTTCAAATGGGTTAGCCTTCTCGGAATTCTGGGCGCATTTTTCGAAATTTTCTTAGGGGTTAGCCTTCTCGGAATTCTGGGCGCATTTTTGAAATTTCCAAAGGGGTTAGCCTTCTCGGAATTCTGGGCGCATTTTTCGAAATTTTCAAAGGGGTTAGTCTTCTCGGAATTCTGGGCGCATTTTTGAAATTTCCAAAGGGGTTAAGCCTTCTCGGAATTCTGGCCGCATTTTTCGAAATTTTCAAAGGGGTAAGCCTTCTCGGAATTCTGGGCGCATTTTTCGAAATTTTCAAAGGGGTTAGCCTTCTCGGAATTCTGCGCGCATTTTTCGAAATTTTCAAAGGGGTTAGCCTTCTCGGAATTCTGGGCGCATTTTTGAAATTTCCAAAGGGGTTAGCCTTCTCGGATTTCTGGGCTTCCGGGCGCATTTTTCGAAATTTTCAAAGGGGTTAGCCTTCTCGGAATTACGGGCGCATTTTTCGAAATTTTGAAAGGGGTTAGCCTTCTCGGAATTCTGGGCGCATTTTTCGAAATTTTCAAAGGGGTTAGCCTTCTCGGAATTCTGGGAGCATTTATCGAAATTTTCAAAGGAGTTAGCCTTTTCGGAATTCTGAGCGCATTTTTCGAAATTTTCAAAGGGGTTAGCCTTCTCGGAATTCTGGGCGCATTTTTTGAAATTTTCAAAGGGGTTAGCCTTCTCGGAATTCTGGGCGCATTTTTCGAAATTTTCAAAGGGGTTAGCCTTCTCGGAATTCTGGGCGCATTTTTCGAAATTTTCAAAGGGGTTAGCCTTTTCGGAATTCCGGGCGCATTTTTCGAAATTTTCAAAGGGGTTAGCCTTCTCGGAATTACAGGCGCATTTTTCGAAATTTTGAAAGGGGTTAGCCTTCTCGGAATTCTGGGCGCATTTTTCGAAATTTTCAAAGGGGTTAGCCTTCTCGGAATTCTGGGCGCATTTTTCGAAATTTTCAAAGGGGTTAGCCTTCTCGGAATTCTGGGCACATTTTTCGAAATTTTCAAAGGGGTTAGCCTTCTCGGAATTCTGGGCACATTTTTCGAAATTTTCAAAGGGGTTAGCCTTCTCGGAATTCTGGGCGCATTTTTCGAAATTTTCAAAGGGGTTAGCCTTCTCGGAATTCTGGGCGCATTTTTGAAATTTCCAAAGGGGTTAGCCTTCTCGGAATGCTGGGCGCATTTTTCGAAATTTTCAAAGGGGTTAGCCTTCTCGGAATTCTGGGCGCATTTTTTGAAATTTTCAAAGGGGTTAGCCTTCTCGGAATTCTGGGCGCATTTTTCGAAATTTTCAAAGGGGTTAGCCTTCTCGGAATTCAGGGCGCATTTTTCGAAATTTTCAAAGGGGTTGGCCTTCTCGGAATTCTGGGCGCATTTTTCGAAATTTTCAAAGGGGTTGGCCTTCACGGAATTCTGGGCGCATTTATTGAAATTTTCAAAGGGGTTAGCCTTCTCGGAATTCTGGGCGCATTTCTCGAAATTTTCAAAGGGGTTAGCCTTCTCGGAATTCTGGGCGCATTTTTGAAATTTCCAAAGGGGTTAGCCTTTTCGGAATTCTGGGCGCATTTTTCGAAATTTTCAAAGGGGTTAGCCTTCTCGGAATTCTGGGCGCATTTTTTGAAATTTTCAAAGGGGTTAGCCTTCTCGGAATTCTGGGCGCATTTTTCAAAATTTTCTAAAGGGTTAGCCTTTTCGGAATTCCGGGCGCATTTTTCGAAATTTTCAAAGGGGTTAGCCTTCTCGGAATTACGGGCGCATTTTTCGAAATTTTCAAAGGGGTTAGCCTTCTCGGAATTCTGGGCGCATTTTTCGAAATTTTCAAAGGGGTTAGCCTTCTCGGAATTCTGGGCGCATTTTTCGAAATTTTCAAAGGGGTTAGCCTTCTCGGAATACTGGGAGCATTTTTCGAAATTTTCAAAGCCGTTAGCCTTCTCGGAATTCTGGGCGCATTCTTCGAAATTTTCAAAGGGGTTAGCCTTTTCGGAATTCTGGGCGCATTTTTCGAAATTTTCAAAGGGGTTAGCCTTTTCGGAATTCTGGGTGCGTTTTTCGAAATTTTCAAAGAGGTTAGCCTTTTCATAATTCGGGGCACATTTTTCGAAATTTTCAAAGGGGTTAGCCTTCTCGGAATTCTCAGCGAATTTTTCGAAATTTTAAAAGGGGTTAGCCTTCTCGGATTTCTGGGCGCATTTTTCGAAATTTTCAAAGGGGTTAGTCTTCTCGGAATTCTGGGCGCATTTTTCGAAATTTTCAAAGGGGTTAGCCTTCTCGGAATTACGGGCGAATTATTTTGAAATTTTCAAATGGGTTAGCCTTCTCGGAATTCTGGGCGCATTTTTCGAAATTTTCTTAGGGGTTAGCCTTCTCGGAATTCTGGGCGCATTTTTGAAATTTCCAAAGGGGTTAGCCTTTTCGGAATTCTGGGCGCATTTTTCGAAATTTTCAAAGGGGTTAGCCTTCTCGGAATTCTGGGCGCATTTTTTGAAATTTTCAAAGGGGTTAGCCTTCTCGGAATTCTGGGCGCATTTTTCAAAATTTTCTAAAGGGTTAGCCTTTTCGGAATTCCGGGCGCATTTTTCGAAATTTTCAAAGGGGTTAGCCTTCTCGGAATTACGGGCGCATTTTTCGAAATTTTCAAAGGGGTTAGCCTTCTCGGAATTCTGGGCGCATTTTTCGAAATTTTCAAAGGGGTTAGCCTTCTCGGAATTCTGGGCGCATTTTTCGAAATTTTCAAAGGGGTTAGCCTTCTCGGAATACTGGGAGCATTTTTCGAAATTTTCAAAGCCGTTAGCCTTCTCGGAATTCTGGGCGCATTCTTCGAAATTTTCAAAGGGGTTAGCCTTTTCGGAATTCTGGGCGCATTTTTCGAAATTTTCAAAGGGGTTAGCCTTTTCGGAATTCTGGGTGCGTTTTTCGAAATTTTCAAAGAGGTTAGCCTTTTCATAATTCGGGGCACATTTTTCGAAATTTTCAAAGGGGTTAGCCTTCTCGGAATTCTCAGCGAATTTTTCGAAATTTTAAAAGGGGTTAGCCTTCTCGGATTTCTGGGCGCATTTTTCGAAATTTTCAAAGGGGTTAGTCTTCTCGGAATTCTGGGCGCATTTTTCGAAATTTTCAAAGGGGTTAGCCTTCTCGGAATTACGGGCGAATTATTTTGAAATTTTCAAATGGGTTAGCCTTCTCGGAATTCTGGGCGCATTTTTCGAAATTTTCTTAGGGGTTAGCCTTCTCGGAATTCTGGGCGCATTTTTGAAATTTCCAAAGGGGTTAGCCTTCTCGGAATTCTGGGCGCATTTTTCGAAATTTTCAAAGGGGTTAGCCTTCTCGGAATTCTGGGCGCATTTTTGAAATTTCCAAAGGGGTTAGCCTTCTCGGATTTCTGGGCTTCCGGGCGCATTTTTCGAAATTTTCAAAGGGGTTAGCCTTCTCGGAATTACGGGCGCATTTTTCGAAATTTTGAAAGGGGTTAGCCTTCTCGGAATTCTGGGCGCATTTTTCGAAATTTTCAAAGGGGTTAGCCTTCTCGGAATTCTGGGAGCATTTATCGAAATTTTCAAAGGAGTTAGCCTTTTCGGAATTCTGAGCGCATTTTTCGAAATTTTCAAAGGGGTTAGCCTTCTCGGAATTCTGGGCGCATTTTTTGAAATTTTCAAAGAGGTTAGCCTTCTCGGAATTCTGGGCGCATTTTTCGAAATTTTCAAAGGGGTTAGCCTTCTCGGAATTCTGGGCGCATTTTTCGAAATTTTCAAAGGGGTTAGCCTTTTCGGAATTCCGGGCGCATTTTTCGAAATTTTCAAAGGGGTTAGCCTTCTCGGAATTACAGGCGCATTTTTCGAAATTTTGAAAGGGGTTAGCCTTCTCGGAATTCTGGGCGCATTTTTCGAAATTTTCATAGGGGTTAGCCTTCTCGGAATTCTGGGCGCATTTTTCGAAATTTTCAAAGGGGTTAGCCTTCTCGGAATTCTGGGCACATTTTTCGAAATTTTCAAAGGGGTTAGACTTCTCGGAATTCTGGGCACATTTTTCGAAATTTTCAAAGGGGTTAGCCTTCTCGGAATTCTGGGCGCATTTTTCGAAATTTTCAAAGGGGTTAGCCTTCTCGGAATTCTGGGCGCATTTTTGAAATTTCCAAAGGGGTTAGCCTTCTCGGAATGCTGGGCGCATTTTTCGAAATTTTCAAAGGGGTTAGCCTTCTCGGAATTCTGGGCGCATTTTTTGAAATTTTCAAAGGGGTTAGCCTTCTCGGAATTCTGGGCGCATTTTTTGAAATTTTCAAAGGGGTTAGCCTTCTCGGAATTCTGGGCGCATTTTTCGAAATTTTCAAAGGGGTTGGCCTTCTCGGAATTCTGGGCGCATTTTTCGAAATTTTCAAAGGGGTTGGCCTTCTCGGAATTCTGGGCGCATTTTTCGAAATTTTCAAAGGGGTTGGCCTTCACGGAATTCTGGGCGCATTTATTGAAATTTTCAAAGGGGTTAGCCTTCTCGGAATTCTGGGCGCATTTCTCGAAATTTTCAAAGGGGTTAGCCTTCTCGGAATTCTGGGCGCATTTTTGAAATTTGCAAAGGGGTTAGCCTTTTCGGAATTCTGGGCGCATTTTTCGAAATTTTCAAAGGGGTTAGCCTTCACGGAATTCTGGGCGCATTTTTTGAAATTTTCAAAGGGGTTAGCCTTCTCGGAATTCTGGGCGCATTTCTCGAAATTTTCAAAGGGGTTAGCCTTCTCGGAATTCTGGGCGCATTTTTGAAATTTCCAAAGGGGTTAGCCTTTTCGGAATTCTGGGCGCATTTTTCGAAATTTTCAAAGGGGTTAGCCTTCTCGGAATTCTGGGCGCATTTTTTGAAATTTTCAAAGGGGTTAGCCTTCTCGGAATTCTGGGCGCATTTTTCAAAATTTTCTAAAGGGTTAGCCTTTTCGGAATTCCGGGCACATTTTTCGAAATTTTCAAAGGGGTTAGCCTTCTCGGAATTACGGGCGCATTTTTCGAAATTTTCAAAGGGGTTAGCCTTCTCGGAATTCTGGGCGCATTTTTCGAAATTTTCAAAGGGGTTAGCCTTCTCGGAATTCTGGGCGCATTTTTCGAAATTTTCAAAGGGGTTAGCCTTCTCGGAATTCTGGGAGCATTTTTCGAAATTTTCAAAGCCGTTAGCCTTCTCGTAATTCTGGGCGCATTCTTCGAAATTTTCAAAGGGGTTAGCCTTTTCGGAATTCTGGGCGCATTTTTCGAAATTTTCAAAGGGGTTAGCCTTTTCGGAATTCTGGGTGCGTTTTTCGAAATTTTCAAAGAGGTTAGCCTTTTCATAATTCGGGGCACATTATTCGAAATTTTCAAAGGGGTTAGCCTTCTCGGAATTCTCAGCGAATTTTTCGAAATTTTAAAAGGGGTTAGCCTTCTCGGATTTCTGGGCGCATTTTTCGAAATTTTCAAAGGGGTTAGTCTTCTCGGAATTCTGGGCGCATTTTTCGAAATTTTCAAAGGGGTTAGCCTTCTCGGAATTACGGGCGAATTATTTTGAAATTTTCAAATGGGTTAGCCTTCTCGGAATTCTGGGCGCATTTTTCGAAATTTTCTTAGGGGTTAGCCTTCTCGGAATTCTGGGCGCATTTTTGAAATTTCCAAAGGGGTTAGCCTTCTCGGAATTCTGGGCGCATTTTTCGAAATTTTCAAAGGGGTTAGCCTTCTCGGAATTCTGGGCGCATTTTTGAAATTTCCAAAGGGGTTAGCCTTCTCGGAATTCTGGCCGCATTTTTCGAAATTTTCAAAGGGGTAAGCCTTCTCGGAATTCTGGGCGCATTTTTCGAAATTTTCAAAGGGGTTAGCCTTCTCGGAATTCTGGGCGCATTTTTCGAAATTTTCAAAGGGGTTAGCCTTCTCGGAATTCTGGGCGCATTTTTGAAATTTCCAAAGGGGTTAGCCTTCTCGGATTTCTGGGCTTCCGGGCGCATTTTTCGAAATTTTCAAAGGGGTTAGCCTTCTCGGAATTACGGGCGCATTTTTCGAAATTTTGAAAGGGGTTAGCCTTCTCGGAATTCTGGGCGCATTTTTCGAAATTTTCAAAGGGGTTAGCCTTCTCGGAATTCTGGGAGCATTTATCGAAATTTTCAAAGGAGTTAGCCTTTTCGGAATTCTGAGCGCATTTTTCGAAATTTTCAAAGGGGTTAGCCTTCTCGGAATTCTGGGCGCATTTTTTGAAATTTTCAAAGGGGTTAGCCTTCTCGGAATTCTGGGCGCATTTTTCGAAATTTTCAAAGGGGTTAGCCTTCTCGGAATTCTGGGCGCATTTTTCGAAATTTTCAAAGGGGTTAGCCTTTTCGGAATTCCGGGCGCATTTTTCGAAATTTTCAAAGGGGTTAGCCTTCTCGGAATTACAGGCGCATTTTTCGAAATTTTGAAAGGGGTTAGCCTTCTCGGAATTCTGGGCGCATTTTTCGAAATTTTCAAAGGGGTTAGCCTTCTCGGAATTCTGGGCGCATTTTTCGAAATTTTCAAAGGGGTTAGCCTTCTCGGAATTCTGGGCACATTTTTCGAAATTTTCAAAGGGGTTAGCCTTCTCGGAATTCTGGGCACATTTTTCGAAATTTTCAAAGGGGTTAGCCTTCTCGGAATTCTGGGCGCATTTTTCGAAATTTTCAAATGGGTTAGCCTTCTCGGAATTCTGGGCGCATTTTTGAAATTTCCAAAGGGGTTAGCCTTCTCGGAATGCTGGGCGCATTTTTCGAAATTTTCAAAGGGGTTAGCCTTCTCGGAATTCTGGGCGCATTTTTTGAAATTTTCAAAGGGGTTAGCCTTCTCGGAATTCTGGGCGCATTTTTCGAAATTTTCAAAGGGGTTAGCCTTCTCGGAATTCTGGGCGCATTTTTCGAAATTTTCAAAGGGGTTGGCCTTCTCGGAATTCTGGGCGCATTTTTCGAAATTTTCAAAGGGGTTGGCCTTCTCGGAATTCTGGGCGCATTTTTGAAATTTCCAAAGGGGTTAGCCTTCACGGAATTCTGGGCGCATTTTTCGAAATTTTCAAAGGGGTTAGCCTTCTCGGAATTCTGGGCGCATTTTTTGAAATTTTCAAAGGGGTTAGCCTTCTCGGAATTCTGGGCGCATTTTTCAAAATTTTCTAAAGGGTTAGCCTTCTCGGAATTCTGGGCGCATTTTTCGAAATTTTCAAAAGGGTTAGCCTTCTCGGAATTCTGGGCGCATTTTTGAAATTTCCAAAGGGGTTAGCCTTCTCGGAATGCTGGGCGCATTTTTCGAAATTTTCAAAGGGGTTAGCCTTCTCGGAATTCTGGGCGCATTTTTCGAAATTTTCAAAGGGGTTAGCCTTCTCGGAATTCTGGGCGCATTTTTCGAAATTTTCAAAGGGGTTAGCCTTCTCGGAATTCTGGGCGCATTTTTCGAAATTTTCAAAGGCGTTAGCCTTCTCGGAATTCTGGGCGCATGTTTTGAAATTTTCAAAGGGGTTAGCCTTCTCGGAATTCTGTGAGGAATTCTGGGCGCATTTTTCGAAATTTTCAAAGTGGTTAGCCTTCTCGGAATTCTGGGCGCATTTTTCGAAATTTTCAAAGGGGTTAGCCTTCTCGGAATTCTGGGCGCATTTTTCGAAATTTACAGAGGGGTTAGCCTTCTCGGAATTCTGGGCGCATTTTTCTAAATTTTCAAAGGGGTTAGCCTTCTCGGAATTCTGGGCGCATTTTTCGAAATTTTCAAAGGGGTTAGCCTTCTCGGAATTCTGGGCGCATTTTTCGAAATTTTCAAAGGGGTTAGCCTTCTCGGAATTCTGGGCGCATTTATCGAAATTTTCAAAGGAGTTAGCCTTTTCGGAATTCTGGGCGCATTTTTCGAAATTTTCAAAGGGGTTAGCCTTCTCGGAATTCTGGGCGCATTCTTTGAAATTTTCAAAGGGGTTAGCCTTCTCGGAATTCTGGGCTCATTTTTCGAAATTTTCAAAGAGGTTAGCCTTCTCAGAATTCTGGGCGCATTTTTCGAAATTTTCAAAGGGGTTAGCCTTCTCGGAATTCTGGGAGCATTTTTCGAAATTTTCAAAGCCGTTAGCCTTCTCGGAATTCTGGGCGCATTCTTCGAAATTTTCAAAGGGGTTAGCCTTTTCGGAATTCTGGGCGCATTTTTCGAAATTTTCAAAGGGGTTAGCCTTTTCGGAATTCTGGGTGCGTTTTTCGAAATTTTCAAAGAGGTTAGCCTTTTCATAATTCGGGGCACATTTTTCGAAATTTTCAAAGGGGTTAGCCTTCTCGGAATTCTCAGCGAATTTTTCGAAATTTTAAAAGGGGTTAGCCTTCTCGGATTTCTGGGCGCATTTTTCGAAATTTTCAAAGGGGTTAGTCTTCTCGGAATTCTGGGCGCATTTTTCGAAATTTTCAAAGGGGTTAGCCTTCTCGGAATTACGGGCGAATTATTTTGAAATTTTCAAATGGGTTAGCCTTCTCGGAATTCTGGGCGCATTTTTCGAAATTTTCTTAGGGGTTAGCCTTCTCGGAATTCTGGGCGCATTTTTGAAATTTCCAAAGGGGTTAGCCTTCTCGGAATTCTGGGCGCATTTTTTGAAATTTTCAAAGGGGTTAGCCTTCTCGGAATTCTGGGCGCATTTTTGAAATTTCCAAAGGGGTTAAGCCTTCTCGGAATTCTGGCCGCATTTTTCGAAATTTTCAAAGGGGTAAGCCTTCTCGGAATTCTGGGCGCATTTTTCGAAATTTTCAAAGGGGTTAGCCTTCTCGGAATTCTGGGCGCATTTTTCGAAATTTTCAAAGGGGTTAGCCTTCTCGGAATTCTGGGCGCATTTTTGAAATTTCCAAAGGGGTTAGCCTTCTCGGATTTCTGGGCTTCCGGGCGCATTTTTCGAAATTTTCAAAGGGGTTAGCCTTCTCGGAATTACGGGCGCATTTTTCGAAATTTTGAAAGGGGTTAGCCTTCTCGGAATTCTGGGCGCATTTTTCGAAATTTTCAAAGGGGTTAGCCTTCTCGGAATTCTGGGAGCATTTATCGAAATTTTCAAAGGAGTTAGCCTTTTCGGAATTCTGAGCGCATTTTTCGAAATTTTCAAAGGGGTTAGCCTTCTCGGAATTCTGGGCGCATTTTTTGAAATTTTCAAAGGGGTTAGCCTTCTCGGAATTCTGGGCGCATTTTTCGAAATTTTCAAAGGGGTTAGCCTTCTCGGAATTCTGGGCGCATTTTTCGAAATTTTCAAAGGGGTTAGCCTTTTCGGAATTCCGGGCGCATTTTTCGAAATTTTCAAAGGGGTTAGCCTTCTCGGAATTACAGGCGCATTTTTCGAAATTTTGAAAGGGGTTAGCCTTCTCGGAATTCTGGGCGCATTTTTCGAAATTTTCAAAGGGGTTAGCCTTCTCGGAATTCTGGGCGCATTTTTCGAAATTTTCAAAGGGGTTAGCCTTCTCGGAATTCTGGGCACATTTTTCGAAATTTTCAAAGGGGTTAGCCTTCTCGGAATTCTGGGCACATTTTTCGAAATTTTCAAAGGGGTTAGCCTTCTCGGAATTCTGGGCGCATTTTTCGAAATTTTCAAAGGGGTTAGCCTTCTCCGAATTCTGGGCGCATTTTTGAAATTTCCAAAGGGGTTAGCCTTCTCGGAATGCTGGGCGCATTTTTCGAAATTTTCAAAGGGGTTAGCCTTCTCGGAATTCTGGGCGCATTTTTTGACATTTTCAAAGGGGTTAGCCTTCTCGGAATTCTGGGCGCATTTTTCGAAATTTTCAAAGGGGTTAGCCTTCTCGGAATTCTGGGCGCATTTTTCGAAATTTTCAAAGGGGTTGGCCTTCTCGGAATTCTGGGCGCATTTTTCGAAATTTTCAAAGGGGTTGGCCTTCACGGAATTCTGGGCGCATTTATTGAAATTTTCAAAGGGGTTAGCCTTCTCGGAATTCTGGGCGCATTTCTCGAAATTTTCAAAGGGGTTAGCCTTCTCGGAATTCTGGGCGCATTTTTGAAATTTCCAAAGGGGTTAGCCTTTTCGGAATTCTGGGCGCATTTTTCGAAATTTTCAAAGGGGTTAGCCTTCTCGGAATTCTGGGCGCATTTTTTGAAATTTTCAAAGGGGTTAGCCTTCTCGGAATTCTGGGCGCATTTTTCAAAATTTTCTAAAGGGTTAGCCTTTTCGGAATTCCGGGCGCATTTTTCGAAATTTTCAAAGGGGTTAGCCTTCTCGGAATTACGGGCGCATTTTTCGAAATTTTCAAAGGGGTTAGCCTTCTCGGAATTCTGGGCGCATTTTTCGAAATTTTCAAAGGGGTTAGCCTTCTCGGAATTCTGGGCGCATTTTTCGAAATTTTCAAAGGGGTTAGCTTTCTCGGAATACTGGGAGCATTTTTCGAAATTTTCAAAGCCGTTAGCCTTCTCGGAATTCTGGGCGCATTCTTCGAAATTTTCAAAGGGGTTAGCCTTTTCGGAATTCTGGGCGCATTTTTCGAAATTTTCAAAGGGGTTAGCCTTTTCGGAATTCTGGGTGCGTTTTTCGAAATTTTCAAAGAGGTTAGCCTTTTCATAATTCGGGGCACATTTTTCGAAATTTTCAAAGGGGTTAGCCTTCTCGGAATTCTCAGCGAATTTTTCGAAATTTTAAAAGGGGTTAGCCTTCTCGGATTTCTGGGCGCATTTTTCGAAATTTTCAAAGGGGTTAGTCTTCTCGGAATTCTGGGCGCATTTTTCGAAATTTTCAAAGGGGTTAGCCTTCTCGGAATTACGGGCGAATTATTTTGAAATTTTCAAATGGGTTAGCCTTCTCGGAATTCTGGGCGCATTTTTCGAAATTTTCTTAGGGGTTAGCCTTCTCGGAATTCTGGGCGCATTTTTGAAATTTCCAAAGGGGTTAGCCTTCTCGGAATTCTGGGCGCATTTTTCGAAATTTTCAAAGGGGTTAGCCTTCTCGGAATTCTGGGCGCAATTTTGAAATTTCCAAAGGGGTTAGCCTTCTCGGAATTCTGGCCGCATTTTTCGAAATTTTCAAAGGGGTTAGCCTTCTCGGAATTCTGGGCGCATTTTTCAAAATTTTCTAAAGGGTTAGCCTTTTCGGAATTCCGGGCGCATTTTTCGAAATTTTCAAAGGGGTTAGCCTTCTCGGAATTACGGGCGCATTTTTCGAAATTTTCAAAGGGGTTAGCTTTCTCGGATTTCTGGGCTTCCGGGCGCATTTTTCGAAATTTTCAAAGGGGTTAGCCTTCTCGGAATTACGGGCGCATTTTTCGAAATTTTGAAAGGGGTTAGCCTTCTCGGAATTCTGGGCGCATTTTTCGAAATTTTCAAAGGGGTTAGCCTTCTCGGAATTCTGGGAGCATTTTTCGAAATTTTCAAAGCCGTTAGCCTTCTCGGAATTCTGGGCGCATTCTTCGAAATTTTCAAAGGGGTTAGCCTTTTCGGAATTCTGGGCGCATTTTTCGAAATTTTCAAAGGGGTTAGCCTTTTCGGAATTCTGGGTGCGTTTTTCGAAATTTTCAAAGAGGTTAGCCTTTTCATAATTCGGGGCACATTTTTCGAAATTTTCTTAGGGGTTAGCCTTCTCGGAATTCTGGGCGCATTTTTGAAATTTCCAAAGGGGTTAGCCTTCTCGGAATTCTGGGCGCATTTTTTGAAATTTTCAAAGGGGTTAGCCTTCTCGGAATTCTGGGCGCATTTTTGAAATTTCCAAGGGGTTAAGCCTTCTCGGAATTCTGGCCGCATTTTTCGAAATTTTCAAAGGGGTAAGCCTTCTCGGAATTCTGGGCGCATTTTTCGAAATTTTCAAAGGGGTTAGCCTTCTCGGAATTCTGGGCGCATTTTTCGAAATTTTCAAAGGGGTTAGCCTTCTCGGAATTCTGGGCGCATTTTTGAAATTTCCAAAGGGGTTAGCCTTCTCGGATTTCTGGGCTTCCGGGCGCATTTTTCGAAATTTTCAAAGGGGTTAGCCTTCTCGGAATTACGGGCGCATTTTTCGAAATTTTGAAAGGGGTTAGCCTTCTCGGAATTCTGGGCGCATTTTTCGAAATTTTCAAAGGGGTTAGCCTTCTCGGAATTCTGGGAGCATTTATCGAAATTTTCAAAGGAGTTAGCCTTTTCGGAATTCTGAGCGCATTTTTCGAAATTTTCAAAGGGGTTAGCCTTCTCGGAATTCTGGGCGCATTTTTTGAAATTTTCAAAGGGGTTAGCCTTCTCGGAATTCTGGGCGCATTTTTCGAAATTTTCAAAGGGGTTAGCCTTCTCGGAATTCTGGGCGCATTTTTCGAAATTTTCAAAGGGGTTAGCCTTTTCGGAATTCCGGGCGCATTTTTCGAAATTTTCAAAGGGGTTAGCCTTCTCGGAATTACAGGCGCATTTTTCGAAATTTTGAAAGGGGTTAGCCTTCTCGGAATTCTGGGCGCATTTTTCGAAATTTTCAAAGGGGTTAGCCTTCTCGGAATTCTGGGCGCATTTTTCGAAATTTTCAAAGGGGTTAGCCTTCTCGGAATTCTGGGCACATTTTTCGAAATTTTCAAAGGGGTTAGCCTTCTCGGAATTCTTTGCACATTTTTCGAAATTTTCAAAGGGGTTAGCCTTCTCGGAATTCTGGGCGCATTTTTCGAAATTTTCAAAGGGGTTAGCCTTCTCGGAATTCTGGGCGCATTTTTGAAATTTCCAAAGGGGTTAGCCTTCTCGGAATGCTGGGCGCATTTTTCGAAATTTTCAAAGGGGTTAGCCTTCTCGGAATTCTGGGCGCATTTTTTGAAATTTTCAAAGGGGTTAGCCTTCTCGGAATTCTGGGCGCATTTTTCGAAATTTTCAAAGGGGTTAGCCTTCTCGGAATTCTGGGCGCATTTTTCGAAATTTTCAAAGGGGTTGGCCTTCTCGGAATTCTGGGCGCATTTTTCGAAATTTTCAAAGGGGTTGGCCTTCACGGAATTCTGGGCGCATTTATTGAAATTTTCAAAGGGGTTAGCCTTCTCGGAATTCTGGGCGCATTTCTCGAAATTTTCAAAGGGGTTAGCCTTCTCGGAATTCTGGGCGCATTTTTGAAATTTCCAAAGGGGTTAGCCTTTTCGGAATTCTGGGCGCATTTTTCGAAATTTTCAAAGGGGTTAGCCTTCTCGGAATTCTGGGCGCATTTTTTGAAATTTTCAAAGGGGTTAGCCTTCTCGGAATTCTGGGCGCATTTTTCAAAATTTTCTAAAGGGTTAGCCTTTTCGGAATTCCGGGCGCATTTTTCGAAATTTTCAAAGGGGTTAGCCTTCTCGGAATTACGGGCGCATTTTTCGAAATTTTCAAAGGGGTTAGCCTTCTCGGAATTCTGGGCGCATTTTTCGAAATTTTCAAAGGGGTTAGCCTTCTCGGAATTCTGGGCGCATTTTTCGAAATTTTCAAAGGGGTTAGCCTTTTCGGAATTCTGGGTGCGTTTTTCGAAATTTTCAAAGAGGTTAGCCTTTTCATAATTCGGGGCACATTTTTCGAAATTTTCAAAGGGGTTAGCCTTCTCGGAATTCTCAGCGAATTTTTCGAAATTTTAAAAGGGGTTAGCCTTCTCGGATTTCTGGGCGCATTTTTCGAAATTTTCAAAGGGGTTAGTCTTCTCGGAATTCTGGGCGCATTTTTCGAAATTTTCAAAGGGGTTAGCCTTCTCGGAATTACGGGCGAATTATTTTGAAATTTTCAAATGGGTTAGCCTTCTCGGAATTCTGGGCGCATTTTTCGAAATTTTCTTAGGGGTTAGCCTTCTCGGAATTCTGGGCGCATTTTTGAAATTTCCAAAGGGGTTAGCCTTCTCGGAATTCTGGGCGCATTTTTCGAAATTTTCAAAGGGGTTAGCCTTCTCGGAATTCTGGGCGCATTTTTGAAATTTCCAAAGGGGTTAGCCTTTTCGGAATTCCGGGCGCATTTTTCGAAATTTTCAAAGGGGTTAGCCTTCTCGGAATTACAGGCGCATTTTTCGAAATTTTGAAAGGGGTTAGCCTTCTCGGAATTCTGGGCGCATTTTTCGAAATTTTCAAAGGGGTTAGCCTTCTCGGAATTCTGGGCGCATTTTTCGAAATTTTCAAAGGGGTTAGCCTTCTCGGAATTACAGGCGCATTTTTCGAAATTTTGAAAGGGGTTAGCCTTCTCGGAATTCTGGGCGCATTTTTCGAAATTTTCAAAGGGGTTAGCCTTCTCGGAATTCTGGGAGCATTTATCGAAATTTTCAAAGGAGTTAGCCTTTTCGGAATTCTGAGCGCATTTTTCGAAATTTTCAAAGGGGTTAGCCTTCTCGGAATTCTGGGCGCATTTTTTGAAATTTTCAAAGGGGTTAGCCTTCTCGGAATTCTGGGCGCATTTTTCGAAATTTTCAAAGGGGTTAGCCTTCTCGGAATTCTGGGCGCATTTTTCGAAATTTTCAAAGGGGTTAGCCTTTTCGGAATTCCGGGCGCATTTTTCGAAATTTTCAAAGGGGTTAGCCTTCTCGGAATTACAGGCGCATTTTTCGAAATTTTGAAAGGGGTTAGCCTTCTCGGAATTCTGGGCGCATTTTTCGAAATTTTCAAAGGGGTTAGCCTTCTCGGAATTCTGGGCGCATTTTTCGAAATTTTCAAAGGGGTTAGCCTTCTCGGAATTCTGGGCACATTTTTCGAAATTTTCAAAGGGGTTAGCCTTCTCGGAATTCTGGGCACATTTTTCGAAATTTTCAAAGGGGTTAGCCTTCTCGGAATTCTGGGCGCATTTTTCGAAATTTTCAAAGGGGTTAGCCTTCTCGGAATTCTGGGCGCATTTTTGAAATTTCCAAAGGGGTTAGCCTTCTCGGAATGCTGGGCGCATTTTTCGAAATTTTCAAAGGGGTTAGCCTTCTCGGAATTCTGGGCGCATTTTTTGAAATTTTCAAAGGGGTTAGCCTTCTCGGAATTCTGGGCGCATTTTTCGAAATTTTCAAAGGGGTTAGCCTTCTCGGAATTCTGGGCGCATTTTTCGAAATTTTCAAAGGGGTTGGCCTTCTCGGAATTCTGGGCGCATTTTTCGAAATTTTCAAAGGGGTTGGCCTTCACGGAATTCTGGGCGCATTTATTGAAATTTTCAAAGGGGTTAGCCTTCTCGGAATTCTGGGCGCATTTCTCGAAATTTTCAAAGGGGTTAGCCTTCTCGGAATTCTGGGCGCATTTTTGAAATTTCCAAAGGGGTTAGCCTTTTCGGAATTCTGGGCGCATTTTTCGAAATTTTCAAAGGGGTTAGCCTTCACGGAATTCTGGGCGCATTTTTTGAAATTTTCAAAGGGGTTAGCCTTCTCGTAATTCTGGGCGCATTTTTCGAAATTTTCAAAGGGGTTAGCCTTCTCGGAATTCTGGGCGCATTTTTCGAAATTTTCAAAGGGGTTGGCCTTCTCGGAATTCTGGGCGCATTTTTCGAAATTTTCAAAGGGGTTAGCCTTCTCGGAATTCTGGGCGCATTTTTCGAAATTTTCAAAGGGGTTAGCCTTCTCGGAATTCTGGGCGCATTTTTCGAAATTTTCAAAGGGGTTAGCCTTCTCGGAATTCTGGGCGCATTTTTCGAAATTTTCAAAGGGGTTAGCCTTCTCGGAATTCTGGGCGCATTTTTGAAATTTCCAAAGGGGTTAGCCTTCTCGGAATGCTGGGCGCATATTTCGAAATTTTCAAAGGAGTTAGCCTTCTCGGAATTCTGGGCGCATTTTTTGAAATTTTCAAAGGGGTTAGCCTTCTCGGAATTCTGGGCGCATTTTTCGAAATTTTCAAAGGGGTTAGCCTTCTCGGAATTCTGGGCGCATTTTTCGAAATTTTCAAAGGGGTTGGCCTTCTCGGAATTCTGGGCGCATTTTTCGAAATTTTCAAAGGGGTTGGCCTTCACGGAATTCTGGGCGCATTTATTGAAATTTTCAAAGGGGTTAGCCTTCTCGGAATTCTGGGCGCATTTCTCGAAATTTTCAAAGGGGTTAGCCTTCTCGGAATTCTGGGCGCATTTTTGAAATTTCCAAAGGGGTTAGCCTTTTCGGAATTCTGGGCGCATTTTTCGAAATTTTCAAAGGGGTTAGCCTTCTCGGAATTCTGGGCGCATTTTTTGAAATTTTCAAAGGGGTTAGCCTTCTCGGAATTCTGGGCGCATTTTTCAAAATTTTCTAAAGGGTTAGCCTTTTCGGAATTCCGGGCGCATTTTTCGAAATTTTCAAAGGGGTTAGCCTTCTCGGAATTACGGGCGCATTTTTCGAAATTTTCAAAGGGGTTAGCTTTCTCGGAATTCTGGGCGCATTTTTCGAAATTTTCAAAGGGGTTAGCCTTCTCGGAATTCTGGGCGCATTTTTCGAAATTTTCAAAGGGGTTAGCCTTCTCGGAATTCTGGGAGCATTTTTCGAAATTTTCAAAGCCGTTAGCCTTCTCGGAATTCTGGGCGCATTCTTCGAAATTTTCAAAGGGGTTAGCCTTTTCGGAATTCTGGGCGCATTTTTCGAAATTTTCAAAGGGGTTAGCCTTTTCGGAATTCTGGGTGCGTTTTTCGAAATTTTCAAAGAGGTTAGCCTTTTCATAATTCGGGGCACATTATTCGAAATTTTCAAAGGGGTTAGCCTTCTCGGAATTCTCAGCGAATTTTTCGAAATTTTAAAAGGGGTTAGCCTTCTCGGATTTCTGGGCGCATTTTTCGAAATTTTCAAAGGGGTTAGTCTTCTCGGAATTCTGGGCGCATTTTTCGAAATTTTCAAAGGGGTTAGCCTTCTCGGAATTACGGGCGAATTATTTTGAAATTTTCAAATGGGTTAGCCTTCTCGGAATTCTGGGCGCATTTTTCGAAATTTTCTTAGGGGTTAGCCTTCTCGGAATTCTGGGCGCATTTTTGAAATTTCCAAAGGGGTTAGCCTTCTCGGAATTCTGGGCGCATTTTTCGAAATTTTCAAAGGGGTTAGCCTAGACGGAATTCTGGGCGCATTTTTGAAATTTCCAAAGGGGTTAGCCTTCTCGGAATTCTGGCCGCATTTTTCGAAATTTTCAAAGGGGTAAGCCCTCTCGGAATTCTGGGCGCATTTTTCGAAATTTTCATAGGGGTTAGCCTTCTCGGAATTCTGGGCGCATTTTTCGAAATTTTCAAAGGGGTTAGCCTTCTCGGAATTCTGGGCGCATTTTTGAAATTTCCAAAGGGGTTAGCCTTCTCGGATTTCTGGGCTTCCGGGCGCATTTTTCGAAATTTTCAAAGGGGTTAGCCTTCTCGGAATTAAGGGCGCATTTTTCGAAATTTTGAAAGGGGTTAGCCTTCTCGGAATTCTGGGCGCATTTTTCGAAATTTTCAAAGGGGTTAGCCTTCTCGGAATTCTGGGAGCATTTATCGAAATTTTCAAAGGAGTTAGCCTTTTCGGAATTCTGAGCGCATTTTTCGAAATTTTCAAAGGGGTTAGCCTTCTCGGAATTCTGGGCGCATTTTTCGAAATTTTCAAAGGGGTTAGCCTTCTCGGAATTCTGGGCACATTTTTCGAAATTTTCAAAGGGGTTAGCCTTCTCGGAATTCTGGGCGCATTTTTCGAAATTTTCAAAGGGGTTAGCCTTCTCGGAATTCTGGGCGCATTTTTCGAAATTTCCAAAGGGGTTAGCCTTCTCGGAATGCTGGGCGCATTTTTCGAAATTTTCAAAGGGGTTAGCCTTCTCGGAATCTGGGCGCATTTTTTGAAATTTTCAAAGGGGTTAGCCTTCTCGGAATTCTGGGCGCATTTTTCGAAATTTTCAAAGGGGTTAGCCTTCTCGGAATTCTGGGCGCATTTTTCGAAATTTTCAAAGGGGTTGGCCTTCTCGGAATTCTGGGCGCATTTTTCGAAATTTTCAAAGGGGTTGGCCTTCACGGAATTCTGGGCGCATTTATTGAAATTTTCAAAGGGGTTAGCCTTCTCGGAATTCTGGGCGCATTTCTCGAAATTTTCAAAGGGGTTAGCCTTCTCGGAATTCTGGGCGCATTTTTGAAATTTCCAAAGGGGTTAGCCTTTTCGGAATTCTGGGCGCATTTTTCGAAATTTTCAAAGGGGTTAGCCTTCTCGGAATTCTGGGCGCATTTTTTGAAATTTTCAAAGGGGTTAGCCTTCTCGGAATTCTGGGCGCATTTTTCAAAATTTTCTAAAGGGTTAGCCTTTTCGGAATTCCGGGCGCATTTTTCGAAATTTTCAAAGGGGTTAGCCTTCTCGGAATTACGGGCGCATTTTTCGAAATTTTCAAAGGGGTTAGCCTTCTCGGAATTCTGGGCGCATTTTTCGAAATTTTCAAAGGGGTTAGCCTTCTCGGAATTCTGGGCGCATTTTTCGAAATTTTCAAAGGGGTTAGCCTTCTCGGAATTCTGGGAGCATTTTTCGAAATTTTCAAAGCCGTTAGCCTTCTCGGAATTCTGGGCGCATTCTTCGAAATTTTCAAAGGGGTTAGCCTTTTCGGAATTCTGGGCGCATTTTTCGAAATTTTCAAAGGGGTTAGCCTTTTCGGAATTCTGGGTGCGTTTTTCGAAATTTTCAAAGAGGTTAGCCTTTTCATAATTCGGGGCACATTTTTCGAAATTTTCAAAGGGGTTAGCCTTCTCGGAATTCTCAGCGAATTTTTCGAAATTTTAAAAGGGGTTAGCCTTCTCGGATTTCTGGGCGCATTTTTCGAAATTTTCAAAGGGGTTAGTCTTCTCGGAATTCTGGGCGCATTTTTCGAAATTTTCAAAGGGGTTAGCCTTCTCGGAATTACGGGCGAATTATTTTGAAATTTTCAAATGGGTTAGCCTTCTCGGAATTCTGGGCGCATTTTTCGAAATTTTCTTAGGGGTTAGCCTTCTCGGAATTCTGGGCGCATTTTTGAAATTTCCAAAGGGGTTAGCCTTCTCGGAATTCTGGGCGCATTTTTGAAATTTCCAAAGGGGTTAGCCTTCTCGGAATTCTGGCCGCATTTTTCGAAATTTTCAAAGGGGTAAGCCTTCTCGGAATTCTGGGCGCATTTTTCGAAATTTTCAAAGGGGTTAGCCTTCTCGGAATTCTGGGCGCATTTTTCGAAATTTTCAAAGGGGTTAGCCTTCTCGGAATTCTGGGCGCATTTTTGAAATTTCCAAAGGGGTTAGCCTTCTCGGATTTCTGGGCTTCCGGGCGCATTTTTCGAAATTTTCAAAGGGGTTAGCCTTCTCGGAATTCTGGGAGCATTTATCGAAATTTTCAAAGGAGTTAGCCTTTTCGGAATTCTGAGCGCATTTTTCGAAATTTTCAAAGGGGTTAGCCTTCTCGGAATTCTGGGCGCATTTTTTGAAATTTTCAAAGGGGTTAGCCTTCTCGGAATTCTGGGCGCATTTTTCGAAATTTTCAAAGGGGTTAGCCTTCTCGGAATTCTGGGCGCATTTTTCGAAATTTTCAAAGGGGTTAGCCTTTTCGGAATTCCGGGCGCATTTTTCGAAATTTTCAAAGGGGTTAGCCTTCTCGGAATTACAGGCGCATTTTTCGAAATTTTGAAAGGGGTTAGCCTTCTCGGAATTCTGGGCGCATTTTTCGAAATTTTCAAAGGGGTTAGCCTTCTCGGAATTCTGGGCGCATTTTTCGAAATTTTCAAAGGGGTTAGCCTTCTCGGAATTCTGGGCACATTTTTCGAAATTTTCAAAGGGGTTAGCCTTCTCGGAATTCTGGGCACATTTTTCGAAATTTTCAAAGGGGTTAGCCTTCTCGGAATTCTGGGCGCATTTTTCGAAATTTTCAAAGCGGTTAGCCTTCTCGGAATTCTGGGCGCACTTTTCGAAATTTTCAAAGGGGTTAGCCTTTTCGGAATTCTGGTCGCATTTTTCGAAATATTCAAAGGGGTTAGCCTTCTCGGAATTCTGGGCGCATTCTTCGAAATTTTCAAAGGGGTTAGCCTTTTCGGAATTCTGGGCGCGTTTTTCGAAATTTTCAAAGGGGTTAGCCTTCTCGGAATTAGGGGCGAATTTTTTTGAAATTGTCAAAGGGGTTAGCCTTCTCGGATTTCTGGGCGCATTTTTCGAAATTTTCTTAGGGGTTAGCCTTCTCGGAATTCTGGGCGCATTTTTGAAATTTCCAAAGGGGTTAGCCTTCTCGGAATTCTGGGTGCATTTTTCGAAATTTTCAAAGGGGATAGCCTTCTCGGAATTCTGGGAAGAGTTCTGGGCGCATTTTTCGAAATTTTCAAAGGGGTTAGCCTTCTCGGAATTACGGGCGAATTTTTTTGAAATTTTCAAAGGGGTTAGCCTTCTCGGAATTCTGGGCGCATTTTTCGAAATTTTCTTAGGGGTTAGCCTTCTCGGAATTCTGGGCGCATTTTTGAAATTTCCAAAGGGGTTACCTTCTCGGAATTCTGGGCGCATTTTTGAAATTTCGAAAGGGGTTAGCCTTCTCGGAACTCTGGGCGCATTTTTCGAAATTTTCAAAGGGGTTAGCCTTCTCGGAATTCTGGGAGCATTTATCGAAATTTTCAACGGAGTTAGCCTTTTCGGAATTCTGGGCGCATTTTTCGAAATTTTCAAAGGGGTTAGCCTTCCCGGAATTCTGGGCGCATTTTTTGAAATTTTCAAAGGGGTTAGCCTTCTCGGAATTCTGGGCGCATTTTTCGTAATTTTCAAAGGGGTTAACCTTCTCGGACTTCTGGGCGGAATTCTGGGCGGAATTCTGGGCGCATTTATCGAAATTTTCAAAGGGATTAGCCTTCTCGGAATTCTGGGCGCATTTTTCGAAATTTTCAAAGGGGTTAGCCTTCTCGGAATTCTGGGAGCATTTTTCGAAATTTTCAAAGCGGTTAGCCTTCTCGGAAATACGGGTGAATTTTTTTGAAATTTTCAAAGGGGTTAGCCTTCTCGGAATTCTGGGCTCATTTTTCGAAATTTTCAAAGGGGTTAGCCTTCTCAGAATTCTGGGCGCATTTTTCGAAATTTTCAAAGGGGTTAGCCTTCTCGGAATTCTGGGAGCATTTTTCGAAATTTTCAAAGCCGTTAGCCTTCTCGGAATTCTGGGCGCATTCTTCGAAATTTTCAAAGGGGTTAGCCTTTTCGGAATTCTGGGTGCGTTTTTCGAAATTTTCAAAGAGGTTAGCCTTTTCATAATTCGGGGCACATTTTTCGAAATTTTCAAAGGGGTTAGCCTTCTCGGAATTCTCAGCGAATTTTTCGAAATTTTAAAAGGGGTTAGCCTTCTCGGATTTCTGGGCGCATTTTTCGAAATTTTCAAAGGGGTTAGTCTTCTCGGAATTCTGGGCGCATTTTTCGAAATTTTCAAAGGGGTTAGCCTTCTCGGAATTACGGGCGAATTATTTTGAAATTTTCAAATGGGTTAGCCTTCTCGGAATTCTGGGCGCATTTTTCGAAATTTTCTTAGGGGTTAGCCTTCTCGGAATTCTGGGCGCATTTTTGAAATTTCCAAAGGGGTTAGCCTTCTCGGAATTCTGGGCGCATTTTTCGAAATTTTCAAAGGGGTTAGCCTTCTCGGAATTCTGGGCGCATTTTTGAAATTTCCAAAGGGGTTAGCCTTCTCGGAATTCTGGCCGCATTTTTCGAAATTTTCAAAGGGGTAAGCCTTCTCGGAATTCTGGGCGCATTTTTCGAAATTTTCAAAGGGGTTAGCCTTCTCGGAATTCTGGGCGCATTTTTCGAAATTTTCAAAGGGGTTAGCCTTCTCGGAATTCTGGGCGCATTTTTGAAATTTCCAAAGGGGTTAGCCTTCTCGGATTTCTGGGCTTCCGGGCGCATTTTTCGAAATTTTCAAAGGGGTTAGCCTTCTCGGAATTACGGGCGCATTTTTCGAAATTTTGAAAGGGGTTAGCCTTCTCGGAATTCTGGGCGCATTTTTCGAAATTTTCAAAGGGGTTAGCCTTCTCGGAATTCTGGGAGCATTTATCGAAATTTTCAAAGGAGTTAGCCTTTTCGGAATTCTGAGCGCATTTTTCGAAATTTTCAAAGGGGTTAGCCTTCTCGGAATTCTGGGCGCATTTTTTGAAATTTTCAAAGGGGTTAGCCTTCTCGGAATTCTGGGCGCATTTTTCAAAATTTTCTAAAGGGTTAGCCTTTTCGGAATTCCGGGCGCATTTTTCGAAATTTTCAAAGGGGTTAGCCTTCTCGGAATTACGGGCGCATTTTTCGAAATTTTCAAAGGGGTTAGCTTTCTCGGAATTCTGGGCGCATTTTTCGAAATTTTCAAAGGGGTTAGCCTTCTCGGAATTCTGGGCGCATTTTTCGAAATTTTCAAATGGGTTAGCCTTCTCGGAATTCTGGGAGCATTTTTCGAAATTTTCAAAGCCGTTAGCCTTCTCGGAATTCTGGGCGCATTCTTCGAAATTTTCAAAGGGGTTAGCCTTTTCGGAATTCTGGGCGCATTTTTCGAAATTTTCAAAGGGGTTAGCCTTTTCGGAATTCTGGGTGCGTTTTTCGAAATTTTCAAAGAGGTTAGCCTTTTCATAATTCGGGGCACATTATTCGAAATTTTCAAAGGGGTTAGCCTTCTCGGAATTCTCAGCGAATTTTTCGAAATTTTAAAAGGGGTTAGCCTTCTCGGATTTCTGGGCGCATTTTTCGAAATTTTCAAAGGGGTTAGTCTTCTCGGAATTCTGGGCGCATTTTTCGAAATTTTCAAAGGGGTTAGCCTTCTCGGAATTACGGGCGAATTATTTTGAAATTTTCAAATGGGTTAGCCTTCTCGGAATTCTGGGCGCATTTTTCGAAATTTTCTTAGGGGTTAGCCTTCTCGGAATTCTGGGCGCATTTTTGAAATTTCCAAAGGGGTTAGCCTTCTCGGAATTCTGGGCGCATTTTTCGAAATTTTCAAAGGGGTTAGCCTAGACGGAATTCTGGGCGCATTTTTGAAATTTCCAAAGGGGTTAGCCTTCTCGGAATTCTGGCCGCATTTTTCGAAATTTTCAAAGGGGTAAGCCTTCTCGGAATTCTGGGCGCATTTTTCGAAATTTTCAAAGGGGTTAGCCTTCTCGGAATTCTGGGCGCATTTTTCGAAATTTTCAAAGGGGTTAGCCTTCTCGGAATTCTGGGCGCATTTTTGAAATTTCCAAAGGGGTTAGCCTTCTCGGATTTCTGGGCTTCCGGGCGCATTTTTCGAAATTTTCAAAGGGGTTAGCCTTCTCGGAATTAAGGGCGCATTTTTCGAAATTTTGAAAGGGGTTAGCCTTCTCGGAATTCTGGGCGCATTTTTCGAAATTTTCAAAGGGGTTAGCCTTCTCGGAATTCTGGGAGCATTTATCGAAATTTTCAAAGGAGTTAGCCTTTTCGGAATTCTGAGCGCATTTTTCGAAATTTTCAAAGGGGTTAGTTAGCCTTCTCGGAATTCTGGGCGCATTTTTCGAAATTTTCAAAGGGGTTAGCCTTCTCGGAATTCTGGGCACATTTTTCGAAATTTTCAAAGGGGTTAGCCTTCTCGGAATTCTGGGCGCATTTTTCGAAATTTTCAAAGGGGTTAGCCTTCTCGGAATTCTGGGCGCATTTTTCGAAATTTCCAAAGGGGTTAGCCTTCTCGGAATGCTGGGCGCATTTTTCGATTTTTCAAAGGGGTTAGCCTTCTCGGAATCTGGGCGCATTTTTTGAAATTTTCAAAGGGGTTAGCCTTCTCGGAATTCTGGGCGCATTTTTCGAAATTTTCTTAGGGGTTAGCCTTCTCGGAATTCTGGGCGCATTTTTGAAATTTCCAAAGGGGTTAGCCTTCTCGGAATTCTGGGCGCATTTTTCGAAATTTTCAAAGGGGTTAGCCTTCTCGGAATTCTGGGCGCATTTTTGAAATTTCCAAAGGGGTTAGCCTTCTCGGAATTCTGGCCGCATTTTTCGAAATTTTCAAAGGGGTAAGCCTTCTCGGAATTCTGGGCGCATTTTTCGAAATTTTCAAAGGGGTTAGCCTTCTCGGAATTCTGGGCGCATTTTTCGAAATTTTCAAAGGGGTTAGCCTTCTCGGAATTCTGGGCGCATTTTTGAAATTTCCAAAGGGGTTAGCCTTCTCGGATTTCTGGGCTTCCGGACGCATTTTTCGAAATTTTCAAAGGGGTTAGCCTTCTCGGAATTCTGGGAGCATTTATCGAAATTTTCAAAGGAGTTAGCCTTTTCGGAATTCTGAGCGCATTTTTCGAAATTTTCAAAGGGGTTAGCCTTCTCGGAATTCTGGGCGCATTTTTTGAAATTTTCAAAGGGGTTAGCCTTCTCGGAATTCTGGGCGCATTTTTCGAAATTTTCAAAGGGGTTAGCCTTCTCGGAATTCTGGGCGCATTTTTCGAAATTTTCAAAGGGGTTAGCCTTTTCGGAATTCCGGGCGCATTTTTCGAAATTTTCAAAGGGGTTAGCCTTCTCGGAATTACAGGCGCATTTTTCGAAATTTTGAAAGGGGTTAGCCTTCTCGGAATTCTGGGCGCATTTTTCGAAATTTTCAAAGGGGTTAGCCTTCTCGGAATTCTGGGCGCATTTTTCGAAATTTTCAAAGGGGTTAGCCTTCTCGGAATTCTGGGCACATTTTTCGAAATTTTCAAAGGGGTTAGCCTTCTCGGAATTCTGGGCACATTTTTCGAAATTTTCAAAGGGGTTAGCCTTCTCGGAATTCTGGGCGCATTTTTCGAAATTTTCAAAGCGGTTAGCCTTCTCGGAATTCTGGGCGCACTTTTCGAAATTTTCAAAGGGGTTAGCCTTTTCGGAATTCTGGTCGCATTTTTCGAAATATTCAAAGGGGTTAGCCTTCTCGGAATTCTGGGCGCATTCTTCGAAATTTTCAAAGGGGTTAGCCTTTTCGGAATTCTGGGCGCGTTTTTCGAAATTTTCAAAGGGGTTAGCCTTCTCGGAATTAGGGGCGAATTTTTTTGAAATTGTCAAAGGGGTTAGCCTTCTCGGATTTCTGGGCGCATTTTTCGAAATTTTCTTAGGGGTTAGCCTTCTCGGAATTCTGGGCGCATTTTTGAAATTTCCAAAGGGGTTAGCCTTCTCGGAATTCTGGGTGCATTTTTCGAAATTTTCAAAGGGGATAGCCTTCTCGGAATTCTGGGAAGAGTTCTGGGCGCATTTTTCGAAATTTTCAAAGGGGTTAGCCTTCTCGGAATTACGGGCGAATTTTTTTGAAATTTTCAAAGGGGTTAGCCTTCTCGGAATTCTGGGCGCATTTTTCGAAATTTTCTTAGGGGTTAGCCTTCTCGGAATTCTGGGCGCATTTTTGAAATTTCCAAAGGGGTTACCTTCTCGGAATTCTGGGCGCATTTTTGAAATTTCGAAAGGGGTTAGCCTTCTCGGAACTCTGGGCGCATTTTTCGAAATTTTCAAAGGGGTTAGCCTTCTCGGAATTCTGGGAGCATTTATCGAAATTTTCAACGGAGTTAGCCTTTTCGGAATTCTGGGCGCATTTTTCGAAATTTTCAAAGGGGTTAGCCTTCCCGGAATTCTGGGCGCATTTTTTGAAATTTTCAAAGGGGTTAGCCTTCTCGGAATTCTGGGCGCATTTTTCGTAATTTTCAAAGGGGTTAACCTTCTCGGACTTCTGGGCGGAATTCTGGGCGGAATTCTGGGCGCATTTATCGAAATTTTCAAAGGGATTAGCCTTCTCGGAATTCTGGGCGCATTTTTCGAAATTTTCAAAGGGGTTAGCCTTCTCGGAATTCTGGGAGCATTTTTCGAAATTTTCAAAGCGGTTAGCCTTCTCGGAAATACGGGTGAATTTTTTTGAAATTTTCAAAGGGGTTAGCCTTCTCGGAATTCTGGGCTCATTTTTCGAAATTTTCAAAGGGGTTAGCCTTCTCAGAATTCTGGGCGCATTTTTCGAAATTTTCAAAGGGGTTAGCCATCTCGGAATTCTGGGAGCATTTTTCGAAATTTTCAAAGCCGTTAGCCTTCTCGGAATTCTGGGCGCATTCTTCGAAATTTTCAAAGGGGTTAGCCTTTTCGGAATTCTGGGTGCGTTTTTCGAAATTTTCAAAGAGGTTAGCCTTTTCATAATTCGGGGCACATTTTTCGAAATTTTCAAAGGGGTTAGCCTTCTCGGAATTCTCAGCGAATTTTTCGAAATTTTAAAAGGGGTTAGCCTTCTCGGATTTCTGGGCGCATTTTTCGAAATTTTCAAAGGGGTTAGTCTTCTCGGAATTCTGGGCGCATTTTTCGAAATTTTCAAAGGGGTTAGCCTTCTCGGAATTACGGGCGAATTATTTTGAAATTTTCAAATGGGTTAGCCTTCTCGGAATTCTGGGCGCATTTTTCGAAATTTTCTTAGGGGTTAGCCTTCTCGGAATTCTGGGCGCATTTTTGAAATTTCCAAAGGGGTTAGCCTTCTCGGAATTCTGGGCGCATTTTTCGAAATTTTCAAAGGGGTTAGCCTTCTCGGAATTCTGGGCGCATTTTTGAAATTTCCAAAGGGGTTAGCCTTCTCGGAATTCTGGCCGCATTTTTCGAAATTTTCAAAGGGGTAAGCCTTCTCGGAATTCTGGGCGCATTTTTCGAAATTTTCAAAGGGGTTAGCCTTCTCGGAATTCTGGGCGCATTTTTCGAAATTTTCAAAGGGGTTAGCCTTCTCGGAATTCTGGGCGCATTTTTGAAATTTCCAAAGGGGTTAGCCTTCTCGGATTTCTGGGCTTCCGGGCGCATTTTTCGAAATTTTCAAAGGGGTTAGCCTTCTCGGAATTACGGGCGCATTTTTCGAAATTTTGAAAGGGGTTAGCCTTCTCGGAATTCTGGGCGCATTTTTCGAAATTTTCAAAGGGGTTAGCCTTCTCGGAATTCTGGGCGCATTTTTCGAAATTTTCAAAGGGGTTGGCCTTCTCGGAATTCTGGGCGCATTTTTCGAAATTTTCAAAGGGGTTGGCCTTCACGGAATTCTGGGCGCATTTATTGAAATTTTCAAAGGGGTTAGCCTTCTCGGAATTCTGGGCGCATTTCTCGAAATTTTCAAAGGGGTTAGCCTTCTCGGAATTCTGGGCGCATTTTTGAAATTTCCAAAGGGGTTAGCCTTTTCGGAATTCTGGGCGCATTTTCGAAATTTTCAAAGGGGTTAGCCTTCTCGGAATTCTGGGCGCATTTTTTGAAATTTTCAAAGGGGTTAGCCTTCTCGGAATTCTGGGCGCATTTTTCAAAATTTTCTAAAGGGTTAGCCTTTTCGGAATTCCGGGCGCATTTTTCGAAATTTTCAAAGGGGTTAGCCTTCTCGGAATTACGGGCGCATTTTTCGAAATTTTCAAAGGGGTTAGCCTTCTCGGAATTCTGGGCGCATTTTTCGAAATTTTCAAAGGGGTTAGCCTTCTCGGAATTCTGAGCTCATTTTTCGAAATTTTCAAAGGGGTTAGCCTTCTCGGAATTCTGGGCGCATTTTTCGAAATTTTCAAAGGGGTTAGCCTTCTCGGAATTCTGGGCGCATTTTTGAAATTTCCAAAGGGGTTAGCCTTCTCGGAATGCTGGGCGCATTTTTCGAAATTTTCAAAGGGGTTAGCCTTCTCGGAATTCTGGGCGCATTTTTCGAAATTTTCAAAGGGGTTAGCCTTCTCGGAATTCTGGGCGCATTTTTCGAAATTTTCAAAGGGGTTAGCCTTCTCGGAATTCTGGGCGCATTTTTCGAAATTTTCAAAGGGGTTAGCCTTCTCGGAATTCTGGGCGCATTTTTCGAAATTTTCAAAGGGGTTAGCCTTCTCGGAATTCTGTGAGGAATTCTGGGCGCATTTTTCGAAATTTTCAAAGTGGTTAGCCTTCTCGGAATTCTGGGCGCATTTTTCGAAATTTTCAAAGGGGTTAGCCTTCTCGGAATTCTGGGCGCATTTTTCGAAATTTACAGAGGGGTTAGCCTTCTCGGAATTCTGGGCGCATTTTTCTAAATTTTCAAAGGGGTTAGCCTTCTCGGAATTCTGGGCGCATTTTTCGAAATTTTCAAAGGGGTTAGCCTTCTCGGAATTCTGGGCGCATTTTTCGAAATTTTCAAAGGGGTTAGCCTTCTCGGAATTCTGGGCGCATTTATCGAAATTTTCAAAGGAGTTAGCCTTTTCGGAATTCTGGGCGCATTTTTCGAAATTTTCAAAGGGGTTAGCCTTCTCGGAATTCTGGGCGCATTCTTTGAAATTTTCAAAGGGGTTAGCCTTCTCGGAATTCTGGGCGCATTTTTCGAAATTTTCAAAGGGGTTAGCCTTCTCGGAATTCTGGGCGCATTTTTCGAAATTTTCAAAGGTGTTAGCCTTTTCGGAATTCTGGGCGCATTTTTCGAAATTTTCAAAGGGGTTAGCCTTCTCGGAATTCTGGGCGCGTTTTTCGAAATTTTCAAAGGGGTTAGCCTTCTCGGAATTACGGGCGAATTTTTTTGAAATTGTCAAAGGGGTTAGCCTTCTCGGAATTCTGGGCGCATTTTTCGAAATTTTCTTAGGGGTTAGCCTTCTCGGAATTCTGGGCGCATTTTTGAAATTTCCAAAGGGGTTACCTTCTCGGAATTCTGGGCGCATTTTTCGAAATTTTCAAAGGGGTTAGCCTTCTCGGAATTCTGGGCGCATTTTTGAAATTTCCAAAGGGGTTAGCCTTCTCGGAATTCTGGGCGCATTTTTCGAAATTTTCAAAGGGGTTAGCCTTCTCGGAATTCTGGGAGCATTTATCGAAATTTTCAACGGAGTTAGCCTTTTCGGAATTCTGGGCGCATTTTTCGAAATTTTCAAAGGGGTTAGCCTTCCCGGAATTCTGGGCGCATTTTTTGAAATTTTCAAAGGGGTTAGCCTTCTCGGAATTCTGGGCGCATTTTTCGTAATTTTCAAAGGGGTTAACCTTCTCGGAATTCTGGGCGGAATTCTGGGCGGAATTCTGGGCGGAATTCTGGGCGCATTTATCGAAATTTTCAAAGGGATTAGCCTTCTCGGAATTCTGGGCGCATTTTTCGAAATTTTCAAAGGGGTTAGCCTTCTCGGAATTCTGGGAGCATTTTTCGAAATTTTCAAAGCGGTTAGCCTTCTCGGAAATACGGGTGAATTTTTTTGAAATTTTCAAAGGGGTTAGCCTTCTCGGAATTCTGGGCTCATTTTTCGAAATTTTCAAAGGGGTTAGCCTTCTCAGAATTCTGGGCGCATTTTTCGAAATTTTCAAAGGGGTTAGCCTTCTCGGAATTCTGGGAGCATTTTTCGAAATTTTCAAAGCCGTTAGCCTTCTCGGAATTCTGGGCGCATTCTTCGAAATTTTCAAAGGGGTTAGCCTTTTCGGAATTCTGGGCGCATTTTTCGAAATTTTCAAAGGGGTTAGCCTTTTCGGAATTCTGGGTGCGTTTTTCGAAATTTTCAAAGAGGTTAGCCTTTTCATAATTCGGGGCACATTTTTCGAAATTTTCAAAGGGGTTAGCCTTCTCGGAATTCTCAGCGAATTTTTCGAAATTTTAAAAGGGGTTAGCCTTCTCGGATTTCTGGGCGCATTTTTCGAAATTTTCAAAGGGGTTAGTCTTCTCGGAATTCTGGGCGCATTTTTCGAAATTTTCAAAGGGGTTAGCCTTCTCGGAATTACGGGCGAATTATTTTGAAATTTTCAAATGGGTTAGCCTTCTCGGAATTCTGGGCGCATTTTTCGAAATTTTCTTAGGGGTTAGCCTTCTCGGAATTCTGGGCGCATTTTTGAAATTTCCAAAGGGGTTAGCCTTCTCGGAATTCTGGGCGCATTTTTCGAAATTTTCAAAGGGGTTAGCCTTCTCGGAATTCTGGGCGCATTTTTGAAATTTCCAAAGGGGTTAAGCCTTCTCGGAATTCTGGCCGCATTTTTCGAAATTTTCAAAGGGGTAAGCCTTCTCGGAATTCTGGGCGCATTTTTCGAAATTTTCAAAGGGGTTAGCCTTCTCGGAATTCTGGGCGCATTTTTCGAAATTTTCAAAGGGGTTAGCCTTCTCGGAATTCTGGGCGCATTTTTGAAATTTCCAAAGGGGTTAGCCTTCTCGGATTTCTGGGCTTCCGGGCGCATTTTTCGAAATTTTCAAAGGGGTTAGCCTTCTCGGAATTACGGGCGCATTTTTCGAAATTTTGAAAGGGGTTAGCCTTCTCGGAATTCTGGGCGCATTTTTCGAAATTTTCAAAGGGGTTAGCCTTCTCGGAATTCTGGGAGCATTTATCGAAATTTTCAAAGGAGTTAGCCTTTTCGGAATTCTGAGCGCATTTTTCGAAATTTTCAAAGGGGTTAGCCTTCTCGGAATTCTGGGCGCATTTTTTGAAATTTTCAAAGGGGTTAGCCTTCTCGGAATTCTGGGCGCATTTTTCGAAATTTTCAAAGGGGTTAGCCTTCTCGGAATTCTGGGCGCATTTTTCGAAATTTTCAAAGGGGTTAGCCTTTTCGGAATTCCGGGCGCATTTTTCGAAATTTTCAAAGGGGTTAGCCTTCTCGGAATTACAGGCGCATTTTTCGAAATTTTGAAAGGGGTTAGCCTTCTCGGAATTCTGGGCGCATTTTTCGAAATTTTCAAAGGGGTTAGCCTTCTCGGAATTCTGGGCACATTTTTCGAAATTTTCAAAGGGGTTAGCCTTCTCAGAATTCTGGGCACATTTTTCGAAATTTTCAAAGGGGTTAGCCTTCTCGGAATTCTGGGCGCATTTTTCGAAATTTTCAAAGGGGTTAGCCTTCTCGGAATTCTGGGCGCATTTTTGAAATTTCCAAAGGGGTTAGCCTTCTCGGAATGCTGGGCGCATTTTTCGAAATTTTCAAAGGGGTTAGCCTTCTCGGAATTCTGGGCGCATTTTTTGAAATTTTCAAAGGGGTTAGCCTTCTCGGAATTCTGGGCGCATTTTTCGAAATTTTCAAAGGGGTTAGCCTTCTCGGAATTCTGGGCGCATTTTTCGAAATTTTCAAAGGGGTTGGCCTTCTCGGAATTCTGGGCGCATTTTTCGAAATTTTCAAAGGGGTTGGCCTTCACGGAATTCTGGGCGCATTTATTGAAATTTTCAAAGGGGTTAGCCTTCTCGGAATTCTGGGCGGATTTCTCGAAATTTTCAAAGGGGTTAGCCTTCTCGGAATTCTGGGCGCATTTTTGAAATTTCCAAAGGGGTTAGCCTTTTCGGAATTCTGGGCGCATTTTTCGAAATTTTCAAAGGGGTTAGCCTTCTCGGAATTACGGGCGAATTATTTTGAAATTTTCAAATGGGTTAGCCTTCTCGGAATTCTGGGCGCATTTTCCGAAATTTTCTTAGGGGTTAGCCTTCTCGGAATTCTGGGCGCATTTTTGAAATTTCCAAAGGGGTTAGCCTTCTCGGAATTCTGGGCGCATTTTTGAAATTTCCAAAGGGGTTAGCCTTCTCGGATTTCTGGGCTTCCGGGCGCATTTTTCGAAATTTTCAAAGGGGTTAGCCTTCTCGGAATTACGGGCGCATTTTTCGAAATTTTGAAAGGGGTTAGCCTTCTCGGAATTCTGGGCGCATTTTTGAAATTTCCAAAGGGGTTACCTTCTCGGAATTCTGGGCGCATTTTTCGAAATTTTCAAAGGGGTTAGCCTTCTCGGAATTCTGGGCGCATTTTTGAAATTTCCAAAGGGGTTAGCCTTCTCGGAATTCTGGGCGCATTTTTCGAAATTTTCAAAGGGGTTAGCCTTCTCGGAATTCTGGGAGCATTTATCGAAATTTTCAACGGAGTTAGCCTTTTCGGAATTCTGGGCGCATTTTTCGAAATTTTCAAAGGGGTTAGCCTTCCCGGAATTCTGGGCGCATTTTTTGAAATTTTCAAAGGGGTTAGCCTTCTCGGAATTCTGGGCGCATTTTTCGTAATTTTCAAAGGGGTTAACCTTCTCGGAATTCTGGGCGGAATTCTGGGCGGAATTCTGGGTCGAATTCTGGGCGCATTTATCGAAATTTTCAAAGGGATTAGCCTTCTCGGAATTCTGGGCGCATTTTTCGAAATTTTCAAAGGGGTTAGCCTTCTCGGAATTCTGGGAGCATTTTTCGAAATTTTCAAAGCGGTTAGCCTTCTCGGAAATACGGGTGAATTTTTTTGAAATTTTCAAAGGGGTTAGCCTTCTCGGAATTCTGGGCTCATTTTTCGAAATTTTGAAAGGGGTTAGCCTTCTCAGAATTCTGGGCGCATTTTTCGAAATTTTCAAAGGGGTTAGCCTTCTCGGAATTCTGGGAGCATTTTTCGAAATTTTCAAAGCCGTTAGCCTTCTCGGAATTCTGGGCGCATTCTTCGAAATTTTCAATGGGGTTAGCCTTTTCGGAATTCTGGGCGCATTTTTCGAAATTTTCAAAGGGGTAAGCCTTCTCGGAATTCTGGGCGCATTTTTCGAAATTTTCAAAGGGGTTAGCCTTCTCGGAATTCTGGGCGCATTTTTCGAAATTTTCAAAGGGGTTAGCCTTCTCGGAATTCTCAGCGAATTTTTCGAAATTTTAAAAGGGGTTAGCCTTCTCGGATTTCTGGGCGCATTTTTCGAAATTTTCAAAGGGGTTAGTCTTCTCGGAATTCTGGGCGCATTTTTCGAAATTTTCAAAGGGGTTAGCCTTCTCGGAATTACGGGCGAATTATTTTGAAATTTTCAAATGGGTTAGCCTTCTCGGAATTCTGGGCGCATTTTTCGAAATTTTCTTAGGGGTTAGCCTTCTCGGAATTCTGCGCGCATTTTTCGAAATTTTCAAAGGGGTTAGCCTTCTCGGAATTCTGGGCGCATTTTTGAAATTTCCAAAGGGGTTAGCCTTCTCGGATTTCTGGGCTTCCGGGCGCATTTTTCGAAATTTTCAAAGGGGTTAGCCTTCTCGGAATTACGGGCGCATTTTTCGAAATTTTGAAAGGGGTTAGCCTTCTCGGAATTCTGGGCGCATTTTTCGAAATTTTCAAAGGGGTTAGCCTTCTCGGAATTCTGGGAGCATTTATCGAAATTTTCAAAGGAGTTAGCCTTTTCGGAATTCTGAGCGCATTTTTCGAAATTTTCAAAGGGGTTAGCCTTCTCGGAATTCTGGGCGCATTTTTTGAAATTTTCAAAGGGGTTAGCCTTCTCGGAATTCTGGGCGCATTTTTCGAAATTTTCAAAGGGGTTAGCCTTCTCGGAATTCTGGGCGCATTTTTCGAAATTTTCAAAGGGGTTAGCCTTTTCGGAATTCCGGGCGCATTTTTCGAAATTTTCAAAGGGGTTAGCCTTCTCGGAATTACAGGCGCATTTTTCGAAATTTTGAAAGGGGTTAGCCTTCTCGGAATTCTGGGCGCATTTTTCGAAATTTTCAAAGGGGTTAGCCTTCTCGGAATTCTGGGCGCATTTTTCGAAATTTTCAAAGGGGTTAGCCTTCTCGGAATTCTGGGCACATTTTTCGAAATTTTCAAAGGGGTTAGCCTTCTCGGAATTCTGGGCACATTTTTCGAAATTTTCAAAGGGGTTAGCCTTCTCGGAATTCTGGGCGCATTTTTCGAAATTTTCAAAGGGGTTAGCCTTCTCGGAATTCTGGGCGCATTTTTGAAATTTCCAAAGGGGTTAGCCTTCTCGGAATGCTGGGCGCATTTTTCGAAATTTTCAAAGGGGTTAGCCTTCTCGGAATTCTGGGCGCATTTTTTGAAATTTTCAAAGGGGTTAGCCTTCTCGGAATTCTGGGCGCATTTTTCGAAATTTTCAAAGGGGTTAGCCTTCTCGGAATTCAGGGCGCATTTTTCGAAATTTTCAAAGGGGTTGGCCTTCTCGGAATTCTGGGCGCATTTTTCGAAATTTTCAAAGGGGTTGGCCTTCACGGAATTCTGGGCGCATTTATTGAAATTTTCAAAGGGGTTAGCCTTCTCGGAATTCTGGGCGCATTTCTCGAAATTTTCAAAGGGGTTAGCCTTCTCGGAATTCTGGGCGCATTTTTGAAATTTCCAAAGGGGTTAGCCTTTTCGGAATTCTGGGCGCATTTTTCGAAATTTTCAAAGGGGTTAGCCTTCTCGGAATTCTGGGCGCATTTTTTGAAATTTTCAAAGGGGTTAGCCTTCTCGGAATTCTGGGCGCATTTTTCAAAATTTTCTAAAGGGTTAGCCTTTTCGGAATTCCGGGCGCATTTTTCGAAATTTTCAAAGGGGTTAGCCTTCTCGGAATTACGGGCGCATTTATTCGAAATTTTCAAAGGGGTTAGCCTTCTCGGAATTCTGGGCGCATTTTTCGAAATTTTCAAAGGGGTTAGCCTTCTCGGAATTCTGGGCGCATTTTTCGAAATTTTCAAAGGGGTTAGCCTTCTCGGAATACTGGGAGCATTTTTCGAAATTTTCAAAGCCGTTAGCCTTCTCGGAATTCTGGGCGCATTCTTCGAAATTTTCAAAGGGGTTAGCCTTTTCGGAATTCTGGGCGCATTTTTCGAAATTTTCAAAGGGGTTAGCCTTTTCGGAATTCTGGGTGCGTTTTTCGAAATTTTCAAAGAGGTTAGCCTTTTCATAATTCGGGGCACATTTTTCGAAATTTTCAAAGTGGTTAGCCTTCTCGGAATTCTCAGCGAATTTTTCGAAATTTTAAAAGGGGTTAGCCTTCTCGGATTTCTGGGCGCATTTTTCGAAATTTTCAAAGGGGTTAGTCTTCTCGGAATTCTGGGCGCATTTTTCGAAATTTTCAAAGGGGTTAGCCTTCTCGGAATTACGGGCGAATTATTTTGAAATTTTCAAATGGGTTAGCCTTCTCGGAATTCTGGGCGCATTTTTCGAAATTTTCTTAGGGGTTAGCCTTCTCGGAATTCTGGGCGCATTTTTGAAATTTCCAAAGGGGTTAGCCTTCTCGGAATTCTGGGCGCATTTTTCGAAATTTTCAAAGGGGTTAGCCTTCTCGGAATTCTGGGCGCATTTTTGAAATTTCCAAAGGGGTTAGCCTTCTCGGAATTCTGGCCGCATTTTTCGAAATTTTCAAAGGGGTAAGCCTTCTCGGAATTCTGGGCGCATTTTTCGAAATTTTCAAAGGGGTTAGCCTTCTCGGAATTCTGGGCGCATTTTTCGAAATTTTCAAAGGGGTTAGCCTTCTCGGAATTCTGGGCGCATTTTTGAAATTTCCAAAGGGGTTAGCCTTCTCGGATTTCTGGGCTTCCGGGCGCATTTTTCGAAATTTTCAAAGGGGTTAGCCTTCTCGGAATTACGGGCGCATTTTTCGAAATTTTGAAAGGGGTTAGCCTTCTCGGAATTCTGGGCGCATTTTTCGAAATTTTCAAAGGGGTTAGCCTTCTCGGAATTCTGGGAGCATTTATCGAAATTTTCAAAGGAGTTAGCCTTTTCGGAATTCTGAGCGCATTTTTCGAAATTTTCAAAGGGGTTAGCCTTCTCGGAATTCTGGGCGCATTTTTTGAAATTTTCAAAGAGGTTAGCCTTCTCGGAATTCTGGGCGCATTTTTCGAAATTTTCAAAGGGGTTAGCCTTCTCGGAATTCTGGGCGCATTTTTCGAAATTTTCAAAGGGGTTAGCCTTTTCGGAATTCCGGGCGCATTTTTCGAAATTTTCAAAGGGGTTAGCCTTCTCGGAATTACAGGCGCATTTTTCGAAATTTTGAAAGGGGTTAGCCTTCTCGGAATTCTGGGCGCATTTTTCGAAATTTTCATAGGGGTTAGCCTTCTCGGAATTCTGGGCGCATTTTTCGAAATTTTCAAAGGGGTTAGCCTTCTCGGAATTCTGGGCACATTTTTCGAAATTTTCAAAGGGGTTAGACTTCTCGGAATTCTGGGCACATTTTTCGAAATTTTCAAAGGGGTTAGCCTTCTCGGAATTCTGGGCGCATTTTTCGAAATTTTCAAAGGGGTTAGCCTTCTCGGAATTCTGGGCGCATTTTTGAAATTTCCAAAGGGGTTAGCCTTCTCGGAATGCTGGGCGCATTTTTCGAAATTTTCAAAGGGGTTAGCCTTCTCGGAATTCTGGGCGCATTTTTTGAAATTTTCAAAGGGGTTAGCCTTCTCGGAATTCTGGGCGCATTTTTTGAAATTTTCAAAGGGGTTAGCCTTCTCGGAATTCTGGGCGCATTTTTCGAAATTTTCAAAGGGGTTGGCCTTCTCGGAATTCTGGGCGCATTTTTCGAAATTTTCAAAGGGGTTGTCCTTCTCGGAATTCTGGGCGCATTTTTCGAAATTTTCAAAGGGGTTGGCCTTCACGGAATTCTGGGCGCATTTATTGAAATTTTCAAAGGGGTTAGCCTTCTCGGAATTCTGGGCGCATTTCTCGAAATTTTCAAAGGGGTTAGCCTTCTCGGAATTCTGGGCGCATTTTTGAAATTTCCAAAGGGGTTAGCCTTTTCGGAATTCTGGGCGCATTTTTCGAAATTTTCAAAGGGGTTAGCCTTCACGGAATTCTGGGCGCATTTTTTGAAATTTTCAAAGGGGTTAGCCTTCTCGGAATTCTGGGCGCATTTCTCGAAATTTTCAAAGGGGTTAGCCTTCTCGGAATTCTGGGCGCATTTTTGAAATTTCCAAAGGGGTTAGCCTTTTCGGAATTCTGGGCGCATTTTTCGAAATTTTCAAAGGGGTTAGCCTTCTCGGAATTCTGGGCGCATTTTTTGAAATTTTCAAAGGGGTTAGCCTTCTCGGAATTCTGGGCGCATTTTTCAAAATTTTCTAAAGGGTTAGCCTTTTCGGAATTCCGGGCGCATTTTTCGAAATTTTCAAAGGGGTTAGCCTTCTCGGAATTACGGGCGCATTTTTCGAAATTTTCAAAGGGGTTAGCCTTCTCGGAATTCTGGGCGCATTTTTCGAAATTTTCAAAGGGGTTAGCCTTCTCGGAATTCTGGGCGCATTTTTCGAAATTTTCAAAGGGGTTAGCCTTCTCGGAATTCTGGGAGCATTTTTCGAAATTTTCAAAGCCGTTAGCCTTCTCGGAATTCTGGGCGCATTCTTCGAAATTTTCAAAGGGGTTAGCCTTTTCGGAATTCTGGGCGCATTTTTCGAAATTTTCAAAGGGGTTAGCCTTTTCGGAATTCTGGGTGCGTTTTTCGAAATTTTCAAAGAGGTTAGCCTTTTCATAATTCGGGGCACATTATTCGAAATTTTCAAAGGGGTTAGCCTTCTCGGAATTCTCAGCGAATTTTTCGAAATTTTAAAAGGGGTTAGCCTTCTCGGATTTCTGGGCGCATTTTTCGAAATTTTCAAAGGGGTTAGTCTTCTCGGAATTCTGGGCGCATTTTTCGAAACTTTCAAAGGGGTTAGCCTTCTCGGAATTACGGGCGAATTATTTTGAAATTTTCAAATGGGTTAGCCTTCTCGGAATTCTGGGCGCATTTTTCGAAATATTCTTAGGGGTTAGCCTTCTCGGAATTCTGGGCGCATTTTTGAAATTTCCAAAGGGGTTAGCCTTCTCGGAATTCTGGGCGCATTTTTCGAAATTTTCAAAGGGGTTAGCCTTCTCGGAATTCTGGGCGCATTTTTGAAATTTCCAAAGGGGTTAGCCTTCTCGGAATTCTGGCCGCATTTTTCGAAATTTTCAAAGGGGTAAGCCTTCTCGGAATTCTGGGCGCATTTTTCGAAATTTTCAAAGGGGTTAGCCTTCTCGGAATTCTGGGCGCATTTTTCGAAATTTTCAAAGGGGTTAGCCTTCTCGGAATTCTGGGCGCATTTTTGAAATTTCCAAAGGGGTTAGCCTTCTCGGATTTCTGGGCTTCCGGGCGCATTTTTCGAAATTTTCAAAGGGGTTAGCCTTCTCGGAATTACGGGCGCATTTTTCGAAATTTTGAAAGGGGTTAGCCTTCTCGGAATTCTGGGCGCATTTTTCGAAATTTTCAAAGGGGTTAGCCTTCTCGGAATTCTGGGAGCATTTATCGAAATTTTCAAAGGAGTTAGCCTTTTCGGAATTCTGAGCGCATTTTTCGAAATTTTCAAAGGGGTTAGCCTTCTCGGAATTCTGGGCGCATTTTTTGAAATTTTCAAAGGGGTTAGCCTTCTCGGAATTCTGGGCGCATTTTTCGAAATTTTCAAAGGGGTTAGCCTTCTCGGAATTCTGGGCGCATTTTTCGAAATTTTCAAAGGGGTTAGCCTTTTCGGAATTCCGGGCGCATTTTTCGAAATTTTCAAAGGGGTTAGCCTTCTCGGAATTACAGGCGCATTTTTCGAAATTTTGAAAGGGGTTAGCCTTCTCGGAATTCTGGGCGCATTTTTCGAAATTTTCAAAGGGGTTAGCCTTCTCGGAATTCTGGGCGCATTTTTCGAAATTTTCAAAGGGGTTAGCCTTCTCGGAATTCTGGGCACATTTTTCGAAATTTTCAAAGGGGTTAGCCTTCTCGGAATTCTGGGCACATTTTTCGAAATTTTCAAAGGGGTTAGCCTTCTCGGAATTCTGGGCGCATTTTTCGAAATTTTCAAAGGGGTTAGCCTTCTCGGAATTCTGGGCGCATTTTTGAAATTTCCAAAGGGGTTAGCCTTCTCGGAATGCTGGGCGCATTTTTCGAAATTTTCAAAGGGGTTAGCCTTCTCGGAATTCTGGGCGCATTTTTTTGAAATTTTCAAAGGGGTTAGCCTTCTCGGAATTCTGGGCGCATTTTTCGAAATTTTCAAAGGGGTTAGCCTTCTCGGAATTCTGGGCGCATTTTTCGAAATTTTCAAAGGGGTTGGCCTTCTCGGAATTCTGGGCGCATTTTTCGAAATTTTCAAAGGGGTTGGCCTTCTCGGAATTCTGGGCGCATTTTTGAAATTTCCAAAGGGGTTAGCCTTCACGGAATTCTGGGCGCATTTTTCGAAATTTTCAAAGGGGTTAGCCTTCTCGGAATTCTGGGCGCATTTTTTGAAATTTTCAAAGGGGTTAGCCTTCTCGGAATTCTGGGCGCATTTTTCAAAATTTTCTAAAGGGTTAGCCTTCTCGGAATTCTGGGCGCATTTTTCGAAATTTTCAAAAGGGTTAGCCTTCTCGGAATTCTGGGCGCATTTTTGAAATTTCCAAAGGGGTTAGCCTTCTCGGAATGCTGGGCGCATTTTTCGAAATTTTCAAAGGGGTTAGCCTTCTCGGAATTCTGGGCGCATTTTTCGAAATTTTCAAAGGGGTTAGCCTTCTCGGAATTCTGGGCGCATTTTTCGAAATTTTCAAAGGGGTTAGCCTTCTCGGAATTCTGGGCGCATTTTTCGAAATTTTCAAAGGGGTTAGCCTTCTCGGAATTCTGGGCGCATTTTTTGAAATTTTCAAAGGGGTTAGCCTTCTCGGAATTCCGTGAGGAATTCTGGGCGCATTTTTCGAAATTTTCAAAGTGGTTAGCCTTCTCGGAATTCTGGGCGCATTTTTCGAAATTTTCAAAGGGGTTAGCCTTCTCGGAATTCTGGGCGCATTTTTCGAAATTTACAGAGGGGTTAGCCTTCTCGGAATTCTGGGCGCATTTTTCTAAATTTTCAAAGGGGTTAGCCTTCTCGGAATTCTGGGCGCATTTTTCGAAATTTTCAAAGGGGTTAGCCTTCTCGGAATTCTGGGCGCATTTTTCGAAATTTTCAAAGGGGTTAGCCTTCTCGGAATTCTGGGCGCATTTATCGAAATTTTCAAAGGAGTTAGCCTTTTCGGAATTCTGGGCGCATTTTTCGAAATTTTCAAAGGGGTTAGCCTTCTCGGAATTCTGGGCGCATTCTTTGAAATTTTCAAAGGGGTTAGCCTTCTCGGAATTCTGGGCTCATTTTTCGAAATTTTCAAAGAGGTTAGCCTTCTCAGAATTCTGGGCGCATTTTTCGAAATTTTCAAAGGGGTTAGCCTTCTCGGAATTCTGGGAGCATTTTTCGAAATTTTCAAAGCCGTTAGCCTTCTCGGAATTCTGGGCGCATTCTTCGAAATTTTCAAAGGGGTTAGCCTTTTCGGAATTCTGGGCGCATTTTTCGAAATTTTCAAAGGGGTTAGCCTTTTCGGAATTCTGGGTGCGTTTTTCGAAATTTTCAAAGAGGTTAGCCTTTTCATAATTCGGGGCACATTTTTCGAAATTTTCAAAGGGGTTAGCCTTCTCGGAATTCTCAGCGAATTTTTCGAAATTTTAAAAGGGGTTAGCCTTCTCGGATTTCTGGGCGCATTTTTCGAAATTTTCAAAGGGGTTAGTCTTCTCGGAATTCTGGGCGCATTTTTCGAAATTTTCAAAGGGGTTAGCCTTCTCGGAATTACGGGCGAATTATTTTGAAATTTTCAAATGGGTTAGCCTTCTCGGAATTCTGGGCGCATTTTTCGAAATTTTCTTAGGGGTTAGCCTTCTCGGAATTCTGGGCGCATTTTTGAAATTTCCAAAGGGGTTAGCCTTCTCGGAATTCTGGGCGCATTTTTTGAAATTTTCAAAGGGGTTAGCCTTCTCGGAATTCTGGGAGCATTTTTGAAATTTCCAAAGGGGTTAAGCCTTCTCGGAATTCTGGCCGCATTTTTCGAAATTTTCAAAGGGGTAAGCCTTCTCGGAATTCTGGGCGCATTTTTCGAAATTTTCAAAGGGGTTAGCCTTCTCGGAATTCTGGGCGCATTTTTCGAAATTTTCAAAGGGGTTAGCCTTCTCGGAATTCTGGGCGCATTTTTGAAATTTCCAAAGGGGTTAGCCTTCTCGGATTTCTGGGCTTCCGGGCGCATTTTTCGAAATTTTCAAAGGGGTTAGCCTTCTCGGAATTACGGGCGCATTTTTCGAAATTTTGAAAGGGGTTAGCCTTCTCGGAATTCTGGGCGCATTTTTCGAAATTTTCAAAGGGGTTAGCCTTCTCGGAATTCTGGGAGCATTTATCGAAATTTTCAAAGGAGTTAGCCTTTTCGGAATTCTGAGCGCATTTTTCGAAATTTTCAAAGGGGTTAGCCTTCTCGGAATTCTGGGCGCATTTTTTGAAATTTTCAAAGGGGTTAGCCTTCTCGGAATTCTGGGCGCATTTTTCGAAATTTTCAAAGGGGTTAGCCTTCTCGGAATTCTGGGCGCATTTTTCGAAATTTTCAAAGGGGTTAGCCTTTTCGGAATTCCGGGCGCATTTTTCGAAATTTTCAAAGGGGTTAGCCTTCTAGGAATTACAGGCGCATTTTTCGAAATTTTGAAAGGGGTTAGCCTTCTCGGAATTCTGGGCGCATTTTTCGAAATTTTCAAAGGGGTTAGCCTTCTCGGAATTCTGGGCGCATTTTTCGAAATTTTCAAAGGGGTTAGCCTTCTCGGAATTCTGGGCACATTTTTCGAAATTTTCAAAGGGGTTAGCCTTCTCGGAATTCTGGGCACATTTTTCGAAATTTTCAAAGGGGTTAGCCTTCTCGGAATTCTGGGCGCATTTTTCGAAATTTTCAAAGGGGTTAGCCTTCTCCGAATTCTGGGCGCATTTTTGAAATTTCCAAAGGGGTTAGCCTTCTCGGAATGCTGGGCGCATTTTTCGAAATTTTCAAAGGGGTTAGCCTTCTCGGAATTCTGGGCGCATTTTTTGAAATTTTCAAAGGGGTTAGCCTTCTCGGAATTCTGGGCGCATTTTTCGAAATTTTCAAAGGGGTTAGCCTTCTCGGAATTCTGGGCGCATTTTTCGAAATTTTCAAAGGGGTTGGCCTTCTCGGAATTCTGGGCGCATTTTTCGAAATTTTCAAAGGGGTTGGCCTTCACGGAATTCTGGGCGCATTTATTGAAATTTTCAAAGGGGTTAGCCTTCTCGGAATTCTGGGCGCATTTCTCGAAATTTTCAAAGGGGTTAGCCTTCTCGGAATTCTGGGCGCATTTTTGAAATTTCCAAAGGGGTTAGCCTTTTCGGAATTCTGGGCGCATTTTTCGAAATTTTCAAAGGGGTTAGCCTTCTCGGAATTCTGGGCGCATTTTTTGAAATTTTCAAAGGGGTTAGCCTTCTCGGAATTCTGGGCGCATTTTTCAAAATTTTCTAAAGGGTTAGCCTTTTCGGAATTCCGGGCGCATTTTTCGAAATTTTCAAAGGGGTTAGCCTTCTCGGAATTACGGGCGCATTTTTCGAAATTTTCAAAGGGGTTAGCCTTCTCGGAATTCTGGGCGCATTTTTCGAAATTTTCAAAGGGGTTAGCCTTCTCGGAATTCTGGGCGCATTTTTCGAAATTTTCAAAGGGGTTAGCTTTCTCGGAATACTGGGAGCATTTTTCGAAATTTTCAAAGCCGTTAGCCTTCTCGGAATTCTGGGCGCATTCTTCGAAATTTTCAAAGGGGTTAGCCTTTTCGGAATTCTGGGCGCATTTTTCGAAATTTTCAAAGGGGTTAGCCTTTTCGGAATTCTGGGTGCGTTTTTCGAAATTTTCAAAGAGGTTAGCCTTTTCATAATTCGGGGCACATTTTTCGAAATTTTCAAAGGGGTTAGCCTTCTCGGAATTCTCAGCGAATTTTTCGAAATTTTAAAAGGGGTTAGCCTTCTCGGATTTCTGGGCGCATTTTTCGAAATTTTCAAAGGGGTTAGTCTTCTCGGAATTCTGGGCGCATTTTTCGAAATTTTCAAAGGGGTTAGCCTTCTCGGAATTACGGGCGAATTATTTTGAAATTTTCAAATGGGTTAGCCTTCTCGGAATTCTGGGCGCATTTTTCGAAATTTTCTTAGGGGTTAGCCTTCTCGGAATTCTGGGCGCATTTTTGAAATTTTCAAAGGGGTTAGCCTTCTCGGAATTCTGGGCGCATTTTTGAAATTTCCAAAGGGGTTAGCCTTCTCGGAATTCTGGCCGCATTTTTCGAAATTTTCAAAGGGGTAAGCCTTCTCGGAATTCTGGGCGCATTTTTCGAAATTTTCAAAGGGGTTAGCCTTCTCGGAATTCTGGGCGCATTTTTCGAAATTTTCAAAGGGGTTAGCCTTCTCGGAATTCTGGGCGCATTTTTGAAATTTCCAAAGGGGTTAGCCTTCTCGGATTTCTGGGCTTCCGGGCGCATTTTTCGAAATTTTCAAAGGGGTTAGCCTTCTCGGAATTACGGGCGCATTTTTCGAAATTTTGAAAGGGGTTAGCCTTCTCGGAATTCTGGGCGCATTTTTCGAAATTTTCAAAGGGGTTAGCCTTCTCGGAATTCTGGGAGCATTTTTCGAAATTTTCAAAGCCGTTAGCCTTCTCGGAATTCTGGGCGCATTCTTCGAAATTTTCAAAGGGGTTAGCCTTTTCGGAATTCTGGGCGCATTTTTCGAAATTTTCAAAGGGGTTAGCCTTTTCGGAATTCTGGGTGCGTTTTTCGAAATTTTCAAAGAGGTTAGCCTTTTCATAATTCGGGGCACATTTTTCGAAATTTTCAAAGGGGTTAGCCTTCTCGGAATTCTCAGCGAATTTTTCGAAATTTTAAAAGGGGTTAGCCTTCTCGGATTTCTGGGCGCATTTTTCGAAATTTTCAAAGGGGTTAGTCTTCTCGGAATTCTGGGCGCATTTTTCGAAATTTTCAAAGGGGTTAGCCTTCTCGGAATTACGGGCGAATTATTTTGAAATTTTCAAATGGGTTAGCCTTCTCGGAATTCTGGGCGCATTTTTCGAAATTTTCTTAGGGGTTAGCCTTCTCGGAATTCTGGGCGCATTTTTGAAATTTCCAAAGGGGTTAGCATTCTCGGAATTCTGGGCGCATTTTTTGAAATTTTCAAAGGGGTTAGCCTTCTCGGAATTCTGGGCGCATTTTTGAAATTTCCAAAGGGGTTAAGCCTTCTCGGAATTCTGGCCGCATTTTTCGAAATTTTCAAAGGGGTAAGCCTTCTCGGAATTCTGGGCGCATTTTTCGAAATTTTCAAAGGGGTTAGCCTTCTCGGAATTCTGGGCGCATTTTTCGAAATTTTCAAAGGGGTTAGCCTTCTCGGAATTCTGGGCGCATTTTTGAAATTTCCAAAGGGGTTAGCCTTCTCGGATTTCTGGGCTTCCGGGCGCATTTTTCGAAATTTTCAAAGGGGTTAGCCTTCTCGGAATTACGGGCGCATTTTTCGAAATTTTGAAAGGGGTTAGCCTTCTCGGAATTCTGGGCGCATTTTTCGAAATTTTCAAAGGGGTTAGCCTTCTCGGAATTCTGGGAGCATTTATCGAAATTTTCAAAGGAGTTAGCCTTTTCGGAATTCTGAGCGCATTTTTCGAAATTTTCAAAGGGGTTAGCCTTCTCGGAATTCTGGGCGCATTTTTTGAAATTTTCAAAGGGGTTAGCCTTCTCGGAATTCTGGGCGCATTTTTCGAAATTTTCAAAGGGGTTAGCCTTCTCGGAATTCTGGGCGCATTTTTCGAAATTTTCAAAGGGGTTAGCCTTTTCGGAATTCCGGGCGCATTTTTCGAAATTTTCAAAGGGGTTAGCCTTCTCGGAATTACAGGCGCATTTTTCGAAATTTTGAAAGGGGTTAGCCTTCTCGGAATTCTGGGCGCATTTTTCGAAATTTTCAAAGGGGTTAGCCTTCTCGGAATTCTGGGCGCATTTTTCGAAATTTTCAAAGGGGTTAGCCTTCTCGGAATTCTGGGCACATTTTTCGAAATTTTCAAAGGGGTTAGCCTTCTCGGAATTCTGGGCACATTTTTCGAAATTTTCAAAGGGGTTAGCCTTCTCGGAATTCTGGGCGCATTTTTCGAAATTTTCAAAGGGGTTAGCCTTCTCGGAATTCTGGGCGCATTTTTGAAATTTCCAAAGGGGTTAGCCTTCTCGGAATGCTGGGCGCATTTTTCGAAATTTTCAAAGGGGTTAGCCTTCTCGGAATTCTGGGCGCATTTTTTGAAATTTTCAAAGGGGTTAGCCTTCTCGGAATTCTGGGCGCATTTTTCGAAATTTTCAAAGGGGTTAGCCTTCTCGGAATTCTGGGCGCATTTTTCGAAATTTTCAAAGGGGTTGGCCTTCTCGGAATTCTGGGCGCATTTTTCGAAATTTTCAAAGGGGTTGGCCTTCACGGAATTCTGGGCGCATTTATTGAAATTTTCAAAGGGGTTAGCCTTCTCGGAATTCTGGGCGCATTTCTCGAAATTTTCAAAGGGGTTAGCCTTCTCGGAATTCTGGGCGCATTTTTGAAATTTCCAAAGGGGTTAGCCTTTTCGGAATTCTGGGCGCATTTTTCGAAATTTTCAAAGGGGTTAGCCTTCTCGGAATTCTGGGCGCATTTTTTGAAATTTTCAAAGGGGTTAGCCTTCTCGGAATTCTGGGCGCATTTTTCAAAATTTTCTAAAGGGTTAGCCTTTTCGGAATTCCGGGCGCATTTTTCGAAATTTTCAAAGGGGTTAGCCTTCTCGGAATTACGGGCGCATTTTTCGAAATTTTCAAAGGGGTTAGCCTTCTCGGAATTCTGGGCGCATTTTTCGAAATTTTCAAAGGGGTTAGCCTTCTCGGAATTCTGGGCGCATTTTTCGAAATTTTCAAAGGGGTTAGCCTTTTCGGAATTCTGGGTGCGTTTTTCGAAATTTTCAAAGAGGTTAGCCTTTTCATAATTCGGGGCACATTTTTCGAAATTTTCAAAGGGGTTAGCCTTCTCGGAATTCTCAGCGAATTTTTCGAAATTTTAAAAGGGGTTAGCCTTCTCGGATTTCTGGGCGCATTTTTCGAAATTTTCAAAGGTGTTAGTCTTCTCGGAATTCTGGGCGCATTTTTCGAAATTTTCAAAGGGGTTAGCCTTCTCGGAATTACGGGCGAATTATTTTGAAATTTTCAAATGGGTTAGCCTTCTCGGAATTCTGGGCGCATTTTTCGAAATTTTCTTAGGGGTTAGCCTTCTCGGAATTCTGGGCGCATTTTTGAAATTTCCAAAGGGGTTAGCCTTCTCGGAATTCTGGGCGCATTTTTCGAAATTTTCAAAGGGGTTAGCCTTCTCGGAATTCTGGGCGCATTTTTGAAATTTCCAAAGGGGTTAGCCTTCTCGGAATTCTGGCCGCATTTTTCGAAATTTTCAAAGGGGTAAGCCTTCTCGGAATTCTGGGCGCATTTTTCGAAATTTTCAAAGGGGTTAGCCTTCTCGGAATTCTGGGCGCATTTTTCGAAATTTTCAAAGGGGTTAGCCTTCTCGGATTTCTGGGCTTCCGGGCGCATTTTTCGAAATTTTCAAAGGGGTTAGCCTTCTCGGAATTACGGGCGCATTTTTCGAAATTTTGAAAGGGGTTAGCCTTCTCGGAATTCTGGGCGCATTTTTCGAAATTTTCAAAGGGGTTAGCCTTCTCGGAATTCTGGGAGCATTTATCGAAATTTTCAAAGGAGTTAGCCTTTTCGGAATTCTGAGCGCATTTTTCGAAATTTTCAAAGGGGTTAGCCTTCTCGGAATTCTGGGCGCATTTTTTGAAATTTTCAAAGGGGTTAGCCTTCTCGGAATTCTGGGCGCATTTTTCGAAATTTTCAAAGGGGTTAGCCTTCTCGGAATTCTGGGAGCATTTATCGAAATTTTCAAAGGAGTTAGCCTTTTCGGAATTCTGAGCGCATTTTTCGAAATTTTCAAAGGGGTTAGCCTTCTCGGAATTCTGGGCGCATTTTTTGAAATTTTCAAAGGGGTTAGCCTTCTCGGAATTCTGGGCGCATTTTTCGAAATTTTCAAAGGGGTTAGCCTTCTCGGAATTCTGGGCGCATTTTTCGAAATTTTCAAAGGGGTTAGCCTTTTCGGAATTCCGGGCGCATTTTTCGAAATTTTCAAAGGGGTTAGCCTTCTAGGAATTACAGGCGCATTTTTCGAAATTTTGAAAGGGGTTAGCCTTCTCGGAATTCTGGGCGCATTTTTCGAAATTTTCAAAGGGGTTAGCCTTCTCGGAATTCTGGGCGCATTTTTCGAAATTTTCAAAGGGGTTAGCCTTCTCGGAATTCTGGGCACATTTTTCGAAATTTTCAAAGGGGTTAGCCTTCTCGGAATTCTGGGCACATTTTTCGAAATTTTCAAAGGGGTTAGCCTTCTCGGAATTCTGGGCGCATTTTTCGAAATTTTCAAAGGGGTTAGCCTTCTCCGAATTCTGGGCGCATTTTTGAAATTTCCAAAGGGGTTAGCCTTCTCGGAATGCTGGGCGCATTTTTCGAAATTTTCAAAGGGGTTAGCCTTCTCGGAATTCTGGGCGCATTTTTTGAAATTTTCAAAGGGGTTAGCCTTCTCGGAATTCTGGGCGCATTTTTCGAAATTTTCAAAGGGGTTAGCCTTCTCGGAATTCTGGGCGCATTTTTCGAAATTTTCAAAGGGGTTGGCCTTCTCGGAATTCTGGGCGCATTTTTCGAAATTTTCAAAGGGGTTGGCCTTCACGGAATTCTGGGCGCATTTATTGAAATTTTCAAAGGGGTTAGCCTTCTCGGAATTCTGGGCGCATTTCTCGAAATTTTCAAAGGGGTTAGCCTTCTCGGAATTCTGGGCGCATTTTTGAAATTTCCAAAGGGGTTAGCCTTTTCGGAATTCTGGGCGCATTTTTCGAAATTTTCAAAGGGGTTAGCCTTCTCGGAATTCTGGGCGCATTTTTTGAAATTTTCAAAGGGGTTAGCCTTCTCGGAATTCTGGGCGCATTTTTCAAAATTTTCTAAAGGGTTAGCCTTTTCGGAATTCCGGGCGCATTTTTCGAAATTTTCAAAGGGGTTAGCCTTCTCGGAATTACGGGCGCATTTTTCGAAATTTTCAAAGGGGTTAGCCTTCTCGGAATTCTGGGCGCATTTTTCGAAATTTTCAAAGGGGTTAGCCTTCTCGGAATTCTGGGCGCATTTTTCGAAATTTTCAAAGGGGTTAGCTTTCTCGGAATACTGGGAGCATTTTTCGAAATTTTCAAAGCCGTTAGCCTTCTCGGAATTCTGGGCGCATTCTTCGAAATTTTCAAAGGGGTTAGCCTTTTCGGAATTCTGGGCGCATTTTTCGAAATTTTCAAAGGGGTTAGCCTTTTCGGAATTCTGGGTGCGTTTTTCGAAATTTTCAAAGAGGTTAGCCTTTTCATAATTCGGGGCACATTTTTCGAAATTTTCAAAGGGGTTAGCCTTCTCGGAATTCTCAGCGAATTTTTCGAAATTTTAAAAGGGGTTAGCCTTCTCGGATTTCTGGGCGCATTTTTCGAAATTTTCAAAGGGGTTAGTCTTCTCGGAATTCTGGGCGCATTTTTCGAAATTTTCAAAGGGGTTAGCCTTCTCGGAATTACGGGCGAATTATTTTGAAATTTTCAAATGGGTTAGCCTTCTCGGAATTCTGGGCGCATTTTTCGAAATTTTCTTAGGGGTTAGCCTTCTCGGAATTCTGGGCGCATTTTTGAAATTTTCAAAGGGGTTAGCCTTCTCGGAATTCTGGGCGCATTTTTGAAATTTCCAAAGGGGTTAGCCTTCTCGGAATTCTGGCCGCATTTTTCGAAATTTTCAAAGGGGTAAGCCTTCTCGGAATTCTGGGCGCATTTTTCGAAATTTTCAAAGGGGTTAGCCTTCTCGGAATTCTGGGCGCATTTTTCGAAATTTTCAAAGGGGTTAGCCTTCTCGGAATTCTGGGCGCATTTTTGAAATTTCCAAAGGGGTTAGCCTTCTCGGATTTCTGGGCTTCCGGGCGCATTTTTCGAAATTTTCAAAGGGGTTAGCCTTCTCGGAATTACGGGCGCATTTTTCGAAATTTTGAAAGGGGTTAGCCTTCTCGGAATTCTGGGCGCATTTTTCGAAATTTTCAAAGGGGTTAGCCTTCTCGGAATTCTGGGAGCATTTTTCGAAATTTTCAAAGCCGTTAGCCTTCTCGGAATTCTGGGCGCATTCTTCGAAATTTTCAAAGGGGTTAGCCTTTTCGGAATTCTGGGCGCATTTTTCGAAATTTTCAAAGGGGTTAGCCTTTTCGGAATTCTGGGTGCGTTTTTCGAAATTTTCAAAGAGGTTAGCCTTTTCATAATTCGGGGCACATTTTTCGAAATTTTCAAAGGGGTTAGCCTTCTCGGAATTCTCAGCGAATTTTTCGAAATTTTAAAAGGGGTTAGCCTTCTCGGATTTCTGGGCGCATTTTTCGAAATTTTCAAAGGGGTTAGTCTTCTCGGAATTCTGGGCGCATTTTTCGAAATTTTCAAAGGGGTTAGCCTTCTCGGAATTACGGGCGAATTATTTTGAAATTTTCAAATGGGTTAGCCTTCTCGGAATTCTGGGCGCATTTTTCGAAATTTTCTTAGGGGTTAGCCTTCTCGGAATTCTGGGCGCATTTTTGAAATTTCCAAAGGGGTTAGCCTTCTCGGAATTCTGGGCGCATTTTTTGAAATTTTCAAAGGGGTTAGCCTTCTCGGAATTCTGGGCGCATTTTTGAAATTTCCAAAGGGGTTAAGCCTTCTCGGAATTCTGGCCGCATTTTTCGAAATTTTCAAAGGGGTAAGCCTTCTCGGAATTCTGGGCGCATTTTTCGAAATTTTCAAAGGGGTTAGCCTTCTCGGAATTCTGGGCGCATTTTTCGAAATTTTCAAAGGGGTTAGCCTTCTCGGAATTCTGGGCGCATTTTTGAAATTTCCAAAGGGGTTAGCCTTCTCGGATTTCTGGGCTTCCGGGCGCATTTTTCGAAATTTTCAAAGGGGTTAGCCTTCTCGGAATTACGGGCGCATTTTTCGAAATTTTGAAAGGGGTTAGCCTTCTCGGAATTCTGGGCGCATTTTTCGAAATTTTCAAAGGGGTTAGCCTTCTCGGAATTCTGGGAGCATTTATCGAAATTTTCAAAGGAGTTAGCCTTTTCGGAATTCTGAGCGCATTTTTCGAAATTTTCAAAGGGGTTAGCCTTCTCGGAATTCTGGGCGCATTTTTTGAAATTTTCAAAGGGGTTAGCCTTCTCGGAATTCTGGGCGCATTTTTCGAAATTTTCAAAGGGGTTAGCCTTCTCGGAATTCTGGGCGCATTTTCCGAAATTTTCAAAGGGGTTAGCCTTTTCGGAATTCCGGGCGCATTTTTCGAAATTTTCAAAGGGGTTAGCCTTCTCGGAATTACAGGCGCATTTTTCGAAATTTTGAAAGGGGTTAGCCTTCTCGGAATTCTGGGCGCATTTTTCGAAATTTTCAAAGGGGTTAGCCTTCTCGGAATTCTGGGCGCATTTTTCGAAATTTTCAAAGGGGTTAGCCTTCTCGGAATTCTGGGCACATTTTTCGAAATTTTCAAAGGGGTTAGCCTTCTCGGAATTCTGGGCACATTTTACGAAATTTTCAAAGGGGTTAGCCTTCTCGGAATTCTGGGCGCATTTTTCGAAATTTTCAAAGGGGTTAGCCTTCTCGGAATTCTGGGCGCATTTTTGAAATTTCCAAAGGGGTTAGCCTTCTCGGAATGCTGGGCGCATTTTTCGAAATTTTCAAAGGGGTTAGCCTTCTCGGAATTCTGGGCGCATTTTTTGAAATTTTCAAAGGGGTTAGCCTTCTCGGAATTCTGGGCGCATTTTTCGAAATTTTCAAAGGGGTTAGCCTTCTCGGAATTCTGGGCGCATTTTTCGAAATTTTCAAAGGGGTTGGCCTTCACGGAATTCTGGGCGCATTTATTGAAATTTTCAAAGGGGTTAGCCTTCTCGGAATTCTGGGCGCATTTCTCGAAATTTTCAAAGGGGTTAGCCTTCTCGGAATTCTGGGCGCATTTTTGAAATTTCCAAAGGGGTTAGCCTTTTCGGAATTCTGGGCGCATTTTTCGAAATTTTCAAAGGGGTTAGCCTTCTCGGAATTCTGGGCGCATTTTTTGAAATTTTCAAAGGGGTTAGCCTTCTCGGAATTCTGGGCGCAATTTTCAAAATTTTCTAAAGGGTTAGCCTTTTCGGAATTCCGGGCGCATTTTTCGAAATTTTCAAAGGGGTTAGCCTTCTCGGAATTACGGGCGCATTTTTCGAAATTTTCAAAGGGGTTATTAGCCTTCTCGGAATTCTGGGCGCATTTTTCGAAATTTTCAAAGGGGTTGGCCTTCTCGGAATTCTGGGCGCATTTTTCGAAATTTTCAAAGGGGTTGGCCTTCACGGAATTCTGGGCGCATTTATTGAAATTTTCAAAGGGGTTAGCCTTCTCGGAATTACGGGCGCATTTTTCGAAATTTTGAAAGGGGTTAGCCTTCTCGGAATTCTGGGCGCATTTTTCGAAATTTTCAAAGGGGTTAGCCTTCTCGGAATTCTGGGAGCATTTATCGAAATTTTCAAAGGAGTTAGCCTTTTCGGAATTCTGAGCGCATTTTTCGAAATTTTCAAAGGGGTTAGCCTTCTCGGAATTCTGGGCGCATTTTTTGAAATTTTCAAAGGGGTTAGCCTTCTCGGAATTCTGGGCGCATTTTTCGAAATTTTCAAAGGGGTTAGCCTTCTCGGAATTCTGGGCGCATTTTCCGAAATTTTCAAAGGGGTTAGCCTTTTCGGAATTCCGGGCGCATTTTTCGAAATTTTCAAAGGGGTTAGCCTTCTCGGAATTACAGGCGCATTTTTCGAAATTTTGAAAGGGGTTAGCCTTCTCGGAATTCTGGGCGCATTTTTCGAAATTTTCAAAGGGGTTAGCCTTCTCGGAATTCTGGGCGCATTTTTCGAAATTTTCAAAGGGGTTAGCCTTCTCGGAATTCTGGGCACATTTTTCGAAATTTTCAAAGGGGTTAGCCTTCTCGGAATTCTGGGCACATTTTACGAAATTTTCAAAGGGGTTAGCCTTCTCGGAATTCTGGGCGCATTTTTCGAAATTTTCAAAGGGGTTAGCCTTCTCGGAATTCTGGGCGCATTTTTGAAATTTCCAAAGGGGTTAGCCTTCTCGGAATGCTGGGCGCATTTTTCGAAATTTTCAAAGGGGTTAGCCTTCTCGGAATTCTGGGCGCATTTTTTGAAATTTTCAAAGGGGTTAGCCTTCTCGGAATTCTGGGCGCATTTTTCGAAATTTTCAAAGGGGTTAGCCTTCTCGGAATTCTGGGCGCATTTTTCGAAATTTTCAAAGGGGTTGGCCTTCTCGGAATTCTGGGCGCATTTTTCGAAATTTTCAAAGGGGTTGGCCTTCACGGAATTCTGGGCGCATTTATTGAAATTTTCAAAGGGGTTAGCCTTCTCGGAATTCTGGGCGCATTTCTCGAAATTTTCAAAGGGGTTAGCCTTCTCGGAATTCTGGGCGCATTTTTGAAATTTCCAAAGGGGTTAGCCTTTTCGGAATTCTGGGCGCATTTTTCGAAATTTTCAAAGGGGTTAGCCTTCTCGGAATTCTGGGCGCATTTTTTGAAATTTTCAAAGGGGTTAGCCTTCTCGGAATTCTGGGCGCAATTTTCAAAATTTTCTAAAGGGTTAGCCTTTTCGGAATTCCGGGCGCATTTTTCGAAATTTTCAAAGGGGTTAGCCTTCTCGGAATTACGGGCGCATTTTTCGAAATTTTCAAAGGGGTTATTAGCCTTCTCGGAATTCTGGGCGCATTTTTCGAAATTTTCAAAGGGGTTAGCCTTCTCGGAATTCTGGGCGCATTTTTCGAAATTTTCAAAGGGGTTAGCCTTTTCGGAATTCTGGGTGCGTTTTTCGAAATTTTCAAAGAGGTTAGCCTTTTCATAATTCGGGGCACATTTTTCGAAATTTTCAAAGGGGTTAGCCTTCTCGGAATTCTCAGCGAATTTTTCGAAATTTTAAAAGGGGTTAGCCTTCTCGGATTTCTGGGCGCATTTTTCGAAATTTTCAAAGGGGTTAGTCTTCTCGGAATTCTGGGCGCATTTTTCGAAATTTTCAAAGGGGTTAGCCTTCTCGGAATTACGGGCGAATTATTTTGAAATTTTCAAATGGGTTAGCCTTCTCGGAATTCTGGGCGCATTTTTCGAAATTTTCTTAGGGGTTAGCCTTCTCGGAATTCTGGGCGCATTTTTGAAATTTCCAAAGGGGTTAGCCTTCTCGGAATTCTGGGCGCATTTTTCGAAATTTTCAAAGGGGTTAGCCTTCTCGGAATTCTGGGCGCATTTTTGAAATTTCCAAAGGGGTTAGCCTTCTCGGAATTCTGGCCGCATTTTTCGAAATTTTCAAAGGGGTAAGCCTTCTCGGAATTCTGGGCGCATTTTTCGAAATTTTCAAAGGGGTTAGCCTTCTCGGAATTCTGGGCGCATTTTTCGAAATTTTCAAAGGGGTTAGCCTTCTCGGATTTCTGGGCTTCCGGGCGCATTTTTCGAAATTTTCAAAGGGGTTAGCCTTCTCGGAATTACGGGCGCATTTTTCGAAATTTTGAAAGGGGTTAGCCTTCTCGGAATTCTGGGCGCATTTTTCGAAATTTTCAAAGGGGTTAGCCTTCTCGGAATTCTGGGAGCATTTATCGAAATTTTCAAAGGAGTTAGCCTTTTCGGAATTCTGAGCGCATTTTTCGAAATTTTCAAAGGGGTTAGCCTTCTCGGAATTCTGGGCGCATTTTTTGAAATTTTCAAAGGGGTTAGCCTTCTCGGAATTCTGGGCGCATTTTTCGAAATTTTCAAAGGGGTTAGCCTTCTCGGAATTCTGGGCGCATTTTTCGAAATTTTCAAAGGGGTTAGCCTTTTCGGAATTCCGGGCGCATTTTTCGAAATTTTCAAAGGGGTTAGCCTTCTCGGAATTACAGGCGCATTTTTCGAAATTTTGAAAGGGGTTAGCCTTCTCGGAATTCTGGGCGCATTTTTCGAAATTTTCAAAGGGGTTAGCCTTCTCGGAATTCTGGGCGCATTTTTCGAAATTTTCAAAGGGGTTAGCCTTCTCGGAATTCTGGGCACATTTTTCGAAATTTTCAAAGGGGTTAGCCTTCTCGGAATTCTGGGCACATTTTTCGAAATTTTCAAAGGGGTTAGCCTTCTCGGAATTCTGGGCGCATTTTTCGAAATTTTCAAAGGGGTTAGCCTTCTCGGAATTCTGGGCGCATTTTTGAAATTTCCAAAGGGGTTAGCCTTCTCGGAATGCTGGGCGCATTTTTCGAAATTTTCAAAGGGGTTAGCCTTCTCGGAATTCTGGGCGCATTTTTTGAAATTTTCAAAGGGGTTAGCCTTCTCGGAATTCTGGGCGCATTTTTCGAAATTTTCAAAGGGGTTAGCCTTCTCGGAATTCTGGGCGCATTTTTCGAAATTTTCAAAGGGGTTGGCCTTCTCGGAATTCTGGGCGCATTTTTCGAAATTTTCAAAGGGGTTGGCCTTCACGGAATTCTGGGCGCATTTATTGAAATTTTCAAAGGGGTTAGCCTTCTCGGAATTCTGGGCGCATTTCTCGAAATTTTCAAAGGGGTTAGCCTTCTCGGAATTCTGGGCGCATTTTTGAAATTTCCAAAGGGGTTAGCCTTTTCGGAATTCTGGGCGCATTTTTCGAAATTTTCAAAGGGGTTAGCCTTCACGGAATTCTGGGCGCATTTTTTGAAATTTTCAAAGGGGTTAGCCTTCTCGGAATTCTGGGCGCATTTTTCAAAATTTTCTAAAGGGTTAGCCTTTTCGGAATTCCGGGCGCATTTTTCGAAATTTTCAAAGGGGTTAGCCTTCTCGGAATTACGGGCGCATTTTTCGAAATTTTCAAAGGGGTTAGCCTTCTCGGAATTCTGGGCGCATTTTTCGAAATTTTCAAAGGGGTTAGCCTTCTCGGAATTCTGGGCGCATTTTTCGAAATTTTCAAAGGGGTTAGCCTTCTCGGAATTCTGGGCGCATTTTTCGAAATTTTCAAAGGGGTTAGCCTTCTCGGAATTCTGGGCGCATTTTTGAAATTTCCAAAGGGGTTAGCCTTCTCGGAATGCTGGGCGCATATTTCGAAATTTTCAAAGGAGTTAGCCTTCTCGGAATTCTGGGCGCATTTTTTGAAATTTTCAAAGGGGTTAGCCTTCTCGGAATTCTGGGCGCATTTTTCGAAATTTTCAAAGGGGTTAGCCTTCTCGGAATTCTGGGCGCATTTTTCGAAATTTTCAAAGGGGTTGGCCTTCTCGGAATTCTGGGCGCATTTTTCGAAATTTTCAAAGGGGTTGGCCTTCACGGAATTCTGGGCGCATTTATTGAAATTTTCAAAGGGGTTAGCCTTCTCGGAATTCTGGGCGCATTTCTCGAAATTTTCAAAGGGGTTAGCCTTCTCGGAATTCTGGGCGCATTTTTGAAATTTCCAAAGGGGTTAGCCTTTTCGGAATTCTGGGCGCATTTTTCGAAATTTTCAAAGGGGTTAGCCTTCTCGGAATTCTGGGCGCATTTTTTGAAATTTTCAAAGGGGTTAGCCTTCTCGGAATTCTGGGCGCATTTTTCAAAATTTTCTAAAGGGTTAGCCTTTTCGGAATTCCGGGCGCATTTTTCGAAATTTTCAAAGGGGTTAGCTTTCTCGGAATTCTGGGCGCATTTTTCGAAATTTTCAAAGGGGTTAGCCTTCTCGGAATTCTGGGCGCATTTTTCGAAATTTTAAAAGGGGTTAGCCTTCTCGGAATTCTGGGAGCATTTTTCGAAATTTTCAAAGCCGTTAGCCTTCTCGGAATTCTGGGCGCATTCTTCGAAATTTTCAAAGGGGTTAGCCTTTTCGGAATTCTGGGCGCATTTTTCGAAATTTTCAAAGGGGTTAGCCTTTTCGGAATTCTGGGTGCGTTTTTCGAAATTTTCAAAGAGGTTAGCCTTTTCATAATTCGGGGCACATTATTCGAAATTTTCAAAGGGGTTAGCCTTCTCGGAATTCTCAGCGAATTTTTCGAAATTTTAAAAGGGGTTAGCCTTCTCGGATTTCTGGGCGCATTTTTCGAAATTTTCAAAGGGGTTAGTCTTCTCGGAATTCTGGGCGCATTTTTCGAAATTTTCAAAGGGGTTAGCCTTCTCGGAATTACGGGCGAATTATTTTGAAATTTTCAAATGGGTTAGCCTTCTCGGAATTCTGGGCGCATTTTTCGAAATTTTCTTAGGGGTTAGCCTTCTCGGAATTCTGGGCGCATTTTTGAAATTTCCAAAGGGGTTAGCCTTCTCGGAATTCTGGGCGCATTTTTCGAAATTTTCAAAGGGGTTAGCCTTCTCGGAATTCTGGGCGCATTTTTGAAATTTCCAAAGGGGTTAGCCTTCTCGGAATTCTGGCCGCATTTTTCGAAATTTTCAAAGGGGTAAGCCTTCTCGGAATTCTGGGCGCATTTTTCGAAATTTTCAAAGGGGTTAGCCTTCTCGGAATTCTGGGCGCATTTTTCGAAATTTTCAAAGGGGTTAGCCTTCTCGGAATTCTGGGCGCATTTTTGAAATTTCCAAAGGGGTTAGCCTTCTCGGATTTCTGAGCTTCCGGGCGCATTTTTCGAAATTTTCAAAGGGGTTAGCCTTCTCGGAATTACGGGCGCATTTTTCGAAATTTTGAAAGGGGTTAGCCTTCTCGGAATTCTGGGCGCATTTTTCGAAATTTTCAAAGGGGTTAGCCTTCTCGGAATTCTGGGAGCATTTATCGAAATTTTCAAAGGAGTTAGCCTTTTCGGAATTCTGAGCGCATTTTTCGAAATTTTCAAAGGGGTTAGCCTTCTCGGAATTCTGGGCGCATTTTTTGAAATTTTCAAAGGGGTTAGCCTTCTCGGAATTCTGGGCGCATTTTTCGAAATTTTCAAAGGGGTTAGCCTTCTCGGAATTCTGGGCGCATTTTTCGAAATTTTCAAAGGGGTTAGCCTTTTCGGAATTCCGGGCGCATTTTTCGAAATTTTCAAAGGGGTTAGCCTTCTCGGAATTACAGGCGCATTTTTCGAAATTTTGAAAGGGGTTAGCCTTCTCGGAATTCTGGGCGCATTTTTCGAAATTTTCAAAGGGGTTAGCCTTCTCGGAATTCTGGGCGCATTTTTCGAAATTTTCAAAGGGGTTAGCCTTCTCGGAATTCTGGGCACATTTTTCGAAATTTTCAAAGGGGTTAGCCTTCTCGGAATTCTGGGCACATTTTTCGAAATTTTCAAAGGGGTTAGCCTTCTCGGAATTCTGGGCGCATTTTTCGAAATTTTCAAAGGGGTTAGCCTTCTCGGAATTCTGGGCGCATTTTTGAAATTTCCAAAGGGGTTAGCCTTCTCGGAATGCTGGGCGCATTTTTTGAAATTTTCAAAGGGGTTAGCCTTCTCGGAATTCTGGGCGCATTTTTCGAAATTTTCAAAGGGGTTAGCCTTCTCGGAATTCTAGGCGCATTTTTCGAAATTTTCAAAGGGGTTGGCCTTCTCGGAATTCTGGGCGCATTTTTCGAAATTTTCAAAGGGGTTGGCCTTCACGGAATTCTGGGCGCATTTATTGAAATTTTCAAAGGGGTTAGCCTTCTCGGAATTCTGGGCGCATTTCTCGAAATTTTCAAAGGGGTTAGCCTTCTCGGAATTCTGGGCGCATTTTTGAAATTTCCAAAGGTTTTAGCCTTCACGGAATTCTGGGCGCATTTTTCGAAATTTTCAAAGGGGTTAGCCTTCTCGGAATTCTGGGCGCATTTTTTGAAATTTTCAAAGGGGTTAGCCTTCTCGGAATTCTGGGCGCATTTTTCAAAATTTTCTAAAGGGTTAGCCTTCTCGGAATTCTGGGCGCATTTTTCGAAATTTTCAAAAGGGTTAGCCTTCTCGGAATTCTGGGCGCATTTTTGAAATTTCCAAAGGGGTTAGCCTTCTCGGAATGCTGGGCGCATTTTTCGAAATTTTCAAAGGGGTTAGCCTTCTCGGAATTCTGGGCGCATTTTTCGAAATTTTCAAAGGGGTTAGCCTTCTCGGAATTCTGGGCGCATTTTTCGAAATTTTCAAAGGGGTTAGCCTTCTCGGAATTCTGGGCGCATTTTTCGAAATTTTCAAAGGGGTTAGCCTTCTCGGAATTCTGGGCGCATTTTTCGAAATTTTCAAAGGGGTTAGCCTTCTCGGAATTCTGTGAGGAATTCTGGGCGCATTTTTCGAAATTTTCAAAGGGGTTGGCCTTCTCGGAATTCTGGGCGCATTTTTCGAAATTTTCAAAGGGGTTGGCCTTCACGGAATTCTGGGCGCATTTATTGAAATTTTCAAAGGGGTTAGCCTTCTCGGAATTCTGGGCGCATTTCTCGAAATTTTCAAAGGGGTTAGCCTTCTCGGAATTCTGGGCGCATTTTTGAAATTTCCAAAGGGGTTAGCCTTTTCGGAATTCTGGGCGCATTTTTCGAAATTTTCAAAGGGGTTAGCCTTCTCGGAATTCTGGGCGCATTTTTTGAAATTTTCAAAGGGGTTAGCCTTCTCGGAATTCTGGGCGCATTTTTCAAAATTTTCTAAAGGGTTAGCCTTTTCGGAATTCCGGGCGCATTTTTCGAAATTTTCAAAGGGGTTAGCCTTCTCGGAATTACGGGCGCATTTTTCGAAATTTTCAAAGGGGTTAGCCTTCTCGGAATTCTGGGCGCATTTTTCGAAATTTTCAAAGGGGTTAGCCTTCTCGGAATTCTGGGCGCATTTTTCGAAATTTTCAAAGGGGTTAGCTTTCTCGGAATACTGGGAGCATTTTTCGAAATTTTCAAAGCCGTTAGCCTTCTCGGAATTCTGGGCGCATTCTTCGAAATTTTCAAAGGGGTTAGCCTTTTCGGAATTCTGGGCGCATTTTTCGAAATTTTCAAAGGGGTTAGCCTTTTCGGAATTCTGGGTGCGTTTTTCGAAATTTTCAAAGAGGTTAGCCTTTTCATAATTCGGGGCACATTTTTCGAAATTTTCAAAGGGGTTAGCCTTCTCGGAATTCTCAGCGAATTTTTCGAAATTTTAAAAGGGGTTAGCCTTCTCGGATTTCTGGGCGCATTTTTCGAAATTTTCAAAGGGGTTAGTCTTCTCGGAATTCTGGGCGCATTTTTCGAAATTTTCAAAGGGGTTAGCCTTCTCGGAATTACGGGCGAATTATTTTGAAATTTTCAAATGGGTTAGCCTTCTCGGAATTCTGGGCGCATTTTTCGAAATTTTCTTAGGGGTTAGCCTTCTCGGAATTCTGGGCGCATTTTTGAAATTTCCAAAGGGGTTAGCCTTCTCGGAATTCTGGGCGCATTTTTCGAAATTTTCAAAGGGGTTAGCCTTCTCGAAATTCTGGGCGCATTTTTCGAAATTTTCAAAGGGGTTAGCCTTCTCGGAATTCTGGGCGCATTTTTCGAAATTTTCAAAGGGGTTAGCCTTCTCGGAATTCTGGGCGCATTTTTGAAATTTCCAAAGGGGTTAGCCTTCTCGGATTTCTGGGCTTCCGGGCGCATTTTTCGAAATTTTCAAAGGGGTTAGCCTTCTCGGAATTACGGGCGCATTTTTCGAAATTTTGAAAGGGGTTAGCCTTCTCGGAATTCTGGGCGCATTTTTCGAAATTTTCAAAGGGGTTAGCCTTCTCGGAATTCTGGGAGCATTTTTCGAAATTTTCAAAGCCGTTAGCCTTCTCGGAATTCTGGGCGCATTCTTCGAAATTTTCAAAGGGGTTAGCCTTTTCGGAATTCTGGGCGCATTTTTCGAAATTTTCAAAGGGGTTAGCCTTTTCGGAATTCTGGGTGCGTTTTTCGAAATTTTCAAAGAGGTTAGCCTTTTCATAATTCGGGGCACATTTTTCGAAATTTTCAAAGGGGTTAGCCTTCTCGGAATTCTCAGCGAATTTTTCGAAATTTTAAAAGGGGTTAGCCTTCTCGGATTTCTGGGCGCATTTTTCGAAATTTTCAAAGGGGTTAGTCTTCTCGGAATTCTGGGCGCATTTTTCGAAATTTTCAAAGGGGTTAGCCTTCTCGGAATTACGGGCGAATTATTTTGAAATTTTCAAATGGGTTAGCCTTCTCGGAATTCTGGGCGCATTTTTCGAAATTTTCTTAGGGGTTAGCCTTCTCGGAATTCTGGGCGCATTTTTGAAATTTCCAAAGGGGTTAGCCTTCTCGGAATTCTGGGCGCATTTTTTGAAATTTTCAAAGGGGTTAGCCTTCTCGGAATTCTGGGCGCATTTTTGAAATTTCCAAAGGGGTTAAGCCTTCTCGGAATTCTGGCCGCATTTTTCGAAATTTTCAAAGGGGTAAGCCTTCTCGGAATTCTGGGCGCATTTTTCGAAATTTTCAAAGGGGTTAGCCTTCTCGGAATTCTGGGCGCATTTTTCGAAATTTTCAAAGGGGTTAGCCTTCTCGGAATTCTGGGCGCATTTTTGAAATTTCCAAAGGGGTTAGCCTTCTCGGATTTCTGGGCTTCCGGGCGCATTTTTCGAAATTTTCAAAGGGGTTAGCCTTCTCGGAATTACGGGCGCATTTTTCGAAATTTTGAAAGGGGTTAGCCTTCTCGGAATTCTGGGCGCATTTTTCGAAATTTTCAAAGGGGTTAGCCTTCTCGGAATTCTGGGAGCATTTATCGAAATTTTCAAAGGAGTTAGCCTTTTCGGAATTCTGAGCGCATTTTTCGAAATTTTCAAAGGGGTTAGCCTTCTCGGAATTCTGGGCGCATTTTTTGAAATTTTCAAAGGGGTTAGCCTTCTCGGAATTCTGGGCGCATTTTTCGAAATTTTCAAAGGGGTTAGCCTTCTCGGAATTCTGGGCGCATTTTTCGAAATTTTCAAAGGGGTTAGCCTTTTCGGAATTCCGGGCGCATTTTTCGAAATTTTCAAAGGGGTTAGCCTTCTCGGAATTACAGGCGCATTTTTCGAAATTTTGAAAGGGGTTAGCCTTCTCGGAATTCTGGGCGCATTTTTCGAAATTTTCAAAGGGGTTAGCCTTCTCGGAATTCTGGGCGCATTTTTCGAAATTTTCAAAGGGGTTAGCCTTCTCGGAATTCTGGGCACATTTTTCGAAATTTTCAAAGGGGTTAGCCTTCTCGGAATTCTGGGCACATTTTTCGAAATTTTCAAAGGGGTTAGCCTTCTCGGAATTCTGGGCGCATTTTTCGAAATTTTCAAAGGGGTTAGCCTTCTCGGAATTCTGGGCGCATTTTTGAAATTTCCAAAGGGGTTAGCCTTCTCGGAATGCTGGGCGCATTTTTCGAAATTTTCAAAGGGGTTAGCCTTCTCGGAATTCTGGGCGCATTTTTTGAAATTTTCAAAGGGGTTAGCCTTCTCGGAATTCTGGGCGCATTTTTCGAAATTTTCAAAGGGGTTAGCCTTCTCGGAATTCTGGGCGCATTTTTCGAAATTTTCAAAGGGGTTGGCCTTCTCGGAATTCTGGGCGCATTTTTCGAAATTTTCAAAGGGGTTGGCCTTCACGGAATTCTGGGCGCATTTATTGAAATTTTCAAAGGGGTTAGCCTTCTCGGAATTCTGGGCGCATTTCTCGAAATTTTCAAAGGGGTTAGCCTTCTCGGAATTCTGGGCGCATTTTTGAAATTTCCAAAGGGGTTAGCCTTTTCGGAATTCTGGGCGCATTTTTCGAAATTTTCAAAGGGGTTAGCCTTCTCGGAATTCTGGGCGCATTTTTTGAAATTTTCAAAGGGGTTAGCCTTCTCGGAATTCTGGGCGCATTTTTCAAAATTTTCTAAAGGGTTAGCCTTTTCGGAATTCCGGGCGCATTTTTCGAAATTTTCAAAGGGGTTAGCCTTCTCGGAATTACGGGCGCATTTTTCGAAATTTTCAAAGGGGTTAGCCTTCTCGGAATTCTGGGCGCATTTTTCGAAATTTTCAAAGGGGTTAGCCTTCTCGGAATTCTGGGCGCATTTTTCGAAATTTTCAAAGGGGTTAGCCTTTTCGGAATTCTGGGTGCGTTTTTCGAAATTTTCAAAGAGGTTAGCCTTTTCATAATTCGGGGCACATTTTTCGAAATTTTCAAAGGGGTTAGCCTTCTCGGAATTCTCAGCGAATTTTTCGAAATTTTAAAAGGGGTTAGCCTTCTCGGATTTCTGGGCGCATTTTTCGAAATTTTCAAAGGGGTTAGTCTTCTCGGAATTCTGGGCGCATTTTTCGAAATTTTCAAAGGGGTTAGCCTTCTCGGAATTACGGGCGAATTATTTTGAAATTTTCAAATGGGTTAGCCTTCTCGGAATTCTGGGCGCATTTTTCGAAATTTTCTTAGGGGTTAGCCTTCTCGGAATTCTGGGCGCATTTTTGAAATTTCCAAAGGGGTTAGCCTTCTCGGAATTCTGGGCGCATTTTTCGAAATTTTCAAAGGGGTTAGCCTTCTCGGAATTCTTGGCGCATTTTTGAAATTTCCAAAGGGGTTAGCCTTCTCGGAATTCTGGCCGCATTTTTCGAAATTTTCAAAGGGGTAAGCCTTCTCGGAATTCTGGGCGCATTTTTCGAAATTTTCAAAGGGGTTAGCCTTCTCGGAATTCTGGGCGCATTTTTCGAAATTTTCAAAGGGGTTAGCCTTCTCGGATTTCTGGGCTTCCGGGCGCATTTTTCGAAATTTTCAAAGGGGTTAGCCTTCTCGGAATTACGGGCGCATTTTTCGAAATTTTGAAAGGGGTTAGCCTTCTCGGAATTCTGGGCGCATTTTTCGAAATTTTCAAAGGGGTTAGCCTTCTCGGAATTCTGGGAGCATTTATCGAAATTTTCAAAGGAGTTAGCCTTTTCGGAATTCTGAGCGCATTTTTCGAAATTTTCAAAGGGGTTAGCCTTCTCGGAATTCTGGGCGCATTTTTTGAAATTTTCAAAGGGGTTAGCCTTCTCGGAATTCTGGGCGCATTTTTCGAAATTTTCAAAGGGGTTAGCCTTCTCGGAATTCTGGGCGCATTTTTCGAAATTTTCAAAGGGGTTAGCCTTTTCGGAATTCCGGGCGCATTTTTCGAAATTTTCAAAGGGGTTAGCCTTCTCGGAATTACAGGCGCATTTTTCGAAATTTTGAAAGGGGTTAGCCTTCTCGGAATTCTGGGAGCATTTATCGAAATTTTCAAAGGAGTTAGCCTTTTCGGAATTCTGAGCGCATTTTTCGAAATTTTCAAAGGGGTTAGCCTTCTCGGAATTCTGGGCGCATTTTTTGAAATTTTCAAAGGGGTTAGCCTTCTCGGAATTCTGGGCGCATTTTTCGAAATTTTCAAAGGGGTTAGCCTTCTCGGAATTCTGGGCGCATTTTTCGAAATTTTCAAAGGGGTTAGCCTTCTCGGAATTCTGGGCGCATTTTTGAAATTTCCAAAGGGGTTAGCCTTCTCGGAATGCTGGGCGCATTTTTCGAAATTTTCAAAGGGGTTAGCCTTCTCGGAATTCTGGGCGCATTTTTTGAAATTTTCAAAGGGGTTAGCCTTCTCGGAATTCTGGGCGCATTTTTCGAAATTTTCAAAGGGGTTAGCCTTCTCGGAATTCTGGGCGCATTTTTCGAAATTTTCAAAGGGGTTGGCCTTCTCGGAATTCTGGGCGCATTTTTCGAAATTTTCAAAGGGGTTGGCCTTCACGGAATTCTGGGCGCATTTATTGAAATTTTCAAAGGGGTTAGCCTTCTCGGAATTCTGGGCGCATTTCTCGAAATTTTCAAAGGGGTTAGCCTTCTCGGAATTCTGGGCGCATTTTTGAAATTTCCAAAGGGGTTAGCCTTTTCGGAATTCTGGGCGCATTTTTCGAAATTTTCAAAGGGGTTAGCCTTCTCGGAATTCTGGGCGCATTTTTTGAAATTTTCAAAGGGGTTAGCCTTCTCGGAATTCTGGGCGCATTTTTCAAAATTTTCTAAAGGGTTAGCCTTTTCGGAATTCCGGGCGCATTTTTCGAAATTTTCAAAGGGGTTAGCCTTCTCGGAATTACGGGCGCATTTTTCGAAATTTTCAAAGGGGTTAGCCTTCTCGGAATTCTGGGCGCATTTTTCGAAATTTTCAAAGGGGTTAGCCTTCTCGGAATTCTGGGCGCATTTTTCGAAATTTTCAAAGGGGTTAGCCTTTTCGGAATTCTGGGTGCGTTTTTCGAAATTTTCAAAGAGGTTAGCCTTTTCATAATTCGGGGCACATTTTTCGAAATTTTCAAAGGGGTTAGCCTTCTCGGAATTCTCAGCGAATTTTTCGAAATTTTAAAAGGGGTTAGCCTTCTCGGATTTCTGGGCGCATTTTTCGAAATTTTCAAAGGGGTTAGTCTTCTCGGAATTCTGGGCGCATTTTTCGAAATTTTCAAAGGGGTTAGCCTTCTCGGAATTACGGGCGAATTATTTTGAAATTTTCAAATGGGTTAGCCTTCTCGGAATTCTGGGCGCATTTTTCGAAATTTTCTTAGGGGTTAGCCTTCTCGGAATTCTGGGCGCATTTTTGAAATTTCCAAAGGGGTTAGCCTTCTCGGAATTCTGGGCGCATTTTTCGAAATTTTCAAAGGGGTTAGCCTTCTCGGAATTCTTGGCGCATTTTTGAAATTTCCAAAGGGGTTAGCCTTCTCGGAATTCTGGCCGCATTTTTCGAAATTTTCAAAGGGGTAAGCCTTCTCGGAATTCTGGGCGCATTTTTCGAAATTTTCAAAGGGGTTAGCCTTCTCGGAATTCTGGGCGCATTTTTCGAAATTTTCAAAGGGGTTAGCCTTCTCGGATTTCTGGGCTTCCGGGCGCATTTTTCGAAATTTTCAAAGGGGTTAGCCTTCTCGGAATTACGGGCGCATTTTTCGAAATTTTGAAAGGGGTTAGCCTTCTCGGAATTCTGGGCGCATTTTTCGAAATTTTCAAAGGGGTTAGCCTTCTCGGAATTCTGGGAGCATTTATCGAAATTTTCAAAGGAGTTAGCCTTTTCGGAATTCTGAGCGCATTTTTCGAAATTTTCAAAGGGGTTAGCCTTCTCGGAATTCTGGGCGCATTTTTTGAAATTTTCAAAGGGGTTAGCCTTCTCGGAATTCTGGGCGCATTTTTCGAAATTTTCAAAGGGGTTAGCCTTCTCGGAATTCTGGGCGCATTTTTCGAAATTTTCAAAGGGGTTAGCCTTTTCGGAATTCCGGGCGCATTTTTCGAAATTTTCAAAGGGGTTAGCCTTCTCGGAATTACAGGCGCATTTTTCGAAATTTTGAAAGGGGTTAGCCTTCTCGGAATTCTGGGAGCATTTATCGAAATTTTCAAAGGAGTTAGCCTTTTCGGAATTCTGAGCGCATTTTTCGAAATTTTCAAAGGGGTTAGCCTTCTCGGAATTCTGGGCGCATTTTTTGAAATTTTCAAAGGGGTTAGCCTTCTCGGAATTCTGGGCGCATTTTTCGAAATTTTCAAAGGGGTTAGCCTTCTCGGAATTCTGGGCGCATTTTTCGAAATTTTCAAAGGGGTTAGCCTTTTCGGAATTCCGGGCGCATTTTTCGAAATTTTCAAAGGGGTTAGCCTTCTCGGAATTACAGGCGCATTTTTCGAAATTTTGAAAGGGGTTAGCCTTCTCGGAATTCTGGGCGCATTTTTCGAAATTTTCAAAGGGGTTAGCCTTCTCGGAATTCTGGGCGCATTTTTCGAAATTTTCAAAGGGGTTAGCCTTCTCGGAATTCTGGGCACATTTTTCGAAATTTTCAAAGGGGTTAGCCTTCTCGGAATTCTGGGCACATTTTTCGAAATTTTCAAAGGGGTTAGCCTTCTCGGAATTCTGGGCGCATTTTTCGAAATTTTCAAAGGGGTTAGCCTTCTCGGAATTCTGGGCGCATTTTTGAAATTTCCAAAGGGGTTAGCCTTCTCGGAATTCTGGGCGCATTTTTCGAAATTTTCAAAGGGGTTAGCCTTCTCGGAATTCTGGGCGCATTTTTTGAAATTTTCAAAGGGGTTAGCCTTCTCGGAATTCTGGGCGCATTTTTCGAAATTTTCAAAGGGGTTAGCCTTCTCGGAATTCTGGGCGCATTTTTCGAAATTTTCAAAGGGGTTGGCCTTCTCGGAATTCTGGGCGCATTTTTCGAAATTTTCAAAGGGGTTGGCCTTCACGGAATTCTGGGCGCATTTATTGAAATTTTCAAAGGGGTTAGCCTTCTCGGAATTCTGGGCGCATTTCTCGAAATTTTCAAAGGGGTTAGCCTTCTCGGAATTCTGGGCGCATTTTTGAAATTTCCAAAGGGGTTAGCCTTTTCGGAATTCTGGGCGCATTTTTCGAAATTTTCAAAGGGGTTAGCCTTCTCGGAATTCTGGGCGCATTTTTTGAAATTTTCAAAGGGGTTAGCCTTCTCGGAATTCTGGGCGCATTTTTCAAAATTTTCTAAAGGGTTAGCCTTTTCGGAATTCCGGGCGCATTTTTCGAAATTTTCAAAGGGGTTAGCCTTCTCGGAATTACGGGCGCATTTTTCGAAATTTTCAAAGGGGTTAGCCTTCTCGGAATTCTGGGCGCATTTTTCGAAATTTTCAAAGGGGTTAGCCTTCTCGGAATTCTGGGCGCATTTTTCGAAATTTTCAAAGGGGTTAGCCTTTTCGGAATTCTGGGTGCGTTTTTCGAAATTTTCAAAGAGGTTAGCCTTTTCATAATTCGGGGCACATTTTTCGAAATTTTCAAAGGGGTTAGCCTTCTCGGAATTCTCAGCGAATTTTTCGAAATTTTAAAAGGGGTTAGCCTTCTCGGATTTCTGGGCGCATTTTTCGAAATTTTCAAAGGGGTTAGTCTTCTCGGAATTCTGGGCGCATTTTTCGAAATTTTCAAAGGGGTTAGCCTTCTCGGAATTACGGGCGAATTATTTTGAAATTTTCAAATGGGTTAGCCTTCTCGGAATTCTGGGCGCATTTTTCGAAATTTTCTTAGGGGTTAGCCTTCTCGGAATTCTGGGCGCATTTTTGAAATTTCCAAAGGGGTTAGCCTTCTCGGAATTCTGGGCGCATTTTTCGAAATTTTCAAAGGGGTTAGCCTTCTCGGAATTCTTGGCGCATTTTTGAAATTTCCAAAGGGGTTAGCCTTCTCGGAATTCTGGCCGCATTTTTCGAAATTTTCAAAGGGGTAAGCCTTCTCGGAATTCTGGGCGCATTTTTCGAAATTTTCAAAGGGGTTAGCCTTCTCGGAATTCTGGGCGCATTAATCGAAATTTTCAAAGGGGTTAGCCTTCTCGGATTTCTGGGCTTCCGGGCGCATTTTTCGAAATTTTCAAAGGGGTTAGCCTTCTCGGAATTACGGGCGCATTTTTCGAAATTTTGAAAGGGGTTAGCCTTCTCGGAATTCTGGGCGCATTTTTCGAAATTTTCAAAGGGGTTAGCCTTCTCGGAATTCTGGGAGCATTTATCGAAATTTTCAAAGGAGTTAGCCTTTTCGGAATTCTGAGCGCATTTTTCGAAATTTTCAAAGGGGTTAGCCTTCTCGGAATTCTGGGCGCATTTTTTGAAATTTTCAAAGGGGTTAGCCTTCTCGGAATTCTGGGCGCATTTTTCGAAATTTTCAAAGGGGTTAGCCTTCTCGGAATTCTGGGCGCATTTTTCGAAATTTTCAAAGGGGTTAGCCTTTTCGGAATTCCGGGCGCATTTTTCGAAATTTTCAAAGGGGTTAGCCTTCTCGGAATTACAGGCGCATTTTTCGAAATTTTGAAAGGGGTTAGCCTTCTCGGAATTCTGGGCGCATTTTTCGAAATTTTCAAAGGGGTTAGCCTTCTCGGAATTCTTGGCGCATTTTTCGAAATTTTCAAAGGGGTTAGCCTTCTCGGAATTCTGGGCACATTTTTCGAAATTTTCAAAGGGGTTAGCCTTCTCGGAATTCTGGGCACATTTTTCGAAATTTTCAAAGGGGTTAGCCTTCTCGGAATTCTGGGCGCATTTTTCGAAATTTTCAAAGGGGTTAGCCTTCTCGGAATTCTGGGCGCATTTTTGAAATTTCCAAAGGGGTTAGCCTTCTCGGAATGCTGGGCGCATTTTTCGAAATTTTCAAAGGGGTTAGCCTTCTCGGAATTCTGGGCGCATTTTTTGAAATTTTCAAAGGGGTTAGCCTTCTCGGAATTCTGGGCGCATTTTTCGAAATTTTCAAAGGGGTTAGCCTTCTCGGAATTCTGGGCGCATTTTTCGAAATTTTCAAAGGGGTTGGCCTTCTCGGAATTCTGGGCGCATTTTTCGAAATTTTCAAAGGGGTTGGCCTTCACGGAATTCTGGGCGCATTTATTGAAATTTTCAAAGGGGTTAGCCTTCTCGGAATTCTGGGCGCATTTCTCGAAATTTTCAAAGGGGTTAGCCTTCTCGGAATTCTGGGCGCATTTTTGAAATTTCCAAAGGGGTTAGCCTTTTCGGAATTCTGGGCGCATTTTTCGAAATTTTCAAAAGGGTTAGCCTTCACGGAATTCTGGGCGCATTTTTTGAAATTTTCAAAGGGGTTAGCCTTCTCGGAATTCTGGGCGCATTTTTCAAAATTTTCTAAAGGGTTAGCCTTTTCGGAATTCCGGGCGCATTTTTCGAAATTTTCAAAGGGGTTAGCCTTCTCGGAATTACGGGCGCATTTTTCGAAATTTTCAAAGGGGTTAGCCTTCTCGGAATTCTGGGCGCATTTTTCGAAATTTTCAAAGGGGTTAGCCTTCTCGGAATTCTGGGCGCATTTTTCGAAATTTTCAAAGGGGTTAGCCTTCTCGGAATTCTGGGCGCATTTTTCGAAATTTTCAAAGGGGTTAGCCTTCTCGGAATTCTGGGCGCATTTTTGAAATTTCCAAAGGGGTTAGCCTTCTCGGAATGCTGGGCGCATATTTCGAAATTTTCAAAGGGGTTAGCCTTCTCGGAATTCTGGGCGCATTTTTTGAAATTTTCAAAAGGGTTAGCCTTCTCGGAATTCTGGGCGCATTTTTCGAAATTTTCAAAGGGGTTAGCCTTCTCGGAATTCTGGGCGCATTTTTCGAAATTTTCAAAGGGGTTGGCCTTCTCGGAATTCTGGGCGCATTTTTCGAAATTTTCAAAGGGGTTGGCCTTCACGGAATTCTGGGCGCATTTATTGAAATTTTCAAAGGGGTTAGCCTTCTCGGAATTCTGGGCGCATTTCTCGAAATTTTCAAAGGGGTTAGCCTTCTCGGAATTCTGGGCGCATTTTTGAAATTTCCAAAGGGGTTAGCCTTTTCGGAATTCTGGGCGCATTTTTCGAAATTTTCAAAGGGGTTAGCCTTCTCGGAATTCTGGGCGCATTTTTTGAAATTTTCAAAGGGGTTAGCCTTCTCGGAATTCTGGGCGCATTTTTCAAAATTTTCTAAAGGGTTAGCCTTTTCGGAATTCCGGGCGCATTTTTCGAAATTTTCAAAGGGGTTAGCCTTCTCGGAATTACGGGCGCATTTTTCGAAATTTTCAAAGGGGTTAGCTTTCTCGGAATTCTGGGCGCATTTTTCGAAATTTTCAAAGGGGTTAGCCTTCTCGGAATTCTGGGCGCATTTTTCGAAATTTTCAAAGGGGTTAGCCTTCTCGGAATTCTGGGAGCATTTTTCGAAATTTTCAAAGCCGTTAGCCTTCTCGGAATTCTGGGCGCATTCTTCGAAATTTTCAAAGGGGTTAGCCTTTTCGGAATTCTGGGCGCATTTTTCGAAATTTTCAAAGGGGTTAGCCTTTTCGGAATTCTGGGTGCGTTTTTCGAAATTTTCAAAGAGGTTAGCCTTTTCATAATTCGGGGCACATTATTCGAAATTTTCAAAGGGGTTAGCCTTCTCGGAATTCTCAGCGAATTTTTCGAAATTTTAAAAGGGGTTAGCCTTCTCGGATTTCTGGGCGCATTTTTCGAAATTTTCAAAGGGGTTAGTCTTCTCGGAATTCTGGGCGCATTTTTCGAAATTTTCAAAGGGGTTAGCCTTCTCGGAATTACGGGCGAATTATTTTGAAATTTTCAAATGGGTTAGCCTTCTCGGAATTCTGGGCGCATTTTTCGAAATTTTCTTAGGGGTTAGCCTTCTCGGAATTCTGGGCGCATTTTTGAAATTTCCAAAGGGGTTAGCCTTCTCGGAATTCTGGGCGCATTTTTCGAAATTTTCAAAGGGGTTAGCCTTCTCTTTATTCTGGGCGCATTTTTGAAATTTCCAAAGGGGTTAGCCTTCTCGGAATTCTGGCCGCATTTTTCGAAATTTTCAAAGGGGTAAGCCTTCTCGGAATTCTGGGCGCATTTTTCGAAATTTTCAAAGGGGTTAGCCTTCTCGGAATTCTGGGCGCATTTTTCGAAATTTTCAAAGGGGTTAGCCTTCTCGGAATTCTGGGCGCATTTTTGAAATTTCCAAAGGGGTTAGCCTTTTCGGATTTCTGGGCTTCCGGGCGCATTTTTCGAAATTTTCAAAGGGGTTAGCCTTCTCGGAATTACGGGCGCATTTTTCGAAATTTTGAAAGGGGTTAGCCTTCTCGGAATTCTGGGCGCATTTTTCGAAATTTTCAAAGGGGTTAGCCTTCTCGGAATTCTGGGAGCATTTATCGAAATTTTCAAAGGAGTTAGCCTTTTCGGAATTCTGAGCGCATTTTTCGAAATTTTCAAAGGGGTTAGCCTTCTCGGAATTCTGGGCGCATTTTTTGAAATTTTCAAAGGGGTTAGCCTTCTCGGAATTCTGGGCGCATTTTTCGAAATTTTCAAAGGGGTTAGCCTTCTCGGAATTCTGGGCGCATTTTTCGAAATTTTCAAAGGGGTTAGCCTTTTCGGAATTCCGGGCGCATTTTTCGAAATTTTCAAAGGGGTTAGCCTTCTCGGAATTACAGGCGCATTTTTCGAAATTTTGAAAGGGGTTAGCCTTCTCGGAATTCTGGGCGCATTTTTCGAAATTTTCAAAGGGGTTAGCCTTCTCGGAATTCTGGGCGCATTTTTCGAAATTTTCAAAGGGGTTAGCCTTCTCGGAATTCTGGGCACATTTTTCGAAATTTTCAAAGGGGTTAGCCTTCTCGGAATTCTGGGCACATTTTTCGAAATTTTCAAAGGGGTTAGCCTTCTCGGAATTCTGGGCGCATTTTTCGAAATTTTCAAAGGGGTTAGCCTTCTCGGAATTCTGGGCGCATTTTTGAAATTTCCAAAGGGGTTAGCCTTCTCGGAATGCTGGGCGCATTTTTCGAAATTTTCAAAGGGGTTAGCCTTCTCGGAATTCTGGGCGCATTTTTTGAAATTTTCAAAGGGGTTAGCCTTCTCGGAATTCTGGGCGCATTTTTCGAAATTTTCAAAGGGGTTAGCCTTCTCGGAATTCTGGGCGCATTTTTCGAAATTTTCAAAGGGGTTGGCCTTCTCGGAATTCTGGGCGCATTTTTCGAAATTTTCAAAGGGGTTGGCCTTCACGGAATTCTGGGCGCATTTATTGAAATTTTCAAAGGGGTTAGCCTTCTCGGAATTCTGGGCGCATTTCTCGAAATTTTCAAAGGGGTTAGCCTTCTCGGAATTCTGGGCGCATTTTTGAAATTTCCAAAGGTTTTAGCCTTCACGGAATTCTGGGCGCATTTTTCGAAATTTTCAAAGGGGTTAGCCTTCTCGGAATTCTGGGCGCATTTTTTGAAATTTTCAAAGGGGTTAGCCTTCTCGGAATTCTGGGCGCATTTTTCAAAATTTTCTAAAGGGTTAGCCTTCTCGGAATTCTGGGCGCATTTTTCGAAATTTTCAAAAGGGTTAGCCTTCTCGGAATTCTGGGCGCATTTTTGAAATTTCCAAAGGGGTTAGCCTTCTCGGAATGCTGGGCGCATTTTTCGAAATTTTCAAAGGGGTTAGCCTTCTCGGAATTCTGGGCGCATTTTTCGAAATTTTCAAAGGGGTTAGCCTTCTCGGAATTCTGGGCGCATTTTTCGAAATTTTCAAAGGGGTTAGCCTTCTCGGAATTCTGGGCGCATTTTTCGAAATTTTCAAAGGGGTTAGCCTTCTCGGAATTCTGGGCGCATTTTTCGAAATTTTCAAAGGGGTTAGCCTTCTCGGAATTCTGTGAGGAATTCTGGGCGCATTTTTCGAAATTTTCAAAGTGGTTAGCCTTCTCGGAATTCTGGGCGCATTTTTCGAAATTTTCAAAGGGGTTAGCCTTCTCGGAATTCTGGGCGCATTTTTCGAAATTTACAGAGGGGTTAGCCTTCTCGGAATTCTGGGCGCATTTTTCTAAATTTTCAAAGGGGTTAGCCTTCTCGGAATTCTGGGCGCATTTTTCGAAATTTTCAAAGGGGTTAGCCTTCTCGGAATTCTGGGCGCATTTTTCGAAATTTTCAAAGGGGTTAGCCTTCTCGGAATTCTGGGCGCATTTATCGAAATTTTCAAAGGAGTTAGCCTTTTCGGAATTCTGGGCGCATTTTTCGAAATTTTCAAAGGGGTTAGCCTTCTCGGAATTCTGGGCGCATTCTTTGAAATTTTCAAAGGGGTTAGCCTTCTCGGAATTCTGGGCGCATTTTTCGAAATTTTCAAAGGGGTTAGCCTTCTCGGAAATCTGGGCGCATTTTTCGAAATTTTCAAAGGTGTTAGCCTTTTCGGAATTCTGGGCGCATTTTTCGAAATTTTCAAAGGGGTTAGCCTTCTCGGAATTCTGGGCGCGTTTTTCGAAATTTTCAAAGGGGTTAGCCTTCTCGGAATTACGGGCGAATTTTTTTGAAATTGTCAAAGGTGTTAGCCTTCTCGGAATTCTGGGCGCATTTTTCGAAATTTTCTTAGGGGTTAGCCTTCTCGGAATTCTGGGCGCATTTTTGAAATTTCCAAAGGGGTTACCTTCTCGGAATTCTGGGCGCATTTTTCGAAATTTTCAAAGGGGTTAGCCTTCTCGGAATTCTGGGCGCATTTTTGAAATTTCCAAAGGGGTTAGCCTTCTCGGAATTCTGGGCGCATTTTTCGAAATTTTCAAAGGGGTTAGCCTTCTCGGAATTCTGGGAGCATTTATCGAAATTTTCAACGGAGTTAGCCTTCTCGGAATTCTGGGCGCATTTTTGAAATTTCCAAAGGGGTTAGCCTTCTCGGAATTCTGGGCGCATTTTTCGAAATTTTCAAAGGGGTTAGCCTTCTCGGAATTCTTGGCGCATTTTTGAAATTTCCAAAGGGGTTAGCCTTCTCGGAATTCTGGCCGCATTTTTCGAAATTTTCAAAGGGGTAAGCCTTCTCGGAATTCTGGGCGCATTTTTCGAAATTTTCAAAGGGGTTAGCCTTCTCGGAATTCTGGGCGCATTAATCGAAATTTTCAAAGGGGTTAGCCTTCTCGGATTTCTGGGCTTCCGGGCGCATTTTTCGAAATTTTCAAAGGGGTTAGCCTTCTCGGAATTACGGGCGCATTTTTCGAAATTTTGAAAGGGGTTAGCCTTCTCGGAATTCTGGGCGCATTTTTCGAAATTTTCAAAGGGGTTAGCCTTCTCGGAATTCTGGGAGCATTTATCGAAATTTTCAAAGGAGTTAGCCTTTTCGGAATTCTGAGCGCATTTTTCGAAATTTTCAAAGGGGTTAGCCTTCTCGGAATTCTGGGCGCATTTTTTGAAATTTTCAAAGGGGTTAGCCTTCTCGGAATTCTGGGCGCATTTTTCGAAATTTTCAAAGGGGTTAGCCTTCTCGGAATTCTGGGCGCATTTTTCGAAATTTTCAAAGGGGTTAGCCTTTTCGGAATTCCGGGCGCATTTTTCGAAATTTTCAAAGGGGTTAGCCTTCTCGGAATTACAGGCGCATTTTTCGAAATTTTGAAAGGGGTTAGCCTTCTCGGAATTCTGGGCGCATTTTTCGAAATTTTCAAAGGGGTTAGCCTTCTCGGAATTCTTGGCGCATTTTTCGAAATTTTCAAAGGGGTTAGCCTTCTCGGAATTCTGGGCACATTTTTCGAAATTTTCAAAGGGGTTAGCCTTCTCGGAATTCTGGGCACATTTTTCGAAATTTTCAAAGGGGTTAGCCTTCTCGGAATTCTGGGCGCATTTTTCGAAATTTTCAAAGGGGTTAGCCTTCTCGGAATTCTGGGCGCATTTTTGAAATTTCCAAAGGGGTTAGCCTTCTCGGAATGCTGGGCGCATTTTTCGAAATTTTCAAAGGGGTTAGCCTTCTCGGAATTCTGGGCGCATTTTTTGAAATTTTCAAAGGGGTTAGCCTTCTCGGAATTCTGGGCGCATTTTTCGAAATTTTCAAAGGGGTTAGCCTTCTCGGAATTCTGGGCGCATTTTTCGAAATTTTCAAAGGGGTTGGCCTTCTCGGAATTCTGGGCGCATTTTTCGAAATTTTCAAAGGGGTTGGCCTTCACGGAATTCTGGGCGCATTTATTGAAATTTTCAAAGGGGTTAGCCTTCTCGGAATTCTGGGCGCATTTCTCGAAATTTTCAAAGGGGTTAGCCTTCTCGGAATTCTGGGCGCATTTTTGAAATTTCCAAAGGGGTTAGCCTTTTCGGAATTCTGGGCGCATTTTTCGAAATTTTCAAAAGGGTTAGCCTTCACGGAATTCTGGGCGCATTTTTTGAAATTTTCAAAGGGGTTAGCCTTCTCGGAATTCTGGGCGCATTTTTCAAAATTTTCTAAAGGGTTAGCCTTTTCGGAATTCCGGGCGCATTTTTCGAAATTTTCAAAGGGGTTAGCCTTCTCGGAATTACGGGCGCATTTTTCGAAATTTTCAAAGGGGTTAGCCTTCTCGGAATTCTGGGCGCATTTTTCGAAATTTTCAAAGGGGTTAGCCTTCTCGGAATTCTGGGCGCATTTTTCGAAATTTTCAAAGGGGTTAGCCTTCTCGGAATTCTGGGCGCATTTTTCGAAATTTTCAAAGGGGTTAGCCTTCTCGGAATTCTGGGCGCATTTTTGAAATTTCCAAAGGGGTTAGCCTTCTCGGAATGCTGGGCGCATATTTCGAAATTTTCAAAGGGGTTAGCCTTCTCGGAATTCTGGGCGCATTTTTTGAAATTTTCAAAAGGGTTAGCCTTCTCGGAATTCTGGGCGCATTTTTCGAAATTTTCAAAGGGGTTAGCCTTCTCGGAATTCTGGGCGCATTTTTCGAAATTTTCAAAGGGGTTGGCCTTCTCGGAATTCTGGGCGCATTTTTCGAAATTTTCAAAGGGGTTGGCCTTCACGGAATTCTGGGCGCATTTATTGAAATTTTCAAAGGGGTTAGCCTTCTCGGAATTCTGGGCGCATTTCTCGAAATTTTCAAAGGGGTTAGCCTTCTCGGAATTCTGGGCGCATTTTTGAAATTTCCAAAGGGGTTAGCCTTTTCGGAATTCTGGGCGCATTTTTCGAAATTTTCAAAGGGGTTAGCCTTCTCGGAATTCTGGGCGCATTTTTTGAAATTTTCAAAGGGGTTAGCCTTCTCGGAATTCTGGGCGCATTTTTCAAAATTTTCTAAAGGGTTAGCCTTTTCGGAATTCCGGGCGCATTTTTCGAAATTTTCAAAGGGGTTAGCCTTCTCGGAATTACGGGCGCATTTTTCGAAATTTTCAAAGGGGTTAGCTTTCTCGGAATTCTGGGCGCATTTTTCGAAATTTTCAAAGGGGTTAGCCTTCTCGGAATTCTGGGCGCATTTTTCGAAATTTTCAAAGGGGTTAGCCTTCTCGGAATTCTGGGAGCATTTTTCGAAATTTTCAAAGCCGTTAGCCTTCTCGGAATTCTGGGCGCATTCTTCGAAATTTTCAAAGGGGTTAGCCTTTTCGGAATTCTGGGCGCATTTTTCGAAATTTTCAAAGGGGTTAGCCTTTTCGGAATTCTGGGTGCGTTTTTCGAAATTTTCAAAGAGGTTAGCCTTTTCATAATTCGGGGCACATTATTCGAAATTTTCAAAGGGGTTAGCCTTCTCGGAATTCTCAGCGAATTTTTCGAAATTTTAAAAGGGGTTAGCCTTCTCGGATTTCTGGGCGCATTTTTCGAAATTTTCAAAGGGGTTAGTCTTCTCGGAATTCTGGGCGCATTTTTCGAAATTTTCAAAGGGGTTAGCCTTCTCGGAATTACGGGCGAATTATTTTGAAATTTTCAAATGGGTTAGCCTTCTCGGAATTCTGGGCGCATTTTTCGAAATTTTCTTAGGGGTTAGCCTTCTCGGAATTCTGGGCGCATTTTTGAAATTTCCAAAGGGGTTAGCCTTCTCGGAATTCTGGGCGCATTTTTCGAAATTTTCAAAGGGGTTAGCCTTCTCTTTATTCTGGGCGCATTTTTGAAATTTCCAAAGGGGTTAGCCTTCTCGGAATTCTGGCCGCATTTTTCGAAATTTTCAAAGGGGTAAGCCTTCTCGGAATTCTGGGCGCATTTTTCGAAATTTTCAAAGGGGTTAGCCTTCTCGGAATTCTGGGCGCATTTTTCGAAATTTTCAAAGGGGTTAGCCTTCTCGGAATTCTGGGCGCATTTTTGAAATTTCCAAAGGGGTTAGCCTTTTCGGATTTCTGGGCTTCCGGGCGCATTTTTCGAAATTTTCAAAGGGGTTAGCCTTCTCGGAATTACGGGCGCATTTTTCGAAATTTTGAAAGGGGTTAGCCTTCTCGGAATTCTGGGCGCATTTTTCGAAATTTTCAAAGGGGTTAGCCTTCTCGGAATTCTGGGAGCATTTATCGAAATTTTCAAAGGAGTTAGCCTTTTCGGAATTCTGAGCGCATTTTTCGAAATTTTCAAAGGGGTTAGCCTTCTCGGAATTCTGGGCGCATTTTTTGAAATTTTCAAAGGGGTTAGCCTTCTCGGAATTCTGGGCGCATTTTTCGAAATTTTCAAAGGGGTTAGCCTTCTCGGAATTCTGGGCGCATTTTTCGAAATTTTCAAAGGGGTTAGCCTTTTCGGAATTCCGGGCGCATTTTTCGAAATTTTCAAAGGGGTTAGCCTTCTCGGAATTACAGGCGCATTTTTCGAAATTTTGAAAGGGGTTAGCCTTCTCGGAATTCTGGGCGCATTTTTCGAAATTTTCAAAGGGGTTAGCCTTCTCGGAATTCTGGGCGCATTTTTCGAAATTTTCAAAGGGGTTAGCCTTCTCGGAATTCTGGGCACATTTTTCGAAATTTTCAAAGGGGTTAGCCTTCTCGGAATTCTGGGCACATTTTTCGAAATTTTCAAAGGGGTTAGCCTTCTCGGAATTCTGGGCGCATTTTTCGAAATTTTCAAAGGGGTTAGCCTTCTCGGAATTCTGGGCGCATTTTTGAAATTTCCAAAGGGGTTAGCCTTCTCGGAATGCTGGGCGCATTTTTCGAAATTTTCAAAGGGGTTAGCCTTCTCGGAATTCTGGGCGCATTTTTTGAAATTTTCAAAGGGGTTAGCCTTCTCGGAATTCTGGGCGCATTTTTCGAAATTTTCAAAGGGGTTAGCCTTCTCGGAATTCTGGGCGCATTTTTCGAAATTTTCAAAGGGGTTGGCCTTCTCGGAATTCTGGGCGCATTTTTCGAAATTTTCAAAGGGGTTGGCCTTCACGGAATTCTGGGCGCATTTATTGAAATTTTCAAAGGGGTTAGCCTTCTCGGAATTCTGGGCGCATTTCTCGAAATTTTCAAAGGGGTTAGCCTTCTCGGAATTCTGGGCGCATTTTTGAAATTTCCAAAGGTTTTAGCCTTCACGGAATTCTGGGCGCATTTTTCGAAATTTTCAAAGGGGTTAGCCTTCTCGGAATTCTGGGCGCATTTTTTGAAATTTTCAAAGGGGTTAGCCTTCTCGGAATTCTGGGCGCATTTTTCAAAATTTTCTAAAGGGTTAGCCTTCTCGGAATTCTGGGCGCATTTTTCGAAATTTTCAAAAGGGTTAGCCTTCTCGGAATTCTGGGCGCATTTTTGAAATTTCCAAAGGGGTTAGCCTTCTCGGAATGCTGGGCGCATTTTTCGAAATTTTCAAAGGGGTTAGCCTTCTCGGAATTCTGGGCGCATTTTTCGAAATTTTCAAAGGGGTTAGCCTTCTCGGAATTCTGGGCGCATTTTTCGAAATTTTCAAAGGGGTTAGCCTTCTCGGAATTCTGGGCGCATTTTTCGAAATTTTCAAAGGGGTTAGCCTTCTCGGAATTCTGGGCGCATTTTTCGAAATTTTCAAAGGGGTTAGCCTTCTCGGAATTCTGTGAGGAATTCTGGGCGCATTTTTCGAAATTTTCAAAGTGGTTAGCCTTCTCGGAATTCTGGGCGCATTTTTCGAAATTTTCAAAGGGGTTAGCCTTCTCGGAATTCTGGGCGCATTTTTCGAAATTTACAGAGGGGTTAGCCTTCTCGGAATTCTGGGCGCATTTTTCTAAATTTTCAAAGGGGTTAGCCTTCTCGGAATTCTGGGCGCATTTTTCGAAATTTTCAAAGGGGTTAGCCTTCTCGGAATTCTGGGCGCATTTTTCGAAATTTTCAAAGGGGTTAGCCTTCTCGGAATTCTGGGCGCATTTATCGAAATTTTCAAAGGAGTTAGCCTTTTCGGAATTCTGGGCGCATTTTTCGAAATTTTCAAAGGGGTTAGCCTTCTCGGAATTCTGGGCGCATTCTTTGAAATTTTCAAAGGGGTTAGCCTTCTCGGAATTCTGGGCGCATTTTTCGAAATTTTCAAAGGGGTTAGCCTTCTCGGAAATCTGGGCGCATTTTTCGAAATTTTCAAAGGTGTTAGCCTTTTCGGAATTCTGGGCGCATTTTTCGAAATTTTCAAAGGGGTTAGCCTTCTCGGAATTCTGGGCGCGTTTTTCGAAATTTTCAAAGGGGTTAGCCTTCTCGGAATTACGGGCGAATTTTTTTGAAATTGTCAAAGGTGTTAGCCTTCTCGGAATTCTGGGCGCATTTTTCGAAATTTTCTTAGGGGTTAGCCTTCTCGGAATTCTGGGCGCATTTTTGAAATTTCCAAAGGGGTTACCTTCTCGGAATTCTGGGCGCATTTTTCGAAATTTTCAAAGGGGTTAGCCTTCTCGGAATTCTGGGCGCATTTTTGAAATTTCCAAAGGGGTTAGCCTTCTCGGAATTCTGGGCGCATTTTTCGAAATTTTCAAAGGGGTTAGCCTTCTCGGAATTCTGGGAGCATTTATCGAAATTTTCAACGGAGTTAGCCTTTTCGGAATTCTGGGCGCATTTTTCGAAATTTTCAAAGGGGTTAGCCTTCCCGGAATTCTGGGCGCATTTTTTGAAATTTTCAAAGGGGTTAGCCTTCTCGGAATTCTGGGCGCATTTTTCGTAATTTTCAAAGGGGTTAACCTTCTCGGAATTCTGGGCGGAATTCTGGGCGGAATTCTGGGCGGAATTCTGGGCGCATTTATCGAAATTTTCAAAGGGATTAGCCTTCTCGGAATTCTGGGCGCATTTTTCGAAATTTTCAAAGGGGTTAGCCTTCTCGGAATTCTGGGAGCATTTTTCGAAATTTTCATAGCGGTTAGCCTTCTCGGAAATACGGGTGAATTTTTTTGAAATTTTCAAAGGGGTTAGCCTTCTCGGAATTCTGGGCTCATTTTTCGAAATTTTCAAAGGGGTTAGCCTTCTCAGAATTCTGGGCGCATTTTTCGAAATTTTCAAAGGGGTTAGCCTTCTCGGAATTCTGGGAGCATTTTTCGAAATTTTCAAAGCCGTTAGCCTTCTCGGAATTCTGGGCGCATTCTTCGAAATTTTCAAAGGGGTTAGCCTTCTCGGAATTCTGGGCGCATTTTTCGAAATTTTCAAAGGGGTTAGCCTTCTCGGAATTCTGGGAGCATTTATCGAAATTTTCAAAGGAGTTAGCCTTTTCGGAATTCTGAGCGCATTTTTCGAAATTTTCAAAGGGGTTAGCCTTCTCGGAATTCTGGGCGCATTTTTTGAAATTTTCAAAGGGGTTAGCCTTCTCGGAATTCTGGGCGCATTTTTCGAAATTTTCAAAGGGGTTAGCCTTCTCGGAATTCTGGGCGCATTTTTCGAAATTCTCAAAGGGGTTAGCCTTTTCGGAATTCCGGGCGCATTTTTCGAAATTTTCAAAGGGGTTAGCCTTCTCGGAATTACAGGCGCATTTTTCGAAATTTTGAAAGGGGTTAGCCTTCTCGGAATTCTGGGCGCATTTTTCGAAATTTTCAAAGGGGTTAGCCTTCTCGGAATTCTGGGCGCATTTTTCGAAATTTTCAAAGGGGTTAGCCTTCTCGGAATTCTGGGAACATTTTTCGAAATTTTCAAAGGGGTTAGCCTTCTCGGAATTCTGGGCACATTTTTCGAAATTTTCAAATTGGTTAGCCTTCTCGGAATTCTGGGCGCATTTTTCGAAATTTTCAAAGGGGTTAGCCTTCTCGGAATTCTGGGCGCATTTTTGAAATTTCCAAAGGGGTTAGCCTTCTCGGAATGCTGGGCGCATTTTTCGAAATTTTCAAAGGGGTTAGCCTTCTCGGAATTCTGGGCGCATTTTTTGAAATTTTCAAAGGGGTTAGCCTTCTCGGAATTCTGGGCGCATTTTTCGAAATTTTCAAAGGGGTTGGCCTTCTCGGAATTCTGGGCGCATTTTTCGAAATTTTCAAAGGGGTTGGCCTTCTCGGAATTCTGGGCGCATTTTTCGAAATTTTCAAAGGGGTTGGCCTTCACGGAATTCTGGGCGCATTTATTGAAATTTTCAAAGGGGTTAGCCTTCTCGGAATTCTGGGCGCATTTCTCGAAATTTTCAAAGGGGTTAGCCTTCTCGGAATTCTGGGCGCATTTTTGAAATTTCCAAAGGGGTTAGCCTTTTCGGAATTCTGGGCGCATTTTTCGAAATTTTCAAAGGGGTTAGCCTTCACGGAATTCTGGGCGCATTTTTTGAAATTTTCAAAGGGGTTAGCCTTCTCGGAATTCTGGGCGCATTTCTCGAAATTTTCAAAGGGGTTAGCCTTCTCGGAATTCTGGGCGCATTTTTGAAATTTCCAAAGGGGTTAGCCTTTTCGGAATTCTGGGCGCATTTTTCGAAATTTTCAAAGGGGTTAGCCTTCTCGGAATTCTGGGCGCATTTTTCGAAATTTTCAAAGGGGTTGGCCTTCTCGGAATTCTGGGCGCATTTTTCGAAATTTTCAAAGGGGTTGGCCTTCACGGAATTCTGGGCGCATTTATTGAAATTTTCAAAGGGGTTAGCCTTCTCGGAATTCTGGGCGCATTTCTCGAAATTTTCAAAGGGGTTAGCCTTCTCGGAATTCTGGGCGCATTTTTGAAATTTCCAAAGGGGTTAGCCTTTACGGAATTCTGGGCGCATTTTTCGAAATTTTCAAAGGGGTTAGCCTTCTCGGAATTCTGGGCGCATTTTTGAAATTTCCAAAGGGGTTAGCCTTTACGGAATTCTGGGCGCATTTTTCGAAATTTTCAAAGGGGTTAGCCTTCTCGGAATTACAGGCGCATTTTTCGAAATTTTGAAAGGGGTTAGCCTTCTCGGAATTCTGGGCGCATTTTTTGAAATTTTCAAAGGGGTTAGCCTTCTCGGAATTCTGGGCGCATTTTTCAAAATTTTCTAAAGGGTTAGCCTTTTCGGAATTCCGGGCGCATTTTTCGAAATTTTCAAAGGGGTTAGCCTTCTCGGAATTACGGGCGCATTTTTCGAAATTTTCAAAGGGGTTAGCCTTCTCGGAATTCTGGGCGCATTTTTCGAAAATATAGGCCTATGGTACACAGAATTATATAGACCTATTACTAGGGCCTATATTACTACCATAACAGTAAAAACCTAATCCCTGCGCCCAGAAGCTACGCACGCTAGCATATTTAACCCCTGGTATCTCTCAGTGATTCAGAGAACTACTTTTCTTTTCTGGATGTGGGAGTCTGGAGAAATACACTACATTTTCTGTCATGTACTGCACATTCCGAGCTAAAAATTTAGTACGAACTGAAAATAAATGCTAGAATTTATAACAAGAAAAGTAACTTATTTTGAACTTTAGAGGAAAACAAGCAAAAAGGCAATATTAGGCTCTAACGTAAAAATAGGCTGTTTTAGGTCCTATAAAATTATCAGTTTTAGGCATAGTCACTTATGAAACATGCATATACAAGTTTCCGTCCATATATCACTTAAGGATTAAAATAGGTTTTTACCTAAAATCCGAAGTCTACTGATGACACCTCGGTTGTAGTATACGACGAAAGTGAACAGCGTCTTGAAACAAAGTGTAATGAGTAGGGCCCGGATTTTTTCAAAATGCATATGCGCATATGCAAATGCATATTTCGATAGTTATTGGCGTTATTGCATGTTCTAAACATAGAAGCATAATTCTGCATATATGGTTGAAATTTAGGACAATTTTAAGAATCTATCTCAAAACATACTTTGGCCATCCCTTCCAAGCTTCTATTTGCAACTTTCTGAGTAACAGCATTCTAGTTTTACCGCTAGAAATATCTACCTAGTTACGGGGTGGTAGTGGGATTTACAAATGGAAATAGGGTATGTTTGCCAGATTAATGTTCCGAACGTTTGGCACCAACGTATAAATACTGCCCAATCACTTCAGTTGATGCAGAAAAATCATTCTCGGCGTATAAACTCATTTTGACGGACAATAGGCATAGTTTGTCTCCAGAAAACATTGAAAGACTACTAGCTGCATATTGTGATACCACTTTCGGCAAATGATTTATGTAAGTAGGAGAATGAATAAAATTACACGTTTTATAAATGCAAATTTATATATTTTCCATATTTTTTGTGCATAATTGCATGCATATTTGAAGAATAATTAACTATTTAGTAGGGAATAAAATGTTAGCAATATATTTCTATGGCAAATATAATTGTACAATTAATTTTTTTTACAGAAACTAAGGCCATTTTTGGTGCATGTTTTCCACTTTTTGGTGCATATTTTCAATTTGTTTACTGCATAAATGCATGCATATATTCAAGCTTTTTAGTGCATAGGAATCCGAGGCCTAGTAATGAGTTATTAAAAGGTTTAAAAACCTGGTATGATAACAATCTTCTTTATTTGAATCTTAATAAAACTGGATCTTGAAAGACATTAGCATTGGTATTGAAAATAAATTGCTAGATAAATTGGAATCCACTAAGTCTTTGGGTCTTGAATTTGATCAACATATGTCCTGGAGACACCATTGTGTGAATTTAATTGTGAAATTAAATAGTGTCTGCCATCAGATCAGGATTTTGAGAACTATTCTTGACCATAACATTACACTTTCTTTCTACTACGCACAAGTTGAGTCTAGATTATCGTACGGTATTTGTTTTTGGGGGTCTGCAGCCATGTTAAATGATGTATTTATTGTCCAGAAACGTATCGTCAGATGCATAGCAGGTGTTGACCATGTTCATGTAGGGAATATTTTATGAAATACAACTTGTTAACCGTATATGCTTTGTATGTTTTGAAACTTCTGGAACTTGTTCATACAAACTTATCTGAATATCTGTCTTCTATTGTGTTCTTAATGAAACATTTAAATAACTGTATACCAACGTCTTATTTGAGATGTGTTTATTTTACGTTTTTTCAATCTATTTTTGAGATACGGGATTATAATTTGGGGAGGTTCTAACAAGACTAATGACATCCTGCTGTTGCAAAAGAGAATTCTTAGGATAATCAAGAGGTGTAATATTCGTGAGCATTGTAAACCATTATTTATTGAACTAGAAATTTTAACTGTTGTAAATCTGTATTTATTAGATCTTCTAGTTCATGTACATAATAATATAAATAACTATAATTTTAGAAAGGATGTACATGGGTATCAAACAAGATTCAACGATGAATTGAGTCTACCTAAATTTAGGTTAAGTAAAACCAAGAATTCTCATTTATATTTAGGACCTAAATGTTACAACAAGTTGCCCGCCCAAGTTAGAAACTATACAAAAAAGAAATTTTCAAAAGAAGTGTACAACTGGCTGAAAAATAATCCCTTTTATTGTATTGAGGAGTTTTTAACGCTTAGCTCACAGGAGATTGTATTTTAACTTAACTTATTTTCATGTTTTAATGTATTTAAGACAATGTAGTTTCTACAGATTTTTTGACACTGTTAATGCCAATATCTGTGCCTAGCGACAAAGAAATATTATTATTATTATTATTATTATTATTATTATTATTATTATTATTATTATTATTATTATTATAGCGACTATCATAATTATGATACAAGATATAGAAATAATCTCTGTACACCGTTTCACCATTTATCTATACTTAGTAAAATATATATGGTTTTTGGTTTACAATTATATAATAGTTTAACTGCTAATACCAAGACGCTAAATTTACTACCGTTTAGAAAACATGTCAAATCTATTTTAATACAAATATGCCCCTACAGTTTGGAGGATGCACGCGTAGGCCTCTTAAATCACATAACTTTTAAGTAATATGCCTACAACTAATTTTAATTTTTTATATTAGTAAGTTATTAGAGGAAAATTTGACACTGTCCATACATTTACTATATCTTCGACAATAAAGATTATTATTATTATTATTATTATATGTATATTTATTTATATGTATATTATAAATTTATAAATATATATTTATTTATATATGTATTTGTTCAGTTATGCTGTGATCTTTTTAGCTGTTAATATTTTTATAAGAGCTTATTGCTAAATGTTTGATTTTATGATGGATGGTTGGTTTGATTTCTTTCTGCTTTTCGCCCGTTTTCAGGGGGCCTTGCGTTCTCCTCATTATTTTTAAGGACAGTTGAATTTCTCTACAATATGTTTTTATATTGTTAGCTTTCTTCTTTTCTTCTTGTTCGAATAACATTCTTCTTGGTTCGTCGCCATATTCAATACGTCTAGCAATTGCCTTTACAGTCTCTATTGGCAAATTATTGGGTCATTTCACCCAATTTATTATTATATTCAGAAGTCAATGCTTCTTAACTTGATTTTAAAGCTATCATGCATTTTTCCTCATTGAAGGAATATTTCTAAGAAGATTTTCAAGCATACTTGTGTCAACGCTATTTGTTCCAGAGGGATTATCTTTTCCTGGTTTAATTGGACTTCAAGAATAGTGATATGAATAATTACAAGCTTGAAGATTATTACTTATTAAAACTGTGAGTCAACTATCTCATTAATAATGAATTGCTTAATATAGCTTGTTATTTAGCCATTGCGACGACATTTGCAGTGATTTATTAATCAGTGGCTAGCATTAAATGCAAATGATATATATTTTTTAGCTAGCAGCAGCTACTATCTAAGGAATCATTTATGTCTATTATTGAATTCTATGAAGATTATTTATACGCCTCAAGTTCTGACAGAAGTGTCAGTGGTCCTCATAATTCGCCAGAGCTAATTAAACGTCTTGAAAACTACTGATGTCTTCGCATCGCTACCATTCAGAAAGGATCTACCTTTGTTAGCGAAGAAGCCTCAAGATAAATATTGTATTTTGTGATAATTGTTTGCTCATAAATCCTATCGAAATGTATAGCGTGTGTTCAATCTTTATCACCCTTAATTAATTGTTTTTACAGTCCACTGTCAACGCACGTTATACAGTATTTATTTATATATTTATATTTATATTTATATATATATTTATTTCTTTATACATTTATATATTTATATATGTATATTAATTTATATATTTATATATATTTATTTACATGTTTATATATTTATTTATATATTTATATATGTTTTATATATTTTATATTTATTTTTTATATATTTCTTTATATACTTATATATATTTATTTATATACATATTTATTTATATATTTATCTATATTTATTTATATATTAATATATACTTATTTTTTTATATATTTAATTATTTATTTATATATTGATATATTGATATATTTATTTATATATTTATATATATTTACTTATATTTATTTATATATTTTTATATTTATTTTACATATATAAGTATTTATATATTTATTTATTTATTTATATATTTATTTTTATATAACTTAGGAAATAACAGGATAATTTAGGATATATCATGTAAATAGGCTAATTAAGAGTATTATGTAAATAGAGAAAATTAGGATATACTATGTAATCGGGCCAATGTAGGATATACTATGTAAATTGGTCAAATTAGGATATACAATGTGAATAAGCTATAGAATAGACTAACTGAAGATATATAATGTAATAGAATAACTTAGGAAATAACAGGATAATTTAGGATAGATCATGTAAATAGGCTAATTAAGAGTATTATGTAAATAGAGAAAATTAGGATATACTATGTAATCAGGCCAATGTAGGATATACTATGTAAATTGGTTAAATTAGGATATACAATGTGAATAAGCTATAGATTATGCATGTAATATTACTACTTTAATGGGGCATGCTGATAAAGAAACGAATAAATAAAAAAATAAAAAAAAATATTTATTTATATATGTATATTTAATACATATTTATATATATTTATTTAGATAATTATATATATATATTTATATGTATAATATATATTTATATACATGTTTTATTTATATATTTATTTATTTATATATATTTATTTATTTATATTTATTTATTTATTTCTTTATATATATGTGTATTAATTTTTATATTTATATATATATTTATTTACATATTTATATATTTATATATATGCTTATATATATATATTTCTTTATATATATTTATATTATTTATATTTATTTATATATATTTCTTTATATATTTAAAAACATTAATGTATATAGATTTATTTCTTTATATATTTATTTATATATATTTATTTATACATTTATGTATTTATATATTTATTTATATATTTGTATATTTATTTATATATTTATATAATTATTCATATATTTATATATAATTATTTATATATTTAGTTATATATTTGTATATTTATTTATATATTAATATATTTAAATATTTATTTATTTATTATTTATTTATTTAAATTTCTTTATATATTTATATATCCATATATTTATTTATAAGTTCAACAATAATATAAACCAAATATTGAGTTTTATGTGAAAACAAGAACAGGAATAGACTGAGTGTGGGAAACGACTTAAGATTAAATGTAAGCAATATTGAACCTGACACCGATGCTGTAATAAGATATAAGCATAAGGAACAACAACAGCAAGTTTGTCATTAATAACAATTAAAGATAAATGGTTATTTATATAATTTTACATATTCATTTTCAGTATTTTGTTTTATTAATTCTTAAATACATTTTGTAGTTATTAACATGTGTATAGAATTGACTTGACTCCCTCAAGAATGTTATAACGTAACCAGTGGTATGCTAAGATCCTAGAAAATTCTCAGGTGGCACTGGAGTTTTAAATGATTAGAAATTACTGAGTTAGATAATGTGGGTTATAACAGTGGCGGATCCAGGGGGTCGTGGGGGCCGCGGCCCCCCCCCCCAATGGTTCTACTTTTACATTGATTTAATTTTTTGTATTCGTCGAAAATAATTACCTAGTGGAATAACATTCAAATTTAGCCTATTTTAATACAGAACAAAAGTAAAATCATTTATATATTCGCCCTATTTCAACTTGAAGATTGTAAAATGCAAGTTGAATAGTATTTATATTCTATACGCCTTGTGTCAATCCATATGATAGCAGTTTTTTTAGTTCGTTATCTTCAATTATAAATGGTTAGCCGTTTCACTGCTGCTGACGTACATATACATTACCACTAAAATTGCATGAAGGACCAGAAATAAGCACATTAGATTAATGGTTTATTTTAAATTACCTAAATATAAAGATATTTATCCATGTATTAATATTATTGTTATTAATGGAAACTACATGCTCCACTAAACTTTTTCCTATTTGATTCAAACTTGTAATCCACTAGCGACTTTTGTTCATAAATGCTTGTGGCAAAATATAAATTCAGCTCTAAAAGGGTTTAGATTTCTTGTGAACTATCGCAGACCAGAACTTAAAAGTTAAAGAATTTGTATGTAATACGAGTATATAAAACTAACAAGTTCCTGAACAGAATTAAAACTCTGGGCATTAGTCTGTTGAAAAAATTTGAGTAATGGCCAAGAGGACCCAAAGCTCATTATTTTGCACTTGATTTTCTTTTATTTCAGGGGGAAGACCCCAGGATCCTCTTTTTCGGGGATATTCCATCCCCCCCCCCCACCCCCAGTAATTACAAACTTTACTTTATGTCGGCCCCAGGGCCGGATTTAAGAGTATGCTGCCTATAGGCTAAAGTCCATTTACCACCCTCTCTATAGTTCATAGTTGCTTAATACATTGTTTTATTCAACAAAAGGATAGAGTTCATTGGCGTTTTCATCTTTTTTAAACATAATGTTCATTTAGTTTAGATAAAACTACAATTTTAATGGTTTATATCATAAATTATATAATCAAAATAGTCATCTACTTTTTTTACTTACTTCTAATAAGATTCGTTAAAAAATGAAATGGGTTTCGAAATTAATTTGTTCTGTGAGATCAATGATCACTATTATAAACATTTTTATATTTTAATGCTAATGAATATCTTTTGCGTAATAGAAGAACTGTATTCAATTTGAATTAAGTTGTCCTACACGGTGAAATGAAGTTGCACAAAATGTAGTTTATTTGTTGAAAAATATACAAACTTCTCTAAATTAAATCACCCCACGTAATTCGTACGGAAAATATTATTAACGTCTGAAATACATTTTAACTTTTGAATAAATTGCCAAACTGCCGCCCCTGAAAATTTCCCGCTCTAGGCTGCAGCCTACTTAGCCTATTTAGAAATACGGCCTTGGTCGGCCCCCCTCTTCATTAAGTTCTGGATCCCCCCCGGGTTACATGGAATATATTCTTTGTAAACATAATCTGCATTAAGAATTTACATACAATTTAAATTCGAGCATAACTTTATAAGTTATCTTTATAACTTTATAAGTTAACGTTATAAGTCATTTTAAATTTTACTGTATTCACCATCATTATGATCCATTTTAAGAAAATCGTTAGAAATATTTTCTGACCACAAACAAACTGAAGCGAAAAATAAACAGTTATAATCTACAATGCTAATAACTAATCAATTCTTAGGATCTTACTAGTAAATGACACATAGCTAAATGGAAGAAACCTTTTTCCCTATACGGAGCCTGACATAAGCGAGTTAGGTTAGAACAGTGATTCCCAACTGGTGGAAAGATTAAAGAGAAGCATATTGAACCTGACATAGAAGCTGAAATATGAAATAAGCATAAGGATAAGCAATAGCAAGTTTTTTTTCCAAATGGAAAATTTATTTGCCATAATTGGGCCATTCTTCCGATTGTGGGGAATTTCGTGTCCCAACCTTGCCAGTCTCGTAAATTAGAAATTTCCTCCCTTTTTACTATTTACTCGTAAGTAATCATCATTTATCTAGTTGAAATATAAAGAAGTATATTTTTATTCTGATATATTATGGTATTTAATAGCTTGAAATGTTGACAGGAACTACAAATTACCCATGAAATCAATGTCCCAACTCGAAGTACTGCATGTACGAAAGCTAAGAAATTGACTGAGAAGTCTTCTAAAAAAATTGTAAATACAGGAACTGCCGAAGGTATTCTTAATCTCATTGATGATATTACGATAATTATTTTATTCTTATTTGTACTGTGTTATTTTTTTTAATTTAAGTGCTTAACTGAGTGTCCCTGCATTAGAATAGTCAACACCGTAACGCACGTAGGAATTAAATTTGCGCCAAATATGCTATTGCTGCATTAACTACGGCCATAAGTTAATTGGGAAGAACGATGGCAACAATGTTGCAACCACAAAAGTATTCCTTGTGTGATTGTAGGAAGCGTAAGAGCAAAAAACCAGATTTTTCAGGAAAGTACCTTAATTGCATGTCAACACCGTAACGTAGAAAAAAGTGTGATTTTGTGATTTTTATAAATATTTTTAGTCTAGCAAAGAATTTTTGGCTGTATTTGAAGATAAAGCATGTGATGAATCGTCGTTTTTTTTCAATCTTAACTTCGAAAACTTATGAACAAAAAAAAAATGTCAACTCCGTAACGAATTTCTTCGTGACGGAATTGAACACTGTTACAGTGGTGACTTTATTGGCTTGCATATGTTTAATTTAATTTAAATTTAGCTTATTAATTGTTTTTACCTCATTATATGAATACATTATCGAAAACATGTCCACATCTTGAAATGAATGTCCACACCATAACGCAAGTGTCCACGCCGTAACGCAGTCTCCACCCCATTTTTCTAAGTAAAATGGCAATAGTTAACACTAATTTTTAAATTTATTTTTCTTAATGAGAAGGCATTTATGCACTCTATTCTTAGCATGCATGGGATATGAAAATAAATATTTTACATTAAAAACTCTGACCATAGTAACAAAATTTAGCATTAAAAAATCTCGATCCTATATTCTAAATTAAAAGTTTTAATTTTTTCGTCCATTATAGTAAATGTTGGAGATAAAATTGATACAAGGTGAATCGCAAGCCAATGACCTATAGAAACAATGAATAAAAATGCTTTAATATTTCAAATTGTTAATATTAGGACCGGAAAACGCTTCGTTACGGAGTTGACTGATATTTGCACCTACTGATATTAAAAAAAATTATATCTAATTTAGTGATTAACATTGAGCTCGGCCAGTTCACTGGGAATAGGTTAACATCATAATAAACGAGATGACATCAATAAAACACAGTTTTGTGACAATTGTAATTCCAGCTTAACAGTGGGTGAAAATCCCCACAATCGTGAGAATGACCCAATTACGTAAAAACTAATTTTTTTAATAGTTTCGCGGGTTTGTTTTCTGTATTTTGTTTTATTAGTGCTTAAATACTTTCGAGGAGTTATTCATGTGCGTATAAAATTTGTATGACCCCTCAAAAAAGTTAGAACCAATGGTACGCAAAGACCCTACAAAATTCTCTGGGTACCGGTACTAAAGTTTAGAAAGATTAGGAATCACTGAGTCAGACAGCACAGGTTAAATTCAATGTGCTAGAATTGAGAATCCAAATGTATTAAACTCTTACAAAAGAGAAGATAATAGACAGTCAACGTAATTTACGTGAAGAATTTACATACAATTTGCTAAAATGGCGGTCGTTCAGCGTATTAAGATGGCGCAGATTTATTGTACTGGACTGACCAAAAAACAAATTAGTTCTACATTACGGTTTTGTCTTTTAAACGCTTATGAATATTCAAGTATATAGACCGTTATTACACTATATTGTATCCTACGGTATAGTTTGAAAGATCAATTTCTCGGTAATCAACTAACGAGTTTATAAAGGAATTACTGTATAGGCTAAAATAACACGTACAGTAGGCCTATACGAAGTAACGGATGAAGATGTTTAAATCCTAATCAAACGTTAGAAACAAAGACTGTAATATGTTTTACCATATTTATCTAATAAATAATTTGTCATAATGCTGAAATATGTGCTTCCTTGCACTGTATTAAACACTGAGCAAGAATATTTGTATACATTCTTTGCCGCGCGCGTGGGTGCGTGTGTATATATATATATATAAAATATATATATATATATATATATATAAAATATATATATAAAAAATATATATATATTTTATATATATATAAAATATATATATATATATATAAAGTTAGAAACAGTATCCTATACACGCAACATATTCCTTTAAACTCTTTCAGATTATCACGAACAAAACAATAGAGCTATAAGTTCTTACAGCACTAAGCTATTCATGCTTGCAGACTGATTCATTGCGCAATCTAAAGCAACAGGTTCAGAAAACTCTCATACACTTCGTATTTAATGCCTGCAACAGTGTTTAGTTACCAGAAATAGTTACGGTAGTTTTGTGAACAATATGAAAGCAGTGTACAGAAATCGAAATCCTAGGAAAGAGATTAACAATTTTTATCGCTATTTACGGTACCGTACATACAGCAGATTCAGTAATTAAGTAAAAGCGAAATGATAGGCCTACTTATAAAAATACAGTATGACTTAATCTGCGAAAGTATTAATTATAGGACCAAAAATGAAAGAATATGTACAAATTTCGCATTATATTACGTGTGAAGGTAATTTTGTGTTGATAAAGACCTACATAGGCTACCATGTTATAGGAACAAAATTACTTATCTGCTTGCAATGATGGAAGCTTCCAGTTGTAGTGTCCATCAGCAAGGCTACCTTAATAACGTTAAGAACTACACAAATCCGAAAACACACGCCGGCTTCCAGAGAGGTCAGCTCTGTGAACAGCACTGTACTATTCATGCTTCCAGACTGACTCATTGCGCAATCTATGCGAGCTCATATGCTTCGTGTACGATGACGCAATAGTGTTTAGTTACCAGAAATAGTTACGGTAGTTCTGTGATAAGTATGAAAGCAGTGCAGTGTATAGAAACACTGACAATATACCACTAAAACTAAGATTACGTGATTAAGGCGAATTATGTAAAAACTTCAGTATTATTAAATACAACGCTTTCATTATTTTGCTTTTAGTTTTGCACGGAAAGTTTTATAAATAGGCATATCTTTACGAATGATTGGTCCAACCCCCATGGCCTAAACAAACTTTTTTTTTTTATACATGGAGCTTATTTATACAAATACATATTTAAACAAGTATATATTTATACATTAGGACCTGTAATATCCTATTAATATTGACGATTGTAATGCTTCTGATGTTCTCTGGAGTCTATACAATAAATATTTTTGATTGATTGATTGATTGATTGAGTAAAGTAAATCAAAACAAATACAAATTTAAAAAATAACTAACGCTGCTATTAATAATTATTCTGTCACAAGATATATTAACGTTTAGAGATAGCCTACACCCGAATGAGCAAGACTGCTAGTGCTCGGGTGCAGTTTTAAAAATATCAAAGTGAAAAAAGAGGTGAGAGAAAGAAACAGAGTGAATAAAAAATGTGATTAACTAATTAAGAAAGTAAAAAAAATGTTAAACATAAATACATAAAAGGAATGAAACAAAAATGTCTTAAACAGCTAAAAAAATACAGAAAATGCTTTACATATCTATTAAATTTAACAGTGGAGTAAGCTGAGAGATCAGGATACTTTCAGATCATTGATTTAATATCACGATATGGTAAAAAGTGGAGAAATTTCCATCACATTTACTTTGCAGAACGATGCCCTAGCAGTCATAAATGGAAAAATTCCAGCGGACTTATTAATAGAGGAAAAGGATAAAGCCTTAAAAAACATCTTCCACCTTGGATTGGTGAAATCGAAATCACACCGGATTTGAATAACACTCAAAATTCAATGGAGCTTAACTTCCAACTTAGAAACCACATACCTCGGAAAGACGATGAAAGCATACCCCAAAGGGTTTAATCACCTTTAAATAGACAATAGACAAGTTTATTCGTCATTAAGCACTTCACAAAAATGCAATAGATTCGTCATGACACAGTAATTGGTAGGCTACCAGCCTACTACATTGATGGCCTATTTTAAAAGGCAACATAACAGATTTATGTCCTAACAATTCTTAAATCTAGCTTATTATTTAAAACTGGCTATTTAAAGCTAGTTTTTAAAAACTGCATTTAAAAAGTCAAACTGTAGGCCTAAGAGATTTATACGTAAAAAATTTTGAAGACTAACTTATTATTTAAAAATTGTCATTTACTGTTATAGATTTATTTAAAAACTGTACGTTTAAAGAGTCGTTACTACTATAAAAAGGATTAGTTTTACACCAGACAAGCAAATTCTTTGAAAAAACTTCAAGAGGCAAACTGCGAAAATTCACTGGAAAGTTATTAAATATTTTTAAGCCTAAATGAATGTGGTACTCCTGTGCTCTCGTTAACCTAACTCTATTTATATCTAAGTTTCTACAATTTCTTGTGGAATAATTATGTATATTTTCTCTTTTCACATGACTATCAGAATTTAACTTTACTAAAACACAGACTTCATAAATGTATAGACTAACTACAGACAAGATTCCTGATTTGACAAACAATGGTTTACAATGTTCTAATTTCTTTGTTTACTTCTGAGCCGATTCTAGAGTGGACTGTATCTACCAAATCCATTTTCTAAAACATTTGGGAGTCGGCTATATGGAATCTTTTAATAGTGTTATTATATTATATTATATGTTACATTTCATGATGAAGAATTTAATCTTTTAATTTCAATTTACGAGAAATGGAGAAAGAAATTCAACCGTGACTTAATTTTTCATACGCACGGCTTTTTAATTTGGTTGGCGATCAGCAGTTCAGGGTCATATTATGATACAATTTTAACACAAACTCACGATCTTTACATTTAAACTTTAGCTATGGTAAATTAAAAACTCAAATCTTTTGCCTATTTTGCAATTTTTAAGTGTCCTTTAGCCTGCCTATTTTTAACCTTTTAAGTGCCTAACGTCCGGTCTATCAGCATTTCCAAAGTAGGGCTTACTGTGACGACCAATCGTTTATTTTGTAGTTTCATATATATTGACGTAGGCTACACCATGTTAGGTTATATAACTGGGCACCTCTTCTCAATTTTTATTTTTGGAGTAGTTTTAGAAACAGACTGACCTTATGTATACATCCTACAGATTCTAAAAAAAAAAATTCGAACCTGACATTAGGCTGCTTGTTGGCTTTTTTCTGTGAGGGTTGCGAGCTAAATTGTCCCAAAAAATTATCACCCAACCAAATAAGGTAACCTTACACAACGGAATAATATAAATCTATTTTTGGTAACACTTAATATCACACGTATTTTGTTATAGATAGTTATCTGGAGAGGAGATGTTGCCTCGACGAATTATTTGAACCATCCCGCCAACCCTAAACGTTACACTTTCTTTTATAATGTGATCTAGCGAAAAGTGGCCTGAATTCCGCCATATTTTATATGAAGAAACTCGTGATTGGACGTTAGAGGTGTGACGTCACACCAGCTGAACACATTTAATTCTGGGAAACAGGTTCAACAATACAACAAACCTCGCCTTCTGCAGAATTTAGAATGCCCTACTAAATTAGTATCACCGTTCATAACCTAACAGAACCTGTCACTAATTAGTAAAACCGTTCCTAACCTAACTGCCACTAAACTAGAATTTCAGGAGAATTCAGAATGCCCTACTACATTAATATCACTGTTCATAAGCAATGTACAAGAAGCGTCATGTTCGTCAACCTGCCTCGCTGAGAAACAAAAAATATCCCCCGTCCGTTGAAACCTGTGCACATCGCGAGATGGGCCCCCCTACATTGCGACTTTTCCCTATTTTTAAAAGCACCGAAATAATATTATTAACGATAGCTTACCGGCTGGTGTCCTAGTCATCAGGTCATAAGCACGGCTGCTTGGCCATTTTGTTTCAACCGTCAAGTTCTCAATACAATTCTTACCTTTGATATAGCAATCCCTGAGTCAGTGGCAGGAAAAGACGTCTCCTAATACTCGTAGTTATCTTGGCATAATCTTGAAGCACACAACACTTTAAAAACAATAATGAAACACTAATACACGCTTATTAACATGAAACACGTCATCATCCCTATGACCACAAAACGGAACTGATTTCTGCGCGCTGTGAATCATGGGAAGACGGAAGACGATCGCTAGCGCTACACAAACTGTTCGTAATAAGGTGTTATTATTACTTGATGTAACTTAATATTCAAATTTAATCCATGCACCCAACCGACCTCTAATATTATAATCTTATTGATAAATTTCATATTTTTCTTTGAGGGAAATTCACCCTCAAAATAGCAGTAAGAGGCCAGGAAGTATATACAGTATATATTTATGGACCTCCTTTACAATGAGAGAAATTAACTAGCTTTTTTTGTAGTTCTTTTTTATTATTTGAAACAGGTCTATATATAGCCTCTGATATTGGTTATAATTCTGAGGAATTTTAAACTCTAATACTAACTAACATATTTACTTGTTGCTACAGGTAAACAGGTCACTGAATTACATCATTTTATGAAAATATTGACCAATTTTAGTTAGTTTAGTTTATATAGAGACCTGTTTTCAACTAATAAAAAAGATCTACATAAAAAGCAAGTTTCTTCCTTTCACTGTAAAGGTGGTAAATAAATAAATAAATAGATAAATATATAACTTCCTGGCCTCTTAATGCTATTTTGAGGGTATAAGGCTAAAAGATTTTAGTTGATCAATATTATAAGGATAATTAAATCGCGAAGGATGAAATGGGCTGGACATGTTGCACGCATGGTGGCGGAAAGACATATCTCAAAAGTATTTACTGGGATACCCGAAGGGAAAAGACCACGTGGAAGACCTAGACGTAGGTGGGAGGACAACCTTAGAACGGATTTATGGGAAGTAGGATTTGTGGGGGATGATTGGATGGAGTTAGCACAGAATAGGGTTGAATGGCGGACTCAGGTAAGTGCGGCAATGAACCTTCGGGTTCCATAAAATAGATAATATTCCTTTAGCTTTCTTAGGAATTATTTATTGCCATTGAGTAAGTAAGTATTATTATAATCTCTTTGGTGGCGATGTTATCTACCTATAGAGTACGGAACTAGTGAAATCCTTCTTTAAATCGAGGTAGATTGCGGATATAAGTTACGCCATACTCCTTTTTTTTCAGGAGGGAGAACAACATACCCCTACTTTTTAAACCCATCGCAGATTTCTTGACTATACAGGTAGGGGGGGGAAAGCAGACAGACTCTTGTAGTTGATTTCAGAGCCTTGTGATACGTAAATAAATGTAAGAGATGTAACGGAAACGTTTGTTTTCACAAGCAATGCAAATTATGTGAAATTATATCTCAATTCAAGCAATTTATTGGCTGTAGAACAAATTTCAATACATTCCCTGCTATCCTGTGTATGCCGCTAGGCATGCGCAGTGGCTCATGTCGGCAACTTAGATATTTTAGTCGGTCCGCTTTTTCCCCCTAGCTGTACATAGATAGAGATTTTGAATCCTAACATAGTGGTTGAAGCACTTAGGCACGCAGAGATTATATAAGATTCCGGAAATTCGCTCCAAATCAACATCGCTATGCGGACCTGTAAAAACTTTTTAAATACGAGAATACCCCTTTTTTGTTGGTATTTAAGTACTCCTTACAACAACAGGTTTTTGACGTGTAATAGTAGTCTTTAAGTCGGTCTTATCGGGGTCACTTAGCTAAAACCGCCTGTAACGGCAAATACGTCAAGTCTGAAAAAAATAATGTTGAAACCAAATTGTTTTTATATAGGCATCGCTATGGAGTGTGCCCAGGCACATCCTGCCAACCCTGCGAAACTTTTAAATTGTGTAACACCCAGTGGCGTAACTTACACCCTCAAAGGCCCCGCAAAAACGAGGGAGAATGAAATGAAAACAGCAATTAATTTTTTTCCCCACTATTTTACTGCAGGAAGAATGATTGCTTATACATTATTTATTTACATAGTCCCCTCCGAGTTCAATACACTTACGCCATCGGATAAGAAGTGCCTCCAAGGTACTCCTTTAATGGATCAAAGATGTGGAAATCTGATGGTACCAAAGCGAAGGGGATTGCTGAGTGCAGGTGTTTTTCTTCAACAAGATAACGCCCGTCCTTATGATTCTCGTTCAAACATGAAAACCATTGAAGACATTCGCTTCAAATGTCTCCCACATCCATCATACTCGCCAGATAACCGCGCCAAAATAATATATTTTAAATACCTTGCCGTAGATATTATGGATACAAAAAGAAAGAAAAAGAGTTTATATACGAGATAAGTTTGTCTCTAAACGAATGTTAATGTAAACCAGTCTCGCAAAAGAAATATATAGGGACAGAACTATGTACTCCTATAAAACGAAGTACAGTTGAAACTTGTATGAATTTATTGGCAGCAATAAAAGGCACTGTGCTAAAATAAATTTAAACACAGTCCTGGATATAACTCACCACGGTAAAATACACGCTCTGATGAAGTACTTTAATGGCTGCAAAAGGCGAGAGAATGAGGAGTGGCCTATTCTAATTCTAATGGAAGTTAGAAAGGGATTCAAAATCGAACGTTCGAAATTCTCAGGTCACTAATGGAGTGAAATGGGGAATATATGATCCCTCTTCCAGAGGCCTGCAGGCAGTGGCGGATCCAGGGAAAGGGCCGTTAGGGCCGCGGCCCCTTTGTTTTTTCTTCTTAATTGATTTATTTAATTCGTTTAAAGTAATTTCCGGTACCTAATAAATTCAAATTTAACTGAATGTTTGTTTTGTACAAAAAAAAAAGCATTTATGTACTCTCCCTACTGAAAAATGCAAGTTAAATTCAATGTTGGGGGTTAATCAATTAATTTTTCAATCAAATCGTTAATTGACTAAAAAAGTAATTGCGATTAAATTAATTGCAATTAAATTAATCGCAATTAAACGTTTAATTGTATATTGCAATTAAATTATTTGGATTAATGTATGTTAATCGTAACTCGCAATTAAAATAATTGCAATTAACTTGTTTAATTGTTCTATGAAACAAATAAAACTCACAGTTTACTTACTTACCTTTACCGAAATCAAATAAAAGTATTACAAGATTTCGAAAATTTTACCTACATTAATAAAAATCAATACTACTTAAGCAGAGTCACAAATTGACCGACAATATGTACGAAAAGAGAGTCCTGTTAAAATGGGATCTAAACTATTATAACAAATTATAATCTGTCGTTATATGTCTAATCAGGTTTAATTAAAATCAATGATGTGTATTAACATGCGTATTTCAGTACCTTACTTACGCATTTTGTTATGATACCAGTTCACGCACCAGGCCCGTACAGTAGTCCTTTTTAATTGTTAGTTTTTATTTAAATTCATAAAACAATTGAAAAGTAATTAATTGTTAACTGTAGCAAATCACGATTGACAATTGATTGGCAATTAACAAATTTCTATTGACAATTGGCAATTAACAATTAATCAATTGTTAATTGTAATTTTCCACAATTACAGTTGATCAATTGTTAGTTGTTAGGGTGACAATTAAAAATTCTAGAGTGATAGGGAAGAAGCGAATAAGTCAAAATTACAAAGTTTCAGGAATAACAAAAAAAAAATGTATTTCCACAGCATTGTTGCACTATTTAGTTTAGTTCACCCGATATTTTTACACAGTATCTTATACTATGTAAAAATATCTGGTTGGACGGATCTAAACATTGTAAAAATGCTGTGAAAATAAATCGTTATTTGTGTCTCCTAAAACTTTGGTATTTTGACTTATTCCCTTTTTCCCTATCACTCTAGAATTAATCAATTATTAATCTTTAATTGTCTTTACAATTAAAATGTGCCCAAAATAGCATTTATATTCTTGTGTCAAATGCGTAGACTAGCCATGACAACTCACGAAAACGTACGAGAAATAAGCACCAAAGTAAGCCAAACAAATTACACGAAAATGAAATACTCCGATTAGTTTAGTAGAAATCTTATCTTATTCACAACTGTTACAGCATGTAAGGAAGGCCATCTGCAGATTTTCTTCTGTTGAGCTCCTGCTTATAATATCAGGGAACGATTTCTAAAGTGAAAATGTTATTTCAACGTCACAGGACGTCTCAGACGCAACACAGTTTTTCACCAGAAAGCTTTTTAGAAATCTAACCCACATTTTTCAGTAATTAAATTAGCCAACAAAAGAAAGAAAACAGGTGATAATGCCGTCTAGGAGTGAAATAAGCACCTTTAATGTGGCGGTTTAGTACACAAAATATGCTATTTTAATTCTAAACCCGTAAAATAAACAAGAAAAATAGGTTTTCTTTGAGGATAAGTAAAATAAGCACTATGAAATAAAGTTAAAATTGCTATCAACGAATGTTTTAAGAAATATAACATTTCTGCTTATTTTTAGGAGCCTGAAAATTAATGATTTTTTTAAAATAAGAAATCCGTGCTCTATTGATAAGAAATATCACGATTTTGTAAACGCAGAATGTTCACTTGAGTTTTCCTAGTACTGCGTAGAGTAAATAAGTCACTTCCCATTTTTATCTTTGAATCACATGTCACTTACATTCTCCCTGTTTCGTCATTATATTATTTGCGAACTTCAAAAGCAAAGAAGAAGGGGAGGCGCTCATAAACTGGCGTCTATAAAAACTCTGCTACAATAAATCAAGTTAACAGTAAATGCCAGTAAGTGGATTTATACTTTTTTCATGTACTGTACCTCGTAAAATTGTGAGTCGCAGAGAAAAGTGTAGCAACAGGGGTAGTTACAGTTAACTGGTCAATACTTTATCTTTTTTCTCGGATCCAGTTTCCCATCGCTTTTCGTTTAGTAAATTTTATCTTAAATTTGCTACAGCTTTACTTAAAGAAATAATTATTTAAGATCCAAGTGGTAAAAGCGGGACATAATTTTGAGAGTAGGTATGTTTGTGAAACGAACCCGTCAGGGCAAGTGTTGCACGAGCAAAATAAAATCATTATTGCATGTATATCCTACACTATTGTTTTGAGACAGCCGTTAACGTTTGTGAAATAATAATAATAAATGTTAGATTTATTGTAAAGAATTAATGAATTGAAGGGCCTAGTTCCATATGGGAGTAAGGCACAAATCTTTAATTTTGAGTTTTTAACATTTATGCCTTCTCCTAATATCTCTTAAATACTCTGTGAACTATTTGTACTTGTGCCTCAAACCTCTGCTCAGTTATAAAAAAAAAAAGACATGTGAGACCGCACATTCATTCTACTTCATAACAGTTCCATATAGGGGTATAAATCTGTTATTGAGGTGCGTTTTCCAACTCTTTTTATTATCCGCAGTGCTACCATCCAAGCAAATGTTTATAAAAACTGAACTTGCATTTCTGAAGTCTAACTTCATACAAAATTCATTGTTTTGCTTATCACCTATGGTATTAATGACTATACTGGTATTCATTGGCAAACATGTAACTGTCGCTGAATAATACAGGTTTTTACTAAAATAATGTAAAAACAAATAATGTGATACAAAGTAAAAAGATTTCGCTACTGTAAAAGTACTTCAGTTTTTGTTTAACATGTTTAGGTACCTCTAGTTGTAAAAAATCCCAAAACATCAAGGTGCGCCACCCGAGAAAAAAAAAAAAACCTCAGATTAGAGTTCTCTAGCCCCCCCCCCCCAAAAAAAATACCCGCATAGTGTTTTTCGTTCAAATCATTCAATATTTTCCCATTGAGGCTTTGCCCGCGAAACTTGTAAGCTGTAAGGAACATATTGATTAATTCGAACATTTCGATTAAAAGGTTGAATTTACTGTTTATTTTACATAATCTACCAAATTTTGAGATACATAATTTACTAAAATATAGATTTTAATAGCTTCTCTAATTTTCAAAGTTCCGTTTCATTTATTTCCAAAGCCTTATGTGAAGACTGCCAACACACTGTTGTCATGTGAACTGTGTTTTAGATTTGATAATTCTATGTAAAAAGTGATTAAGTATTCTCAAAAACATTTGATTTTTGGCATTTAAAATCAAAATTTTTCAAAATCCTTTCTTAGTGAGCACCTACATTATGAAAGGAAGGTACTGTCAAAATTCCAAGTCTCTCTACCTATTATAGTTTAGGCTCTACGTTGATTCTCTGTCATTAAGTCGGGCAGTCAGGACAAAGTCTCACATATATATATATATATATATATATATATATATATATAGAGAGAGAGAGAGAGAGAGAGAGAGAGAGAGAGATATTTGGTTTTCCGGATCGGGTTCGGTCCCAATTAATCCGAGTAATTGGATTTCTACTACACCACAAAATAGAGCAATAACCATGCAAAACTATTGCATTGAGTGAAATTATAATTATTTTTGAGAGAATTTCATATATAAAATTAAATTCAAAGTATTGCAATTTATTTCATGCAGTGTACACATAGGCCTACTTTATGTAATCTCAACTAAGCCTCTAACAGGCATCTATATTATTTTAAATACTTTGGCAGCAAACTTATGATAACATTCGAATGAATACTTATTCTGTCAGTAATTTTGTCGGAATCATTGATTTTTTAAACCGTAAAAGTGGTGTCAAAAGCAAACAATCTAGTTAGCATCAAAGTTCGTCATTCATAAGCAAAGAAAAAAGTGTTAAATTCGATTTTATTCAATTGTTACAGGTGACAATTTGATAAGTGGGACTGTGCAAGTGTGACTATTCATCTGTCTGTCACACAAATGAATAGCGAGTAAGTTACTTATTGTTATTAATGTTCAATTCGCGTGCTCGTGTACTTGTATTGCTTTTCTGTCATTGTGCTAGCCTCTAATTACATTTATACAGTGTTTACCTGTTGCTAAGAACAAGCTCAGTGAATAGCTTCTCTTCAATAATGGTATTAAAATAGCTATTTTTGTATCAAGTACGCAAAATAACGCTTTAGCGGACGAATCTACACCATTTCAACCTCAATTTCGGAAAAAGTAAATTCAATTTCGGAAAAAGTAATTTCAAATTCGGAAAAGGTAATTTCAATTTGGAAAAAGTAATCTCAATTTCGGAAAAAGTAACTTCAATTTCGGAAATACGAGGGCTTTTTTTTTAAACATTATGGGGCATAAAATGAAAACCACAGTGAAAATCAAAACTGTTTTATTTGGAACATTTAGGTACACCTTCTAGCTACTTCTCTACCTAGTCGCGCTCCGATTGAGACATTTGTCGAAGCGTGGTGCAACTTTCAAGTACCCTCTTCAATAGGCTGGCAGCAAGCTTCTATGAAAAGGGTACTTGAAAGTTGTACCACGCTTCAACAAATGTCTCAATCGGGGTGCGACTAGGTAGAGAAGTAGCTAGGTGTACCTAAATGTTCCAAATAAAACAGTTTTGATTTTCACTGTGGTTTTCATTTCATGCCCCATAATGTTTAAAAAATAGCCCTCGTATTTCCGAAATTGAAGTTACATTTTCCGAAATTGAAATTACTTTTCCCGAAACTGAATTTACTTTTTCCGAAATTGGAATTACTTTTTCCGAAATTGAAATTACATTTTCCGAAATTGAGGTTGAAAAGGTGTAGTATAGCAGCCGATATATAGTGAGTCCGATGAAGTTTTCGCGTACGTGGTGCATACAATATTTTTTTAGTAAAAGCTCTCTAAATTATATGAAATGAAACAAAAATACCGTATTTAAATAAAGGTAGTCAGCCATATTCTCACGGCCCTCTGAAACGCAAGACAACAATGAACCGTACGTACCAATACGAAATGCGGTAGGCTATAGATACGTTATATGGGTCGCTGATTTGTAAACAATAACAAATATGAACTAGTATTTATGAAAAGCTTGTGAAAATATGAATGATAGTCCCGAGGAAATTTCACTCCAAGCCAAAAACATTGAATTGTAGCTGGTGCCAGCAACATCACGGCAGAAGGAACAGGGAATATATTGCAATTAAATGCTGGTGCATCCATGGTAAGCTATGTGAACGGAGATGTGAAAAGGTGTTGGCTTATATCGGTTGTAATATGATGAAGTACGCTACTCTGTTTTGCAAAAAAACCCTGGTAAAGTTTCTGATTATCATAAAGAAACATGTTGGCTTAAATTTGTTGTTTTGTGACCAATTATATGCTTAAATCCATGTTAATGTTGGTGTGACTGGTCAATGTCACCTGGATGTTGTTTATAGATTGTCATGACGACTTTAAAGGACTAGGCCGATAAAACTGTATTTTCAATGCAGTTTGAATGCAGTTTTATGCAATTTTAGCGGCTTTGGTTGCTAAAATGCAATTTTTCGGCGTGTTACTAGTCCGACAAGCAACTGTTTTAGAGAGCGTGTACTAAAATAGTACGTTTTACAACAAAACTATAATTACATTTATGCTCGTTTCATTATTTTAATATGAGTAGACTATCTTAATTACCAGTATAGGCAAGTTGCATACGACCCGCCATTCAACCCTATTCTATGCTAACTCCATCCAACCATCCTTCGCAATTCCTACTTCTCTTAAGTCTATCCTAATATTGTCCTGCGTCTAGGTCTTCCAAGTGGTCTTTTCCCTTCGGGTCTCCCAGTGAATATTTTTGAGATATATCTTTCCTCCCCCATGCGCGCAACATGTCCAGCCCATTTCATCCTCCGTGATTTAATTACATGGGCAAGGCATTTGATGATTTTGCATCTTTTTTATATGAAGGCTAAAACATAGCTCGAATTTATATAAACGTGTATAATAAAATAATTGATTAAATAAGGGCAATTTTTAGTCCATTTTCTGCTTTATTTTGCATTTTTCGTTATTTTAAGGAGATAGGTCATTTTTGGGCAATTTTTAGGCCATTTACTGCATTTTAATGTAATTTTCGGCATTTTTAGGCTCATTTCGGCATTTTAGATTATGTTTCAGTGGAGGTACAGAGGAGTTTTTCCATGTAAAAATCGTTAGTTTCAGACAACAGACAATCCTTTTTATTTGAGGATCTCCACCAAGTGTTCATAATTAATTTTAATTCAGGTTTATTGTAAACACCATAGGAGTTTGTCTTGTAGCAATCAAGATTTTTTTCCTTTTCTTTTTAAGTGGCACATATTTGCTAGGGGAAATTTTTGGTAATAAAATAAGTGTTTTGTATTGTAAATTCATAAATAACGCACTATCACCCGTTAAATTGCTTTTAGGAAATCATTACTTTAAAAAACTAAATATAAGTAATAATGAAAAAATTACTGGTCATTAAAAAAATATTGTGTCTTTTTCACTATTTTTAGGTCATAAATGCATTTTTTCTTTGCATTTTTTCACTATTTTATGGTCATTAAATTCCTTGCCCTATTAATTAACTTACCCTTACTATATCCGATGACGAGTACAGGTTATGAAGCTCGTCGTTATGCAGTTTTCTCCAGTCCCCATTTTCATCTCTCTTAGGCCCAAATCAATAGACATAATAATAATTATTATAATAATAGTAACAATAATAATAATAATAATAATAATAATAATAATATGAACAAGAAACTATATGGAATATTAAAATAAGGCTAAACTAGTTGTGAATTCAATCTCGCTGACGTAACCGATTTATTGCAGCTTTGAATATGAAAAAAAAATGACAAGCAATGGTTATCTTCCCTGGATAGAACTTAATATAAAGAAGCTATCTTTGTAAACCTCTACCCCTGTCTTTTGGTATGAATTCTATGCTCCCCCGTTCAAAATTAGGGGATGGCAGTTGAGACAGATTTGTAACCTGTCTCCCCCATGCTCTTGGGGTGAACTAATGCTGACAGCTATGTCTGATTGAGCGAGTGTCGATGACGTCTCCTCTTTATCTTCAATGGAGAAGTTTCTCTGAAGATAATTCAAGAAAGGAGTTTCTCTGACCTAGAGGTTATCGAATTTTCTACTGTAGCAGAAGGAGTTCTTAGGCGCGGATTTAGAGGATGGGCCAAGAGCCCGGGTTTCCCCAGTCACATCACGATGACGTCTAATAGTATATTGCGATACAAGTGCCGTAAGCGACGCATACGGATCGAGGAAAGAGTTTGAAAAAACGAGGCGCTTGCGCCGAGTTTTTTCAATTTTCCGAGATCCGTTATGCGCTTACGGCACGAGTATTGCATGCTATATTTTGCACGATGATTATTTATATCAATTTAATTATATTAATTGAGATATTACCTGAAAATATTATGTATATACATTATTGAAGATAGATGTTTATTTCAGAAGGTGATTCGCATGTGTTTATTGTTATAGGAACCGAATATTTGTCCTGGGAGGCCTTGTCCATAATGGCTTGTATTATGATGTGCCGTAAGTAAATTCTTACCGCACAGAAACTCTTACCGCACATAGCAACAAGATTGCGTGTGTGAATGTCAACTTACGATCCACGGCAACAACATTCGTAAGTACCACTAATTAGTTAAGTCGTGCAAAAACGAATATGACGTCATCTAGTTTGCGTCGTTATAATAATTTTAAGAACGTAATGCTATAGATAATTACATTGCACTACAAGATGAATTTAGTTTACATTGCATAGCATTTACAACGACTATTCCACTCATAAGCCGCGTGTTTGATATTAATAACGTTTAGCAATTCCTCTGATATAGACCAATCACGATCGATTATCTTATAATATCCTTCCTCGGATCACAAGGATGCAATTTTATCTGATAAAACATCAGTTCGTTACTAAACACGTAAGGCATCAACTTGCGGTGATTAATACCTCACATGCTGCCATTCAACAGAATGAAAACACATTATTTTATACAACATAACTTGTTATGGAAATTGAAATAATATAAATGTACAGGTAGGGGAAAGAATGCGGACCGACTAAAATATCTAAGTTACCTAGCGGCATTCACAGGATAGCAGGGAATGTATTGAAATTTGTTCTAGTGTGGACTGTTGACTTAGCCCATTTCGAAACCCAGAATTTGGTTTCTAATCTTATTGTTTTATAACTGAATATATCTGTTATTATTTTTATAAAATACCAACACAAATTATATTATATTCAGCTACAAGAGTCGGTGCGCTTTTTTCCCTACCTGTACATTGATTGAAAACACAATTTCGATTCGGTGCAAGCCAGTTCGTGTGATTTTATTTTATTCTGCCGTTAGCTTAACTGAATTAGGTTAACCATGTCTTATGCGCCATTGGTACCATTGGTCACAATATGGTAACTCGAATCGATTCACGGATAGTTGATTCATGGTATGCCGTGATCTCGCAGCTGTTAGTTTTGTTTTTATACAACAAAGCACGAAAGTAATTATTATTTGTATAATCCGTTACATTTTTATTCATGGATGGTCTTAATAAATCCAACTCGAGTTTGCGAGTTTCATCAGTTTCATCAGCAATTATGAAATAAATGTCACTTATATAGGTTCATATAATATTTGTCGGAGGAATTAGATTTCAATTACAAAAAATAAACCAAATTAAGAAATATTTCAGAAACAAATTAAGATAATAAACTGAAATTTGAAAGTGCAATTTCTGTTCCGGTTTTAGTTGTGCGAGATTTCAAATTTATAGCACAAATAATTTAGAAAATCACTCTCAACACTTCGGTCGTCCTATAGGCCTAATGTCTATCGATGTTTAGAGACACAAAATGATGTGTTTACTTATTTTAGCAATGCATAGTCTCACTCGGAAAATGAAACAATGAACGGCTCCATCTGAGTGACACAGCAGGGGACTTGTTCAGGTTTAAGTGGGGTTAACAGTAACAATTGAATGTGAATAGGGTTTTAAAACGTTGTAGAGCTTACAGAGCTCGAGCGCTGTACATCAAGATAACCCTGCTTACTGGAATAATAGATTATGCAAGTCAAGATAATTCACGGAGATTTAAACAGAATTACAGGGATGTTTAGTTCGCCGGATTTTCTGGATTTGCCTCCTGACCCAAAATCTTCCGAGCATACACAATAGTCACCGTTATCCAGGTTTAAAGCCAATACTTCGATGGTCATAGAACTATCTGCATTGATATGGTTACAGACGGGTCCAGGGAAAAGAAAATTGTTTCAAGCCAGCCAGGAATCAAATGTGAAGCATTCTCTTTTACGAGCAGAAGCTCCACCAGTAACAGTGATGTCAATTTGTATGTCCTTCAATCCTTGTTTATAAACATATATATATATATATATATATATATATATATATATATATAAAAATAAAAAAAACTCAATATACCAGAAGGATGCCCACATAACTTTAAATATCTGCTGCAGTTTATTGCAGGTTTTATTAAGTGCCAGAACGCTACTTTATAAGATTGTGTGTGGGACGAGAACATATCTGTCCGTCTATTCGTCCGTCCGTCCGTCCGTGTGTCTGTACGCGCGATAACTCAAATGCGCTTTATCGGATTTTCATGAAACTTGGTATAAACATTTATAACATCCATGGGAAGAAACTTATTGATATTGGACCAAATCGGTTGACTGGTACCGAAGTAATGCCCAATTTAGTGCCATTTATGGTAATATACTAGAAAGAATTCATCACATGCAAATCAATTCTCATGACAACACATTGTTTACAGTGCTTACATGTACGGCTTTGGAAGTTTCAATACAGTTAGCCATGATATATTCCTGCATATATGGTTATCAACTAGTCAGTGTTTGTTTATTTCGTTGATCAAGTTGAAAGGAGTACTACACGAATACTGTTATACATACAGAAGGTATATTACTGTGAAATCATTAGGCCTAGGCCTACATACATTAACCGGAGTTCTCTGCCAGTGCATTTTGTGAAATATTGACGTATTTTAAGAATTTCTTATATTAGTGTATACGAGTATGAATTGAGGTCAAGCATCAAACTTTAGACCTTTGTTCTTCCACAAACCCTGTTTAATGAATGAATCGATCTGAATCTAACTAGGGGATTAAATACAAAAATAACTTATTTTCTGCATATCATAATTGCAATTATCACTGCTTAAACAAAATCATTCTGGCATTGTTATTTCTTTAAACAATTGTTATTGTTTCTTTACACTCTTTGTGTAACAGTACCTTATAAGGTCACTTAATGTATTCAAATAATTTTTTAGTTGTATGTTTATTTTATTTTTTGTCTCGGTTGAGTAGAATATGTCCACCGATGTGGCTCAGGGGATGAGTTATCTTCTCACGCAGCGGGCCCGGGTTAGATTCCTGGTCGGGACAAGTTACCTACGTGGGTTTTTTTCTGGGGTTTTTCCTCATCTGTGAGACAAATGTCGGGTAACTTTAAGCCCTTGTGGTCCCCGGTATCATCTGGCCGTCAGTATAATCTTCATCCCATCCTCGCCTTGTTTGGAGTGAGTGTGTGTCTCGTCCTATGTGTTCGTGTTGTCTCGGAGGTGGCCCCGGCATTGGGCTGATCACTCATCCGTGGAGGCCCTCCATGTCCTTGTGTGATCAAAAGAGTATGATGTGATCCAAAGATAATCCCTCTCCCGACAGGTCGCGGCCCTGTATGGCCCGGGCGGCTTGGATCGCTTAAATCCTAAAAGGGAGAGGTAAAACTCAGATAAAGAAAGAAAGAGTGAAATATAAAGTCGTACGGTCTTACCTCTGCCAGGTAAAATTTAAACAAATATTATTTTTTTTATTATTATAGGTAGTACAGAGAAATACTTTTTGAGTGAGGGATTTTGAACTTAACAAAATCTTATGGTATTTGAAGTACGGGCTCTTTTGTTACCTGATTTACAAATGAAAGACGTGGCTACATTATGTAGTTCAGAACTGAATTTCTAGTTTCCCTGCTATACACTGCAATGTATTCAGAATTGAATGAGTCCCCGTGGTTGTATGGCAATTTCTCCAACATAACAGTATTGCACGTAAGCCGAACGTGCTTTACAGGCGTTTCCTCTCGTTTGTTACCGTTCGTAGTGTGAATATACAATGAGGGCTCAGTAATAATGAACACATGCCATGCTGTATGGCATTACCACATCGCTGTCATAATTAGGGTGGGTCATGTCCAGCTAGGCGTTGAAGCAAACATATCACCACAGTTTATGACTGCCTTCCTCACTATGGTATACAAACATCCTTACGTAGATTTCATCCTCCCCCGTGTACAATACAGCACTTTCACAATAATGTATCGTTAGACTGATTTTTACTTATGACCAGGGCCCGGATTCTGATGACCTGAAATTGTTTGAAAAATGACCTATAAAATAACCCTAAATTTTAAAGAAAATTACTAATTACAAAGAATGACCTAAAAACTCATATTTTATTTTTAAAATTATTATTACGCACACAAAGATATAGACTAATGGGTACGTAATCGTAAAAACTGTAAATGTAGAAAGGATGTTGTAGGCCTAAAAACTTTGTTCTTGATTGGAACATTTGAGAAGAAAAGTAATAAAATTGCTTTTACAGTAGATTCTTCAAAAATGTTGCATTATAGTTACTTAGTCATTTATTTAAAAAAATGCATGAAAATGACAAAATAAGGAAGCAAATGACACGAAAATGACAAAATAATAACGTTAAATGGAAATAAATGTCTTAAAAATATAAAATTGCATAAAATGACTTAATAAAATGCATTTCTATAATCTAGAGGCCATGATTAGGATTTATCTACAAGTTGGCAATGTCTATGCAGCATCAATAAAAAGATGACATGTCATCACAATCCGGACCCTGCTTATGTCCCAGTTATCCGGATTTCCGCATATCCGGATCATGCCAATCCCCAATTATTGGGTAACTGGAGCTCTACTAAAGTAATAACTAAAATATGTTTTTTTATTTGCCGCTTAGGCCTTTCGGTGTCTCAACACCATCTTCAGGACATCTTTTGCTGGCTTGAGATAGTTCCATGACAGTGATTTTAAGGGATTTTATAAGTTTTGTGTTATTTTAAAAGGTGACGAAATGCAGTTTTTAATTTAGTTATTGGAGCTCCAAGCCAGAAAAAGATCCCCTCAAGATGATGATGATGATGATGATGATGATGATAATTTATTTTGCCTGGCAGAGTTAAGGCCATAGGGCCTTATCTTCGACTGAACCAGGATAAATACAGAATATGTTAAAAGAAATCCACAAAAAACAAATACAATAGATATCATACATAATATTACAAAATGCTAACAATAGAATAATAATACAATATTGATCTGCCCATATTAAAACATAAGACAAAATTGCGTCCAATAATATGCAGAGAAATCAAAGTTAATTAAAAAATGATAATATAATTGGATGTGTGTATAATTATAATATTATACTATAATATACACTAAAATTGAAACTTAAAACTAAGAAATTAACACCGAAAGGCCTAGGCAGCAGAAAAAAAAAATAGTATAGGAACTGGTTCTTATTTATTTTAGTACATTGATCGAGCTCAACAGTGTTGGACATGTCTTTTAATAAATTTGGAGCTCTACTGTTTAAATATAAGGGCTAAGGTCTAATTACTTTAATGTAAAATAGCTTTTAAATTTTGTTTTTATTAAGGAATATTCCACAATACAATGATTTTCCTTCATCCCACAACAATCTTTTGCCTCACTTAATCCTTTTCCCATCATACTCCTTTTCACCCCACCCATCCAGCACTCTTTGGGCTTCCCTCCTCTTCTTTTTCTTCTACTTTCCAATACAAAATTTTCTTGGGTATTCTATCCTCTGTCATTCTGAGTACATGTCCATACCATCTCAAGCGTCTTTCTTCTACAATTTCTAAAATATTCTTTTCAACTTGCATTATTTCCCTTATTCTATTATTCCGAATTTTTTATTTCCTGGATTTTCTTGCTGAACGCCTCCAAAAATCCATTTCTAATACAATTAATTTGTTTCAGTTTCAGCGCCATATAATGTTGTACTTTGGAATAATACCTGATATTTTAATTTTTTAGTTCTATGTAAAATAGTTTTACTTCATAAGATTGAATTTAGCGTTCCTATAATTCTCTTCCCATCCGTTATTCTTCTTTCAATCTCTAAATTTGTTGTTGCATCCTTTTGTATAATAGACCCTAGATATTTAAAATATTCAACATGTGCAATTTCTTCTGTATTACATATTAAACTTTTCTTCCAAATCCATGGCCAAATATTCAGTTTTATTGAAATTTTAAAATATCTTAACAATAAAGATTAAGTGCTCCTTTATTGATTTATTTAATTCTAGCTTCCGGTGGATTGGTTACAAGGGAGCGAAGAGTCAATACGGCTATTATTGTTAGGAAGGTGAGTGTGTATTTAGCTGAAGTACTTCTGGGGTTATCCTCTCGTCAGAGGGAAGGTTGCTATATTTACTGCTCTCATTGTCTGAAACTTCCTTCGTCAGTCATCACCCTACACTTGTTCTTCTATGTAACTATTGTCTGTGTGTATTTCTCATTGCAACTCTTCGAATCGTTCTATTTGATCAACTGATAAAAGGATAAGGCGGAATCTCCAAGGATTATAAGAGCAGAGAGTATTAACACTCCCTTAACTAATATCATTATATCACACAAAGAAAAGTGTGTAAATAATTGAACTAATTTAATAAAACAATTACTTTCCTAACGGTTAGGTAGATACGCTGTTTAATCGTCTGCTTGTGGTTCGAGGTTCAAATCCCAGTAATTCCAGTTTTGATTTTAAAGTACACAATAAGTATACAATAAAGTACACAAGTACAATAAAGTACACAATAAAGTTACTTGAACAGTTTACATTGCATGTAAAACTTTGTAATGCATTATGATCATTTCTTTAAAACATCACAAAAGATATGTTCATAGCTGATGCTACATAATACAGCAGTGTGTCCAATAACATAACGTAGGCCTATAAGCAATGCCAACTTTGAAAATATCTACACTGATTACACAGCCCCCCCCCCCAAAAAAACCTTTTTGTTTGGTGTCTCAGATGTTTTACCGGATTTTGGCTTTACTTAGTGTGCTTATTCCAAATATGTAAACAGTTTTTCTCTACCAGCTCTACTTTTATATTATAGAGTGCCATTAACTTATAACCTCTTTCGCGAAACAAAATCTTGCTTGGTAATAATATAGCTAGTGAAGGATCTTGACCATGCTTTGGACCCTTAAGACGAAAACTGTACGAAATACAGAAAAACTAAAAGCTGGATTATTTTTTGGCCCTCAAATTGACAGCTCATAAGTCATAAACGATGTACAATATGTGATAGTATCAATTTTTAAAAGACCCCATGTTATATTGTTATTGTAATGTTAATGTAATGTTAGTGTGTTGCTTTTTTCTTCACATGTTTTAGAAGCTACAAATAAGCACTGGGTTTGATTTATATCAAACGTAAAATGGGATAATATGCATAATGGTAATACCATATCTCAAAAACTAAAGCTGATAGGGCAAAACTAATGGCACATTTGGCATCAGCGACCTAAATATACCCTAGAATAGGTATAAACTCTAAGGCACCAAAATGGCTGTTGGTCCGAGTAATCTATAAAGAGAAAAATAGTTTCTAAATGACTTCGCACCATTTGGTAAGTCACTCTTTGATTTGAAACAATTTACACATAGACTTACATTACTTTATACTACTACTGTAAATGTATTCTGTTCATTCTGTATGTGAGTAACAAATGGATCAATTTTTACGGATATGTGTTTGTGATTATGACGTTTGTATCTTATGTTGAGGTAAGGAAATAAACCTCACAGTTTGTATCAGTATTTTTTCACTCTGTATAACGAGTAAGCACTTCAAAATTGATAACTCAGTTCCTGATCAGTAAGCGCAGTTCAGCCTGTTAGCTGGTTTTGTACAAACCTTAGATTTTGGAGTAGTATCCGTCGAAAAAGCGGCTCATAAAATATCACAAATCGAGACAGAAAAATAGTATCTGAATTCAGATCTATTTGCAAGATAAAACTGAAGACCTGTCTATCGTTAACACCTTCTTGGATAGAATAGAATAGAATAGAAATATGTTTTATTGTAAGAACAGATGAGAACATCAAATGTATTACAATCGTCAAGAACTATAACTGCCAGTTTGGCTGCAATAAAAATATATTATATATAACTTATTACAAATGCCATTTTTGATTCTCGTTCCTAATAATCATTTTGATTCCACTCTGTCCATACTGTACAAATCAATCAAATCAATTTCAACTGGTGAAACTTATATCAAAAAATTCATCAATATTATATATACAATTAACTGTCAATACATTATATATTAGTTTTTTTTAACTTATTAAAGGGCGACTGTTTTAATGACAAAGGAAGAAAATTATAAAATCTAGTTGACATGTAATAAAAGTTTTCTGAGTCTTACTGTAACTACACCTAAGAGACCCTAAATCATTCCTATTTCTTGTCTGGTAGTTATGTGTAGATCCCACTTCTTCATACAGATGAACGTTTTCCTTAATATATAATAAGCATTGAAAAATGAAAAGTGCCCTGACTGTCATAATTCCTAACCTAACAAAGTTCGATCTACAATGTCCTCTAGCAGGAAGTTCACACATTAACCATAATATAACTTAAATCCTTGTAATAAAATAATTAGCATAGGAGTTAGATGCACCCTCTTTGCGTAAGTACGTAAGTGTGCATGCATATATATACACATGTACATATGTATTAATCGGGTCTATATAAGTATCCAGAGAAGTATTTGGTAATGGGATTGGGCACGATTTTAGGGGGGGGGCGCTCTCGCCGTCAGTATACAAGCCTAAAATCCGGGTTCGATGCCCCTAGGACAAATTTTCTTCTAAAGAATTTAATACTTCACACAATACTTAAGAAACTTTGTGGCTGGAGCATATAGTGCATATAGGAGCATATAGGCTAGTGTTAGTAGACAAAATAATACTGCGGAAAGTTATACGACAGAATGGTCGTATTTCGCAATATCCCTATATTACATTACATTCAAAGGGTAGAATACATATATGTTAAAGTGATACAGTAATTTAAATTTCAGAGATATGAAAATATTAAGGACGACAGTTAGTTGCAAAGATAAAGATAACATATCGCAGCGTTTCTGACCTCACGTAGAGCTGCAGGACAGAAACATGCAGGTACACAAATAAGCAGCAACGCTCCCTCGATAATATCTCGCTATTACTCCAAACACGCAAGTCAGATCTCGTTACTTGGGCTTTTTATTTCAAGTTTTGTAAATCAAGGAAATTAATTATTAATAAGGAATTCAATTATTAGAGTTAATGAATCCAATAAACTGTATCCTACCTTGTATATAGCTTTGAAAAACTTTCAAAAATAAATTGTAAACCACAGAAAATGTCAGCTATAGGCCTACCATGATTTCGTACTACGCCTGCTCTTTCTCCGTTACGCCACTGGGATATACTGCAGTGATTTACAATAAAGAAAAACTGAAGTCAAGACAATTGAAACCACTAAAATAAAAACCAGTAGAGTCCCGCTATTCCAAACTAATATATATATATATATATATTAATACATTTCATTTTTCAGCTAGTGCTATTGTAATTCGTATAAAATTTTTATACTTCCACCATGTGTACTAGTATGGAGAAACGAAATAGATCGATGTTGACAAGGAATCAATAAAATAAGCTATGTTTATTATCAGTTAACCTGTATTGAGTTATATTCCAGAAGAATAGTATAATACAGTTCTAGGGTTTGTACAACGTTACACAACAATAGAACAGAACAATATGAAATTTATAAACATAATTTATAAACATAAACATAAACGTTGTCAATGAAAACATTGTCGAACACAATAAACTTTTTGAAACGTGCCTCAAACTTAAGGCTAGTTTACACGACGAAATTAGGTTTCGTAACTGAGTTTCGCAACTGTTTTTTACTTGAATGCGCAAGCGCTAGATATACTGGCAACAATGAGTTACGACACTACGCAGTTTCGGCTGATTCCAACTTTTCACGAAACTATAACAGTAATTTTGATATTTTACGCTTATTTAGCTTTTTTGCGTTTCGTAAAATGAAATGGGGAAGTGAGGAAATTGTGAAATGCCTGTATTCGTACGTGTTTCAAACATTTACATGGGATCTTAATAACTTGAACTTCAGAAATAACATGAAATGTGTGGTTGCATTGGAAAGAAAATGTGTGTAATTAGTTTCACGAAATCACTTTCATGAAAGTGGTTACGAAACCTACTGTCATCATGTAAACTAGCCTTTACACAAAACTCACACAGATCCCGACAAGTCAGTAGTCAACCTGCTCATGACACACGCACACAGTTTTCTACAAGTACATAAAGGAATGTATGTACCTTATACACATTTATATTGCTTAATACATTATTCCTACCGCAAAAAATATCACGAATATCACATATAATAATTACTTTTCTACTTTCATTTTTAGTGTACCTTGGGACTGAAGATGAAGCGTATTGGTTCGAAATGCATATCCTGAAATTATAGAACAGAATAATAGATTGCACTGATAAGGAATCAATAGAATCGACGCCACACTACATCAATTTATAAATATCTTCATGTGAATACAACTACGATAATAAAATTTGTATGAAGACTCTAACCTAACTTCGATGCACACAACTAACTTGAATGAAACTATATTATAGAAGATTATTCTGCAAGATGTATACATATTTTTAAAAATTTGTAACGTATCTTCTATAATTGTAAATTATTGCATATATTTGATTATGCTTGTTTAGTTCTTGAACAAATCATATATAAAATTATTCCAATGTCATAACCAAAAGGAAGTTCTTACTTTCTCAAAGAATTGTATTACTACAACATATTCTTAGTTTTTAAGTTTATACATAGATTAACTTTTAGATTTTAATCTAGATTTTGTGTAACGTTGTACAAACCCTATAACTCAATATAGGTTAACTGATAATAAACATAGCTTATTTTATTGATTCCTTCTCAACATCGATCTATTTCTTTTCTCCATACTAGTGCACATGGTGGAAGTACAAAAATTGTATAAGAATATATATATATATATATATGTCGTACCATGTGTTCGGTCCAAATTATATTATATATTATATGTGTGTATAATTTTCATATTGTATGTTTTTATTATTTTTTTCTGTTTTTAGTTTAAATATTTTAGTATTACATTAAATATATAATATTAATATTGTAAAAATGGTGTAATTAGTATAAGAGAATATTGTAATTGGGAAATGAGCCTGTTATAATCTCAAGATAATAAATAAGTACATAGGCTAAACGAAAGTCATCCTACCTACATGTAACGGAAATGGAAAGAACGTTATTTTGCCAAAAGAGCACTTTCCCACCCGAAAGTAATTTATGTGGAACGGTTCCTATGAGAAGGGAGGAATGAAAGCGTTAAATAACAGAGTCTCATTATGCGTCCACAGAGGAAATCATTACGTGTGAGAGTGACATGCATAAAGGAAAGGGAATTGCTTTCCTCACGTATGAAAGGAGAAGCTGTGTCTGAAAATCATTTCTATGTACTTTATCGTAGGAACTTGCTTCCATATGTAGCCTACTATAAATATTAATATTTTTATAAGTAGCCTTCACGATTAGTTTTATATTCTAGATACTGACAGTCTGCGCTACAAACCGGGAGGTCGCGGGTTCAATTTCCGATGAGGTTGTTGAGATTTTTCAATTGGCTTAATCCATCTGGTGGCACTATGGCGCTGGGGTCGACTCAGCCTCTAACAGAAATGAGTACCAAGAGAAATCCTGGGGTAAAGGCGGATGGTGCGTAAGGCTGACAACCTGACCACCTTCATGTGCCGAATTTCCAAAATCTGGGAGCCTCAGCCTCCTGGAACCCTCTGGGCCTCCGTGGCCTGTATAGGGATCACTTTATTTTTTATACTGACAGTACTATGATGTAAATAAGCAAAACTTATATGAACTTAAGAGAATAGAATATGTCAGTTGGAAGACTCTTGAAGAAATTGGAGTGAAATTTAAAGAAATGGGAAGAACTTCTAACTATTCTTAACTTAAAAACAATATTTCCCTGCAAGTTCACAGAAAATAATTTCAGCATGAAAAGCGTACAGGGTCGATATTTCCAGAGATCTACAATGTTTTAAAAGTTTACAAGAGTATACGTTCAACAGATCCTAAAAATTACATCGAATTTCCTTCCTCTCTGAATTGTGGGTTGTTCTTTTTTATGATTTTCTACGCACTTCTATTAAAGCTGATCTTTTCATAAAAACTGCATCTTAAACGATAAAGTTAAATCCATCCATCCAGTTATTCAGGACGTAAAAATCCTGGGCACGGAGTCCTCCGGGAGGGACTTTAAGCTGTCGTAGATTTACAGCACGTAAAAGAGCTCCAAGCCTAAATTAGAGCCTCTGGACAATAGGAATCATAATCAAATCAGGGTTACTTAAAGTTCGAGATGCCAAAAACAAAAAGTGTAAAAGCGAGTTGAAGATAATGGTGCTTACGAGGAAGTCAGGAAGAGAAAAAGAGATCAAAAGATCGCAGTTTTGAAAGAAATTGGAAGAATTTGTCAGAGATTACGGTAATAACTTCTTCTTTCCCTGAGTATTTCCTCCATTTGTTGGTATGTTTTCACGGTCCACGTCGCCCGCCCCTTATAGATTCTTAACGCGTCGGGGAGGAAGTTACTATATATGACATAAATACTTTTTTGACCGGAGAATGGCAAGGAGGGCCTACCCGATGAGTGATCAGCTCAATACTGGGGCCACCTTAAAGATAACACGAACACATAGGACGATACACAGGTCGTACACAGACGCTCAATCTGAACAAGGCGAGAATGAACGAAGGTGATAATGACGGCAAGATTACACAGGGACCAGGAGGGCTAAAATTTATCGAAGTTCGTCTCACAGGCGAGGAAAACCCTCCGGAAAACCCCCCACTTATACCTGAGACGAGCTAAGAAAGAAACCTGAAGTAAACAAAAATGAAACCTGAAGTAAACAAAAACCAGTATGTCCGTCTCACTCTTAAGTCATACGAGTAATGTGCTAGACTGAGGCAGATATAGTGGTTTTTGTTTACTTTAGGTTTCCTTCTTAGAACGATCAGACTTTAGGAAACCTGTCCCGACCGAGAATTGAATCCGGGCCCGCTGCGTGAGGAGAGCGAACGCATCTCCTACGTCACAGCGATGGACTTACGGAATAAGCATTAATAACTAATCTAAGCAAGTATATTACAAGTGGGTTACAGCTTTTTAACAACTCATATTCTTAACGATATACTCATGTGAACCTCGTATAATAAGTAGCGTCCTGATATAAGCAACTCTAGTATATGGAGATACCATTTGGTAACACTATGATGCACGGTTATACGAATAGAGGCGATGTTAATTTAATTGTGAGTCGGCCGCCGTGTCGTTCGGATATGACAAGATGTGAACTGCATTCTTACATCAAAATAGTAGGCTCAACTATCTGAGGGAGAAATGCCATAAAATACCACAATGCACAGATGGATGCATTGGGGAATAATGCCCATCCAAATTGAAACTTAAAGAGATCATGGGATGGGAATGTGTGCTTTCTCGCTGCCGACTATCGTAATGCTTTAGGGTGAAATGATGCAGTCGCGTATGGATGTTTATGGGTATCTGTTTCATTCACTGTCCTACATCTAGTACCCATAATCTGCATTATATATATATTACATACCCTGCCTTTTCATTTGTATAGGCTATTTCTAAATTTTAAAATGATCCTACATTTTTAAAAGAAAAAATAGTTGCCATTACTTATGCACCAATCCTCGTATTTGGAACAGACTTCTGCATACAGTGTGACAATGAACGTAAAATACAGTACTCCTTATTAAAGAGGAGTGAAGGCTCTTATGGTTCTTGAAGATTGAAGCTTCCGAAGAAATGAAGATGGTAAAATTGTTAGTTTTACTTACCAACAGCCTTTACTTCCAGGAGTGTTCCTGGTACTCATTTGCGTATGAAGCTGTGTCGACCCTAGAGCTATATGATAGTCCATTATTAAAATCCAGTGACCTCATCGGGGTTCGAACATCAAATTTCCGGTTGTAGAGCCTCAACCAACTGTACCACGTAACTGGCCACTACATAACAATTTCTAAAAAAAAAAATGTTTACAAATGATTTTTACAATCCTACATATACTCTTTTCCTGAACACCGTGTTCTGGAAACATTCAAGCTGATAACTTATTCTCTTTGTATAACAATTCAGTCTTCCATATACCCCGTGGCTAGTACTTCCACTTTCTTTTGTTTCCACTACGTTAACAAAAAGAAGAAGATATTGTGGAATCCGCAATCTGCTTTCACCAGGTGAGTTTATTCTGGTAATATTGGCAGGCGGTGCTCCCTAACTTTCAGAAATCAAACAGTTGTACGGATATGATAGATAAAGCTGCAATGCATTCAAAAGTGACGTAAATCCTCGTGTTCACTGCAAAAGTGCACAATTTATATTCGGAGTCCCATTCGTTATTTTGAATATTTTAAATAAAGTGATATTTGAATTTTAAATATTTAAGCGTTGATTCGTCAAAGCATGGAGTACTTTTAAATTAGGCCCTACTTCTACCTACTGGTATCTACTAAATTTGAGTGTTTTATGTATAGCTTACATGAAAAGTAAAAAAGAGAAGTGAAGTAGGAAATTTTAATTTTTTCTTATTTTTTTAATAGGCCTACAAGTTTTTCATGCTTCTTTGATACCCTAATCTGTTTTCATATTTAATGTAATCTTTTATAGACTACCTGAAAGAAACCGAGCGTGGCAACGTCTTGGACTCTCATTCGGGAGGTCCCAGGTTCAAATCCCGTGTCCGGCCAATTTGACATGGGTTTTGAATTGGATATTAGCATACCATGAATCATCCTGACCATTTCATCCTGTATCATAACCATTTAAATTAATATCAGTTGAAATTTAATCCATAAAATACACTAACAATAGAAACAATTGAAAGCAATAGTTCCATGGCCTACCCTATGTGTAAACACAGATCCCGAACTCCTGATATGGCTTCATAGCTAAAAGGAGTATAAACACAGCTGAATTTAAAAAGAAGAAATGAAAGAAATGTTGTATTAGGAACAAAAATACACCGTGTTCCGCTTATAAGTATAATAAAAGAAATAGTTATCATTTCAAAACTATGTATCGAAATTAGTTAAGGATAGTGCCATTTTAAAGAGAAGCTTGGGAAGTTTTAATCAAATGTTGTTAATTTTAGAAGATTCAAGCATCGCGCGCATGCGCAGATCATTTCATAGGAGAATTATATGACACAACAGACACAATTTATTGTCGCAACTGGGAGTCGGAGAATCCGCGTGTCGCAATTGAACACGAACGGGATTCCCCTAAACGCAACGATTGGTGTGGGATCATGTGTGACAGAATCTTTTTTTTGTTATTATTTATTTTTATTTTTTATTTTTGCCGAAAAGACGGTCATTGCAACTATGTACCTTGATATGTTCCAGCTGTATTCTGTGCCTCAACTCCCTGATGGAACAATTTTCCAGCAAGATGGGAGTCCATTACACTATTCTGATATTCTTAGAGGTACAATTCTCAGCAAGATGAATTAGAAGAGGATCACCGTAACATCACACGACCTGTCAGATCACCAGATTTTTTCTTCTGTGGGTTTGGAACCAGGTCTACAGGACACTAGTACGTGGTTTGGCAGACTTACAAGAAACAATTTAAGCTCCTTCAACAATGTCACACCATATATAACACATGCGTTGAGATTGAATACCGGTTGGCCATTTCTCACGCCACTAATGGAAGCCATATTGATTTTTAGGGAACATAAGGAAACAAAAATTCCCAGTTTTCACTCTATTTAGCAATTGGTCTCATCTACAAATTCGTATTACCTCAAAAGTTATAGCTATTTCTTTTATTAAACTTATAAGCGAAACACCCTGTACTGTAGGCACCTATTACATTATTACCCGCCCTAATACAAACGCCATTACACATTTTAGTGTAGAATTTCTTGAAGTCTTTAGGTTAAACGTAAAGTATACAGGATTTTCTTGTATGACGCAAACATTTTTCATGATAAATGAGATTCTGAGCTTATCAGACGTTAGAAAGTAAGCACAAAGTGACCTAATTATGCCCAAACATGTATTATGTCAACATGGCAGAAATAATTGCAAACGTTCGCGCAAGTAAAGAAATATAAACCATGTTATTATTCATTATTATTTATGACTCAAAATGTTTGCTTAAATGCTGTTAAACTCCATATTATTATCAACAGATCTTGACCAACAATTCTCTTGACAGGGTATAGGCTACTATAAATTCTTTTCACTTTACTGCATAGGGGTCACTTTACTGTATTGATATAACTCATTAAAACTGTTGTTTATTTATATCAGACGTGATATTTGGACTAAAAGTGCTACTAGAAACAAAATGTCCCATTGGCAATAAGAGATATGTATTTTTTTTTTAAATTAATTTTTAAATAGACGGAACGTCCCATTACAATCAATGTAATACTACATGCTTTTCTCTCTATTATAAACCCTTGTTACAATCTCACTGTTTTTCCTCTCTTTTTTTACTATGGCTTTTGGCTAATTATCTCAATCTAGGTGGCTTAGGTATATGTTTCGTAGTTCTTGCGACAAAAACAGACAAGAACCATTACATTTTATATAAGATGTTAGTTTATTTTATTCGAGAAATGGTCAAAATTAAGGCCCGGAAATTAATACTCTATCAGAAGACGAAATATGCATGCAAATATGTTCTAAAGTTCTTAAAATATGCTCCAGAACCAACGAAATACTGCATGATCATTGCTTAAGTAATTTCAATACTTATGTTCTCTGGTTAGCTGAATTACATTTAAATTACAAAAAAGTAAAAGTATAAATTACGTGACAAAACTTAATAACAGGTCAATGCAACACATTTTAGTAAATTGAAAACAAATGAAGTGAAACGTCGATTTAATATAACATTGGGCGCATTCTCTCTTTATTATTAATATTACAAAGTCATTTCCGAAAACATTGGGCTTTGTGTACAGTCGGTTCTCAAAACATTCATTCAGCCAAAAATGCTTTAAACGCTTGAATTAACAGAGACATGCACAATACTTAAAAATATGTCGTTAAAAACGTGATAAATTAATAAAAATGCACAAATACTTTAATATGAAGCAAATATTATGCATAATTGCAAAACTAACCAAATATGCAACAATATGCAAAATGAAACCATCAATTTTCTGTTATTTCTTTCATGTCTTGACAAAAATTTAATACTAGCATGTAGGCCTAATAGAGTTCATTCTTAAAAATATGATTTTACATAAAATTACGGGCTCTACAACTCGTGATTATAATATCCGATCTTCGCTAAAGTGACTCACAGACATCTGTTAGTTGAAAAGCGCTCGAGGTACTACATAAGATTGTATTAATACTGATTATTTGACATGGAATGAACTCAGGTGGACAAATGAAAACTGCAGTAATTGTTTTGATGCATCACAATTCTCCGTGTCACATGGAACTTTGTTGTTGTCATGTTTTAATGTAGAGTAGTATGTATAGAAATAATTTCACAGTGCTTGCGCTCTGAAAGCTTATACAGATGTTTTACAATCCAATTTAACTCACGATTGTCTACAAATTCGGTATTCATATTTTTACGATGAAGCAAATGGACGGTCACATTGTAATTAAATATCTGTATTACAATTGAACTGTGCGCAATTCAATTAGATTCAGGTAGTTAAATATATGAACCTGAACCGTACTGAAATTATATTTTACTAACCTCCTAAAATATGAAGCTGCCAAACCCATACCTGCATAACCACGTCGTGCTAAGTCAGTTTCCCAGCCTACATTTTTCTTTAAAATGTTATTTTCAACTTCAGGCGCAAAGGAACATAGACTAGAATTAACATCTTATATGTCTTTAAAAAATATAATAGTGATGATTAAGATAATGATGAAAATAATAATAATAATAATAATAATAATAATAATAATAATAATTTTTATTAAGGAATATTCCACAACACAATGGTTTTCCTTCATCCCACAACAATCTTCTGCCTCCATAAGTCCCTGTCCATAGCATCTTCTTCACTTAACCCTCTTCTTTAGATACTCCTTTTCACCCCATCCATTCAGCACTCTTTGGGTTTCCCTCTTATTCTTTTTCGTTCTACTTTCCAAGCCAACATTTTCTTGGGTATTCTATCCTCTGTCATTCTGAGTACATGTCCATACCATTTCAAGCGTCTTTCTTCTGCAATTTCCAAGATATTCTTTTCAACTTGCATTATTTCCCATATTCTATTATTCCGAATTTCTTCTTTCCTGGATTTTCGTGCTGAACGTGTCCAAAAATCCATTTCTAATACCATTCATTTATTTCAGAGCCATATAATATTGTACTTTGGAATAATTCCTGATATATTATTTTTTTAGTTCTATGTAAAATATTTTTACTCCATAAGATAGAATTTAGCATTCCTATAATTCTCTTCCCATCCGTTATTCTTCTCTGGAACTCTAAATTTGTTGTTGCATCCTTTTGTATAATAGACCTTAGATATTTAAAATATTCAACATGTGCAATGTCTTCTGTATAACATATTAACTTTTCCTCCAAACCCATTGACAAATATTCAGTTTTATTCAAATTTATTTCTAATCCCCATATCCTCTAATCTTCTGCCAACTTTCTGAGCATATATGACGCATCATGTGTATCCTCAGTAATTATTACTTGATCATCTGCGAAAAGTAGATTATGTAGGTAGTAATAATAATAACAATAATAATAACAGCCATTTTCAGGAACGAAAATAATATAACAGAAGGTGGTAACAATTTTAAATTTGTCTGAATTCTGTTTCCGTTTAATTTCTTGTTTTACTCTGCGATAAAGAAATATCTATTACATTGTGTCACGCTGGCCATCTCAAATATGAGGCAGACTGTTTAAAAAAAATAACAACACTTTTTTATTGATCATTATACTGGTTTCCATGCACTCTTACTCTTACTCTTACTCTTACTCTACACTTACAGATAATTGAAAGAAAAAATATAAAAGGTAACTGAGCATGCATCAATAAAAATGCTAATACCAATTTACAATGAGTGCGAAGAATTCCGCTTTCTTTGACTGGTCGCAGAAGTTATTGAAAAAAAAAAATCCGTATAAACTAAACAGAGTCGACAGTTTTATGCTAAGTAATATCTGGAAGAATGCAGGTATTTCTCTGAAGACGTACACATGTTGTTCGAAACGTCAGAATTTAAAAACAGGTTAAGGCCTAATGCGGAGAATCATAATAACAAAAACCAATTTACAAGACTCAGTATCCCACATAAATTATAAAACTTTCGGACTGCATGGAAAAAAGATAATTAGGCCTAACTGCGCTGTATGTTATTCTTTATTTTACACAGAATGCATTCTATAAACACTTCTCTATTAATTTTGTCGTTATTTACCAGTAGAGTTAGAATGTTTATGATATATAATATTTTTATCCTGACTTCCGTTCTCGCCGAAAACGCAAATTAAACACGAATTGCATGCTTGTTATCCTAATCGGACCATTTTTATTTTGCACATAAAGTCATATTTTGGTCACTTCTGTGATCTTGTTCATATTTTGACCATATTTGTAATTTAACGTCATATTTCAGTTATAAATTTGGTAAAGGAGCACAATTATACAGTGTACGCACTACATGGTCAAGATAAATTTGGAATTTATTTAATTAATTTATTGTTTATGCCAGATTAATAGGTGACTTAAATTTTAAAATTAACGCCCTTTTTCATATTTTATAGGGACACGCAAGGTTTTCAAAATATTAAGAGCATCATGAGCTGATGAAGCGAGCAAACAGCAGAAAATTCTTTAAAAATAGAAGTTCATTACAAGTGAAACTGTAAATGACTAAATTGTTAAAAAGTGATTATCTGATAGAATTCATGTGAAGTAAGAATTTAGTGTCTTTAAACGTTTTAAATTGGAACATTTATTTTTTAAAGTTATTTTATTAGGTCATATTTAGGGTTTTTGGGTCATATTTAGGGGTTTTGGGTCATATTTAGTCATTTAAAAGGGCATATTTTCAGTCATATTTTCCACTTTTTAGGTCATAAACATCCGAACCCTATTTATCAGAAATATAAGATCAAGTGGTTAAGAAGACTGCTTACTGGGGTTCAAAATGAAAAGAAGTGATTAATTCCTGAGTTACTAAAATGTTCAGTTATAACTCAAAGAAGGGTTTCCACTTGGTATGTAATAATAATATTATGTTGATGGATAATAGATAATAATATTCCTGCCAGAACTGACTCGTGGATGAAGGTGATGATGGAGGAGTTAACAAGGTAACCGTGGAATATGGATTTCAGCTCTTTTTTTGTTCGGGTGAATGATGGCCCCTCTAAACTTTTATATTTAAAAGATGAATGAAGGAAAGTTAAGTGCAGAGGTGGTACATTTTTTCCCTCTCTAGCACAGTTCAGACAAATTGGTTGTCATTGTGAGGTCAGGCGTGTGTGTGACCAGTGCTACCAACTCCCTCGACACTTCGACAACCCCATTCTTTTTCACTCTACATGGGTGTGTGAGGCTTTTGTTTTAAATCTCGTGTCCATGATTTGGGTTTAAATTGGTTAGTGACATAGCCATCAATTAATAAATATTATAGTAAGTTAGTTTTAAACATGCCTGTTTACTTTCCAAAATTATCTGTAGCAATATTCTTCATGTTTGTGCTCTGTAGAACAACCTTATCTTTTATAGTGAGAGCTGTATTTATTTATATATATATATATATAGCAAAAAGATTTTGATTTTCATATATCCTATTTTTAATCTTCTTAGGAGGAATATTAATTTTATTCATTTATGTAATTAGTCTAGCCTCCAATGAAATATTTACTATATCAACAAAAACAGATTGTAATCACTGTTCAACTTCCAATTCTACTATTATTAACAAAAAAAAGTTGATTAGAATTCAATATTCACAATCAAGAATCAATCAATTTTATATTAAACTAGCAAGTGCCCGCGGCTTCGCCCGCGATTACTTACTCAACTGATAGATATTGTGCTTCAATCATTTATTTAACAGAAAAATAATTAAAACATTATATTTATTAACACTGACATCGTTTTTACATAAATTGGAGGAATTACATAATTTTACTCTTAATTATATTGTTTAACGTTAAAAATATAAATAAAAGAACAAACCGAATCTTATGCTACCATATGGGAATAGAAAATCCAAATAAAACTTTTAAAATGAACCATAGATTAATGAACCTTACCCAAATCATGCATAAACAATTTTATTATAACGATTGATAATTTAAAAAAAAACCTGGTTTCAAGGTGCATTTCACGATCAAAGTGCGCCACCCGGGGAAAAAAAGACCTCAGATTAGAGTTCCCTAGCCCAAAAAAACCCGCATAGTGTTTTTCGTCCAAATCATTACATGTTTTCCCATTAAGGCTTTGCCCGCGAAACTTGTAAGCTGTAAAGAACATATTGATTAATTCGAACATTTCAATTAAAAGGTTGAATTTACTGATTATTTTACATGATCTACAAAATTTTGAGACACATAATTTACTCAAATATAAATTTTGATACCTTCTCTGATTTCCAAAGTCTTGTTTCATTTATTTCCAAACCCATCTGAGACCACTGGCAACAATACTGTTGTCAAGTTCTCTGTGATTTGGATTTGATAATTCTGTGTAAAAAGGGATTAAGTATTCTCAAAAACTTTTTTTTGGCATTATTTTAAAATCAAAATTTTGCCAAATCCTTTCTTAGTGAGCACTTACATTATGAAAAGAAGGTACTGTCAAAATTCCAAGTCTCTACCTATTATAGTTTGGGCTACATGTTCTCTGTCTGTCAGTCAGTCAGTCATGACAAACAGCGTGTTCCGTTTCTCAGCGCTTTTACACCGGACCGGTGGCAAACGATGACGTCACGCTGCAGCGGAATTGGAACAAAACTGCTGGATTTATGCTGCCATCAATGGCGACTAAATTACTAGTGATTCTAATATTTTCTTACAGGAAGCATTGGTGTATTATGGTTTCAAACAAATAGAATTTACATTATTATTGACATAGCTAAAAGTCTTCCCATCTAGTAATAACTGAAAATATCCCCCCTTTGCCGTACTAGTCACGTCTAACCTAAAACTTTCGGAAGATTGTCTCCATATAAAACCCAAACACAACTGACAAGTGTCACAATTTTTAATATAACACGTTTTTGCAGCTAGGGTTTCTTAAATAGCGAATACCATATCAAATTAAATCAGGTAGGATAATATAATTGCTGGTCAGTAATTTTAAACATACCATCCAGTTATAGACAGCGAGTTCTTATAATCTGAAGAGAATATACATAAGTTAGCCTACTTCTTCTAATATTGTTTTTATGCCTATACTCGTTACCTTTCTTCCTAAACATTTTGGAGTTTTATTGTTCCTATGCATCTATCATTAAGCTATACATACAATAATAATAATAATTTTATTTTATATATATATATATGTCATCAAGTCAAGTGACAGCATGGACACCGGGCAGGATTGAGTGAAGCCCATCGTCTGCTAATTCCCCCGCAGTTTTACGTGAGCCAATCAGATTCATTGGTGGATTCTCGCACCATATCCACGGGCCGGTGGAACCACAGATATATAGAGATAGATCGGCAATGGTGTATGCTTTACTATTGGCGGCAGTGAAGCCACGTTGATGCACGGACCGCCATATTACTACACTGTAGCAGCTGATCGAGTACAAGCCACAAGAGCGTCACAGCGATGTGAATTTTAGCATTTTAGCTAATAATGTAATTTGACTGAGGAGTATAAATACTTTTTCTAAAATGGTGAATACCTGTGTGGTATTCGGGTGTAATTTTTCTTACTACGGCAGAAAGAAACAAGGAAAGGAACACGTTTCAATACATTCGTAAGTAGGCCTTTCATTATTATTATTAGCCCAGGGGTGTCCACGGGGGGGGGGGGTTAAGACGCAGACTGCGTCATTGAAATTTCTGGGGGGAGGGCATAATATTATCATTTATGAATTTTCTGGTAGGGGGTTGAAAATTGTTGCATAATTATAGTTTTATATGTTAAAAATAAACACAGTCAAGTTCTATAACTTCAAAAGGTCTCTTCTAATTCTTTATAAAGATAAAGATGAAGAATTTCGACAGCCACGGGCGCCCATACCCGGGGGCGGGGGGGGGGCGCAAGGAAAAAAATGTATATTAATAATTATTATAGTCAGGTGATTTTCTTTTAAGACAATTATTTGAATTGCAGAAGTTTTACCAAATCAACAACATGGAAGCAGAATCCACAGTGGATTAGGTTTGGACCCCCAAAAGTCAAAACCTAAATTTCTATATTTGTATTTTTAAAAAAATTATTTAATTGAACAAGATTTGTTGGTGTGTCAAATATGATATAGCAGTTATTTTCTTTTCATAACATGATGAGTAGGCCTATTATGTCCACTGTTCCATGTGTTATTCAACTTTTCTTATAAATAGTAATAAGTATTATAACTTAGGTAACAATTTATTGTTTAAGTTGCCATGTCTTAGAGTATAGTAAACAAATTTGCTAACTAGTTTTTCAGTGTTAAAATAGCGTAAAATGTTATTTTCATTAGTTCAACATTTAAAAATTTCCCGGGGGTGGACACCCGACTTAGGTAATATTTTCTTGTTTACATTGGCATGTCTTAGAGTATGGTAAACAAATTTCCTAACTAGTTTTTGAGTCCTAAAATAGCGTAAAATGTGATTTTCATTAGTTCAGTACTTAAAAATTTTCCGGGGGTGGACCCCCACTTAGGTAATGATTTCTTATTTACATTGGCATTTCTTCGAGTATGGTAAACAAATTTCCTAACTAGTTTTTCTGTGCTAAAATAGCGTAAAATGTGATTTTCATTAGTTCAATATTTAAAAATTTTCTGGGGATGGACCCCCGACCCCCTTTTTGGGGGTATTCCAAACCCCCCGGCACTTCCGACCCTCCCCGCAATTATTTTATGGCTACGTCATTTTTGCACTTATTATATTATTAATATAACGTTACAAAGTGGCCCAAGAAGTTAAAGCGACAAAAAATTAATTAATAAAAAAAAATTGCCCCCCCCCCCTAGAAAATATCATATGGGCGCCCTTGTCGACATCCAATTGGGTTGAGGGTGAGCAATGAAGTTTGGGGGGGTGTGCAGTGAAGTCTGGGGGTGAGTCATGACGTTTGGGGGTGGACACCCCTGGTTAGCCATTTCATGCATTATACATGCTTTAGTTTCTAGGAATGTATTATATGGTTGTAAATAACCATAACCTAATATTGTTAACTATTTCATACACTGCAAATAGTCATATATTATTTTAGCATTTAGAAATTGCAAATAAACTTAACCTCAATTTATGCGTATTTTTTGCATTGTAAATAATATTATGCTTTAGTTACGAGGAATGTTTTATATTTTTATAAATAACTGTAAGCATACATTGATAGCTATTTGTTGTATTATTCATACTTCCTTAAGAGTTTTTTTTAAATTTTGTATTTTTTATTTTGCATCTCTAAATTTTTTATTTTTTGGATTTTAGGATTTTTTATTTTTGAATTTTTTAAATTTTAGATTTTTTATTTTTTAAATTTTGGATATTTGGATTTTTTACTTTGGATTATTTTTTAAAATTTGGATTTTCTAAATTTTGTATCTTTGAATTTTGGAATTTTTGATTTTTTAATTTTATATTTTTAATTTATTTTTATTTTTTAATTTCGGATTTTTAGACTTAAAATTTTGGATTTTCGATTTTTTAATTTGAATTCTTTTATTTTTTAAATTTTGGAATTTTCGGTTTTATTAAATTTTGGATAAGCCTAATTATTGAGTTGATTGTTTTCTGTGCAGTCCGTTCCGTCACACCAAACTAATTTCGTGACGATTTTGTCCGTAACGCAAGCTCTGGATTTAATCCTACCGCAGCTAAAGAAGTTTCACATCATAAACCTAATTTTTAGCAAGTAATAGGAACCAATACTTGAGAAAAATAGCAAGAGGACGTGCTTTTTTCAATGTGGTTTCAGTGTGTTCGCTAGTGGATACAAAATTTTCAATAGAAAATTGTGAAAATAGACTTTAATCTAAGTTCTCGTGATAGTTTCCCATTGAATTACGTGTAGTTCAATGAGTGTCTTCAGGTGAGGCAAGATGGCGGCATAGCGCAAGGCTAGGCTTCACCGCCGTGACCCAGATTGCCGGGCTATGGGTGGAACCGATGCCAAAGCGCTGTGGAAACTGGTGGCACCGATGACGTCATTACTTAGCTTTGGAACAAAAATGCTGCCAGCGCTTTCACAGCGTTGAGAAACGGAACACGCTGAACGCCTCTTATATATAGGCCTACATATATAGTTGAACCACTTTCATGTCAATAATAACGTACATTTTAATTTTTATTCTCGTTATATATTTCAATACTGTTCATGATTTATGTTATCATACTCTGTCAATAAAAAACGTGTTAATTAAAGAACGTTGCATGACTGCTTTATGTTTGTAGACAATCGGCATAATACTGCAGATAGTTGCACGTGCAATAATTTTTAATAACCTGAAAGATTTCCTTCATTAACGTGGAATTTTTATTGCTTGATAAATTGCACCAGTCTAAAAAATGCGGGATTTTTCATGGTTAATTTTGCGCCCTCTTTGCACCTGCGCCCTTGGCGGGGGCACATTTCACCACCGCCTAGCTACGGTCCTGTCTAGGAGAGAGTCATTATTGTCGAACACAGGTCCTTTAGGAAACGTGCCATCACTTCCAGAGGCTTCACCAGGTGATAGTTTTTGTAAGGGGCATAATTAACAGGCTTTACTTGAGTGATTTTTCCACGCTCGTAACTTGATAAAACACGTTCGATATGCGGCAACTTCTTCACCACAGGTGTATTGCGTGTTGTCTAGTCGCGCATCTCCAGGCGTATTGAATTCTCTAATGTACAAATAATAAGGCTAGGAAGTTAATGCCTATCAGAAGACGAAATATGCATGTAAATAATGCTCTAAATTTATAAAATAGGCTCCGGAGTCAATGAAGAATGCTGTTTCATTTTAGTAATTTTAATATTTCACGTTATTGTTGTATACCTTGTTGTTGTATACCTTTTTCTACGGGAAAGGGAATGATAACCATCATTTAGGCACCGGGTTCTTCATACATAGGAGAATTAATTCAGCCATTAGTGTGTTCGAAAACAGGGTGTTTAGGAAAATATTTGGGCCTAAGCGAGATGAAAATGGGGACTGGAGAAAAATGCATAACGACGAGCTTCATAATCTGTACTCTTCACCGGATATAGTAAGGGTAATTAAATCACGGAGGATGAAATGAGCTGGACATGGGAAGGAAAGACACATCTCTTAGACTGGGAGACCCGAAGGGAAAAGACCACGTGGAAGACCTAGACGTAGGTGAGAGGACAATATTAGGATAGATTTAAGGGAAGTAGGATTTGTGAGGGATGATTAGATGGAGTTGGCACAGAATAGGGTTGAATGGCGGGCTCGGGTAAGCGCGGCAATGAACCTTCGGGTTTCATAAAATATATCATATTTCTTTAGGTTGCTGAGGAATTTTCTATTGCCATTGAGTAAGTAAGTACGTTCTCTTGTTAGACGAATTATACATTACAAAAAGTACCGGTAGCAGAAGTTGTATAAATTGAATTTAAAAATTTTTAAAAACAGGTCAATGCAAAAATTTTAGTAAATTGAAAACTACAATTGTTATTCAATTAGTTCCGAAAACATTAGGCTATTTACGTCAAATATTGTACATTACGTCAAATATTGTACAGTAGGTTCTCAAAGCCTTCACTTATGCTGTACCCGTTTGATTTAACAGATATAGGCTATTCACAATTCTTAAAATCCATCACAAAAATGTTGTTAGAATGTGACAAACTAATTAAATATGCACACATATGAAAGAAAGTACCATGAATTATCGCAAAACTAACAAAATAAGCAACATTAGGCAAAATGAAACCATAAATTTTCTGTTATTTTTTTCATGTCTTGTGCACATTTTTACACTAGCATTATTTAAAAAAAAAAAAAAAAAAAAAAATTCATAACTTCCGGGACGTAATGATAACTCATAATATTTATAACTTTGATAAATACAAAATTTATTTTAAAACATTGCAGAAATAGTGGATACCGAACATGTCAGAGTACAAACTGCGTGATTCCTTCTTTTTTAAAGAATATATTTAATGTATTAATGTCCATAACTCTGTTTAGGTTGGATTGGAATAATGGGAAGCTCAGCCCCTAATCAATGCCATTGTCCCTAACCTTGTTTTGGAGACGGTAAGATAGGTTCAGACCATTATCTTTACATCAGTCAGAATCTATGGTAGAGCTGGAAATGGAGTGCCTGTCTTATCATGTAAGGATTTACGTAACATCCTGTTACATCTTCTGGTCCATTGTCCACTCCACCACTGTCTATATCCGTGTTCTCCCGCAGAGTTGGAAATGCAGTTCTCTGTTATTTCATGTCCGGCATTGGCTCGACAAACTTGGTTTATTAACAAAGTTGATTCTGCTGGTAAAGTTACGCTTTAACTTACAAGTTACCATGGTTATATTAGTATGAAATCTGGTTTCAAGATGGAAACACAGTAGAAATTAATTATTATATTATCTAAGGTGGTCTATTCTGTTGAGTGGAAAATCACTTGGGGTTTAATATTGCTGCTGATTTCTCGAGCGCGAAAATGGCGATACGAGGATAACACTGTACAACAAATTTGGACTTTTTTTCTGTCCTTTATATGAAACTACGAGGGTCATTCAATATTTAAAGAGACAAATTGATCTGGGGAAAAGACGGTTGGTAGTACAAGTTTGATACATTTAGGATTTTAAGTTGGCATCACTGGGATGAGTTCTAATCAGCTCATGGATCAACATTGTTCTGTTTATAACCTCAAAATTAAGTTTAACGATGTCGGGTCTTCTTGAAAATTCCACATTGGTTGAACAACGTCCTGTGAGTCGTATTTTGATTGCTGAAGGTAAAAAACCAGCTAATGTAGCCTATACTCTAGAATGATTAAAGTGTATGGTGAAAGTTGTATGAACCGTGGTCGTTTTTACAAGTGGGTAGAACAGTTCAAAAGTGCTCGAGAATCAGAGACTGACGAACACCGTTCTGGCCGGCCTGTTGAAGTTGTGATTTAGCACCCTCTGATTTCCATTTGTTTGGTCCACTGAAGGAGGCATTACGGGGGAAGAAGTTCCAGGATAACGAGGATGTCAAGAAATTTGTGGGAAATTGACTCCGACACCAAGACAAAGAGTTCTTTGCAGCCGGTATAAAAAAGCTAGTAACCCGTTGGGTCAAGTGCATAAATGTTCATGGGGATTATGTTGAAAAGTAGGAAAAGTCTTGTTTTGTAAAAATAAACTGTTTTTTCTCCAGGTCAGTTTGTATCTTTAATTACTGAATGACCCTCGTGTGTGATTCTGTATAAATAAAAGGTTCTTGATACATATATCAAAGCCAAAACGGTCCATCACGAACCGTTTTTGTCAGAGACACACTTCTCATATTTACGTAAAAAGCAAAAATGTGGATTTTTGGAAAATGATGCGCGGTAAACAAAAAATAATTACTAATTCGTTATTTTCAGCGAAAAATATACAAGAAACACATATTTTCATCTAAAGGACATTTTTCATGTTGTACAGTGACAACAAATTTGAACTTTTTCCCCCGTTCTTTATATGAAACTATGTGATTCTGTATAAACAAAAGGTTTTTGATTCGTATATCTAAACCAAAATGATCCGTCAAGTACCTTTTTGTTATTTTAAAACTCTTCATCACGAAAAACTGCTTTAATTTGTGCCTCACTTAAATGTTTGAATTTGTTCCTGAGATGCAAGAAAGCCACTCCTTCTCTGTCCACAACTTTTACAAATATTTTTATCAAATCGAGTTTAATGTGGAATGGTGGAAGAAACACAAATGTAGTATGTGATATGTTTTTGGTGCCAAGAATGATTTTTTTCTTGGCAAATGTGTGCCATTCTAAAATGTTATTAATTTTGTTAGAATAATTTAAGACGACAAGTCATTTTATATTAATTATTATACTTCCTAAATAGGTTATGTCTGTTGAGGAACCGCGCTTCTAATCCCAGTGCGACCGCATTAAAACCCATTGCAGGAGGTTAATGGATTGCGATGTTGAATGCACTAACCGCAGAGAGTAATAATGTGAAAATATTGCTTTTTAATTTGGTATATGAATACTGCATTAGCTTCATCTATCTTCATAAACATTAACTGCTGCAGCAACTTTCAGCAGTGTAATTTCTCCGCATTTTCATAACTTGCTTTACGTGACTTCACAGCGAATAAGTCTGTCTGAACCATAACAACTAACGCAACCCATTTTTTTGTTTATGACTTAGGAGTTATGAGTGAAAAACGGGCAGAAAACGTGCATTTTTGCGTTTTCGAAGCATCAGTTTTCAGTAATACATTTCAATGTCAAATCAATCATAGTTGGATTTGGCTATTTTTGTTATATCTTGGAAATAAAAACATCGCGATCGCTTGAATGTTGTAAGCCCACGCTGGTCGATTCATTTGTTTATAATGTCAAGACACGCAGATATCTGACGGAACTCACTATACAGGGATTTTCTGGGCCAGGGAACTCTATCGCTTGATTATGAAAGTCCATCCTGGACGATTCATTTGTTTGGAATGTCAAGGCCCGTAGACATTTGAAATTTTCAACCTACACGGAACAGGGATAATCAATATAGGCCTAAATATGGTCAAACAGGGTTCGATTTGGATGAAACTCACTGTACAGGGGTTTTCTGGGCCAAGGAACTCGAATCTGAGGTCGCTTTTACCAAGCAACGCTATCTAATCGTGGCTTATAGTCTACGTGATTTAGGTGTTAATAAATGTAATAATTTAACTATTATGCTCTTAATTTTAAATTTTAAATTTTTGAAATAATTATCCCGGGCGAAGCCGCGGGCACCTGCTAGTTGTTAATAATGCGCTGTCTGTAATGGCAATCCTCTATAAGGAAAGCCGAAAGATACCTTAATAAATACAAGAAAATAAACTACGAGCTTAATCATTGTGTTAATTGTTTTATTTGCAGTCCTGCAAACCCTTAAATGTAAGAGACTCTGTCTCATACATTTAAGGGTTTTTATCCCGTTCCCAAAGCGTTAAACTTACAAGGAAATAAGATTATACACCGATAGTTTTGGAATATTCCTGAAAATGGCGGCACAAGATTCTGTAAAATGAAACTTAGCTGATAACCTTCCTGAAAAACTCTTTACCAACTCGTGACATTAAACCGTTAAATTAAAAGTGACAGTCACAATAAAACGGCAAAGTCGTAAAAACTGCGAAAGACAGAAGAGGAATGAAATGCATTTTGCTGGAATACGTAAATGCTGACAATAAAAAGGAGAAAATACATCAGAAGAGAGGACATAAACCATGAAAACTTGGACGGTATGAAAAGATTTCTTGGACATAAAACTAACAAGGTTCTCAACTAGATATGAATGTCATCTTAGACATGCTTCGACAAGGAAATCATTTCAGGAATTGAGATTCTTTCTTTTCATGACATCATTCGTAACACCACGAAGACCGGGAATCTTTAAACCCTCCTGGTCCCCGGATGTCATCTGGCCGTCATTATCATATTCGTCCTCGCCTTGTTTGGAATGAGTATGTGTTCTTGATTAGTATGTATCGTCCTATGTGCTCATGTTGTCTCGGAGGTGGCCCCGGCATTGGGCTGATCACTTATCCGGAGAGGCCCTCCATGTCCTTGTCTGGTCAAAAAAGCATGTACATTTGATACGTAGAAACTCCCTCCACCGAGGGTCGCTGTCGAGTAAGGCCCTAGCGACATGGACTGCGTAAATGTAGGCCTAACTACAAGTGGGACTTAACCTCAGGGAAAGAAGAAGTAAGTAAGTAATGTAACTATTATTCACTAAAGCGTAAAAAACTATAACATAAGCGTTAAGTAAGTAAAGGAGTCTCAAGAATAAAAAAAAAATCCCTTTAGGCAGGCCTACAGGCTGAGATAGATTTCGAAGTGCTTTTGGTTTAATTTACTGTCGCTGCGCAGCACTCTTCTTCTTTAGCCTTGGCATGACAAACCCGCAATAATAACTGCAAAAAAAAAAAAAAAAAAGAGGAAAGTGCACTTTTTCAAACATTAAATCTCGACTAATATGAGAGCTGTTGAGAAACTAGTTGATTTGTAGAGTACTCATCAAGAGCTTTTCAACGATACCCTATAAGACGTGGTTTCAAAAATTTCAAATTTTCATCCCCCCATCACTCACTTCCACTCGTACCTCCAAAACCTTCAAATCGTTGGTGTCATTGTGAACTCCATAGGGAGTACTCTAATTTATTCAAACAAAGTTTCCCTCTATACTTCATAGGGGCCGAGATATAAATTTTTCAAAATTTCAACCCCCTCCCCCGATCCCCCTCGGGTCAATTTTGCTCATTAACGAACATATCCGAACTATTGGGCCTAGAAATAACATAATAAAATTTGGTTCAAGTATCTTCAAAAGTACGGCCGCTAGCGTGTAAAGATAATATATATATATATATATATATATATATATATATACCATTTTTTTTTTTTTTTTTTTTTAACGGGCGGTGGTTTCGTACTTAGGGAGGCATGAAACGTAAAGATATGAAAGAATTTTTCGAAAATCATGACATTGCAATAGGTAGGTTTTTCTTCGAAAACTACCTAAAAATGGGAAGGAAAACGCAGGAATAATCGCCGAGCGCAGTTGACCTTTACCCAAAACTTACCGTCGCGCGCAGTTGACCTATACGCAAAACGGACTTCCGCGCGCAGTCGGGTACTTTCAAACAATTAGAAATGTATCTTGCGCGCAGTCGGAGTTCTCCGGCCTCTATTATAGAACACTAGTATCGCCTCTAGTATAGAGCACTAGGATCGCAACAGAATATTTTACGAGATAAAATCAATTCCAAATCGTTGAAGTAGTAATAATAACAATGAAAACAATAAATGAGTTAGTCATGCGGGTTACCAGGTCTAATGCATGTGACCCAGATTTTACTCCACATCAGTATGCGACCCTCTGTGTATCACAAAGAGTTTAGTTTTATCTCATAATGGAAAGCTTTTAATAAAATTGAGCTGGCTTTTTAAGAGCCAGTATGACGGAATTTTCAGAAATAACAATCCTTGAAACTGCTCTAACTTCATTCCTATTGTCAAGGGCTTAGGACTGCGAAATAAAATCCCTTTGTTACGAGCTACTGATGGATTAAACAAAAGTAGACTGAGATAATTAGGCTTTATAATACGAAGCGCGTTCATAAAGTAAGATTCCCTGAGGCCGTTTACAGAAACAAAACACAATTTCAAGGAAATATTTATTACAACAGACACAGCCAGTGTTCAACTATTTTTCGACATAATCGCCACCGGAACTGAAACATCTGTCTTATCGTGGCACCAACTTTTGAATACCTGTAGAAGTGTGCCTCCTAGGATTTGAACCACCGTGTGACAACCACCTTCGCGCCTCTGTCATTCTTTGTGAGGTGTAGGAAAAGATGTAAATCACTGGGAGCGAGATCCGGGCTTTAGGGTGTAAGTTTAAACACCTCCCAGCCGAACCTCTGCAAGAGACTTGCTAGGAGGTGTTTAAGCATCCACCCTATAGCCCGGACTTCGCTACCAGTATCTCAGTTTGATTTTACAATATTAATTTAATTAATTAATTTTTTTAATCAAAATTGAAATCTATCTCTTCCGACACATTTAAGAATTAACTTGTACTTTTTAAAAATTACTGATTATTTTTCGATAATATTTATACTTTTAAAAAATATTTTACCCGAAAAATGAATAGTAAAATAATTGTCTTGGATCCATATTAAGTATTTTTATATAATTACTCGCTTCGCTCACTGAGGGCTCCGCCCCCAAACCCCCGCTGAGGTTCTCGGGATAGGTTTCAAAAATATCTATGGGAGATAGGGTGCGTGTATTTAGTTTAGTCTGCTGTATTGGCAGAGCCCTATGTGAACTCTATTTGATAATACCGTTGCCTTTTTCGGGGGATTTTAGGGTTAAAAATTAAAAAATATACTTGTTGGAATTTTCCTGTGGTTTACAGCCTAAAAGCTATATGTGTACTAAATTTCAAATTTCTAGCTCATCTGGAAGTGGACAGATATTAATGTCAGTGAGTGAGTGAGTGAGTCAGTCATGTGACTTTACATTATTGAGACGGCATGTATAGAAAATCTCATTAGTAATGTTACATCGTAAAACAATGTTATAGTTGTACCTCATTTTTGTGGGCAACCTAACATGCTAATTGAAAATGAGATAACGGTCGATTAAAGTTAGTGTGCACTGGCAGTTTGAAGCGCACGCAGGTTTGAAAATGGTGTCAGCAGCGCTTGTTCCATGCGTCCAAACGGCTTAAATTTTTGCTAGTTATAGTTTAAAGTCCTGATTTCTTTTACCAAAATGGTTCAAAATCTTATTATACTCAGAAATACTTGTCATAGGCCTATTTTTATATCTTAGAAATATATTTTTTAGATCGAATTGTAACTTATCAAGCAACTCCAACATAGAAATTCTAGAACGTTTCCAATCCAAAACGATACGAACTATTAGTAAAATTCCCTGGTACATCAGTAACAAATATATTTATCAAGATCTTGAAATACCAACAGTATAACAGGAAATAAGTAAATACTGTATGACCTACCAGAATCGTCTAAACAAACACCCCAATTCATGTGCAGTGATTCTCCTGAACAATGGGACAAACACGTGTAGGCTCAATAGAAATAGAGTTTTGGACTTGATCTACAGATTTAATTAAATATCAAACAGATTTGTTATGTTATACAAATATTAGCCACTGGGCTATATTTGTAACATGTTCATTCTTGCATCATTATTACTTATTGTTCATTGTAGAATAGATTGTAATGTTGAAGAAAGATTATTAAAAAAAAATTGTAACTTACATGTTGGTCCTTGACTAGGAAGTTGTAAAATAAAATACTGAACGTCACCTCTCCGACATTAGAAATAGCTTTGCCTGAGAGTGATTCACTTCTGAATAAAGTCTGGAGAGGTGTAGGCATGCAATATTGCGTCACAAGAAGTACTTTCAGAAAGTCATATTAACCTCTTGATGTGTGTTTTTGTTTCACGTGAAGTAGCAATGCTCATACCAATGAGTGCCGTGTTGTTTCAGTCCGATGTCAATCAGTTTGATCGGTTTAAAATTGCATCCGGCTTCGAGAGCGCTCTCAACATCCCAATACATCCCTTGTAATGTAAAGCTCTTTACGTGAATGATTGGTGTTCGAACACGTGTCTCCCTGGCTTAGAATAGTCAATATTGCAGTTAAATTCTCCATAGTTCAGCTTGTAATATTATATTAATCCCCTTTACGAATATGCAGTACATCAACGATGCAATATTCGTAAAGCAGGACTTTTAAATGGTACTAATGCAGTAATATAGATGAAACAAACACAAGTGAGTTCAAAATGGAATGTGAATGCAGAATAGTTCCAGGAAATTATGGCGTAATCTTCTTTTAAATCAATCGCAATACTTCAAATGTTAAAAACTGAACTATTCAACTCATACGCCGCGTGTTTGATATTGACCAATAACGTTTAGCAATTCCTCGGATATAGACCAACCACGGCCGTTTATCTTACAATATTCTTATAGGAATCAGGACCTTGGCATTTTATCGCGGTAAAATCAGCTGCTCGTTACTGGAGACGCGAGTATCAGTGTGCAGTGATTAATAGTCAGATGCTGCCACTAAACTGCACGAAAACAGATTATACAACATAACTTGTTTGGAAATTGAAATACCGGTAATAGAAACGTACATTGATTAAAACACAATTTCGATTCGGTGCAAGCCAGTTCGTGTGCTTTTATTTTTTCTGCTGTTAGCTTACCTGAATGTAGTTAACTATGTCTTATATGCACCATGGGTAGCACTGGTTAGTACTATTTTGTATGTCCTCTTCTCTAAGTATTTCATTTCAACAAAATAACAGGTTATTAGCTTGGAATCAATTTACTTACAACCTTTTCTTTCGCCGGGGCCCAATTTACTATTCTGGGAATAACACCCTGTTGTTACATGGGCTAGAAGTATAACAGAAGCCCGTAATTTCCAGTTGTGTTTGTAAGGGTGGCAGAATTTCTGTCCTATCTTATCGCTCTGTTGGGATACTCTTGCAAAGTTCCTTTTCCTGCCGGCCCGCATAAAACAAGCAGTGTACAGAGTGGACAACTTCACTGCGATATATTTGTTCACTGGCAATAGATAAGGCACTGTATTACTGCCCCTGTGAACATTGTTCCTTTCTTCCTCCCCAGAGATAAGTTACAGAAGCATTCTTCTTCACCATTCTATCTCCGTTCAGTTACATTGTATTGTTACACAACGAAATGAAAGATGCAGAATGGCTTGCTTTTGTTTATGCAACTATGGAGACAAAGTCGCCCATTCGTACCTCGTTGTACGTCCTATTGCTTTATTGTTCTTACCCAGCTTGATCATTAAACACCAAGCATTTTAACTCTTAAATTATGACAAGGAATCGTCTCCACAATCTGCCCAAATTGTGGCCTATTTGGATTGTGCATTCTTAGAGGATGCGACTCAAATTGTGGTAAGGACTATCTCTTCATTTTTACGAGTTTTCATGAAGATAATTTATTTTTTCTTGACTTTTTTCGAAAATAACTTTAACGATTTTAACTTTCTACAGGAATTGCAATAATAAGCATAATATATTGTTATGTATTGTGCTTTATATATTACAATATATTATACTAATAGCTAAAACTTTCATTATAATCGCATTGTAGGGGGCCCACTTTGAAAACCAACTTTCTTCTCATAAAACACATAATATCACACGTATTTTGTTATAGATAGTTCAATGGAGAGGATATGTTGCCCCGACGAATGATTTGGTCCGACCCACCCACCCTAAACGTTACACTTTCTTTTATAACACGATCTAGCTAAAATTAGCATGAATTCCGCCATATTTTTATCGCCGTATGATGAAGAAACTCGTGATTGGACGTTAGAGGTGTGACGTCACACCAGCTGAACACGTAGAATTCTGGGAAACAGGTTCACCAAAACAACGAACCTCGCGGGTGATATAATATGACACATTTACGAAACGGGAGAATTCAGAATGTCCTATTAGATTAATATCACTGTTCATAATCTAACAGAATATGTCACTAATACTAATATGACCGTTCCTAACCTAACTGCCACCTGTCCGTACTTTACGGACCATAAGACGCACTTTTTTACCTTGAAAACAGAGCCTTGAACGTTGGGTGCATCTAATGGTCCAAAGTACACTAAAAAAATTTAAAATTATGGTAAATATTGCCGGAGTACCATAATTAAACAAAGTGTTGTAAACGATAACTTAGTTATATATTTTGGCACAGACTATACACCAGTGCACTTGTCACATTCGAAAAGAAAGGAATGTTAAGTTCTTTTATACGAATGGAGTTGTCTCTACCGGTAGTTTAAATGAAGGCAATAATTTATAATTTCTAAATAGCCTTGTCCCGTTACACTTACTGTATGCTGAATTGAAGGTTAGAGGGAGTACAAGTGTTTTCGTTAGGAATCAGCTAGTTGTTAAAATTTACACGATGCCACCTGTACAAAAGAGATTTTCGTACAACACAGGTTTTAAGTTAGAAGTGATTTACACTGATTACATTGTACAAGGTTATAATTTGTTTATGCAATTAAATTTAAAATTTTTCGTATAGAATCACATAAATTTCTATTCCTGTAAATTTCCATCCTAAAATGAAGGTGCGTCTTATGTTCCGGAGCGTCTTATAGTCCGTAAAATACGGTATACAGAAGATCCTTGACGTTTATACAGTTATATTGCTCCACGTTACATACATAGTTTAATTTGGGGCGTCAAGAAGTGGTTGTTCAATAACTTTTGATTAATTCTTTATCCAGATACAGGAGTTACCTAATTAAGTCATGTTATGTGTAAAGTTAAACCAGTTTCACGCACACGTGTGGAAGTAATTTACACGTGTCACATATATCACAGGCTCTGTCCCACCTGTATCATCAGTGTAGCGTGAAAATCCCGCAATGCCTTCGCTTATAAGATCTGAATTAAACAGATCCTCCTAGGGTAATTTCGCCGGGAAAATTTCATAGTTTTCCAGTTTAAAGAAACACTTGTGATAAGCATAATGTTGAAAGTATACGAGGGTTGATTTTTAAAATAAATTTTTAGAATCTTACTAGAAAGGAAGAATTTTATACAGATTACTCCTGATACTGGTTGGATATATTACAGTGCGTCAAAAAGAATAACTGAACAAGCAGTCTTTACTTACCGGCCTAAATTGGTGTTTGAATTTATTTTATAACAAATATGATTCTATGAATGTAATAAACTAAAACTAAACTCCGTGGCACAACATCCCTGAAGGGACAAGGCCTACCACCTGATCGCTGCGTCATCTAACTTACCATAGGCAGATGGCAGGATTGGGGGCATGTGGTCAGCATGCCGACAACCACGGCAGTTAATGATGGTTTCCATGACCGGAGTCGCTACTTCTCTATCAAGTAGCTCCTCAATTTGAATCACGAGACTGAGTGCACCCCGTTCCAGACCTCCCTACCTCAGAAAAATCCGTATTTATTGAATAAATACTGATTTGAATTCCATTTACGAGGCGCGTCCATTAAGCAAGTTTCCATGGGGCCGTTTATCTAAGATAATTTAGCTAACCTAACCTACCTAACTAACTAACCTGACCACTACTTGGGACTACTTTGCCTATTGGAGAATGTTTTTTTTTTTTTTCCCCATCAAGGCTTATTTATATGAAATGGTGCCCACAATACAGTCACTGAAATATTAATAATTATTCTCAAATAGTTTGTGTAAGCAATCGGGACTATTAACGGCATGTCCGCAATCGAGACTGTTCGCAATCGGGAAGACACGATCAGGGACGGCTATTCGATTCTCGACGAATTAAATTTTTCTGTACGGATGAATTAATACGACGATGAATTAAAATATCTATTTCATTTAACTAGAAACGATTTTGGTCGTCGGTAAACGTAAAATGGAAGCAAAATATTACGAATTGCTGTATTATACAGTTATATATTGTTCAAACGAAGTAATGGAGAAGTCATTTCAAATAACAAACTCGTCTGCTCCATTTCTATTTACATTCCACTTCAGCTGCCCTCTTCACGGAGTGTGGACAAAGGCTACTAAGAAGATAAAATACGGAAGCTCCTGTTCACTGATATTTCCTTAGGGTGATATACATACCGCCTTACCGTATCGTGTTCCTCAATATAACAAGTAGGTCTACATGAGGCAAGTTTGTCACATTTAATCAAGGTCACTACTTTCTTTGAGATTTAAAAAAGAAAGTTATAATGTTGGTCTACCGTCTTAAATAAATGCCACACATGAAAGATTTGTTTAAAAATTGTATACATTATTTTTTCATTAGGACTCACACGTGCGATCACGTGTCCTGGTCGAGGGCAGTTCAGAAATAGATATAAATTAAGTAAAAAAAATCGGGTGCGTGGAACGCACGCGACAGAAGTAGAACTTCTTTGGGAACGTTGAGCGTGAAATAGAGGAATACATATAATTACATCGAACGGAAGAAGGAAACCATCTGAATAAACACTTTTTTGCGGTATTTTACATCGAATACGTATAAAACAATAACACAGTTGTGATGAACTAATACCCAAACTGTCACTGATCGTAGCCACTGTGTTTGTTTACATGAACGGGACGCTTTGGTTAAGTTTCCGAGAACGTTAGTGACGTGTAGACGATGCTCACGCAACGAGTAGAGCCATCTATAATGGTGAAGGGCTCACCAGGCCACTAGCTCGAAGCAGTAATAGCCCCCACTCAATGCCTGATACCTTTCCCCCGCGCGCTTCCTTTCGATAACAACTCTATGCTTGCTACTTACACCCACTACTTTCGTGACGATTTTGTTCGTAACACTAGAGCATAGGTGAGCAACTGAGGGGAAACGTTTTAGTCCCCCATCCTCCTGTGACGTAAGAAGCCTGTTCTTCATGTTCAGTGTCACGTCGAAACTGCTTTATGCGGACGTCAAGGGCGACGGTAGTGGGAGAAATTCCCCTATCGCACAGTGACACAATGTGCCACAGTTGGGCACCCATGCACTAGAGCGTAACGCAACTTTGGGTTAGCTCTTGATTTACTCCTAGCACGCCTAAAGAAGTTTCACTTCAAAAAGTTTACATTCGGAGATCTTCAAGCGTTAAACATCTTCGGAAATGTTCGAGCAACTTCGTCACCTTAGAGGGTTTAATTTTGAAATTTGTTTTTCGCTTACATCCCGAATTTAGTAAACAAAGAAATATTTTTCCCTTACATCCCGAGTTTAGTAAAGAAAGAAATATTTTTCCCTTACATCCCGAATTTAGTAAACAAAGAAATATTTCCCTTACATCCCGAATTTAGTAAAGAAAGAAATATTTTTCCCTTACATCCCGAATTTAGTAAACAAATAAATATTTTCCCCTTACATCCCGAATTTAGTAAACAAAGAAATATTTTCCCCTTATGCTACATCCCGAATTTAGTAAACAAAGAAATACTTTTATTTTCAAATATGAATAATTATGTATTAGAATAATAAACTATAAAGGTTCTTGATCTGTGAAATAGTAGCTATGGAACAGGCATAATAATACCATAATTAGTAGTACAAACTTTAAACAGAGGGTCTTGATCGACAAGAGCAATTAATTCTTGTCATGATCAACAGAATTAATGTGTTTGCGAGATATCAGTTCGCAGTGGCATGTAATTTATTACCTTCGCATGTGGACAACAGCCATGCATGAAGAACTTGAGCTAATCTACGGCAAGACGTCATTAAGTGTGCTTTAGAACAAGTTGCTGGGAATTCTAAATTCCACCCCCTAATTTGAAGTAACCAGGAATCTGACAAGTTCCTTTTCTGTTCATGTGTGAGTTACTTTTCCGCTTGTTTCCTTACATTAACTTAGATGTGCTAATAAAAAGATCTGGTAGACTAATATAAAAAAGTGCCAGAAGGAGTTAAGAGGCCATGTTTAAGAAACTATTGAGTTTTAGACCATGGCTTCTTGAGAAGAAAGGAATGTGAAGGAATATGTGGGTAGTGCAATTTGTCAAAGCCCAGTGTATTGTAACTTCCAAAGCCGTATATGAACTCTGCAAACAATATTGTTGTCATGAGAACTGAATTGCATTTTATGAATTTAGTGCAATATTTTCAGAAATCAGCCCCTAATTGGCCATTACGCCAGTACCGGTCAACCGATCTGGTACAAAATCAATAGTCTTCGTCCCATGGACGTTATAGTTTAATGAAAATCTGATAAAGCGTATTCCATCTAAGGCAGAAATGCATGTATATGCTTTTTAATATCAGTCAAGAAGGACCCTAAGTATACAGGGTGTTAATGAATAACACCGAAATATTTTACCTGTATATAGAGGTGACATAGACAAGCAACTTTAGTTAGGAAATTTTTGCTCTATGACGTAAAATGTGTGTGCCACAGGGCATTAAAGTCATTATAATTTGGTGCTCATAAGTCAATAATTATGCGAAATAGGGTTAAAAATTTTCATTAAATTGACTTCATACCTTCCTAACGATCCATAAAAACTTGATTCTTAATCATTCATCCACAGCTATTACATAGTTTAGAGTTTTCATAATTTGCAAAATTTACAGACTGGCCGTCATTGCATTATCTTTTTTTATTCATAACTACTGACTATAGTGTTAACAACGAAGTTCCTTTGTTTTGCATTTTTTTCTAATGTTAGAAGTCAGTGGTGGCCATGCCCCGGGAGATTTTATGCTGTAACAGGAAACATTGAATCCATAGAGCAAAAATCTCCTAATAAAAGTTGTTTGTCTATGTCCCCTCTATACACAGGTAAAATATTTCGATGTTATTCATTAACGCCCTGTATATAAATTCGCAAGATTTTAACATTTTAATTAAATGAGTGAAATATAACAAAATATATCATTATACTGTCCAGCCTCTGAAGCCCATGTCGTGGAGTAGAGGGTTCATAAATAAGCATAAACCTCATATTTTAATGACAGTAATGTAATTCGATATAATGCTCAAACAATTAAAGCCTCTGGTAGAAGCTAATCAATTAATGTCTGATTACATTACGCTGATGAAGTAGTGCCAGCAATATTACCTGTTTCATTAGTGGTTTGTCATCCACTAGAATAAAAACATTACCACAATTAACAACAACACTCATAACGTGCAATTCATGTCTCGAAAAGTACACTCTCTTTCAGATAAGAGCTGTTGAATTTTATACACTTGCGTGCTTTTGTGGGTCGGCGTTTAGTATATCTGTAATCTTACTGTGATATATTAATTTTTTACCGTGTTTTTGCCTTATTTAGACACTAACAGTCTTCTAATAATAGCTGCTTACATGACAGTTAAATCAAGTTCTACATAAGCAGTCTCCAAATTTATCGTAGGTAATCCCACGAGAGTTTACGAGTTTATGGTTGGAATCGCGACTGTGCAGCAGGAGCGAATTTATCTTACGAAACTCGTCAACTCGAAATTTTACTCTTGCCGCGTATCTCGAATTTTTTTTAATCGTGTGATACTCTTACTTTAGACCAAAAATGAGTGAAAAAAATGAATTCCTTGAAGTTTAGATTTTCACATCTACATCGAACAACACCTTAAGAACCATACCAATGTTGTAAAAAAAGAAGTTGTTGATCATTTCAACTGAACAGCCTAGTGTTCGAACTGTTAAAAGTTAACGAGATTTCAATGCGCCTGAAGTTTAATAAAATTGCAGGTAGTGAGTGAGGTCAACGAATGTGGACACCCATGTCATTAAGGAGGTCGTTATCACTGAATTATTACGTCACCATTAGTCAATATGATTGCAGTGGCCGTGTTTTAACCACAGGAGTCTATTTCCCGTGGTAACAACACGATCACTGTGTGGGTGAATACAGGAGACAGAGACAGCAAAAGCACGCTGTTTAAGAGCGCTGAACACTATAGGAAACCATTTGAGCATAAGTATGGGCATGCTATACGGTGTCGTGCACATTGGCACACGTGCACATCGGCACAGTCGCATTTTCGTGCACATCGGCATAGTATTTTTATCTTGTAATGGTTATCGTGCTCATCGCCACACACCACGTTGGGGGCAGGAGTGGACATAGAGACTCAAACCTACAGCCTCCTTCACCACGGCTCCAAGGCAGCACACCTTAGCTATGGCGGCTAAGGAAACCGACCGTTGATATCGTAGATAGGTAGTCAGGTTAGGTTAGGTTAGGTTACGTTACGTTACGTTAGAGTAGGTTAGGTTAGGTTAGGTGAAATTAGGTTAGGTTAGGTTAGGTGACGTTACGTACAGTTACGTTACGTTACGTAAAGATACGTTACGATACGTAAAGTTACGTTACGTAAATTTACGTAAATTTAAGTAATGTTACTTTACGTTACGTAAAGTTACTTTTAGTCAGGTTACGTTATGTTACGTAATGTTACGTAAGTTGTGTTTCGTAAAGCGACGTAAGTTGTGTTACGTAAAGTTACGTGAAGGTACGTTACCTGACGTTACGTCACATCACGTCACGTTAGTTTACCTCACGTTGGTTTGGGTTAGGTCACGTTACATTACGATGCGTTACGTTACGTTACGTTAGGTAACGAAAAGTTACTAATATTTACTAAAAGTTACGTTAGGTTACGAAAAGTTACGAAGTGTAACAAAAAGGTAAGAACAGTGAATATGTGTGACGAAAGTGTGACGAAAGTGTACAAAGTGTACAAAAGTGTGACGAAAGTGTACAAAAGTGTACAAAAGTGTGACGAAAGTGTACAAAAGTGTACAAAAGTGTACAAAAGTGTGACGAAAGTGTGACAAAAGTGTGACGAAAGTGTGACGAAAGTGTGACGAAAGTGTGACGAAAGTGTGACGAAAGTGTGACGAAAGTGTGACGAAAGTGTGACGAAAGTGTGACGAAAGTGTGACGAAAGTGTGACGAAAGTGTGACGAAAGTGTGACGAAAGTGTGACGAAAGTGTGACGAAAGTGTGACGAAAGTGTGACGAAAGTGTGACGAAAGTGTGACGAAAGTGTGACGAAAGTGTGACGAAAGTGTGACGAAAGTGTGACGAAAGTGTGACGAAAGTGTGACGAAAGTGTGACGAAAGTGTGACGAAAGTGTGACGAAAGTGTGACGAAAGTGTGACGAAAGTGTGACGAAAGTGTGACGAAAGTGTGACGAAAGTGTGACGAAAGTGTGACGAAAGTGTGACGAAAGTGTGACGAAAGTGTGACGAAAGTGTGACGAAAGTTGACGAAAGTTGACGAAAGGTGACGAAAGGTGACGAAAAGCTTTGAAAAATTTCGAAAAGCTTTGAAAAATTTCGAAAAGCTTTGAAAAATTTCGAAAAGCTTTGAAAAATTTCGAAAAGCTTTGAAAAATTTCGAAAAGCTTTGAAAAATTTCGAAAAGCTTCGAAAAATTTCGAAAAGCTTCGAAAAGCTTCGAAAAGCTTCCAAAAGCTTCCAAAAGTTTCAAAAAGTTTCAAAAAGTTTCAAAAAGTTTCAAAAAGCTAGGTTAGGTTAGGTTAGGTTAGGTTAGGTTAGGTTAGGTTAGGTTAGGTTAGGTTAGGTTAGGTTAGGTTAGGTTAGGTTAGGTTAGGTTAGGTTAGGTTAGGTTAGGTTAGGTTAGGTTAGGTTAGGTTAGGTTAGGTTAGGTTAGGTTAGGTTTGGTTTGGTTTGGTTTGGTTTGGTTTGGTTTGGTCAGGTCAGGTTAGGTTAGGTTTTGTTAGGTTAGGTTACGTTACGTTACGTTACGTACAGTTACGTTACGTAAAGATACGTAAAGTTACATACGTATAGTTACGTAATGTTACGCAAAGTTACGTTACGAAAGTATACGTAAAGTTACGGTACGTAAAGTTACGTTAGTGATGTTACGTTGTGTAAAATTACGAAAAGTTACGTTATTTAAAGTTATATTACGTTAAGTTACATAAAATTACGTTACGTAAAGTTACTTAAAGCTACGTATTCTCACGTTACCTCATGTTATGTTAGGTTACCTCACGTTATGTTATGTTACGTTACGTTACGTAGGGCTACGTTACGTTACGTACAGATACGTAAAGTTACGTTACGTTAAGTTAAGTAATGTTACGCGATGTTACGTTAAGTAAAGATACGTAAACTTATGTTATGTTACGTAAAGTTACGTAAATTTACGTTACGTAAAGTTATTTAATGTTACGTTACGTAAAGTTGCGTAATATTACGTTACGTAAAGTTACGTTACGTAAAGTTGCGTAATGTTACGTTACGTAAAGTTACGTACTGTTACGATACGTGAAGTTATGTTACGTCAAGTTACGTTACGTAAAGTTACGTTACGTCAAGTTACGTTACGTCAAGTTACGTTACGTCAAGTTACGTTACGTCAAGTTACGTTACGTTACGTCAAGTCACTTTACGTGAAGTTATGTAACGTAAAGTTATGTAACGTAAAGTTTCGTTACGTAAAGTTTCGTTACGTAAAGTTTCGTTACGTAAAGTTTCGTTACGTAAAGTTTCGTTCCGTAAAGTTTCGTTACGTAAAGTTTCGTTACGTAAAGTTACGTTACGTAAAGTTACGTTACGTAAAGTTACGTTACGTAAAGTTACGTTACGTAAAGGTACGTTACCTCATGTTACGTCACGTTACGTTAGGTTACCTCACGTTGTTTTGGGTTAGGTTAGGTTAATTCAAAGTCTCATTCAACCGCAGGCAGATATCTTCATGAATGATTTCTAAACAATACAATTATAATATTAATGTACACAGTATGTATCTGTAATAATAATAAAAGGAAGTGTTTGTCTTTCTGTCTATCTAGCAGTTACTGTGAACTCCATTGCATTCAATACGATAATCTAATTCCAACTTTTTCTCTATGTTCACCCCTACGAAGGGTGTGTAGCGATGAGCACGATGATATTGCAAGTCAAAAATAATATGCCGATGTGCACGAAAATGCGATTGTGCCGAAGTGCACGTGAGCCAATGTGCACGCAACCAGCTATACCGGGTGTTCGGAAATTCATATTACAAACTTCTAGGGCTAGTAGAGGGGACTTAGTAGACAATATTTAGAACAGGAACCCATGTCCGGAAACGTACCGTTTCCGTGCTACAGCCATTACAATGTGTCGGAATTGCCGGTGTTGTGTTGAAACCGGAGGGGCAGTACATGACGTCAGAAGAGCACCTGGTGAAATGAGGTGTGACGTAAGGTACAGAAGTAAATGACGTTTGACTCATTACAGACGAAAGTCAAATTTTTTGGTAACAGGGTAAACGTCACGTGCCATCAGGTAATCCTCTGACGTCATGTACTGCCTATCCGGTTGCAAAACAACACCGGCAAATCCGATACATTTTAATGGTTGTAGCACGGAAACGGTACGTTTCCGGACATGGGTTCCTATTCGAAATATTGTCTACTAAGTCCCCTCTACTAGCCCTAGAAGTTTGTAATATGAATTTTCGAAACCTGGTATGCATAAAGTAACCACATAAGTGTATAAAACTTTTTATGTTATTTTGAATCCTAAGCATTGTTTAACAGAACTCTCTCCTTCTAAGTAAAGTTTCATTTTACGGTCCGAGCCCGTTAAGGTAAAATAAAATAAGGTGTAAGCCCGTTATAGAGGTTATAGAGGATAACCCCAGATGTCACTGTCGTTCTCGTCCCTTTTGCACAAATTAATAATTATCCAATTCCTACATTTTAACCACTAAAAATACTATTATTTCTACTACTATCATTATAGTTATTATTCTACTACATCCAATATTCAAAATAACTATTTCGGCAATAAAAGTTTGGTCCTTAACGTAGATATCGGCAGTTACTTTTCTGACAAAGCACAAACGTCAGCCAACATAATATTTAGTTTCACTCAAAACATTACTTACTGACTACATTTCTCTCCATTTATTCAAACTCTGCAACTTCTTATCATAGCGTTTCCGTAATTTACGTCTGAAGTATTTACGACGATACCTTACGGGCTATTATGAACCGCATAGTTTGGAAAGAATAGTATAGTATATGCATTCTCTTCTGCCCTTACTCCATTGCTACATGCGGACGATAAGCTACCTGCGCGAGTTTGGTTCATGTCCTAGCGTCCCAGTTATACACAGCTTGGCTCAAAGGAGCTGTACGTGAGATGGAGAAGTACAAAGACGTAACTACATAGCAGACCCCCAGTTTGAGGAAAACTGCCCTACAAATTAATACAGAACCCAATGTGATCACCAGGGCCCGGATTCTAGTGACATATAATCTTTTTATTGATGCTGCACAGACATTGCCAACTTGTGGAAAAATCCTAATCATGGCCTATAGATTATAAGAATGCATTTTTATTAGGTCATTTTTTGTAATTCTATGCAATTTTATATTTCTAGGGCATTTATTTCAATTTTAGGTAATTATGATGTCATTTTCGTGTCATTTGCTTCCTTATTTAGTCATTTTCATGTATTTACTGTATTAACTTTTTTCCGTCGCTAGCGGTGTTGTTTGTTTAATGCAAGAAGGAACAATTCGGCGTTAAAGTGTTGACATGTCTCAGTCGGAAGTGAGAATGAAAGAAACGCCAAAATTTTGTTATTAGATTATATTACTATTGTTATATTACTATTGTTATTAGATTGACTTGGCACCTGCTTGGATTTGAGAGTGCAAAGTACTGTTTACCCTCAATAAACAACAATATAATCCGGCAGACCGCAAAAGGAAATGCCGAATTTTAACTCGCCAGTGCCGCAGTGCCAGTATAAATTTCCGTGAGAAAAGAACATTCACAACATTACAGTTATTTACAGTTTTTACAATTATGTCTAGTCTATAACTTTGTGTGTACAATAATAATTTTCATAAATAAAATATAAGTTTTTAGGTCATTTTTTATAATTATTAAGTCATTTTCTTTAAAATTCAGGGTCATTTTAAAGGTCATTTTTCAAACAATTTTAGGTCATCAGAATCCGGGCCCTGGTGATCACCCATTTGGATTTTGATTTCTGAACAGAAACATGAACATTTAATAGGATATTTACACTAACTCATTCGACTGTGGCTATCACAAAAAATATATTGGAAAATTAAAACAAAAGTACATGCGTTGTGGGATAATTCGTTTTCAGGTCAATGAGTGTAATTCTGCTGTTTATTTATTCCCACATGAGATAATTTTACATACACATTAACATATCCACAAAATGAATGCGGGTACGCCTGATCCTGTTTGCTGGTCTGTAAAGTGTTTTCCTATACATGCATTCTGCATATCTGCCTTTTTTTTTCGCCTATACGACTGCATTGTCTTTGTTGCTATATCTACCTCTCCGCCAGTCCATATCCCTTGGAGAGTTTTACGTCGTCATTATTTAGAGTTGAAGTATAAAGTATAAGGGTAAGTCGTTTGGCTCCATCCAATCATAATGCTACACTTCGGTAACATAAACCATTCCTGTTAAAATTTATCCTACCTACTTTTTTATTTTATCTTTTCTACTTGCAGACGTACCAACCGATTCGCTACCTACATAATGATAAGTGGACATTCTACTAATTTTTCTTACTTTTTCCATATAGGACCATTTTTTGTACAGGATTAAGGTCTACAGGATATATACAGAAGACACAACCTACGAATTTTCAACGATTTTTCTGTGATAGTTTAGAAAATAATTTTTGTACTGTTCAATTAATCGTTAATTAAAATACTATCTTTAATAGTTTAATTTAATTCATCAACCTGTGCTTTTAGGATATTTATTCATCTCAAATATGGGAACAATCCTGTGCATGAGTTTTTAATTATAAAAATTACAGTAAAAATGAAAAATTTAATTTATATATACAAATTTAAAGTTTTAATTTTTTTACCACAACAACATATTAATTTTTTAAATAGATAACCTGAAACTGATGCAAGGTTAGTTTATATGATAATTATATATGTTCTTTAGACATTTTTACAAACTTCGAGAATATTTACTATGAAAACGTGATACATGAACGTTTAAAAACAAACTTTCGGCAAATCGCACTAAAAAAAAAAAAAAAAAAGTTTTTTTTTTTTACTCAACATTTAAAAATCACCTGCAACATCATTTCTATTCTTTTCTAACTAGCCAAATGTATTTTTGCACTCCTTAGCTAGTAATTGGTACTTACGAACTTTGTTTACATGGATCGTAAGTTGACATTCCCACACAGTCTTGTTGCTAAGGCCGGTTGTGATGAGGTTAAAACACTTATGGTCCAAGCGCTACGTCATAATTCATTACGATACACTTCATAATACAAGCCTCTATGGCCACGGCCCCCAGGACAAATATTCGGTTCCCATAACAACAAACACATGCGAATCACTTTCTGATATAAACATCTATTTTCAAGAATGTATTTACATAATATTTTCAGGTAATATCACAATTAATATAATTAAATTGATATAAATAATCATCGTGCAAAAAATAGCATGCAACACACGGGCCGTAAAGGCATTTACGGGTCTCGAAAACTTAAAAACCCTCGGCTGCGCCTCGGGTTTTCAATCTGTTTCCTCGACCCGTAAACGTGCCTTACGGCACTTGCATCGCAATATACTATAAGGAAAAGTATGTTATATCATAATATAACATTTTATGTTGATTAGTAGATGGACAGATATAATTTAAGTAAATTCAATAGAATTTTATCAACATGACGATATTATAATGAAATAAAATCAGGTAAACTGATATAACACAGTGACCTAATTCTTTTATTTCATCAGTTGTAACTGAAATTATGATATGAAAAAAATAAGTTTTTTAAAATTGATTTCCAAGTTAAGCTCCAGATTAACTAATTAAGCAGGGCTTACGGAAAAACAAAGGTCTAAAGTTCGATAAGCATGTGTGAAGGAATAAGTGGGTAGCGTTATTTGTCAAAGCTAACTGTATTCCAACTTTTAAAGCCGTATATCAACACTGTAAAACAATATGTTGTCATGAGAACTGATTTGCATTTGATAAATTCTGTCTAATATATTACCATAAAATAGGCGCTAAATTGGGCATTACTCCGATACCAGTCAACCGATAACGTTCAAAATAAACAAGCTTCGTCCTATGGGCGATATAAATGCGTATACCAAGTTTCATGAAAATCCGATAAAGGGTATTTGAGTTATCGTGCGTACAGACACACGGACGGACGGACGGACGGACGGTCAGACATTTTTCCGTCCCCACACACAATCTCATAAAGTACCGTACTGGCACTCAAAGAACAAAATGATACGTGAAAATGTGTATAAATACTTTACTTCCACCCTGTACTTTACTGATCACAAACCAAACCGCATGGGATGATGGGAATCTGAATTTCTCGTGTCGAGGCTAACGGATTGCATAACTTACTGGGTGTTTGCTATCGACTCTCGATAGGGAGACACAAACCGCGTGGAAACTGGCCGATAAACTTAATCTTGAATCGACCCATCGATAATATTCTCCTCATACCATCAAACTTCTACACACCTGCAGTGCGTTAACACACTCAAACCACCATAATAACATACTTGAAGAGACGCAGTTCAGAAGTTAACATCTTCAGCATGAGTCTCAGGAAATCTAACCAAGAAACAGCTTAACGCTAGACTAAATTCAATTCGTAATCACTAGCTTCTTCAGATTAGTTAGGCCTAACTTATCACTTTATCTACTTGCAGCATAGAAACTATAGGTATAAGTATAAAAGCTTTCATCTACATATTATGTGACCTTTATATGTGACAACAATATTTTGTGTTTGTTTTATAAATGCTGGTTTTGAATAGGTAAAAGTAGTTCTATGTTCGGTTCTGAAATTCGATGTAGAGTTCTGAGATCTATCCACGATTTGAGTCCCTGAATTTAAATGAAAATCCATTTAGGCAGGCCTACAGGCTGAGATAGATTTCGAAGTGCTTTTGTTTGAATTTATTGTCGCTGCGTAGCACTCTTCTTCTTTAGCCTTGGCATGACAAACCCGCAATAATAACTGCAAAAAAGAGGAAAGAGTACTTTTTAAAACATTCAAAACTCGCCTTATATGAGAACTATCGAGAAAATAGTTATTGATTTGTAGAGTACTCATCAAGAGTTTTTCAACGATACCCCACAAGATGTGGTTTCAAAAATTTCGAATTTCCATCCCCCCACCCCTACTCGTACCCCCAAAACCCCCGAATCGTTGGTGTCACCGTGAACTCCAAAAAGCTTCCCTCTATACTTCATAGGGGTCGAGACATAATTCTTTTTCAAAATCCCAACCCCCACTTCCGACCCCCCTTGGGCCAATTTCGCTCATTAACGAAATTGTCCAAACTATTGGGTCTAGAAATAACATAATAAAAATTGGTTCAAATATCTTCAAAATTACGGCCGCTAGCGTGTAAAGATATATATAAATATCACAAAACTTTTTCTTGAATGGGCGGTGGTTTCGTACTTAGGTAGGCATGAAACGTAAGGATATGAAATTTTTTCGGAAGTCATGACATGGTATCGATTGCAATAGGTAGATTTCGAAGAATGCATAATTTACTAATTATGTATAGGCTTATATATATCGTTCAATAATATATCTATGTATTTTCTGTTAAAATACATGCAATATATTGATTTGTTTTACTTATTGCAGGCAAGTTTTTATGTGTTTTGGATGCACTGCAAAGTATAGAATATTTCTGAACCATAATCATTTGAATTTATAAAACATATTTGCATAATATATTATAGTTATATGTATAATTCCTTCGTTTCCTGAGGGGGGTTGAGAGGCGATGGGCTTACCACCTGTCCGTCTGCCCTCTCTAAGAAAATAAGCGTAACAAAATTCATATGGTTAACAGAAACCTCCACTTGGAGGCCCCTTCGCCCCAACATAGGGGTTCCAGACAGACAGGCAGACAGACATGTATAATGATTACATATACATAAATATATATATATATATTTGTTTCTTTGGCTATTTCTTATGTTGGCTTAGGAAAATGATAAAAAAAAAGTGTGATTTTAAGTGCATTCACCAGTAAAATTTTTAAAGCTTTAAATTTTTTGTACTAATGAACGATATTAAATTCGAGTTAAGTCGATAAATATGTTTATAAAATATTATATGTTATTGCTGATTTTCATTTCGATGACGTGGTAACTGAAGATTCGTTGACTAATGCAGGAAATACACACATGAATAAACACAACAAAATGCGGGATGAACTCTGATTTACTGTGCACTGGGTATACACTGATAATGAAGGCGAGCTCTATGTTCCCTCATTTACACCCTCCAACCCCTTATCGCCGTCACATAAAACACATTTCAAATAAACATAATTATCGCTTTTATGCAAACAGAGATTTATATTGGTTGTTTTTCATACCTCGCCATGTCATGAATATTTTGAAGAGAGTGAGGATTTGTTTCTACAGGCTATCTTTCCATTTCATAAAGAGAAATATGTGTATACAGCTTTCGACAGCAAATGCTGTATTCCTTCCTAAATATTGATTGCAATAATTATTGCATTTGTTATGTTAACGACGATGATAATGATGATGACGATGATAATGATGATGATGATGATAATAATAATAATAATAATAATAATAATAATAATAATAATAATACTAATAAATGCCGGTACGTGCTTATTTAATAGATCGTCGACTGCCAAATATTTCTCTGAAAAATAGTCCAAAGCTATTGCAATTAAGAAACAAACCAAATGTGAGGAATTAAAAAATAAATGTTTACTTAAATAATAAATTAGTACTTAATGCAAAACGTTAATAGGCTATGTATGTATTTTATAAAACTTTACTTCATTTTAATTAAAAATTGCTGTGTCATAAACAATAAAATCCCTTTAGGCAGGCCTACAGGCGGAGGTAGATTTCGAAGTGCTTTTGGTTTAATTTATTGTCGCTGCATAGCCTTCTTTAGTAGTAGCATAGTCTTCTTTAGCCTTGGCATGGTAAACCTACAGTATAAAGAACTGAATTCGGTAAAGAGGAAGAGCCTACAATCATTTGTTTTGACAACAAGAATAGGATATAATATTCTGGGAGGCCGTGTGCAAGATCAGCAATGAATAAAATTAGCAAAGCCGCTAAACAAGACAAAATTATGATATTATAATAATTCTTTTAAGTGTTATTATTTTCAAACATTAAAATCTCGCGTAATATGAGAGCTATCAAGAAACTATTTATTGATTTGTAGAGTACTCATCAAGAGCTTTTCAACGATACCCCACAAGACGTGGTTTCAAAAGTTTCGAATTTTCATCCCCCACCCCCACCTCCACCCCCACCCTCACTCGAACCCCCGAATCGTTGGTGTCACTGTGAACTCCATAGGGAGTACTCTAATTTATTCAAACAAAGTTTCCCTCTATACTTCATAGGGGCCGAGATATACATTTTTAAAAATTTCAACCCCCTCCCCCGACCACCCCCTTGGGCCAATTTTGCCCATTAACGAACTTGTCCGAACTATTGGGCCTAGAAATAACATAATAAAATTTGGTTCAAATATCTTCAAAATTACGGCCGCTATCGTGTAAAGATATATATATATATATAAATATATATATATATATATATATAAATATATATATATATAAATATCACAAATTTTTTTTTTGAACGGGCGGTGGTTTCGTACTTAGGGGAGCATGAAACGTAAAGATATGAAAGAATTTTTCGAAAATCATAAAGTGGTATCCATTGCAATAGGTAGAATTTTCTTCGAAAATCTACCTAAAATGGGGACTGGAGAAAATTGCATAACGACGAGCTTCATGACCTGTACGCTTCACCTGATATAGTAAGGATAATTAAATCGCGAAGGATGAAATGGGCGGGACAATGTTGCGCGCATGGGGGAGGAAAGACATACTTTTAAACCTATTTACTGGGATACCCGAAGGGGAGAGATCATTTGGAAAACCTAGACATAGGTGGAAGGACAATCTTAGAATGGATTTAAGGGAAGAAGGATTTGCTAGGGATGATTGGATGGAGTTAGTACATAATAAGGTTGAATGGCGGACTCAGGTAAGCGCGGCAATGAACCTTCGGGTTCCATAAAATAGATAATATTCCTTTAACTTGCTGAGGAATAAATATTTGGCTTACTGGAGAATCTCGTTCATCTGAACATCTAAGGCAACGGAAAGCCAAAACCATTCAGCGAGGGAATGCGATAAGCATCATGAAAATAAAATTGCTCTCTTGACAATATGTATTATTTGTAACGTATTTCTGTGTATCTGTTAGAATTATTGTTGAATAAATGTAATGATTAGAGACCGGATTTTAAAGGGAATTCCTTTTTTTATATTTCATCACAAAACGTGATAAAATTGAACAGGACATTACTGAGTAAGTTTCAACTGCAAATGACCTGGTTTTAACGTCCCTTTTTTTCCCTTTTTTAGGCTTATTTCCCTTTTTTTAGGAACTTTCCCTTTTCAGTACCTTTTTTGCTAATTTATTTTGAAAAATTCGTAAATTACCCAGTATTTGGTAATATGAAAACATTAACAATTGTTTTCACTGATTCACCATTGAAAAAATAATTCCTCCCAGCAGAATAGAGCGTTACAGGGAAATCACAGGCTTGCCATTGCCTAAGTTTCCCATTATAACAAGGTGAGGAATATGGATTTCAACAAGATCCAAAAATTTCTTCAGTCATTAGATGTTACAGAATCAGCAGCTGTAGAGCAAGCAAAGGCTTTACATAAAACAAACATGTATCTCTCTTGTTGAATTTTTACACTCTCTTGCTTTTATATCCCTTCTTTCCCTTTTTTCCCACCTTTTTTCGGCAATAATTTTCCCTTTTTTCGTCCTTTTTTGGGTGAAAATTTTCTCTAGTAATGATATTATCTAAAGCGTTATTAAACGTTATAAAGTGCAAGGGGTGTGAGACGATCTGCCCACAATTCACTTTAGAAATAAACTTATCCCACTATTACTAACTTGCGCTCTGCTTTAAATATTTAATTTGGTTCAGGTTTTTCTTAGCTTATCGAACTATATAGTGCTTTAGAATTGAAGCGTTTACTTTTTAAAGGGTCTAAGTGCCAAGACCATGATTTTTCAGCTGATAAAAAATCTACGTACCCAGACAAATACATTTCAGAAGGGTCCAAGGTCCAGGGAAAGACACGTTAGTAGCAATAAATTCCAAGATATAGCGCTGGACTATCTCCAGCACGTCTCTCTATGAGTCTATTATCTTGTTTTCTACACAATCAGATTTTGGCATCTAGACCCTTATAAAACTAAACGCTTCAATTTTTGCATTTAAAGTTCCTAATTTCTATCTCTGAGCATAACACATTTCACTCCATATAAGGGCAGCTTCTGTGTTGCAGGGTACCTAGAGGATAGTTTAACAAATTCGCTTCCTTAATGACAAGCCACCATCTGTGTACCAAAGTAATTAATATGATACGTCTCTCGCACATGCGTTTACGTTTAACACGCGGTGCATCATTTGCCCTGCTTCACCTACCCGTCTTCACATCACATCCAGGTGACGCACTTAACACATATTTCGAGTCTAGTGCGCGGGTGTGATTATATTTATTATATAGAAATCAGCCTGGATAGAGCAATCATTACATAATGTCAGAGGCTGTCAAACGTTGGGACAATTCAACAGAAAAGTCAGTAAATTAATTCTGGATAATGTTCATTAAATTTTTGTTTTTGTCTTAGTAGTAGTAGTAGTAAGTATTCTGCCTTCCGGCAGGTTTTCAAACTTGGTACGCGAATTTTGTTTTCCAAAACTGTCTATCATCTGCTTCCTCCTTCAGCATCCAATATTTCCGCTTTTCCCTTAAATCGTCCAACAGCTGAATTCTTCTTCTTCCGAGTCTAGTTGTATCCTCCAATCTTCCTTCTACGACATCATGTAATAAGCAGTTCCTTCTGAGAATGTGCCCAACCCAGTTTGCTTTCCTCTGACGAATTGTGTGTATGATTGACTTCTTCTCACCCACTCTACTCAGAACCTCTTCGTTTGTCACCATGTCCATCCACTTTATATTTTCTATCTGTCTCCAGCACCACATTTCAAAACTTTCTAAATATTTCTTCTCTAATTTCCTCAAAGTCTTTTTGTCTTAAGCCCAAAAAAATCCTTAGGGTGTAATTTAGAAAATTATCAGTCTAATTTTGTATTCAATTTTGTATTCAAGATTATCTTGTAACTTAATTGTAATTGATTTAGTTTTAGGTTCAACTGTCTTATATTTAATTATAAGTAATTGTATTTTTAACTGTAATTTTTTGACTGCAAAGCGGAAGAGAAGGCCAAATGCCTTAGCTCTGCCAGGATAAATAAAACATTAACATTATTATTATTATTATTATTATTATTATTATTATTATTATTATTATTATTATTATTATTATTATTATTATTATTAAATATAATGTTAAATGCTGAATAAATAAACTCTGGCAAAACCGCAAGTGCCTGCTAGTAATTTATTGAAATACCTTAGCCTATAATAGAAATGTTTCTAGCAGTTTAAAGCTGTAGCTAAATAGTATAATTATATATTTACACTATTACGAGCTTAAAATTTAATATGTTTTGCCTGCAATTTCAATAAATAATCTATATACGTACCAGAAATATAAAGTACTATACGATAAACGATGTTACCTGTACCTAAAATTTAAAATCTTTAACATTTATGACTATGTAAGAGATTTTTTACACTATTTATTGAACTTATTGTCCATGAGCCTGTTCAGATATTGAGATTGCATAGCGTATTCAGTGTCTTCGCCGACGTTGATTCTATTGAAAAGTAATTTCCCTCACTGTCAAAGAAATTTTAATTTCACAGAATGTAGGAATTTATAGTAGTAAAAATGTTGAATTATTTCTACTTAATCTGTGATCATGTTAAATGAATAATTTATAAATACTCTGCTGCATGAATTGTATTTAAAACGTAATTCATTTCCATCTCAAATCGTATGTTGCCAAGGGACTTGAAATATAAATGCAAAACAGATCGTGGAACTTTTACACATTAGCAATTCCATTTTGGGATTTTTAGTTCTTTTAATAGTGTTATCATAAAATAACTCTGACTATAAAACAATTTCGCATTCATAATTCGCAATTCAACGTGAATATTTTCACAAAATTCGTTTAAATTCGTAACTGTCACGCAATGTTTAATCTGCACAGACCGTTTCCAAGTACTGTTAACTACGCCAAGGGCAGGGTAGCCAGACGTACGACTATAGTCGTACACATACGACTATTTCATATATTTGTACGACTTACGACGCAATCATGAGTCGTACGCCTATTTGTACGACTATTATTAACATAGATTTTTATATTTTTTCAATCTTTGTATTGACGAATTTTAAATTTTGATATGTATCCTGCTTTTTGTTTTCTCATGGCTTTTTTGTAAGCATGTTGCTAAAATTATGATTGGAAAGCAGTCCCGTGCCTTTTGCAATAATTACAACACTTTTGACAACTACTGTTTATTTAATTTTATTGTATTTAGCACATTAGAAGATAATGAAACACGCCAAATCATTTACAAATAAGATGGTTTATTAACATTTAGATGCTATGAAGTTTATGAACGATTTGAGTGGTTTTTGAGATGAATCGAAAAAGTGGTTCGAACTTTATTTATGTACCTAAACTAGACCTATACCTATATAAGGTGCATAATACCGATTATTTATTTGTATTATTATTATTATTATTATTATTATTATTATTATTATTAACGCAATACGTTCAATACACTGAACAATCACAAGTATACGACAGTTTTAACTAGCATACGACTATTTTCGGATATTGGTACGACTGTTCTGCGTTTCTGATCTGGCAACCCTGGCCAGGGGTTCCCAACACCAATAGTTCCATGTCCAGTATTATGTCTAGGAGATGTTGGCAGGATGCACAGTTTTTGAGGGACTATTCCATTCTTACGCCGCGTGTTTGAAATTGACCAACAACGTTTAGCAATTCCTCGGATATAGACCAATCACGATCGTTTATCTTATAAAATGCTTGCTATTAATAGGAGGATGGGATTTTACCGGATAAAATGGTCAGCTCGTTACTGGACACGTAAGCATCAATGTGCCGTGAGTAATACGTCACATGCTGCCATTAAGCAGCACGAAAACTTCGTGGGCTTTTATTCTATTCTGATGATAGCTTACCTGAATTAGGTTAACTTTGTCATGAGTAGCACTGTTCACCATATGGTAACTCGAATCGATTCATGGATGGTTGATTCCGTTGATGCCGTGATCTCGCAGCTGGTAATTTTGATTTTATGTAACAAAAGTACGAAATTAATTATTATTTGTATAATTCGTTATATTTATATTCTTGGAATAGTCTTATTCAATCCAACTCGAGTTGAGTTTCATCAGATAAATTCGTTCATATTGCGGAGCTGCGAATCTATCGATAAACTCGTAAACTCTCGTGGATTACCTATGGTAATAATTAGACAAATTTTAGCTTAAAGAATGAACTGAAAATGAATTAAACACCTGCTATAATTGATCCCATTCTAGTTTGATCCTAGTCAAAAACAAAGGGGAGGAGAACTCACAGAGAGTTCGCGGAAAATTCGCATCATGTGACAAAACGTGATTGGTTAATGTCATTAGCACGCGCCATTAGCAGGGTGTGGCTAACGAGTGTTCTTAAGTTCATGCAACAATAATATCAACATTTACACGTGAAATAACAAACTCTCACTGGCATCGTCATCATTATAGTATATCAATTAGCAAACAAAACAAAGGATTCATTGTTCACGACGACCCTGCGGGTCAGTTGTACTGAGAATAAACAAACTAACATAAACACGGTGAACACGGGCGTTCTCACGTGCGGGCTATGACAGCCACGCCTCTTTGTTTTGAACAGGATCGTTCTTAAATGGGATAGAGAACAGTATGATTGATAGTCTTGTCGTAAATGTTTGTTTATAAGCCTCTCAGCTATTCTTCTATCATCACATTTAATTTTAAACCCTGATGATGGCGGTTTCAGAAAGGCCAAGGCGAACAGTTTATGACAAGACTAAAAATCTGGAAGCCTCTCAATCATAAGTAATTAGGACTGTGATTGGTTGATGTTGAACACATCCTTTCACATTAGCTAACCCCACACACAAGCTTTATCGCTCGGGTTTAGGCAGGTGCGCACTCAAATGGTCGTGAAAACATGTGCTTGTAAGGGCAATAGACAAACAAAAGAAACCGCGCGGTATGTCATTCGTGCAACGCTGCACTCTTTCGTCTGGAAGTGTGTGTGTATGTAAAGGCAGAAGACAAACAAATAAAACTTTCCAAGAGCACATCAACTCCTCTGTACTGAACTTTAAATAATACCGCACGCTCTTAGCTGGCGTGTACAAAATTTATACACTCCACGCGCAGTTCTTTTAAGAGAGAATTCGCGCGTGTTTGGCATTTACAAGCACAATCTTCTGCGCGTACTCTTTTGTTGACACTGTATCATGCGAGGAAGAACGTGTTGCATTTTGGGCTGAATTTTTTCACCGCGCGTGATTGCCTGCTGGCTCTTTCCCCCGATATTGCCCATACGCTTCCAGGAGTGTGGTAAAGAACTTGTGTGTGGGGCTTGCAATTGTTACAGTCTAATTTAAACAACCTACGACTTGTCACAATTCGTTCGAAGCGGAGAAATGGGAGAGCTGCGCTATTACGTTGTATTTCTTGTATTAGATCTTCAGTCAGCTGTTTATCAGCAGTTCAAATTTTAAACATCTGTCACATCTTCAGAAAAGCCATGAAAACAAACTCCTCTAGCAAATGTCAAAAGTAGCAGGTTGTTTAAATCATACTGTAGGCTATGCTTAATAATTATACTCAGCTATAACACTTCAGTTTGCGATCTAACAACAAAGTAGAGTAGGCTATATAAATGAGCTTCACATTAAACGTACGTCTGGTGTTTTTCATTCCTTACTTTTTACAGTCAATACGAACTTAAAAACGTGCCTTATCGTTTGTTCTAGAAAATTAAGGCTAGGTCTGATAAAAAAGTTGACACGCAACTAATCGATTACGCGATCACGTGTAGTTTCCTTAGGTCATTAATCAAACAAGCTCACCACGCAAATAATAATATGGACGTACGCAACTTATTTACTTTTACAGAAGAAAAGCAGACATGATAAAAATGTACAGGTAAAGAAAAATGTAAAGAACATTATGACAGTTATTGAGGCTATCAGCTATCAGCTGTCTCTTTCCTTTCGTGCAAATAAACAATTATTTATTAATAGGGACCGGATTTTTAGGTTTTTAAAAACACTGTTTTAGGTTTTCCATTAGGTGAAATAGTTTTTTTAGGTTTTTTGTCCAAAATATCGTTTTTGGGTAGAATAATTGGTTTAATGAATTTGAATGTGCTACATAGGATTCAATACATAATACTTGTAAAGTTTAACTTAACAAAATTGAATTAAATTTGTGTAAACTTGCTTTAGGGCAATATTAAAGAATTGAAGAAAGAAAGCATAAACAATCAAAAGAAGCAGTGAAAATAAGATTGCCTCACATATCCTGGTTACAGTATATCACTAAATATCTTTCAAGATTTTCAACTGTGAAGTTCTTCCTGTTATCTCTTAGAATACATTTGAAGGCAGAAAATGTCCTTTCAACCTCACATGACATCAACAATGGTTGTTCGTACGAATATTTTAAAAGGAATACGCAGGTACTCTTATACTTCCTCTCTTGATACTGTCATCCTAGACGACATTAAGTTGAACGAAACGCTGTTGGTATTAATTTCAACCCGACAAAAATTGTCTCTCCGCAAAATTTCTCAACTGACAAACAAAAAAGGCAAAAAAGTAGCCTAAATTATATATTTTAGGTTTTTATCCCGTTTAGGTACATTTAGGTTTATATACCCCATTTAGGTATTTTTAGGTGCCACAGAATTAATGTGGGTGAATCTTGTGGGCATGATTCGAAAAAGTGTGTGATCGCTTTTTGTTTTGGAAGTAAGGAAAAAAATAGGTAAAAACCTAAGAATCCGGTCCCTATTTGTTAATTTCCTTCACTCTAACCACTATAAATAGTATTAATTATCCCCACCGCTTCTACTATTACTACTAATGTGTATCTATTATTAATTTACAATTCAAAATAATGTAAATAATTATTTCGGCATTGAGAATTTGGTTCATAAACTAGATGGTTTAAATGTCTTTGACAGCGGAGCAGGATGACCAACTGTCCTTCTTGTCCGATGCTTATCGGTACTATCGCAGAAGACGGACAAGAAATTTTGTACACATAGTTTAAATAATATAATACTATCCACATAGCTACTCCAAGCCTAAATTAGAGCCTCTGGACTAAATTTCTCGGCCCGTTCACGTCCAAGTAATACTTTAATTTCCGGATGGGGTTGAGAGGCGATGGGCTTATCACCTGTCCCTTTTCCCTCTCTCCGAAAATAAGCGTAACAAAATTCGCATAGGTAACAGAGACCTCAACTTGGAGGCCCTTTGCCACAACATAGGGATACAGGAGACCAGATCCACATAGCTAAGCAAGCGGAGTGGAGAAAATAGCCGTAAAGGAGAGCAAATGCATTTGCAGAATAATGTAGCATAAACTAAGTCAACTAAGTCCCGTTTCGTAAATGTGCCTTATTATATCTCTCGCGATTGTCGTCAACCTGTTTACCCAGAATTATTGCTGCTCTGGCGATGTGACGTCACACCTCTAACGTCCAATCATGAATCTCTTCATGATTCGAAGAAGGAAATATGGCTGAAATCTCGCTAATTTTTGCTAGATCGTGGTATAAAAGAAAGTGCAGTCTATCATATTTTAAGGCGGGCGGGTTGCACCAAATCATTAGCCAAATCGTTCTTCTCTCCATGAGAACTATCTATAACAAAATACTTGTCACATGATGTGTTTTGTTTTTAAATAATGGCCCTCTACAACAGAACTTCACCGTTAATACATAAATCTTAATCTGGTATTTTAACGTGCATAGGCCTAAGTTTTACTCGGACTTTACTATTCATTTACTGACAAATAGAGATCAATTCGAGTCATAACAGTGACCATAGCCTTCTGTAATACTGAATATTAACCTACGTCCTCGGAATCAAAATGCTTCGGACACCGAACATCGGAAAATAAACTATAGATACTACTTAGCAGGAAATCACTTAATTGCTTTTCAATTTAAAAGGAGAGTGCAATAGCGTTTACAGTTCAATAAGTGAATCCGGTTGGACGTACTTTTTTTATTCATCTGATTCTTTTATTAGTTTTCCAATCTGTATATTCAAGAAGAAAAGATTACTAAACTTGACCAGTGTACTGCAAATCATACGATATTTGATAATTTACGTAAATATTATGACAGCGTAATGCTGAATAGAATTAAATTAATATACTGTATATGTATGTGGAAAATGGTAAAATGTTTTCCGCCTAATCACCACTAAATTTTATAAATACATTTCCAAGTAACGTACGTCGAAGAATTTACAATTAATGTACTGAGTGTTGTTGAAAAAACAGTAAATTACAAAGAGCATATGTACATATTAATTTCAGCATTAATATACTAAGTCAGTTTATTAAATGATGTTTCGTTATTAAATTAAATCACTTAGGCCATGAAATTCATCAATACAAACACAGCCAGTCAGACATACCTCATCAATACAAATATCTATGTAGTAGCCGCCAATTATTATTGCACACTTACCAACACCATTGTAAAGTACAATGGAGTACTACAATGAAGTATCACGTTGGTTATTTTAATAAAGTATGATAGTATAGAAGATAAGCTATCGCTGCTATAGGAAAACAAGAGTTTATTTTAACACTAAAGTAAAACGGCGTTTTTAAACACGTGATGTATTGTGCATTATATTCAATATGTATTTCTGTCAGATCTAACTAAAGGTATTAGTTAATAGGCTTATACAGGAGGAACGATTAATTGCTAGTCAACTGAGCAAAGCCGTGCTCATGTGATCTGTAGCAGAGAGAACAATCTGCTCTCACTGTGTTGCTGAGAATTAAAAACGTTTCGTTTTGTAGCACTGAGAAAATCAGATTATATGGAATTCAACGTCAAAGCTAGCGAAAGAGATTTGCATAATATATCACATAAAGCAGTTTCTTGTATTCTATCAGGCACGCTGCTGATGAGCTAATGAGCTATAGCTCACTAATTGAACACTGGACATTCCAAAGAGTCTAACTACAAAATAATGTTTCGATGTATTGTAAAAACATTATTCAAGGCATATTTCTTGTATGAAAAATAGTAGCCTACTTCATTAGTTTAAACTGTAGAACATAGGAGTGTGTTTGTGTTCAGCGACGGAGATGTTGAACTGAATAAATGGTAAGCTACCATTACACAGCAAAAAATACATTTTTAAAGTGGCTAAGTGCCAGAATGATACTTTTTTGAGATTGCGCAGGAGACGGGAAAATGTCTGTTTGTCTGTCCGTATGCCTGTACGCGCGATAACTCAAATACGCTTTAACGGATTTTCATGAAACTTGGTATACGCATTTATAACATCCATGGAAAAAGATCTGTTGATTTTCAACCAAATCAGTTGATTGGTACCAGAGTAATGCCCAATTTATTGCCTATTTTATGGTAATATATTATAAATAATTTATCAATTGCCTATCAGTTCTCTTGGCAACATATTGTTTTACAGTGTATACGGCTTTGGAAGTTGCAATATAGTTAGCTTTGACAAATAACACTGCCCACATATTCCTTCACATATGCTTTCGTAAGCCTTGCTTATTGAATCGATCAGGAGCTTAACTCGGAAATCGTTAGCAAAATAACCTATTTTATGCATATCATAATTGCATTTATAGCACTTTGTTACATCAATTTACCTGATTTTATTTATGACTTTGATATTGATATACCTTCATAGACACGATTGGTTGAAATTCCACTTATTTTACACTAGATAGTTCATTTATTCATGACCGAAGTAGTCACATTAGTCCTTACATACAATATGTATCCATGCATTATGTAATAGGTTGCCTTAAATTTATAATAAAATAACGGAAAATAACACGAAATCAAGTTAAAAATCCATGTAGAATTAAGGTACAAGAAATAAACTGTGAGCCTAATAATTGTGTTAGCTATTTTCTTGGCACTCCGGCATGAGTAAGAAATTGACTTTCGTGCATTTAAGGTTTAAAATAAATATATATATTTTTTTTATTCAAATAATATTATGTTTTTCATAATCGACTTACGTTTAATACAGGCTATTATCATGAATAGAATAATTGGATGGGGAGGAGTCTCTAAGACGGTTCTATCTCCACTAACTTTGCTTCAAAAATGTATTGTCTAAACGTCGCAACTATCTGTCTAAATTGATATTCTCCGAATTTAAAGTTCTTAGAGTTCACCAAATTTATAAATAACAGTATTTATTTTACATTTATTTATTTACTGAATATCCAAAACAAAAAACCCATTTTACCCATGGGTATATTAGGGTTAAATTTTGCCATTTATATCTGTTATAGTTCCATATGTATTTTTATGTACCTAGGTATATATAATACACATTCACACAGTTCTTGCACGTGTTGCTGTGGCACAAAACATAAAAAATACTGTTCACCAAATTTGATATATAGAAGATAATAGAATAAATTAATAACAGCCAAGGATAACAATTTAATAACACAACTAACTAGACACTAATAATACTGCAACATTGTTTTACATTATAGGATATTTAAATTATATTATCATCAATATGATATCAATCCATTTCATTAAGTGTACCCGTATTACAGTTTAATGGCTAGGCCTCTTGCCGGTGGTTTTATAATTTTAAATACGTACAAAACTTTCTTTACGTTATTTAGTCAAAAGCATAAATGTACCTTGTCAGTTCAAACATCTTCTACAGCGAATGACGCATGCTTTTAATTGGTTAATTCATCTTGCAGCGTGAAAAGACGCAGAAATGCTAGAGATAACTGGAGTAGTAACAATAGAAGGGAAGGAGGCGATAATGACGTCAAGTGCGAGATATCAAGGCATACGTCATCAGTTTCATTCTTCTTTGTTTGTATTCTTCGTTCCTGAAACAGCGACGTACGCTCAAATACAAGCGAATCCCCTTAATCCAATCTTTAATCTGACGTGATATATTATTCACGAATGCTTGCGTTACGACTTGTTTCAAAAGCACTACGTTCTAGAAGGAAATGTGCACATTATATAAATTAGATAGTGCTACCTCCAACCTTGCAAATAAATGCACGTTAATCATGAACACAGAAATTACACTCTATCATCATAGTTCACACCTACTTAAGGGGGGGTCATACACTATAGAGTATTAAAAAATGAACGTTGAATAGTGACATAAAGAATATTTAGTAAGAACAGAAGAATGTAAGCACGTAGGATGTTAATATTTGCTAAATACTCAAAATAAATACGATTCGAGGTACGGATTTTCTCAAGATGAATTCACGGATAAAATTCGGACCTCTTATTATATTACCTATGACAAACGTAGTGTAACATCTTTTTTAAACCTTTAAATTCGCGGTCAACTTCTCATATAAAACACAAAACAGTGAAGAGCTAGAAGGAAATAATTCAATTCAATTTATTATCGCCTTTGAGTTAGAAATACAATAGGCTATGTCATTAAAAGTGTATATAAATCATTATAAAATTACTTACATACTACATACAATTCAATGGTTACACATTAATGTCAGTATAATTAAAATCAAAACATTCGTCAGGACTATAAAATGGATTATTTTTCAGCCAGGACTGGTTTTTAACTTGAACTGTCTAAAATTAAGCAACAAGGAAGTTTGTTAAAAATGGATATTTTTACTTAAGGGGAATTGCTACTTAAGACATTTTTATTGTCAACTCTTCGATTACAAATCTTTAAAACACTGTATAATAACACGTAGGTTTAAGGGTTTTTAAGTTTTGATGAACACAACCTAACATCCTCAATAAAACATAGTCGGATTTGTCTTTCTCTACTGCAGAATTAATAGAATACGTGCAAACCACCAAGTCATAGACAATGCTAGGAAAATAATACATTTAACCACGTTGTTAGGGCTGTACGTTATAAGTGTATATATAAATGTAAATAAAACAAAATTAATGCCATTTAAATGAGGGAAAAGGCCAAGGTTGCAGAGAAATAACTCTTGATTGTTAGTATTCAGGTCGTACAGTGAGGGCTATGTATTTCAAAACTTCTGTGGCATTGGGTTATGCATTTATGATCATAATATTTTACATATAACAGGAATGGGTCCCCTTTGTCTACTGATATGAAAAATTTATGTGAGTCTGAGGGTGGAGAATACCAGATAATACACACCAAGAATAGAACCAGTGTAATAACAGAGAAGGGTGTACATTAAGTCTTTTGTTTCGCTTTTATTCTTCCAGAAAAAAGGATTATAGCCTATAAATTTCAAAAGTATGTACAAGGAATGATAAAGAAAGATACATTAGTAAGAGTCTTTCGGCCGTATATTTTGTAGTGGTCCATGAAAAAATGAAGTAACGTAGGAAGATCACAAAAGAGAATGTGGGAAAGGCCTAGGTGAAAAAAGAATACACTTAAATGAATAGACATTACAGGTTAAGAAATAAGGATATCATGAGCATAAGGGCTTAACAGAATGAAACCTCAATTAGGACTGACATGGGTTAACTTTACTTTTAAGGGAACGACGCAGAATTTTCAGAACCAATTTTGGAATAAGCCCTTCAAGAATATTATAGCCCATAAAAATCAGGCCATGGTAACAGAAATCATCTTAACATTTTTCAGGAAAGACAATCCTGTTCAAGAGAAAGTACGCGTAATTCCGATGTGAAAGCCTCATATGACTTCCTATACCTTAACTTTTCAGTAATCTTAGTAAGTGGTTGCATTGTGAGAGTGCGTATTTAGTTACCTCCAGCTTTACGTAAAATCAGGACATCTTTAAAACAAAAAATATGACAGAGGAAACTAGCTTAAAACTAACCTTTACTGATTTTTTAAGAAGAAATGATTTAAGTAAAAGTTTAGGTGTTAGCACAAACAATTAGTGGTTAAACTTAAAGCAGTTGGTGTTATTTTCCAGAAAACTCCAAAAAGCAACGGTAGTAGAAGGAGTCAGAGAAAACTATCGATCAATATGCTTCGTGTTATGAAAAACATTTAACTCTAGTATAAAATTTGGTTTCGATAAAATTTTTCATATTGAAGCAATACTCAACGAAAACAGACAGGCATACGTAAATGGACAGAAGCTTTCCTCAATTAACGTATTTGCCAAATGTAGATCTATTAAGCTCAAAATTAGGTCGAAACTTCAAAGTGATCATAATGTTTTCATTAGCTACATTTGTGGCATTCTATCATATTAAACCCGTATTTTAAAAAGTTACATGGCTTCATTTGGATGACAAAATAAAAATGCTCTCTCTCTCTCTCTCTCTCTCTCTCTCTCTCTCTCTCTCTGCCTCCGCTACCGTGTTTTTAACACCACCTATCTTTCCTACCTATCATCACACCTTCATACGCTATCATTTAATTGTAACTTAAATAGGCGCGATCATATTCTCACAATATCCAAGCATCATACATATCTTTTTTTCATCACTCTTCAGTCATCCGAATGAGGAATTCTTTACCATTTTACATCAAGGACTGCCGGTTAATAACAACCAAACAATCGCAGTTACCATGTGTGACCAGTCCAATGGTGCATATAAGATGTAGTTAATTTAATTCAGGTAAGCTAACAGCAGAACAGAATATAAGCGCACGAACTGGCTTACACTGAATCGAAATTGTGTTTTTAGTCAATGTACATTTATATTATTTCAATTTCCAAACAATTTATTTTGTATTATATATTCTGTTTTTGTGCTGCTTAATGGCAGCATGTGACAAATTAATTACCGCACGTTCATGCATACGTGTCCAGTAACGAGCTGACGATTTTATCAGATAAAATCGCTTCCTCATATTAATAGCAACCATTTTATAAGATAAACGATCGTGATTGGTCTATATCCGAGAAATTGCTAAATGTTATTGGTCAATATCAAACACGTGGCGGATGAGTGGAATAGTCAATATAAAAATGTACAAAAATGACCCATCATGACAACAAACAATTTCATAGCTTATAGTATTAGTTTTAAAAGGCTACTTAAAGCCCGCAAATTCAAGCCCTTGAGATATAGTCTCCCCGTTTAATTTTAGTAGCGGTACTTAAATAACTTTTCTGTATAATTGAATGGGGGCACGAATTCAAGTTCAAACTAAAGTTACAATGTTATACGGGAGCAGAGGCTAAGCTCTATGCTTTACTGGTGGCCTTCGCCCCAACATCGTGATTTAGGGTGCAGCACTTAAAGTAAAACCTGTGGTCCCTGCTAGTTGAGAAACATGGTGGAGCAACGCCCCTTGTAATCCTATCTCCCAGTCTCTTGAAAAATTACCCTATGCTCTAATTGGAGGGATTTTACCCTCTCTAAACAACAATATCTTTAGATGCGCAGCCTAGCATGCTGTAAATTTACAGTATGCAGAGACAAATTGAGTGGATGCTAGCCGTAGTGAAAAATAAATAAAAACGCTTTGTACTTGTCTCTAACTCTCCCAAAGTTTCAGATATGTAAATTACTTTTTCAATCAGCAAAGGAAACTATACAGGCGAAGTTTTGGGGGAAAAAAAAGAGTCGTCGTAAGTACTACTTGTCAAGGCAAAGAGGAATCTTGATATGAATCACATTAAAAGTGGTAAGTGTACATAACAACAAAAACATATAAATAAATAAATAAATAAATAAATAAGCCCGTCACAATCCCTTATAGGACAAGGGCCTCCTACCATGGTAGGGCTGGCTCTGTTTTACTCTCCCAAGGTGAGCTATTTCCTTGGAGAGTTGGGTTTTTGCCTCCTGGTGGGTTAAGACCTATATATTAACAACACTTTCCTAGGACACTGTTTTCCTAATGAATTAAATGCTCTATCATTTGTTTCCAGTTCACTTTTTCTATGACCTATCCTGACCATTTTGTTTCTGCCTCCTCCCCGAACTCTTCTTCCTTTCCTAGATCACTGTTTTCCTAATGATTTAAATGATTTATCACTTGTTTCCAGTACACTCTTTCTTTGGCCTGTCTTGTCCATCTCATTCCTAATTCCTCCCTGAATTCGTCCTCCCATCTGCGTCGAGGTCTGCCTCTGCTTCTTTTACCCTTCCTCTGGTCCCAAACAGTTGTTGCATACGCCCATCTTTCTTGATTCATTCTGATGACGTGATCTCCCCAATTCCATTTGGTTTTTCTTACAACAATCGCTGCGTTTTCCAGTTCACTTCTTTTTCTTAACTCCTCATTTCTTATCCTGTCCCTTAGATTTATACCCAACAGTTTTCTTTCCATCTTTCTCTGACAAATCTCTATCATGTTAACTTGTTCCTTTTTAAATGCCCATGTCTGGCAGCCATATAGTAGGACTGGTATGACGCACATTTTTAGCACTTCCAATCTCTTCTTGATATTTATGGGCCAGTCTAGGAGGATAAACTTTAAGCTCCAGAACTTTCCCATGCGAGCCTTATTCTCCTGTTGATTTCTGCATTTCCGTTATTTGTCATGTTGATTGATTGACCCAGGTAAGTATATTCTGCACAATACTCTTTTGCCTTTCCTTCTACAAATACCGGTATTTCTATATAGTTTGTCATTATATAATATATGTTACATTATGTTTTTATATACAGGATATACAATGCACTACATGTACATATTGCAATGAACATTTACCCTAGGTAACAGAGAATATACTCACCGTTAGAAACCGAAAACTCATAATTTTAGAAAGCTTGGACTCTACTTATAATCCGCGAGTAAATAAGAGTGTTTGCATAGGAAACCGATGCGAATTTATTCAAAGTGTAGGTGCAACACATTTACCTTCCTACCGTCTTCGCAATAGACCACAAAACCTCGGAATGACATTCGACGGGCACTCATCAAGAAGTAGGCTTATTACACATATGTGAAGGAACTAAAAGAATTGTAAATATCACATAGAAAGAGGCAAATCAAATGACATTGTTCTCAGGACTTGGAAAAATGCATGCAATAAGCTAGTCCATATTATATGACTTTAAATTATTATTGTTGTTATTATTACTATTATTATTAACTCAGTAGCTACTAGGTAGTTGAAATTGGTTAAAATAGTATCTAAGTCTTTATTACAAACAAAATCTTGTATTTCCCGTCTCTTTTTTATTTATATTAATTAGAAGATTATTACATAAAAAAAATTATCTTGTAAATTTAGTGTATAAATAAAAACGTTCAATCATTCTATTCATATAAAACGAATAAAAAGTAAAGATATCTGCCGAAATCGATCCGGAAACAGGCCTACCACTAGTCTACTGAGGACGGTTGTGAGAGAACTCAGAATTAAATTAAATTAATTAAAAACATTTTGTGTGCATGAGGATTACATTCGGATTCAAGCAGGCCTACGTACTATTACTGATGGTATGTATTCCCTTACAGGATAGGCTATATTCAGTACATCATTAATAATAATTACAGCGGAGGATTAAGACAAGCTAAATATCTCTGGTGAAAGCAGGACTACAAGCAGCCATTAAAATTCCACTCCACATAATATAATAGAGAGCTAAGGCAATATCATTAAAACTGAATGAGTTGAGACGATATGCTTTTGTTTTGTTTAATCTCGATTAGAAATAATTTTCTTCTGGTTCGTGTACTCCCGGTTATTTTGTACTCTAAGGCTCCCTCGAAAACCCTTGAAATGGAGAGACTCTTTCTCTCCCTTCCTATATCTCTCTTTCTCTCCCTCCTATCTCTTAATCACTCACTCCCATCAGTGAGTAGGTGAGAGAGAGAGAAATAAAGATATAGAGAATAATAATGCTGATAGGCATAATCTAGAACAGGAGTTTTAAATTGGCGGACCGCGACGTATTTTTTCACAACATGCGAAGTCAATTATTAAACTTAGGCCTATATATAAACGTAATAAAATCTGGAAGACCTAGACGTAGGCGGGAGGACAATATTAGAATAAATTTAAGGGAAGTAGGATTTGTGAGGGATGGTTGAACGGAGTTAGCACAGAATAGGGTTGAATGGCAAGCTTATATAATCGCGGCAATGAATCTGTGGGTTCCATTAAATAGATAATATCCATTAGCTTGCTTGTAAGTTTTATGGAGAAAAATTATTACACATGACCATTATAATTTTGCATTATTACCTTAATACCATAGAAACCGGTCAAGATTTGTTTCCTCCAAACACTGTCAAAATGTAAGAAAAAAACGCAATGTTACGTTTTGCGGGAAGAAAATGCAGGCCTACTACTGCACAACTTACATGGCCTAAATTATGGTTTTAATTGAATAATACTTGCATTGCTCAGAATCCTGATTTCAATAAATATATAAATGAAACGAAAATATAAAGAGTTAGATAATTGTGCTTCAAGTGTGCATTATAAATATTATAAGAGTAGGAACAAAATAATTCCCAGTGAACTTAATATTATACAAATGTAGGTGAAGACTTCCAACACTAATTTCTATGCATTTCATTAACTCTAAAACACGCTACATCCAATGGTGGGATACAGCCTACCATTTGACCACTGCGTCATCCACATCTGTCTTGCGACATCATTGGCAGATGACAGGATTTGGGCATTTGGTTCGTATACTGACATCTTTGGCAATACTGACGGTCTTCTTGACCGAAGTCGCTGGGTATTTATTAATTAGATTCTCAGTTGTCCTCACGATGCTTGGTGCACCTAGTTCAATATTTAGATCTCAGAAAGATTCAACAAGTTACTGGGGGCCGAACCCGGGTATGCGGGTATGTACCAGCAATGCTCACCGCTAGACCACGCAGTAATATAATTAATTTTCCCAATTAATTTTAGTATTATTTACAAGCAGGGTATTTGGCTGGAAGTTTTACTTGCTTCTCCCAACCAATGTAACCACATTCAATATGCAATTCCTTCTCTCCCTCAGGCAATTATTGATGAGGGCTTGTGTATTGCCTACAGGGGAACCCCAGGCGTGTTCTGTTTACTATCGGGAATCGACTAGTTACACCGCAATAGGAGAATAAATCGTGATAGTTCGGGACTTGCGTGCATATAATGAAATATTGTCGAAAAACTCTACACATATTTTTGAATCGTCTCCGAACTACTTATGTCCTAAAATATTTAATTAACTCACTTCTATATACAATTCACTCAATACAAAGAAGCACTAAAATATACATTTAAAAACATGACAAGACGTGCAGCAGTGAAAGAAGCTGCAGCAGCTCGGCGGGCAGCTCTAAAAGCAGTTCGTAAGTTCCTGGAGTTCTCTTCAGATGTGAAGGACTAAGTGGATGACAGATAAACTGAAGACTGGAGTGACGAGCCTTACATAGATCTCACTAATTAGAAAATATAGAATATTTCCTTTAGCGCCTGTGTTTCAGGAAACGTCCCCAAAATGCTAGCAGCGTTTCCTCTTTGAATGGTAAGGCTGATCTTCTGCCGTAGGAAATCTGTAGACCGTGAATCTCCTGTCAGGGCCTCCAGATGTCTTCCTATTTCTGACACCAGGATCTTCGCATCTGTACACCAAGGTCCCATCGTCTCCACAGCGAACACAATAAAGTTGTAATTGCTAACCAGATCTTTATATTTATTCAGCTTTGTGCAGATTGCTGATGCTGTGGCTGAGCCTGCTAGTTTACATGTGTTCGGCAAATGAGATGGTGCGAAAGTGTCAACACAAGTGACATCCCATAATAACGAATTTCCTTTAGACCATGGTAGAGTAGGATTACCTCCACAACGTCTCTGGGTTTTTACGTATATACCATAGGAGCGAGTCTCACCGCTCGTAGAGTTCCTGGCTAGGGGAGGTAGCTGCACCCTGAATGGATCAGCTCTCCTATCCCACTCCACGTGTTGTCTGTCTCTCTCGCAGCGGCATTAACCCTCCACTCAACTATTCTTGTATTTTCTACGGCTGACGAAATGCTGCATGATGTTCACTCTCTGCCCAGCGGTAGCTTACTGTCTTACGCGCACCGAATTCGCGCATCTTGGTAACGAGACGTAACGAGAAGCTCGCTGGCTGGGTTTGTCTTTAAGGCCAGAGACTTTGTGGGAATAATCCAACTCTATCAGAGTTAGGCCATCAGGTCTTTTCCATCACTGCGGCTTATACCCATAGGTTCTAGGACTGAAGGAAAGCCTGCAGATACAAGTGCTCTCTTGATAATGTCGTTAATTGCATGGTGTCTTGAAAGTCTGCCACTGTTCTTAAAACAACTTAAGCCATGGTGTCCAGAGGCATCAACAAGTGTTCCACATTGATATTTATGTGGGAAACAGATCTTCGTACCTAACCTTAAAGCAACAGCTATTTTAAACGACATGTTGTCAAGTAATGTTCCAATATTGGAAGATGGAATGGCCTGAAGCCATGATCCTGATTCTTTCTCTCGAATTGCCAGGTATCGAGCACGCTCTGCGTCCAAAACAGAGGACCTCAGATATCACAAAAAAAATTCATTTAAGAATAAGCTCAAATCCTTGCTTTTAGCAAACTCTTTTTATAATATAAACGATACTCTTTGTAAGTTTGTATATTTCTTTCTTAGATATATCATTTTAATTGAAATTTACATTAGCAAGAGTAAGTTATATTTATTCACTGATTAAACTTCCATGTACCGTAAAAATGTAATTTAAAATATTAATTGTGTAATGTTAATAAAGTATATGTTGATAAAATGTAGGCCTAGTTGTTTAAAATATTGCGATATTAATTATATATATTGCATATTTTGTATTTATAGGGAAATTTTGTAAATTTAAACGTACAGAAGAGTCCCGCTATTCCGAACTAATTGGGACCGAACACCGTTCGGTTTAGCGTAAATTAAGTGCGGGGAATTGTATAAATGGAGCCGACATATGCTGTAAGTAACCAGCTTTCATTCCAATTTGGTTTCAGGCATTTTCATCAAGCTTAGGCTCTATGTATGTCTCTGTTTAACTTCGTAGTATAACAATAAATATACGTTTTTTCACGAACGTCTTTTTAATTTCACCTGTTTAAACAATCGGTATTTTTTCTGGACTCTGTTCAGAATAGGCGGATTTTTGGAATAACGGGGTTCGGAATAGCGGGACTCTACTGTATTAAATTTTAAGAAATATTTGTAAGTTAATGTATAATGAAAAACACTGTAGGCTACTGTGTAAGCAAATAGAAATAAACGTAATATAACATCACCAAAATTAATGTACCAGAAAACATCTAGAAGGCGTACCTACATTACAAATATTTCACGCTGTTAAAGGGATTTTATGAATATAACGTTACTTTTTTAGCTTCGACGGTTGTGAAGTTCCTATGACAGTTTGAATTGAACTGTATGAAACGAGATGAATAGTTAATTCGATGATGAAATAATATAATTGACTTATACTCATAGTTTGGTAGTGCCATTGTGTTGGCAGCATCTCGGGAGACAAGAACTGCCCTGTACCGGCGAGATGTGTAATGCGATTATTTTGAGGTATAATTCAATTTCCTTCGCTGCGGAACACCCTTGTCGCCTGACCACCTCAATTAGTTGCTCTCCTAAATTTACTTTAACCTAGCGACAATATAAAAGAGACCAAAGGGTGTGCAAAACTTCCTTCTTCTCCAGGGGGATACAACATGTTAAAGCCTTCCACGTAGAATCTTTAATATTCCTTGCATGGGCGCCAATTTTGGGGATGCTTTTTATTTTCAGCACTATTGGTAGCATGGGAACTCGGATCGATTCATCGAATCGATAATAATAATATTAATAATAATAATTTGTTTAAATAAACCTATTGAATACCCATCAAAACTATCATATGTTGAATTCAATGTTATGAAAATCGAACAGTTTTATAAGTTAAAATTATTAATATATTATCATAAAAACAGATCTAAATTTATTTCCTACAGTCATTGTCAAAATACGATAAGAAACGCCATCTTTCGTTTCGCTGAATCAAAACGTAAGACGACCAAGGTGCAATTACATGGTCAAAACTATGGTTTGAAATTGTATAACAATTTTATTGCTGAGTACCCTGAATATGTAAATTACAATCTTAAACATTTTAAGAGGAAACTAAAAAAAGTTATTAGATAATATTAATAACACACTTTAAATTTGTTTGGTCTTTCATTGTTTCAGCCCAATTTATTCAATTTTTTGTTGTAAATGCTATTTTTAACCACTGGTTAATGCTAAAAAATTATTTTTATTTACATGTACTCATAAAGTTAGAACTTTTTCGTGTATAGTATACTGTGCAGTGATATGTCATTATATTTACATTAATCTACTATATCCCCTAAACACGAGCGTTGCTCATATAGGGGTGTTTTTGGTTTTAGTTGTTTCTACTTGTATTAAATATGTGATAATGATAATAATGTAATGTAAGTAAGTAATATTAATAATGTAAGTTAATAATAAAAAAATCGTGGACTGTTCATTCACCTAATATGCCGTCATTTTACGGCTGACAAAATTTTGACAACAAAGTAAGAAAATTATTTACAAAATCTCTTGCATTTTATTCATGGAATAGTCTTATTAAATCCTACCGAGATTACTAGTTTCATCAGATAAATTTTCTCAAACTTCGTTCTCGCAAATATAAACTCGAAACCTCTCGTGGGATTACCTATGAATATTTTTAAAAGGGCCTAAATTTGTTTAAAGAAGTTCGATATAACGTATCTCTTGACAGAAGATAAGAAAGGCTGTGACTGGAAAGCTATGTTCTCAGCTGAAATGTAGGCCTAACGTAAGTAATTAAGCTTTTATTATACGAGTATTAAATACGTTCTACATAAACGATTTCAAACATTCGCAAGAGTCCACATGGACCGTACGTGCTTATTCAAAACACCATAAAACAAAAAGAAAAAAGAAAATAAAACACAACAAAATACACACATACCCATCAAACCTATCTCTCACCCTCCACCCCCTCTTCCCAAACTAGATAGTGACGTCAGGAAGGCATGTTCGACAGGTACATAGTTCATAGCAATCAAGTCCTTAGCAGCTAGAAATCGATAATGATTGTTTCTTTGAAGATCTGTAACTAAACTATAGCTAGGCCTATAGCTGATAATCTATAGGCAAAATGAAGGCAACAATTAAAATATACAAGTAAAAAGGTCATCAAGTTTATAATATCTAGTCTAGTAAATGGCTAACGATTTCAGTTTTCGGATTCGGCTAATTTCTAAACTCTTTTAAAAAGGCAGATTTGCATTTAACGGCCAAGGAGAAAGATTCGATATTGATAGATCACTAATGGTAATGGTTCCTTTCGATGTGGAATATCATTACGTGGCATATACTGGAGTAAAAGGGTGATGGCCAAAAGACCTCCGAAAGGGGAATAATGCGAACGATTCCACAATTACTTAAAAACCTCTCTTATGGGTAATGGCTACATTTGATGTGGAATGCTATAAATTATGTAGTACGAGGGCAAAGTTGCACTTGGTGCAACTTTCTCTAAAGGGCTTTCGCTATCTATTGTTGTTAGTCGCCGTCCAAAGCCACTTTATAAAGATCACTTTTAGTAATTATTTTAAAGTGGTTCCTACGCTTTAAGTCTATGGGTCACTTTAACGTCAACAAAGGCACTTAGAAAACCAATAATGGAAGGAAAATTTTCTGAATAAGTGGCCGTTCTTCTACTTTTCCTTTCTTCCTCTTGCGATATACCCATAATTCATCTTTGTTAAATATTACGTTCCAAAATATTTAATTCATATCCCTTTTCATATCACATCACAATAAAACAGAAATTTCATTTAAGAATATACGGTACTTAAATCCTTCCTTTTGACAAACAGTTTTTTATAATATAAACGATCTTTATATCTATCTCAAATGTATTTATCATTTCAATTGTATCCTATATTAGCAAGAATAAGCTACATTTACTCACTGATTAATTTTCTATGTATAATACAAATGTAAAGAAAAAATATGAAATATTCAAATGTAGAGTGTTAATAAACAATAAAATCAGGTAAACAAACATAACAAAGGGCCAAAATGCTTTGTTTAATCAGTGATAATTTCAATTATGATATGCAGAAAATAAGTTATTTTTGTAATCGATTTCCGAGTTAAGCTCCAGATCGATTCATTAAGCAGGGCTTACGGAAAAAACAAAAGTGTAAAGTTTGATAAGTAAATGTGAAGGAATATGTGGATAGTGTTAGGCTATTTGTCAAAGGTACTTGTATTGCAACTCACAAAGTCGTGTACGAACACTGTAAAATAATATGTTGTCATGAGAACTGATTTGCATTTGATAAATTCAGTCTAATATATTACCATAAAATAAGCACTAAATTGAGCATTACTCCGGTACAGGTCAACCGATCTGATCTAAAATCAATAGGCTTCTTTTCATGGACGTTATAAATGCGTATACCATGTTTCATGAAAATCCGATAAAGCGTATTTGAGTTATCGCACGTACAGACACATGGATATAAGACGGACAGACATTTCCCCATTCACCACACAATCTCATAATGCATCATTATGGCACTTAATAAGTTTGTAAAAATGTAGAATGTTTAAAATATTTTATTGATTACTGTATATTGCATAGTTTGGATTGAAAGGGTAAATTAGTAGGCTATATTTAATTGTATTAAATTGTCAGAAATGTTTAAAATTACATGTACACGGATAATAGGCTAACATTGTACTGTATAAGCGAACATTGTAACTACCATCACATTTCCTTTCTGCCTTCAGTAGTTTACCAATTTAGATAACAGATTCGGTTTCTAACATGGAGTAGGACGCCTAATCATTAAGCTAGCACAAACCCAGTTAAATACATGTAATTTATTGGAAAGAATTCAAAATATAATTGGGATTGGTTTGAATTAATTACGCTCACGGATTACTACAGGATTTGTAATTTCTCATTTTCTATCCCATTACGTGCAAAGCAAACACAGACTCGTAGAGATCGATGTGGGAGTGAGACACTGTTTGCTTTAAAAGCCATCTGTTTACCAGGGAGACGCTTCCACTGTCTGATTTTAAAATATCTCCCGTCATATCCATCCGCATAAATCTACCGCAGATTTATTTGTTTGCAATGCAACATTTCCTATTGTTCTTTGCTAGAAATATTTTTTGTATCGTTTAGAGTTCAGCTGAGGAAGGAAAAGACATACAACCCCTGACGCTATTTCTCAAACCGCGTCCTAGAAAGTTAGAGACAAATGATAATTTATTATAAAAATAGGCGATCAATCCTTCAAAAAAATAATCAGCAAATGTTTAGGGAACAAGGTATTCTGGGAGGTTAAAGTAACATTTGTTGGTATTAATGGAAAAGAAGATTCACGGAGAATGTGGGAGACACTTCAGTGAACTGGTGGTCGATTGAGAAACCGTTTCCTATATTTAGGAATGCATCAGTATCATTAAACGCCTTGCAGGCCTATAGTTTGTTTTCCTGATCATATAAAGTCATAACACTTTTAAGCCGTAAATGTATTTTAATGGAACCATGTATAAATACTACGATTATATAGGCCTACTATGAAACAATCTTTGTCTGCTACAAAAGTTACGTTACCGTATATGTCTAAATTGGCCGAATAAAAAATTACATCATTTACAAAAACAGTGTATCACAGTATCCCCATTTATTTTTATTTAAGAATACCCTTCATGCGATACCTCGTCTATTTCCCCCCACAACCTCTTTTTAATCGAGCTGTTCGATTTCACGGAAGAATGGTTTGCCAAATGGATAAATCAGTGATACACCTAGATCCCAAATCAAATTACATTATTTTTTATTTGAAATTCTGGAATTTCACACATGTCGACAACTCTGCAGCGGCCAGTATTTTCATTTGTTTACTTATCAGATTTCATTTCTGAATGTTTTACTTTTGTTTGTTATCTTCTAAAAATTCCTTCCACATTGTCCACTCCGATATTTACATCTAGAATTAAATAAACCATCTGTGACGAAAATTCGCAAAATATTAAGCGATTTTAATTGCATCCATACTTTGGGGAATTGAATGGATGTCGGGACTACTTCTTAGGCCCTTGACCTAAATTCTGTAATAAGGTTTTATTAAAGCGTAATCTTCCCATTATCTATTGTTATTAATTGCTCAATATTCTGTGCCTATAATAAGTAATTTAGTGGCCTAGTGGCACTTAAATTAAAAAAAAAATGTATAATAAATCGAAATAAAATATAAATGGGGTTTCGTAATTATTGTGGAAAACACTTCTTACTAATCACGTTTTGTTCAACACTATTATATTAATTTTAATAATAACTCAGTTTAAAATAAAATCTAACGGTATGGAATTCACGAAAAATTATACGTTAATTTTATATAACTGACAACATAAAATCACAAAATAAAACTAGTAAAATATATTTTAAACATCCATATTTCAGATAAGTTGTTATATGGTGTCTATGAAAAGCTATTTATAAAGAACACATCATCTTTTAACTTTTGTTGAACATATATTAATACAAATGATCTGTATTACATAGGCCTACCAAAATCAAGGATCTCCTGAACACTCCCATTCCGCGAAATAACATAAGATTACAGCCATGCTTTAACTCAGTACAAAACAATTAAGATCACGTCACTATTATAGTACCTTTGGTACGCAAATACCCTGATCATGTTGTCATTACGCAACCTTGATATGAAGTTACGTCATTACTTTGGTAGTTACATCACAAGCATCAACTGTACCGCAATGCTGCCATAAAGGAACACCAGGCCTATGTTAGGATACTGCAGTATTGTGCGGAACCCTCATCAGATTAAATATATAAATCTATTAGAATCCATCCAAAAACTATGTTTAAAATGTGTATTTTTTAGAAGTTTCGGATATCATCTAACAAAATACAGCAATGTTCCCTATTCTATGTTATTATCAATTTTCAACTCTTACTCACTAGATGTTAGGCGAAAAGTTAGTGGTTTAAAATTATTGTATAATTTAATCCATGCAGATGAACTGTCTAAGTTATTATCAAAATTACATCTGTATGCTCCTGCTATAAACTGTAGACTTAATAGAATAATTTATATTAATTATGCACGAACAAATTATTACAGGAATTCTCCCCTTTTAAGACTATGCATTTCGTACAATAAACTATGCAATGAATTTGATACAGATCTATTTCAATCCAGAACAGTCTTTTATAGAAATATTTGCAAAATGTTTAGCATACAGTCATAAAATCACAAAGCAATGTAATTATTGTTCTTCTATTTGTTAACTTTATTCAGTTGTAATTATTGTAATTTAGTGTGTTTTGTTTTAATTGATTTGTTTTAGCGTTTTTTGTTGTTGTTTTTAATGTTGTTTTCTTTGATTGTCAATAGTCTACTATGTAATTTTTTAGTTTAGTAGTCTTAAAATAAAATAAAATAAATAAATAAATAAATATAGGATACGGTATAACGTTAAATCATAATGTCGTTCTGTGCTGCGGACAGAGTTTGAAGTTGATACAGTACAGTACATGTGGATTTATTTATTCAGTTAAAACGAACCTTGAAGTCAGGGTCTGGCATCCAGTCTAACTTTGACAACCAACGTACATGGAACCGCAGTTCTGAGTATTTGAAATTCAAGCACAGATATAGGCTACCTCATGCTACTTGCGGTTACAGAGTTGCATATTATACTGACTGGCTTATCATAGTCTACAGGGACTAAGTGAATACTGCTAAAGCAGGTTCGTCCTGCATTAAGCGACACCGGGGGCCCAAAATTTCCTAAAAAAATTGTTTATTTTTTAATAAGATTTGATTGGAGGCCCTTGAAACCATACTATCGACCTACGATTGAAATTTGGCTATATATTTTTTCTCCGGACCTATCAATCAGTGGCATTAGGTACGACTATTTCATTCATATGACGCGTAGCCTATTTGATATTGACAAAAAAAATTAGCAATGTTTCGGATATTGACCAATCATGGCCGTTTATCTTATATTAATTTTATTACATTCTTGCAAAAATGCGATTTTATCCCATAAAACCTTACCTCCGTCAATAATATCTCGAGTGTTGGCGCTAATTGAAAACAAAATAAAAGCTCAAGGTTTGGTGATGCGTCTGGTAATTTGCATATAAATTATGTTCTTTAATAAAAATTGTGTCTGTAATTTTGATCTGATTTTAGCATAGTATCTTAATTTTAAGGCTATTTTATCATCAAAATTGTTGGTTGAATTGGTTGATTTTCCCAACATATTCGATTGTTCATTCATTTAATATGACGTGATTTGTCAGCTGGCATAACAGTGACTTGATTTCAAGCAACATAAATAAGAAAGTTGTTATTTATATAATCTGTTAAATGTTATTCATAAATTTAAGAAATCCTACATAAACATATTTTCATCGTGTTATTATCTATAACAATCACCACATTAGTGAATTATTTTATACTATTCATAAGGCTTAAAATTAAACTTATATTAAAAATATAAAACTTAAATATAACTAAGCCCTTTCTACAGTATATAAATAAATTTTAATTATTTGTATAAATGTTGACATTTAATAATTAGGAGCCGCAGGTTAAGTATATTAAACATAATTATTAGGGGGGTTGTTGGTCATATTAAATATCTTGTGTGAAATGCCCTCGCATGTAACATTTAGTTGCATTTCAGTTTCGAAAAGTAAAAAAAAAATTAGAAAGAATCCAGGCAGCTTCTGTAGTAGTTTATTAAAACGCCACTGACATAAACTCATGCTTAATATCATAGCTCTGTACTTGAGATATCTATGTATTATTTTATAGAAATGAGAAATGAAGACTTTATAACATGACGTAGTGTAGGATCTCCCTTAATATACAGTAAGAAAAACTGTTCAAGATAAATTCAAGAGTAACAGTACAGTTCCGTTTCTCAAGGCATATAATACGAAGCTTAAATTTTATAGTTTGATAATACTATCATGAGAAATATCGAAAATAATATTTCAGGTTTTTCCCACCTAAGTCAGTGTCGAACCCCCACCGGAGAAATTAGTATGTAGAGTAAGAGTCACTTTTCCTTCTAAAATGTTTTACTACCATTGAATTTGCCTCCTTTGTATAGATATTTTCTATGCAGAAAGTGTAATATATTTGCCTATATGCATGCAAATTCTATTTCTTGTAGGAAGAAACATTTCTGCATTGTAATTCGGTGGGTAGATGTGGGTTGTATGATTTGCGGCGGGCATTGAAAGCGATGACATTTCAATTATCATATATTCATTGAAACCTGCAGCCGTGAATACATAGGCTATTCCATCTCGCATCTCTACTACGCTGGGAGAGGGATTCGATTTCTTCGCACGGGGGGGGGGGGGAATCACGTGTAAAGGATGATACGGAATATGTTTTCTTTATGGTTTGTTGCTATGCAGGAGAATAAAATTAGGTTAGAACAACTTAATGTAAAGAACGTGTCTTTTAGAGATTAGTTATAACAGCTGGGAAACGACTCGCATGTCAGATCTGGAGTTTAGTTTTAATTCCTGGTTAAACTTCGAGTTAAGTTAACCCCACTTTCCTTTGAATGATCTTAATAGATTCCACCTTGTATAACACTATTTTTTTTTTAAGTGCAGTCGAAAGCTGAAGAAGCGAAAAAATAATCAGGAAAGCCAGTCACTTATATTGAGCAATTTGTTTATATGTTTATTAGTCAGTATTTTAGGAAGGAATAAGCTATGTAATGATTTTGATTTGATAAAAAAATTATTACCCAATCCGGGTTGGTATCAGACATTAATTATATTTTCATGTTTGAACAAAAAGCTTAAGTTAACAAAATTTACATATATTCAAAATCAGTAGAACTTTGTGTTGTCAAAATTTAAAAATTTGGAATTAACTAAAATGACTAATTATTAAAATTATCAGTACCTTGCTATATTTTGACATAAGAGATATATGTAGTAGATAGTTCATTTATATAGACATTCTTTTGATCCTCTGGAATGGAAATTATCTCAAATATATTCTTAATAAAATAACGTCCTTATTTAATTCATGCCTGGCATTTCACTATGCGTGTGTAATTGAGCAATACTGTAGTTTAATAATAATAATATTGATGTTCTTCTCTTGTTGGCTTACTATGATGACCCGTTATTATGGTTCTGTCTGTCACAGGGTGCTATGTTTTCTTTTCCTCTTCAGCTTTCGGCAGCTTATGAAGATTACTTGATGAGTAGACCTGGGATTTTAAGGCAAATGCCTATTTTGTTCCTTATGAAATAACATGAAAATTTTTAAATATGTGGACGTTTCATGATAAATCACTTAAATTTATAGAGTTTTATAGTGCCCTAAAATGCCCATTTTGTACATTTAAAATAAAATTCAACTTCTGTAATTTTTACAATCTTATAATGAACATCCCTCAATGAAAAGCAGAACAGCGGAGGTGGGGTTTTCACAGAAACCTGATTATTCCAAACAACTGTTGCCAAAGGAATGCTGACTGACGGGGAAAGGGGAGGATTAAGGAGGAAGGATTACTGTGTCAAGTCACCGTTGTTTAAGTGAATATAGTTCGTGATGCCTAATTTTGCAGTTAATTCTGTTAAGAATAGGTATACCACGTTTCTTGCAGTAAAAAAAAGATCATGTTAAAGTTTAAGTGTATATTGTAATATTTTAAACTCTATTTTCTATCTATTTACACATTTTTAAAGCATATTTTAAGTGCCTATTTTCTCTTTTAAAATCCTATTTACTTGTATTAAAAGCCTATTTTGGGGGCCTAAAACTAATTTTTAGAGAATAAAATCCCAGGTCTATTGATGAGATGCATTTCGATGTTAAAACATCATCTTCAGTCATGCTGTTGCTTGATGAAAGATTAAGCATTACTTTCCTTTGCTTTTAAACGCATAACTCGGGGATAAAATCAATGTCAGGTATTCAATGTAGAATCGCTGTATTTGGATATGTTAAACGCTGTTAGTAATACTGTAGAGAAAGCCCTAGAAGAAACGATTTTTATATTTTACCTGAGGGGTTATTTTAAAAGAGATGTAGTAATCAGTTGTCAGTGAATAATTAACAGATACTTTTCAAGTATTGTGAAATTTGTATCTCGATTTTTCTTTTTAGCTTTAGGCCTATAGCTTAGTTTTCGTGGTCTCCGCTGACGCCGCTAAGAAAATAAAAATCCATGCAATGAATTGCGTTCATAAAAATGTGTTTTAGTCAATGCCTTCTAGATTGCTACCGTTCCTATTTACGAGTGTAAAACGAATGGTGAAACATGTGAAATACAAGAAAGAGTTACATTTTCAGCCTGAAGTTAACAAACCTGAGGTTAGTGTAAATTAAACCTCTGTCGATGAAATTGGGCGTAACTGCTCGAGAATATTATAGGAGAAAAATTCCTCCGACACTGGGACTTGAACCCAGGACCTTTGGCTATTCGCGCCAATGCTCTACCAACTGAGCTAAGCCGGAGTTCAATTCACAGCGCCAGATGGAATCTCTCTCTCAAGTCCCAGTGTCGGGAGGAATTTTTCTCCTATAATATTCTCATGTATTGTCCAACAGAGACAATGATCTGTAGAGTAGGATTACCTCCACAAAGTCTCTGGGTTTTTACGTATATACCTTAGGAGCGAGTCTCACCGTTCGTAGAGCTCCTGTCTAGGGGAGGTAGCTGCACCCTGATTGGCTATCCCACTCCACGTGTTGTATGTCTTTGTCTCTGCGGCATTATCCCTCCACTCAACTATTACAGTATTTTCTACCACTGGCAACATGAAGCATGATCTTTACTCTCCGCCCAGCGCAGCGAATCCGCGCATCTCGGTAAAGAGACGTAACGAGAAGCTCGCTGGCTGGGTTAGTCTTCAAGGCCAGAGACTTTGTGGGAGTAATCCAACTCTAGTTCATGAATGCTTATATATCTGCTTGATCTCCCCTGCAGTTAATTGTCAATACAGTTAGCCATTATCGACGTATTTGTCCCAGCCCTATCACGCCATGGCATATTCTGAACTAAGAAGTAATAGGTCTACCTGAAAATATGGATATTACTTTCGCAAAGAGATTGCTGCATAACCCATATCGAGCGTACGGTACGGAAATATCCGCGTAGTTCCTTCAAAAAAGTGACGTTGAATATTCTTTAAGATAAGTTCTCATCACAAACCCGCCCCGGGATTTTAGAAAGGGGGTAGATCTGTTTGTAATACACCATTCAATATCCAATGAACCCATATCATGGAGAATTCGTTTAAGCAAACTTTTCTTCATTATAATTTATAGTCAATTCTTTCTAAAGATCAAAGGAGAGAAGAAAGTTTAATAGAGCTACTGTTCAGACAGCTACAAGCGATGTAGAATGCTTTACAGCTAAAAGTGCATATTCAAAGGAAATGGTGATCGAAAGAGAAACCAACAAGATTGAATGTTCTGCTAAATTACCCGTGTTCAAGAAAAGTGGGCAATGAAGAAAGGACTCGGGGAAATTCAATATACTGTACCAAGTAATATATGGATTGATAAGAGTATTCGAAAAGATTGAAAACTACGGTAAGTATGAGGATACAGTATTGCTAAGAGAGTAGATTTTGATTAAAGGGAAGGGCAGAGCATTCTGAATTGTTATCAGAAGGTGTACGAGTACTTATTCCCTTTCCCAATTTCTAGATTCCCTAAATTGGTTTTCTATATGTTACAAATATTAAAACCTAATATTTTTTGTATAATAGAAGTTGAACCACTTAAAGCATTAAAGAACTAGCTTGAACAAAACAATGCCACATTTCACACAAGGTTTAAGTCAGTAAGATAGTACTCTGGTGTAATTGTCAAAGAGCAAGGAAATATCCAGGATGAGATCAAGTTCAATGCGGCCGGAGTGTTTATAAGATTAAGGTTTCGCATGCGCATCTAGATAGCGCGCTTTGTCATAGTATAGTCAGTGGAAAACAAATATGGAGCACTCTTTTGTTTCATAGAGTTTCACGAAATGAATTTGTTTCCATTTGAGAATATTACAACATACTTGCTAGTAAAAAAAAAATGCAATACTCACATTGTACACGGTCTGAGCATATAGAGTTGAGTATTTACATAATCTACTCTACATAATAGCATACTCCATTTCAACCAATGCAGAGCAATAGTTCTCGAACTAATCGGATCCGGCAGTACGTGTCACCTTCCGTCATGCATTACGTAATTAAAGTCTACGCACAATCTTAACTAGTATCTGGTACATTAGTACTACGTAATTTTCTTTGACCTTTACGTTCAGGACTTCATTACGCATTATGGTTGGTTTATTTAAGTGTTATGTAGATTATTGTGTCTTTCGTTTTTATTAACTAGCTTTACTCCAACTTCAGAACATCTTAGCCAATATCTGTAGAGGACAGAAGAAGCTCTGACTCAATACTAGACAGACAGAGAGGACTCCCTGGTGAGGGACCAACTCGATGCAAGGCTTCCTCATAGGGTAACACAAAACACATACGATAACGGACAGAAACATTAAGACTAGATAGAAAATAAATTACAACCCGGCATTCGTCTTTGCGAGTGGGGAATATCCACAAAAAAAACATACATCGGATTGGAGGAATGTAAACCCTCGACGTTAGCGCTTCTGCCACCTCATCCGGTGGTATTGTGTCTGCACCGATAGTAAATTGTAGTTGTAGTGCAGGTCCCCTTATTGCCTTTGTGAGAAAAATTAAGTTTTCCCTTGTTTTTTGTTGAACTTTTTAAGTTTATGCTAGGATTGTGATGAAAATGATTAAAGCAGTAAAATATGTAGAATAGTGGTGAAATACAAGAGTTCCAGTGAAACGTGACCATTAAAGTCTAACTACCTAACATTCACAAACAAATGTAATAGAAATAAATTCTTAATATATGATGAAATTGTATTAAAAGTGCAAACGGAAAATACGTTTTGGCCATATTGGAAGTCAAAGCATCACAATTTGTACTCTAACTTCATAAAGAATCGAAAAAGATAAACTAAAAATTAAAATTCTCTATAAATTTTTGCCTACTCTTACTGGAGTCAATGCGATCACTTGGATTTCTAAGTGTATTACACCGAAGTGTAATAAAAAGTGAGCTCTTCCTACAATAAGGAACATTTATGTTTCGTTTTATAGTTTTGAATATAGTCGAAAATACTTAAATACAAACTTAACGTCATTATGGTATTTGGAAAATGGGTCAGAAGAAAGTTTAACAGTTATTATTGCAGCCATGTGATAGAAACGGTGTTGACCATGATAATGATGTTTATTGCTATCATCATCATTACAGTTTATTACTGTTTTCATAAGAATGCGAATGTGCTGTTCTATCAAGATTTCAGTATCAAAAGTGATTGATACACAGTACTGTAAATCTATTAGCATTGTTAATTGCTATTACCACACGTTTTAAATTTTGCAACTTCAATATTCTATTTATATTAGATTTCAGTATCAAAACTAATTGTATACAGTAGGCCTAAATCGTTATCAACAAATTAAGTTAGAAGAATATGTTAGCAATGTCATATTAGTGTTTTATATCATAGGCAATTATGTAAATTAGTTGCTTATGAACTGATGTGTGACCCCCTTTTATGTCAGAAATTCACTGAAAAATTTACCTAATGAATGTAAGATGCAAAAGAATAAGCGATCCCCTTCGAAACACGACAGGAGAAAAAATTCATGGAATTGTATCCAACTCATAACTACGGTCGCATTAAAAAGAAAGAAAACTTTGCATGACCATTATTGCTCATTAAATATTCGCAACCAATTTTTGTAGAAAGAATTTTTTTTTTTCTGACTTAAAGGGATCTAATAGAACGAACATAATTGAGATAATCTTGCTCTTACCTTATCTGAAGAATGTAGTAAATGATGTGTCTCCATAGCGAAGTATACTGTAGGTGCATTGTCAATCCTATTCTTCTCACGAAGAAATTCCATCATAACAACACACGAACGATGTCACTGGATCACTCATTACAAACTGTAAAACATTAAACACTTTAAAATATTGGAACTGGACAGCTAAAAACCTGTTACTGTTAGGTTTAATAAAATATAAATTAATTATTTACTAGCGACCTCAACAGTTCGCGACTCTCAGAATGTTCTTGATAACACTTCATTTTGAGGTTACGAATGAAATACCTGTCACCCCCAAATTAACAGCTCAAGATTAAATATGAGCTTAGTATTTTCTTTCGTTGTTAAGGACAAGCCTCTCGTTTATAAGGAATCTGTTCCATTACAGTATGCCTGCAATTTCTTCACACCCTCAAGACTATTAATACTGAACTCGCCATTACTCATGGGATAGGAAGGAAGTGTCTCTAGCGGGAGTAAATTGAGAAAAAATGCCTCGTAACCCTCTTTTGAAAACAAGGGTTTTTTCTTACAATACAAGATACCAATTGCCTACATTTCCCATTCCAGGAAATGAGGGTGTGAACTTTCATGTCCTCTGCTGGCTTTGAACCCGCGTTCCAAGTGAAAATGTAATAATTCTGGAGTAATTTCAAATTAGTTGTAAGATCCTCAAATGTAGTGCATTTTATTTAATGGGTTTTATCATTCTGTTTCACCAGCATTGAAAGTTATACATTTTAACTGGTAGTTTATATATACACACACACACTCTTCAACTATTAGATCTTAGGGAATTTCTCTTTTACCTTATCCATTAAGTATTGTACTTCATTTACTGCAACAAAAAACTTAAAATTACACTGGAAACTAAGATGTTTGATACAAAATGAAATACGAATAATATCAAAAAATAAAATGACTGATTTTGAAACCCATCCTAAAGGAAGGAATAAAGGAATGTGCATCTGATATGAATCCACGAGGTAAACCATCATACTCTGTCGAGGTAACATTGAAGAATTTAATAATATTTCACTACTTGAAAACTATCAAGTTTACCAATTCACTTCATATCCTTGGGATTTGTCAGCCACAAGCATTTAAGGTTCAAGAAAAATAAAGTTTTATGGAAATTTAAATATCTATAGGCTATCTCAGTATATGATTTTCCGGATTTGACTTCCCTCCTTTATCTTTTATTTTTTTACTCTTTAGCCCAAGGAAAGAGTGATTCTTAAGCCTGAAATGTGGGGAAAAATTCCTCTGATACCGGGATTCAATTCGTGAACTTCGGTTTTCTATGCCAATGGTCTGTCAACTGAGGTAGCCAGAATTCGATTCATGGCTCGAGACAGAATCTAAAAATGGTTACCATGAAATAAGATGTTCGCTTTTTTAAAGAAAAATAATGTTCTTCAATGGTTATCTTACAAGCTGATGTGGGCATTTTAAATAAATTTAAAATTAATAACGCTGAAAGAAAAACGTTTAACTGAAATCGGATTTTTTTGCATTCCAAGCAATAAGTAAAATACACATTGAGCAAAAATTTAGCATTTCGTAAAGATTATCGTGAAACAGATGGACTCATCACTCTACGGTGGAAGCCTTCTTCGAAATTCAGCTCAGATGCAAGGAATTGTGAAAAAGTGCCAGTTCGAAAGAAATGTACAAAGGATACAAATAGAGATAGGTTTTAAATACACTAATCAATAAATACATTCAACAACATACACTCGTGTAAGATTCACTTGATCATTCAATATTTCCAACACACGGGGTCGATTTTGCAGAAAATACACAGACACCCAAGTTTTCAAGTCACTTGTATCTTGAAAAGTACTTTTCGAGACATTCTCATATCCTTCTTCGTATTGGAACACATTACAATTAGTAGCACAATGAGAAAGTATAAATAGTGCGAATTAAAAATATTCCCTTATATTATTGTACAGTTCAAAAATATTTTTTGTACACTGAACGAAGAGTGTTGTGGTCACTCGGCCTCGTGGTTAGCTGGAGTTTATTGTGCTGGTCAGACAATGGATAACCGTAGCAATGACACTACAGATGACTAGAAGTGTTATGCAGGGGAGATTGGGGAAACAACCTCCAGTTGCTGAAACAAAGAAGTATTTAATAGTTAACCCTACATTGTTTGGTAAGTTTATCTGTATTAAATAAAGTTTTATTCAACAAACTACTGATGAATATTATAAAAATAACTAACCTTGATTGTAGTTCCATCACATCTCAATGAAAGCAGCTTAACATACACATGAACTTTCGATGGCATTCCGCCAGTTTTCTAGGGCATTGCTTCTTCTGAGTCAGTCTTAGGCCATGCATGTCCAGAATTTAATTTGAGGGTTCTCTTGATGCAACCCTGCTTATTACTGGGTGCAGTGATATTAGCTACTCGATATTTCATATGTGAGCCGCAGATCACAAGTAAATTTTTTACGGTATTGTTCTCCAGATGATACCCTAAAGCATATTTAATGTAAGGTATCCTTACATACTTGCTAGTCTATACATTATATATAGTTATGTTATAACATCAAATTGAAAGTTAAAACTTTGTAATGTAAAGCTACATATCTAAAATACTTAGAAACTTTATGATGTAAAGTCAGGTATGTAAAATAGTTAAAAACTTTGTGATGTAAAGCCACATATCTAAATTAGTTTTAAAAAAAGAAAAAAAAGAAGAAAGAAAAAAAACTATGTCAGATATCTTAAATCGTTAAAAAATTGTAAAGTCGGATATGTAAGGTAATTAAAAACTTCGTGATGTAAAGTCAGATAACTAAAATATCTTATCTCTTAAAATAGTACAATATATCTGCCAGTAAGTTAAAATATTAAAAATTACAGAAAGTCTTCAGTTTATAGCTTTGTCAAATAATTAAAATGATAAAAACCATGCCTATTTGATTAGGATCTTCTTCATTTATGCTACAATGTATATTCATGTATTTTAGCCTAGATAGGTCATCTTCAGTCCTCTATAAGTTGGGACTTTCTTAACCCAGATGCACAAAGTATTACTGTACTCATACTGTGTATATCCGGGTTCAGAAAGACCCCAATTATAGAGGATTGAGTATAATAATACTGTGTGCATCTGGGTTAAGATAGATCCAACTTACAGAAGACTGTTTAGGTTGAAATGCATGAATATCCGTTTTAACATTTGTGAAGAAGGACCCGACAGAGATACGCAAGACTTTAGCATTTTAATGGACTGAAAGTGCTATAACCTGAAAACTTTGATTTTTAAAAATATTTTACCTTCTAACGAGTATATTGCATTATTTTTGGAGATAAGTTATATAAATATCTGACTTTACACAATAAAGGTGTTAACTTTGAACTTCAGGTTATTACATAAACATGTAACAACTTATATCAAATATATAGGGTACCTTATTAAATTTTATATTTGAGGGTATTAGGCGGAGGTAAATACCGTAACTCTCAACAGATATGAAATATATAAATAAATTTTCATAAGGTTCGAATAATTCAAATCGGTTAATACTGGACGTCTTGCATAGATAACTAAAGTAGTGCCTTATTAATAAATAAAAGTAAAAATATAAGGTTTCATTGAGTTACTAAGCAACCTTCAAATATAGTATCTCGAGTGAGAAAATCAGAAAGTACAAAGTAATCCGCTGTAAAGGGCCCATGGATTGAATCAACCTATTCTAATTGTCCATAATATTTATTCAAGACTACATTTTTTTATTATCTAATGATATCTTACTTTAGACAATACGTTCGAATACAATGTAGTAATGAAACCTTATATATATTTTTTTTTTATTGTGTTGCAAGAAGCCGTACTATCCAGTATTTGTCACCGGTGATCAGCCAGCTCTCTTTTGAAACTATAGCAGATCTCCATCACCGTTATTTATTGAATTCACTACAGCCTACTAGAAAGACGCTTCGACATTTGTGTGCTTAGGCTATCATTAGCCGTTTAAACTGCAACATTTGACAAACATAACATATTGTGAAATGAAAACATTATAATGTTAAATTATTTCCTTAAAATAATAATAGTAATAATAATAATAATAATAATAATAATAATAATGATACACAGTGTCTAACATTACTGTTCACTGCCAAACAAAGCAGGGAAAATCTTAACTATAATTAACACAATTTATAAAGCTTAAGATAACTTAATCAGCAATATAGGGTAACATAAATTATACTCTTAACTCAAATAGGAATATACCAAATCAATTGAACATTTTTATGTAGTATTATGGCAAGTTGAACAGAGCATAGTTCAAAAAAAGGTTAAAAATAACGTTATTTTTTCTGCAGGCTTTAATAAAATAACAATACAAATTGTCTGTCCATTTAAGAGGCAACGGTCACGGTTCGTTCATGAAGAAAAAGTCCAGTTGCATGACACAGAATGCGAACGAATAAAATCGACAGTTCAAAAATAATTTTTTCTTGAAAATGACCTGACTCGAGGGAAGAAGCATAGAACCCTAGCAACGTGACAAAATGGCGTCGAAAGCACTTGTGGACATCCCTAGTTTCGTATGAGATGTGACAAGTCTACAGTCACGTTTAGTATACTCATCGTAATATATGTGGTCTATTTATTTAAAAATTTCACGATTACCTTTCTTTCTTCAAATCTACGTTATTATAATTTCGATACCTTCTTCAAGAATCTATGATCACTCCTTTGAAGAAATTTTAAAATCTCAACAAATTAATTTTAAGGTAGGCCTATATTTTGAGTTAATTTTCGTTTTACTTCTTTGTTACTAGTTATGAACGCGTAGAGAAATAAGTATGCTTGGAAGAGGGAATTTGACGATAAATCTGAAACATTAGGGCGTAATTACATTACATATTTTTAAAATATAAAATTTTGATCAAAGAAAATTTTAACAATGTCTTTCCAATGTGATTGAAATTGATATTACTTCACCGAAATTATCTTACTGTTTCCTACATTAAGTTCACTTAATTATCTTTCCCGAAATTAAATTACTTTTCTCTTAACTTCAAGAGAGTTTTATTGAATACAATTAAACAGTTACCAAATTTGGGATTTAAAAAGCATATTGCAATAAATTATTTACTTTGCACAAATTAATGTGTTGATTTTTAACCACCATTTTTCATCAAACACTAGACAACCTTGAATATTTTCATTTGTATTGTTGTTATAAAAGTTAATGTATATATACATTTCTTGGTTTAAAGAGACTTCATAAAAAAACTTCGAGATATTACTTCCCTAAACTTCGATTTCCTCTTTTAGTCTATCGCTATTTTAGACACTGCTAGGGGAAAAGGTAATCTGCGCCACTTCTACCTTTTCCCCCAACCTACACGATGTAAACTGCGCCACCGACATTTAAATGGCGTCACCGTCATACTAACGCACTAACATTTTCCTTCCCACTTCTCCAAACTTAGGACTGGCTATGAAATTGCATAGGTGTGGTAGCTTTGTCATTTTAAAAAAGGTTAAAAACAATACTCTAATTTCTTTTGGATGAACGCTTCGTCACATATAAAATTGTTAAAAACACTACCCAGATTTTTTTGCATGAGCACTTTGTTCTCATATGACGCCTTCTTAATAAAATCAAAACGGGATATTTCATTGTTTATACAGTATATTTTCTCCCCATTTGAGTAGACGAGAATACTTGTAATTTATTTTAGCTATTCTTCTTACAGGTATCCCTTGTTCAATACTTCTCAATGTTATGTAGGCACTTGTTTGGAACTGGAGAAGTGCATCTACATATCTCCGTGGCGCAGTTTACATATCTGTGTGCCGCAGATTACATATCTCATTTTTATTCCATTTCAAATTCGGTGTCAACCGTGGCGCAGATTACATACACCCACTGCTAGATTCTTGAGACAGCTGAGTGAAAATGGGACAGTTCTTACCTTGGACTCTGTCGGCTCTCGACTTGCTAGATGGAACAGTCTCTCTGCTTTCCAGAACCGGCGCTTTCTGGGGCTTGTCTCCTTCCACACTTTCCTCATTACTTCTCCAATAGATAGTCGCGATTGTGGCCAAGCATTTGAGTTTCATATCACCCCGTCGAAAGTGGTTAGGTTTCACTCGGAACTCCAATCCCAAGATGGATGTCTCCAATCCTTCCCGACCTGTGTACACTGTATAGGGTCCACGCAGGAAAGTCATATCAGCCTGCAAGATGAAAGATAATTTTAGTATGAAGTGGTATTAAAGAAACAAGTTTACAGAAGAAAAAAGTACGCTATAATACTACTATAATACTGTGTAAAAAATTCCCTATATAAACTTGGAGGGTTTGTAGAGATGAAATGAAACTCTTTTTTTATGTGACAAATATCTGACAGGTTCTCCGTTAGGAGGGGTGGGCCAGTACAGTGGCCACCACGTTCTCCTGATCTCAGTCCTATGGATTTCTTTTTGTGGGTGGAGATGAAGCGTTTGGTGTACGAAACACCAATAAATACTCCAGAAGAGCTGGTTGCTGTGTGGCTGAAGCTGCAGCAATTATTCGTGAGACACCTGGTTGTTACGAACGTGTGAGACAATCATTTACACGCAGATGCCAGCTGTGAATTAATGTAAACGGACGACATTTTCAACAAAATCTGTAAAACATTCATCACACGGCAGGTTGAATAGTCACACCATCCACTGTCAAACCCTTTAAGGACCCCCTAGCGGGGAAACGGAGAACCTGTCAGGATCTTTGTCACATAAAAAAATACTTTCATTTTATCTCCTCTACAAACCCTCCAAGTTTGTATACGGAATTTTTTACATCCTATATATATATATATAGTATACATACTATAATACGCTTATTGCATATATTATTACATATTGTGACGTAAAGATTTCATACTATATGCACTAAGGTATAGATTTTTATTGTAAGTTCGATTATTATCGAGCGCGGAAATATCTTGAAACCCTGAGAGCAGCAAATGAAACTGCATTTAATTAAAAACCCCGTATTTAAACAAAATCAATTCTTGATTATTTTTGCATGGCTGACTAAATTAGTGTTTATGAATTTCATGTTTCCAGTGGTAAAATTAAATTTGAAATGTGTATAAAATTTTCCGCCAAAATTTACCAATTTTAATGAATTTCAGCTTAAACTTTTGTGGGATCGAATCAGGATTACGAGTCAGCTTAATAATTTATCTATGTGGAATTATATCAGAATATCTTCATTTGATAGTTCAGTGAGCTTTTTTAAAGATTATTGTGCAGTAAAATAACAGTAAATACAGTTGTCATTAAAGACCTTACAGACCTCAAAGGTCCAGTCTTAAAATTAATATACACCTTTTTTTATTAATTTAATAATATGTTCTAAAATTATATCAGTCGGGTTCCTAATTATTTATATTATATGTTAGGCCTATATTGCAAAAATTTAATTAATTATTTCTATTTAAATATATATATAGTCTGTTATTATACTTATTGCCTTTTTGTTTGTAAGCCCAAAGCCTTTGAAATCTCTGTGCCATTACCCCAGAGACGAATACCAGAAAGCAAAATGCTATTGACAAAAGCATAGAAAGAATTTTGAAATAATAATTTAGGTTCACCTGTTCTCCGTTGATAAACCACATGAGATGCGCCGCCGGTTTGGATCGCCCAGAAGTACAGTTCACTCTTACGACATCTCCTATCTGATATCTGGGCCTACCTCCTGTTATCCGAGGCCCTTCCTCTGGTAGAGCTGGAATAAAATGGCGCAAATTAATTTTTTACTACATCTTTTAACTCAACGTAACTAATACACGTAAGGAAACAGATTTAATAAATTAAAACTGTGCAATAAAATAAGCATCAGAGTGAGACAAATCCTCGACACATTGCAGATGGGTTAACATTTGTGGTGATGTCGCTATAGAACTCTAGAAGATATTTGGAATTAGGTTGGGCATGTTGTTCAGGAACCGAATGATCCGGGGAAAGATCATAATCCGGGTTCAATTTCTTCCAGAAGAAATGTTAATTTATAGAATATAAACATGTTGTAAGTTAAAATATGTTATAGGTTAAAATGGTAAGGAGAAACTCAGGTAAAAGAAATGGAAATGAAATACCGTTGGGGATGTAAAAGTAAGACAAGATGTGATATATTAAACTAATTTTAAATAAGCAGACTTAAAACTTAATAAAATAGTCAAAAACCAAAAATCTGCAAATAAGAGTTTCGATTACTTGCTATATTAATATTATAACTATGGTAATTATTTTTCTGGGAGCTATAATTACAAATAATATTAAGACAGAAGTTAAGTGTAGACTCAAATCAGGAAATGCTTGTTTTTGTGCAGTTCAGAAACTCTTATCTTCTCGTCTTCTGTCCAGAAATCTAAAAATAAAGATTTATAAGACTATTATCCTGCCGGTTGTATTATATGGATGTGAGACATGGCCGCTTATTGGTCGGGAAGAACATAATCTGAGACTGTTCGAAAATAGGGTGCTTAGGAAAATATTTGGGCCTAAGAGAGATGAAAATGGGGACTGGAAGAAACTACATAATGACGAGCTTCATAACCTGTACTCGTCACCGGATATAGTAAGGGTAATTAAATCACGGAGGATGAAATGGGCTGGACATGTTGCACGCACGGGGAAGGAAAGACATATTTCAAGAGTATTGACTGGGAGACCCGAAGGGAAAAGACCACGTGGAAGACCTAGACGTAGGTGGGAGGACAATATTAGGATAGATTTAAGGGAAGTAGGATTTGCGAGGGATGATTGGATGGTGTTAACACAGAACAGGGTTGAATGGCGGGCTCAGGTAAGCGAGGCAATGAACCTTCGGATTCCATAAAGCAGATAATATTCCTTTAGCTTGCTGAGGAATTGTCTATTGCCATTGAGTAAGTATGTAAGTAAGCAATTATTTTTCTTCCTCGTCGGCAGTCTTGCTCAATCATTTTCTACAATCCGGATGCCCTTAGCCGCATCACCTCTGTAAAGATAACACCATCTACTTCATTCTTGACAATGTAGCCTCAGATTGGTCCCGAAACGACGGAATTTATCCAATCTACCACCTGGTTATAAACATGGGAAAATATCCTATATTACCGGGACCAGGAAAATTAATAAATTTCAAACTATATTTAGGTTTAAGTTGCACACAATGCAAAAGGTTTCCATGAATAACAATGCTATATAAAACATAGGCTGTGAAGTACACAGAAATGTATTTCAATTATCTTTTATGCATTTTTATGGCTTCTAGACAGTTAAATGTGCCATACAATTTTATTTTAATTACGGCAAAGTTATGAAAGAATAGGCTCAAGCAAACAAAAGAAGGAGGAGAAACCTTACTCTCCACTTAGGAAGCAATCAAACTTCTCGATCCAAACAACAGCTGTAGTGCTTCCCATTGTGTTTGTTAAGTTTGAGTTCCCTCATATAGAGAAAGTTTAAAATTTCTTCGCTTTGGATAAACAACTCCCGTATAAAACACATGCAATGAATGTAAAACCCTCTAGCAACAACCGAGAGGGTAGTTTTAGCTAGAACGGAAAATATACAGTTCTCTTTAGTGAATCTCTTGAACATCCTCTCCTATGTAGCTAATCAAATCAAAACATAGTGAGTTGTAATTCCATCCTTGTTCAGTCTGAACTCTCCATACGTTAATTAAATTTAACAACGCTAGAGGTCAGCATGTGAAATATCGCGTCCTTAGTCCACTCAGTGCAGGGTAGGGTTGCCATACGTACGACTATAGTCGTACACATACGATAATTTCATAGATTTGTACAACGTATGACGCAACCATGAGACGTACGCCTATTTGTACGACTAATTTTATCATAACTTTTATATTTTTAAAATCAATCTACTGACGAATTTTTAATTTAAATACATATCCAGCTTTTTGTTTCATGGTTTTTGTTGTAAGGATGTTGCTAATAATAAGAACACTGTGGCAACTACTGTTAATTTAATTTTTTTGTACTTGATCAAATTTAGCACATCGGAAGATAATGAAACATAACTAATCATTTACAAATTAGATGATTTATTAACAATTACATGTCTTATGTAAGGCGTATAATACCGGTTATTAATTATTATTATTGTTATTATTATTAACGAAATAGTTCATTAAACTGAAAAATCACAAAGTACAGACAGTTTTAATTACCATACGACTATTTTCAAAAATTGGTACGATTGTTCTATTTATTTATTTATTTAATCAAGAATGAACATTACAGGTATACACCCAATTAGGCCTACAATGTTCATGACCATACTAGCAATACATCATGTACTTACAATAACACAAATATGAAGTAGATATAATAAAAAGTAGAAAAGTTAGGATAATGACCAATGTAAGGTAAGAAGTAAAGAGAGTAGGCGAGAGTAAAGAGAATAAGAGAGATAAGGAGAAAGGAAGCATGAAGGATGTAGAGAAAAAATAAAAATGAAATAAGAGTAAAACAAGTAAACTAAAACAGTGAAAAATATGTTAGTTGACAACGGTTACTAGCCTATTCACACACAGATTCCTATGAATTACCATTTTGGACAAGTTTTAACAGTTGGCTTGCAGCAGAATTAAATTGTTTAAGATTCATTCCAATTTAATTCTGTTTAATATGTTTCTGATCTGGCAACCCTCCTGCAGGGTAGACAGTCTACACATCGAAATGAGCACATTTCATGATATCCGGTTGATACGTTATCAACATTTTGTTTATCAGGGGCGAAGCCTCCATTAAGGCTGCCCTTCTTTTATTGAAAAAATACGAAATACGAGAACACGAGCTATGCTCATGCGGGGTAAATAATACTCTCTTGTAATTGTAATAATTGTGTTTGTATGAGTTATATTTGTATTTGTAATAATTTTGTAATAATTTGTATTTTTTGTAATTTGTAACAATTATAAAATTTTGTAATAATAATAATAATGATAATAATAAACAATAAAATAATAATAATAATAATAATAATAATAATAATAATAATAATAATAATAAATACTAAACATTTATGATTAACATAAGTGAAATTATGCAAATGTTGCATGTTACACAGAATATAGAGAACACTATTGTGGGGCTTTTGGCAAGGTCACAAAATAAATGCATGAATAAGATTCAAAAAGAAAATGCCACTCAAGAGGGCAGCAACATTGACAAATGAAAGTAATTTCTTTATGGCCTACTCGTTATTCCTTATTATTATTATTATTATTATTATTATTATTATTATTATTATTCTTATTATTATTGTTATTATTATTATATTATTATTATTATTATTATTATTATTATTATTATTATTATTATTATTATTATTATTATTATTATTATTATTATTATTATTGGATTTCCAAATGTACAGAACTATATTTTACCGACTGGCATACTAGGGTTATAGTCGAAACAGAACCCTAATATGCCAGTTGGTAAAATAGCGTTCCGTACAATTGCTATAATCAAATTTACATACCGGTACTGAAACAGTTCTCTTATTTTCGTAACATACTGTACAATGGAGTTTATTTCTGCAGTTGAGCGAGCCAAAAAGTTTTATCTCTAGTTTTCACATCACCTGTCAAAGAATGAGCTTTTTACTGCCGTGTGTTTGTTTCACTAAACGGCCTCTTGGTGAAGTTTTGCTTTTCTACTTCTCAGAGGTACAAGTTGAAATGCAACTCTCTAAATGCTTAACTGCTGTCTGACACGACATATGAGTGACGAGAAATTCTGTATACATGAGCATGCAATTCACAGAAGAGGAAAAGCATTACTCTTTAAAAATATTTCTTTTCTTCCTTCTATTCTTTCTCTCCATCTTATTGAACCCTTCACTACACTCATTTCACTTCAATTTCTGAAATTAGCCACGTATAGTAATTAATGAGCTTGATTTTTTTCACTTTCGTCATGTTATTAAGTGCCAGTATGGTACTTTATGAGATTGTGTGGTTACCGGGAAAATGAGAATGTTATAGGAGAAAAATTCCTCCGACACTGGGACTTGAACCCAGGACCTTTGGCTATTCGCGCCAATGCTCTACCAACTGAGCTAAGCCGGAGTTCAATTCACAGCGCCGGATGGAACCTCTCTCTCATATGACATAACTTGTCTGTCTGTGAGGTAAACCATTAGGGCAATCAGTCATGGGAGAGAGGTTCCATCCGGCGCTGTGAATTGAACTCCGGCTTAGCTCAGTTGGTAGAGCATTGGCGCGAATAGCCAAAGGTCCTGGGATCAAGTCCCAGTGTCGGAGGAATTTTTCTCCTATAACATTCTCATGTAATGTCTAACAGAGACAATAATCTGTGGTTCATGAAAGCTTATATATCTACCGGGAAAATGTCTGTCGGGCTTCCGTATGTCTGTAGGCGCGATAACTCAAATAAGCTTTATCGGATTTTTATTAAACTTGGTGTACGCATCTATAACGTCCATGGGAAGAAGCCTATTGATTTTGGACCAAACCGGTTGACTGGTACCACAGTAACGACTAATTAAAGTCACATGCTGTTTAAAAGGGAAATCATCACTATACTACAAAGCCGCGTTGCTAATCACTAAGGGCCTTGACTCCAATGCAGTCAGATGTTTGTAAATTTATTATATCACGCCTTGCTTTAGATGTGAGGAATATGTTTAATTTCGTTTGAGCACAAGGCAGACAAACAACACGGTTTTGAAACCACAGACAAAGAAATGCACATTTTACACGTCAAAAACAAAAGTTTAACTCTGAATACGCTTGAGAATTTAGAAATTTTTCTAGATCAACTTCATAACAAAGAAGGAAATTTGAACGAACAACTTGCCAGTAAAGATAATGTCCTCTTTCATACGTTGGCTAGCTTTCTGTAGCACTATGTTGTGTGTCTACTCTGTGCTCATATAATGAAGTTTCAGTTCAGAGCTGGCCATGTATATAACATAGGCCTAAGCCTATATCATATTATACACGATTAATACAGTTTAGAAGGCAGTGCATATTATATAACAAACACGGGGGTGAAAGTAACATTGAAAGAATAGCAACAGCTCATTAGTTCACTGCCCGACCGGTTTGGTGCACTGTGATCGCTGTTGCCATGGCGGCAGGTTTGTTTCGAAACATATGACAGCAATATACGAAAAGGCGTAATATCTTGTTTTTTTCTGCAACGATCTGTATGCATTAGTGTTTGGAAAAGGAGGAGATATAATTAACATATTATAAAGATGTCAAGTAGCGAAGGTAAGTTAAAATACATTAACTACTTAAAACAATCCTGAATTAATATTTATTCCATGTTCTACGAATTATTAAGATTAATGTTTCGTATTCTTTGTTTCAGAAACGAGTGAAATATTCCTGTAAGTTCCCTGGCTGCGGAAGTAAATACTTCAGTATGAAATCCAACGTGAACTACGAAAACTAACATTTATACAGGTTTCCGAAAAAATCAAACGTGAACCAACTGAAACATCAGTGCAATTTAGATGATAATGTGAATTGTGCTAATTATTTCATGTGTGAAGACCACTTCCTGGAGAAAGATTTCGTTAACCATACTAGACAAGTTATCCCAAAGCAGCTTGCGACTCGTGATTTACAGAGACCCAATCCCTGTGAATTCCCAATCAAATGTGGGAAGTGATCTCAAGCCTCGCCTAGTTTTTGTGAAAATAGAAAGTAAATTCATACTTATGTGTATGACTGAGGTAAAAGAAATTCAAGTGACAGGAAGCTACTAATATTTATGGTAATGTAATATTTTAAAAATCAGTTTTTTATAAATATAATTCATTAATCAAGGGTGTTTGTTTTTTATTTAAAAAGTCATCTAAAGTAATACATATTTCAGCAATCACCGAGACATGTATGTTGTGAGTAGCAGAAATTCTAGAAGGTATTCTACACTACGGTTTTTATAAGATCTGACGCATATTGTTTGCAAATTATTATTTTTTCTTATTTAAGGTGTTCATCATTTAGTGCATTTTGTGTTCAATGCTTTTAAAAGATAATTGTTTGTATCACTATAGCCTGATGGTATTAGTGGGCTATGGTCATTGCCGTAGCCCGCTAATACTAGTGGGCTATGGTTTTACAGAATTTGGAATGCATTTTCATACATGTGTTCTGGCACGCAAATTTTTCATTCTTACAGCTTAACTGTCCGACCCGTTGGAGCGCTGTAATCGCTTTTTGTTTCCGAGTTTTGACATGCGCTGTTCACTTCTAATAATAATATTGGTGTTCTGTGATAACAAATATCATATTATGTATCACTGAGGATGACCACAAATTGGTCGAAATATATTCGATTACAAAACTTCAATATTGACAAGGCGAAATTACTGGATTTTTAATTGAAATAAGTCAATATGGCTCTTTTTTTTACGAATATTAACATTATTGTCAGTGCATTTTGTGAAATGTTGATATATTTTAAGAATTTCTTATATCAGTGTATACGAGTATGAATTAATGTTAAGAATCAAACTTCAGACAATTTTTCTTCCGTAAGCCCTGCTTAATGAATCGATGTGGAGCTTATCTCGGAATTTATTACAAAAATAACTTCTTTTCTGCATAGGCCAATCATAATTGCAATTATCACTGATTAAACAAAATCATTTTGGCACTTTTTTTATATCACTTTACCTTATTTTATTGTTATATGAAATTTTTGCTCTATATGTGTGAAAGAACTTTTTTGGACGACTTAACTAATTAGTGGTATTTACGAATATTGTTGCCGTGGATCGTAAGTTGACATTCCCGCACGCAATCTTGTTTCTATGGAAACAAAATAAATTTCCCTGCGGTAAGAGTTTCCGTGCGGTAAGAATTTACTTACGCCACACATCATAATACAAGCCTCTATGGACAAGGCCCCCCTGGACAAATATTCGGTTCCCATAACAACAAACACATGCGAAACACTTTCTGAAATAAACATCTATCTTCAATAATGTATATACATAATATTTTCAGGTAATGTCTCAATTAATATAATTAAATTGATATAAATAATCATCGTGCAAAAAATAGCGTGCAATACTCGTGCCGTAAGCGCATAACGGATCTCGGAAAATTGAAAAAACTCTCGTTTTTTCAAACTCTTTCCTCGATCCGTATGCATCGCTTACGGCACTTGTCCAGAATTTAAAAGATACCAGTGCAAAAAACTCGTGTGGAATTTTGTACTTACTCAAACCCAACCCGGCCATGGCAAATTTTAGTCATATTTTGAATCATTTAATACCAATATCCCAGATGATTAATCATGATTCTGTGGATCCCTTGAAACAGTACAGCATTTGCTTTTTGACTGTTCTGAATTTGGAATATCAAGTTACAATCTAGAATACCACCTGAACTTTTGTGACAACGAACACGCAAAACCTTTGTTTTATTGTTCAAAACACAATGGTGATATTTTTATTCTGTAACATTCATCCACTGCATTTCTAATAAGCTTTCATCACAATGTTCAGTCTTTGTAAATTTTATGTAATTGTTTAACTATAATCCTAATATATTTATTTATTTATTTAACCTAGCGGAGTAAAGGCCTTCTCTACTACTCAGCCAGGGCAAAAACATGAAATACATAATAATAATAATAATAATAATAATAATAATAAATTACAGTACCTGAATACAAGAAACGTATATTGAATGCAAAGAAAGAAATTCAAACATTAAGTACTTGAATAATATATAATACAAATGACTAAAATAAAGAAATGGAAAAAAAAAAATGAAATATACTAACGCACAATAAGGTTTTCTTCTATTTTCTGGACATGTAATTTCCAAAATATACCGCTATTAGTTGAAATGTTATTACAGTGCATAAAAACTAAACCAAACTAAACTAAACTCCGTGGCACTGCATCCCTGGAGGGACTTGGCCTACCACCCGACCGCTGCGGATTCATTATTTATTATTTGAATTAAAGCTTAGCTCTTCTTCCTATGACTAAACTAGCTTATCTTGGTGACAATATGTATAATCATATTATTATAAAGCCACTACTCACCTACGACGGTCATATCACCATGATCAGATACTGTTTGGAACGAAGGTGCTTCAGCAGAGACCTCACAGTGGTAGCGTCCGGAACTATACAAGTTCACTGATCTAAGAAGAACTGAAGTCTCTGTGGAGTTGTGTGTCTACAACAAGAAGAAACACATACCCTGGTAAAAGCAAAAAATGACAATAAATTTATACTGTTTTTAAAACCTAATGTGAAACACAATTAGACTAAATATTTTTAATAACTAAGGAATAAACATAAAATCTGATTAGACATTCACAAAAACGGTGACGGCAGCACCTGTACCGTTCGTCCAAACTGTAAAACATTTTCCACAATTATACTTTACCGGTACCGATTGTTCAGTTATGTTGTGATCTTTTTAGCTGTTAATATTTTTATTGCTAAATGTTTAATTTTATTATGATGGATGGTTGGTTTGATTTCTTTCTGCTTTTCGCCCGTTTTCAGGGGGCCTTGCATTCTCTTCATTATTTTTAAGGACAGTTGAATTTCTCTACAATATGTTTTTTATATTGTTAGCTTTCTTCTTTTCTTCTTGTTTCAAACATTCCTTCTTCGTCTTCGCCATTTTTAAATCCTCTTAAAGGATCATTGTCCATATCTGGACTTAACTAGCAGTGGTTTTTTAACGTCATAATTCCTTATTCTTCGCTTCCTGCAAGTTAAGGCTTCTTTATAATTGATATTAATTGCACAGAAGCAATTTTTCACATTTATTCGTCTCAGAAAAGGCTGGATTCGTTTAGTGCTTCCACCAGGCATTTCTACATGAATTGACTATCTTGATTATGACCTGATTTGGACTTCAGGACTATTTTTGAGGTAATATTAGCTACGAAAGGAATCTTATTACCTAGTGAGTGCATTAAAGCTCTAAAATTATTTCATACAGCTAATAATATTAAATTGATTTTATTGCAACGTAGCTGTATCTACTTTAACACGCAATATAAATTCAGTAACATTATTATTGCGTATTATTTGGTGAATTAAAATATCACAAGATTGACTGTGAACCTTAATACGGCATATAATTGGTACATGTGTGTATTTCATTGTTATTCACATAATTTTATTTGGAATATTGACTCCAAAGGTCCTCCGGAATTGTTATTAAATATATTTTTAAATCAGCAAGCTCTTTCATTTACTGGCGGAATCAATCATCCCTGCTTATAAGAAGACTTCAAGACGTCGATGAAATTTCCAACGAGTGTTTGTGATTCAAGAAGATCAAAGTGTCAGTGTTATCTCACCTATGGTTTATTTAGCTTATAACCTTGTTATCGTTCATTCTAAGCGAAATGTATAGCGTGTGTACAATCTTTATCACCCTTAATTAATTTAATTGTTTGTACAGTCCACTGTCTACGCACGTTATACATTTTTTGGTACCTCCGAGGCCGGATAGAACCACAATATTGTAACACGCATTGTAAACCTACACTCGTTCTATTCCGCCCGTAGTAAACTTTATTGAGATAATTCAAGCTGTTGGTGTTCCGCAATTCATGCTGTTTGAACACAAATATCATTCAAGCAAATAATTGACTTATTTGAAGCACAATTGACATTCCTGACTTAAGTCAGTTTGAAGTTTCTTATTGAAAAGGTAATTTTAATCTCATATTAAGTGCTTCTGCCTCCGTGTTTTAATCTGCACGTGTGAGGCCTAATATTCAGACAACAGCTCTTCAAACTAATTTATTAAAAGGGTTTGATATTATTTACATAATTGCACTCACCTTTGTGAATCCATGTACACACACATTATTGTCACATTTTTTCTAACCGCGGGCAACTAACTTTAGTGCTCAATAAGCTCTCAGTGCGGTCAATTTAAGTCATAAACAGTGAATCACGTTAAGTCGAATACTATTTGAACAATCAATTGTCAAATCATGACTGACGTAGAAGGCACCCTTAAGACTTTAAAGGCAAAAAGAACACCTATTAAGTCGAGAATCACTCGCAAAGTTAATTACATTCTAGACTGCGTTATCAATGAGGAAACCTCTCCTCAAGACCTTCTTGAGCTTAAGATTGATTTAAGCAAGCTTGAATCTGAATATAACAGAGTCCAGTCTGAGATCAATGAACTAGCCTTTTCTGAATCCGAAGATGCCTATATGGCAGAAATTGAGAAAACCATACAAAGGGCCATCTCCCATATTAGCAAGCAGATTAATGCTTTCAATAGAGCTGAAGCGGCTGAAGCTAAAGCTAAAGCTGATGAAGCTAAGGCTAGAGCCAAGGCCGAAGCCGAAGCTATTTTTAACCTTCTGAAAAATCAATTCATATTTCAAATTCAAACAGTATCTGAATTTGAAATTCTGGACAAAATATCCTATCAAGAGGCCATTGTTCTTAAGTCGGTGCTAGAAGAATTGTTTAATAGGTATAAGGTTGAAAGTCTTCAGCATCGTAACATTTACGATGAAGAGGCTGAGTTTCAAGAGCGCCAGCTTCAGTCAGAATGTTCAAGGGCTTTAGCTTATATCAATTCTTCAATTGCAGATGCAAAACTGTTATATGAGCCGAATCAAGAGCAGAGCTCTAATCACAACTCTTCTTTGTCTGCACCTTTACCGAACTTACCTAAATTGCCTGAAATTAAGCTACCAAGTTTTTTAGGCGATCCTAGAGCTTGGCTTGAATTCAGGGATACATTTAACTCATTAATTGTTCAGCACAGTCATATATCCAACATGGATAAATTTCAATATCTAAAATCTTGTTTATCCCCGGAGGTAATGACTGTAATTCAAAATATCCCGGTCTCCAATGCCACCTTTGATGTAGCTTGGAAGACTTTAGCTGAAAGATTCGATAATGACAGGTTAATTGCCAACACGCATTTGGATAACCTTTTTTCTCCACCGCCCCTTAAAGGAGATTCTGCAAGCTCATTGCAACAATACTTAGATCATTTTACAAGTACGGTTCATGCATTGAACGTACTAAATACTGATGTTCCTCTGTCTGACTTAATTATTTCACGTATCATTGTGGATAAGCTCCCAGTAGAATTAATTAAAGAATGGGAATCTTCAATTAAGTTAGGAAAACTTCCCAAGTTGCAGGAATTATTCAGTTTTTTGGAGTCTAGGGTTAGGGTGCTGCAGATGACAGAATCGGTTCTGAAAGGTCAGTCCGTCAAGCCCTCATCTGCTCTTTCTGGCAAGGCTAACCTCTCCTCTCCTAGAGCGAAATGCAATTATTGTAGTAAATCGAATCACACTATCATTTATTGTGACGCCTTTAGATCGCTGAATTATTCATCCCGCGATCAATTCGTGAAAAATCACAAACTTTGTCGTGTTTGCCTTAGCTCAAATGGTCACACTTCGAGCTGTAACACTTTTAGATGTAGACAATGTCAAGGCAGGCACAGCAACTTATTGCATGACCCTTCACGGCCAAGCAATTCTCAAGCCATAAATACGGCCAATATCATGTCTGCCAGCCAGTCACGGCAGAAATGTCTTTTACCTACTGCTAGCGTGATAATTTTAAGTAACAATGGCAGTGCCGTACAGGCCACAGCTCTTCTTGATACTGGATCAGACTGTAATCTAATTACTGACAGGTTGTTCAAGCAGCTTGGTATGTCGCCATTATCTCAGCGTACTTCTCTCGCTGGTATCCTTTCTACCAATGCAAGCGTCTCAAGGCTTACAGAAGTCTCTATCAGATCTCAGGTTACGAATTGGCGCTATGATACAAAGGCCATTATAGTTCCTGAGATCTCTGCTTCTAATTTCCCTAAAAACTTTGTTAATACTAGAGGTTGGAACATTCCTCCTAACTTACCCTTAGCAGATCCCAGCTTTAATTCTCCTAAGCCTATTGATTTGCTATTGGGAGTTGAGATGTGTTCTCAAATCTTGGTATCTGGACAGATATCTGCTCCCAATTTGCCTACTATTCAGAACTCCCAGCTAGGCTGGTACTTCTCCGGCAAGTTGCCTTCGTTCCCTCTTAAGCGTCATAACATGCCTTCAATGCAGCGAAGGAAACGTTGTGAGTTGAATAGGTCTTCATCAAATAGACCCTTTAATTACGCTGAGTCTTCTGTGAATTGCTCAGCCTTCATTACGTCTGATGAGGGTATCAGTAATCAGCTTACTCATTCACCCACGACTTTGAAAACTCTTGTAGCCAATAGAGCCGCTGATATTCAGGAGACTGCATCTATTGATTCTTGTTCTCATGTTGCCTCTAAGGAAAATCATGCAGATCTTATTTCAAGAGGATCTTCTTCTTCAAATCTTTCTTCCTTGCAGAGACGTTCAAACTGGTTGAAGGCTATGCCTAATGTTACCATAGGTACGCCAGTTTTAATCATGGATGACAATATGCCTCCCTTAAAATGGGTTGTTGGCATCATAACTCAAACTCACCCAGGCCCAGATGGTCTTGTGAGGGTTGTCACGGTCAGGACTTCTACAAGTTATCTGAAACGACCCATCATTAAATTAGCCCCAATTCCCATACATGACTCTCTCGACTAAGGCAGTCGTTCATTTTTTCTTTGTTTAGTTACTTTTATTTCTCAACTTTTAGGATTTATTGGTGTTTTTGAAGATCCAACATAACTTCGCATTTCTGTTTGATTATTCCCTAGTGAATAATCGCGGGCAATATGTTCAGTTATGTTGTGATCTTTTTAGCTGTTAATATTTTTATTGCTAAATGTTTAATTTTATTATGATGGATGGTTGGTTTGATTTCTTTCTGCTTTTCGCCCGTTTTCAGGGGGCCTTGCATTCTCTTCATTATTTTTAAGGACAGTTGAATTTCTCTACAATATGTTTTTTATATTGTTAGCTTTCTTCTTTTCTTCTTGTTTCAAACATTCCTTCTTCGTCTTCGCCATTTTTAAATCCTCTTAAAGGATCATTGTCCATATCTGGACTTAACTAGCAGTGGTTTTTTAACGTCATAATTCCTTATTCTTCGCTTCCTGCAAGTTAAGGCTTCTTTATAATTGATATTAATTGCACAGAAGCAATTTTTCACATTTATTCGTCTCAGAAAAGGCTGGATTCGTTTAGTGCTTCCACCAGGCATTTCTACATGAATTGACTATCTTGATTATGACCTGATTTGGACTTCAGGACTATTTTTGAGGTAATATTAGCTACGAAAGGAATCTTATTACCTAGTGAGTGCATTAAAGCTCTAAAATTATTTCATACAGCTAATAATATTAAATTGATTTTATTGCAACGTAGCTGTATCTACTTTAACACGCAATATAAATTCAGTAACATTATTATTGCGTATTATTTGGTGAATTAAAATATCACAAGATTGACTGTGAACCTTAATACGGCATATAATTGGTACATGTGTGTATTTCATTGTTATTCACATAATTTTATTTGGAATATTGACTCCAAAGGTCCTCCGGAATTGTTATTAAATATATTTTTAAATCAGCAAGCTCTTTCATTTACTGGCGGAATCAATCATCCCTGCTTATAAGAAGACTTCAAGACGTCGATGAAATTTCCAACGAGTGTTTGTGATTCAAGAAGATCAAAGTGTCAGTGTTATCTCACCTATGGTTTATTTAGCTTATAACCTTGTTATCGTTCATTCTAAGCGAAATGTATAGCGTGTGTACAATCTTTATCACCCTTAATTAATTTAATTGTTTGTACAGTCCACTGTCTACGCACGTTATACACCGATATGGATTTCTTTTTTTACAAAGATGCAAAAATCATATTTTTTACCAAAATGGTTGAATCAACATTTCAGTCACCCCATAATAGGATAAAAGATGACGGTTGTTTGAACAATTATTTGTTCTGAAAACCAATTAACTTTATTCGGATAATCCCAGCTATCAAAAGAAGTTCTCTCTAGATTCTGCCTTCGTGACAGAAAAAAAAAAGCAGACTGCATTGGTGTATATTTGATTCAACAGTAGCTGAGATTTTCCTCTGTCTTGGCACACTTCTCTGTGCAGTGAGTAACGTCCTCCTAAAGAGGCGAGTAAGAGAAGTAAAGCTGAGAATGAAGGAAAGATAAAGTGGACGGAATGGATAATGAAGAACCACACTTTAACATGCTAATGCAAGAGGGAGCCAACTCGCAAGATGGACTAAATTAACATACAGAACAGCTCTTATAGGAAAGGAGAGAGAGTTTCTCTCACCCTGCTCGTTGTGATACAACCTTATACGCTGCACGGTAGGTGAAGACAATTCCTTGTCCCATAGTTTATGAAGACTATAATAACTAGGGTTCGGATGTTTATGACATGTCATATTTTTGTCCTGACCTCCATTCTTGCCGCCAACACAAATTAAACACGAATTGCACGCTTGATATCCTAATCTGGCCGTTTTTATTTTGGATATAAAATAATATTTTGGTCAGTTTTGTGATCTTGGTCATATTTTTGACATATTTGTAAATTAACGTCATATTTCAGTTATAAATTCGCTAAAGGAGCACAATTATACAGTGTATGTACTGTAGATAGAGTACATACATAGAGTTATATTTGAAATTTATTTAATTAATTTAATGCTTATGCCAAATTAATGGGTATATTCAATTTTAAAATTAATGCATTTGTTCATATTTTATAGGGACATGCAAGGTTTACAAAATATTACGAGTATATGGAGCTGATGAAACGAACAAACAGGAGCAAATTCTTTAAAAACATTCACTACATCCACTACAAGAAAAACTGTAAATCACCAAAATTGTTAAAAAGTGATTATCCGATTGAATTCGTGTGAAGTGTGTCTTTAAACGTTTTAAATAGAAACTTTTTTAAATACGTTATTTTATTAGGTTATATTTAGGAATTTTGGGTCATATTTCGTCATTTTTAAGGGCATATTTAAAGTAATATTTTCCACTTTTTTAGGTCATAACTATCCGAACCCTAATAATAACCTATAAGTGTTATGTCCAAACTAGAAATGAGATTATATTTACTAGACATATTTGCTTTGATAGATATTTACTACACTTAACACAATGAGGAGCAACACATGAATATATTGTTTTGTTGTTGTTGTTGTTGTAAATTTTAATACCTAAAGAGCCCAACGGGTACACTGTATAATGTCTTCTAAACGGAGTAAAATATTACATTTTTGAATTTATATAACATTAGAAAACCAGTGCCGAACCTTTCAAACTTCGACCCTTTTGACAGGTGCCTAGGAAAGTTGGACATAATTATGGTTAGATAATTTGGTAGGCTATTTTATAATCGTACAGCCTACAGGCATAGTCTAAATACTTCATTTTGTACGCATTTGCACAATGTATTAAAAAATGTTTACCAAAATTCTCCGCCCTCTATACATTATTTACGAGAGAGAATCAAATGAAAACCACAATAACTTTTCCACTATTTTACTCCAAGAAGAATGTTTGCTTGCACATTATTTTTCCACATAGTTCCCCCAAGTTCAATGCACTTGCGCCATTCGATAGGAAGTGCTTTGATACCGCGTGAGAAAAATTATTTCGGTTGACGCTGTAGCCAATCATGCACCGCCGATTGGACGTCTTCATCAGACTTGAACTTTTGCCCTCCAAGGTTCTCCCTTAATGGACCAAAGATGTGGAAATATGATGGTGCTAAAACGAAGGGGATTGCTTCAACATGATAACGCCCGTACTCATGCTGCTAGTGCAACCATGAAAACCATCGACGACATCCGCTTCAAGTGCCATCCACATCCGCCATACTCACCAGATTTAGCACCATCAGATTTTATTTACAATCGCGATATGTAGGAACCTTAATGCAGTGTGCTTAAGAAGCTTTTCAGGACATCTTAAAATATTTTAATGAGGTAACATAATAATACCTTTTTTTAAAAAAAACTTACATCGACTCTGACTCCAGGTAACTCATAAATCTGTGTGGGTGGTATATCCTTGGGGATATAGCGGTAGAACTCATTGCCATCTTTGTACCACTTAACGGAGTATAGCGCCTCTCCTTCCAGATCATAGCGGCAGTCCAGCCGGGCGTCCAGATCCCGAACTGTGTGCACCGGGATTCGAACTTCTGTCAGCCGCAAGCTGAGCCCACCTGAAAACAAAGAGATAGTTCATTCAATAAACCTCACGGGTTTGAAGATACTAAATAAAAATCTTATGTGAAACTCTCACATGACTTTCTCTACCTTTAATGTATTCCAGCAATAAATTTTCTTTTTGTAACATAACATTTTGTTTTTATATGAGCCTTCCTTCTCAGACACACGCATAGACATGTTTCAGAAAAACAACATTTTGGGATTTAGGACTCAAAAGTAGATGCTGAAAACGCGACATGAAATTTCAGGGCAGAACTCAACAATTTACTTCTTGTATGCACAGTACCGTCGGAGTAGGAGAGATTGCCCCGGCACCGGTCAACACGGTTTCCTCTAAAATGGTGAGACAAACACGGACTCTATGCGAGGAATGAAGTTCCTTTTGTTCCTGCCTACCACTTCATAACTGTTTTCTGCTGCTATCCTCGCCATTTTAGAGGAAACCTTGTTGACCGGTAACGAGGCAATATCCCCTACAGTAGATGAAGAAGCTAGTTTAAAAATTCAAGTAGGCCTATTTATAGAAACCGTCATAGGCTTTCCTTTTGTGAAAAAATGAAAATTACAAAACGTTCTATGAAGACTATCCCTAATATTTCTGATAACTAAATTCTATGGTTGCAATAAGAGTCAAAGTTCAAAATCTAAAATTGTAAGAATGGATTAACGATATATATTGCACTGTTCTCCGTAACAGACCTGCAGATACACCGGATGGACAGAACAGTTATTTCGTGTCCTAGGCATAATGAAGAATTATAGTGTCGGCTCGATTTATATCCTTTTTACGATCAGCCGTCTTTGAAATGGCCGTTTGCAGGAGGTTTTAAAACAGTGCATGGGCCCTCTTACTTGTATATTCATGGTTCTATGATGATGAAAGTCACTCCGAATTTGTATCGTCTCCGTTCTGAAAAGCTCCGCGAAGCCCAACAGAGTGAACTTGGTCATCGAGATCAGATAACTAGTTTTGAATATAGGCCCATCGTATGTTTCCTATTATATAATAATCTTATTCTTTTCCTAAGCTTTACCTCTCCCTTTTTAGAGACGTCGTTCGAGAGGGATTATCTATTGTATGTCTTTTCTGACCAGACAAGGACATGGAAGGTCTCTCCGGATGAGTTGGAAGCCCAATGCCGGGGCCGCCTCCGAGACAACACGAACACATAGGAAGATACAGTCTATACAATTATCACTCACACACATTCATTCTGAACAAAGCGTGGATGGGATGAAGATGACGAAGGCCAGATGATATCCGGGGACCACATGGGCCTAAAGTTGGCCAACATTTGTCTCACAGGTAAGGATAAAACCCCATCTAGGTGACTTGCCCGACCAAGATTCGAACACGGGTCTGCTGCGTGAGAGGAGCGAACGCATCCCCTGCGCCAAAGCGGTGGACTTATTAATATGTAGTAATACAAATTTTAAACTGTGCATTTAATAAATAAATAACATGGCTATTATGAAAGCAATAACAGAATTTCTGCCTAAACTATTTTCGCTGCTACCTAAGATCTCTTGATGTAATCCAGCCTAACCTTCCGACTGTCAGAGTCATCAGCGATCTGGCAGTGTACCGTTGCAATTATGACGATAAAATAATCTAATTAGGTGTTTAATCATGGCCTTAATCACAAAATGCTACTTACTGCCTTCTTTATTCCGTAAGTCACAGTTATACTAGGCCTACTCCCGCCATTTGTAATTCGCAGAAATAAAATCTGCAGTTACATTGAAAGCTGGGGCCTTTTTCCATATTAAGGTCTAGATCTGAATGTCAGTGTAATCCTGATTCTGCGAAAGAGAAATAGATGTACTTGTACTGTGTCAAGGTGAGATTAATTTTATATCTCGTTTCCAAGTAGTCAACATGTTCTCCCTTCCTGGAAAGGATTTCCATTACCTCAGTAATCCATACTCAATTCTACGGTTTGACACACTTATTCTTTTTACTGGAGTTCGTGAAATCTGTTCATTTAAATGATTCAGAGGAAACACTTCGTCGTATTTCTGCAAAATTGCACTTGCAGACGCCTTCATTATTTACGTTCCTCTATTTTGTTAAGTTGATATTCTTGTCATATCCAAATACAGCAGAGTCGCGATAATCCGAGTTAATTGGGGCTGATGGTACCTCGGATTACAAAAAACTCGGATTACACGGAAAAAGGAAAATAACGGAATTTTCAACTACATAGACCTACATATGTACATAAAACGAAGTCCCGTATCCCTCCCACCTTCCATTTCCAACTGCACCTTCCCCAAGCCTAATTTGTATATTGTCAAAAATAAAGATACTTTATTTTTTAAAAAATCTCCTTAATCTATATATATGGATTTTTTTAATTTCCTGTTTTTTGTTGTATCTCGGATTGCACGGAATCTCAGATTATCGAGGCTCGGATTATCGCGACTCTACTGTAGTTTCTTTCTAATATTTTCCTCAATTTTTATTCTAACTCAACTAAATGGCCAAATGCATTAATGTTACCTACTGTTAAATTATGCAACCATAAACAGAACTGTACAACAAGAGGTACTTAAGTCGCACTCAAGATTGAATTAGGTATACTGTCTTCAAAGTTTTATTTCTTTGTGACAGAAGTGTTAATATCTATTAGAAGGGTCAAGAGGTCGAATACCAGATTTTGACTAAATTGAGGAGCTACTGAATATGCTATAATTCACTAGCAGAGATTAGAGATTCTGGAAGTAAAACAGAATATCGATTTCAGGATGATTGCAGATTTCCCTGCATTAGATAGGCCTATAATTTAAACATTCATGCTAAACTGTAATACGAGGCGTGTTCATACAGTAAATTTCCCTGGCGCCGTTTACAGAAACAAAACACATTTCATGACATATATATTCCAACAGATACAGCAAGTGTTCAGCTATTTTTCAACATATTCGCCACCGGAATTGAAACATTTGTCCTCCCGTGGAACCAACTTTTGAATACCTGTACCGTACAAGTCTGTCGCCAGGGATTTCAACCACTGTGTGACAAACATCTCCGCCTCTCTGTCATTCCCTGTTATTTCTTTAGGTATAGGAAACGATAGAAATCACTGAGAGCGAGGTCCGGGCTGTAGGGTGGATGTTTAAACACCTCCTAGCAAGTCTCCTGCAGAGTTCGGCTGGGAAGTGTTTAAACATTCACCCTAAAGCCTCTCTTCCAGTGATTTCCATTTTTCCTACACCTCACTAAATGACAAAGAATGACAGAGAGGCGAAGGTGGTTGTCACACGGTGGTTCAAATCCCAGGCGGTAGACTTCTACGACACAGTTATTCAAAAGTTGGTTCCACAACTGTTTCAATTCCGGTGATGAATGTGTTGAAAAATAGCTGAAGACTGACTGTACCTGTTGCAATAAATAATTTCTGAAAATTGTGTTTCGTTTCTGTAAACGGCCCCAAGGAAACTTACTTTGTGGACGGCCCTCGTAGAATTTATAAAATGTTTGCGTTACACTGTCTGCTAGGAATCAATGCAATATTAAGCCTATATTAAAAATACATAGTTGAAAGATACACACGTTTTCAGTTCAGCCATAATTATAAGCACTGCATTTTTTGTTTGTTGATGTGTTTATTGATGTATTATCAGTCACGTTTGTAGCAAGTTCATTCCAACGTATAATACGCAATTAACAAGATAATATTATTTTAAGGATTTGAGGTTGGCTTATTTGAACCTGATTACTTACACCCATAAATGTCTAAGAAGTTTATCATATATTTGATTGTATCTAATGAAAGGTGATAAGAGAAAAAACATGCAGAAAGTTAGAGGTTTCAGTGGTGAAAGTGTGAACAGCAACGAGGATTGAGAATGTTGCAGTAAGACCCAAGGGGAATACGAGGTAATATTACATGAGGTGAGACCAGAAAGGATAAAGAATCTGTGTCAATGCAGTAATCCCAAAGGATTAGCGCTCTGGATTTTCTAATATTAAAAACAAAGTGCAATGCGTAAATTCCCATGTTACTGTTCTATTTAAGGAAAGCTTTTATTAGCTTAGAAATGTGAAACTAAAAAAATGATGGTTTCCCCTATACCACTAGCTCTTTGATAAAACCGCTGGCATGTAGTTTCGGTTAGCTTTACCATCTAGCATTTGAAATATAATATAAAACAGATTATTAAAAAATCTATGATTTTTTTCTTTTTTGTAATTCAGGGCTAATTTTATGATTTCATCCCGTTATGTTTATCATAGTTCCCACGAGAGAATTGGAGTTTAATAAATTGGGGAAATTTGCTTAATTATTTTGTAAATTTGTTAATTATTATGTTAATGCTAGTTCAACGGTCTTAGTAAGATAGTTTACTAGATACACAGATAATTAGTTTTAATAACATTATTCAAGATAATAGAAAAATTACTTTGATACTGGGACTCGAACCCATGACATTCGGTTATACGTGTCGCTGCTCTATCAACTGAGCTAGCCAGAGTTCGATTCACAACGCCAAATGGAATGAATATCTTTCCTGTAACTGATTACCCTTAATGGTCTACTGTCTGAAATACATTTATTTCGAATACAGCTTTGTGAGGCACACTAATTTAGGCTAGTTGGTAGAACATCGGTACGGAAAGCCGAAAATCAAGGTTTCAAGTCAGTATCCAAGGAATTTTTCTCTTAAAATATTCATATGTAATATATGTAATATTCTAAGACACATGCATTCAAAAGTTGGTCCCACGGTGTGACAAATATATCAATTCCGGTAGTGAATGTTGAAAAAGAGCTGAACACTGGCTTTGTCTGTTGCAATAACTATTTACTTGAAATTGTGTTTTGTTTCTGTTAACGGACCCAGAGAAACTTAGTAATATCAAATAACACGTTTGGTCGTAACTGTGTAAAAGAAAATTATAGAATAACAGGCGAAATGCCAAACGGCTGATTTAAAATAAGACCTCGCTTCGTTTGGTCAATAATTATTGAAATGTAAAATCTTAAGTTTTAATAATTGATTCAGCCATAACAGGTGTTTAAATATGCTTTGTTAACTATACTCCCGGCCAATAGTAGTAGCTTACTCGGGAGTGTCTGTTTCTATCTGTATATATCTACCTGTTTCTATCATATATATATGATAGAAACAGATAGATATAGATACAATAGATAATAGATATAGATAAATAAGTAAATAAATAAAAAGAAAATACAGAAAACAATGTTTTCCAAATGGAATATTTAAAATAGGTTATTATTTCAAAGAATGCAGGAATTTTAGAATTCTTTCATTCATGGTAAAACACGGTACTTCTCAAGCAAAGAAGACAAATGCCACTTTTGCAATTCCCAATAAAATTTTCCTCTCTGAATATACGGCGCTCTGTTTGAAATCGAAACAGGACATTGAGATAAAGCAAACCTCTCGATATAAATGTGAAACAGATTAATTTGTCTGCGATTTCTTTTGTTTTGGCTGGCTCAATGAATTTTAAAGGAGGGCTTATGTATGCCATTCAAAGTTTCCAGTCGATATAACTGGAATCGGGCGAGATTATGTAAAACAGGAAACTGTGGAAATTTATTGCTTTCAAACTGAATAGACTGGATATTTCACTGTTTAATGTCAGCAATACCCATACACACGCACACATACTTAATGTGATAAAGTAGTTTTACCTTACATGACATATTTATTCTTTAAAGTGCAAGTATTAACATTAGTCTTTACTGTAGCAATATAATGCCGGTTATCGACCAAGAGTTAAGCTAACTTAGCTTAACTTAGCTCACATACAGTGAGGGATTTCATATATAGTTGTGCCGGATTTCATATGTAGTTTTGTCGCCACAACTACATATGAAATCCCGCACTGTATGTGAGCTAAGCTAAACTAACTTAGCTTAGCTCTTGGTCGACAACCGGCATAACGGATTCACCACTGAAAAATAGGCTCTTAAGAGAGAATGAAAACATCATCGATACTTAAAGTGTAAATTCAATTTTAATGAAAATAATAAGACAATGGAAGAAAACACTAAATGGAATACTTGTTGCAAATCGTTCGTAAAAGATCGGGTGTAATAAATCAAGTGCATGGCACACATTGACGGGCGAATGAAAAGATCATTTTGTATTATGCCTGTGATCATGACAAAAACCGATGTAATCTGTCTTCTTAATTGGCTGTTGATTTTATAATAATGCACTGAAGCATGTCTTGTGTTGATTTCCACGCTAAACTGATCACTTCTGATTTCAAAATTAGCTAAATGGCCTTAGATAATCCCTGGCCGGTATTGTAAGACAATTTTCGTAGAGCAAGAACATTCAACATTTTAGTATTGTTAAATATAAATTTGCTTAAAAGATGACAGTTAAAACATGCCCTGATATTCTTAAAGCATTAATAAGTCTAGTGGATTAGTGAGACTATTCCACTCATATGCTGCGTGTTTGATATTGACCAATAAAATTTAGCAATTCCTCGGATATAGACCAATCACTATCGTTTATATTATAAAATGCTTGCTACTAATAAGACGAAGGGATTTTACCTGATAAAATCGTCAGCTCGTTACTGGACACGTAAGCATCAATGTGCCGTGTTTAATACGTCACATGCTGCCATTAAGCAGCACGAAAAGAGCAGCTCCTGCTGCCCAGTCGCGAATGTAAACTCTCGTGGACTTACCGATCATAAAACCTGGTAACAATGTGTCTTTTTACGTGATAAGCAAAAATGTTACGGTGGCTGGTATTGTACAACTCTCTCCTAACTATAAATTAATTTTTAAAAATTAATAACACAATGTTAAATATTTTAATAAAGTTCCGTCTTAACCTTTAACATATCATTTATTTGACCTAACTACAGCTGTGACCTAGGTTACCTAATAAACAAGCACATAACAATATTTCATTATATCAGAGGAATGTGGTGTTGAATACTACTCAAGACAGAACTGAAGATGGCGCTTTAAATACGCCGAAATGCATATTCTTTTTAAATAGTGACACAACTTGATTCCACGCAGAAGAAACCATCCTTCATCGTCATAATAGTGACCTTTATATATGACAACAATATTTTATATTTGTGTCTGTGATATAAATGCTGATTTTGAGTGGATCCAGATACGTTTTAGGGTAAGGGTTAAGGCGGAACTTTATTAAAATATTTAATATTATAACCCTTAGTGGAGAAAATGAAGTTTCATAATTATATAACACAAAGTTAGTTAGTGAGATGAAGCTTAAACTTTTATTAATATTGAAAGACAAATCTATGAGAAACATTTCAGATTAATTTCTTTAAATTTGTAGAATTTAGCATTTTCAGTTGACTTCAAACCGTACTCGAATAAACCAAGTTCAGAAAGTCATCTCAGCCTGAATCTGGCCCGTGAATCCACATCAACAGATATGGGTTAAAAATGGAAATGATTATACAGGGATGTTAATAAATAACACCGAAATATTTTACCGGTAAGAATATAGTGGGGACTTAGACAAGCAACTTTTATTAGGAGATTTTTTGCTCTATGACGTAAAATGTGTATGCTACAGGGCATTAAAGTGATTACAATTCGTTGCTCATAACTCAATAATGTAGCGAAATAGGGTTAAAACGTTCATTAAATTGACTTCATGCCTTCTTAAGTAATTGACAAAAACCTGACTCTTAATCATTTGCCAACCGCTATATCATAATTTAGTGTTTCCATAATCTGCAAAACTTACAGACTAATCACATGACTGGTCGCCACTGCATTAGTCTTTTTTTTATTATTTTTACTACTGACTACAGTGTTAACAACGAAGTTCCTTTGTTTTGCATTTTTTCTAATGTTAGAAGTCAGTGGCGGCCATGCCCTGGAAGAGTTTATGCTGTAACAAGAAAAATGGAATCCATAGAGCAAATATCTCCTAATAAAAGTTGCTTGTCTATGTACTTCTCGAAAAGTCTATAGTAAATTAACACACCAAAGTAGACGGTCATTTGGCCACTGCTCCAGTCCGAACGAGGTTTTTGAGGGGTTTCTCTCGTTCTTAGGCGAATGCCGGACTGGTCAATAATCCCCTCAAACAGATACACGCACTACAAATCTCTAGAATGCATAACTACATGTCACTAAAAAAAACACACTCGGGGAGATATTACACATAAGACCTATCCGCACTTAGGTCTATCCTGCGCCAAAGTACAAAGACACAAGTACTCAGCCCAAACACGTCACTCCATCAACATCCCCTACGGATGTACATAGGCCTAAGGGCACAATAGGTATACACACATCACATATGGTTACCAAAATTTGGTCTGACCGGAGGTTTAGGCTTAATTGCTTGGCACTCCAGGGGTAAGGGTGGGCACACAAAAAAAAAAGTACTTGGAATTTGAAATAGGAAGACCGACTTATCACACTCAAACTATTCCCTCAGAAAACGCTTGGTATAGCTTTTTATGGCTCATAGAGGATGTAGAATTTTTCATCCCATCGCTTGTACAGTACACAACAAGCCTGGTAGGGGTTCAAATAAGAAGAAACAGAAATTCCGGTAACAATGTTGTATTGTCTTTGCGGAATATTTATTTCTCACTCACATGTTACCATAAAACAGTTTTGGGGGATGAAATTAAACATAAATGCAAAAACACTTTCATACTTCTCTCCCCAAAACATATTACCATACCTCGTATTGTTTTCTCTATGTCCAGGGTAGAGAAAGTTATGTGACTGCATTACTTACGTGGATTTCATTCTTTAATCTTTATTTATAACATGAATTATATTGTCAAACTCCCATTTCATTTAAGTTATTTCCAAACCCATCTGAGACCACTGGCAAAAATATGTTGTCATGTGAACTGAGATTTGGATTTGATAATTCTGTGTAAAAAGGGATTAAGTATCCTCAAAAACATTTGATTTTTGGCATTTAAAATCAACATTTTGCTAAATCCTTTCTTAGTGAGCACTCACATTATGAAACGAAGGTACTGTCGAAATTCCAAGTTTTTACCTATTATAGTTTAGGTTCTACGTTGATTCTCAGTCAGTCAGTCAGTCAGGACAAAGCCTTTTATTTATATATATATTTTTTTTCACGATGGTCTTCCTTGAAATATCTGATAGTTTATAATATTATAGGGGTTTTGGGACCCGTGCATAAGGGTTATATTCCACTTGAGCAGGCAGCACAAATTGCTATGGGAATATAATTATTTTACGTTGGCCCCCAAGATAGGGCAGGCTAATGTGAGAAAATGCTCATGAATAAAAAGCCACTTCTTTTCTTTGAAATTCTAATGAAGCAGCGAACAGAAGAAAGCACTCCCCACTGGGAAATCGCAATTATGGCAACACATAATGTTAGGTGAGCTGCATTTCATCCCTTGATAGACTTGATGGAGATGGAATTAAGTCACATGGTTTCCCCCGTCATCCCTATCAGTTTGAATTAGAGGGAGCCTGGTATGCATGTCAAGTGGAATTTCCTCGGCCTACTCTACTACCGCTGGGATCCATACTTGTTGCTTAGCGACAGAACTTGGAATGTCAGAGCATTGATCATTATCAAGTGACAATTTTTGCTTTAGCTTATCCGGTACCGCAGTGATGGAACATTAAATATCAGCTCTTAGATTCTCTTAGAAAAGAGTAGTCTTTGAGGTAGACGTAGGCCTATATATGTCAGGTTTGAAGCCTGTCTTCATTCTATATAAAAAAGTAAAAGATTATAAGATTTTATATGCATTAGAGACGAAGGACCACAATAAAAGCACATGTTATTTTTTCAAAGGTAATTTCGAGTAGGATTTAATGAGACTTTTCCATGAATAAACTGTGACAGATTTTGTAAATAATAATTATTTTCTTACTCTGTTGTCAATATTCTGTCAATCGTAAGATCACGCCTTAGCTAGATGAATGACCAGTCCACGAATCTATTGAGGGCGTCATGGTAGTTGCTTAAATGAAAAAAGCTAAAAAAGCACACAAACCGGCTTGCACCGAATGGAAATTGTGTTTTTAATCAATTGACATTTATATTATTTCAACTTCCAAACAAGTCATGTTGTATTAAATAATGTTTTTTCGTTCTGCTCAATGGCAGCATGTGACGTATTAATCACTGCGCGTTGATGCCTTACGTGTCCAATAACGAGCTGGCTTATCAACAGATGAAACTACATCCTTGCGATTAGAGGAAATATAAACGATCGATATTGGTCTATATCCGAGGAATTCCTAAACGTTATTGGTCAATATCAAATATAAGTTTAATATTCATTCATAAAATAAAATTTAAAAAAATATATATAATTTAATTCTTTATAGGAAACTTTTTCTTGGTGAGAATCTAACCCACCAGGACTACATTAGATAATTAAGTGTGGAGAGTGAACATTTTATTCTTCGTATTCAATTTAAGCTTAATTTGTAATCTTCGGAATATGCTGCTCCATTTTTTGTCCTTTTTTGTTTGTTTGTTTTTTGTTCTTTTTTTGTTTTTGCTTCTCTCATTTCGGTTCTGTTGAGCACATACTGATATTTTATTTATTGTAGACAAATAAACAATATTTAAACAAAATTATTCTATTATTAATTTTATCAGTATTGAAAATATAACATCTGAAAAATTGGTTGTCCGGATAAAAAATTATTTGCAACAAACAAGAGTAAATCTTCACAGTCATAGGATTAATAACATTTTTATCAAAATTGTTCATCAAAATTCTAGACCTGCCTAACAGTAAATTGTCGTCTTGTGATTAAATGTAGTGGGATAAGAACACTGAAGGTACAAACTCTATGGTTTTAGTAAAAAGTTATGTACAGTGAACTTAGTATGTAATTTTATTACTAAGTATAGTAAATTTACCAAATTTGGAATATAATTTGCAGAATTATTACCCCATACCGTTATTTAGGAGGTCTTCAATGTTATAAAAAGTTAGGATTTGAAAGTTCATTTCACTCCCTTCCTGTCTAGTAATGCATGCAAAACCCCCCTCTACAATAAAATTTCGGAATACAAGGCATGGTATTTAACACCAATTGTAGCCCATTTCCCTATCTGCATAACTTGGATCCTAAGGCGAAGCTGGTACTAACAGATAAGAGCTTCCTCCTTTGTCTTACGTAAAACTCTCTCGGGATATTTCACTTGTTCACTGTTACAGACTAGAGTTTCATCTCCATCTGCAATGCGATTATAAGAAAGTGATCAATAGAAGTTTCTAGCTCAAGTGCATAACCATTATAACGTTTCTGATATTTATATTATACAATATGTCCACGAAATGAGTGAAGAGCTTGCGTGTGCTGGTAGGGAATATCCAAAGACGTAATGAATTTGAGGTTTTCCTGGCGTGCAATCTGAATATACTCTTTTTGCACGACTTAACTAATTAGTGGTACTTACGAATGGTGTTGCCGTGGATCGTAAGTTGACATTCCCACACGCAATCTTGTTGCTATGTGCGGAAAGAGTGTCAGTGCTGTTATGAATTTACTTACGGTTCTTGCGCCACGTCATAATACAATCCTTATGGACAAGGCCCCCCATGACAAATATTCGGTTCGCATAACAACAAACACATGCGAATCACTTTCTGAAATAAACATCTATCTTCAAGAATGTATATACATAATATTTTCAGGTAATATCACAATTAATATAATTAAATTGATATAAATAATCATCGTGCAAAAAATAGCATGCAATACTCGTGCCGTAAGTGCATAACGGATCTCGGAAATTGAAAAAAACTCGGCCTCTTTTTTTCAAACTTTTTCCTCGATCCGTATGCATAGCTTACGGCACTTGTATCGCAATATACTATTTCGGGTTCCTAGCCAGGTAAGTATTTTGGAAATCTCCGGCTTACAGATTATCTCCTTCTTCAATTTCTAGGGAACATCGGGGATTGAAGCCACGATCTTCGTATTTGTAGCTGAAGTATCATGCAACTTCAGTATGATGTGACCTACCTCAAGGTAAAATTAAAGTAAATTAATCCGGTGCTCACCCACTCATAAGGTTAGTACTCTGTATTTTCTAGACTTTAAATCGTAACTTACGAGGGAGAATCAAATGAAAACGGCAATTAATTTTTTCCACTATTTTACTGCAGGAAGAATGTTTGCTTGTACATTATTTTTCTACTTAGTCACCTCCTAGTTTAACGCACTTAAGCCATCGGATAGGAAGTGCTTCGATACCGCGTGAGAAACATTATTTTGTTTGACGCTGTAGCCACTCGTGCACCGCCGATTGGACCAGACTTGAACTTCTGCTCTCACATTTGCAATATAATCATATAGGAAAAGGAGTGCTACATATATGTTGGATATAAATAGGCAATTTTTTCAATTGGTCTAATCCTTCTGGTGGCACTATGGCCCTGGGGTCAACTCAGCCTCTAACATAAATGTGTACCAGGAGCAATCCTGGGGGTAAAGACGGCCGGTGCGTAAGGCTGACAATCTTACCACCTTCATGTGCCGAATGTCCAAAATGTGGGAGCCTCCACCTGCTCTGGGCCTCCATGGACTGTTAAGGGATCACTTTAAATAGATCATATCCATAAAATTTAAGGGTACTTTTTATTGAATAAGCCACAGAATCAACCCCCTTAGTATCAAGTGGGTTAACTGAGGAAGGTTGATATTTTCAAGAAACCTTTTTCTTTGTTGGAATATTTCCTTTGCGACTGACATTTGCATTTATCTCTTTTGCATATATTCATCAGCAGTTTCATTTACGGTGTCACCTTAATTTTGACGAATGAGGCGTCCGCATAGAAGTACAAAAAGGAATATCTTACTACGTAAAGAAATAACTGTACTTTTTATCCCCACTAAGCATGTCAATCTCTTATTCTAAGGGAGAAGAAGCATGAAAAAAGAAGAAGAAGAAGAAGAAGAAAAAAGAAATTTGCCTCTTCACAGGCTACAACGTGATATTACCATTTTGTTGTTATGACGTAAGCATCTCATAAAAACGTCTCATTAGCGGGCTCCAAGCAAACTTCCACTTTTAGTGGCACCCCATTCCCCCGTAACCCCCGGTATGCTTATCTGCAGTAAACATCTTCGAGCTGGGTCGGCTGTTTCATTTAGCTGGCTTTCTTTTGTTCAACCAGTGTTTACTTTACTTTTACATTTCACTGGGATTTTCTTGTTTCTCACATTGAAAACATGTGATTCGAAACTTGGTAACGACTTTCTATTCATTTTTACAACCGCTTTACATTAAGGAAATTTCATTTTTACAGATTTTCTCAAAGGGTAGAGGAAGTTATGTTTCACAAGGGTTTTTATTTTATTTTTTTTATTTTTTATGTTTTGCTAAACTTTAGTATTAGAGCGTGCGTACAAAATATATAAAAACTTTGGGTAATGCATGATGGAATGAAATAGACAACAAAACTTCCTTACAGGATTAACATAGGACGAACTTTGAACTTAATTTAAGACGCCCTTCTCGAAAATAAAAAATTAGAGCAGTCACTACCTGGCTTATAAAGATGTGTGCTTATGTTTAAAATTTGGTTTTAATGGAACGTATCATCGCTTTGAACTCGCCTAGGGATCAATTAGTTTATCATTCCACGTAGGATATCCAACCCTAAAGTGATAAATCAGAGGAAGACAGCTTCGCTCCATGAAGAAGTTTTTGAAGGATGTGCACGGCAAGACACTGTGTATGATGTCACGCAAGAGCACTCTACTGCCGCAATACCAATGCCCCTATAGTATTTTACTGTTCAATGGTACCTCCATTTCACAAACTCCTCTCAAAGTTTACCGCTTTAAGCAAGAGCCGACTGAATTGACGCACAAAGCAACCGTCTGTCCTCTCCTGTGATAAATGAAAACTGAAATATAATGTCTTAATTCTAACAAGAGATGGACCTGCACAGTGTATACGAAAACATTAATGAATATCCATTAAAAATGTAAAAATATTGAAGTGAGTGATAAATCCTTAATTTTTCCCCTTTTCAAATATAACATTTTGACCTTTAGCAAGAAAATAGTGTAATCCATTTTTTGGAACGTTGAATATTAACCACGAAACACTTAAGGTTGGAAAGATATATTACAACATGCATGCATTAATTCAATGAAACTCCCTGTATCTTTATCTGTTGTATTCTTACAACTGCGATCGCTCGAATTTACTGCATTTAGAGCCTTGTGTATCAGTACTTCACCATGTAGGATAGTGGATAGGTCCTAAGATTTGTTTAAGTTTCTCGTAGTCCTGAATTGTGAGAACTTTCGTAACTTGTACTGTACCGGCATTATTAAGTTATTCTGTCCATAACTTTTACGTACGAGAGTTGTTGACGTGGTCTGGATGAAATATGGAGTTTTACTTCAAGCTCTAAATGAAGGTCGTGTTATATCCCGTGCAATCAGTTTATCAAGCTCCTCCACCTACAATCTTCAGGGTTAACTTACTGAAAAGAAAAAGGGACACTATGAATGTACCCTACTGCAAGAGAGTGTTTTAAAGTTGTAAAGAAGTATAAGGACGTGGATCTATAGAATGAAGGCTCCCTAAAATGAACTACAAATTTTGATGAAGGCTAAAAACATACATTACCTCTTCTGGTTACTTATGTTGTGCTTTATAATATTAATAATGATTAACATAGTAAGTGATATAACTTAGTCGAAATAGTTCAATGAATAATTCTACAAAGCATTATTATATCTTGCAGTCAACTTTTTCGAAATACATTCCATAGTTAAGTACATTTTCAATTCCTACAAATAATGAATTATATTTCTCTATTTTCGATTGGTTCGTTGTAGTTGCTGTGAAATTTATAACTTTACTTACATTATCATGTTAATACATTACATTACCAACATTTTACGTTTTCACAAAAATACTATTAAGTTCTATTTTGTTCATTATTTTTTAAAACCTTCCATATGAACAATGCCATGTATGGTTGAGTTAATTCCTGCTTTCATCCTACTTTAATGAAAAGAATCGACCCCAGAGATATAAGAACCATATATAAAAGATGTAGACAGCATGCATTATCGTATTAGTGGACGCAACAAACTGTGATTAAACGTAAAGTGAAAACAAAGTGTCGTGACAATTTCAAACACGATGTAGAAAGTTAAAAAAAAATTACTAAGAAGATAAAATTCTACAATATTTAATAAAATGCCTGTAGGAGGGGAAAGCAATGTACTAACCGAAAAATTTAAAATTATTAATTTTTAAACATAACTTTTTTGCTCGTGTTTGGTTATTATAAACATGGAATTTTAATGAACAATGTACTTTATCTGCATTTGTTTCAAGTTGACATTTGTGCATTGAAGAAGTTTCACTTCATTGTTGTAAATTTATTGTAATTATCACTTAAAAATTGCTACTTCACGAACAATGTTTGTTGAGTTTTCTTTTACAGGAGTTACTAAAAGCAACAAGCTGACATCACGAACCTTAAATATTTTTTAGAGACATTAAAAAATGTGTCAGGGTTATTTAACGACGGCTGTTTCCTGCTACACAATTCTCTAACTGGAGTTCATGTACTGGAATTTTAATACTGTATATACTTGTAAATCTAAAGCTGAGACAAAGAGAACCTATACAATGATTAAACGTGCGAGCTTGAACACAGTTAAAGCAATGCTTTGCTGACTGCTCCACTCAAAATGACGTTCACTCTCCAAAATGAGAATAGTATAACCAACCTTAATCTCAAATTATCGGTATCGGTAAATTATGTAATTTTTTAAAAATTTCATAATTATGTACGCACTTATAATATATATACCACATCTTCAGAATAAGGGAAAGAAATGGTGAGAGCTGAACAAATTGAAAATAATTATAGGACGAAGAAATTTCAATTTAAAATGTCATACATTCCTGAATATAGCAAAATAATTTACAAACTTATTTAAAATATTTCTTATGCGGTATTTTTGGCCGATTACTTGACTTCACTGGAGTCAGTGAACAAACAATCTTCCTTTCAATTAATTTTAAATATCAATGATGAAAAACTGTGTTCATTTTTCTCATTACTCTGCGATAAAGAAGGAATAAAAGCTAGAACAAAGGTGTCACTGACACACGGAAGGTAGTCATGAATCTTTGTGAAACTGAAAAGAGATTACACGCGTGGCCGCTCTTCATCTGTCAGCTGGGTCAAGGCCTTTAGCGACGCCACCTGGTGACGGTGATGAAGAGAAAAGAGCATCGCGAAATAAAGTAACTGAATTGAGTAATTACTTTCGTTGTGTATGACCTTTTCTTTAACGGAATGAAACCATAAAAAAAATGACTTTAAATGTAAACTGATTACACACAACTCTCACCGCATATATTTGTACTTCCTCTGCCCGTACCATAGGTACTATAGGTAGAGGAAGTAACTTATTGTTTTCGACCCCAAAATTCGAAGTTGAGTTTTTAGCATATATACACGCTGTATTTTTGGAAACATGTCTGTGTGTCTGTGTGTCTGTGTGTGTGTCTGTGTGGAATATCTGTGAACAGGCTAGCTCCAATACGGAAAATCGTATGAAAACAAAATTTCGTATTTGGGTCAGGTACCTTCTGAAGATGTGAGGATAAGATTGGCGACTATTTTCTCTTATTTTTAAGGGGACTTTACATGAAGAAATTTTCGTTTTTCGCGATTTTCTCGAAAACGGCTCTAACGATTTTCTTTAAATTTTGCAAAAGTGTAGCTTATAGTGAGAGCTAAAACTTTTATTTGAAACTTTTTTCAAAAAAAAAAAAATCTCTGAAGGCAGTTACAAGCCACCTACTGTTCACCCACTGTTTGTAAAAAGTTTGTGTTGTGTGGTTAACAATTGAATACACACTTTTTCACGGCCTCTTATTCTATATAATAATGAAGTGAGAAAGACATATTGGAGGGAAATATTCGATAAAGTTCGGAAATTATTCTTAACGACGGAAGTTTCAATAAATGTTTGCAGTCACTTGTTTTTCTTTGCTATATAGTCTGCACTTTTATTAGTCGCATCATTTTCAAAGAAGAGGTTATCAGGTATTTATCGTATAATTAGCGTTAAATTGTGTTTTCGTATCTGTACAAGGATATGTGAATACTCCTAAGTTTTATTTGGGCAGAGGAAGTTATGTGACTTTCACATCAGATTTTTAGTTCAGTAATCGAATCTTAATCATTTATATCATCCAGTGCCTAATCGTAGATTCTTAATTTTGGCTCCTATGGTACAGAGATTGCGGAGGTCAATATATTTTTCAGGACAGGACCATACCTAATTATGCCCACTCGTTTATACAAAGTTCACTTTAATTGCATAATATAATGTTTTTATATTCAATAAAAACTCCTGGATGAGAAAGGAGCAGAGGAGGAACAATACCTAAAGTCTGGCAGTTCTAAGAAGGAAACCAAAAGTAAACAAAAACCAGAACATCTGTCTCACTTTAATACATTATTCGTATGACTTAAAGAGTGAGAGAGACATATTGGTTTTTGTTTACTTCAGGTTTCCTTCATAGCTCGTCTCGGGTATAGTAAAAACCTTGGTCTATCTGGCTCCGGATGGTAGTACCTTCTACGTGCCCCATTGACGGGGTAACGTCGAAGACCCCAAGGGCAAAAAGGCGGAGAAGGAGACCTTTGGATCGGCTAACTTGGCGAAAGGGGCAATCCGTTCTTTTCCCGGATGTATAAACAAGAACAGGTAGAAGGTGCTCGTAAACATGCGAAGCCAATTCTTCTAGGATATCAAATCCGAAGTAGGTTGAGTTCCAGAGCTGGTGATGGCAGTTACCCAGAAGGAGGACAATCCTGAATAATAAACTAGCCTTGAAAATAGGCTACCAACCCACTTCAAGGGTACTCTAATTGCTCTCAGACCCCAAGATTAAGCCCCGGAAAATATTGTCAGGAACATATAGTTAGAATGGCGGAAAATCTGATGGTGTAGAAGAGCTGAAAAAGAAAGGCCCTTATAGTCTGATCATACTATGAAAGAAACCTGAAATAAACAAAAACCAGTATATCTTACTCTAGCATATTACTCTTATGACTTGAGGCAGCCATACTGGTGTTGTTCACCTCAGGTTTCTTTCTTAGAATAGTCATACCGGTACTACGAGTATAAATGGGAAGAGAGAAAGTGGAAGACTTCTAAGGAGATGGACAGAGGGTGTACGCACATCTGCAGAGAAAGACGCTTGACGGATATACAAACAGGTTACATATCCTACAAAGAAGAAGAAGAAGAAGAAGAAGAAGAAGAAGAAGAAGAAGAAGAAGAAGAAGAAGAAGAAGACGAAGACGAAGATATTCAATACACGAAAATAAAATCGAAGTTCCGAAATTGGTGCCTACTGCAATCATTCTTGAAAAAAATTAACCTAAAAAGGACGGTTCTTATTCTCTGTGTATACACAACAATATTATATTTTGTAAGTCGCATTTACCTATGTATAATATACTATTATTGTTGTAGAATTCATTATATAGGTCCACTGAAAAGTGGCACTCATATAAATATTCCTCCAAGCAGTTTGAAACAAGCAATTCTTGAGAATGCATTAAACGCTAGCACAATGACAGAAAAGCAATACATGTGTCCTAGCACGCGAAATGGACATTAGTAACAATAATAACTGTATGCGCCATTCACTTGCCTACTAGCGAGATCTATAATTATGCTCTAAAGGTCCTACTTATCAAATTGTCATAAGTAATAATTGAATAAATACGAATTCAACTTCTTCAACTTCACTGTGGGTGCAAGCTTGGCTAATTGCTGGAAATTTTGCTACGACTAGATTGAGCGCCTTTTCTATTAAATGGTACATTATGTTCTAAGCACAAAATTATTTCAACCTTAAATTGCGCTGTTACAGTGTTAATTCTAAGAACAGCTCATTCTAGACACGAAAAGATTGCCTTAAGAACAAGTAAAGATATACAGTATTACAAATTGTAATCGTTATATGTGTAAAATGTGTTTTTCACGATTCTTAGCGGAAGCTGAGAAACTCCGCGCTTTGTTTTGTTTGTGGAAAAACAACGAACAATCGATTTGAGCAACAGTTTGGTCATAGAAAGATAAAATATATCGGCAAGGAACATAATCCTTTTGGGATAATTCTAGTTAAGGGGTTAAGGCACCTTGGATTGAGTCTAAATATAAATTTATATATATATATAAGTTTATATTTAGATTCAATTCAAGGTGTATATATATATATATATATATATATGCTTTTATTGAAATGTGCTTTATGGAAAAATAAATTTATTTTGAATCACAAGCCTATTTAAATGTCATAAATGTTATGAGACTATTTATAGGCCTAGATCTACTTTTTCTTGTACTATAGGCCTATTTTGTTTTATTCTGTATTATATGTAATTGTCTATTCCTTCTTATGCAGTTCATGACAATAAACATAGAATTAAATGGAACTGAATTTTGATTAGATAATGCAAACCATGTGGTGATTGGTGGAACATAGTCGTTTCCCTTAACTTTTATTTTTTCTAGCCTTATGCACCTTTTCTTTGAAAGTATTCATCCCAGAACAACGGTCATCATCTTGAAACGGTGGAACATTTCGAAACGACTCTAGGCTTATCTTCTTTTTAGATATGTTTATGCAAAATTTTAACTCTTAGTTGAGTAGTTTTTGCGTGAAAGAGTTACTGAAAGTTTCACAGACGTACAAAACCCACTGGATTTTAATTCATTAGGTACTGCATGAATGCTAGCAATGATTTTTACCGCCCCTGAATGAGGATTGACTAAAGCCATGAATAATGAAGATAATGCTGACTTCTGCGTTAGGGGCTCGGTTTTATCACCAGTCGATCCGTGTGGGATTTGTGGTAGGCAAAGCGACATGAGGACAGTTCCACATAGCTGCATTACTCATGTAAAAAGCTAGAAATCTGTTCACCAAACTTCCGAAGTTAACCAATTCTATACATACTTAAACTAAACTAACCAACTTCGTGGAACTACCTCCCATCGAGCGATTCGGCATACAAGCCATCATGTTAAGAATAGAAAGGTGCCTGACTCAGCTGTTCCCCAACTACTGCATGGCATAATGCTGTACCTCTGACTATTGTGCTGCTTGTATGCTGCCGGGGAGATATGAATGTTGGATATGAAATTATAATAATGTTATGAGAAATGAATATAATACTGCTAGGACTGCGTAATTAATTATTAATTACGCAGTCCTAGCAGTATTATATTCATTTCTCATAACATTTCTTTATATACAAACAATTTTATTAACAATGTTAATATCTTACATAGTCCATCCAACAAAAAAATTCGGACATGCCTCCATACTTCAAAAAAGTATTCCGCAGAGTCATAACTATCCAGCGCTCTGCAACTCCATATTCTGACAAGATATAAACTCTTCGGATATAAAAAACAAGATCATCACATTCCATCCAGTTAATATGCAAAAATGGTAATAAACTAAGCAATGGTAAAACGGAGCAAAGATAATAAAGTATAAATTGTATAAATTCTATAAAATACTAGCGTGTGCCCGCGGCTTCGCACGCGATAATTATTTCAAAAATTAAAAATTAAGAGCATAATAGTTAACACCTAAATCACGTGGACTACATACCACGATTAGATAGCGTCGCCTAGTAAAATCTACCTAAGATTAAAGGTCCTTGGCCCAGAAAACCCCTGCATAGTGAGTTTCGTCCAAATCGAACAACGTTTCACCATATTGAGGCCTATATTGATTATCCCTTTTATAATAATAATAATAATAGTAATAATAATAATAATAATAATAATAATCCTCTTCGGTGTAGGTTGAAAATTTCATATGTCTGCGTGCCTTGACATTATAAACAAATGAATCGATCAGCGTGAGCTACAACATTCAAGCGATCGCGATAGTTTTATGTCCAAGGAATGACAAAAATAGCCAAAGCTTACTGTAATTGATTTGACATTGCATGGTATTACTGAAAACTGATGCTTCGAAAACGCAAAAAATACAGGTTTTTTGCCCGTTTTTCACTCATAACTCACGAACGAAAGGAAAAATTAAAAATGCAATATGCCAGAAACCTTCCCGGGAATGTACTCAACAACTTCCCAAAGTTTCATGGCGATCGGATGAATGGTGTAGTAATGCATAAAGGACAGACACACACACATACATTCATTTTTATAAATATAGATTTAGGAATAATTTTCAATAATAAGGGATCTTGGGAACTTCAAAAACAAGACAGCATGGAACAATGACAAAGTAGCCATATATGTATGTTATGTTGCTCACAGACACACACAAAAGGATGTTTCCGAAAACAATATTTTTGGATTCAAGGGGACCTTAAAACGTGTATTTATGTAAAAAACTCAACCTCGAATTTCGGGATCGAAAACAATACTTCCTCTACCTATAGTACCTATGGTACGGGCAGAGGAGTAAAAATTTGTAAAGCTAAATAAAGAAGTGGCATTAAGAAATTAATGGCGACAAAAATACTAAAGGAATTGAGAAACATTTTATAAATAGGTAAAAGAAAATGGGAAAACAAAATAATTGCGTAGAGGAAATTGGGCAAAAAATGGAAAATGGATAGTCAGGTCATTATACTAATATCGGGTAAACATTTATTATTGAATAACGATGACTGAGACTTTATGTATGAAGTTGCTCCATGGGGAAAGACTATTTGTAACACCAGGGGCGATCGTTTGTATAGATTCAAGTTACAAGAATAAATCAATGTCAATACTCAGTTACAGTATATTTCTCGAGAAGTATCACTGTCAAGTTTAAGTACTGCATAATGATTTGGATAAACACTTCTTGAAATAATTATTAACATTCAACTTATTATTTAAAAAAAGCCTCCGTTTATCAATGTTGATAAAACAGCATAGTTTTGTGTAATAATAAAGAACTTTTCACTTATTGAAGACAAGCGCTAATAGGCCTCGGAAGAATTCAATTCTGTAAAGGGTTTCGGCATAATCCCAATTACGGGGACCAATTCACACGATATTCACATTTCCACGGACTGTTTGAAGTTTTTTGTTTATGAGCGATACACGGTTAGGTTAAGAACGTTTATGTTAGTTAAGGAGCAATGTATTGAATACCTCCGATGCTAGTATTATTGCTTTCTTTATTATTATTATTATTATTATTATTATTATTATTATTATTATCGTCAACATTTAACTCTTTCTTCATATGGCGCTACATTCTGTAGCGTCCAATAGCCTTAATGGTCCCACGGGACGGACCTGTTTAATACTATGGTAATAATTAGGGATCGGGTGTTCATGACATGTCATATTTTTATCCTGACCTCCATTCCCGCCGCACACACAAATCAAACATGAATTGCACATTTGTTATCCTAATCGGACCGTTTTATTTTGCATATAAAGTCATATTTTGATCATTTTCATGGTCTTGGTCATATTAAGGTCATATTTGTAATTTAACGTCATATTTCAGTTATAAATTCGGTAAAAGAGCCCAATTATGCAGTATCTGCACTAAATTGTGAACTTCAATTTTTTACCTAAAAAGAGTCACGAATAATTTGGTTTTACTGTAACTGAAGTGTGTAGGGACAATAAGAATTACCTCTTCCTACATGTTGTTAACTTCCAATCGACATGTTTTCACAAGATTTTCAGTTCACATTTGCAGTGGTATCTGGAAACAATAATAGATTAAAAGTTCTTTATAAGTTGAACTGTAAATCACCTGTAAAATTGTTAAAAAGTGATTGAGTTAATATGATGTAATAATTTAGTGTTATTAAACGTTTTAAATTGGAACATTTCTTTTTAGGTCTTTTATGAGGTTATATTTAGGATTTTTAGGTCATATTTAGTCATTTTAAAGGTCATATTTGCAGTCATATTTTCAATTTTTTTTAGGTCAAAACATCCGAACCCTAGTTATAATTATACCAAATTGATGGTATTGGTTTACACTGCTGAAAGTAGGCTATGAGTTGTCCGATGTGTCGAAGCAGTTCCAATGTCAGAGCGAAGCCATTTTAATTTGATTCACCTTCACACACGTACTGTCCTAACATGACAATCTAACATAGTTCTTATTCACTCACCTGGCATTGTCTCCGAATATCTTTACCATCATAACATGTTAAGAAATTTGATATTACACAGCATAATAACAAATTCACTCGGTGAAGACGAATTAAACCAAAGTTTAAACATAAAAAATACACCAAACGCACTGATACGACATTCCACCCAACTAGCATAAGTCGTTTAACTTCCCTTTCCTTCTCAGAGGTTGCACACAGCGCCACTGTTGACAGAAGAAAGTATTAATCTATAGCGTCTCTATTATGTCATATTTATGGTAGAACATAAAATGGCAGTAAAACGATTTGTGGAAGATGCTATATGTTGTCTACAAACTACTACCGGTATAGTGTTAACTCACATGTTAGAAGTACGGTATGTAAAATGTATAAAGTAATGCACATTTCAGGAGCACATTATAACATCTTAAGAGGAAAATTCCTTCAGTTTAAATTGAAGATGCGGTGCCATTTGATTCGTACTGTTAGTTTTTTTCCCCCCTGACGAACACCCGAAGTATTAGTACAAGAGATTTGAGACGAGGGGCACTTCAGCGATTTTGTGGGTACCAGAATCTTAATACGCCCCTTTAAAAGCTTGTCAGTAGGGTTCGGATGTTTATGACACGTCATATTTTGATGGTGACCTCTGTCCTTACCACAACACAAATTAAACACTAATTGCACATTTCTTATTCAAATCGGACCATTTTTATTTTGAATAAAAAATCATATTTTGATCTTTTTTTTGTGGTCTTGGTGATATTTTGGCCATATTTGTATTTTAACGTCATATTTCAGTTATAAATTCGCTAAAAGAATAGAATTATACAGTGTATGTACTACATGGTCCAGCTAAATTAGAAATTTATTTCATTATTTTAATATTTAAGCCAAATTAATAGGTAATTTAAATTGTAATATTAATGCAATTATTCATATTTTATAAGGACACGCAAGGTCTTTAAAATACTAGCATGTGCCCGCGGCTTCGCCCGCGATAATTATTTCAAAAATTAAAAATTAAGAGCATAATAGTAAAATCATTATATTTAATAACACCTAAATCACGTTGACTACATACCACAATTAGATAGCATCGTCTGGTAAAAGCGACCTCAGATTCGAGTTTCTTGGCCCAGAAAACCTCTGTATAGTGAGCTTCGTCCAAATAAAACAACGTTTGACCATATTTAGGGTTTACAACATTCAAGCGATCGCGAAAGTTTTATTTTCAAGATATGACAAAAATAGCCAAAGCCAACTGTAATTGATTTGACATTGAAATGTATAACAGAAAACTTATGTTTTGAAAACGCAAAAAATGCACGTTTTTTGCCTGTTTTTCACTCATAACTCACGAACGAAAACTAAAATTAAAATTCCGGCTTCGAGGTGCATTTTCCGACCCTTCAGCCCACCTATGTTTAAAATTTCAGATCTCTGCGTTCAGTAGATTTCGCTGGACATCGAGGACAATTCCTTTTATTAATATAGATAATATGAATTATGGTACCTTCTCTAATTTGTCAAACATCCATTTAATTTAATCCAAACCCACCTATACCATTGGCAACAATATGTTCTGTGAATTTGTTTCGATAATTCTATGCAAAAAGGGATTAAGTATTTTCAAAAACATTTAATTTTTGGCATATAGAATCAGAATTTTTCAAAATCCTTTCTTAGTGAGCACCTACATTATGAAACGAAGGTACTGTCAAAATTCCAAGTCTCTACCTGTTATAGTTTAGGCTCTACGTTGATTCCTGTCAGTCAGGACAAAGCCTTTTATATATATAGAGATTTGGAGGTGATGAAACGAGCAAACAGAAGCATTCTTTAAAATTAGAAGTTCATTACAAGTAAAACTGTAAATTGCCAAAATTGTTAAAAAGCGATTATCTGATTGGATTAATGCGATGGTAGTATTTCGTGTCTTTAAACGTTTCAATTTGGAACATTTATTTTTTGAAAATATTTACTTTTATGAAGTCATATTTTACACGTTTTTTAGGTCATAAACATCCGAACCCTACTTATCAGCTTTTGAAAAATGTTCTGTTCACTGCTGTGACGTCGGAGATGTTTTGCCTTCCTCAAGCAGCAGGCTCCGGTTCGTTTCCCGGTCGAGACAATTTTCCTAGGTGGGGGTTTCCCCCTCACCTATAAGGCTATTGTTAGGAAACTTTAGACCTCTGTAGTTTCCGGAGTTATCTGGAAGTCATTATCACCATCAGGATATCTCCCTTGTCTAGAGTGAGTGAGTGTGTGTGATGTGTCTTGTTCTCTGCATTCATGTTGTATCGGAGGTGGCCCTGGCCTCGAGCTGATCACTCCGTATCCTTGTCTTGTCAAGAAAAGTATCACTATGATCCGATGGATAATCTCTCTCCCAACAAGTCGTGGTCCTGTACAGTAAAATATACCTGTACATATAATTATATGTGTGGTGAAGAAGTATTTTAAATATTTTATAATAAATAGAATAGTATTGAGACTATATTACTTAACTTAGTTATACCAAGAAGGTTAATCTAAAAACCAAATAACTGATGAAAGTCCCAGCAAGCGTGATTATCGCTGAAGGCAAACCGATATTTATAATATATCGATTGAAATGTCGTCATGGTTTCGATTGAACGATCGCAATAAATTTCACTGTCTTCAGGTCCTTTTCAAAATTCCACACATCTTCACCACCATACCTATCATGTCGCTTCTCACACCTGTCCTCTCATCACAACCTAAATACACGTTCATGTACTTTCTATCCCTTTACACCGATCATCATCGTATTCTTCATCTTTCACCGTCTCAGTTACCCGCATCTGGAATTCCATCCCACATAATGTCAGAGGCTGTCAAACGTTGGGACAATTCAATAGAAAAATCAGTAAATTAATTCAGGATAATGTTATTTAAATTTTTGTTTCTGTCTTAAGCCCAAAATGTTTCTTAGAGTGTAATTTAGAAAATTATCAATATAATTTTGTATTCAACTTTCTATTCAAGATTAACTTGTAACTTAATTGTAATTAATTTAGTTCTAGGTTCAACTATCTTCTACTTAATTATAAGTAACTTAATTGTATTTTTAACTGTAATTTTTTGATTAGCAAAGCGAAAGAGAAGGCCAAATGGCCTTAGCTTTGCCAGGATAAATAAACGAATTATTATTACTATTATTATTATTATTATTATTATCCCCCTTTATGTTATATCGCAATTTTGTTGATCATGAATTTATCGGTAATATCTGGACCTCTCATACATAACCTATGAAAATAATTATTTATCGGTACTATAATAGTATGGTTTGATCTTTGCTGAAAATATGCGATACTTTATTCCAGACATATTGGTTTTCATCGACGAGCAGATAAAGATGGCAAGAAGTTAGAAGCACAAAGGAAGGAAAAATGAAATACGAGCTGAGGGTCAGACGGAATGTGACGCCTTTCTAAGAGAGGATGGCTTCGTGATCAGATTCACCGTATTTCATGATAATATCCCACACACTCTGTCTTGTGTTCCCAAGATGTGATGTGCACTATGATTCATTACATAAACCAAAGCTTAGTTTTATAATTTAGGAATCGCGCACAATGTGCATTATCTTAACCTAAGACTTAACCTAACACCCAGTCCTGAACCCGGGGAGTTTTACAGTGGCTGTTATTACGTTACGAAGGCAATAGTATTTTGAGATACCGGTAAGGCAGTGGAATTTACGAGATTATCAAATACACTTAACGACTTAACATATTGCATTAAAAACTATTTTTCCTACGACTGCGATTTAACGAATAAAACTTTGAAAATAATTATTCACTAACGACAAATGTTTTACAGTTGTAAGGGATACCAACATTAAAAACTAGAACTCCTTTATTCTTGGCGATCGTTACGTTGACTATGCCCTGGCTTAGTGAAATCTACACGAATAGAATTTTAACCGCTCTTCACCGAAATTGTAATTTCCGAACTGGATTTCCAAAATGGTGAGCTCATAATTGCATATTCAAATAAAGCGGAATTTAAAAGTTTATTTTTGTGTTATTATGTTCTTACGTATTAGGAAAATATGGCAGTGCCTAGGCTTGTTGCTTGGTTTATGGTTATTTAACGATGGAGGTGTACTGGAACTTAGCCTTTGGCAGTATGTGCCGGAATTTTGTCCAGCAAGAGTTCGTTTATATGCCTGCAAATCTACAGACAAGGACCTGACTATAGATGCACACATAAATGCTATCGACCTGAGTCGGGTTACAACCCGCTATATTCGGTACTGAAAGCACCATATAGACTGTGTCATCAATATCGATAGATAAGCTTCTGAATAATGATCTGATCAAGATATTGCCTGCTATTCCATTCTCGTTGTTAGGGTAAATGGGTTAACCTGGCTACTCGTAGTTCTGTGTTGTCTTTCAGGCTATATTGTTCTGGTTTTTAATCGTCACATATTCTCATCAAATAAAGCTCATATCCCTTTTTTACTTCTTATGCCCGCACCATAGGTACAATGGGTAGAGGAAGTATTGTGTTTGAGCACGACCACCGTGGTTTGAGCCCGAAATTCGAAGTTGGGTTTTTAACATAAATACATGTTTTGAGGTTCCTGAAACCGAAAATATTATTTTCAAAAACATGTCTGTATGCGTATGAGCAGACCAACTCCAGAACGGAAAATCACAGGAAAACAACATTTTGTATTTGGGTTAGGTAGGCCTACCTTCTGGGGAAGTGATACGAAAACTGGCGACGACTTTCTCTCATTTTTAATGACATTTGACATGAACAAAATTACATTTTTCGCGATTTTCTGAAAATCGGTTCTAACTGTTATCATTAAAATTTGTATATGGTCTGTTTATGCTAAGAGCTTAAAGTTCTATTTAAAACTTTTTTCGGAAAAAAATTATCTAAAAAAAGTGTGCGTGGAACGCCACGCGACAGAAGTGAAACTTGTTTTATTTTTATTTTTTCAATTTTTGATTATTCGATTTTTTCAATTTTGCATTATTGGACACTTTAATATTGGGTTTTCGGACTTTTTAAATTTTGGATTTTTAAATTTTGGATCTTTGAATTTTTTATTTTTGATCTTTTAAATTTTCGATCTTTGAATGTTTAATTTTTTGATTTTTTAAATTTTGGATTTTTGGATTTTTAAATTTTGGATTTTTAAATTTTAGATTTTATTGTTTATTAAGTGCCAGTATGGTACTTTATGAGATTGTGTGGTGGACGAAAAAATGTCTGTCCGTCTGTCTGTCCGTCTGTCCGTCTGCCTGTCCGTGTGTCTGTACGCACCATAACTCAAATACGCTTTTTCGGATTTTCATGAAACTTGGAAAACACATTTATAATGTCCATGGGAAGAACCCTATTGATATTGAACCAAATCGGTTCACCGGTACCGGAGTAATGCCCAATTTAGTGCCTATTTTAATAGATTATGGCGCCTTTCTAATAGAAAGGCGCCATCACTCAAATACGCTGTATCGGATTTCCATGAAACTTGGTATACCCATTTATGACGTCCATGAGAAGTGCCCTATTGAATTTGAACCTAATCTGTTGACCGGTACCGGAGTAAAACCCAATTTAGTGTCTACTTTAAAGGCGCAATAACTCAAATACGCTTTATCGGATATTTATGAAACTTCGTATACGCATTTATAATGTCCATGGAAAGACGTTTATTGATATTGGACCAAATCGGTTGGCCAGTACCGGAATAATGCCCAATTTAGTGTTGTTATGTTAATATATAAGAAGTCGCGATAACTCAAATATGCTTTATTGGATTTCCCTGAAATTGTGTATACCCATTTATAATGTACGTGGAAAGACGTCTACTGATATTGGACCAAATCGGTAGACCGGTACCGGAGTAAAACCCAATTTAGTGAATATTTTAAAGACGTGGTAACTCAAATACGCTTTACCGGATTTTTATGAAACTTGGTATACACATTTATAATGTCCATGGGAAGACGTCTATTCATAATGGATAAAATCGATTGACCTGTTTCGGAGTAATGCTCAATTTAGTGCCTATTTTATGGTAATATATGTATTCAAAAGAATTTATAAAAAAATGAAAATCAGTTATCTTGACAACATAGCCTATTGTTTTACTGTGATTTTATAAGGCCTTGGAAATTAAAATACAGGTAGCTATGACAAAAAAACATATTAATTGACATGCGCTTATCCAACTAGACCGTTAAAATGACCCAGGTGGCCGAGATGGTAGACCTTTCTTCTTCCGTAAGCCCTGCTTAATGAATAAATCTGGAGCTTAACTTGGAAATCAATTTAAAAAAAACATATTCTGCATATCATAATTGCAGTCATAACTGATTAAACAAAAACATCCTGGCACTTTGTTACATCAGTTTACCTGATTTTATTAAATTTTGGATTTTTTATTTTTAATTTTGATTTTTTTAAATTTTGGAGATTTGGATATTTTAATTAAAATTAAAAATTGGATTTTTTATTTCTTTATTTTTGGATTTTTAGATATTTTAAATTTTGGATCTTTGATTTTTTTTTAATTTTGGAATTTTTGATTCTTTTATTTTGGTTTTTTAAATTTTGGTTCTTTGAAGTTTTTATTTTTTGGATTTTTTAATTTTAGATTATTGATTTTTTAATTTTGGATTTTTAGATTGCCACTCACTGTTTGTAGAGATTCATTCTTGCCTGGTGAACAATAAAACTTTGTATCAGATTTAAACAACTTAATATGTGCTCTTTGCAATACGGCCGCTAACCAAATATCAGAATGTGAAGTGAGAGTGATGTATTGCCCATATTTAGGGCAAAAAAGTTACATGAGTGCATTAATCAAAGTGTACGCACTATTGGTAGCATTGGTAACTTGAATCGATTCACCTAGTCCATTCATTTAGTGTGCTGTAATCGTGTGCTGTATTGACAACAAAACAAACAAAAAATATTATTAAAAAATCCATTAGATTTTATTCATTGAATAGTCTTAATAAATCCTACTCAAGATTAAGAGTTTCATCAGATAAATTTGTTCGAAGTTCGTTCTCGCAAACAGATCGATAAACTCGTAATCTCTCGTGGGTTTACCTATTGATAATTCTGCAGTGCATTCCCAACTAGGCTTCGGATGTTAATGACATGTCATATTTTAATCCTAACCTCCATTCTCGCTGCAAACAATAATTAAACGCGAATTGCACGCTTATTGTCCTAATCGGACCGTTTTTATTTTGCATGAAAGGTCATATTTTAGTCATTTTTATGATCTTGGTCATATTTTGGTCATATTTGTAATTTAACGTCATATTTCAGTTATAAATTCTGTAAAAGAGCACAATTATAATTTAAAAATGGTCTAAATGCACTAAATGGTAAAGTTAAATTTAAAATTTATTTAATTAATTTAATGTTCATGCCCAATTAATAGGTAACTTAATTTTAAAATTAAGGGATACGCATTGTCTACAAAATATTATTTGGAGCCGATGAAGCGAGCAAAGAGAAGCAATTTCTTTAAAATTAGGAGTTCATTACAAGTAAAACTGTAAATCACCTGTAAAATTGCCAAAAAAGTTATTATGTGATTGAATTAATATGATGTAATAATTTAGTGTCATTAAACGTTTTAAATAGGAATATTTATTTTTAGAAAATAGTTCTTTTATTAGGCCTAGGTCATATTTAAGACTGTTTAGTCATATTTTGTCATTTTTAAGGGCATGTTGGCAGTCATATTTTCCAAACTTTTAGGTCATAAACATCCGAACCGTAGTTATAACCAAAGCAGAGCACGCTATTTCTGTTACCTAGGATTACCGTAATCGTCTCCATCAATGAATTCTGCACTGGAAAGGACATGAGCTCTTATATTGCTACTAGAGCAAATTGAGCTTTTTTACTAACTACATGGCGGTCAAGCCGTTATTGTGCGTCATTTGTCAAAACTGCTGCTGGCGGAGCAACATGACCTGGGATTTTCAAGTTTATGTGTTCAATACAGTATGCGAAGCCAGTTTTTTCTTCCATAGAATAGCTTTGACAGTCAAAACAAATGAGGACGCCTATTATTATTATTATTATTATTATTATTATTATTATTATTATTATTATTATTATTATTATTATTATCATTATCATTATTATGCAAGTCGCACACTATTGCAGCTATATTATTTCACTGTTCATATAAGAACTGGACGCTATAAGTATGTTCAATGGGGCTTATAAATAAAAATTAAGATTCAATAGAAAATGTTCTTTGCACAAGAGATTTCATGGTAGACATGTAAGTCAATTCATAAGTTCTCTATAATGGTTATTAAAGTCACAGATTAAAATTAAATAGAAATACAAAAAGATATTTTAATAGGAAATTATCCCCCTTACTGTTTTCTAGGTACAAATCTCTCAACATCTTCAGCAACTCTCAACTCTCTCGTAATATGAGTGCCGATTTGTAAGACGTTGGAGCAGAAGTTTTGTGCAAGAAGCAAGCTAAATATTATGAAAGTGTTAGAAAGGTATCATCCTTCGTTAGAATTTCTAAGAACTAAAAACTACACTTCATCGTATTCTAAAAATCTTTGACAAGGACCTTAAAGCTTTCTCGTTATCAATAATAGGACTTCCATGAAATACAAATTCCACGAGATTCTTAAAGAACATTCGGCTTATACTTTTTGTTTTGATATAAAGATACAGTTTGTATTTGACGATTTCCTAACATTGGTACTGGTTTAATGTAGATAATTAAAAGTTTAAATAATGTAGGTTACATAGAGGTAAATTTTGTGCAGAACGTTTCTTACAGGCTAACAGCCAAAATAGGATGTAATTGTAAGAGATTTGACTTCAGCCTTACAACATTCCTTGTAAAAGCACAATGGCCGCCCGGAGGACCGATTTTTCAAAACTCGCTTTATGCAAAAAACAAAGCGAGTTTTGAAAAGACCACTACATATGCATGAAGCGAGTTTTGCAAAAACAAGCTGTATTCTCTGTGCTATAATTTCGGAATAAAGCAAATTTTGCTAAAGTCGGCTGAATAGGCTTTTAGAGGATGCTAAACAGTATGTATTATCACAATAAAACGATTGGGAAAAAAAATGCATAAAGCGAGTTTTGAAAAAACGGTCAGACGGTATACAGATTTTATCAGTAGCGAATAGACGATTTGTAACTAGACTACAACGAAATAGTCACTGATTGTTACTTTGTGTACAACAATGTTATACAATACTAAATGGTCATGTTCGAAAAAAAAACTATATTTTCTTAGAATTGATAAACTTCATTATTCCAATGAGGGGTATGTATTTGTTAAAAAATATTTCAAACCACCTTATACCCTCATTACATTTAGGCTAGGATGTTACGTAGGAAAATGCCAAAAATATTCGTACAGAATCACAGTGTTTATTTGTATGTTCATAAAATTACTATGAATAATTGATAGAACAATACGATGTATATAAAAGAATCACATGAGAAATCAGATATTATGTCTTACTTTTTTTCAAATTAAAAATTATTTACAGTTGTATGAACAATATTGTTCGTTAATATATTGCAATTTAATTAAAATTTATCTTTGTCTGTTACAATTAAAAATATAAAAAAAAAAAACACATAGAAATGTTTGATTAAAAATATAAGTTTAAAGAACGTACATTTTAGTCAAAATTATTTCACAGTGAAATAATTTTGACTAAAATGTACGTTCTTTAAACTTATATTTTTAATCAAGTGAAATAATTTTGACTAAAATGTACGTTCTTTAAACTTATATTTTTAATCAAACATTTCTATGTTTTTTTTTTTTTTTTTTTTTTTAATAGTAACAGACAAAGATAAATTTTAATTAAATTGCAATATATTAACGAACAATATTGTTCATACAACTGTAAATAATTTTTAATTTTAAAAAAAGTAAGACATAACATCTGATTTCTCATGTGATTCTTTTATATACATCGTATTGTTCTATCAATTATTCATAGTAATTTTATGAACATACAAATAAACACTGTGATTCTGTACGAATGTTTTTGGCATTTTCCTACGTAACATCCTAGCCTAAATGTAATGAGGGTATAAGGTGGTTTGAAATATTTTTTAACAAATATATTTTCTTAATATATTAGTCGAAGTGTACGGAAATATAGAATATAATTATTGACTAAAGAGTAAATTAAAATACCCTAGCAGACAAAAAATAAATATTTCGATGATGAGGCTAATACAAGTCCTGCAAGGTAGAGCAAGTAAAAATACAATGCTCTAAGAAAAATAAATTCGTTAAAGCCCATGATGGGTAAAGTGGAAAAACTGTGCAGTCTGTCTAATACATCACGACATTACGTCACTGAGGCAAAAACTTTAAATTTCATTTGAAGAAAATTCCGTCTAATTTCAAACGACTCTTCGTATTATGTTTCTGAGCAGATAGACATCCGAACTTTTATCAAAGGTAAATTACAAAGGCAGAAGCCGTTAATATTTTCTGTGTCATATTATTCACACCCTATACATGTAAGAGGAAGCTGTGAATATGTCGTGCAGGAATTATCTTTATATATCCCAACAACTTTAGATTACATTGCAATATCTGCTTTTACGACATGCAAGGAAATAAAAACAAAAAAATATAAATCTACTTGCTGACATTTATTGCAAAGTTAATTTACCGTTTCAAAGTTCTAGAAGAGATGCATTTTTACGAGTAACCTTCGCTTCACTCTAGTTTAACTTTATTGTCAGTAATGAAAGTAGTACACAAGAGACTTGAAAATTTAAAATTGACAGAGTAAAGTAATTTTCTCTTTACAACTGTGAAAATTGCTAAACTTTGTCGGTTCAGTAGAAACAATAGATCTCAAACTGTGAGACTTACGTATAATATCAAACTATATTTGCGTCTAAAAATGTTAAAGAAAAACAATGATGAATTTTTTAAACTGTAGGAATTTAAGAGGAGTTAAAATTGTATGATTGTGAGTTTAATAACTACAGCAAATACGAAATTACGTAATAATAAGCATACGAGTTTCATGAAGTTCTGTGCTAATTCTTAACTCTTGTAGTTAAACTACCGTTTCTTGACATGATTTATTATGTGCTAATCTTTTCGTCTACTGATGTCGGAGAGAACATACTTACATTATGTGTTTTAAACCAATCTTAAACTCAAAAAGTTATTAACGAATTTCGTTTTAAGTAAGCTTCATAAATATGTGACTTTTTTTTAAAAGTTTGTGACACAATTGATTAATGTGTTTATACAGACTATTGGTTATGTTTTATTTTGTGTGAGTTGAAGGGTGGGATCTGGACCTAGATCATTTTTGGTTATGGGTTTCAAGAGACTAACAGGTAAAATAGGCCAGTAACGTGAAGGAATAACAAAGGAATATCACAGATATTTTATTTTTCATTATAATCTGAATCCTTACGGCTCTACGTCATTTATAGAATTTTCATTCCACCTTAATTACATAATGGTGTTTTTATGTTGGAGGGTCTTCAAAGAAAATCTGAGGTATTTTGATATAAAACTAGGCAACACTGAAAACTTATTGAACTTGAAATTCTAAACCTTTATTTACTGTTCTTAACTAATAAAATTCTCCAATTAGTTTTTCGAATTAAATGTATAACCTTACACAACGTAAGGATCAAAAGCTAACATTAAATATAGAAATAAATTTATCTCCAACTGAGCTATGGCCTATATTTATAACAACACTTATTTAATTACTATATATGCTAAAATAATCCTAGATTTTTGTATTGGTTAAGCTACATTATAACATAATTATTAGTTCTGTCTGTGTTTATGTACAATAAAGTTAAGTATCCTAATTTCTGGTGATAAAACTTTAATTTTTGGTAGGAGATGAAATCATGAAGGAGATTTTGGATATGTCATTTTGAAGATTTCGACAATTCGTATCCTAGATAATTTAGTGATACAACACAATCTCCTGGATCTAAGTATCGAAGCTCCAATAACGATATAAACTAATGCTCACCAAAATGCAGCTAAATCTATATGTCTATCGAAATAAAATACAAATTAACGGAATAAGATTTAGTGCTAAATTACCCCTTAAATTCGTAAAAAATGACGGAAACTTTAAAATTTCAAGTAAAATTACAGAATAAGTAAATGAAACAAACTGTGGGTCTATCCATCATCATATTTCTGTTTTCTTTGCAGTCCAGAACATGTTTGTATATTTTTTATTGTGTTTTATGTTTGTATATTGTTTGAGAAATTGAATCTCTTGCAATTAAGGATTAAAATAGTAACAACACGTGTCAAATGTATTAAATAATTTCAAAAGTATCATGAGGCCACGTGAAAGTTGGATACTGCAAAAATACAGCCTTTTCACTATTCCCCATAGACCACACATCCCTATTTTAAAATATTTGTTCACGGATCCTCTATAAACCCCTCGTTCTATTCGATTCAATTTTGAAACATCCTATATATGTTCATGAATACATGAAGGATAGATCTGGTAAGATTTATTTCCCATTTTCCCTTCGAAAAACATTGAGATACACGAACCGAGTGCAGAAATTGCTATTCCTCAGGTGCAGTGTGTTTTCCTTTTACAGTGAAAAATGTTCTCATTTTTTATCTAAATCTAAACAATAAAAAAAAGTGGTAACAACGAACACATGGTGGTCACTGTAAGTTATGGGGAGAAATGCGAAGTTTCTATGTAAATGGTATTGGGTTTCACCATCAATCAAACTCATCATGGTGCTATGCTCACGGAATACTCTATCGTATATCACAACACACATTCTCACTCTCTCTCTTTTCGGTCTGTGTCTTTTCTCAACCCTTATACGTTATTTCATACACTGCCTGTAACTGTCTCACCAAACTGATGACCTCACCTGGAACAAAGTTTAGCTATAAATAATATTTTTTATACAGAATAAAGTGCTAGGCCAATATAAAATAAGCTGTACGTGATTTCTATGCAACGGCAAAGTTGGAAATTTGTGTTGTAGACAAGACCTAGGCAAAGTTAGCCTCTTAGTACAATATATTATGTATGACATTCTCTTCATGTAAATTGGTTGTAAAAATGAAGAGAATGTCGTTACCACATCACATCGCATCCCCGAAGATACATAACACAAGTGGGTTATTCAGAGTGGGTGGCTTACAACTACCGTTCAGAGAATTTTTTCGAAAAAAAGTTTCAAATAAAAGTTTTAGCGCTCTGTATAATCACCCCAATTTACAAAATTTAAACAAAATCGATAGGGCAGATTTCCACAAAATCGCGAAAAACGAAATTTTCTTAATGTCAAGTCTCGCCATTCTTTGTGTCACATTCTCAGAAGTTACCTAACCCAAATACAAAATTTTGTTTTCATACGACTTTCCGTTCTGAAGCAAAGCTGTTCACAAGGCACACAAACACACACACACACACATACACACAAGTTTCCGAAAATCGTACTTTAGGATTCAGGGAACCTCAAAGCGTGTATTTATGTTGAAAACTCAACTTCGAATTTGAGTCGAAAACAATACTTCCTCTACTTATAACACCTATGGTACAGACAGAGGAAGTAAAAATGGATTTTTTGCACGACTTAACTAATTAGTGGTACTTACGAATGTTGTTGTCGTGGATCGTAAGTTGACATTCCCACTCGCAATCTTGTTGCTATGTGCGGGAAGTGTTTCCGTGCGGTTATGAATTTGCTTACGGCACATCATAATACAAGCCTTTATGGACAAGGCCCCCCCCCAGGACAAATATTCGGTTCGCATAACAACAAACACATGCGAATCACTTTCTTAAATAAACATCTATCTTCAAGAATGTATATACATAATATTTTCAGGTAATATCACAATTAATATAATTAAATTGATATCAATAATCATCGTGCAAAAAATAGCATGCTATACTCGTGCCGTAAGCGCATAACGGATCTCTGAAATTGAAAAAAAAACTCGGCGCAAGCGCCTCGTTTTTTCAAACTCTTTCCTCGATCCGTATGCATCGCTTACGGCACTTTTAGAATAAGTAGAAAGAAAGAGTAGTACAGGAAATATTGTAAACTTTTGATAACACACCATTTTAAGCTACAATGTAAACTAATTGTGTTTAAAACAACTATTTGCAAAGCATGAATATTACAATACATAATGTGGCATGTTGATAAATTGCTGTTCATAAGTGATGTGAAACACGTAACTTCCTCTGCCTTTAATATACCGTCGTTGCCGGTGAAAAACCTCCTATGTGTCGCGATTGACGAAAATGAGGTTTTGATTCTGTTGGAAAGCTTAGATCGCTCTGCACGTTGTGACAAAAGCTCTTATGTGTATCTCTACCACAGAAAATGTTATTTACGAAAATATCAAACCTCCTATGTGTCAGTGCAGTTCTGCTGCCGTGAAAAATATCCTATGTGCTCACATTATACACATGAGAGGTTTGGTACCAATGCATTTTCGCCAGACTGCCGTGAAATAGCCACCTCTGATGTGTTCAACTATGCACATAAGAGGTTTGGTAAGATTACGTTTACATGCACACAATAGATTTATTACAATATTCATTAATTTATAATTCACAAATATTAATAAATATTTACATGCATAGCCTTTGTGATTCGCTGTCTATGTGTTTTACTGTATAGGCTATAATGTAAATTTCAATTTGTAAATTTATTTCATGAAGTAAATGTACGAGTATATAATTATGTCTGGCTGACAAGATACATTTGACGTATTATGGGCTTCAGAGGGGTTTATGAATAGCCAAGGAATGTGGTTTGTCAGCCCCCCTCTTTATTACTTTGTTTCGATATTTTTTGCTGGTTCTTGGCCTTCAATGTGTTCAAAAATTCCTCTGACCGCAGGGCCATAAATTTTTTTAAGTGAAGACTAGAGACATACTCAAAGTAGTGACCGGGTTGACTTTATAGGATGTAGGTGTGTTTTTCCGTGATGGTACCGTAGTAAAAAGTAAAAAAATAAAAAATTAGCACAATTGGCACTATCGCAAGATTCTTCAGCTGATTGACAGGACAATGGTAAGAAAAATAATTATAACATAATTTAAATAATTCAATCAAATTTCTCAGTTTTTTTTTCATTGTGAATAGTTTTCCGGATTCTAAATAAGATATTTATAGCTATTATTATTAATACTATTATTACTGTTACTATTATCATTACGTTCATCATTAACTAGCGTCATTCGATTTATTTTATTTTACACAAGAGAACTTCATTATTAATTAAGTTGATAGCACCGAAGAAGTTCCTTCGTATAGTTCTGAACCAATAACAATTAATAATGAAGAGCTAATTTATCATATAGCAGGCATGCTGAGTTATCATTTTGACAAAATTAATGCTCGTTTTCTAGTAAATTTTACTACTGCTAATACTAGTACCACTATTATTATTATTGTTACTACTACTTATTTACTTACTTTCTCAATGGCAATAGACAATTCCTCAGCAAGCTAAAGGAATATTATCTATTTTATGGAACCCGAAGGTTCATTGCCGCGCTTATTATACCTGAGCCCGCTATTCAACCCTATTCTGTGCTAACTCCATCCAATCATCCCTCGCAAATCCTACTTCCCCCAAATCCATCCTAATATTGTCCTCTTACCTATGTCTAGGTCTTCCATGTGGTCTTTTCCCTTCGGGTCTACTACTACTATTGTCAATGCTAGAGCTACAAATTTCTGGTTACTATTATTTTATTACTAATTATCAAATTAATATTTATCCGTTTAATTATTTTACACAGAAGACTTTAATATAGGAAAAAGCTGATAGCATTAAGTAAGTTTCTTCGTATAATAATAATTCAAATTTAATAATTTACAAGTGTTAAAACTAGTTATAGGTCGTGATTATCATGCTTTTTAAGACAATTTGAGGGTGAAACCAGACAAAGAGAAAAGTTGAAAAGTGTTAATCTGGAAGATGTGATTATAGATTTTGTGATCTTGTTATTGACAATGCTTTCAGCCACTTGGAGGACTGAATAAAAGTAACGATTAAATAAATAAAGTTTATTTTAATGTATAAGTTAATTCTCCTTAAATTGTTCTGCGGAATGAACATGTTTTAATATCAGACTTGTTAACATTTCATGGAACAAAATCTCCTATGTGTCACTTTCGTGGAAGGGAAAAATCTCCTATGTGCATGAAAAATAATAAAAAGTCAACAATATTCAAGTAATACACAATTACATCACAGAACATTTATAAATGTATATCTAATTATACATTAGAGAACACTGTTGCAAAATATATCTAAAAAATTCAATTACCTCTGTTGAATGCAGTTTTTTATCCCTCCTGTAAAATTTCATTTTTTGCACATAAGAGGTTTTTCACCGGCAACGACGATACTCTAATATAGAGTAATACAGCAACACGGCTGCATTGCATAAGTGCGCATACAGTTGCCTCAGCTTCATTGAAGTTGCATTCTTCGCCAACCAATGGAACAATGCCCTTACGTTAAATATCACTAGTATCCATGCGGAGAATGGGCTGTGTTGCTACTTATAACTTAAATCCCTATAATATAGAGCCACATGGCTGACTGACTCACTCGCTCACTGACATTAATGTTTGCTCACTTCCAAATGAGCTAGAAACTTGAAATTTGGTACACATATAGCTTTTAGGCTGTAAACCACGGGAAAATTTAAAAAAATTATTTTTTAAATTATAAGCCTTAAAAACCCCCGAAAAAGTGCTCACTCACTGACATTAATGTTTGCCCACTTCCAGATGAGTTAGAAACTTGAAATTTGGTACACATATAGATTTTAGGCTGTAAACTACAGGAAAATTTCAAAAAGTGTTTTTTTTAATTTTTAGCCCTAAAAAGCCCCGAAAAAGGGCTTACTCACTGACATTAATGTTTGCCCACTTCCAGATGAGCTTGAAAGTTGAAATTTGGTACACATATATCTTTTAGGCTGTAATCCACAGGAAAATTCCAAAAACCTTTCCCGAGAACCTCAGCGGGGGTTTGGGGACGGAGCCCTCAATGAGGGAAGCGAGTATTTATATAAAATGAAAAGTGTAGTTCTTTCTTATGTTTGTTTGAAGCGTTTGTACATGTGCGGCAATTACTCCTACATCTGGGTGCTGCACGTAATCTACGGGCGGTATGCAGGCGTTCCTTCTAACCGGTGTTTCCTTGAATAGAATGGAGTTTCTTTGGTGAGACCAAGGTGTTAAAAACAGTGTGGTAACACCTTCAACAAATGCAGCTATAGTCATTTAGTTTAAAGGAAACTAACGATAAATGCACGAAAAGAATTTTCAACATAGAACTTAAGTATGATATGCAGAAATGGTTGGCAATGCTCGAAGCGGAAAATATTGTGAAATTTTATTTCTTCTCCTGTATAAAAGCTAGCTATTGATTGGACAACGGTTGCCTGCTTTATCAGCAATCAGATAACTTTTTTAAGAAACAAATCTCTGTTGAAAATGTCGTGTAGAAATGTCGTTTTCTTTGTAAGTATACATTTTGTGTTTTTTATTCCAGCCAAGTTTGACGTCAAACCATTCGTTATGATTTAGAGATTGTGAGTGCTGATTATTATCAGAATGGCTGTGGCAAAATGAACATACCAGCACTTTCAAACTGATATCATATGTTACGCAGATCATATGGTTATCGTCGCAGAGACAGAAGATTGCTTGCAATTCTTGCTGCACAGCTTTGACGTAACTTCTAAAAAATATAGTATAGAAATAAACACGAATAAAATCAAATGTATGACTGTCTCGAAAGAACCAATAAGATGTACAGGTAGGGGAAAAAAATCGAGTTGCCGATATGAGCCACTGCGCATGCCTAGCGGCATTCACAGGATAGCAGGGAATGTACTGAAATTTGTTCTATTATCTATAGAATATGGTTTCGAATCGTATTGTTTATAACTGAATATATTAATTATTAATAGTATTATAAAATACTAACAGAAATTATTTAAATTCAGCTACAAGAGTCGGTCCGCTTTTATCCCCCCTACCTGTACATTATAAGCAGAACGAGAAATGACTGAACAGGTATCAGAAGTAAAATGATTGGAAACTTACTTTCTCTATTTACTTACTCGATGGCAAAAGACAATAATTCCTAAATAAGCTGAAAAATATTGTCTATTTTATGGAACCCATTCATTACCACGCTTACCTGAGCCCGTCATTCAATCTTATTTTATCTCTCACAAATCCTAATTCCCTTAAATATATCCTATAATTGTCCTCCCACCTACGTCTAGGTCTTCCAAGTGGTATTTTTCCTTCGGGTCTCGCAGTCAATATTTTTTAGATATGTTTTCCCTCCCCAACGCGCGCAACATGACCAGCCCATTTCATCCTCGTGATTTATTACTCGTAATATATACGGTGAAGCTCGTCATTATGGAGTTTCCTCCAATCCCCGCTTTCATCTCTCTTAGGTTCGAAAATTTTCCTAAGCACCCTGTTCTCGAACACTCTTAGATTATGTTCTTCCTGAAGAGTAAGAGACCATGTCCCACATCCATAAGTCATAATTAAACCTGGGATTTTAAGGCAAATGCTTATGATGTTCCTTATGAAATGACATGAATTTTTTTAATTTAACATTTCATGATATATCACTTATATTTATAGAGTTTTATAGTTCCCTAAAATGCCTCTTTGGACCTTTGGAGCCTATTTTTACTATTTTACTGCCTAAAATGCATATTTTCTATATTTAAAATAAAATGAAACTTCTATAACTTTTACAATCATTTAATGGACATCCCTGAATGAAGAGCAGAACAACAGAGGGTGGGTTTTTCACAGAAACTTGATTTTCCCGAATAATTGTTGCCAAAGGAATGCTGACTGACGGGGAGGATTCGCTCAAAACAGCAAGTAGCAGGTATATATGGTAAGAAGGGACATAATGTGTCAATTTTTCACAAAATCCAAAACTGTTTTTGATAAAAGTATTTTAAATTCTGTCTTAATTTTGCGATTATTTCAGTTTAGGATAGGTAGGCCTATAACACTTTTTTACAGTAAAAAAAATCACGTTACAGTTTAAGAGCATATTGTAGTATTTTAAAGTCTATTTTCTGTCTATTTACACAATTTTAAAGCCTATTTTAAGTGCCTATTTTATCTTTTAAAAGCCTATTTACTTGTTTTAAAAGCCTATTCTAGGTGCCTAAAACTATTTTTAGAGCCTAAAATCCCAGGTCTAGTTATAATTCAACCGACTGGATAATTTATTGTCATATGAACTATAAATACTTGGGAAAAGAAAAATAAGAAGAACTAATGTGAAGAAGAAAGCTGATAAGGCAGCAAAAATATCAGGACGTGTGAAGGATATTATCTGGCGCAAACCATTGATTCACAGTAGGAAGTAAAGTAGAAATATATACAAGAGTTCGACGAATTTTGACAATTGCATCAGAAACCAGGGCTGATACAGTAAAAACTAAACAAACAGCAAACACACGTGAAATTAAAATATTGGGTTTATTCAAGTTAAAGACATTTTTTGACCGGATAAGTAATACAGAAATTAGGGAAAATAATAAAATTCATGATATGAAATGTATTAAAGATAGAAGAAAATACTGGAAAGAACACAGTAGACTATGACATAGTTAGAATGGTGGAGGATCGGCTGGTGAGAAGAGCTAAGAAGATAGGCCCATAGATGGAATGAGGGAAAGAAGGTTACTAAAGAGTAATATAGGTAATATAACGAGAGGTACAGATAAATTCACGAGTAAAGTGCTGTGTGCGGTTATTACCGGACCTAAACCTTTCGTGAACCGGCTATCTGTTTTTTTTTTATTTTTTAGATTAAACTCTGTGGAACCAGTGACGCCACTACTAACATTTAGCATTCTTAATATTGTTATTTAATATTATACGAGACTTAAAATGCTTTACTCCTTTTGTTAATATGCAGCTTATATATAGGCCTTCGCATTGTGATCAATGATTAATTATTGTTTTTGATCAAAGAAGCTACAGGTATGAAATTGTTTTGAGTGTTCAGTTTTTGTAAAAAAAAAAAAAAAAAAAAAAACAATTGCACGTAAGTGTGATCAAATGAATTTGATTAAAATAAATTTGATTAAAATAAAACGATAGACAATTGGGATTGGTGGAAATTTCACATATTCTTATACGCGTTTGGTCATTAATTCATGGGGTAAACAGTCAGAATAAGACACTTGAACGGGGCAACAAACAGGATACATATCCGACATTGAAAGAAGAACAAGGAGGAGATCAAACTGACAGTTTCAATAGATAGTTGAATGTTAAATTGAACCATATGAAAAATAGATAATTATAAAAGTGGTATAATAGATAAGTGAATTATGTAGTGTTTGCCATATCTTAACAACGGCAGAAATAATTGTTTCAAAATTTGTTAAACTCTTTTAATTTTCAGAACGAGACATAGTATTCCCATAATCCTGAGATAAGATTTTGTAGGCTTCTTGTTGTTTACACATAAGAAGTGTGAGAGAGGTCGCGATATTGCTGCCCCCTGGCGGGTGATTTCGAAGCAATCAGCCTCCTGATTGTGTGGTAACGGTCAGAAGAATAGGCTTTTTATCTCCCGGTCCAATCACAAAGTGTCCAATCTAAGAAATTGCTTTGTCGTCGGCATTAAGGTTCAAAATCAAGCCCTGATGGCCACAAATGGAGTGAGAATGTGCTTCCTCAAACAACTATGCTATTATGGTCTTCTTTTGCTCATCAATGGATCATCTCGGAGGTGGTTTCTAATTAGGCTGACCAAGCACGTTTGAAAAATAATGCATTTTCTGGAATAATGCACTCAGATATGTACAACGCTTTAAGTATAGCATATAGTTTATTTACTAATTTCATCTTAATTACTTGGATAAATTAGAGGGTGAAACGAAAAAAAGTAGAAGTAGAAGAAGAAGAAGAAGAAGAAGAAGAACAGAATAGCTTTATTGGCCCGGATTAATTACACACTGCATGTAAAATGTCCATAATATGGGATAATTCAATTAGGCGGGCTTAAAACAATCTGAAATAATTACATTCCTGAAATCACAGAATATTGTTTCTGATAATTTTAAGAGAAAAATTCCTCTGACACTGAGACCCGAACCCTTGACTTTCGGTTTTCCGTACCGATGTTCTACCAACTAAATTAATGTGCAAAGCTGTATTCGAAGTAAATTTCTTTCAGTCAATAATGAAAGGGTAATCATCCATAGAAAAATTATTCCATCTGGCGCTGTAAATCGAACTCTGGTTAGCTCAGTTGGTAGAGCAGCGACACGTATAACCGAATATCATGGTTCGAGTCCCAGTGTGAAAGTAATTTCTCTATTTTCTTAAATAATGTTATTAAAATTAATTATTAATTATCTGTGCACCTATTAAGCAATCTTACTAAGAACATTGAACTAGCATTAACATAATAATTAACAAATTTTTTCAAAATAATTAAGAAAATTTTCCCAATTTATTAAACTCGAATTCTCTCGTGAGAACTATAATAAACATAATGGGATGAAATCATAAAATTAGTAATGAATTAAACAAAGAAATAAATAATAACTTTTTTAATAATCTGCTTCACATATTAAAGTCCATTCCATCCATACCCAAATTCTTAGATCTATCAGAAGGTACAGGCCAATTGAAAGATCTAGTTTCCTCATCGGAGATCGAACCCGCGATCTTCCGGTTGATAGCACAGTGCCTCAACAAACAGCACCAGGGCGTGCTCTCCATGAATCTTAGTAGACATCTACAATCATGTAGAAGTAATAAATTTCAACTTGATTTTCGAATTTGTGCTGATTTTAATAACACATAAATATTGCCTGCACGTAAATCATTAATATATAACATGCTGGCGATTTTACTTTTATGGTTCCGACATTATATTCCACATAGAAATTGGAAATAGGGTTAACTGTTCCAAAATATTCCAGTTGGGAATATGCAAGCTGTTCAGCAAGCAGGTGCGCAATTAAAATGGCTAGATTAAAGGGCAATTTTATTACTCTAGCACCAGATGGAGTCCAATTCGCCAGTTTTATGAACAATTAAAACGTGTTTGACATAAAGCGATATCCCGATTACTTCAGAGAAAATTCTCTAGCTCACATCCTACAGCTACTCAGTATGCAGATTGTGCAATGCTGCTAACGTATTTTAGTGGCAAGGAAGACTATCCAAGATTAAGATTAAATTAAGAAATGTAAAAATTAAAATTAAGGTAAGTTCATCTCCGAGTTACGTTATTATTATTATTATTATTATTATTATTATTATTATTATTATTATTAGTAGTATTGTTAGTTATTTATAATAATTATATTGCTAATAATCATAACTAAGGGGGGCAATGCATTTGATGACTTTTACATTGTTTTATATAAAACTATTAAAAAATTTATTGTATCACCATTTAAAAATTGTTGAATGAAGATGTTTTTAAAGCATTTTTATATTGCATTATTTGCTATTTTAAAGAAAAAAAGTTATTTCCAATCATATTTGGTCATTTTTACATTTGCACAAATTTGAAGTTTTCCCCCTAATTTAATTGTTCAATGAAGCGTCATAAACTTTTTTCACAAGGAACACAGTGCTTCTGCTGCAATCAAAACTTCATAGGCACTATTAGCTAATTTAAAAAAATGTAAGTGTGCTTTCCAAAGAAATTTCGAGTTCCTTCTCGATGCCATAACTAACTACTCTTGAAAAATCGCAAGTAAAATTGGTGTACTGAAAATTAAGATGTTAGAGAACAAACACTTTCAATTGGTAAGGCCCTGTTAGGTAATATTTCTCTTGCTGACTGTGAATTCATGCAGGAGACATTGCAATCAAAACATATTATTTTTCAGGAGAGACTTATATTTACACATTTATCATTTTAATTTTTTTTACTTATACTCTTTTACCTTGACAGTCTTCTTCTGGACTGTTAAGGCAAAAGAGGATAAGTAACAAAAAAATTCAGAAGAGACATGTTTTTTACACAGTGTAATTTACTTATCTAATTTTCACAATTCTTTACTTATACTCTTTTGCGTTAAGAGTCCAGATTTATGGTAGACTATAAGTAGAGAAAGTGAAAGAAAAAAGACAGATAGATCTGCCACGTTTAGACATACAAACATAAGTATAACGTTAAAATACGTATCGATCTGGTTGGACAAAATTCTGTGGGGAACGTCCATGGGAAATGTGTGCGTGGTAAATAATATTAAAGCAAATTTAAAGGGATTTTAAAACAGCCTACGGAAAAAATTCTATTTCTGACCTGTATCGATTCGCGTAAGACGTATTCAATTTGGAAAGCCTTTCATTAGCATATTTCAATGAGGGTTTATACAAACCAAGCCTTGTTGGCTATAGAAAGTTGTGATTAGTCAAGCACTTTGTACGTATGGAATGAATTTCAACCTGAATGTTTCGGAATTCCCTCGCATCCATATCATAAAATATTTGGATTCCATTTTCCGAGAAGAGCCGACTGTTCTTATAAACCTCGCTATCAAATGTAGGGCTCCGTGCAAACATTATATAAATTTTAATTTTAATTTTCAGTCAAAGATACTGTGAAATGATCTCCCTCAATCAGCTTTTTATGTTTTCAGAAATTCTTCGCTCGCATTTGAATCATGTCCGAGAGTCGTAGTCTATAAATTATCTGCCTCTCTAACGTCTACAAAGTAAGCATACGAATCGTTAATGTCCGATTTGATTAATGACATAAAAGGCTGGCGTTGTCTTTTCTAGGAATTCACATCAAATCACAGGATTTTACATCGTTAATTTAATAACTACTTCTTCAGAAACTTTTTCCTATTTAGATTCAGTTAAATACAAGGATTTAAAATACAGCTACGGTTTGTAGAATTTGAATACATACGGGATAAGCTAAAATCTATACTATTTATCACAACGTTTTATATTTCTATTCTACTCAATCTCGAAGGTTCATAGTGACAAACGTTGATCTACAACTTGCCGGGGAAAAGCAGAGAGAAAATTACGAGGGATCAGCGATGGATTACTGTAGTAAAGTAGAGAGGTTAATTATTATGTGCCGATGAAGCTTCTATGCAACATGTATTGTAAACATCCAATCTAGCAGTTAACTTGACAGTACAACATCTTTCTTTAAGCAAGCCTAGACTGCATGATGACTAGGACTCGGAAGTTAGGCAAAATGCCTTTTCTATTTAGATGGATATATTAAAGACTTAAATAGAGATATACGTGTTTCCGTACACTTAGGGTCGGTAGGCCAGATTTTACTTAGCCTTTTTTGTGGCTATTTTGGCGTCTGTTGCATATTTTAAAGTTTAACGCTTTTTTTTGCCTGTTTCGGTAATGACTTTTTTATGATTATTTAACCATTTTAAAAAGCACATGAAGAATTTCTATGCGTGAAAGTGGAAAAAAAGGTTACCCAAATAATTTACTACCCATTGTAGTAATGTATTTTCCATTAAGATGGGGTAATGTCTTTTGGTTCACCGTATATATGTATGTGTATGTGGGTGTATGAGCATACATACCTGCTGTTTCGTATGTAGGCCTACTATTTTGATAATCGGTAAAAAAAAAAGTTAAAAGGCGGAATATACTCTAAACACATTTTCCGTCTTTTTCCCTCCGTTGCGTCACTGGAGAGTTGAGTAAAATATCGATACTGACATTACAGAGCCGAAGCTTTCACTTCACCTCCTGCCTTTTCCTCTGGATGCCAGATTCCATTATATTGTAAAGCTCTGTTCATTTCCGATAGTAAATCTGCTCAGAGAGAAGTTTATTTTAATAAAACAATTTGTCAGTTTCCGTGGGAAATTTTCAACTCAATTTCCGCTAGTCATTTATTGCAACGCTTCTGTCTAAACTGAGGAACAGTAACCGGTATAAGAATTTTCCTCTGAGTATTACCACAGAATGAAATTCATTGCCTTCTGAAATCTTCCCTGCATTCTACTGTTTGTTTCGCAAAGCAAGTCGTTGTAACGTGTCTTGTTGTGAATATAATTTGAATTATTTATTTCCTATTGTCAAAGATAATGATATGAAGTAACCATATAAACCTGGTTCTTTAGTTCTTGAGCTGACGATTAATGATTGGAGCACGTGGTACCATCACAAAACTATTGTTTGACTTCTCCGAAAAGTTCGCCCAGCACAAAGCCATCCTTGTAGAAATATCACTGGTGGAACTGAAAGGGTCTATTGCCTTTTTTCGCAATCATACCTGTGGATCATGACTTCTAATTTTAAGTTATCTATATACTAATTGTTAAAGCTTCACTATTAATTTAATCTGTTTTCTTTTACTGTTTTCATATATATTTGTTGTTGGTACTCTTTGTCATTGGCAACCTGCAGGTGTTGCAGGAAGAACTAAAATACATAAATACAAATAACCTGACTAAAAGAACAACAAATACAGTTCATTTGTATGGTGATACGAACTATACAGCACACAATGCGCAAACATTTTGAAAGATTGGCCTACAGCAATATAACGAAAAATAAATCCTACATAAATTAAAATTCTAGAATACTAGAAAGCAGGAAGATGGAAAATATACGAAAAATGAGATGTTATACTCCAACAAATGGAAAATAAAAAGTAAGCCTTATAGGGTGACAGGACTATAATTCACTTAAGAGTGTTTTCTTTAGGATACAGGTAACTAAAGTGTCAAATGGTATTTTCATATTTAACTAATACAGTGAGTCCCACGCAAGAGTTGGCCAATGACGCGGGTTTATGCGTCGCGGCTGGCACAGCTCCAACTCCCGAGCGATCGGGTGAAATATCTACGCAAATATTGCCGCGGTTGGTGTAATGATTCAGGTACTCACATTTACAGTTAAAATTACAACGAAAATAACCATGTACGTCATCACAAGAGATGTTTGAAATGTTCTCCTCTTGCATAAGCACAACACTGACACCTTTTTAAGAGAATTTTCTTTCACGCGCCTAAGTTCAGCTTCCGAGATAGAGTTAATTTCTCTTGTGATATTGTCTTTAAGTTCTTCTTGTGTATGGGAAATTGACCTATACACTTTATTTTTCAAGTTTCCCCATAAATAATATTAACATACTGATAGAAGAACTTGATGACAATATCACATAGGCATATCACAAGAGAAAGTAACTCTGTCTCGGAAGCTGAACTTACGCTCGTGAAAGAACATGTCCTAAAAAGGTGCCAGTATTGTCTGGATGCAAGAGGAGAACATTTCCATCATCTCTTGTGATGAAGTACGTGGTTATTTTCATTGTAATTTTAACTGAAAATGTGATAACCTGAATCATTACAACGACCGCGGCATTATTAGCGTAGAAATTTCACCCGATCGCTCGGGAGTTGGAGCTGTGCCAGGCGCTACGCAGAAACCCGTGTCATTGGCCAACTCTTGCGTGGGACTCACTGTAGTTTAGATAAACAGAGAATAATTTGTGCGTGATTTTCAAACCCCATCTATTTTAAAAATATTGGGTATCAGTTTTCGAAATTAGGTTATAAAAGGCAAGGAGTAAGATGAGGAAATTATCTCTCTATAATATTTTCGAAAAATGTTCTATTTTAGTATTTTTGTTGAAAATTATAGTAACAGATGAATCAATTAATTATGAAAAATCCTCTATCGTAAATCCGGCAACTATGTACAGGTAGGGGGGAAAAGCGGACCAACTCTGGTAAGGAAAAAAAAGCGGACCGACTCTTGTAGCTGATATCAGAGCCTTGTTCACACCAATGTCGATGCGTATTCCTTATTCGAAATGGGCTAAGTTAACAGTCTACACTGGAACAAATCTCAATACATTCCCTGCTATCCTGTGAATGCCGCTAGGCATGCGCATTGGCTCATATCGGCAACTTAGATATTTTAATCGGTCCGTTTTCCCCCTACCTGTACACTTCGCACATACACTGCTTAGTTTGCTTCTGCACTTTGCCTTCCAATACATTGGCTTTTATGCGAGTCAACAGAGAATACAGTTGTCTCATATTTAAGTGTAAAGTGCTGGTCTCTGCATACAACAGCACATTAATCATGGACGATGCGAAAATTTAGGTATGTTTTCTTGGGTATGATTCTAGTTTATGTGAAATCAAGACAGAAATCCCACGAATCAATGAGGCTTTATGGGGAGATTATTCTTTTTCTCAAAACCATAAAACATTACTGTTCAAAATTAAAGTGTAAATATACTTAATTTCTAGCAGGGGCATTCGATAAACTGTGGTCGTGTTAAAGAATTCATTTTAATAGTTATTACGCAGATTATTTTCATTGCATATAATTTCAGCTTTTCTTATGGTATGATTATGAGTTTTTATCCATAAATGACCAATTAAAAATAACCATAAGTTATTCTTATAACTCTGAGTACTCCATGATGTTTGCTTATTCGTAAATGAGAACTTCAGTACGCTTAGTATGAGAAACGTTAGGAAAGGCTATGATCTGCTATTCACCTGGTATTGTATTATTATTCGTCACTGAAATGTCGTCAAGTGCTCCTGAAACACATTGCATTACGCTTTCCTGAAGTACCTCGCGTCTGAAAAGATGCAATATATCCAGTTCCAATATTTCATAAATGCCATATTTTTTAATAATCTTTCTAGATAGAGAAAGGTACGCTACGTTTCATTAATATCAATAACCAGTTTTATTTATTTCACATATAACCCCTTTCGACCTATATAATGAGACAAAAGTAAACAAGGTAATTCGAAGAAAATAAAATTACAGTTTAAATTAAATAATAGGATAAAAGAAATAAAGACAAAAGAAAATAAAATGTAATAAAAGAACATGAAATAATGAAAAGAAAGGTAGAAGGAATCGTAAATGAAGAATAAAACGATACGACCTATCGAATGAGAGAAAAGGGAAGAAAAACAACTGCAGTAGACAGAAGAAGAAAGGATAAGTTTAAATGTAAGGAAATAAGCAAAACTGAATTCTGAAATAAAACTAAAAAAGAAAAGGAAAGAAGTAAAAACGAAAGAAATAAAAAAGAAAAGTTAGAAAAATAAATAAATGAATGAATGGAGATATAAGATAGGAAGAAGAATGGAAAAAATGAAATACAATTTAAGAGAAAAATAACCACATAAGTTAATTCTCTTAAAATATAGTAAAAATAATTATATGGACATCAAACGAAACGACAGAAGGTTAGAACTATCAAAGAAAAAATAATAGAATGTAAATTACGGAAAAAATATAAAGCTAACTAAGCAATAATAAATACATCAGGAATAAGGATAGAAGGAAAACAAATGATCTTAATAACAACTATTACAGTGCGGAGTAGAAACAAAGGAAAAGAGAAAACGTTAATTGAAAGAGAAACGAATGAAAAGTAAACATACAGCAACTAATTGAAAAGGAGAAATTCTGAAAGACGCTTGCACTATAAAGAAAATATTAAAGTGGTGAACTAATGCTTGCATTAAGTCCAAATATCAATGACTTATTTACAATTCAAACAACCACACAAGTATGACGAGAACACACAATGAACAGCTGGAGGTATGTTGAATGCCAGCCAAACAATTTATACCTCCCCTCTATGAACCAATATTCTTTCACATGCCACAGTACAGCACATATTTATTGTGTACAAGTCTCAAGTGAAATGCTAGTGCAGCTTTCAATTTCCCAGGAATTCACGGTACAAAGGACTGAACTCTATTTGAAAGCTGTTTGCAACAGCATTATTGAAGGGGATTAGCGGTAAAAAAATCTATTGGTATGTAAGTGTAACTTCTGATATTTGCTTACTGCTACAGGAATATAGCCTGAATACATTTATTGTGACTACTTAGGGAATGCTCGCTGAATTAAGCATGTAATGAATATTATTAAAACCATGATAATAATTAAACAAATCGCTGTTAATGTCATTGTAATTGAGGTAGTCTATGAAGAGAGAATCGATATATAAAAGGCTTTGTCCTGACTGACTCACTGACTGACTGACTGACAGGAATCAACGTAGAGCCTAAACTACAACAGGTAGAGACTTGGAATTTTGACAGTACCTTCGTTTCATAATGTAGGTGCTCACTAAGAAAGGAAGTTACCAAATTTTGATTTTAAATGCCAAAAATTAAATGTTTTTGAGAATACTTAATCCCTTTTTACACAGAATTATAAAACCCAAATCACAGAACATATTGTTGCTAATGGTATCAGATGGCTTTGGAAAAAAAAAAGAAATGCAAGTTTGACAAATAAGAGAAGGTATCAATTTATAATTCATGTTATAAATAAATATTAAAGAATGTAATCCACGAAAATAATTCAGTCACATAACTTTTCTCTACCCTGGACATAGAGAAAACAATACGAGGTATGGTAATATGGTATATTATTATATCGCAGGTTTTTGGAGAGAGAAGTATGAAAGTGATATTGCTTTCTGTTTAATTTCATCCCCAAAACAGTTTTATGGTAACATGAGAGGAAGAAATAAAATTTTCCGCCTCGGTATTACAATTTTATGTTACAGGAATTTCTGTTTCTTCTTATTTGAACCCTTACCAGGCTTGCTGTGTACAAGCGATGCGATGCAGAATTCTACATCCTCTATGAGCCATAAAGAACTATATCAAGCGTTTTCTGAGGGAATAGTTTTAGTGTAATAAGTCGTTCTTCCTATTTCAGATTATAAATACCTATATAAGGACCTAGAATTTAAAAATCGAAAGTCCTTCATAAGTTCATTTCCAATTACAAAATAAAAAAACCCTAGCGACGCCGGGTCTTTTAAGCTAGTTTTATTATATGAGAGAAAGTCGTTAAGTAAGTCACAAAAGATAAAAAAAAATCTGATGTGAAAGTCACATAACTTCCTCTGCCCAAATAAAAGTTAGCAGTATTCACATATCCTTGTACAAAATCGCAAGACACAATTTTACGCTAATTATCCTATAAATACCTCTTCTTTCAATGAAGCGACTAAAAGCGCAGTCTATATAACAAACTTAAAAAAAAAAAAAAGAACAAATGACTGCAGACGTTTATTGAACTTTCTGCCGTAAAATATAATTTCCGAAATGTATCGAATATTTCCCTCAGATACATCTTTACTCTATGCATGGCCAACAATACATCTTTCTCACTTCACATTCTTATATAGAATAAGAGGCCGTGAAAGAGCGCGAATTCAGTTGTTCATCACGTAAGACAAACTTTCTACAAACAGTGGGTGAACAGTGGGTGGCTTGTAACTACCCTCAGAGAATTTTCTCGAAAAAATGTTTCAAATAAAAGTTTTAGCTCTTAGTATAAGCAACCCATGTGCAAAATTTAAAGAAAATCGTTAGAGCCGTTTTCGAGAAAATCGCGAAAAACGAAAATTTCTTCATGTAAAGTCCCCTTAAAAATAAGAGAAAATAGTCGCCAATCTTATCCTCACATCTTCAGAAGGTACCTGACCCAAATACGAAATTTTGTTTTCATACGATTTTCCGTTTTGGAGCTAGCTTCTTCACAGATATTCCACACAGACACACACACACAGACACACTGACACACAGACACACTGACACACAGACATGTTTCCAAAAATAGTATTTTTGGATTCAGGGGGCCTTGAAACGTGTATATATGCTAAAAACTCAACTTCGAATTTTGGGGTCGAAAACAATACTTCCTCTACCTATAGTACCTATGGTACGGGCAGAGGAAGTAATAATTTACCATGATAATCACATGGATTTTTTTTTATTTTTCCATATAATCTCCAGCAATGTTGATGCACTCATCTCATCTTTTTATCAGAGCCCCAATTCCAGCTGCATAAAATTATTTGGGTTGCTGTCGCATCCACAGTAGGACTTTATGTTGAACTCGGGATACAATTCAACAATTTCGTTGGGAAGTGCTACAGCATCCACCTTACAGCCCAGACTTAGTCCCAAGCGATTTTCATTTGTTTGGTCCACATCTTGGCCTCGTGGCCACCCAAATTTACTAGTAGGCTCTTTGTAATAACTCATTTGTGCAGCATATGCTTGTATTGTTCGGCTCTTATCTCAATGTATCCTGCATTTTTGCCTTTGAAATTGAGGAAACCATGCAAATCTCAAGTTATTATTATTATTATTATTATTATTATTATATCTCGGTAAAACCATTGAACGTAAGGATCGACCCTGATGCTTTCCGTTCTAGATACTAGTTAAGTTTTATGAAAATGTAATAAATAAAAATTATCTCTATAATTTACTTTTTTCTGTGCTAGCCTTTAACACGTACATGCGAGAAAGTTTGTGCAACACATTTTGCACATTTATTTAAATTCTTATCCTAATTATTATTTCGCATGTAGTTAGAAATTGACCTGCTTTTGGCACTTGAAAGCGGTTCTACGTCTACTTTCTACTGTCTACTGTCTACACATAAATTTTAAGGTAGCCTGTTTAATTTCCTTATCATATGTAGTGCATCAGATTTTCCTGTTACAGAACTTTATGAGGTCAGTAAGGAAACGCCGGCTGGTAACACAGAATATAACAATATAGACGCGTTAATTATACATAACAATGGTCTATTAGCATGTCTATAGGGAGTTACATGTCGCTGTCAGGTAGACAACCACCTAATTTACCGTATCAAATCAAATTCCCCAGCATCCCTTATGGGTGCTCGTTGCTGAAACATCTTTCCTTAAAAGTAGTTTAGGCGAGAATTTTATAAAGTAACAGTGGTGAAGAACTGCATGAATTCGTACAATTAAGAGAAAATCTGATATATTATAATGATTGAATCTGATTAAAAAATGTATGTTGTATAAAGTAATGTGCTTTCATATTGTTCACTGGCAGAATATGACGTATTAATCACCGCACGTTGATGCCTTATGTGTCCACTAACTAGCTGACATTTTATCAGATAAAATTGCATCCTTGCGATCCGAGGAAGCATATTTTAAGATAAACGACCGTGATTGGTTGATATCCGAGTCATTGCTAAACGTTATTGGTCAATATCAAACACGCGTCTTATGAATGGAATAGTCTATGGAAGTCTACCCACAGTCATAGGAAGGATACTTAAGACCCAATTTTGGTGATAAAACGATGTGATATAATTAGGTACTTATTTATAAAGCAAAGTCTTTTTTTTACAATGAATGTAATACGGTACTACATGATTTTCTCTCTATTATAAACCCTTATTACGATCTCACTGTTTTTTCTCTCTCTCTTTACTATGGCTTTTGGCTTATTATGCCAATCTAGGTGGTTTAATCTCAACGTTTTGTGTAACAATTTGTCTAATCCACATCTGTTTTTCCTTATATTGTCTCTATATTTATGGCATTTAGGAAGTCTATGAAACTTTTCGTATGGTCAAGCATTAGTTTAGTTTTTATAAAAGACCATTTTCCTTTTCTGCTTAGCATATCACTTATAAACTTTGCTCTCTCAGTTTCTAGTTTTGAACACTCAAATAGAACGTGGTCCACTGTTTGCACTTCGGTTGCACACGAGCAGGAAGGATTGTCTTTTATTTTGAACCTGTAATAATAAGAAAGTTGTACAACACTGCTATATTCAGAGTAATGAGTGTAAACAGCTGCTTATGAAATTGTACAAATCAATGGGTAATCCACATTAACAGGAGAATAGTATAATACAGTTTTCTTACCACCTGCATGAAAAATTACTCACAGTGTAAATAGGCAGATAGTTCTTTTTTCGTTTCAATTTTGCCTGAAAATATCTTGGACGACGCGTGGTCATCATACTACCTGAATCTGCCTTCGAGCAGAATACTCATTATCATCATCACTCAGTTATGTTTCGACATTTTTCCATTGTTATGAGAGAAAAATCTTTATGGAGCAAGATATTTTGCACAGCAACTCTTACAGTACCTCTACGGTAAAGGATATCTCTAATGTATCGCAAATTTACGACTTTTACCTTAAACTTTATATCTAAAGGCAAGTAGCCTAACCTGTAGTCGGATGAATTTATGTTGAGTGAACCAGTGAATTAAGACTTACGAACATCATCACGCAAGGCTGGGAAATTACATCAGCGGGCTAAACGGGCTCTGAGTTCGCTGTCAGATATCGAACTACAGGTGATCTGCAAAAACCGCGAGAACTGTAGGCAAGCTATAGGGGCTTACTCCTTGACAAATAATAGGTGGATATCCCACAGTCAAGACGCACTAAACTTTCTACATTTTATTGATTAACAATGCATGTAATTTTTAGGTAGATTTCGAAGAAAATCTACCTATTGCAATGGATACCACTTTATGATTTTCGAAAAATTCTTTCATATCTTTACGTTTCATGCTCCCCTAAATACGAAACCACCGCCCGTTCAAAAAAAAAAATTGTGATATTTATATATATATATATATTTATATATATATATATCTTTACACGATAGCGGCCGTAATTTTGAAGATATTTGAACCAAATTTTAATATGTTATTTCTAGGCCCAATAGTTCGGACAAGTTCGTTAATGAGCAAAATTGGCCCAAGGGGGTGGTCGGGGGAGGGGGTTGAAATTTTTAAAAATGTATATCTCGGCCCCTATGAAGTATAGAGGGAAACTTTGTTTGAATAAATTAGAGTACTCCCTATGGAGTTCACAGTGACACCAACGATTCGGGGGTTCGAGTGAGGGTGGGGGTGTTGGTGGGGGTGGGGGTGGGGGATGAAAATTCGAAACTTTTGAAACCACGTCTTGTGGGGTATCGTTGAAAAGCTCTTGATGAGTACTCTACAAATCAATAAATAGTTTCTTGATAGCTCTCATATGACGCGAGATTTTAATGTTTGAAAATAATAACACTTGAAAGAATTATTATAATATCATAATTTTGTCTTGTTTAGCGGCTTTGCTAATTTTATTCATTGCTGATCTTGCGCACGGCCTCCCAGAATATTATATCCTATTATTGTTGTGAAAACAATTGATTGTAGGCTCTTCCTCTTTACTGCAGGTTTTCCATGCCAAGGCTAAAGAAGAAGAGTGCTATGCAGCGACAATAAATTAAACCAAAAGCACTTCGAAATCTACCTCCGCCTGTAGGCCTGCCTAAAGGGATTTTTTATTTTGCAATTAAGTAACGTTCAAGGGTTTAACATTTATGTTTAAAAAAATATACATACTTACGATCGTAGAAAAAAAATTCCTTACAGCTGTTCTAACAATATCTTCGGCCTAATACTTTAGCTCAATTTCGAATCATTTACACAAAAAAGAACAATGAATATAAAACTTAATGTACACGTAAACATTCCATGTACATTTCAGAATGAAATTATTTGTGAATTTCTATTCGTCTTGTTGATGGGGTATTAGTAAGTTTAATTTGTTTGCGACAAACTGGTTTAAAGGCATTAACGGCTTATTATTTTGTAGATCATATAGAGATTGTTACTGGTAGATTAATTTCAGTGCATTAATTATTTGCAGATTTGGGGCTCATTTATTTTGATAACTGATCATGGATTATGTTCATATTGTTTATTTATCAAATTACCCATACATATGAACGATTGGGTAGGCGGAACTCAATGTTTAGCGAATAGTTTTTACACTGGGAATGACAATATGATGATTTTTATTAAAATATTTTAATACGGTCTCTCCATGGTTAAATTTAATGGGTGAAATTGGATTATTGAAAAGTTTAGTTGGATGATCTTGATTAACAATAGCTATAATAATTTTATTAGCTTTTTAATGTTACAGAGCTAATGGTAGTAGCAATAAATTTGCGATAATATCAAATAATGAATATATTTTTATGTAAGTAGGCCTGCTGTGTAAATTGTGCATCCTTGTAATTCTATTCCAATTTTGTATGGCTCTGAAATTGTAATGATAAACATAACTTTTAATTAAGAAATAAAAACATTCATGCAAAGGGCATAGACACTTACAGCATGCTGTTTAAACGTCTATGATATGCAGAATGTAAATAGACTAAGCGGGTAAGTAATTAAGTAAGTATTAAGTAAATAGGCTTAATGAGTCCACGAAAAGAATACTGATCAATGGCTCGATGAACATTATAAATAGTGTTCTTTTACTTATCAATAGTTGACCAGTTAAATATAATGTTATTCAACGTATACAGTATATGTGTTCTTTGGTGATATTGTTAATGCAACTCAACTTTTAAAGTTTTCTAACCCATAATTTAAAAATTATTAGTATTTTTACCTAATTCTATTTTCTTTAGCGCTGAAGGAGAGTAGGCCATAAAACTGTGTCGTAAATTTGAGAGAAAAGAGCAAAAGAGGAAATGGTATTGGGAAGAGGTAAGCCTAACACTGCCCAGTACACGTCCCTGGGGACTGTTCTTACAAGCTCCTTAGCAAATGGAACATCCTTGCTCTTGAAAACTACATACTGTTCTAAAATACATGACAGAATTTTTTTCTTTCCTTAATACTAATAATGAGCTTCTTTTATCCACTCAGTTATTATTTACTTACTTCGTTATTTCGTCACAAGTAACTTTCTGAATGAGCCAGCATCGTGTTTAGAAATGGAAACGATAGAGTGAATTTATGGAAAGCAATATATATAATGTAAACGTATTTACACTACAAACTACCTTCACAAGTTGTTAAGGGATGTTTTCTGAGTGTTTTTCGCATATAAGGAACCCATGATCTCCGGTGGCTCAGTACCGAGTAATTGCATTGTTTTCATTTCTAACCTGACCATCTTTGTACAATCCAAATTAACGCTGTTTAAAGTAATTGTTCAAAATATCGACCCCATATGATCATGACAAAGTCACGTAAACTGATGTAACAAAGTACCAGAATGTTTTTGATGAATCAATAAATTATAATTGCATTTATGATATGCAGAAAATAATTTTCTTAACAATTTTAAGATCGTCCAGCATCAGCAGAACTACAGATTTGAGGTACTTTGACAATCGCACACTCACATAAAAATACAATAAATCCATATCAAATTGGCCGGCTCAGGGATTTGAACCATGGATCTTTAGAATACAAGTCCAAGACGTTACCATTTCGGCCACATCGCTCAGTTGAAGGGTCTAGTTTGATAAGCATATGTGAAAAATAGTGTTATTTGTCAAGTGTTATTTGTATTACAGCTTGAAATTCTTATAATATGTCAACATTTCACAAAATTCAGTGGCAAAGAACGCCACTAATTATTTCACAGTAAAATACCTTCTGTATATAACAATCTTCATGTAGTACTCAGTTTCAACTTTATAAACGAAATAAACAAACATCTGACTGCATTGGACTCAAAGCAATCAATGATTATAAATGCGGCATTGTAGTATAGACATGGTTAAAAAAAACATATGACCTTTAATTAGTTGTTACTCTAGTACCGGTCAATTGATCTGGTCCAAAATAAATAGGCTTCTTGCCATGGATATTATAAATGCATATACAAAGTTTCATGAAAATCCGATAAAGCGTATTTGAGTTATCGCGCCTTTGAAATAGACATTAAATTTGGTTTTACTCCGGTACCGGTCAACCGATTTGGTACAATATGAACAAGGCTTCTTCCCATGGATATTATAAACGCGTATACCAAGTTTCATTAAATCCCATAAAGCGTATTTCGGATATCGCGCGTACACACACACACACACACGGACGGACGGACTGACGGACTGACGGACGGACGGACAGACATTTTCCCGTCCCCCACACAATCTCATAAAGTACCATACTGTCACTTAATAACGGATACATAAGATGTACGATAGAATTGTAATCTCTTTATTGAGATAATAGGAAATATGCATACCATAAAGCTCTGAGTTCTGTATGATTTTCTGAATCTTTTTTTCCTTCACTCAATTAGGACAACTGATTTCCATACGTCATGAATACTGAGAGATTAAATTGAATTCATAAGCTAAATATGGAAGTGACATACGAAAAATTAACAAGTGGACTCACTTTATTCTAAATTGAAACTGTCATTTGCGTTCATGAAAATATCTCCGACGAATAGTTGATTGTTCTGACAATTAAAAACCACATATCAAATTATGATCTATATAAAAATGCTGTCATATTTGAATTGAATATACACTGTATGAAGAAATTAAATCTGTCAAAATGCCACCTTCGTTAAATTGAGATATAAGGGATGATTATTTGACAGTCGTGCTCGTACACTCACACCCTCATCTTTCTCTCTTCTGCTTCTACCCTTCTCACTTTAAATCTCTCTGTTTAAACTTTTCTACATTGCTCCGATATTTCCGTTTTTCCCCTGCATTTTCGCAGTATCATCTCTTTTTTTTTCCAATACTCTAGCAATAAGGGGAAATTTTACATTTCCACAATGAACAGAACAACTGGCCTCCGCTTTACGCATGGGGCGGTGAATCTCGTGAAGTCTGTGGGCGAATATTTTTATAAAAGCTTTATCGGAAGGCCCAGCATCTCATCCTTAACACCCATATACATTTTCTTTCTTTCTTTATCGTAGTTCTACGTCTCCCTTTTAGGATTTAAGCGACCCAAGCCACCCGGGCCTTACAGGACCGCAATAAATGTAGTTTACACAAACTTCAAGTTGTCAAATCATGACATTCCTCCTTTTTAGTGATCTCTTCATATGTTTAGTTCTTCAGTTTTTAGAGTTCGACTTGACGACCTTCGTCCTGGCATGTAAGGTTTTCGTCTCATGAAAGATTAGTGCACATGAGAAAAAAATTCTTAGTTTTACTGAGAAAATGATACTCTATTTCAATAAGTGGGATATTATGATGCTGTTGGTACCATGGCAGTGCTAATAATAATTATTATAATTAATCTCCAGTTAGTGTTAATAATTTCAACTACAGATATGTAAGGGGAGAATGAAAATTTAACTATTAAAACGAACTGATGTCAAACGAACTATTATATTGTCAAGATAATACAAAGTTGATATTTAAGCTGTCAAAGTTTTAAGATAATAAAGTTTAAAACATAATATGAATCTTAACATAATACACTAATTCGATTAAACAGAATCATCAATTATACGCATCACTGAAATTAGCGAAATCACTGAAATTAGCGAAATCACTGAATCAATTCGGATCACTGAAATCATTAAAAATGCGTTCTTTAATATTTTCCATACTAAACAAGAACATTTTTGCAATCAGATGCGACAGAAGTTTTTAGCAAGGTTATTGTGACAGATTACTGGGTTTGATTAAAACTGAACAAATTATTCCACATAACTACCGGGTAACGAATGAATGATATAGATCGATTAATTTAATACTTTTCTGTTCCACGTCGAAGACCCAAACGAGAGAGAACTGAGAGAAAATTCATTTCATATTTCCTGTAGTTTTCCTCCCATGTTATTCAGATCTCTTATTAATATGTGATTTGAGAATAGTATATTGCGATACAAGTGCCGTAAGCGATGCATACGGTTCGAGGAAAGAGTTTGAAAAAATGAGACGCTTTCGCCGAGTTTTTTTTCCAATTTCCGAGAACCGTTATGCGCTTAAGGCACGAGTATTGCATGCTATTTTTTCCACGATTATTATTTATATCAATTTAATTATATTAATTGTGATATTACCTGAAAATATTATGTATATACATTCTTTAAGATAGATGTTTATTTCAGAAAGTCATTCGCATATGTTTGTTGTTATGCGAACCGAATATTTGTCCTGGGGGGCCTTGTCCACAAAGGTTTGTATTATGATGTGCCGTAAGTGAATTCATAACCGCACAGAAACACTTACCGCACATAGCAACAAGATTGCTTGTGGGAATGTCAACTTACGATCCACGGCAACAACATTCGTAAGTACCACTAATTAGTTAAGTCGTGCAAAAAATAAATAATAACTTTGTTAAACGAACTCACACACCCTAGCGCGCGCGTGGTTCGATTTGTTATGATGGGCTACGAGTTCACTCATCCCTAAAAGAGGTATTCGGGTAATTCAGTTTGTAGCCTATATTGCATGATAGAGCTATAACTAAAACCACCTCACAAACCACTATCATTTAATGGACAAGGAATAAGTGGCTGAAAACGATAACTTGTTTGTCATTTATGTTTAATTTATTAATACAATAATTATCTGTAGATAAGTTGTAAATAATTTAATAAGTAAATAATTATGCGTTGTAATCTCTGGTATCTGGTACCCTATGATCCCCAGGTGGGGCGAAGGGGCCTCCAATGGAGGTTTCATTACCTATACTAATTTTGATATGCTTATTTTCCGAGAGAGGGTAGAGGGACAGGTGGTAAGCCCATCGCCTCGCAACCCCCCTCTGGAAACTAAGTATTTCTTGGACGTGAAAGGGCCGAGAAATTTTGTCCAGAGGCTCTAATTTAGGCTTGGAGTTCTTTTACGTGCCGTAAATCTACGACACGGGACCCCCAGCTTAAAGTCCCTCCCGGAGGACTCCGTGCCCAGGATTTTTACGTCCTGAAAAATCCATCGACCGCGGCCGGGTTTGATCCCGCGGATCTAGAGGCGGGCACGCTACCTCTAGACCACCGCGGCCGACAATTATGCGTTGTAATAATAATTTAAATTCAAACACGTACCCAATAAATTGATATAGCTTGGGATCAAGTCAAGCATCATAAGGCTATTAATACTTTAGGAAAATAAGATATTTCGTACGACTGTGAGGGCGCAATAGCCACATTTCTACGGAACTACTAAGAAATCAGTAAATGAAAGTTTTATCCTAGCTTCGAAAGTGGAAAAGTTATTTCACAGTGACTGAACCTCTGGTGTGGCTGGAATCGATAAAAAGTGGGGCAAAGCTTTAAAAAGTACCAACACTGGTGTCACGTGATTTACAACAAAATGTTACGCCTCAAGAGAATATTTAAACTGTCGTTAAATGGAGGATTGTTTCACAGATAACTGAAAGTTACTTTTTACCAAACACGTAGCATAATAATATCGAAGCAAAAACTGAATGTAGGAAAGTTTAGATTTTTCATCGGCTTTGTGATGACTATAGCTGTCAGTAAGGTCGTCTTTTACTTGTTATATCTAACGTCCAGAGTTTTAATGTAAAATCGTCTTGAAAATATGTACAGCTGAAAGCAAAAAGTTTGGGCCGACTCTTAACGTTACAAGTTTTAAGTTCTTGTAAGGAGCGGATTACAAGTGTAAAAACTTGCAGTCATTGGTATAATGTTTGTTCATTGACATAACTTCTGGGCCTTCTGTACCGAAGGTTGTAAGTTCGATTCCTGTAAATTGTTAATAAGAAAAATAAATAAATAAACAGTATTTATTTTCCTTAACACAAAAAGCAAATGCGATAAAAAATTCGAAAGTAGGCCTGTCGTTGGGATTAGTATAGTACGAGCACAAAGATGTAATTAAAATATAATTATTTGGATCGTTTGGGATTTGAATGTAGAGTCGGTATAGGTTACTTGTTTCGCAATTCAGCTATTTAAAGATGTAGCTACTTTGCTTGCTGTTAGAAACAGCCATAATACATGGCTATATAACTCATGTCTGTTCCAATGGTTTTCTGTGTTGCTCAAGGATATTTAGACTATTTAATTCTTCAGATAACCTAACTGTATCCAGAACTGACTCTCCATTCAATTTAATAACAAATATCAGGCTCTTAAACAAAATGCCAGACAGTTTCAACGCTTTAGTTACGTGCTGTACTGTGTATGCAGGCAATGACGAGCATTTCATGTGCAGGATTCTGTACCTGGAACTTAAAGCGTTTTGGCGGCTCATACTTTTACAGCCGGCTGTAATAATAATAATAATAATAATAATAATAATAATAATAATAATAATAATAATAATAATAATAATAATAATAATAATAATAATAATAATAATAATAATAATAATAATACGAGTAATAATAATAATAATAATAATAATAATAATAATAATAATAATAATACTAATAATAATAATAACAATAAATTAATGCTTTATTTTGCCTGGCAGAGTTAAGGGCATAGGGCCTTATCTTCCACTCAACCAGGATAAATACAAAATATATATTTTTAAATCTACAAAAAACAAATACAAAATATATACATAATACATATAGGTATACATAATACAAAATGCTAGCAATAGAATAATAATACAACATTGATCTGCCTATATTAAAACATGATAAATATGCGTCCAATAATATGCAGAGAAAAAAAGTTAATTAAAAAATTATATATAATTGGGTGTGTGCATAATTATAATATTATACTACAATATACACTAAAATTGAAACTTAAAACTAAGAAATTAACAAATTTAAGCAAAATAGGCTAAGTGCTATGAAAATAGTGTAAAATATAAATTAACCTAGGCTGGATAACGAGACATTCATTGTAGTTAGCAGCGAGATACTTGAGTGACTTTGACCTAAAAATCTGTAAGCTCCGATTACCCCTGATGTCTGGCTGTAGGCATACATAAAATAAAAGTCACAAGACCTTAAAGTAATTACTAAATCTTCACAGGGAATTAAAACAATGTATTATTTTTTATTAAGAAATGAGAGATATAAATATGACAGGCCTAGTGGAAAAACGGTGTATAAAATTACGATGAATAACAGCAACCACTTTGGTCATATTACAGTTGGATTCCTAGGATAGATAGCCTATAACATACACACATACATATTATACGATCCTAAAAAAAAGACTTTCAGAAAGAAGAGCCTTAGATTAAATTTTGGATAACTCTACACTTTAAATTTGTTCAAAATGTTGACATAACGCATTGTTTAAAACACCTCAAAACTTTGCCAATCCAATGCAGTGCCTATTTTTGGTACCGTAATATAATGGAAAGAATTTATCAAATGCAAATCAGTTCTCACGGCAACATGTTGTTTTACAGTGTTCATATACGGATTTGAAAATTGCAATACAGATAGCTTTGACAAATAACTCTACCCACATATTCCTTCACATATGGGAAAGAATTTATCAAATGCAAATCAGTTCTCACGGCAACATGTTGTTTTACAGTGTTCATATACGGATTTGAAAATTGCAATACAGATAGCTTTGACAAATAACTCTACCCACATATTCCTTCACATATGGGAAATAATTTATCAAATGCAAATCAGTTCTCACGGCAACATGTTGTTTTACAGTGTTCATATACGGATTTGAAAGTTGCAATACAGAAAGCTTTGACAAATAACTCTACCCACATATTCCTTCACATATGCTTATCAAAAATATTTTTGATCGCTTGAATTTGTGTTCTTCGACGCAATGCGTAAGCATCTCGTTTTCAATCTAAGTTCTATTACATGGACAACTTTACTTCGAAGCTTTAAAGTATAGATATTTTATTGAAGAGGAAGCCAAACATAGGACAAATGCAGTTCAGATGTGTTATTAGAAACAAAGATCCAAGTATAGAACCTTGCGCGAAAGGGAGAAGGCATAACTTGTAATGAAATATAACTCCCTCTGTTGCTAACCTCATGTGAATACAATGACTAGAATAATGAAACCGAACTGTGAACTCTACTCTATTTAATGAAAACGGTTGTATTGCTGGGGGTTCGCCGGATTGTATGCCATTCCCAAATGATTGTCAACTGTTTCAATGCTGCTTCTAACCAGAAAATATAATTTAACAAACAAGGAGTTCGGAATTGCTTTTGTGTGTTTTTTTTTCAGTAATAAAATTTAATGTACCAGCTTGTAGTTTTTCTCGCGGTATCTACGACATAGACAGTTTTATATTTGACGAAAATATAATTATGTTTGAAGTTTATTAAATGCCAGAATGGTACTTCATGAGATTGTGTGGTGACGGGAAAAGTCTGTCGGTCTGTCTGTCCGTGTGTCTGTACGCGCGATAACTCAAATACGCTTTATCGGATTTTCTGGAAACTTTGTATACGCATTTATAACGTTCATGGGAAGACGCCTATTGATACTGGACCAAATCGGTTGACCGGTACCGGAGTAATCCCCAATGTAGTGCCTATTTTTGGTAACATATTAGAAAGAATTTATTAAATGCAAATCAGTTCTCATGGCAATATGTTGTTTTACAGTGTTGTACAATGCTTGCCCACATGTTGCTGCAGCTGTTCGTGAGAAAATTAACAAATTTGGTTGGGAGGTGCTCCAGCATCCTCCATACAGTCCAGGCCTGGCACGGTCGGACTTTAATTTGTTTGTTCCCATGAAAAAATTCCTGGCCGATAAACGCTTTGCGAGAGATGCAGAAATGACAATAGCCGTCCGCAAATGGCTATACTCCAACTAAACGGACTTCCATGAACAGGGTAATTTGAAACTGGTATCACGGTGGGAGAAATGTGTTGAGAAACTTGGCGACTCTATAGAAAAATAGACAAAAGATGTCTCTCCATGTGTGCATTTGTTTGTAAATGTACCTGTTAAACTTTTTGTAAAAAAACTATAGTGTGCGTTGCTTTTCGATCCACCCTTGTATTATTTTATATTCTTTGCTTTGAAATAATCTCAAAATGGCATTTTTTCGATTTCCATCGAATTCCATTTCGGAATCTGTGACACATAGGGGGGGCCTAAGGTCCTTGAGTTAAAATATGCGGCAGAACGTGCTAACTGCATAATGTATGCATAAAGTATTAAGCCACTAAGTGATCCTATATCACGTTGATTTTATGCTTTACGAAAGATGTGTAAACCATCGAGAAAGTTGTTTACTTCTCTTACGTTTGCCAAACGTTGGAAGGGATGTTCTCTTTATTTAAGATGTAATTACATTGAGTTGAGTTTAACGCACCAAGACATTGCATTAAGCTCCCTCTAGAATTAGCAACTCTTTATGAGCCTTTTAGCAGAATTTAGCCTCAATCTAGTACAAGAAAATAACAGTACAGACAGTAATACATACATTCGCATGCTGAACCATATTGCTTTAAGCCACACACTATATTACGGTGGTGATTCATTTTTCTATTTTAAAAATCAAAAGACAAATACATTTTCAGAAGACCTGTAAAATGTAGAGTATTTACTTCAACTTTCTTTTATCGTTAATTAATTCAGAATAGTGAAATCAACAACAACTAAACTATAACACTACATATTTGCGTGTATAAATGAAACACTGTGTTTAAAAAAATCCATTCTTTTTTGTTTTAAATTATCTTCCTTACTTTATTATAAGATTCTTAAGACATCATTTTCATCTTTCTTGCATATAGGTTGAAATCTCAGTATAATGTACATCAGAAAAATAAGTTATTTATTATATTCATAATCCTTACAGAGGATCAACATTCATTACAAGGTTATCAAGTAATCAAACATTGTTTAAACCTACCATTTAACCCTTAAATGCATAAAGGACAAACAGACATACATTCGTTTATATATATATATGCCACCGACCAGAGTCGTTGAAATCTAACAGACTTTGAGAACAAAAAACCTGTGCCTTACTTCCTGTTCTATTTAGACCGGTGATGGGCAAACCTATAAGAAAGTGGGCCAAATGACAGAACAATTTGACGAGGCGGGCCAAAATTGTTTATCGAAATGCTGAAATGGCTCGATTTTCAGCAGTATTTTGTCTCTTATTTGCATATGAAGATGTATAATATGCGTGGCATTGCGAATGTACTTCCGATAGATTTTCGTATTCCGGTTGAAACTGGAACGAGATGAGCCTCAGGAATGAAGTCAAAAGTCTGTCAGTTTCTGATACATCTTTTTCGAAGCTTCAAAGAAGAAAACACTTGTTCATGCTCATATGAAGATACAGACATGGCGATAACCTTCTCAGCACAAGAAAACAACATTTTTAAACTTAATTTCGGTAAGGACTTGTACAATTCAAGTTTTAAGAGGTTAAGAAACAGCAATTGAGTGTTACTTTGCATCTCAACTAATTTATGCTGAATGCTCGGTTTTACTGTTTACAGTAAATGGAATAGCGAAACTATTCAAGGCTTGTTCATTGCAAAGTTTTGGAGTTTTGTTAAAATTCACCATAAAGTCATACAATAGGCCTAGAAGAAAAGTTTTTCTCCTACTTTCCTGTCGCGAGCCGCATTGAACCTCTCATTACTGACCTAGACTGACTACCATTTAAGAAATACATTTCACTATTCAGCTGATGTTTACGTATTGCAGCATCTACGTTCACAAATTCTAACTGCAACGCTTTAGGGAAATATGCAAAAATATAATATTTCTAGCTCGAAGCTAAGGATCTGTTGAATATGGAATATCCGGAGCTTCTACATTTTGATGTGTTGACTATAAAACGCTAGAGGGCAGAATTCGCCATGTCAGCTGATATTTCCCGGCATATTCACATCCCTCTTTCTATGCAAGTATCGTCACTAGTAAAAGGAACTTACATCAGTTAGAAAAGAGTTCAATTCAGTATCACTTGATATCGTACGATTTTGGTTTCCGAAATCTGTTTCGAAAAAACAGAAATTATTTACTTTAAAAATACTCCTCTTAGGAATCTTAATCAGGCTTTAATTATTGGAGCTCCAAGCCAGCAAAAGATGCCCTGAAGATGGTTTAGAGACACCGAAAGGCCTAGGCGATTGATCACAATATATATATATATATATATTTGTTGGGCAACTGGTATCTTGTTTATGTGGTGTATGTATTGCATAAATTGCTGAGATGTAATAACAATCCAGAGGAAGTGTAGTTCATAAATCTTTGTTGAAATAATGCCACTGTTGAAATATGTATGAATGCCATCCTTTTATATTTGACTAGCACAGCTAATAATAATAAACATGCAGAATGCTGTGATGGCAAAACAGCTTTTCCATGCAAGACTTAAGCGAGCGATCGCGGGTTAAAGTACTGTTCGAAATTGTACCTAAAATGTGTTCGTATTTGTACCTCGAGCTAGTTTTTGTAAATCATACATAGTTGCAAATTCCACTCACGAATGACCATTGTTGTGCAAATGATTTACGTATGAAAGACTACGCTATTTGGTGGTATGAGTTAAAACTTGGTCCTCAAACAATGTATTCCAGTAACACCAAATGGCTAAATCAATAGACTAATCTTATTAAAACATCCATTAAATCGAAACATTTGTTGCTGAGCAAATAACAAGGATGGTTCGTATAATCGACATTAAAGCTTAGTTGCTATCAAACAAATTGTTACACGTTAGAGAAGTTATGTATTAGTGAAACAGTCACATAGAAGCTCTATACCATTCACGTGATACATTTCTGTTTGTGATATTTGTACTATTTGTTTTATATATTATTACTACTCATATTTATCTGTAACACAGGTGTAGAACATACCAATGCGTAACACATAAATCAAGCCTGACAGTTTTACAGTTACCACAAATTACAGGCGCAATTAGAAATTCCCAGCAACACATTTGATATCGCCTTGCTTTAAGATTAGCTTGAAATTACTCCTACATGGGGAGTTGCCTACATGCATAGGCAATTAATTACATCTGTCACTGAGAACTGATATCATTAAAACATATGAATTCGGAATACGAATTGAATTTAAAAGTAATATTAAAAGAGAGAACCGCGTTTAAATAGAATTAAATATTCATATTATGAATGAAATAAGAAATTGCGAACGATGTGATGCTGACGAAAGACAAGATAGAGGTGACAGATGACGACAGAGGCCATGAAACTTTCCTGTCAAGCAGTTTCAAGAACTAAAGTGACACGTAAAAAGTGAAGCTGTCTCTTACTACAGTGAGTTTCATAAAATAAAAAGTGAGGCTCTCCCTTACTCTCTGAGTTTCATAAACGGAACTCAAATTCCTCAGCAAGAGAACACTGTCGACCAAGTTACCTATACTTACTGTTTTAAATCTTTTTTATATTTGACCTGGTAATTTTTACCCTAATTACAGATACAAATAATATTAAGGCAGAAGTTAAGTGTAGACTGAAATTAGGAAATGCTTGTTTTTATGCAGTTCAGAAACTCTTATCGTCTCGTCTTCTGTTCAGATGTGTTAAAATAAAGATTTACAAGACTATTATCCAGCCGGATGTATTATATGGATGTGAGACATGGCCGCTAACTGATCAGGAAGAGGATAGTTTGAGAGTGTTTGAAAATAGGGTGCTTAGAAAAATATTTGGGCCCAAGAGGGATGAAAATGGGGACTCGAGAAAATTGCATAACGACGAGCTTCAGGAGCTGTACGCTTCACCGGATATAGTAAGGGTAATTAAATCAAGAGGATTAAATGGGCTGGACATGTTGCGCGCATGGGGAGGAAAGACATCTCTCAAAAGTATTGACTGGGAGACCCGAAGGGAAAAGACCACCTGGAAGACTTAGACGTAGGTGGGATGACAATATTAGGATTAATTTAAGGGAAGTAGGATTTGTGGGGGGTGATTGGATGGAGTTAGCACAGAATAGGGTTGAATGGCGGACTCAGGTAAGCGCGGCAATGAACCTTCGGGTTCCATAAAATATATAATATTCCTTTAGCTTGCTTAGGAATTGTCTATTGCCATTGAGTAAGTATGAAAGTGATATTACATTTCTGTTTAATTTCATCCCCAAAACGGTTTTATAGTAACATGAGGGTGAGAAATAAAATATTTCGCTAAGAAAATACAATTTCATGTTACCGGAATTTATGTTTCTTCTTATTTGAACCCCTACCAGGCTTGCTGTGTACAAGCGATGGGATGCAAAATTCGACATCCTCTAAGAGCCATAAAAGCTATACGAAGCATTTTCTGAGGGAATAGTTTGAGTGTGATAAATCCTTCTTTCTATTTCAAATTCTTCCTATAATTTAAAAATCGAAAGTTCTTCCTAATTTAATTTCCAGTTACAAAATAAAAACCCGGGCGGCGCCCGGCCTTTTAAACTAGTTTTAAAATAAAATAACAGTGTTAGTCAACTATAAATAATGTGTGATTACACCACTAGTGCTGTGTACTGTGGAACGGTCACATTACTTCCAGCGAAATGTTTATGCGTGTAACACCGTAGTTAATTATGATGAAATATAATTAGCGCAATAAAAACGACACAGTCAAACACACATGGGCACGCTATTCCACGCTGTACTTTTTATTTCATACCCATGATTCTAATCATAATATTACAGGCTACATATTTATTGTGGGTACAGATTATTTAAGTGAAAAACTTATTATATTAACGTAAGATATACTTTTACCACCTTATACCCTCATTTAAAATAACAATGCTTGGATAGTTTGCCCTAAATTCCTCAAGTATTTATTCTTAAACAAAAGATAATATATTGATACTCAGGTTAAAATTGTCAAGGTAATACTAGGTGCTTATGCAATTTATTTTTAATAACTCTTGACCGGTAATATTGATATTACTACTACAACAACAACAACGAGGATAACACACATTTTAAAGCAATACTTGTTCTCTTATTATTTTACTAGCTCTCTTTACATGTTATATTGTTTTCAATCATAAGATTAATTTTAACAGGATAACAGGATTTTATTGTAATTCTAATTCTTTGATACAAAAGAAATAGGCCTAAAAAATTTTACCTTGACAATTTCAACCTGAGTATCAATATATTATCTTATGTTAAAGAATAAATACTTGTGGAATTTAGGGCAAACTATCCAAGCATTGTTATTTTAAATGAGGGTATAAGGTGGTAAAAGTATATCTTACGTCAATATAATAAACCCTCATTGGACACAAAATTAAGTTTATTAATACTGAAAAACTTATGTCAAACGTACAGATGATTTTCTCTGCCTTACGAATGTATCCCTTTGTATTCCGTTACAGAACAACGGTGAACAATCAGAAGTCCCATCCTTGTGTAAAATGTGGTAGTCGCGATAAAAGACAAAGCTCAAGTTTATGGAAGAAATTACTACTTTATACAATTATCTCACTTCAAATAATTTTGATAACGAATATGAGGTTGTATTGCAGGGAGCCTAAGCAGTTGCCTCCTGGATAGGTGTTCTGTTCCCCAGACAAGACTTAAAGCCTGAGTTTTTACAAAACAGAGCTTACAAGGTAGATTTCCTCTGTATGGATACGAATCTAGGTACTAATGACAAAGATTGATGATAGTGATGACTGATGATTAGGGTTCGGATGTTTATGATCTAAAAAAGTGGAAAATATGACTGCAAATATGACCTTAAAAATGACTAAATATAACCCAAAAATCCTAAATATGACCTCATAAATTAACGTATTTTCTAAAAATAAATGTTCAAATTTAAAAATGTTAAAGACACTAAATTATTAAATCACATTAATTCCAACGGATATCTCTTTTTAACAATTTTACAAATGATCTACAGTTTTACTTGTAACGAACTTCTAATCTGTTAATGTTTACAGATACCACTGCAAATGTGAACTGAAAATATTTTTATAATATGTCTGTTGGAAATTACCAACAAGGAGGTAGAAGTAATTGAGCTATTACTTGTTATTGTCCCTTCACATTTCAGTTACAGTAAACCCAAAATATTCCTACTATTTTTTCGAAAAAAAAAGTCGATAATCTAGTGCACAAACTGCACCGAATTTATGACTGATATATGTCGTTAAATTACCAAATATGACCGAAATATGACCTAGACCATGAAAATTACTGAAATACGACTTTATATGCAAAATAAAATCGGTCCGATTAGGATAACAAATGTACAATTCATGTTTAATTTGTGTTTGCAGCGTAAATGGAGATCAGGATAAAAATATTACATGTCATAAACATCCGAACCCTACTGATGATAATGTAATAATAATAATAATAATAATAATAATAATAATAATACGCCTATTGTAGACTATATTACTCACTGCTTTGAAGGGGCAGATGGAATGAAAGATATTTCTCCTTACCTGAAACAAAAAGAAAGTTCAACATTAGGACAAATGGAAACAATAATCAGAAAACAATCTAACGTGATACACTCACATAACTTGTTCTATCCTTTACCACTGCAACATAGAACGAGCTACTGCATGGTGGAAGTCGGTATCTTTTGCCTGAGCATTTCTGTAAGAGATACCACTATCAGGAAATGAATTTTACTTATGATTTAAGGGGGGACATACAGCTTTCGATGCTGAAAAATAGGTGGTTTCATTATTTTTTTCCCTCAGCAAAAAATGGTTCTGTAGCCTTGCAATCTGGCATGCTCTGTATTGACTAGTTCTACAATTGCATATTATTTTCATAATTAATTTACCTATTACAGTTAATGGGTAGTTATCATTACAAAATGGCAGCGAAATTTTGTGCACTGAAGTGCCATTTCCCTGATAATTTTTATAAATACAAATATTTCTTAGTGATTATTTTTTCTATATATTTGTAAATACCATGTGAACAACATAATCTAGAATCTTTGGATTATCTGCAGTATAAATATTTTTTTTAAATAATTAATCACTTGTTAATTTTTTTAGAAATTATTATTATTATTATTATTCTGAGCGATAAGATATTTCTTTTTTGAAGTTTATTGTTACATACATTATTGCATTTCATTATTTACATTATTTCAACAATATTACAGGTAAAAACAAAAACCAAAAATATTTAAAAAAACTATTAAAGTTACATCAATGATTCTAGACAGTGTTGTTCAATAATATCAAATATACTTGCATACAAAATTTCACTGCAAAATGTTAATAAATGTTTGAGTTATCAGAGAAACGGCACTTCAGTGCACAAAATTTGGCACCCATTTTGTAATGATAATTACCCATAATTGTAATAGTTAAATTAATTCCGAAAATAGTATGCAATTGTAGAACTAGTCAATATAGAGCATGCCAGATTACAAGGCTACAGAAGAATTCATTGCCGAGAAAAAAAGGTAATTAAACTTCACCTATTTTCCAGTATCGAAAGCTGTATGTCCCCCCTTAAGAATATTTTAAGTATTAATAGTTTAAATTTAAAATGATGCCAGTCATATAGCAGTTTTATTCTTATTGAATATAATTCTGCAAGCGAAATTCCCTGAAGATGGTTGAATTTAACCTAAGGCCTAGGAGATAAATTTAAAGAAGTTGAAAAGAAAGGTATTATGTTATTATTTTATTGATCGACTTAACAATGCCTCCCAATATGATTTTAAACAATTTCTACGAAAGTGGAACAAAAATGCGTTTATAATGGCATGGACATGTAAGTAGGACGAACAATGGAAGATTCCTAAAAGAAGTGATGCTATGGGAACCATAGGGAAGAAACAAGAAAGGAAGACGAAGCGAAAATTGGATGAACGGAATGGAAAAATAGTATGGAACTGAAAGGACTACAGGACGAAGACATTCTTGATTCTTAAAAAATAGATCAATTTCTCTCCAGGTCTCAAGGTAATTCTAGATATTAATGTTTTCACTCATACGCTAAATTTATTCATTATGCTATATTAATATTTTGCTTTTTACGAATACGTTAATAATTAACTTCCTTTTTTATTTTATTAAAATTTTTAGTGGACTGAAGATGCATTTTGATGCATTTCCGTTTCATGATAAACCGAGGAAACATAAAGCCTTTAATTCTGGTCCATGGCCCTTGTAAAGGATCATCTGTGATTAGTAACTACATCTGCAAAAAGAGAAAAGAAGATTTTAAATTGTATGTGTATATTCTGTAAACTTATATTATTAAAATATTGATGATTTTGTATTAAATAAACTTGAATTTTAACAAGTTATGACCACTGCGGAAGATTTTAAATTGTATGTGTAAATTCTGTAAACTTATATTATTAAAATATTGATGATTTTGTATTAAATAAACTTGAATTTTAACAGGTTATGACCACTGCGGCTAGCAGTGAAAAAAGTATTATAATACTAAAATAACTTTGTACTTGAAGATGACTTCTGCTTTTAGCAGACTACTATTCATTATAGTGTAAAGATCTCGCACGAAATCTGTGCCGATGACGACTGTTACTCGCTAGAGAGAGACATGCTATTGTGCGAGAGAGAGAGGTAGCTTGGCCTTTACAAATAGAAAGGGAGGTACTGTTGTGCGGGAGAGATAGGTAGCAGGCCAGTCGACGCTACAGTTCCCACGAAAACATAATGCAATGACGTAGGCAATCGGCACAGATTTCGTGTGGGATCTTTACATCAACAGTAGAATAAATATTTTTCTATAAGATAATGTAAACAGGGTTTTAACGATTACGTAAATAGCCTATGTTTTGTTTTAGCAATCTAATTATGTAAACAGAATTTTGTAAATATGTTTTGTTTTAGCAATCTAATTGTGTAAATATAATTTTAAAGATATCAATTTTAAATAGCTCAAATGAATTACAATTCAGAGTATTTTTGCTACATCACTAATAAATAATTGGGACTATATGCTGAAAAATTTCCTTGGTTTATCTATTTTTCGTTTTTGAGGGCATAAGGCAAAAAAAACTACCCACTAGTCATTAACTAATACCATTCTCTCAAAGAATAAAAATGAAATTCATTAATCATATATTATTAATTATATGTAAACGTATCTAGAAATATATGGTGTATATTTTGCTCGCGTAAGCTACAGTATTGTAGAATATCACAATAAAAATTATGTATAGGTAAAGATTTCGTAATTTTGCTGTCATTTCAATATAAGCGGAGAGTGCAGTGTAGTCAATTGAATGTGGTCACCCACGTCATTAAGGAGGTCGTTACCGCTGAATTATTACGCCTCCATTAGTCAATACAATTGCTGTCATCGTGTTATAACCACAGAAGTACATTTCCCATGGTGAGCAACATCACCTTTACAGTCCCCCTAGAGTTTACAAACAAAACAGATGCTTTTGTTAAGCTTTGTCTGTTAGGTGGTAGCTAACACCTCAAGTTCATTTAGTCAAAGCAGTGTATAAGGGTAACAGAAAGGGAAAAGTGAAAAAGAAAGAGCTGGATTACAAAGAATCTCATATAGCATGATATGTAGTATTTAGTGTGATTATTTATATATTATTCAAGTACTTTATGTTTGAATTTTTGTCTTTGTTTTTAAAGTACGTTTCTTGAATTCAGGTATATCATTTCTTGTTTTTCATTTATTATTATTATTATTATTATTATTATTATGTATTTCATGTTTTTTCCCTGGCTGGGTGGTAGAGAAGGTCTTATGGCCTTATCTCCGCCAGGTTAAATAAATAAATACATTATTTAGCTCATGAATTAATTACCAAGCCAGAATTGGTGAGGTATGTGAATTTCAACCAATCCCACGTGTCTTTCATTTTATCGAACCTACGTGCATTTGTTATTAAGCAGGTTCCTAAGGACTGAACACTAAATCATCTACATACTTGTAGCTTCAATTACAAAAAAATCATTGAACACAGCGATTAGGTTTATGTAAGCTGTATATAAGTGAAAGGAGATATGAAAATAATGTACAGTCAACCCTCGGTATAATGCCCCTCTTTATAGTGCCACCCTCGCACTGTGCCAATACATGCAAGTGAACGGATCTTCTCCCATACAAAATACATAAGAAACCTCGTTACTGTGCCAATTCGTTTAGTGCCAGTGAATATAAGACAAGATTATTACAAAATATAGCTTGCAGTGATTTTTTCTTCAGATGCAGAATTCTTTTAAAGCTGGCATGAATGTTAGGAAGATTATTTAAGAAGTATACTGTACTGTATTTCCTAGAAGTGAGTGTTCCCTACCACTAACTGTAAATGTAGTGCGGTGGAATGAGGAAGCTATGTTAAGAAGTCAGACAGACAGCGTGTGAGAGGGTGAAGCAGGTAGAAAGAGCCCTTCATACAATGAAACATTCCAAACTTCCACTTCTTTTAGTCTAGTGTCCATTCAGCTGTTAAACACTACAATACAATTACTCGTAAGATTGATAAAATGAAGAGAGCTGTTCTTGCACTTCAAGAGAAGTGTATTATTCATTATTGTGGGGGAAAACTGTTAGTCGGACATATCACTGTAGCACTGTAAACATACTGTAATAATTGGAGTTATTGTACAGTATTTTATTTTGTGCTCATGTTCTTTATATGTCTTTTATTTAATTTTTCTTTCATAATACAGTACAGTAAATTAACACAACAATGTACTGTGCCATTTTTATTTTAAAGACTAAATTTCGTTTTAGTGCCACCCTCGCTTTGTGCCATTAAATGTTAGAGAACGGATGATGGCATTATTATAGAGGGTTGACTGTACAATTTTATCTGTGATGAAGAATTATAAATCTCGTATTATAAGTTTGTACAAACTCATGTTTCACTTCACGAGGATGAAACAATATTCCCACACCAGAACGAAAAATGATAAAATTAACCTAGCTTAGGTTAGAGAAAGTCCTATGAATATATCACACCACATATTTTTTTTGTTAGGCGATGACGTACTTTTATCGTCATAGGAAGAATTATATTGTAGTCTACTTGAAAACGAATGTTGAGAAAGTAATCAGCTAATGTATTTTTTATCAGCAGAAAGCAATCTAACGGGCCAAGAATCAATAACGTATTTTTATTGTATACCATAAAGAGTCGGGTTATGTAAAATTCTGCCCACTCTATTAAACACAAAGAGTATTGTTACGCTATACAAAAGTTTGAATAACTGCGATTTGAATGTAGGCCTATCCTTTGCGCGTGGCATAAGAATATGAAGAGTGCATATATTATTAATTTGTGCATTGTATAATTAATTAGATTGAGTATTGAACTTTTTAACAAGTTGGATAAAATTAGATACCGGTAGTTGGGTTACCCATATACTTAATATGGGATGAACTTTTACCTTGATTTATTTGCGCCCTTTTTTAAATTAAAACATAGGGGCCTGGCTTACGACCTGGCTTATAAGGACTTAAGTCTAAAATTTGGTATCTGTTAATTACATCGAGATCTATAGTCAGTGTTCACAGTAGCTCATTGTAAGCTTGCTGGATAACGGTTGTCCAGGGTTCAATCCTCTTCGTGGTAATATATATATATATATATATATATATATATATAACATGGAACTATTATTATTGAATTTCCAAAAATACAAAACCCTACTTTACCAGCTGGCATATTAGGGTTATAGATTAAACCTGGAACTTGCCTGTCCATTGGATAATTTACCCATAGGTATTTCGCGAGTTTATAGAAACCGGGCATTTGAGAGATATTTTACAAAACGTATTGATGAACTGCAGTATATCAATGTTAAAATGAGAATCGCACTTGAAGGACAAAATATATTTTAGGTCGCAATCCAACAATTACCTAACTGTAGTCAACCGCTTGAAATAACCTTACCGCCATCTCTTATTCTGTAAATGGCAATTAGACCTATCTAGTACCATATATGTTAAGCCGATGTCTCATGATCCATTTTTTGTTTAAAAAAAATTGTATCAAGTAGACTTTCTATACGTCATCTGTGGCTCTGTACACAAGAGTGCTCTATTGTCCAATATCCTGTCAGCTGGTCATCCGAAACAAAAATCGATCTCTATTGCAATCGGTCGATTTGACAACATATTGTTAACATTTTCTGCCGAATCTTTTTCATATTTCCAGATCATCTCGACATTCATACTGGTTGTATTAATGGTTACAGATAGGCCTACTATTGTTACAATTCATAGTCTGCTTTAGTGTACGTTAATCTTCTTGACAATGTTCCACGATCCAATTTTTGGTTCAAATTTCTATGAACTATCAAATTGGGACGTGTCCCTTTGCACACAATTTCATCCTATATTTTCCATCCAAATCCAATGGATACAATTTTATATTTTTAAAAAAATATGAAATCGACCAACGGGCGTCACTCATCCCCCATGCATCAGTTGGCAATAGCGATCACTTATGTCGGCGAAATGTCTTCTGCTACTTGCAAGACCTTTAGAAACAATTATGCTACTGTTTAAGTGGCCCTCAAGAACCGGAAGACAGTGTCCAGGTGTCGCTCGAGGATTGTAGACTTGGGTAACCCCTTTCAATGGAGCTGGGATGAGCATAACTACCGACTACAGTTTCGGACTTCATAGTTTAGCTAAGTACCTGATAAGAACGTAACTTAGGTAAATTGAAACGTTAAAGAAATGATCAAAATGTTTGAGAAACAGTCTTAAACATTATTACAAAATGGTTTCATTTCAGGCAAGGTTGTTAAAATATCCACAAATTTAAGCTCGCTAGAGGTATTACGTATGAAACTACAATATCCCATGATGAAGCCAAAGTTGGAGATTGCTTGTGGATTGGTTGAGCAGCGCGCCTGGTTCACACTGCCCGTGCAAATGAGATTACATGGAGCCAGTTTGTGCTGGAAAAACAAAAGAACGACCTGCACTTTATCCCAATTACGTTCCTTCTCATATGCATTAAATTACTCATTCCTGTATTAAAAAATGTATTCATACGAGGAGTTATTCCCTGGCGTACTGTTTTTCTTGATCATTAAATATAGCTTTTAAAGAGAGCTTCTCATTTCATACTCGTAGTTTTTGAAGTGAAACTTCTTTAGCCGCGGTAGGAGTAAATCGAGAGCTAACCCATACAAAATCGTCACGAAATTAGTGGGGCTGTGATGGAACGGACTGCACAGAAAACAACCAACTCAATGATTAGGCATATCCAAAATTTAAAAATAAAAAAATCCAAAATTAAAAAATCCACAAATCCAAAATTGAAAAATCCAAAAATAAAAAATCGAAAATTTAAAAAATCAAAGAAATCCAAAATTAAAAATAGAAAATCCAAAATTATAAAATAAAAAATTAAAATTCGAAAATCCAAAATTGTTAGGCCGGAGCATGGCCTATGGTTTAGGGCTCCGAGGGTGGTAGAGGGAAAAAAAACATATAGTCCCGCTGTCCATGGCGCTGACTCCCTACGTTTTTCGCTGGTCTCCCGCCATTAAAAACGCAGAATTTTTCGCCTAAGAGGCTTAGAATTAAAGTATTTAGGTCTTTCATAAGCAATCTCCGACTTTGGCTTCTTCATGGATTATTGTAGCTTCATACGTAATATCTCTAGGGAGATCTAGTCTTTTGCGATAAATGGCAGGCGACAAAGGATGAAGTAAGCAGTGCTTAACTTTGGCATTATAATCTCAAAGCAACGCATATTAAAACACTCGGAATGAACTTGATCTATGATAATATTAAAATTAGCATAAAATAATTGATGTTATTTCAAATACAAGTTGCTTATTGTGCTGTTTGAATTGCTTCTTTCAAGGCTTCCATATTCTTCCGTGTTGGACATTAATCGATAGTTGCAATCACAGTAAAGTACTATAACGAAATTCTGTACATTAATGAATGTCATTAAGATACTCATAAATCACAACGCATAATAGTACGGTCGAACTAAAATACTTAAAACAAATGAAAACACATAAGCCTGTGTATTTGTGTGTAGTAGTAGTCTATATAGGTCTACTAGCTTATATTTAAACAATTAAGTCCGTACTTCCTTGATGCGCAAGGTGCATTTCTGTTCATCTCTGTGATTGGCTGTGGTCTAGTTAAGGGACACCGGTCTGTAACGGACATATTGTGACAGTTATCACCAGTTCGCTGTCAAGGCAGGTTGTATGGTCAACACAGAATGTTAGTTAATGGTCCACAGTACAGAGCGCGTGATGTTAGACAACACTATTTGCATTTTCATTGTTCTGAATTTAATTACTTCATTTTCCTTAACCATAAAAAGATAAAAGTTTTAGTCGTGTATAAGCACCTAATGTACAGGTAGGGGAAAAAAAGCGGAGCGACTAAAATATCTAAGTTGCCGATATGAGCCACTGCGCATGCCTAGCGTCATTCACAGGATAGCAGGGAATGTAATGAAATTTGTTCTACAGCCGATAAATTGCTTTGAGAAATAATTTCACGTAATTTGCATTGCTTGTGAAAACAAATGTTTCCGTTACATCTCTTACATTTATTTACTTATCACAAGACTCTGAAATCAGCTACAAGAGTCGGTCCGCTTTTTTCCCCCCTACCTGTACAATATTTAAGCAATGTTTAAATATTTAAGGAATGTAAGAGTAGAACTAAAGAGTTCCTTTTAGGCTTACAATCCGTTCACACATACATAGAAAATTACAATTAGGGGAGAGAGAGAGAGAGGAAGAAGAAGAAGGGAACTTACAAGAAAGAAGAAAGAAGACGGAGGAGAAAGAAAGGATAAGAATAATGCTGGTTGTCCTTTTTTAAAAGCAGCTTACATTTATCTCAGAGCTGTAAATTATAATGGCAAGAAGAATTAGATCTAGCTAGGCAGATTTAAGACGACAGATATATAGCAGTTTGAAAAAGATAACTCAGCTTGTCTTAATGTTCCAAGATATTTATCAACTGAAGCAGAGACAAGGAGTTTCCTTTTAATTTACATGGACTGACTCAACTTCCGGTAAATTGTGGCGATTCTCTTCTCGCGGACTAGACATAATGGAAGGAATGTTTCCTCAATTTTTGCTTTCTCGTACTATATGTCTAAAAGCCTGAAAAAGTCCCGTAACAGAAAATTGTAATTTCAGAGTTCTAACGAAATAGGTTGTCATATATCCCTTAAAATTCGCCTAGGTACTTTTTTGAAAACCTTGGAGCTGTATAGAATTAATTTTATTATTTATTTATTTATTTATTTACTGTGCTAAGAAAATTACAGGCTAATGCCCACTTAAAATATTCTCGCTTGTATTAATACACCAGATTCTAATATATATTTAAAGTTATATTCAAAATAATTAAACTAATACTATAACTAAAAAAAAAAACACAGAAAAGAAAAACCGAAACACAAACAATATGGCAATTACACAAGGGAACATGATAAGAAAAACATAAATAATAATATAATAGTTTTGGAGGTATATATAAGAAAGATTCAAATAAAGAAAATGACATGGAGCATATTTTAATACTTAATATTTTAAAATTTTCAATTTTTTTCACATATACTTTTAAAGCGCTTATTGTTAGTATTAAAAATATCTATATTGTCTATTTTGTGCAATTGATTGTACATTATAGCACATTATAAAGAGGGGAATTATTATGAGAGTCAGTGTTTGCTTTTGGGATGAAAAGAAGATTATGCGATATTGAAACACTGTAACATAGTAGAATACGATTCAAATTTAGGATAATAGTTAAACAGTTTCTCCTTTGAGCTAATATAAATAATACCAGAACCTTTATAAGTATTCTATAGAGTACTTAATTATTCGTACAACTGCTCTCATATGAAGAGCTTTGCATTATAAGGGAAGCTGAGAGCACTCATAAACCGAGTGTAATTTTAATTCAATCAAACTGACATCTGCTTGATCCAAAGCCTATATTCCTTCTTCACTCTAAACAACTCTCGCAGGTGGAAAAATCGAAAAAGGAACTGAACGGGATGGCTCAGGGAAGGCTTCTGGTTCAAACCCTGTGCTCGACTAAATATATTTGGTTATTTCCATGGTTTCTCAATCGCAAAGACGAACATCGGATCGGATATTTACTTACCACATCTCATCTCCAATTCCAAATTCAGGACATAACTAAATTTACCAATGACTGAAGAAAATTTTGGAAATAACATGTTGATAGAATGGAAAACAATCGCCTAGCCAAAAAGGCTCAAGAAAGCAGACCAGACGGAAAAAGGTTAAGAGGAAGACCTGCTACGAGATGGAAAGACAGTACACACGACTCATCTGAGGAATAAAGGGGAAATAAACAGGATGCAATCCTACATTACAAGAAGAAGAAGAAGAAGACCCATTTCCACTATTTTATCCAATACAATAATCATTACAATTAAATATAAGTCAAAAGACCAAGTCCTTACACATCGATTATAGGAACAAACGGCTTCACGGCCCACGGCTCCACACAAAGATCCTAACATGCTATATGATCACTGCAGTCAACGCGTGTATCAATAAATTAATACAAAAATATTTGTACAAACTGTACAACTTTTATAACGCTTTGAAGTACACCATTCCCATTTAATGATAACTAATTATCTTTTGGTTTTATATGACCATCTGCGTAGAACTAACTGGCTACGGATCCGCAAGCACGTTTTCGAATAATTTGAGAACAATGTACCTTTGTGTGAACCTGAGACAACAGAAAACTGAAAACACACTCCCTTATTCTATATTAGAGTGTAAAATGAGAAAGTTGTATCGCCCATTCTTAGTGTAGAGAAGAGTTGTGTGAGAGTATCAGAACAGATTATTTTTTACCTCGATTCTTTTTTCCATTCTCCCCCTCTCTCTCTTTCTCCCTCTCCCTCTCGCTCTCCGCAGTAAATAACGTATCTGCTGTAATATCTTCGCCTAGGGATTTGTGTACGGCAATGCTGAAATGTGTTAATCGTTATGTCACGGTTTGCGGTAATGTGAAAACATCGGTTTTTAACTCGGTATGAGAATCCTCCATTTACTCCATCTATCTCCATCAACATTAGCTCCAACGGCAGCGCAGTCTATGGGGAAATCTTACCACATTAACTTAATGATCATCTCTTTGGAGATTTGTGTCATCTCGACAATATTAATAACACGCAGATTATTTTTTCCTCGGGATAGAATTATGCGAATTATGGAATGTAACAAAGGCAAACTAGGAACTGGTACACAGGCCTAAAGAAACATTAAGATATCCCTAAATAAATACAAATAAATGGGCCCGCATTCATCTTAAAGGCTACATCGAATGATTGACTGACCGATTAATATTAAGAAGATTCTAAAAACTCTTTCAAACAACATATTAGGTGTACAGTAATAATTAGGGACCGGATTTTTTAGTTTAAAAACACTGTTTTAGGTATTTCATTAAGTGAAATAGGTTCTTTTTAGGTTTTTGTACTAAACATAGTTTTTGGTTATAATAATGAACTTTCCATGTGCTACTTAGAATTCTACACATCCTCCCTATAATATAAAGCCACATGGCTGACTGACTGACTCACTCACTCACTCACTGACATTAATGTTTGTCCACTTCCAGATGAGCTAGAAACTTGAAATTTGGTACACATATAGCTTTTAGGCTGTAAACCACAGGAAAATTTCAAAAAGTTTATTTTTAATTTTTAGCCCTAAAAACTCCCGAAAAAGGGCTCGGTCTCCATGGCAACGGTATTATCAAACAGTGTTCACATGGGGCTCTGAGAGTTTATAAATAATTATTTCCGTAAACCTAACGGGGTGGTCGAGAATGTAACTCTTGGACTCGCATCCTGGAGGTCCCAGGTTCATAATTAATTAAATCCAATTAACATTTTTTGTATTTATTTCACATATACGTCTATAAATTAGGTCTAATTTGAATATGCATAAATACATTTATACTATATTAGATATTATATTTCTACTTAGGAAAAATGTCGGACAATACATGTACGGGAATACGGAACTATGAAAAAAAAGTTCTTATAAAAATTGACAGTCAATACTTGCCCAGTATACCCGTAGGATCATGAGATACATTACCCTCTGTGAATTCTTTCGGAAAGAAAGTAGAAAGATCCAAAGTGAAAATAGGGAAATTAATCCTCTGAGATTTTAGCTCTGACACAGATTCGTAACTCCCCCACGCCCTGCGATATTACCAGATCATCCCCCTCGGGTTCCACTGCAAGCAATCTCAACCGAATTTCTTCTTTCATTTTTTCTTCCAGGACGTCTAATTTACTATATGCTTGTTTGCTTTCCCGATTTCAACGTCAGTAGAGACTGCAGTCTCTTCTATTTCAACCACATCCATATATATATAAAATACAGACTGGAAGGGGTTTTACTTGCGCATATTCAAAGGGGTAGTGGTTCACTCACAATAAATATAAAACATACTTTCCATTTTTTATTACTTTTATGGCTTTTGAGAAAATTAATATATCATGTTATCTATATACACACAATCTCTCAAAATATGTAAGTTATGTCACACGAAACATTAAAATTGTATTCATACTTTTAAAAAGCTACATATTGACTTAATAAACTATTGACTGGCAGAGATAACTCCGGTTATTATTATCATCCAAAAGACCTATCAAAAGTCAGTATGTCGTAAAAATCAATAATATTCAGAACGTACAACTTAAAATACAAAGGTCTATAGTCGAAAGTTCCACAACATAATTAAATGACTTTATCATATGGAAATTCTCTTTGTAATATTATAACATAAACTATGTTTATTTTTATTTAAAACTTCTGTAAGCTGCCTAGAGACAAGGTATAATGTGTCTACATTTCGTATTCATAATTAGTTGTTAAAGTGTTACAATACTTTAAAAAAGCATGACTAATTATAGCATAAATAGTTTTGAGATTTCACAAGTATTGAAATGTATAAAAAATAATACTCAGAATGTCACTGAAAAGTCGTAAGAATGGTGTCTATAAATATGTAGTGATTCATTAGGGGCTAGAAGAACTATATTCTTCGTTTTCTGCGGGTCTAACTGGAAGTGCTTTCAGATAGTAAGTAAATGGCGTGGCATTGTGCCTTCAGCTCCAATTAACTTGCCGTATATTTATAATTCTTTCAGGTTGTAGTTTTTCAGGTGTATGCAATGGTAGGTTCATATATTAGTCATTTAACCTTATCGACAACTTCTGATTAGATTTTTTTAAAGAGAAATAAATGTTAGTAATGAAAATTTTAAGAGCAAAACTATTTGAGAAAAACAACTATGAACCCTAGAGAATATTATTGTTTACCTGAAATAAAATAGGACGAGAAGAAGCGGTATGTTTTCTTCTTGCGTTAGTTAAATATTTACCTGCGTGCACTACACGTAAACATGGTGTTCTGTTGTTTTTGAGACCGTAAATTAATTTGTTTACTTTTAAATATCAAACATGTTAACATATTGAACGCAAATTCCTCCAGGCATAATGGAATGTTAGCAATATTGTTTATTTAGGTTTCAGCTTCTGGGAATTGCATTACAATTTTTAGCATGCTGATTATATAGGGATGAGAAGGAAAAGTGAGTATTTGAGAGAGTAACAATATGATCAAACGCTTAGATCCCAAACATTCAATTCTATCAGCAAAAGAATAAGTATTTTGCAATCGGTAAGTCCACTTGAATCGAACCACTCCCACCAGAAAATGTTTCTATTATAAACTATTATTGCATAAGTTTTTATAGTGCAAGTATACACAATTTAACTTAACCCTTTCAGAGCAGAATTTCATTGTCCCCAAATCGAGGTCGGCGAATTGCCACAAAATTACAGTTTGGCGATATCTGAATTGCCACAAAAGTATATGTGAATTGTAAAATTGTAAAATTCTAGGTAGTTATTTCTGTATCTGTATCTGATTTCCTACATCCCCTAAGGGCGAAGGGCCTCCTTTGTGAATTTTGTTACGCTTATTTTCCTAGAGCGGGCAGAGGGACAGGTGGTAAGTCCATCGCCTCTTAACCCCCCTCCGGAAACTAAGGTATTACTGGGACGTGAAAGGGCTCTAAGTTAGGCTTGGAGTTATTTTACGTGCCGTAAACTACGACAAGGTAGTAATTTAGTAGTTCAAAATTAATTTGTTAATATCAAACTATATGTCAGTATACATGCATGTTCTTGATTTAATGTAACTTAAAGATAGATAAATGTACAGATAACGGTAAAGATTATGAGTTAGCAAAAATTGAAGTCTCATGCGAATATAATATTTTCAGTTTATCGATTTCAGTTTATCTGCTGCGAAAGTAAAGACTGAGTAGAGACATAAGGAAGGGAAGTGAGAATGTTGAAGTTCAAGAAGAAAAAGAGAGAAAATCCCTTAGAAGTAACACAAGTGCCCAACTCGTGTCCCTGGAGAACTTAACGTGTCTCCTTGCCAAAGCTCTACAGATCTTAATTCTACGAAGTTGCGTTCAATATGTTAAGAGGGGACATACAGCTTTCGATGCTGGAAAATAGCTGAAGTTCCTTTTTTTTCCCTCACGAATGAATTGTTCTGTAGACTTGTAATCTGGCATGCTCTATATTGACTAGTTCTACAACTGCATACTATTTTCAGAATTAAATCAACTATTACAGTTATGGGTGGTTACCATTACAAAATGGCAGCCAAATTTTGTGCACTGAAGTGGTGTTTCCCTGATATTTTTCACGAATACCAATATTTCTGAGTGATTCTTTTTTTCTATCTATTTGTACCTATCATGTGAACAACATAATCTAGAATCTTTGGATTATCTGCAGTATAAATATTTTAATAAAATAATTTATCACTCGTTAAATTTTTTACAATTTTTTACATCAGAAATATTTTTAAAAAACTATTAAAGTTACATCAATGTTTCTAGACAGTGTTGTTCACTAATATCAAATACACTTGCATGCAAAATTTCACTGCAAAATGTTAATAAATGTTTGAGTTATGAGGGAAACAGCATTTCAGTGCACAAAATTTGGCTGCCATTTTGTAATAATAACTACCAATAACTGTAATAGTTAAATTAATTCTGAAAATAGTATGCAATTGTAAAACTGGTCAATATAGAGCGTGCCAGATTACAAGGCTACAGAAAAATTCATTGGTGAGAAAAAAATAACGAACTTCACCTATTTTTTAGCATCGAAAGCTTAAGTCCCCCTTAAAGAAATGTTCTTATGACGCGCATAGCTACAAATTAATACTGCCTCTGAGTTTCCAATTTAATCTACTTATAGTAGCAAAACGATATTACTGTACTTCACTTCACCCTGAATTAAGCATTAGTAATGTGGCTTATTGAGATTTAGTATTTGAAGAACGTTAACTTTATGGGACATTTTTTTTAACCTAATAGATTTTGGCCATAATTTCAGTGGTCATTTTGGTTATATCCGTAGGTCGTGTTTTCTATTGTTGATGTGTTATGGCTTGTGCTGCACAGTCGCGAATCTATCGATAAGCTCGTAAACTCTCGTGGAATTACCTATGATAATCAGGAGCGAATTTATCTAATGAAACTCGTCAACTCGGGTTGGATTTATTAAGACTATTCCTTGAATAAAAATGTAACGGATTATACAAATTACTTCCGTGCTGTACTGTATAAAAACAAAACTAACAGCTGCGAGTTCACGCTATGCTATGAATCAACCATCTGTGAATCGATTCGAGTTACCATGTAACCAGTGCTACGATTTGTGCATATAAGACATAGTTAACTTAATTCAGGTAAGCTAACAGCAGAACAGAATAAAAACACACACACGAACTGCCTTGCACCGAATCGAAATTGTGTTTTAATAAACGTACATTTATATTATTTCAATTTCCAAACAAGTTATGTTGTATAAAATAATCTGTGTTCGTGCTGCTTAATCGCTACATGTTACATAATAATCACGGCACATTGATGCTTGCATGTCCAGTAACAAGTTGACCATTTTATCGGGTAAAATCACTTCCTCGTATTAATAGCAGGCATTTTATAATAAAAATGATCGTGATTGGTCTATATCCGAGGAATTGCTAAACGTTGTTGGTCAATACAAAACACGCGGCATGAGAGTGGAATAGTCTATGAAAAATCGATACCTAATTTCAGGGTCGAACACAATACCTCCTCTGCTCCAATACATATTTTACAGGTACAGCAGAAAAAAATGCTTGCAGAAGTTCAGAATTAAAACAATTTTAGTAAAATCTAAGTTCTAGCTTCCTCTGTGTTAACTACATAGGAACGTAGCAACCGTGAAGAAGCTGTAGCGTTATTATTGTTAGAGAGGGTGGCTGTGTATTTAGCTGAAACACGCCTGGGGTTATTCTCTTCAGAGAGAGTTGCTACATGAATAGATCTAGTTGCCTGGAGCATTTATCTCTAACCCCTTCCAGACTCCTTTCAACCAATTTGACCTCTCAATATGTGCACGTATGTGAATACGCACAAATACACGCTGTTTCAGAATTAAACTAAAGAAAACAGAACAAGGACTTATTAAAATACATGCTTAAAAATAAGAAACCAGATGCTCAACAAGATATTTTGTGTGTCGCCTAGGCCTTTCGGTGTTTCCACACCATCTTCAGGGTATCAGAAATTACAATGTTTTGGTCTTATAGTATTTATGCACGTTTACCTTATAATATGTAGAAGTTTTGTTTATAATATATTCCATTATGTTCAGTCAATAGTGTTCCACAAATGATATGTATAGTCATAAAATATTTTAATAGTTTATACAATTAATATCAAACATAATTGTAATAAACTGATTTTAATTGTATAAACTATTAAAATATTTTATGACGATACATTATTGACTGAAAATAATGGAATATATTATAAACAAAACATATACATATTATAAAGGTAAACGTCTCGTAAATACTATAAGTCCAAAACACTGTAATTTCAGATGCCCTGAAGATGGTGTGATGACACCGAAAGGCCTAGGCGATACATAATATATCTTATTGAGCATCTGGTATCTTATTAATTTTATTATTATGAAGAAGGATTGTTAAACTAGAAGGATTGTTAAACTAGAAAAAAAAGCGATGTCTGATTTTTAAAATGCCTCCAGATAATATATGCCAATACTTAATCGTGTATTAGATCGTGGGCTCTCTGGATAAATTTACGTAAAGAAATATGAATACCCTAACAGCTATTCCCATCTTTAATTCCTTTTTTCGGTATGTTTTCACTTATTAATAGCGGCGATGAGTCCTATATTCTTTCCGATTATATAAACTATGTTTATGCAAAATGATTTTAGCTGTCTCAGTTTAGTTGTTTTTGCAACAAATCTTTACAGACAGAAAAGAACCATTACATTTTGATATAATTACAGTACATAATTAACTCTACGAGTTTCTACTATTAGCATGAGAGGGTTTTTAACGTCTTATGTTATTATCAGTATGTATAATTTTATGTTAGTAAATAATGTATGTTATGAACATAATATAAGTAGGCCCATGTTTCGGTTGTAATGCTTCCCCTTTAACATGTACATAGTAAAACGGGATTTGTATAAGTGTAGGCTTATATTAAATATATTAATTAAAAACATGAAGTCACTTAGGCTAGGAATAAGAGTAATAAGTTATTACATTAAATAAAAGAGTTAAAACGATTACTCTTATTTGCTTTGCGGTTACTGAGGAGGTACAAGTTTTAATATATATATATATATATACATTAAACATATCAATCGTATATGTACGCAACAAAAATTTCAAACTGCTACTTAGTGTAGATTTTGTGACAATTTTCTCTATAATTTTTTTTTTTTTTTTTTTTTTTTTTTATTTATTTATTACAAGAGATATTACAAGAGGTATTACATTTAGTAATACACCCGAAAGAGCAAGACTGCTCGTGCTCGGGTGCCGTTTCAAAAATATCAAAGTGAAGAAAGAGGAGAGACAAAGAAATAGAGTGTATAATGTGCTTAACTAAAAAAGAAAGTAAAACAAAAACATTAAAACATAAAAACATAAATACATAAAAGGAGTGAAACAAAAATTACTTAAAAGCTAAAAAATTACAAAAAATTCTTTACATTATCAGTATGTATAATTTTATGTTAGTAAATAATGTATGTTATGAACATAATATAAGTAGGCCCATGTTTCGGTTGTAATGCTTCCCCTTTAACATGTATGGTTTTAACAAAACTACTATTGTTCCATTGTGAATATTTAAATCTAATTGCAGATTATAGATAATTATGACATGTTAGGACAATTTTTTTAAATTATTTATTTAAAATTACAAAAAGTTGCAAATGTACTAGAAACACCCCTTAAGCGCAAAGCTCGTGTTTAGTAGCTGTAATTATCATATCTAATATTAGGAGAGAACATATAAATTTACAAATGAATAAAAAAGTTAATATAAAAACTAAAAAGGTAAATAATTTCTACAAAATAAACTGAGAATAGGAAATTAAAAATTACCCAAAAAAAACGCAACTCCATTTTTTCATTTTTAAAATGTGTTTATACTTAATTTACTTTAATTTGATTTGAATAAAACAAATAGAAAACAAATTAAAGGCAAAAAAAATATTAGGTTTGATTTTTTATCTTAAATTGGTTGATACTATATTTTATAAAATCAGTATTACAAAATTTCAAATCATAACTTAAGACCATTTAATTTCCCAGTAAATCCTGCTCTCATATATTATCTTAATAAACACCCTTTTGAAATTAAATCATGTACCACATAGCGTGTTTGCCTGATGAATGCTGAGAGAGAATTTAATATGAAATGCTTTGAAGTTTATGAGAGACACAATCCACCTCCTTACATCGCATTCTCTTAATAAACACTTTACACTAACAAAAGCACGGAATGCTGCAAGGCATACTTACGAATGCCGAGAGAGGATGAAAAGCCAACTTTAAAGCTGATGAGAGACAATACACCAAGGAAAATGGCACTGTACGGAGTGAATGTCGAATGTAATATCAGTATTCTGCCTGAAACATAATATTAGGCTCGTTAAGGTACAAAACCTTGAAATGAAATGCCTCTGATCTGCCTCCAGTCAGTTCTGTATATGAACATATGGCTGCAAATGATCAAGTGTAAAAGAACCGAATGCCAACGCAAAATTGAGATGTATTAATACGCAGGTCAGAAGTAAAATAACTATACAGACTAAAATCTACCCTTATCGGGAATCGAACCAGAGTCGCCCCGCGATGAAGGCCACCGTGCAGACAACCGCAACAAGGCAGCGGACACTTCGGGTAAAAGCTGTATCGCCTTTTGTGTAACACTGATATAGAAGAATATTAGACAATATTAGATAATAAAAATTTCAATTAATTCATGCAATAGTCCTAATGTTTCGGTATTCGGAATTTCAAATAGAAATTCTTCATCATTCGTCTATCTATGCTTAATATTCCACTATTGCTATCACCAGGGCCCGGATTTTAATGACATGTCATCTTTTTATAGATGCTGCATTGACATTGCCAATTTGTAGATAAATCCTAATCATGGCCTCTAGATTATAGAAATGCATTTTTATTAGGTCATTTTTTGTAATTTTATGCAATTTTATATTTTTAGGGCATTTTTTCAATTTTACGTCATTATTTTGTCATTTTCTTGTCATTTGCTTCCTTATATAGCCATCTTCATGCATTTACATTGAGTACATTCACTTTTATACCGTCAATATCTCCGTATGCTGACAGTAATTTACTGCAATCCTGAATAAGGTAGGGTTTACAAGGTTTTTTCATACTGGTAATATTTAAATAAATTACTAGGTTACCATAATACAACATTTTTGTAGGATCTACTTTAAAACAATTTTCTTATTTTTCTTCTCAAATGCTCCAATCAAGAACAAAGAACAGACTTCTTAGACCTACAACATCCTTTCAAAATTTAAAGTTTTTTTTTTTTCAATTATGTACAAATTAGTTTACAACTTTGTGTGTACAATAATATTTTTTTATAAATTAAATATACGTTTTTAGGTCATTCTTTATAATTCCAGGGTGCGCGGGCAAAGAGAGTAAGTCCACTTTCTTGTTACTGAGAATTAGAGTAACTTAACACACTATACCAGCCCAACATAGCTTTAGAGATGGATAAACCCATGAGGTACACATCCATAACTACCATACAATTTTGAATATGACTTACTGGACTTAACACAAATGTAGAGAACATTTTTATCTATAACTCTATGGACATATCTCAATTTTTTAGGATGGTGGACTTAACTCTCTTTGCCCGCGTACCCCGGAATTATTAAGTAATTTTCTTTAAAATCTAAGGTCATTTTATAGGTCATTTTTCAAACAATATTAGGTCACCAGAATCCGGGCCCTGGCTATCACTGTAGAATACAATACTTGGTCGTTTTACAGTCTGAACAGAACTTCTCAAGAGATAAGCTATCAAATATCGCTTCTGACACTGTTCAGTTTCCTCCTTAACTTCAATTTGAAACGTAACATTCTGTCTGGATCAGGTGGTGCTGGCAGTAATGCTTTTTAAAGTGTTCTCCTGCTTGATATTGATTCCATCCCCGTGACGTAATCGAATGTGAAACGAGCTTCCACCACGGAATTACTTATCAAACCAGGTTGAAACTCATCCCTAATATTATTGACCTTCGATTGGCTCCAAAGGAGGACGGTCATGGTCTGGTTCCTTTTTCCATTCATGTCTCACTGTTTCTATGGAAACATTCACTGCAGCTCAGGGCCGTGGCAAGGTCCTTCCGCGCCCTTGGCGAGTCTGACAACTATGCGCCCTCCAATACTGGGGGGTCTGAATTTTTTTTTTAATTTCTGTAAAACTGTTTATTATTTTTATATAAAAACACTGTTATCATCAAAGAAAACCTAAACCTCAATTTGAAAATGAACTAAGTGTTGGACTTTCTAGGTATTAAACCTTATTTTCAGACGATTGAACTAGGCTACTTAAAAAATAATTAATTCATAAAATCTAGAATTTTTATTGCTTGATAAATTGCCTAAACAAGTGGTATTTTTCATGGTTAATTTTGCACCCTCTTTATACCTGCGCCCTTGGCGGGGGCCGATCTCACCACCGCCTAGCTACGGCCCTGCTGCAGCTCCATGCTAGATCTAACATTCTTAAAATTAAACACACATGATTTTAGCAACTTTACGACGGAAATTTCTCACTTCGACATTCCTATCCAGATTAAGTGGCCACACTGCGCGAATACAGACTAATGAGAGATGCCTGAGTTTGTGGAAGGGAATTCCTACATAAAAGTTATGTGAAACTGTCAAAAGCCTAATTATATTCCAGCATAGAGGACAGTCTCAATTCCCGTAGTACGCATTCAGTTGCCTCAGTATTATACAAAGTCGCATTATTCGTGAGCTAAGACTTAAAATCGAAGATAACATTTTAGAAGAAAATTCCTCTGACACTGAGATTCGATCCCAGCCCGTGAATCGAACTCAGGTTAGCTCAGTTGGTAGAGCATCGGCAAGGAAAGCCGAAGATCATGTTGAATCCAGTGTCAGTGGATTTTTTCTCCTAAAATTTTCTTTTGTAAAATTATAAGAAAAAAATATTTTATGCTTTCATAAATCATATCTACTTGATACCGCCTGTGATGAAAGCCAAGTCTGCCCTTCTTGTTTCACAACTTCATCGTCGTTGAAATGTTTTCCACCAAAAAATTTCTTCAAATGAAGGAACAGATGAAAATAGCTTGGTGCAAAATCCGGACTGCAGGGAGGGTGGTCGAACTGTTCCCAACCAAATGATGCGATCAGATATTGAGTGTGTTTGACTGTGTGTAGAGGGCATTAACATGAACCAAAAGGATTCCACGCGAAAGCATTCCACGCCTTTTTTGTTTTCTGTATTGCATTTCCTTGGTGGAAAACATTTAAACGAAGATTATGTTGTGAAACAAGAAGTGCAGAATTGGCTTTCATTACAGGCGGCATCATTCTTTGATGAAGGCACATAAATACTGGTTTCCCGTTACGACAAGCCTTGATACAGAGAACTGGAGAAAATTATACGGAAAAGAATAACAAAAATGTACGGATGTAGCTAATGGTTGGAGAGAGAAATGAGAATCTCCTGTAAAAAAAAATCGTCCTAAACATTATTATAGAAGTTTGTCTCTAAGCTGATTAAGGGAAGATAGTTGCAGAAGTTGCTAATATGTGGATTCAAATATGGCATATCGTGTAAAAATAATCCCTTTTGGTACAAGAAATATCTAACCAGACTCTTCTGTAACATATGGTCTTAATCTCCTGTAATCCTTGCCTTTGTAATTAAAAATTAGTTTCCAGCTCTTCGTTTGAATTCCACAAATGCTGACTTATTTTCAAACCCGATTACTATTTCTATGTAACTGTGCAAAACAAACTTTATTTTCCTATGAAAGTTGCTTACACAAAACTCTTCTATGCTTTATTTCTCATTATATTAATTTTTATATTTTAGAGTACGCTTTAATGACAGTACCTTATAGGAATTCAAGGTAAGTTAAGTGTCCAGTGATGGCCAAGACCAAACTGCATTTAACAGAATTCTCAGTAAATTTAGAACCAGAAAGTTGTTTTGGGAGAAAATAGTTGCACTGTAACAATACTTTGTCTTCATTAATCAATTTTAATTTAGGAGTTTTTTGTATGCACATATTTATTGTGCGGGGGACGGAAAAATAACTCAAATACGCTTTCTCGGATTTTAATGAAACTTGGTACACACGTTCATAATGTCCATGGGAAGAAGTTTATTGATATATGACCAAATCGGTTGACCGGTATCGGAGTAATGCCCAATTTAGTGCCTACTTTATGGTAATATATTATAAAGAATTTAACAAATGCAAATCGGTTATCCTGGCAACATTCTGTTTTACACTGATCATATACGGTTTTGGAATTTTCAATACAGTTAGCCATGACATATTCCTTTGCATTTTATTATCAAACTAGTCAGATGTTTATTTCGTTGATCAAGTTGAATACTGTTTATATGCAGAAGGTACATTACTGTGAAATAATAAGGCCTACGTACATTAAGTGGAGTTCTTCGCCAGTGTATTTTGCGAAATGTTGACATATTTTAAGAATTTCTTATATCAGTGTATATGAGTTTGAATTAAGGTTAAGTATGATCTTCCACAAGTCCTGTTTAATGAATCGATTGGAGCTTAAGTCGGAAATAGATTACAAAAATATCTTATTTTGTTCATATCATAATTGCAATTAATTTATCACTGATTAAATAAAAGCATCAGTTTACCTGATTTTATTTATTTTGACGTGATCTAAAGGAGCCGGTCCAGCGATCTTTTCCTTCAACGTCTCAGATATCTTCTTTTCGGTCTTGCCTCCTTGAGGACTCTATTGTTCTCCATTCTTTCATAAAATGTTCATTCCATTTCATTCTATTTTAGACTATTTATCATTTAATGTGTGCGGATTTCTAATCTCTTAATTTCGAATTCTACTTAACCTCCTACAGCTTTCTACTCTTCTTAAAAATTTAATTTGTGCTGCTTCTACTTTAATCTGTTCTCGATTAGTCAGGACATAACTTTCAGATCCATATACAAACACCAGTCCTCTCATAAATTTATAAAATTTCATCATCGTGTTTCTCTTTGTTTTAGTTTGCAAGGTCTATTTATTACTCCACATATTGCTTGTAAAGCCTGGAATATATTCTGAATCTCTCTATCATAAAAAACACGTCGAATCCTAGATATTTAAAGAGCAACACTTATTCTATAATTAATTTTCTATTACAATTTTGTATCTAGCTATAAATTTTTATATAAAAGCCATTCATTTAGATTTCGGAATTTTTAATTTTTAATATAGAAAAAATAAGTTTTTTCCAATATTTCGTCCAAATGTCAGTGGTGTATTCCCTTAAGTTACTTGCATCAATTCTTATGTGCGAGTAATATAAACTTAACTTGATTTTAAGTTTACCGTCTATTCTATGATAATGCAAATATGCACAAAGATAGCAACTTAGACGAGGCTATAAAAATGACTGCAAATGTTTGTGCGGTGCGTTCCCCGCCGGGTAGATTCCAGGACAACACCCTCTGTCGGCGCTGCCACAGAGAGCATGAAACCCTTGCCCATGTCCTCGGAGCCTGTCCCTACGGGGAGGTACTGCGAAATCATCGTCATCACACCATCCGACATATGATAGCCAACTCGATGAGAGATCATGGTTACTCGGTTTACGAAGAGGTTTCCGGTCTGGCCACTGATGGAAGTAATCGGCGTATAGACATGATTGCTTTTTTACCATCTAATAAAGCAGGATATATCCTGGATCCGACTATACCTTTCGAGACCCATAACGGCCAACCCGAAGAAGTAGATGCCGAGAAGAAATCAATATATGAACCAACCATTGATTTCTATAAGACTAAATACAAACTAGAACGTATCTCTGTCCATGGGCTGATGATCGGCGCCCGAGGTACAGTTGTATTAAACAGAGGCGGCAGCCAGATGCGCGTGAGAGAGGTGACGCATGTAGGAGGAATCATGGGGAGGGGTAAGAATGTTGAACCGCACTAGCCAGAGAGGAGAAGCTATTGTAACACGGTCTCTTGTTTCTTAACTGCATTTATAGGATCTTACTGCACTGAAAGCAACGACACAACTGACCCATACACCCCTCCATTCAGTACGAATGTTTATTGGACTCTTCTGTATCTACTGCGCATCCACGCTTGGACTGCCACGTCTGATTAATACCACTGTACAATTCCACAACACCTCGTCCAGGTCTGGGATTCCTTTGGCCTTAAAAGGATACGTCTTCAAGATATGGCCATATCTGCAATACGTGGTTCAATAGCAATCTTTCGTAACCATCTCTATACCAGTTGAATTTATTAAGTGCCAGTATGGTACTTTATGAGATTGTGTGGGGGACGAAAAATGTCTGTCCGTCTGTCTGTCTGTCCGTCCGTGTGTCTGTACGCGCTCTAACTCAAATACGCTTTTTCGGATTTTCATGAAACTTGGACAACACATTTATAATGTCAATTGGAAGAACCCTATTGATATTGAACCAAATCGGTTCACCGGTACCGGAGTAATGCCCAATTTAGTGCCTATTTTAATAGATTATGGCGCCTTTCTAATAGAAAGGCGCCATAATTCAAATACGCTGTATCGGATTTCCATTAAACTTGGTATACGCATTTATGACATCCATGAAAAGTACTCTGTTAAATTTGAACCTAATCTGTTGACCGGTACCGGAGTAGAACCCAATTTAGTGTATATTTTAAAGGCGCAATAGCTCAAATACGCCTTATCGGATATTTATGAAACTTCGTATACGCATTTATACTATCCATGGAAAGACGTCTGTTGATGTTCAACCAAATCGGTTGGCCAGTACCGGAATAATGCCCAATTTATTGCCTTTTATGTTAATATATGAGAAGTCGCGATAACTCAAATATGCTTTATTGGATTTTCCTGAAACTTTGTATACCCATTTATAATGTACATGGGAAGACGTCTACCGATATTGGACCAAATCGGTTGTCCGGTACCGGATTAAAACCCAATTTAGTGTATATTTTAAAAACACGGTAACTCAAATCCGCTTTACCGGATTTTTATGGAATTTGGTATACACATTTATAGTGTTCATGGGAAGAGGTCTACTGATACTGGATGAAATCGGTTCACCTGTTTCGGAGTAATGCTCAATTTGGTGCCTATTTTTATGATAATATACGTATTCGAAAGAATTTATATAAAAAAAAGCAAATCATTTATCATGACAACATAGTCAATTGTTTTACTGTGATATTTTACGGCTTTGGAAATTAAAATAGAGGTAGCTATGACCAAAAACACTATTGTTTTACATGCGCTTATAACTTACAACTAGACCGTTAAACTGACCCAGGTGACCGAGATGGTAACGTTTTGGCCTCACGTTATGGAGTTCCATGGTTCAAATCCCGAAACCAGCCAATTTCACTTTCTTTTTCGTATTTTTATGTGAGTGTGCGATTGTCAAGATATCAAAAATCTGTACAGTTCAGCTGATGCTGGAAGATTTTAATCTGATTAAAAAGAAAACTAGACCTTTGTTCTTCCCTAAGCCCTGCTTAATGAATAAATCTGGAGCTTAACTTGTAAATCAATTAAAAAAACATATTCTGCATATCATAATTGCAGTCATAACTGATTAAAAAAACATACTGGCACTTTTTTACATCAGTTTACCTGATTTTATTTATTTATTCATTAGTATATATATAAAAATGAATGTATGTGTGTCTGTGTGTGTGTCCTTTATGCATTACTACACCATTCATCCGATCGCCATGAAACTTTGGGAAGTTGTTGAGTACATTCCCGGGAAGGTTTTCGTCATATTACATTTTTAGTTTTTGCTTTCGTTATTGAGTTATGAGTGAAAAACGGGCAGAAAACGTGTATTTTAGCGTTTTCGAAGCATCAATTTTCAGTTACACATTTCAATGTCAAATCAATTACAGTAGGCTTTGGCTATTTTTGTCATAAAACCATTACGATCGCTTGAATGTTGTAGCTCACGCTGGTCGACTCATTTGTTTATCATGTCAAGGCACGCAGATATATGAAATTTTCAACCAACACCGAACAGGATTATTATTAAGTGCCAGTATGGTACTTTATGAGATTGTGTGGTGGACGAAAAAATGTCTGTCCGTCTGTCTGTCTGTCCGTGTGTCTGTACGCACCATAACTCAAATATGCTTTTTTGGATTTTCATGAAACTTTGAAAACACATTTATAATGTCCATGGGAAGAACCCTATTGATATTGAACCAAATCGGTTCACCGGTACCGGAGAATTGCCCAATTTAGTGCCTATTTTAATAGATTATATTAGAAAGGCGCCATAGCTCAAATACGCTGTATCCGATTGCCACGAAACTTGGTATACCCATTTATGACGCCCATGAAAAGTGCCCTATTGAATTTGAACCTAATCTGTTGACCGGTACCGGAGTAAAACCCAATTTAGTGTATATTTTAAAGGCGCAATAATTCGAATACGCTTTTTCGGATTTTTATGAAACTTCGTACACGCATTTATAATATCCATGGAAAGACGTCTATTGATATTCGATCAAATCGGTTGGCCAGTACCAGAATAATGCCCAATTTAGTTCATTTTATGTTAATATATAAGAAGTCGCGATAACTCAAATATGCTTTATTGGATTTTCTTGAAACTGTGTATACCCATTTATAATGTGCATGGGAAGAAGTCTACTGATATTGGACCAAATCGATAGACCGATACCATAGTAAAACCCAATTTAGTGTCTATTTTAAAGACGCGGTAACTCAAATACACTTTACCAGATTTTTATGAAACTTGGTATACACATTTATAATGCCCATGGGAAGACGTCTATTGATACTGGATAAAATCGGTTGACCTGTTTCGGAGTTATGCTCAATTTAGTGCCTATTTTATGGTAATATACGTATTCGAAAGAATTTATTTGAAAAAATGAAAATCAGTTATCTTGACAACATAACCTTTTGTTTTACTGTGATTTGTAAGGCTTTGGCAATTAAAATACAGTTAGCTATGACAACACTATTGCTTTAAATGCGCTTATCCCATAACTGACCCAGGTGGCTGAGATGGTAACGTCTTGGCGTCACATTCTGGAGTTCCATGGCTCAAATCCCGAAACCGGCCAATTTGACTTTTTTTTTTTATATTCTGCATATCATAACTGATTAAACAAAACATACTGGCACTTTGTTATATCAGTTTACCTGATTTTATTATTATTATTATTATTATTATTATTATAAGAGGGATAATCAATATAGGCCTAAATATGGTCAAACGTTGTTCGATTTGGACGAAACTCACTATACAGGGGTTTTCTGGGCCAAGTACCTCGAATCTGAGGTCGCTTTTACCAGGCGACGCTATCTAATCGTGGTATGTAATTCACGTGATTTAGGTGTTAATAAATATAATGATTTAACTATTATGCTCTTAATTTTTAATTTCTGAAATAATTATCGCTGGCGATCGCTTGATTTTGTAGGTCCATCCTTGACGATTCATTTGTTTAGAATATCAAGTCTCACAGACGTATGAAATTTTCAACCTACACGGAAGAGGGATATTCAATATAGGCCTAAATATGGTCAAACATTGTTCGACTTGGACGAAACTCACTATGCAGTGGTTTTCTGGGCCAGGGAACTCGAATCTGAGGTCTATTTTACCAGGCGACGCTATCTAATCGTGGTATGTAGTCCACGTGATTTTGGTGTTAATAAATATAATGATTTAACTATTATGCTCTTAATTTTTAATTTTTGAAATAATTATCGCGTGCGAAGCCGCGGGCACACGCTAGTATATTATAATATTATCATGTTTATGCATCGAATGTGTGTGTCCATTAATATGTTTTATGTGAATTTTTATTTTGTCATGTATTATGTTTCTATTTATCATTGTTATACTTTGTCGTCATGGCAGCCTCCTAATGGGGGAAGTTTCTCGAAATAATATGTCGCAAATTCCAAAGCAAGTAGTGTTGTGCGGTTTCTATGATAAAAATCTCTCGTTAAGTACATTGCAGAAATAAAAATAGTTATCCGCATTGTGGTGCTACTAGGACCTCACATCGATCTCTTACCCCCTCCACCACAACATGCCCCTCCAACTTCACCCCAGCTTGATGACTGCGTGTTCGAAACAATAGTTTTAAACGTCAAGTAGTTTTTCTTTCTAGTTGTTTTAATCTGGACTGTAAAGTCATTTTATTTGAATTCTGCACTCATATTACTGCATAAGTTACTTTTTTGTTTATTTTTTCTTCTGTGTATTCTTCATGCTTGCTTTTCTTCTTAATCTCTCTTATTCTTTTTACCCTTTGCTATTCTCTTTACTTCTTACATTTATATAGGTAATTATCTTACCTTTCCTACTTCTTATTCAGTTATTTCATATGTTGTTGTTGTAAGCACATAATGCATTGCTAGCGTAGTCGTGAACATTGTAATTGGGTGTATACCTGTAACGTTCATTCTTGATTAAATAAGTAAATAAATAAAAAAGTAGAAGCTTTTTTACAGTTACCAATAAAACTCTAGAAACAGAAAGTACTCTACTAGTGGGAATACAAGGTTAATTTTGGTAGTACTGCTATTGGCAATGGATTGATCAGTCTCTTGTTTAGCGCAAACGAATCGTCCTTTTGATTTTGTTGAATCTGAATTAATTTCTGGATTTAATGCGGAATGTAGGAGTGTAGGGCTTGCATTAAATTTTTTGGCTGAGTACGGTAGAATTTTATGAGAATATTTATTATTATTATTATTATTATTATTATTATTATTATTATTTGCTTTTGATGGAACCACAAGATCTGCGTTTATAATTGACCCTACTGCATGTTTTGAAGTAAATAAGGCACAGCCCCAAAAACTCAATAAGGATAAAACAGTACATCTATAATCCTACCATCTCCAACTATTGTTTAAAATACAGTCTAAAAGAATTCGAAGTCATCGGACGTATGGTTAGGGGCTAGAGGGACAGCAACAACATTCGTGAAAAATACATTCAACTAATATAAAAGAAGTTACTTCGAAAACTTCCATAGGATCCTTAACTAAATTGAGGAAACACATGGCATTATATGTTTTATTTAAATTTTTCTAAGTTTTCGCTATCTATTTCTTGTACTTCTTAGTTGTTTTATTTTGTACTCTTTGTCTCTGTAGGCAGCCCGTAATTAATGGAAGATATTAATAATACAAACCAAATGACATAGAATACATATTTATTATTTCTGTTTATCACGTAAAAATTCATTATCATCTTATGTCCAGCGAGGATTTTGGCTAATAAGGGGCTTTAACTTCAACGCTATGGGCTGAGGTATAAACTAAACTCCTCAAGTTGCCAGAAGTTTACATTCTTAATTTTCTCAGAGTCATATACAGGAATTCTGCTTCGTTTATGAACATGGGACATTGTTTCGCCAAACACACTGTACCAATGCGTAGGTGGCAGCAAAGCATCCCGTCATTAAATTCCAACAGAGCTCAAACAAGAGCTTTACCATATTAATACTACAAGCATTAACATCCGGGCCGAAGATTTGATCACAAGATGGGAACATGTGCATAATCCCAGCTTGTGCAGAAATGATTTTTGTTATTGTTATTGTTATTCCTATTATTATTATTATTTTATTATCATCACATGGACTTGTCCTTGAGTACATCTTCTTTCAAACTGTATCGTAAATATGTAACCATATATAGTTTCATATTATTCAATGTATCACCTTCACTTTTTAATTTCGCTTTGGAATATGCCATTAGGAAATTTCAGAAAAACAAGGTAGGCTTAGAATTAAATGGCAGTCACCCGATTTTAGCTTATGCAGATGATGTTTGCTTGTTGGGCGATGACATAAACACAATCGAGAGAAATGCATAAAGTCTTTTCGATGCCTGCACGAAAGTTGGACTGGAAATTCATACAGAAAAAACTAAGTATGTGGTTATGAAACGTCAAAATAACGCGCTACAAAGTATTAGAATAGCCGGTAAATCGTTCGAACAAGTGGAAAAATTCAAATATCTGGGAACAATAATTACAGACACAAATAATATTAAAGCAGAAGTTACGTCTCGACTAAAATCAGGAAATGCTTGTTTTTATGCAGTTCAGAAACTTCCGTGTTCTGTCCAGAAATCTAAAAATAAAGATTTATAAGACTATTATCCTGTCGGTTGTATTATATGGATGTCAGACATGGCCGCTTACTGGTCGGGAAGAACATAGTCTGAGAGCGTTCGAAAACAGGGTGCTTAGGAAAATATTTGGGCCTAAGAGTGATGGAAATGGGGACTGGAGAAAACTACATAACGACGAGCTGCATAACCTGTACTCGTCACCGGATATAATAGTAAGGGTAATTAAATCACGGAGGGTTAAATGGGCTGGACATGTTGCGCGCATGGGGGAAGAAAGACATCTCTCAAAAGTAGGCCTATTGACTGGGAGACCCGAAGGGAAAAGACCACCTGGAAGACTTAGACGTAGGTGGGAGGACAATATTAGGATAGATTTAAGCGAAGTAGGATTTGCGAGGGATGATTGGATGAAGTTAGCCCAGAATTGGGTTGAATGGGGGGCTCAGGTAAGCGCGGCAATGAACCTTTGGGTTTCATAAAATGGATAATATTCCTCTAGCTTGCTGAGGAATTGTCTATTGCCATTGAGTAACCTAAGTAAGCAAATAAGTAAAAGTATATACAGAATATGATTAAACACTTTTTTTGTGGTTTCGTATTTGGTAATTTGTGGTGAAATCTTAACACGGTTTTCATATTCCTTGCATGTAGGATTTAAAACGAAACTTGAATTATAAATGGCGACGGGTTTAAACAAACACTGTGTAGGCCTACACATAACTAAACAAAGCTCATTTAAAAAGTAACTGTGGTCAGTCTTCCTCTTAGGGTGTACGAGAATACGTTCTAGATGGGCGAAACCTAAGCATACGCCATCCAGATTCCAATTAGTTAACTGGAAATCAGCTGTTTCAGACGAGAGTAAAAATGTTTGCTCTGGTAATAGAAATTTCTTTAAAGTATGTATGACGACACCCGTTTCAACACCTTTCTGATTAGTCAGGCTTTGTTCTCTAACCTTTTACATAAATATCATTACAGAAACACCAGACGTAATTAATAGACCTGAATTGTGGTGAGGAAGATTACTTGAGGTTGAAGCTTGTTGCATATGGAAAACGATTTGAATATTACCCAGGTCCTTAGACTTGCTCATGTGTTCATTATCAACACGCTAGAGGGCAAAGCTGGCGATGTCAGATGACGTAATATTCCTGGCTTTGTTACCTAGCTACCTTTGCCTTTACCATTAGACGAAGGAACATACATGCTATTAAGTCGAATACGGAATAACAGCATTAAGCCTGACAGAACATCTCATATATTTATGACTTCTAGTGAATTAGCACCTTGCTGCAATAAAATTCCCAAGAGTGAAATAAAAAGCTATCTCAAGAAGTTAAGCTATGAAAAATGGGAACAATAATGGCAAACAACAACAAAGGCACAGACAACAAAATCATTCTTCCCTATACTGAAAGACATAATGCGAATAAAATTGAAGTTAACACCGAATCTGACAACAATCCTAACAGGTCACGGGAAAATAAGAAAATATTATCATCGTTTTAGAATCAGTGAAAATCCTAATTGTAAGTGCAACCAAGCAGAACAAACGGTGGAACATTTAATTTTTTAATGTCACCTACTAAATAACGAAAGACAGGAAATTAAGAACGCAGTGTTAGATTTATAGAGTATTATATGATAAAAAAAGTAAGTAAAAGAAATATTGATATGTACAAAGCAGAACATACTCGTAAGACATGTTGTAATGGAACATCTTGTATTACTAAGGTCAATAAAAAAATATATATAATTTAAATCTGGAAATTATGATTATTTGAGCTGATTTCTTGTCAACTATATCAATAATATAATTATTTTCTGGGTATGTAATTATGTTTTGAGTAACTCATGAACCCAAACAAGAATAATTTACTGAGTAATTTTTCGCTGATTTGCGTTACTGTAAACAGATTTTACCCCAATTTTTTTCATCATCCAAGGAAAAGTAGGGTAGATAATGGATCACGGTAAGTGATATGAGAGTGCAAATGGATAGACCCCCTAATATTATAATTTACGCCTCAGTAAAGGACTTATGCCCGGTTTCTACAAACTAGTGAATTACCTATGGGTAAATTATCCATGGACAAATTAGTTCCATTTAACCTACAATGATATAATGAGCAAGGCCTTGGAGTTGTACAGTTAATTTAATTCAGAAGGCTTTGATTCTCATTGTTTAAATATTACTATTGATCCTATGAAATGTTAAAATTTTATCCAGCCATCCATGAAAGGATAAATTAACCCGAAGATTTACCCTTGAAAAGATCTAGCCCGAGTTTGTAGGAACATTTTTTCTGTCATTTTCATATTTACCCAGAGGACATTTATCTAGAAACTCGCCACAAGTGTATGTGATTGCTATCTTTAAATTATTTGTGTTTGTGTGGTGTTATTTTTGTGTAAATTCTGTCCATTGGATAATTTACCCAAAGGTAATTCGCGAGTTTATAGAAACCGGCCATTAATCATCTATTATGTAAATATTAAAGCACAGAAAACAAAAATGCAGAATTAATTACACTTTTAAAAATTCCCTTTAGGCAGGCCTATATAGAGGCTGAGGTAGATTTCGAAGTGCTTTTGGTTTAATTTATTGTCGTTGCGGAGCACTTTTCTTCTTTAGCCTTGGCATGACAAACCCGCAATCCATATATATATAACAATTGGTTTTGTACTTAGGGAGGCATGAAACGTAAAGCTATGAATTAATTTTTCGAAAGTCATGACATGGTACTGATCCCAGTAGGTAGATTAAACATTATATTGTCTACTTCAATAATTATGAAAAGAAACAAAACAAAAACATACATTTCAATGTTATTCTTTAAAATATTAAACAGCTGTGTATAGCCTCGTATCTAAGACACTCGCGTAGTGAAAACCGAAAATGTATGATTTTTAAAAATGAATTTCATAAATTAGTTGTTTATTAATAACTTTTAATTTAGGGCCATCAGAAGAAGTGGTATTGAATATCTGGTAGTGTGGAAGCACGAAAAGTAGGCTAAATGAAAGAAACAACACATAAATTTCATTCATTGTATGGCACCTCATCTTGCGCTTAAGTGTAATTGATAGGGACCGGATTTTTAGGTTTTTAAAAACACTGTTTTAGGTTTTCCATTAGGTGATATATTTTTTTAGGTCTTTTTGTCCAAAATATCGTTTTCGACTAGAATAATTGGTTTAATGAATTCGAATGTGCTACATAGGATTCAATACATAATACTTGTAAAGTTTAACTTAACAAAATTGACTTAAATCTGTGTAAACTTGCTTTAGGACAATATTACACAATTGAAGAAAGAAAGCATAAACAATCAAAAGATGCAGTGAAAATAAGATTGCCTCACATTTCCTGGTTACAGTCAGGGCCGTGGAGAGAAAGCAAGGGCCCCAGGGACAAATTTTCCCGGGCCCCCGTCAAATATTAAATACAATATTAGGCTACAATATTAATGATATTACATAATTATGATGTGCCAGAATGGTACTTTATGAGATTGTGTGGTAGACGGGAAAATGTCTGTCCGTGTGCCTGTAAGCGCGATAACTCAATTACGGTACGCTTTATCGGATTTTCATAAAACTTCGTATAGGCATTTATGACGCTCATGGGACCAAGTCGGTTGACTGATGCCGGAGTAAACCCCAATTTAGCGCCTATTTTATGGTAATATGTAGGGCCCGGATTTTTAGGCTTTCATAAAAGGTATTTTAGCCCAATATTTCTAGTTTTACAGTAAAAGTCATCCTTAGCGCCTTGTAGGCTCTTCAGTCCGATTTAGCCCTTTTTAGGTTCTATAAGATTTATATATTCGGAAGCAAGGGGCATGAAACGGGAAAATACGTTAAAACTTAAAATGTTCCAATTAGGAACAATTTAACGTTAGTGAGGCCTACTGTTGAGTCCTAAAAGGATCCCTACTTCTACTTTTAAAAAATGACAATTTTTCTTCAAGAATAATCCATTTGACCATTTCAGATTAATTTATTAATTCTGTGTCACTGTTATACGACAGAACAATGCAGATTAAAAAACACACATAAAACATAACTTAAGCTGTTTATTGACTTATAATCAATTTTATCTTAAGGTAAATTTGGAAGGTAAAAAATAAAACTTTGTCGGGCAAGCCGGGCCCCTTTCGAGGCCCGGGCCCCGGGGCTACAGCCCCGGCTGCCCCTCCCTCTCGTCGGGCCTGGTTACAGTATATCACTAAATATCTTTCAAGATTCCCAACTGTGAGTTGTATTGAATGACAGCGTCTGTCATACACAGCATATACAGAGCAGACGTAGAAACCCGCGGAGTGCAACGTCATAAAATAACCTCAGAAAAAGAAGAAGAAATTCAGGTCGTCGCCAATCCACTGCCGTAATAAACTCGATTTCATTTATTTTGGCATAATTAACACGTCTTCTTAAAACTCACAGTGTGACCACTCAGGGCAGTACTAAGTGCTTTAAAACACATACACGGCAACAATGGTTGTTCGTAGGAATATTTTAAAAGGAATACGCTGGTACTCTTACATTTCCTCTCTTGATACTGTCCATCCTAGACGACAATCGGTTGAACGAAACGCTGGTGGTATTAATTTCAACCTGACAAAAATTATTTTCTCTCCGAAAAATATAGATTTCTCAACTGACAAACAAAAAAGGAATAAAAGTAGCCTAAATTAGGTATTTTAGGTTTTATATCCCGTTTAGGTATATTTAGGTTTTTATACCCTATTTAGGTATTTTTAGGTGCCACAGAATTAATGTGGGTGAATCCTATGATTCGAAAAAGTGTATGAGCGCTTTTTGTTTTGGAAGTAAGGAAAAAAATAGGTAAAAACCTAAGAATCCGGTCCCTAGTAATTGAGCACAAGGAATAGCACGGCGCAGACAGCAGACCATGAAAGCATAAGTTTTGGTTATACCTGAAGCCATAACTAATGCGGATACAGACGTTACATGCAAATCAGACAGGATTTATGTCCACTTAGCACACTATACCCTGTGTTACACACACATTACTCTAGTATTTCCTTTCGGAGATAGCTCTGCATATACGAGGGAGAATCAAATGAAAATCGCAATTAATTTTTTCCCACTATTTTACTGCAGGAAGAATGTTTGCTTGTACATTATTTTCCTACTTAGTCCCCTCCCAGTTCAACACACTTAAGCCATCGGATAGGAAGTGCTTCGATACCGCGTGAGAAAAATTATTTTGGTTGACGCTGTAGCCACTCGTGAGCCGCCGATTAGACGTCTTCATTAGACTTGAACTTCTGTGCCCTCCAAGGTGCTCCTTTAATGGACCAAAGATGTGGAAATCCGATAATGCCAAAGCGAAGGAGATTGCTGAGTGCAGGTGTTTTGCTTCAACATATGAAAACGCCCGTCCTCATGCTGCTCGTGCAACCATGAAAACCGTCCACGACATCCGCCATAATCGCCATAAGTGGTAGGACATTTTCTTCATTTTTACAACCAATTTACATGGAGATAATGTCATACATGGCTTTAAAACTTAGTGCCCGATCGAATATGTTAACAGCAACTGTACTGTACAGACTTTGCTCGGCGTATGCACTAGCTACCATATGCTAGTTCACGTGATAGTAAACAAAGCGGATTACAGGTATAGGAAGACCACAAAATAACTTCTCATTCTCTAAACTCACATTACAAGCATGCAAAACGATACGTTCTCCTGTTTGTGTGTAATAGTCCCTCCCAAATGTTTCAATATATGTTTGCGTTTTAGAATACTTTACTTTCGGTATTCCGAACACGTATTATAAATTTATAAACACGCATAATGACAAGGTACACTGTTGACCAATTTGAGAGGCATCGTACTACGAGCGCATTGACTTCTCAGTACTACTATGAATGACTGTCTTATCAGCCTACGCAATCGCCCCCACCCCCTGTACTCAGGTTGTTGGTAACTGGAATCATCTCCCTCTGTGGGTTCGGGCACTAAGTTTTAAAGCCTGTACATCACATATTATACCAAGAGGCAAAACTTTTATTTGGGAAGAGGAAATTATGTGTTTCATATAAGATTTTTCTCTATGTTTATTTCATAAGACCGAGTTTACTTATAGTTGGAGGTAGCCTCGGTCCCATCCATTTCGAATTACCTAGACTCCACTGTATAATAAAGAGTAAAAAAGACAATGGGTGCAAAAGTTGAGAGTAAATTGCTAACAGATTAAATTATCTCAGATATTTTTAACTTTAAAAATGATCAAAGACACAATTTATATGTCCCCTACATTATACTATGCTCGGATGAGATTACAACTATAAGTAATACGAACGTCGTTAATGGAACTTAATTAGCACAGACGATGAGATTTTAATGAGAATCGGAAGTAAAATTAGTGAAAGAAATCGAGGCAATCGCTATAATGGAAGTAGCAGCTGTGTGATTGAAAATTATATTAACTCGCTCCTCGGATAATTGAACAGAAAATGAGCAAAACAAAGACGAAAAACAGTTTTAATTACGACAACGTTAGCAACCTACTTTTGGGGTAAATTTAGTTTTCCTTTGATACAGTTCATATAGAACATAGTTCACATTCCAGTTATACTGAGTTGTTACTGTTTGTATACACAAAACACACGGTCAAAACAGAGGGGAAAAAAATAAAACACTGAGAACGAAATACAACTGGAAATAGGCTAGAACATAGGTCGTGAGGTAACGTGCCCGCTCCTAGATCGCTGGTTCAAACCCGGCTGCGGTCGAATCATTTTTTCAGAATATACTAATCCTGTATTCTTTTAAGCTGGGGGTTCCGTGCCGTGGATTTACGGCCCGGTAAAGAACTCCAAGCCTAAATTAGAACTTCTGGACAAAATTCCTCGTCCCCTTTACTTCTAAGTAATACCTTATTTTCCTTTCGACGGTTGTTGAGGCAATGTCCCTCTGTCATCTCTCGAAAAAAAAAAAAGTGCAATTAAATTAGTCCTAGATATTGAAACCTCCATGATAGGCTCTATTAATTAGTAATTAAAAGGAATAAATGAATAATGCCCGGTTTCTACAAACTTGTGAATTACCTATGGGTAAATTATCCATGGATGAATTAGTCCCATTTCAACCACAATGATATAATGAGCAAGGCCTTGGAGTTGTACAGTTAATTTAATTCAGAAGGCTTTGATTCTCATTGTTATTGATCCTACAAACAGCTTAAATTTTATCCAGCCATCCATGAAAGGATAAATTAACCCGACGATTTACCCTTGGAAAGATCTAGTCCGAGTTTGTAGGAACATTTCTTCTGTCATTTTCATATTTACTCAGAGGACATTTATCTAGAAACTCGTCATAAGTGTATGTGATTGCTATCTTTAAATTATTTGTGTTTGTGTGGTGTTATTCTTGTGTAAATTCTGTCCATTGGGTAATTTACCCATAGGTAATTCGCGAGTTTATAGAAACCGGCCATAAATCAAATAGAACTCAACTAGGATTTGAAGTGATGAGAACAGGGCAAGAAATTACCGGATGGAATGACGTCACGGCTATCCAGTAAGTTCTTCTACACTTATACGGCAACTAGAAACACCAAATTTTGCATGCTTACGGCAGTTGGATGTGCCAATATTTTTTGTTGTTTAATTCTAGCTGCCCTTTAAGTATCTTAAAATTACATAACGTGGGGAAAATATACAAAATGTAGGCTACTTAAAAAAAATCTAACTCTATCTAAGGAATAACCTATGGAGATACGACTAAACATCATAGGACTAAATTTGTAGATCTCTCAAAATCCGTTACTGTTGGTGCAAACGACTTACCATATACCTATTACAAGCCTCCAAAGAAGGTCTGCACAAAACTTAAAGTTGCGTCCGCTATTTTAAATGTTTTTAGGGGATAAAAAATTTAAAATCGGAACTCTTCGGAATATTTACGTTGGTTACAGGTTACACGCTATAATTATGTCGAATTTCAAGTTCCTGGCTCACATGAAAATATGCTAACAATTATGTTAGTGAATGGGTTAGCCACGCGGCTTTGTAGTATAGTGATAATTGCTATTTAAAAAAAGCAATTGACCGTTAATTGGTCGTTACTCCGGTACCGGTCAACCGATTTGGTCCAAAGTCAATAGCATTTGTCCTATGGACGTTATGAATGTGTATATTAAGTTTCATGATGAAGCCTATTCGAGTTATAGCGCGTGAAGACACCCAGACATACGGACAGACGGACAGATATTTTTCCTATCCGCCATGTAATCTTAGAAAGTACCATACTGACACTCAATAACAGATCACACATTAATAGTTTGATAAAATTTATATTTCCACAGATAAAAAAATGCTGTGGACAATCATAAAAATATTACAATAATAACCTTCTCCTACTCGTAGAGACCTCATGCATCACAATTTTAGGCCTATGTAAGAGAAATTGCGGTAGCTAGGCGTTTCGCAACAAGATATCCGTCAATGCATCATCAAACTGGATCGTAAAGTTTCGGGATTAAAATTTCTCCCATATGGAATCATCTACACTTATTTGATTCTATTTCTCAAAGAAAAGGATGCAACATATTGAGGTTTTAAACTATTTGTGGACATAATTTCGGGTTAAGCCTATGCTTTAGCAGGATCACACTCACGTTGTCCTCGTTAGTAAAGCGGAAAGGATAAGAAACTAGAGAGAAGGGAATTACTCGTGTGACATAGCCTGTGATATATGTGACACGTGGAAATTAATTCCACCTCACACGTGGGCGGGAATCTTGTTAAACTTCGCATATTACGTGACTTAATTAAGAGAGACTCTTCCATGTCGAAGAAACAAAGAAGTACACATAAGTATATTCAGCTTTACAGTTCTTGAATTTCTTATCATCTGATGTATTTTCAGTAATATTGCATGCTATAAGAAACCATTTACGAAATAAGCTGTATAAGCTCGTATATTTTCAGTTGTTAACCATCAGCACTATTTTATGCATTTTCCTCATATATGTGAACTTATAAACTGTTTTTCTAGTCGCTAAAAATAGCGGCTTATGTCATGGAAATCATCATGCTGACCACATGCCCCCAATACTGTCAACTGCCTATGGTAGATGACGCAGTGGTGGATGGTAGGCCAGTCTCTTCAGAGATGCAGCGCAAGGAGTTTATATTATTTCAAGTAACCAACATCTAAGAGAAGATAATATGACGACGGAGTTATAATAGTGGAATAACTTTAAGGGATAGGCTACGTGAGAAAATGAACGAGGACTATTAACTTCCAATCTGATAACCTGGTTAAGCAGCATTAAGTCTGGTGGGGATTTTAATATGGAATAACTTCTTTGAAACTATCCATAATATAAAACTATAAATAAAAGTACAAATATTTTAAAGTTTTAATTAATTGGCTTTGTCGCGGGCCCCACAGAATGAGGTCGAGGGCCGCTAGTTGGCAATCCCTGATGTAAAGAATAGATAGGATAGGAGTAGTTCATAATTACATTACACCTCAAGATGTAACAATAAAGGCGATCATTCTTAGTTCGGCAATTTTTGGTCTAGTTTAGGGCATCCTCCCGTGATTCTTCGTAAAATGGCTTGTAGAAATAAGTGATGGAGGACAAGGACAAGAGGAGAAGAGGGCGATGGAGAAGAAGAAGACGACGCCGAATTAGAAACAGAAGATTAAATCTTATAATAATGGAAGCAATTGGTGCCACCTTATTCCCTCAAATAGCCTAAACTGTAACAAGATAGATTTTTCATAAGAAATGAACAGCAGAATGCTTACAAGTTATAAAATAGTAAAGTGATCCCCACGTGGAAGTGGTAAGGTTGTCAGCCTTACGCACCGACCGCCTTTACCCCCAGGATTGCTCCTGGTACTCATTTCTGTTAGAGGCTGAGTCGACCCCAGGACCATGGTTCCACCAGAAGGGTTAGCCCAATTGAAAAACTCCAACAACCTCATCGGGGATCGAACCCGCAACCTTCCGGTTTGTAGCGCAGCGCCTCAACCACTACGCTACGGCTTTGTAAGTTATTACAAGTGTATACATTTATTATAGGCCTAGAGAATCAATGTACAGTGACATTTTATTCAGAGTATATAACTTTTTTTTTTTTAATTTCTGGAACCAACATTTACAATAGGATCAGATTCTAAATTATTTATTGAACTTGTTAGGTTATACTAACTTGACATTACTGAAGTCATTATAGTGAAGTTTAGTTTAATATGTACATTTTTTAAATTTTAATTATAGATTTTTCTATAAGAACTTAGACACTACATTCACTTTGACACCCAGGTGCAGGCTAAACAAAACACTTAGTAATTTCTCAGGAATGGATACAAAAATAGGCAACAAGTTTCCAAACGGCATCTATCAATGGGATAGAAAAATATTAAGATGTTGTATCTCTGATTGGCTAAGTCAGAGGGCTTTCTATAATGTTGATGAATTTTTAAATATACAGGTAGATATACAGACCTCATTTAACACCGTGTCAATGTCAATAGCATTTTTTGCTATTTTTATTATTTTTTATTTTATTAATATTATTGTTATTATTATTATTATTATTATTATTATTATTATTATTAGTCTATTATTACTATCATAATAGATTTTTACCAATACTAACAGTAGGCCTAGATTTTATCTTGTTTTATTTTGACAAGGTACTGGTTTTAATTAAAGTACAGTATATAATAATTGAAGTACGTAAAAATCCTGGGCACGGAGTCCTCCGAGAGGGACTTTAAGCTGGGGGGCCCGTGTCGTAGATTTACGGCACGTAAAAGAATTCCAAGACTAAATTACAGCCTCTGGACAAAATTTATCGGCCCTTTCACATCCAAGTAATACCTTAGTTTCCAGAGGGGGGTTGATAGGCGATGGGCCTACCACCTGTCCCTCTGCCCTCTTTCGGAAAATAAACATAACAAAATTCATATAGGTAACAGAAACCTCCACTTGGAGGCCCTTCGTCCCGACACTGGGGATATAGGACAGAGTCAGTCAGTCAGTCCGTCAGTCATATAATTGAAGTATTCTGCTGTCCATTTCTCACGAAAAACCTAAGGTGCTGATATCTTGTTACAATTTAGACTGTTTGAGGGAATAAGGTGGCACCAATTGATTGCATTATTATGAATTGCCCTAAAAGAATCAATATAAATTTAGTTAATTCATTCTTACGTCTTCACCTAGTTGCACACTTGTACAATAAGCTTATCCAGTACTTAAAATAATATTAACGGTTACGGTAGGCTACACCTTTTTGCTTTATATAAATCTGCAATGAAGGGAACACAAACTCATGGAGGAAATGCGGGCACATTTTATCCGCAGTGACATTTGCATGAGTGAATTCGTATCCTGCCGTTCTGGGAGAGGATTTTATTCACTCATTGCTCACTAGAGCGCGTGCGAGTAAAACTCAATGACTCTCAAAAACGTCAGTCATTTGTAACGACACGTACAGTTCTCCCATATGAAGCCGCTTTATGGGACCTATGAATATAACACTAAACACGAACACTCTGCAATATCCACTTCACTTAAAACACCGATGTGGAGCTAGTTTTATTGAGATTCAGAAAGGGGTAGCTAAATTGTGTGTCATATCTAGTATGGATAAACCTTATACGTCTATGCATTAAAAACGATGGTCAAAGTGTAACGCTGTTAAGTATTGTAAAAATACACGCAAAACATCGGGATTTTATTTTAATGTGCAAACAAGTAAAAACACAATTTTATACTTCCCCCCCTCCACCGCCCCCGGAGCCCTCGACCATAGGCCATACTCCGGTTTCAACCAAGATCAGTAAACTATACAGGTTGCGTATTCCGGGATAGACCAATCGCAGCACTTGAGTGTGTGACGTCACAAGATTCCAGATCTCGCAATTTTCAGATTTTACTCAGTCTAGAAAATCTTACACCGCGTGATTAAACTCGTAACCTTTAATTAACCCGTGGTCGGATTCCTGTGAAATTTATACAGAAATAATCTACACACATCAGCCCTACTGATGGTTAAAACAGAGCCTTAAAAAAGCGGATACAAATGTTTTTATTTCATTTTATAAACATCACCCGTTACACAAAATTCATGGAGGGAGAAGCAAATTTCACTATGCGACAATTTTTTGTATTTTTGTGTCCCGAAAAAACTTCAAGCGAGAAAGTTTTAGTGAAATAATTGAATTTTAATACAAATGAAGTTCCAGCCCCATATCTCGAATGGTTTACGAGTAATGAAGTGGTAATTATTCCATGCGCTTCAGTGTCGGAGTGATTTGTGACGACCGTGAAATGTTCAGGAAGAAGCATATTTAACTATGCGACAATTTTTTTATTTCTGTGACCAGAAAATGATTCAAGCATGTGAGCTTTAGGGAAATATTTTAATTTTATTATACATCAAGTACCACGTTTATATTTTGAATGGTTTACGAGTAATAGAGTGGTAATTACTCAAGGCGATAAAGATATCGGAACGGTACAGAGGTATTTTTTATTCTATAAAATAGGCCTACTAGCAATTACGTAAAAATCCTTAAATATTTTAATCGTGGACTCAATAATAAAGGATATTAACTGGCTACTTGTACCCATACTGAAAGATTGACCCGCTGGGGAAAAAGAATGAATTAAACTTTTTCCTAATCTTGTAAATCTGCACTACTGTTATTTAGATATTTGTTGAATTATTTATTTTATTTTTTGATCCTTTGTCCTAGTAACTTTTATTTCTAATTACCTTATGAAATGCCTTATTAGTTTAATACCTTGTTACGCCCTTTTCATATTTTAATATAATTTATCAACATGAAAACGTATTACAGTTAAAATTGAATTGCCGAGGCTTTAAGAGCATGCTATCGGGTTATAGTTAGGGCAAGACGATGATACTTTTTAATGAAAAATTCATGGAAAAATCCTTTGAAATATTGTGTGATTTATGTAGAATGCATTGCGAAGCAATTCGTGTCCTTTTTGTTATGTTGAGACGTCGATTTTAAAGATCCTGCGCCTCTTTTCGTTGTGCTGCTCATGAAAGTTTCCCTGCCCTGCAATTCACAAACCATCCCTTAGTTTATTAGGTCTATATTATCTCTGTCGTCACATAATTTGTATACAGATGTACACTTTTGGCCGTGTTTCATCAATCATTACCTACATAACTTACCCCATATAACCCGGAGAAAATTATTATTAATATAAATGTATTGCTTTCATTACAATATTAACACAAATTAATACTCTACAATAGTCTACGCAATGTAATAATAACATTAGTACTGTACATGTTAATATTGATACATAAAAATTCCCGTAGTTGTTTTCTACCCTTATTATAAGGTACAATTTCTATACAAATATAGGATACATTCTTTAACAAATTTTCATCAAATTATACTAACATAACCTCTAGAATGAGGAATATTTTCTAGGCAACAAAATATTAGAACAAATCACCCTTTAGCTGTTATATAGGCCTACCTGTATTATATAATTTCTATTAAAATCTAGATCCTTTGGGAGATTTTTACAAGATTTTAAAGACAAATACTGTAGAATCAGAAGAACATTTTAAGTAACTTGAATAACAGAACAGTTCACATCTTAGCTGTTTTCTACAATCTACAAAATTACTGTTACACACTGCCACAGCACATATCTGGCCCGGCATAATGGTTCAGTTAATTGCACTTTCTAAAGCACCTTCCATTTGTATTATTAAAAACAGTATGTACTGGTATGTACTGGTACTGGTACTGCGGTCAAGCGGCCGAGATCAGTAGGTAGAAGCTTTGTCACAGGCACCATGCTCTCTACTGTCGTGCTTGAAGCGCCAAATCATTCTGACACCTTGAAGCGCCCAGAATAATTACCACTCAATTACTCGTAAACCATTCGAGATATGGGGCTGGAACTTCATTTGTATTAAAATTCAATTATTTCACTAAAACTTTCTCGCTTGAAGTTTTTTCGGGACACAAAAATACAAAAAATTGTCGCATAGTGAAATTTGCTTCTCCCTCCATGAATTTTGTGTAACGGGTGATGTTTATAAAATGAAATAAAAACATTTGTGTCCGCTTTTTTAAGGCTCTGTTTTAACCATCAGTAGGGCTGATGTGTGTAGATTATTTCTGTATAAATTTCACAGGAATCCGACCACGGGTTAATTAAAGGTTACGAGTTTAATCACGCGGTGTAAGATTTTCTAGACTGAGTAAAAACTGAAAATTGCGAGATCTGGAATCTTGTGACGTCACACACTCGCCTGCTCGCCGCAACCCCCTGTCCTATAAACTCGCCGGAATACGCTACCTCTGTAGTTTACAAGCCTTGGGTTTCAACAACTTTTCGGCGCTTGTGTTCTATTGCTCTACTTTCCGCTCTTGTGTACTTTAAGCCTGAGGGTACACACCCAATTTTAGACAGCTTGAATTTTTTTTTCCAGGGACATTAATTTATTATTAAAATATCATAGTACAGGTAAAAACAAAAATAAACAGAAAATACTATTTCTAATTTAGTACAAAAAAATGAAGGTATACACCTAGATGAGCAAAGCTCCTGTTTAGGGGTATAATGGACCAATATAAATTCAATTATCATCAATACACAGTATACTACAAACGAAAATTATAAATGCAAGAGTACAATGTATGTCAAACAATTTTGCATCATTAACTAGTAGTTTATATAGAATTTAAAAAAAAAAATTATAGAAATAAATTGCAATGAAATATTGAAAAACAAAGCAAAATTAAAGTTGTGCTATTAATGTTATATAATAATTTTTTATTTATTTTCCTCTTAAAATGTTTGAGATAGTAATTTATATATTCTGGGTGCTCAGCAATAAACGTGTTATACAATTTCAAACCATAGTTTTGACCATGTAATTGCCCCTTGGTCGTCTTACATTTTGATTCAGCGAAACGAAAAATGGCGTTTCTTCTTGTATTTTGAATATCTAACACAAGACACAAGAAGTAAATATTGCACAATTATCGCACTCGTGCTATAATATCTTTGCGCCACTTCATAGTAACCAACTTTCATTTCAGTGACAAGGAAAATTATGTTTTTAAGAATACTCGTAAATGACTATTAAGTAGGCTCACTTTGATAAAAATAGTACATATTAAATTCATTACGCCTTTATGTTCTTCCTCATTTCAAATTCTAAATACCTATATAAAGACCTAGAGTTTGAAAATCGAAAGTCCTTCATAAGTTATTTTCGAATTTACAAAATAAAAAACCCGAGCGACGCCGGGCCTTTTAAGCTAGTAAAATATAAAGTATCTATCAATTTTACATATACCTGCAAAATTATTAAATAGAATACAAAACAACACGCTCTACGACTTCTAATAACATAGGGCTGCATTTACGGAATAAGTACCATATTTTAATTATTGCAGTTTTTCACGTTCTGACAATATGGATCCATTTACAGAAATACGGTACTCAGATAATTATCAGATATGATTGTCTTCATTTCAGCTCCTTTCTTGATTCCACTGTGGCTACCGATACATCTCCCAATTTATCTTTTCGAAGTAGGCTATTTCAACGGAATGAAAGCTTTTAATGACCGCAACAAAAATGGCCAAGCACAAACTACATTATATGCTACTATAGACGCTAGCACAGTTTGGCTAAAGCATAAGGAACCAAACTCACAGTCGTATAAGGAAATCTAATTATGATTTTATTGTCCATATATTTCGAACAATTCTGACCAAACACGATTATTAGGTCACCATGTTCATGCTGCCAATGATTGCCTATGTGATTACCAGGGCCCGGATTCTAATGATATGTCATCTTTTTATTGATGCTGCCTAGACATTTCCAACTTGTAGATAAATCCTAATCATGGCCTCTAGATTATAGAAATGCATTTTAATTAGGTCATTTTTTGTCATTTTATGCAATTTTATATTTTTAGGGCATTTATTTCAATTTTAGGTCATTATTTTGTCATTTTTGTGTCATTTGCTTCCTTATTTTTTTCATTTTTGTGTCATTTGCTTCCTTATTTTGTCAATTTTATGCATTTATTTTAAATAAATGACTAGGTTACTATAATGCAACATTGATGTAGAATCTACTTTAAAAACTATTTTCTTATTTTTCTTCTCAAATGTTCCAACCAAGAACAAAGCTTTTAGACTTACGATATCCTTTCTACATTTACAGTTTTTAGAATTATGTACAAATTAGTATATATCTTTGTGTGCACAATAATAATTTTTATAAATAAAATATGAGTTTTTAGGTCATTCTTTGTAATTATTAAGTCGTTTTCTTTAAAATGTAGGGTCATTTTATAGGTCATTTTTCAAACATTTTTAGGCCATCAGAATCCGGGCCCTGGTGATTACCTATTACTGCATCTATTTTTTTTGTTGGAACTAAAATAAGAGTATCCTCAAAATTTTGGTCGCCAATGGCGACTAGAAATTTCGTGTCTGCTGATGTCTGTTTATAACGAGTATTTCATAAATAGTATAGAATACATCACTAACGAATAGGGATGCATTATAAATGCAATGAATTAAATGAGCAAGAAGCTAGCATGTCTTCATTTTGTTTTTATTTTGCGTTCTGTTGAGAACTGAAAACTTGTGATCACTAAACACCTTTTTCCTCACAGTTTGTTTCACTACCGATAATCTAATAAATCATAATTAAGTTTCAATTGCCCTTACTTAAAACCTTTCTATGAAGGTGATTCATCTCGCGATTATAAAATTATCTTAAAGATAAAATGATCTAATCAATTAAATTGATATTTAAAATATGTTCCCGAGTAGCGGCATAGAAAATTCTTTTTAAAACCATAAAATCATTAATTGTATGATTTATTGTTGTGCTATAAAATAGACCATAGGCGTAACCAGGCCGACCATATGGGGGGTTATAACATCTGGGGGGGTTATAACATCTGGGGGGGTTATAACATCTGGATGGTATGGAATACCCCCCTGGGAGAGGGGGGTCCGGGGGTCCTCCCCCGGAAAATTTTAAAAATGAAGATGCAAAATAACGAGTTTTAAGCTTCCGGGGGTCCTTCCCCGGAAAATTTTAAAAATTAAGACTCAAAATAACGAGTTTTAAGCTTCCCACGCATTAAGTAATTTATGGGCAGACTTAAAAAAATTATACAATTTTCCTTTTTTTTAGTCAATGGGGGGGGTTCAAACCCCCAAAACCCCCCCTCGTTACGCCTATGAAATAGACTATGTTTTGCATGATAACGAACGGATCATATGTAAATAAAATTATGAATAAATTACAGTATACATATTAATTCATAAATTTTATGATCTTGGTTTTCATCCTGTCTGAGTGTTCGTTGTTTGTGTTGTCCTTGGAGGTGGTCCTGCAAAAAGTTGGTCCCTCACCAGAAGTCCCTTCATGTCCAGTCTAATGTTAATCCAAATCTTACTTCCTCCGTTATAGGCATGGTATGTAAACCCTTGAGAACGGTTGTAGACGGTTTCGAAAAAATTAAACTTAAATGTATGTATCTAAGAATTGCTTATTTTTTAGTATTCAGGCAAGTCCAGATGTATCTACATTGTAATGTGATAATAATGATCTGAAAGATACACGAAGATCCAAGATAGGAGCTGTGCATGTTAATTGTGCGTGAGTGGGCGGCACGCATGCTAATTGTGATTGATGGAATATAATTAGCACGGCATTGTTATCAACAGTGACACCATGCATTAGCATACTATATTGCATTTTTAACGTGGATGTATATTCTATAGGTCTACCGGCTTAGAATAAAACATTGATATTTTAAATGCAGTCGTTACAGTCTTGTATCAGCTGGAAACTGTCTGAGAATCAGATGAAAAGCTACGTATATATTCAAGAACCAAGTGAGATGCAGAGGGGGCTAATATTAGATTTATATTCAGAAGCTCAAGGATTCAAATCGATTGGCCAGTTAATCTGTGTGGGTGTGGGATTTACCCCCATTCGCAAAGGCTAATATTGGAATTACTTAATATTTAATACTTTAAGTTTCAGAATTTAATTACCTAGGAACTCTGATAACAAACACTAAAAATCTAATTTATGAAGTAAAGAAACAAGCCGACAGAGCAATGCAGATATCGGATTGTTTGGAAGACATAATTTGAAGAAATAAGTACATGGCGATAGACAGTAAAGTGCTCATTTATAAAACAACATTAAGATCAGTCTTAACATATCCAGCAGAAACGAGAGCAGACACAAACAAAACTAAATAGATATTAAGCACATGTGAAATGAGGGTGCTAAGAACAATTCAGGGGAAAAATTTATTAGATAAGATACACAATATGGAAATTAGGGACAAATGCCAGATTCAGGACGTAACTAAATTTACCAATGGCAGAAGAAAATTTTCGAAAGAACACCTTGATAGAATATAAAACAATCGCCTAGCAAAAAAGGCTCAAGAAAGCAGACTAGACGGAAAAATATTAAGAGGAAGACCTGCTACGAGATGGAAAGACAATACACACTACTTATCTGAGGAATAAAGGGGAAATAAACAGGATGTAATCCTACATTACAAGAATAAGAAGGAGAAGGAGAAGGAGACTTAAAACTTAAAACTTATCTCGAATATTCTTGATTTATTCTGACAAGAAATAAAATGTAAAAAATTTGACAAAAATTCAAAACTTAAAAAGTAAAACACAACACATATCTCGTTTACAATGACACCAGAATGACGGATCAGCGTAGTTTTATTATTTATGTGGTTTCCTTTTATTATTCTCTACAAGCTTAGCTCTGTGAGTATTCGCTAAATATTCAAAATAAATAAAACTCGAAATCCAGATTCTCTTAAGATAAATTCCGTAACTCTCATGTTATTACTTATTAAAATTATCGTAAATTTTACAGGCCAATTTCAGGTAACCATGAAGGAGTAAGAAATCTATTCGAGTGAACAGCGCCTGATTTCACACAGCCAGCAAAACATTTAGGTGTAAATGAGATTACTGAGCCAGTGTGTGCTAGGAAAACAAGAGAAGAGCGGGTCGCACTTCATCTCACTTAGGTCACTTCTCCCAAAGCTCAAATTACTCACTCTGGTAATAAAATTTGTATTTTATACAAGTATGAGCTTTTCCTTGCTCTTTCCTGCTGCATTTTATTTAACTCCGCCGGATTTATGGTCTGTTGGGAATTATTTTAAAAATACAACAGCAAGGAAAGCGTAAAAATACGAATAGTACCAGCCCTGCTTAAATAACCTTAATGGGGACATACACTGAGAAATACGCGATATTAATTATTTTTTTCTTTGCAATTAATTGCTCTACAATCTCCTAATCTGATACGCTCTTTACTCACTACTTCTACAACTATTTCTAGCTCCTCAATTTGAATCAGGAGGCTGAGTGCACCTCGTTCCAGACCTCCCTACCTCTGAAAAATCCGAGGTACCGGGGATCGAACCAGGGCCGACGGAACTCTAACCACAAGACCACGCCGGCGATCATTATTCTGTATCAGAATGTGAAATTTGTATTGCCCATTCTTAGGGTAGAGTTATTTTTACCTTACAGAAGAAATAATGTTATTATATTTTATTTTTATTTACTGCGATTACTAAGAAATACCGTATGCTTACGTAGGCCTAAATATACGCATAGGACGTTTTATCCCATCCATAAAAATTTAGTTTCTTTCTATCAAGTTCGCTGAACGATTCCTTATCTTTAGACATTTTCAGGTATTCTTACTGAATATTTAACTACATTTAACTTACATTCCACATAGATATTTTGTTTTATTAGTACCACCTTATACCCTCAATTTCGGTTACCATTAGAAGATGTTCCAGAAAAAATATACTCTGCCAATATCAGTTACATATAAGTTTATTAAGTGTAATTACTAGGGACCGGATTTTTAGGTTTTCTAAAAACACCGTTTTAGGTTTTCCATTAGGTGAAATAGTTTTTTTTTTAGGTTTTTTGTCAAAAATATCGTTTTCGGGTAGAATAATTGGTTTAATGAATATTAATGTGCTACACAGGATTCAATACATAATACTTGTAAGGTTTAACTTAACAAAATTGACTTAAATTTGTGTAAACTTGCTTTAGGACAATATTATAGACAATTGAAGAAAGAAAGCATAAACAATCAAAATAAGCAGTAATAAACTCGATTTCATTTGTTTCGGCATAATTAATACATCTTCTTAAACCTCACACTGTGACCACTCAGTATGAACAAGAGGGTAGTAAATAAAGGGGCCAACAAGCGCTTTAAAACACGGAAATCTATACCCTTGTTCATACACGGCAACAATGGTTGTTCGTACGAATATTTGAAAAGGAATACGCCGGTACTCTTACACTTTCTCTCTTGATACTGTCCATCCTAGACGACAATGGGTTGAACGAAACGCTGGTGGTATTAATTTCAACCCGACAAAAATTGTCTCCCCACAAAATATCGATTTCTCCACTGAGAAATTTAACAAAAAAGACAAAAAGTAGCCTAAATTAGATATTTTAGGTTATATATCCCGTTTAGGTATATTTAGGTTTTTATACCCCATTTAGGTATTTTTAGGTGCCACAGAATTAATGTGGGTGATTCCTATGGTCATGATTCGAAAAAGTGTATGAGCGCTTTTTGTTTTGGAAGTAAGGAAAAAAAATAGGTAAAAACCTAAGAATCCGGTCCCTAGTAATTACAGATGAAAGATTAGGTTTACTTAATGCATATAATTATTCTAGTATAATTTCGTCAGTGAGCTGAAGAGTTAAAATGATTGTCATTAAAATACATAGAGTAAAATAGCCAGTCTTAAAATATGCTAAATGTGATGGTGTTAGCTTATGGTTTTATAAGCACCTAAAAGTCCGAGCCCTAATTATCATTTATGTAATAGCGCAAAATAGCTTGTCTTTGAATATATTAGTGCTAGCTTATGTGAGTTAGAATAGCTAACATCAATATTTTATAGTCTATATTTATATATGCAGGGACGAGCCTGTATTTTTTCAGGTTAAAACTGTGATTCAGAACATATAAATATAAACTATATATATCGATGTTAGCTATTTTAACTTCCATAAGCTAACACCATCACATTTAGCATATTTTCAGACTGGATATTTTACTCTATGTATTTTAATGACAATCATTTTAACTCTTCAGCTCACTGACGAAATTATACTAGAAGAATTATATGTGCATTAAGTAAACCTATTCTTTCATCTGTAATTATACTTAATAAACTTACATGTAACTGATATTGGCAGAGTATATTTTTTCTGGAACATCTACTCATGGTAACCGAAATTGAGAGTATAAGGTGGTACTAATAAAACAAAATATCTATTACGCACCCTCATTGGAAATTATGAAGTTCTTGATTACATTCCACAGTTCGTATAATCAGTCTCAGCTATGAAAGTGACACTGCATCATCTTATTAAGTTATTTTCTTGGTTGCTCGATTATAGTAAAGCCTACAGGACAATTTTACTTCCATTAGTGGTGATTATTTTGTAATAAATCACTTTCGTTCTTTACTAATAACCACGAATAATTATACAAATTAGCTTTTCAGATATTAAAGCTGAAATTAAATTTTAAAACTTATGCAAGAAACAACGCAAACTTCTTAATCAAAGCCCATTTCTGAACAAGAGGAAAATATTTTAAATATCGATCTCTAAACCAAATTAACCCTTCCGAATTCCGATCTTAATTTTTATTAATATATTATTATGTATTGAAGTGAAATTACCAGTGAGTTATAAGTTTGAAATCAATAACGAAAATTTCAGTGAAACCATTGTTTTTACGGGTGACAACCATAACATTTGAATAAAAATCCTCACGTTTAACATAAAGTATTAGTTTATTAATTTATTAATTCTGTTTTTTAAATTATATGAAAATTTATACGTCAGTAGCTGTGAAAGGGTTCAAGTCTGACACTAATAATAGATTTTAGGTATTTTAATGGGTGACTTTACTATAAGATAGATTTTAGCAATCTAAAAAATAATTTATGTTTATATCTTCAAAATGTATAAATACTGGGATTATATTTTAACTTTTGGCCTACAGAGAAGTGGTTGATATGAGACTTTATAATTTAAATTATTTAACTTCTACAATAAAACTAGTAACGTCTTTTTCTGATTTAAAAGTGAGACAGTAAAAACGAATTTATAGGCTACCCAAAATTTATAGTAAAAGAGGCATCTTACTATAGGCTATATGCCTATTATTTAAAATGAAATACATATTTAAAGATCATGTTTGCGCAAAAGGGGTATTGTGAAAACTTAGACCTAAACCGGCACAATTTTGATTCGAGACTAAAATCTTCAAGAACTGATTTATGCTATCTAATAATAATAATAATAATAATAATAATAATAATAATAATAATAATAATAAAACAGTTCACAGAGCCTCTTTTTGGTGCGCCATCAGAACTTTTTGCACACACTCTCGAGTTGGTCAAGTCAACGGCAGAATTTCCAAATACATAGCCTATATTTTAATAAACGGGAAACTAGACACATAGGCAAATAGGCAAGTAGCGTATAGTAACAAAAGTCATCAAAACAAAAGGTATGTGCACAGAAACAGAAGACCTATGTTAGTTAATAACTAAGCTTAAGCAGACAAAATACTGCGTATACTTCCATATACCCTCGACTACGCCACTGAGAACTATAGTCGTTCTTATGGCTACGCTGAGCTAACACTGGCGCGATTGGACATTCTTGTTTTTGGTATATTTCTATACATTTGAAAATAATTCCATAATAGCAACCAATTATCATACTCAGGTGAATGGACCATTGATGGAATTATGTGATAGGGGAAACGGAAGCAGCCCGAGAAAACCTCCCCGACCGCGAATTTTCTCCACCTGAAGTTCCACATGGATCCACCGAGATACGATGGCGAGCCCCAACGTTGGAACGTTGAAAGGCACAGTCTAACCACTCAACCATAGGTGCTGCCTAAATCTAAAATTCATTGAAGCAATCCCGAAAACTACGTGTTCGATCCTCCTTGCTTTGATCAATGGTATATCCCATAGGTGGCAATACTCGGTTCAGTTCTAATAGGAATAAATACCAGTAGAAATCCTTAGAATAAACAATTTTACCATCTTCATATACCGACTGTTTAGTAATGAAGGGATATCAATTTTCAAGATTCTAAGGAAATCCAAGGGACACAGCCATCACAGTGTGCAATTCTATAAATTGATAAATGCATAGCTTTGAATATGATGATTCAGAAGACATGAAATTTAGTGCTTTTGTTTCTGGTATCGTTCAGTGATAAATATTCTCCTGATTTAATAATAAATAAAATATGTTATTAAGTACTGATAAATTTCATGTTTGCCGTAGAGGGAGAATTATTTTAGACGTATTTGCCTCCTTATACACTCTAATAATTATTATTAGAGGGTATAAGGAGGCAAATACTGTCTAAAATAGTATTAAGTACTACGTACAGGTAAATTAGATAAAAAGTAATTAACTCAATATTCATAGTGGTGTCCATAATGGAAGTAATTTAGTTATTAGCATGTAACAATTTTTACCTTGTTACGTAATTAATAATGGCAATTTTACTTTACCCTCTTTTAAGGCCCCTTGAGGTGGATATATAAAGCATGGCCATGGTCATTCGGCTGAATGCAAAGAGAGGACACTGCAGCGGTTATTTACTTCTCCTGCATCCATACAAGTACAAATTTATGTAAGGCAGGGAGATTGGAAAAGTCTTCTTAAAAAGGAGTATCACATTAACTGTTTCTCGCTCAGTGGTAGAAGCTAGTAGCATAGGCCTACAGCAAACTGGATTGCACGTAAGTAATCTATATATATAAAAAAGAATGTATGTGTGTATGTGTGTGTGTGTGTGTGTGTGTCCTTTATGCATTACTACACCATTCATCCGATCGCCATGAAACTTTGGGAAGTTGTTGAGTACATTCCCGGGAAGGTTTCTGGCATATTACATGTTTAATTTTTTCTTTCGTTCGTGAGTTATGAATGAAAAACGGGCAGAAAACGTGTATTTTTTGCGTTTTCGAAGCATCAGTTTTCAATAATACATTTCAATGCCAAATCAATTACAGTAGGCTTTGGCTAATTTTGTCATACCTTGGAATAAAACCATCGCGATCGCTTGAATATTGTAGCTCACGCTGGTCGATTCATTTGTTTAATATGTCAAGGCACACAGACATATGAAATTTTCAACCTACACCGAAGACGCATGAAATTTTCAACCTACACGGAAGAGGGATATTCAATATAGGCCTAAATATGGTCAAACGTTCGATTTGGACGAAACTCACTATGCAGGGGTTTTCTGGGCCAGGGAACTCGAAACTGAGGTCGCTTTTACCAGGCGACGCTATCTAATCGTGGTATGTAGTCCACGTGATTTAGGTGTTAATAAATATAATGATTTAGCTATTACGCTCTTAATTTTTAATTTTTGAAATAAAATCGTGTGCGAAGCCGCGGGCACACGCTAGTTATTAATAAATTTCTACTTATGCCCATATCTTACAAATTAGCCTATTACTTACTCTGACCGTACCATAGGTACTATAGGAAAAGGAAGCATTGTGATCGATCCCCAAATTTTAAGTCAAGTTTTTAAGGGGGGACAAACAGCTGTCGATTAAATTCATTGGTGAAAAATGTGTGAATTTCATTTTTTTCTTCTCAGCAATGAATTGCTCTACAGTCTTGCAAACTGACATACACTTTATTGACTATTTCTACAATTGCATACTAATTTTCAAAATTAATCAAACTGTTACAGTTGCGGGTAATTATCGTTTCAAATTAACGTTTCATGCATTGAACAGTCTTTTCCCTGATAACTTCCACAAATATAGATATTTCTGAGTGATTATTTTTCTGTATGTTTGTTAATATCATGTGACCAACATAATCTAGGATCTTTGACGTATCTTTAGTATAAGAATTTTCAATTTTTTTTAAATTTTCTTCTTCATTAAGTTATATATATATTTATTTATTTAATATTTAGGATCTTTGAAATATCTTTAGTATAAGTATTTTTTACATCATTTTTAAAATTTTCTTTTCGTTAAATTATATATATATTAAAAAAAATACTTATACTGAAGATATTTCAAAGATCCTAGATTATGTTGTTCACATGATATTAAATAACACATAGAAAAATAATCACTCAGAAATATCTATATTTGTGGAAGTTATCAGGGAAACGGCTGTTCAGTGCAAGAAACGTGGCAGCCATTTTGAAACGATAATTACCCGTAACTGTAACAGTTTGATTAATTTTGAAAATAATATGCAATTGTAGAAATAGTCAATAAATAGTATGTCAGATTGCAAGACTGTAGAGCAATTCATTACTGAGAAAAAAAAATGAAATACACATATTTTTCACCAATGAATTTCATCGAAAGCTGTATGTCCCACCTTAACATAAATGCACGTTTTGAAGTCCCCTAAATCCAAAAATACTATTTTCAGAAACATGTCTATATATGTCTGTCTGTGTTTGTGTCTGTGAGCAACCTACCTCCAGAGAGGAAAATCGTAGAAAAAAAAAATTCGTATTTGGGTTAGGTACATTCTGAGGATGGGGCACGAAGATTGGCGACGGCTTTCTATTTTCATGGGGTCTTTACATGAAGAAAATTTCGTTTTTCGCGATTTTCTTGAAAACAACTCTAACGATTTTCTTTAAATTCTTCTTGGATGCTTATACCAAGAACTATTACTTTTTTTTTTTTTTAATTATTACTTCCTCTGCCCGTACTATAGGTAGAGGAAGTATTGATTTCGACCCCAAAATTCGAAGTTGAGTTTTTAGCATACATACACGTTTCAAGGCCCCCTGAATCCAAAAATACTATTTTTGGAAACATGTCTGTGTGTCAGTGTGTGTGTGTGTGTGTCTGTCTGTCCGTGTGGAAGTTTGTGAACAGGCTAGCTCCGAAACGGAGAATCGTATGAAAACAAAATTTCGTATTTGGGTCAGGTACCTTCTTGAAGATGTGGTTCGTAGATTGGCGACAAATTTCCCTTGTTTTTAAGGGTACTTTACATGAAGAAATTTTCGTTTTTCGCGGTTTTCTCGAAAACGGCTCTAACGATTTTCTTAAATTTTGCACATGGGTTGCTTATACTAAGAGCTAAAACTTTTATTTGAAACATTTTTTCGAGAAAATTCTCTGAGGGTAGTTACAAGCCACCCACTGTTCACCCACTGTTTGCAGAAAGTTTGTCTTACGTGGTGAACAACTGAATTCGCGCTCTTTCACGGCCTCTTATTCTATATAAGAATGTGAAGTGAGAAAGATGTGTTGTTGGCCATGCATAGAGTAAAGATGTATTTGAGGGAAATATTCGATAAATTTCGGAAATTATATTTTACGGCAGAAAGTTCAATAAACGTCTGCAGTCATTTGTTCTTTTTTTTAAGTTTGTTATATAGATTGCGCTTTTAGTCGCATCATTGAAAGAAGAGGTATTTATAGGATAATCAGCGTAAAATTGTGTCTTGCGATTCTGTACAAGGATATGTGAATACTGCTAACTTTTATTTGGGCAGAGGAAGTTATGTGACTTTCACATCAGATCTTTTTTTAAATCATTTTTGCAAAAATTGTCTCAAGAGTAGTTATAAGCCACCCATTGTACAAAATCAGTTTTGCCTGGTGAAAAGTAATACTTTGCATCAGGTTCAAAAAACTAAATATGCGCTCTTTCAATATGACTTCTTATTCTATATCAGAACTTGAAGTGGTAAAGATGTATTGGCGTTGCTTAGAATATACTACCACTACCATACTACTGTATAATTACGTGAGTACATTATTCAGATTTTATATGGGTTATGTATCCTTCGGGGATGCGATACATGTTAACGACGTTCTTTTCATTTTTACTTCCAATTTACATGAAAAGAATGTCATTTATAATAATATATTATATTATAATAAGAGGCAAACGTTTATTTGTGCAGAGGAAGTTATGTGAGTTTTACATCAATTTTTTTTTAAATTCACTTCTACTACTGTATAATTACGTAATCTGTAGGCCTATTGTATCTCTGGTCGAGTGGGAAAGATGGCCTGAAGGAGTTAACTCTGCCAGAGTATAATAAATGTATTAGTAATAAATAATATGTAAGCAACTTTTAACAAATTTATAAAACTAATAGCTCAGTACAGTGCATGTAAATTTTAAAAAAATAAGGTTACGAGCATGAATTAAATGAATTATAAGTTACGTGAATTTATGCAACTCAAATTTACAAGCATTTCACTAAATGCAATGTACGGAAATAAAATAAATAATCTTTTCTAAAAATTCTACATATAAGTCTGCAAACAAATATAAATATATATATATATTTTTTTTACTGGAAGCTGCAACCATATCACTATGTATATTACATGACTAATCATTAATTAACGAATTTTATAAACCATACCCAATTTTAGTAAATTATTTTATTTTCAAATTATTTTAAAATTGTGTAAGTAAGATTTGTAAGGCCATGTCCAGTTGTAAGTGCTGTAAATTTGAATGCTGTTGGGATTTTCAGCTTTAATCTTCCTTCTACTGTTAGGAAGAATGATCTGCAAAGTGCTCCATTCTGTGTGTTCTCCCATTGTTGTTGCCATTTCCTGACACAGCTCTTCTTTTCCTCTGAGGTAGCTGTGGTAATGGATTTACTTTTGTAGATTATTTCCAGTTGTTAATCTGCAGCAGCATCTTTGTATGTATCCATGTATGTATGTACTCGAATGGTAGAATACGTTATGATAAGTGCCCGAATTGATTCTAGTGACACGTCATCTTCTTATTGATGCTGCATAGACATTGCCAATTTGTAGATAAATCCTAATCATGGTCTCTAGATTATAGAAATTCATTTTCATTGGGTCATTTTTTGTCATTTTATGCCATTTTATACTTTTAGGGCATTTATTTAAATTTTATGTCATTATTTTGTCATTTTCGTGTAATTTGCTTCCTTATTTTGTCATTTTCATGCATTTACATTGAGTATATTCTTATATATTTAAATAAATTACTAGGTTAAAATAATGCAACATTTTTATAGGATCTACTTTAAAAACAATTTTCTTACTTTTCTTCTCAGACGCTCCCATGAAGAACAAAGAACAGAGCTTTTAGACCTACAACATCCTTTCTGCATTTACAGTTTTTACAATTATGTATGTGTGTACAATAATAATTTTTATAAATAAAATATCAGTTTTTAGGCCATTCTTTATGGTTATTAAGTCATTTTCTTTTAAATTTTGGGTCATTTTGTAGGTCATTTTTCAAACAATTTTAGGTCATCAGAATCCGGGCCCTGGTTATGATGTATGGGTCTACATTAATTAATTCTTAATAGATTTTAATGACGATTCACTTTATAAATTTCAAAAACTTGTAACATACTATTTTAAACGGTTTTCTGTAACACTAGAAATGTATTCCATTTAATTTCCTTACTAAGGGTTATTCCTAGAAAATGCACGATTCTGTTCTCATTATTGAGTTACTCACATTGAATCGGTAACTCAGTGTTCCTTAGTAATAACTAGGGCTCAAAATTGATTAAATGTCTTTTTTTTAGACATCACACATAATGGAGGATGTAGTATTAATTCGTCTTGTCTCAAAATGAACAAAAATAACCTTGCATTTTTCGGAATTTTATTCTCTAAAGATCTTTTTTCAGGAATTTTCATTCTTTCGTTGCATTTTCCCCATTTTGTCTTCAGATCGGACTTTTCCTACATTACGGACAAAGCTATCTCATAACTCCTTAGCTATGAGGCATTCGTTAATAAATATAGTGACATAATAATAATAATAATAATAATAATAATAATAATAATAATAATAATAATAATATGAAATATAATAATAAAATAGTAATCGAGAATACTTAAATCGTGTCCTTGTGTTATTCATTATTTATTCATACTACTGTATATTCTCTTTTTAAACACATATTTAGAAATATTAGGTATTTTTCTAATTAAGGTCAGTTTGTAGGTCATTTTTAGGTCATCAACTTCCGAGAACTAGTAATAATTTTAATTTTGTTTTTACATGTGTACATTCTTGTTACAGAAATGATATATGGCTTTTAAGTAAGACTGTTGTGTTTTTACTTTCATTTCAGAGATGTCGAGCAAACATCTGTTAAATATTGTTTGGTGTCTGTTAACAACGATAGCAGTTCGAGCAGAAAAGGTAGTAGAGAGTGAACAAATAATAAATTGCTTAAAGACAATATTGTACACGCATATTCCTCCCCAGGGCGTGCTTGTATCCTACATCAACTCAGAGTATGATGAAATCTCATTTCACCAGAAATTAGCAATTGGTCGAGAAGGAAACAAACTTGACTGTATTTTGAAGGGACTGAGTAAAGAAATATCCTGGAGTTTTCACATTTCATGTCTAGCATGTGATCACACAAAAGAAGACACATACTTTCATAATATCGAGAGTAAATATAATGCATATATTATTTTTTCTGGTGATGTTAATAGTATCGCAAGTATTGTTGATTCAGTGAGCCGACAGCTGGAAGAATTGACAGAAATGTCATCCTTGAACGGAAGAGCTAATTTCATAATCGTTGTGATGAGAAAGGTAAGGGACAAACCCTATGAAATAGCTGACTCCATATTGAATAAGCTTTGGATCTTGCACAAGATCATTAATATTGTAGTATTAATTCCTTCAGAAAGGATTACCTTTAGTAATTTTGAAAATTCAACCAAAGAAAAATTAAGGCGTATTTCTTTGAAAGTTTTTACAATTTTTCCATACAATTCTCATTCAGATTCTGTCATATTAATTGACGAATGGTTGCTTGAAGGGAATGGAAGGTTTTTACAGCCTTCAGATTTGTTTCCAAACAAGTTACCGAGTCAGTTTAATGGTTTAGAAATAAAAGTTTGTACTTTTCACGCTCCACCATTTTGGATACTGGTTTCGAATACAACTGATGAAAAGGGGGTTAGAAAATACGATTATACAGGCTTTGAACCCGATTATTGGAAAATTATACTTAGGAAGCTTAATTTCTCAATTGCGTTTCATCCCTTTCCTGCTAATCAAAATTTACTGATGGTTTTCATGGGCATGGTTACGGAACTAGAGATTGGCCGAGCTGATATTGCCATTGGTCTAATGTATGTAAAATTTTTAATAAATGTGGCAGATCCATTAACGAGTTACTATACGAATGAAATAAAAGCCCATGTACCCTGCCCAGTACCAAACGAAAGACTAAAGAAGATTTCTGAAATATTTTCAATCTCAGTGTGGACAATGATGTTCTCTGTGTTCACTCTGGTTGCAATAATCACATGGCTCTTAGTTAAATGTTCCTTTAATTTTGGAGTTTTAGATTCCACTGCTTACAAATCCATCAGCATTTCGTTACTAAACATTTGGGCTATCACATTGGGAGTTAGTGTTACGGATACTCCTCATCGAATGATCACGCGTCTATTGTTTGTCATATTCATTATGTACTCTTTTGCGATGAGCACAGTGTTCCAAACATTCTTCACTAGCGTACTTGTGGATCCCGGAAGAACTAAGCAGATCACAACCTATGAAGAACTAGCTCGCTCGGATTTGCCGTTAGGAAACGGTCCCGAACTGGATGCGTTACTGTATACAGACACTTCTGACCGCGTAATGATGGAATTAAAAAAGAAAAGAGTACACTGCTCAGATATCTTTCAGTGCGTAAAACAAGTGGTAGTTCATAGGAATATTTCACTTGTAAAAAGTGATATTGTGGCGAAATATGCGGCAGCCCACCTGCATGGAAAGATGAATCAGCTTTGTTCAATAGATGGTAATTTAATATCCTATAGGACATCGGCATACGTTAAGAAGGATAATCCTCTTGCAGTACGGTTTAATCGGGTGATTTTACAGTTAAGAGAAGGGGGAATTACTAAGGAACACAATGATAACTATGAGAAAGTTTATAAATTTGATATATTCTCAAGGAAAAGCGGTTATTTGCCTATATATACGGAAGGTGAAACTGACTATTTCGTATTATCTCTATATCACTTGATGATAGCGTTTGTCTTTCTGGTGATGGGATATTGGTTGGGGTTTATAACTTTGGTAGGAGAAATTATAATTCACAGGTATAGAAACAGAAGGTCAATTTCTCAAAACCGTCGCCCAATTCTGATTAGACCCGCGAATGATTGCTAAGTTAGCGCACAATATTTACGTCAGTTCTTATTTGTTGATAATATTCCTTTGCCTTCGCTAATTATTTCTTTTTCTACAAAAATCCCTCAATGAAAATAGGTTATTTTTTCAGTGTTCTGTAAGTCGTCCTTAAGGCTTTTTGTTCGATACTTTCTTCTTGCATTATCAAAAAAAAATAACTTTGCATTGTTTCAAAAGTTTTAAAATTAAGCTTGTGGTAATCTGAATACTAATTTGTTTAATTCTTTTTTTGTAATTTAAGCACAGTATTCCATACTTTAAAATTAACTTTAGGTCCTACATCCTACACCCAAGAAATCTTTAAAAATTCTGAAAAATTGCATTTTTCGAAAACGACATATTTACATAGACAGTTCTTTTCTCTTTAATTTCAAGTATTAATTTTTAAATTCTGGCAGCTAGTTCCTTAGAAAGAGCTAAGAAGCTTCATTTTGCCATGCCTATCAAATTTATTTCAGTATTTTTTATTATTCCCTCTCTGCTAGAAGTTCACATATTGACTGGTAGTTGTCACCAGGCTTTAAAACTTAGTGCCCGATCGAATATGTTAACAGCAACCGTACTGTACAGACTTTGCTCGGCGTATGCCCTGGCTACCATATGCTAGTTCACGTGATAGTAAACAAACCGGAATACAGAAAAAGGAAGACCACAAAATAACTTCTCATTATCTAAACTCACATTACAGGCATGCAAAACGATACTTTCTCCTGTTTGTGTATAACAGTCCCTCCCAAATGTTTCAATATATGTTTGCGTTTTAGAACACTTTACTTTCGGCATGCCGAACACGTATTATAAATTTTAACACGCACAATGACAAGGTACACTGTTGACCAATTTGAGAGGCACCGTACTACGAGCGCATTCACTTCTCAGTACTACTATCAATGACTGTCTTATCAGCCTACGCAATCACCCTCCACCCCCTATACTCAGGTTGTTGGTAACCGGAATCAACTCCCTCTGTGGGTTCGGGCACTAAGTTTTAAAGCCTGGTTGTCACTAATACACAAGTAAGTAAGTAAGTGGAAGTCATGCTGGGGTAAGAATGAACTGTTTGAACATCGTATTTTCATGTTTATCCCTACATGTGTTTTCCATGCGTTTCGGTACAAGGTTTGCTTTCTTCTCAGTATATAGGAAATCGCTCAGTACTCAATGTTTTCAAGCATCATAAAACTTCTATAAATTAACATATCAAGATAATTTTAGTGTCATTTTGAAGCTTGAAATGTCCTCTAGGGCTTGGCATTGAGATATTATTTATATATGAATATTTTACTGTGTTCTAGATGTTTGTTTATAATGATGTGAACAAAAAAAAAAATCAGTTTATATAAATCTATGTAACAATTTAAAATCTTAAGTGAACAAAAAATCCTAAATTTTAGGCACTACAGAATTATTCTGGGTACAAATTAGTGAAGATTTTGTGTTTCTATCTTCCATAGTTTTGAAGTAAAAGTGTTTCAAATTTACAGTCTAAATTTTCAAGAAACCTATTTTTATAAACAAATTGTGAATAATTACGAAACATTTTTCTTGTGAAATGTCTTAATATACAGTTGTATAATATATATAAAAAAACTGAAATCCCTGATGATTAAAAATAAAATTTTGATACCTAATGTGTACAGCTACCTTAAGTGATCTTATTGTAGCCAGAAATAAGTGAATTTCTCTTTACACGACTTCTTTTTGCACGGGGATATTTGACGACACTTTTCAGTGTTCTTGTACGAGCACTACTTCCATCTCCATTTTCATTGTTACTCATATTTACAGAGAACCATGTACTAATAATGCACACTGTAATATATAGATTTTTACACAGCACAATATACTTTTTGGAAACGGAGTTGGAGGCTTTATCTTCAAGTCAACTGTTTACAGGACGAGTACAAACTTCACTTATATAAAAAAAAAACACGGTCTTAGACTTACATTTTTTTTATCAAATTTTATACTGTGTACTTACATTTTTTGGATCAAATCTTATACTGTGTGAAGACTTTAATTAATTTAGGTGTATTTAATAGAGCCTTCCATGATATGAGTTCAAGTTGTTGCCAGGTTAGGTTTCGTGTATTTGGTTTCATCTATACATTTATTTTATTACGAAAAGAACAAGCCGGAGTTCATCAATAAATTGAGAGCGAGAGAAAATTTTACCAAAACTGAATGCATCAATTAAGCGCGGCGGTCAATTTTGAAATGCATCAATTGAGCGCAGAGCCTTTCTCGCTTACAATATGCTGTAGTACACAGTCACTATCCATTACTGCACTGTTCGAATTACAAGTGAGTAATGGTAACCGTTAAAAGACACAAGATGTGAAACAAAGACAAGTGACTTTTACCCAGTGTTACCATACACTAATTGAAGAGCTTTTAGCAAAAACAACCATAGTCCAAAAACCAAATTTATCAGTAGAAGCAAAAAACTTTCTCCCTTTGGCAGTTATTACTTCATGAATTTAAAATTTATTGTATATTTAAGTAAACATATGTAGAAATATAGTGATATAATCATTTTCCTTTACATATAATTTCAGTGCCCTGAAACCAGACCTAAAAGCTGAAGAGACATGGACTATGGCTGTTTTTGCCAACAAATTTTAATCCACTATCTAAGAAATGTTTAAGAACGCAAAGAAAAAATATAGAATCTAATAATAAACTAGAAAAATGTTAGTAAAATTCTTAATTACACGTCACACTATTAATGTTATTGAAAAATATCAATATTAGCTATTGTATAAGTTAGGATGTTTCTGGATCCTCGATTCCACTGCTGTTATCATCAGAGGAGACAATGCTTTACACAACAATGAAACAGCTGATTCAAAGAAACAGATTTCTGCATGATAGCCAAATTCTATCAGCAAATTCACTAGGTATTTGCAAAAATCTGAATGGACAATGGCGGCATTTACAAAAAACTGAATGGACAATGGTTGTTTTTGCTAAAGTTGGTAAACTTTGTAATCCTATATTTGAGGGACTATGGCAGATTTTACCATTTCACGTAGCTTAAACAATGACCAGTAGGCTGTAGCACCCAATGACACAGAAAACTCAATTTTCAAAATTTTGGACTAAGGTTGTTTTCGCTAAAAGCTCTTCAATTACATTAAAAGAAAAATTCTCTAGGATCAGCGTTGCAACACTTTGCACACAACATTTCTCAAGCCTGGGGAATAAGTCAATCCTACATATAAAAAGAGGAAACAGTATATAAAAGAATTACTTTATAATCGCGCTCAAATGATGCATTCCAAAACTAACCAATTGATGTACACCCAAAACTGACCCCGCGCTCAAATGATGCATTTTTAATCAGTTCGCGCTCAATTGATGTACACCCAGAACAAGCAATGAAATAAATGTTTACATGGATAATAAATTTAATTAATTATTAATTGTTTTAATACTGAGGCAAACAATTTAAATGAATTTACAATCTATAAAATATAATTCATTTATTCTAAAAGTGTGGGGCTGTGGTTAGTGCAATGAGTCAAACACAAAGAATAAAAAATTCAGAACAAAAATCACAGTTGCAAACTGGAGCAATTTTTTTCTATAATCACACTTAAATACTGAGCAAAATTATCACAATAGTGATCACTCAGGGGTTATCATGGATCAGGTTGGCTGTTTTCAATGTCTATGTGATATTGTAATTTTTACTTAATAAAACTTGTGGATGTGAATTCGAAACACATTCTTATTTCGTATGAATAGAAGCAGTGTGCCAGTAAATTAATAATGGGACTGCAAATGGTCCAAGTTTTAATGGGCGACTCATAGGTATGATCTTAAATATCAGACACCTGCCTTTTATAGAAATATAACGAAGTCTTACTGAGCAAAGGCAAGGCAATGTGTAACAATAACTAACTGGCTATTTTACATCCCTAAATTTTTAATTTCATCTCGAATTCCGAAAGTCTATGCCTTCGAAAGACTATACACTTTCTACTTATTTCCGAAATTGTTATTTTCGCCTCTAAGGAAAGTTATTTTATACAAGAATTACTAACTTGAGATAACTGACTATTTTACATTTTACATCCCTGAATTTCTTCCCAAATTCCGAAAGTCTATGCCTTCTGAAGCCTGTATCCTTGAGTTCTATTTGTTTCCAAAATTATTTTCGCCTCTAAGGAAAATTATTTTATACAAAAATGACTAACTTGCAGTCACTGGCTATTTTACATCCCTGAATTTTGAATTTCTTCCAAAATTCCGAAAGTCTATGCCTTCAGTTCTATTTATTTCCGAAATTATTTTTGCCTCTAAGGAAAGTTATTTTATATAAAAATGACTAACTTGCAGTAACTGACTACTTTACATCCATGAACTTTGAATTTCTTCCCAAATTCCGAAAGTCTATGCCTTCCGAAACCTATATCATTGAGTTCTACTTATTTCCGAAATTATTATTTTCACCTCTCAGGAAAGTTATTCTATACAAATGAATGACTTGCAGTAATTAAGTATTTTCCACTATTACTTTCAAAAGTAAATATCCCTTGAAATTGTACTTCAGTCCATCACATTTTAGTCACACCCAATCATTGCTGCCCTGTTTCATTATCCAGAATAAAATAATTCTTGTGCAAATGTTCAAAGGAATTAATCTAATCGTATTTGGATCTCGTGGTGTGACTTTTTGTCTATCATTTCTATGTACTGAAAGTTTTCTGATGATATTGACATGTTAGATTCAAATTCACCATAATTTATTGCTATCTCTGTATAAGCCTATTGAATCTAGAACTATTATAAGAGTAGACCTAACATTCTAAGGGGGCTAAAGGCCAAAACTAACTTCAAGAAATGATTAAAAAAGTACCAAAGCTCCATAAAAACAATGCTTAAGCACCATCTATCGTCATATGAGTCACTTGCAGCTGACCTATAGCACAGCCCTTTTAGTATGATATGCACTGTCTTATGGATATACCACCAATAGATCCAATAAAATAAAATATTAAAAATTGGTGCTTAGCCTCTATATAATGTTAGGTCTACTGTGTTTTTTTTTTGTTAGTACTATTAAGATTTTGTGTTAATTATTTCTTTTGTATTAATCTCACCATGTAGTGTGTATTAATTTATTTTAACATTTTAATGTTGATACTATTGTAACATTTCAATCTGATTGTATTATATGCATTGTACTGTACTGATTATATATGACACATCATCCTATATGTTATGTCATCCCACGCACAGACATGTGTATGGCAGTATTCAATAAATTGCCTTATATTCTAGACGTTAGTATCATTAGTTCGCACGTGACATTTGTCAACCCAGTAAACAGTATTCAAATTCTGAATTGTTGAAGAAAAATAGTGGATAATTAAATAATTTTATAATTTAATAAAAGGTTAATACACCCAGAGGACCTAAAAATTCGTAATTTTGCACTTCTTTTTTTCCGGGGGAAAAACCCTTGACCCCCCCACTTCCAGTAATGGCAAACTTTTCTTTATGTCGGCCCCCCTTCAGTAAATTGAAGCGTTTACTTTTATAAGGGTCTAAGTGCCAAAATCATTATTTTTCAGCCGATAATTTTAAATGGATCTATGTACCCAGACCAATGCATTTCATAGAGGTCCAAGGTCCAGGGAAAGCCACGTTAGTAGCAACAAGTTCCAAGATATAGCGCTGGGTCTATCTCCGGTACGTCTTTCTGTGGCTCTATGTCTTGTTTTTTACACAATCATGACTGTGGCACTTAGATCCTTATAAAAGTAAACGCTTCAATTCTCGGTCTGCCCCTTATTCACACACACAGATATAAATGTTCAAAAAAATTTATTTTAATTCAGAGAACATCAAAACGTGTATATAACTTCGGCAGAATATTCTATGTTGAATTTCAGGGTCGATCACAATACCTTCCTCTACCTAATAATAAGGAAATATTTTAGGGATGCTTCAGTTGTAAACATTTTATTTCTGTTTGATATAATAGGGATAAATGATAAATTAATTTCTAGGCCTATTCAAGCTTCTAATAAGGAATTTGAGGGATTTGTAATAAGTACTCCTAGCAAGAGTATTGAGAAAAAAAGTATTTTGGGGGAATTATTGAGCATTAGAGAAGAGAGGATCATCCTCTATAAACGCGGTAAGAACCCCGGTAAACTTTTCTAATATCATACATTTTGGTGTAGGATGCACGAAAATGTTTGATATTTTGGGGAATAGTTTAATCCTGTTAGATGTAATAGTGGTGGTAATAATATTACATGATTTATCCTATCACGATAATCCTTTTATTTCAGACACATCACTACATTATCATTTAATGTGTCGATTAAAGGGATTGGTTTATAAATTAAATTTATTATATAGTTTATTACTAATTTATCTGGAAAGGTAAGCATTTAAAAAAATTGCTCTTAAAAATAAAATAAAAATTAGTATATGGTATAGTAGTATCTATAGTAGTATCTATGGTACGAGTAAAGAAATTTTAAATGGGTGCCTAAGTTAGTTCCAAGTGCGCGTTAAAAGAGTCGGCCGTGCTATCTTGAACCGTCTGCAAGCAACATCTCTGGTGGTCGTAGCGAAACTAATAGGAAAGGAATGCAAATTGCAGAAATGTTGCATAAATCTGAGCTTTTGTTTACATGGAACGCGACATAAAACACGAATCCAAACACCGAACTACAAGTGGAACGAATCTGGAGTTAGTTTTTCTTCAGTGCGGTCAGTCATGGGAAATAACATTTTACTTTACTTCTTTGTTGTGTAAGGTTACCATCTCTAAACATGCAGCTGTGAAACTGTGGAAAAATTCCGCTCATTAAAAAAGCAAATCCGTAACAAATAACACATTCTACATGCATTACAAAATTGTTCTACGTTCAAGAATTAAAACCAATATTTATTCTTAGAACTTCAATATTTTTACCGCATAAATGAATTCCAGGGAGACATGTCTTGTGCAGTATGTGTACGCTTTACTGAACTAACTACAAATATATTATTTTTGCGATATGCCGCTGCAGCGCCTTTACCGGCCGAAGACTTGCTTCCAGGCCGCTGGACCGTGCGTTCTCGGCACATCGCAAAAATAATATCTCTGTAGATTCTGTGATGAGGTGACGAAACACTTCATAATTTTTATACCCTAGTAATCAGTAGATAGTAAAGGCAAGGAATTCGATGATTTTGCACCTTTTTATATGGAGGTTAAAAGAAAGCTCGAATATAATATTAAACAATTGTGTATAATGAATTAATTGATTAAACTATGGCAATTTGTTTTGGCATTATTTTGCATTTTTCACCATTTTCAAGAAATAGCTCATTTTTCTGGCATCTTATGTAAATTACGGTATTTTTTCTAGGGAAAGAGTTGCCAAATTTGCAAGATTTTAATTTTACAGAAGAGGGCCATAAGATCAATCACAAACTCAGAACAGACTGCTCATTGTAGGCAGCTTTTTAAGAACTTACAGATTATGACTGTTATTAATTTATACATTTTTAAATTAATTTTATACATTAGACAAAATCTTTATCTGTTTGATGAAAGGAATGTTATCCACTCTTACAGAACAAGAAATGCCCATTTGCTACAGATACCTCAGGTTAGATTGCACAAGACTCCTCAGAATTTTATGTATATGGGCTGTAAGCTTTATAATTGTTTGCCATAACACCATATAGCTTTGCCCAATATTGTATTCAAGAACAAACTTAGAACGTGGCTTCTCAATAATCCTATGTATGAAGTTAAGGAGTTTTTTAATGTTGATTTGTCTGGTATGTAAGCTAAGTGTTTTTATATAATTATGTAATTTGTGTTTTATATATTGACGTAGCCTATTGATATTTTACTTAATGCCTTAATAATAATAATAATAATAATAATTTAAGGCATTTTATAGTTTTTTAAATGTTACATTACGATGTATTTTAATTTTTCATTATTATAATGCTTGTCTTCCTGTGAATTTTGCGGAATTTTAATTAATTGTGAATGACACTGAATCGCAAAATTCCTGCGAAAGCTTTCAGGACGCATGACTCCATTAAAACAAAACGAAAAAAGTTTCTTTGACGCACACCATTGTGATGCCGCTCACAATAGACGTTCGTTTGTTTTGTTACTGGCAACTCGTTTTTATGCAACCGTTAAAAATGTATTATTTAAAGTAATCCTTAAGCTGAATAAATTTTTCCCGGGTAGACAGCCAGGTTTGAAGATCAAGTGTCTCCGACGTTTCAGAGGCCCACGCTGCCTCCATCCTCAGGGATACTGAAGTGTCGAGTCTGACCAGACCAGACCTGGTCTTTGGTCTGGTCTGGTCAGACTCGACACTTCAGTATCCCTGAGGATGGAGGCAGCGTGGGCCTCTGAAACGTCGGAGACACTTGATCTTCAAACCTGGCTGTCTACCCGGGAAAAATTTATTCATACTCTTCGCCAGGAAAATCTCAAATCTTACAATCCTTAAGCTATATTGACATCCACATTATACTTAGGCCTATTAAAGAAATCAGCAATCTGTAGAAACAATATATGAAATCCGCTGACTTCGAGGTCATTAAACACAATATTAACAACTCCTGTTAAATTTTCAGAATGAACATTTTCTATATCACACTAATTTGTAAAGAAATGTTAGCAATTGAAAATGTTTAATGCAATCACTATCCAAATTTTGAAGTAAATATGTTCATTAATTCTATTTTATTGCATTTTAGCAAACATTAGTTGCTTTATTTTAGCATTTTATACATTATTGTATCCTTGTGGCTCACAAAGAAATTCCGACAAATTTATCGTTTTATTAGTAGACCTCTAAAAAGTTTCCTCTTTTATTTTTGTTCGTTACTTTTTTTATTTTACAGGTGTAAAAATCATAACTGTGTAGATTTTTAAAATCCTTCAGTATACTACACTACAGTTAATCACTTACATGGACCCACACGATTTTCAACCCCTTTGTGTACTGTAGCACTGGACATCTACTGTAATAAATTGAGTTACTGTATAGTACAGTGTAATTTATTTTGTGCTCATGTTCTGTATTTGCCTTTTATTTAATTTTCTTTTTTAATAAAGTACAGTAAATTAATAAAGCACGGTATTATGCAATTTTTATTTTCAAAATTAAACTTCGTTTTAGTGCCACCCTCGCTTAGTGGAACTAAATGTTAAAGAACGGATGGTAGCATTATATCGAGGGTTGACTGTACATGGACGATAACTACACGAAGTATGGCAATGTCAAGACAAGTATCTTCCGTCGCGTATTGTGTTCGTTTTGCGTGTGTCAGGTGCATCGGCGATCTGGTAGAGCGTTTTTGATATTAATACAAAAAATATTTGGTAATATGCAATAAAATAGAATTAATGAAGATATTTGCTTGAAAATTTGGATGGTGATTCCATTAAACATTTTCAATGGTTAACATTTGTAGAGATTAATAATATAATAATTTTCTCATAAAGTGTGGATTGAATCACAAAACGTAAAATAGGATTCATATTCATTTTAATGTTGCCTATTGCCCTATTTAATCTGCACAGGTACAGTATTTCCATCCTGTACATTATAGCTTACATAACTCTGCATATCCCACACTCAATTATAGTGCGAACTAAAACCTCTAAAAAACTAACTTTAATGTGGCTTATTTTTATCTGCAATGTATGAATTGCCCTATGAACTTTTCAGTACCATACATAACAAATCTTGACACAAGAATCATCAAGGAAAATTAAAAAATGTAAGAACGTTAAAGTTATGTTATTGCAAAACAGAAGTGCTGTCTCTACACTCTAAATTTCAGTCTTTACAATAGTTTTCCTCAACTTGTATGCGTAACTCGGGTATAATTTCGCTGTATGTCGCTGGAAATAGCTGAATTTTTTAATGATTTTATGTCTTACCAATGCAATTTTTAACGTTTTAATGTTCATTCCCTAGTTTTCATGCGTTATTATGGAAAGTGTGTCATGTAAGATGTTCAAATAAATTCTCAAAGAATGTTCCGCAGATCTAGAGAACATATTTAAATAAATTAAATAAAGGTAATTCCAAATTTATTGTCCTTCCTTGACATAAACGTTTATCTAGTACTAGTTATTCCATTTCACTATTATGTAACACTGATATCATGAATAAAACAAAAGTATTTATATAAAAATCAATAGTGGAAAGCATAATGTTATACGGAGCGGAAAAATAGACCTTACATAACAAACAAAAAGCAAAATTGCAAGCCACAGAAATGGATTACTGGAGATCAGCCAGAAAGTCAAGAAGGGAAAAATTACCGAATACTGTAATAAAAGAATTAATGAATGTGGATGAAAGTGTTGTAGGGATTATTGAAAAGAAAGATTAAAATGGTACGGAAATGGATTACTGGAGATCAGCCAGAAAGTCAAGAAGGGAAAAATTACCGAATACTGTAATAAAAGAATTAATGAATGTGGATGAAGATGGTACGGTCATGTGAAAAGAATGAACGATGGGAGATGCCCAAAGTAGTGATGAACTGGGAACCTGAAGGAAGACCTAGAAAATGAAGGCCGACTGATACCTGTACGGATATCTTGTATTTATTCCACTGGGAGTTCAAAATGGGAGTGCCTTACAATCGCTGGCTGTGCCTTTGAAAGACCTTCTTACATTTTTCAAGACCTTATTTACTCATTTTCTTGTAAATTATTTTTAGAAGAAATAATTTTTTTTTTTATCAGTTATTGTATAAAGATTTATGAAATGCCGTAAGTTACAACATTTTGCAGTTCATTGTCCACTCTACCTCCATCTGTTTCACTATCCCGCAGAGTTGGAAGTGCAGTTTCTTGTTATTTCGTGTCCGGTATTCTGTAGGTAAACTTGGTTTATTAGCGAAGTTTGTTGGGTCTGTAAAGTTTCAATCTAGCTTAATGCTAGTTATTCGTATTATAATCTTAACTGGTTACCAGCAATAGGCTACCCAATTTCCTGGTGCAGGAACGTCCTAAAATAATTTCCTCTAAGGTGTGGAAGCATTTAGCTCTGCGGCGTGGAGTATCATCTCCTTTAACAGTCTTAAATAATGTATATTTAAAACATTGGATACTATCAGAAATGCATTATATCCTTTCGCAGAACAATTAAATTCAAACTCAATGGTGGAAAGTGGACAGCCTGTAATGAATCTCCGCTACCCGAAAACATCAAACTAAATAGAAGTTAACTAAACCCTTTAAAAAGTAGACTAAACCGCCTTCAGAAAAAATCCCCAAAAAAGCGAAAAGTAAATCGTTATAATAATTAACTTTAAATGTATAGGCCTACGACCAAAAACCTATGATAGGATAATTTAACACCTATATTATTAATTATAACTGTATAGCCAAAATTAGGAATTGAGCATGGGTGATAACTGAATAATCGACATCAGTTTAAATTAACTTTTTTTTAGATCTGTAAGGTCTAAAACAACGGTACTGAATGTTTAGTTAATTGGGTGATATATTATTTTGAAGAGAAATAACTCGTTGGGGCTGCTGTAAAGAATCCTGATAAAGTTTACTTCATTAAGTTATATTTTGAGCTTTTAAAATTTCTTATATTGAGAACTATACTTTTAAACATATATAATAAATAAGCAACAGATCGATCAAGAATCAAGAGAGATATCATCTTCTGTAACTATTCCTTAAAGATCTATTTTAGGGCTTCCCTTTTCATAATCTCAAAGGATAAAGAAGATTACATTATAGTTATTTGCTCATTTTGTTTGTAACTTTGTTATGTTATTGTAATTTATTTTTCGTATCTTTGTTCATGTATTTTATTTCATATAAGCAATCTTATTTATTTGTATTCTTATTTTTTGCTTAAAACTATAATATGTATGTTTTCTTTTTATACCAGGTATAATGTTCAAAATATAATTTTAGTATAACTGAACTGACCCAGAACACGAGCTATGCTCATGCGGGGTAAATAATGCTCTTTTGTAATTGTAATAATTTTGTTTATATTATTTATATTTGTATTTGTAATAATTTGTATTAATTTGTATTTTCTAATTTGTAATTTGTAATTTTCATGGTAAATAAATTCATTCATTCATTCATTCAAAGTTGATAACATAATACTGTACCATTATCAAATCTAAAATTTCATTTTAGATCTCTAAGGAAAACAACTACGGCACTGGAAGTTTATGGTTAATTGGGTGTTACACAGTTTTGAAGAGAAACAACTCGTGGCTACTATAGCTGATTTTGACACTTTCTATCTTACTTCATTAAATAACTGTTTAAGCTTACATATAGTTTTGATATATAAAACGATACATTTTATCATACGGATATAATAATAAATGAGCAACAGGTCGTTCATGACTCGAGAGAGATACCTTCTGCATGTTCTTAACGGGCCTTTTCTATAATCTCAAAGAAACTTACCTCTAATGTTCTTAGCAGGAAATGGAAATGGTGTGGTCCTACCTGAAAATGAATAAACAGAACATTATAATAGTATATTGCGATACAAGTGCCGTAAGGCACGTTTACGGGTCGAGGAAACAGATTGAAACCCCGAGGCGCAGCCGAGGGTTTTTAAGTTTTCGAGACCCGTAAATGCCTTTACGGCCCGTGTGTTGCATGCTATTTTTTGCACGATGATTATTTATATCAATTTAATTATATTAATTGTGATATTACCTGAAAATATTATGTAAATACATTCTTGAAAATAGATGTTTATTTCAGAAAGTGATTCGCATGTGTTTGTTGTTATGGGAACCGAATATTTGTCCTGGGGGCCGTGGCCATAAAGGCTTGTATTATGAAGTGTATCGTAATGAATTATGACGTAGCGCTTGGACCGTAAGTGTTTTAACCTCATCGCAACCGGCCTTAGCAACAAGACTGTGTGGGAATGTCAACTTACGATCCATGTAAACAACGTTCGTAAGTACCACTTACTAGCTAAGGAGTGCAAAAAAACTTATAAAATTATTCTCATTCCAGTGTAAAATTGTAAGAAAAAAAAATCATATCAGACATTCACATAACTTTATCTACATTAATAATAAAGATAGAATTTTCTTACTTAAGCAGCGTATATTCCAGACATGTTTAATCTTTTTAAAAAAGATATATACATATACAAAAACAAATCAAACAAGACAAAATTATGATTAGTGTGTAACTAGGTTTGTTCGCAAAGCAAATCCGTGAATGCTTGAGAATTGGTTGTACTGCGCATGTCCAGTCTGTAACTTACCCGTGATTTACACTTTGCGAACGGTTACAAGAATTTGGAATCGATAGTTTCTGCGTTTAATCGATATGATATGCAAATAAAATATATATTTCCCTTTAACATGTTATACATGCAATATACATCGGCAATATAAACTATATTTTGGGAAACTTTTAATTATCTTCCATTATTCATACATATAAGTAGCCTATGCTTATAAATCTGGAGCAAGGATTTGGAGGGAGGAGTCAGGCGCGTGAAAATAGGTTACTGCGCATGTCTCTGATAACAATTCATGGTGGAGCCTGCAAATTTTTCTTATAGTACAGAAACTGTCCGTGAGAGCTTTGCGAACAGAAGATTGAAATCAGAATCACGGATTCTCGCTTTGCGAACGCGTGTGGAGAAAGAGCGCATGCGCGAACGATTTGTTCCTGGTTTCTGACTGCTTTGCGAACAAACCTATTATTATCTTCGAGATAAACGTCTTATTTCACATCAACTGTCTTTGCCTGATGCTGCATTGCTAGGTATCCTTTTGGTAATACATTTCAATTGTCATATCAATTTCAGGTGGCTTTGCCTTTTTTCTGTGTCATAACTAGGGACCGGATTCTTAGGTTTTTACCTATTTTTTTCCTTACTTCCAAAACAAAAAGCACTCATACACTTTTTCGTATCATGTCCATAGGAATCACCCACATTAATTCTGTGGCACCTAAAAATACCTAAATGGGGTATAGAAACCTATATATACCTAAACGGGATATAAAACAAAAAATATCTAATTCAGGGTACTTTTTTGTCTTTTTTCGTTTGTCAGTTGAGAAATCGATATTTTGCTGTGTATGAACAAGGATATTATAGATTTCTGTGTTTTAAAGCGCTTGATTGCCTTAGGTACCGCCCTGTGAGTTTTAAGAAGACATGTTAATTATGCCGAATTATGCAAGTTTACACAAATTTAAATCAATTTTGTTATGTTAAACTTTACAGTGAAAGGAAACCGAGTCTTTAAGGGTCATGTAAAAGTGAAAATCTTTTCTTCGTGGTACATACCCTATAATCCAGCGTTTCTCAACCTATGGTATTGAATCCTATGTAGCACATTCAAATTCATTAAACCAATTATTCTTCCCGAAAACGATATTTTGGACAAGAAACCTAAAAAAAACTATTTCATATAATGGAAAACCTAAAACAGTGTTTTTAAAAACCTAAAAATCCGGTCCCTAGTCATAACTTGAAAATAAAAGCATCGCGATTTTTTCAACTTATCGCATGGAATTCTCGATCGCTTCGATTCTCTGAGCTCACCCTGGTCAATTCGTTTGTTTATAATGTCAAGGCACGCAAACATAAGAAATTTTCAACATAGGCGGAAGAGGGATCATGAATGTAAGCCTAAACGGGCAAACATTGATCGATTTGAACGGAACTCACTATGCAGAGGTTTTTCTGGGCCATGGATCTCAAATCGTGGTTGTTTTTCCTAAGCGACGCTTTGTAATCATGGAATGCACTCCGGATTTCATTATAATTATTAATCCTTTAGTGTAGGAATGATGATGAGCGTGTAAGTGTTAATAAATACGTTTTAATTATTTTTCTCTTACTGTTTAATCTTCGAATCTTACTATATTAAGAGGCAAAAGTTTATTTAGGTAGATGAAATTGTGTGCTTCACATCACATTTTTAATAGAATTTTACCTTCTCGCATATCTTAAGTTACGCAATATAGAGCTAGACCTAGAATGAGCCCGCGATTGAAGCGTCTACACACCAGCATGTGACACATTGATCCACAGAGATGTACCAATGCACATTCAATTCTTTAAAAAAGTACTCTTCGAGAATTTAATAATTATGGCTAGAAATTAGTTCCTAAACTCGTGAAATACCTATTGGTAAATCATCCATGGGCAAATTAGTTCCTAATCACCCACAATGATATAATGAGGAAGGCCTTGAGGAAGTTGTACAGTTAATTTAATTCAAAAGGCTTTGATTCTAATTGTTTAAATTATTATTGATCCTATGAGAGGTGAAATTTTATCCAGACGTCCATGAAAGGATAAATTAACCCGACGATTTACCCTTGGAAAGATCTAGCCCGAGTTTGTAGGAACATTTTTCTGTCATTTTCATATTTACCCAGAAGACATTTTATCTAAAAACCTGCCACAAGTGCATGTGATTGTTACCTTTAAATTATTTGAGTTTGTAAAAGTTATTCTTGGTGTAAATTCTGTCCTTTGGATAATTTACCCATAGGTATTTCGCGAGTTTATAGAAACCGGGCATTAAAATATTTCTATTATTTTTATTAACAATTTAATATCTAAGAACTTGATCAGCAAGAATTTTAAAGTTGTGCTTTATCATTTGTTTTATTTGGTTGCCATATAGGAAAGCTGTCTACATTCTCCATTCTCCATTCGTGAACCACTGAAATATAGCGATCGAAGTAGTGTATTATTACAGAAAAGTACGCACCATTACAGAAAATTATGTACCATTACAGAAAATGATTCTACACAGGAAATACAAGAACAAAGTTGTACAGAAAGTAGGGCAAGTATACATTATTAGTGTCGCATAAAAGTAAACAAACCTTTATTTGTTATTGTTACTACCATCATTACTCACAGTCAACGGAAAACGCAAGTCAATGTAATCCTATATTTTATGAAGTACTTACTGTCACAGCGTATTGTATGGTCGGTGTTTCATTCCTAAAATTGACTTTTCCCCTTTCGTGGTTCTGAATCACAATAATAATAATAATAATAATAATAATAATAATAATAATAATAATAATAATAATAATAATAATAATAATAACAATAATAATAAAAATAATAATAATAATAATAATAATAATAAAAATAATAATAATAATAATAATAATAATAATCCCTATAATATAAAGCCACATGGCTGACTCCCTCACTCACTGACATTAATGTTTGTCCACTTCCAGATGAGCTAGAAACTATAAATTTGGTACTCATATATAGTAGCTTAGGCTGTAAACCACAGAAAAATTCCATAAGTTTATTTTTTTAATTTTTAGCCTTAAAAACCCCCGAAATAGGGCTTGGTTTCCATAGCAATGGTATTATCAAACAGTGTTCACATAGGGCTCTGAACGATAATAGCCAATACAGCAGACTAATTACACACACTCTATCTCCCATAGATCTTTCAAAAAAACCTTTCCGGAGAACATCAGCGGGGGTTTGGGGGTGGAGCCCCCAATGAGCGAAGCAACTAATAAATATAATAATAATATGAAATATGATAAAGTTAAATATAATAATAATATTATTTAATAATAAATATAATAAATATCATAATAATAATAATAATAATAATAATAATAATAATAATAATAATAATAATAATAATAATAATAATGTTTTAAGTCTTGCATTGAGAATATTGCTATCTTGAATGAAGTTTAGACAACCGAATGAGCACTATTACAAATATAGCCCTTCCATGTTCAAACCCCTCTATGTTTAAACATGAAAGGAAGCATCAAACGTTTTAAAAGACTTCCTAGCCGATGTCTCACGATCCAGTTTTCGGTCCAAATTTCAAATTGGATCATGTGACGCGCGGATGACTGCCATTCCAGACAATTCCATCCTATATATTCCATCCAACTGTATAACATGCATTTGAATAGGAAAGTTTCTAATGTTATATCTAAAAATAACTTATGGAATCAACCAATGAACGATATTCTCTTCCCGCGTGATCCGCATGACGTAGAAACATGGCAGCTTCTTCCGTACAGCTGATACTCTTCGCTGCCACTCTCGATCAGCGAGCATTGACCAAAAAGCCAAGAAGGTAGAATGAAATATTGGGGTCAAGAAGATCAACAGATATTTAGGAAGATTTTTAATTTACAACAATACTATCTATAACTATTATTACAAACGTCATAAAAATTCAGGAGCTCTAGAAATTATTGAAAAGATTCTGAAAAAAATCACCAGTGTGTGCATATCTACCACCATGTTGATGGTAGCAGCTGTTTTTCGTTTCAGGCGAACAGCTGACAGTATATTGTTCGCAGCCAGACAAAATTGTATAGAAATAATACTTTAGAAATGCATAAGTGTTGAACCAAACGATTGGATCTTGAGACATGGGCTATTTGTTGCAAATGCGGAAAATTGGGTAGTTACAAAAACTTAAATGGGAATTAGTGTATAATGTATAATTTCCCTACTCGAAGGCGAAAAGGTAAGAGAATATTAAGTTTATTCTTTGTAAAAAATTGAACTTCCTGATCAAATGATATCTGCGGTAGTGCAAATTACAAATTCCATATATTAGCAATTTTTATGAATCGACTATAACCATTTTCTCCACACTTTCTTTTATACTCCAACTGAAATCTTCCCAGAAACTATTTGAAGAAGCAGCTTGAAACTCTCATGATCTCTCCTACTCTCTGGATTTCATTTTTGTAAAATAAAAATAACAATTTTGCTTGTTGTTAATGCAGCTACATCTGGCAACACTTACAGAATTACTCCAATTTACGAGTTACAGTGTATAGGGTGGTTTAACAATGATTACTGATTCTCAATTTCATTCTAAAAATACTTTATGACAAAACATAGGCCTAAATGTGCAATTTAGATGCGTGTGAGTGTCTGTGAACAGCCTTGCTCCAGAACGAAAATTCGTATTAAAGCTAAATTTTGTATTTGGGATAGATACCTTCTGAGGATGTGATTCGAAGATTGGCAACAACTTTCTCTTATTTTTAAGGGGACTGTACTTGAAGAAAATTTCGTTTTCCGTAATTTTTTTTTGAAAACGGCTCTAATATTTTCTTTAAATTTTGTACATGTGATGTTTATATCATGACCTACAACTTTATTTGGAACATTTTTTCGAAAAAAATCTGAAGGATAGTTATAAGCCACCCACTCAGAATACGCAATCTTTACCTCTTTTTTGCACGACGTAACTAATTAGTGGTACCTAGGAATATTGTTGCCATGGATCGTAACTTGACATTCCCGCACGTAATCTGGTTGCTATGAAAACAAAAGAAATCTCCGTGCGGTAAAAATTACAAAAAGCACAAGTGCCGTAAGTAAAACCATCATAATACAAGCCTTTATGGAAGACCGGAACCAAGGCCCCCAGTTTGTGGCGACTCTAACAGGACAAATATTCGGTCCCCGTAACAACCAACATACGCGAATCACTTTCTGAAATATAACATCCATCTTCAATAGTGTATAAACATAATATTTTCAGCTAATATCTCAATTAATATAAATAAATTTATATAAATAATCATCTTGCAAAAAATAGCATGCAATACTCGTGCCGTAAGCGCATAACGGAAATTGAAAGAAAAAGGCGCAAGTGCCTCGTTTTTTCAAACTCTTTCCTCGATCAGTATGCACCGCTTATGGCACTTGTACCGCAATATACTATTTCTATATCAGAAAATGAAGTGATAAAAATGTATTGGCCATACGTAAATTAAAGAAAGGTACGAGAGTGCATTTGTCAGGTTTTATTTGGGGATCCGATGTGATGTGATGTGATAACGACATTCTCTTCATTTTTACAGCCAATTTAAAAGAAGAAATGTCATACATAGTATAATGAGACTAATTAAATAGAGAAGATGTGCAAAGCAATGAGCGATTGTTCATTAAGTCATATCGTATCACATTAATGTGGGGGGGTATGGTCTGAATTCTATCAATATCCTCCATGTGAATGTCTGCGGTTATTGGTTGGCTTCGTTAGCCACAAACCGAGCCCGGAACCACGCATTACATTAACCCGTCATCATTACAATAAAACCGCAGTAGGCTACTAAGAGGATGAAAGCAAGCAACACATTTCCAAGTAAATTCTACTTTAATAAAAAGGTTATCTCTGTACTATTTCAAGGGGAGAGAATAGTATTTTAAGTTGTTTCTTATTTGGTGTAAAATATTAATTTTAAAGAGAATAACATTTTTTAAATTTTTTTCTTATTTGGAGTAAAATATAATCCCTATAATATAAAGCCACATGGCAGACTGACTGACTGACTGACTGACTGACTGACTGACTGACTCACTCACTCACTCATTCACTCACTGACATTAATGTTTGCCCACTTCCAGATGAGCTAGAAACTTGAAATTTGGTAGGCCTACACATATAGCTTTTAGGCTGTAAACCACAGGACAATTCCAAAAAAGTATTTGTTTAAATTTTTAGCCTTAAAAACCCCGAAAAAGAGTTCGGTTTCCATGGCAACGGTATTATCAGACAGTGTTCACGTAGGGCTCTGAAAGGTAATAGCCGATACAGCAGACTAAATACACGCACTCTATCTCCCATAGATCTTTTAAAAACCTTTCCCGAGAACCTCAGCGGGGGTTTGGGGTCGGAGCCCCCAATGAGTGAAGCGAGTCCCTATAATATAAAGTCACATGACTGACTGACTGACTGACTGACTGACTGACTGACTGACTGACTGACTGACTGACTGACTGACTGACTGACTGACTGACTGACTGACTGACTGACTGACTGACTGACTGACTGACTGACTGACTGACTGACTGACTGACTGACTGACTGACTGACTGACTGACTGACTGACTGACTGACTGACTGACTGACTCACTCACTCACTCACTCACTCACTCACTCACTGACTCACTCACTGACTCACTCACTGACATTAATGTTTGCCCACTTCCAGATGAGCTAGAAACTTGAAATTTGGTACACATATAGCTTTTAGGCTCTAAACCACAGGAAAATTCGAAAAAGTTTATTTGTTTTAATTTTTAGCCCTAAAAACCCCCGAAAAAGGGCTCGGTTTCCATGGCAACGGTATTACCTACAGTGTTTACACAGGCTTTGGAAATTTCAATAAACTTCGCTTTGAAGACATGCTAGCGATAGAAACTATTATTTCCGTAAACCGAGCGAGGTGGCCGAGATGGTAACGTCTTGGAATGAGGGCGGATCTGTAGTCAACGATACTAAACACAAGACCACTCCGGTGGTCACAACTATTATTTTCTATTGTATTTATCATTGATATTTCAAATATAATAATTATATTACAAATTATAATTGAATCCTTATTTTATGTAAATATATATCTCGTAATAGGGTTTTATTCCTCGCAAGGGTCTTCAACCACATCTGTGTTCATTGGCTCGTATATCTCTTAACGTAACACCCACCCTTTACTCCTTGCATCCCCTTCTCAGTGGTGAGGATGTATTGTGCCATCTCATATTACTCTCGCTAATGGTAGGAGTGTTTCCCTCTAATTGATTACAAATATTGCCTATAGACCTGGGAATTCCTGTTCTGCTATAATTTGAGTAGAAAGTAATGCCACAATATTTTTTAAAAAATAATGAAAATGTTTTCCTCTGTAATCATCCCAATCCATTATATTCTGTACGTAACAGAGCTTACTAATTTTTGCATTCACAGACGTTTCAGCAAATTGGAAAGAGTATACCTGCTAGGCATGCGGTAAAAAAGAATCCGGCAAAGTGGTCTGAAAGTTCGGTTGATATTATTTTTAAAATATCGAATAGGCCTATGTTATTTAATGCTGTAACTCGTACAGAATTTCCAGAGGCTAATAAAGGGCAACCATCTTCATTCGTTGTTTTAATTACGAGTATACAGGGTGTTTCAAAATACTTTTACAAACTTCGGCCATGGGTTCTTTAGACCAAAAGAAGGAAAAAAGTTCATATGAACATAGGTCCCATAATCCTATGTTTTCTCGTTAGGAACTGTTCAACCCATTGGTACACTCATAACACGTCAACACACAAAACTCATAACAAATGCTCGGAATGTCCTCCTCTTGCTTCTAGACATGCATGCACTCGTCGAATCATGGACTGTCGCACCCTTTCAAATACTCCGGGATGGTGTCGAATGGTTTGGCAGGCTTCCAGAACACGTCGATGAAAAGATTTTTCATCCGCGATGCGATAATCCATGATTCGACAAGAGCATGCATGTCTAGAAGCAAGAGGAGACTTTTCGAGCATTTGTTATGAGTTTTGTGTATTGATGTGTTATGAGTATACCAATGTGTTGAACAGTTCCTAACGAGAAAACAAAGGATTATGGGACCTATGTTCATATGAACGTTTTTCCTTCTTTTGGTGTAAGGAACCCATGGCCGAAGTTTGTAAAAGTATTTTTGAAACACCCTGTAAACGACAGAGGAGGGAAGGTTTAGCCAATAATTCGCAAACCACAATGGAATACCTATCATGCATTGCATTTTGTGTGAACATTCTATTTATTATTGTGCCATAACCTGCAAGCAAAATATTAAGGATCTTTGACTATATTTAGTTATTTAATTACGGGGTGCACCGGAATTTAGGATTATGGTCGTCGCCGGTGTGCCGGAATTTTGTCCCACAGTGTTAAGGGTAAATTGCCTGATATTGATATCTTTATGGATTCAGATCTAAATTGGAACTCTCAATGATATAACATCTTCTTCCTTTTTAGTGCCCCCTTTACCCCCAGAGTGCCAAGCAATTAAGCCAGGTTGTAAAAAAATTAAAATTAAAATAAAAATAAATAAATCTCTAACTTTCTGTTATTTGGCCCTTGTCCTGCATCCAGCTGGGATGGTGTGCAGATGATATGGCTGTGTTCCTTGTGATTCATGATTCTTTTGAGCATGGTTTCTGCGTTGTTATAACAAGTGTGGTGCAAGTGTTGTCTGCGTTTTTAAACTGTGTTGTGTGTGCATTGAGTGTTGTTTCCCTAATAGATGTTGTTCAGGGGATAGTGCCAATCCGGCATTCGCCTACGAGTGAGGGAAGCCCCTGCGAAACCTCACTCGGACTGGGTGTCAGTGGGAGATTGCCCCAGCCTATGTGGTTGTCTACGGATACCACTGGGATTTGGGATTCTTCAAGTAGCGTTATTCTAACAAAAGTTTTTACTGTCGTAGTCGAGTCCAGAATTGAAGTTCAGGTGCCCATTTTCATGCAGTATTATTCCCGCATCTCTATGTCTCGCACAAGTACAGCATGTGAAACATTTTATCAGCTGCACTGCTTTTGCCCATTTATTTAACCCAGTGTCCCTGGCCAGTGGCTATACTCCTGGTCATACATTGAAATTTACAAATCTCATTCATTAACAGATCTTTCCCTTCTTACAATCTCACGATGTTATCAGCTGCACTGATAACACACGTCTTTCTTTCTTTCTTTCTTTCTTCTTCGTAGTTTTACCTCTCCCTTTTTAGGATTTAAGCGACCCAAGCCGCCCGGGCCTTACAGGGCCGCGACCTGTCGGGAGAGGGATTACCTTTGGATCACATACATACTTTTTTGACCAGACAAGGACACGGAGGGCCTCCCCGGATGAGTGATCAGCCCAATGCCGGAGCCACCTCCGAGACAACACGAACATATAGGACGATACACACCATTCACACACACACTCACTCAGAACAAGGCGAGGATGAGGATGATGATGATAATGACGGCCAGATGATATCCGGGGACCACAAGGGCCTAAAGTTACCTGACATTTGTCTCACAGGTGAGGGAAAACCCCGGAAAAAACCTCACCTAGGTAACTTGTCCCGACCAGGAATCGAACCCGGGCCCGCTGCGTGAGAGGATTGAACTCATTCCCTGAGCCACAGCGGTGGACTAACACACGTCTTACGTCACAATAAAATCTTACGTCACAATAAAATCAGGTAAACTGATGTAACAAAGTGCCAGAATGGCTTTGTTAAATCAGTTATAATTGCAATTACGATATTCAGAAAATAAGTTTTTTTTTCTAAATTGATTTCCGAGCTAAGCTCCAGATTGATTAATTAAATAGGGCTTACGGAAGAACAAAGGTCTAGTTTTTTTATCAGATTAAATTCGTCCAGCATCAACAGAACTATACATATTTGTGATATCTTGACAATCACACACATAAAAATGGAATAAAAAACATATCAAATTGGCCAACTATGGGATTTGAACCATGGACCTCTAGAATGCGAGTCCAAGACATTACCATCTCGGCCACCTCGCTCGGTTTAACGGTCTATTTTGATAAGCGTATGTAAAGGAATAGGGATTTTGTCATAGCTAACTAATGTAATTTCCAAAGCCGTATATGAACACTGTAAAACAACATGTTGTTATGATAACTTATTCGCATTTGATAAATTCTTTCTAATACATTGCTATAAAATAGGCACTAAATTGGGCTTTACTCCGGTACCGGTCAACCGACTTGGCCCATTATCAATAGGCTTCTTCCCCTGGGCGTTATAAATGCGTATACCAAGTTTTATGAAAATCCGATAAAGTGTATTTGAGTTAAAATGCGGAATGTTACAGAAAAAAGAAAAATAGGTCTATAAGAATACAAAGGTGCAAATACAAAAGGCTTACAGAGATAAGGAATAAAAAAAGCACAAAATTACAATAAACAAGATGAAAATACTACAAAATACGAAGTAAAGTATATACAAACGTTCAATATAAGTTACTGTGTATAATAGTAACAGGTTAAACCAATATGAATGAAATAAGAAAAGGAGAAAAATTATAATATTTTAGCTGCGGATAAACATCAACAGTTATCCTGGTTACAGAACTTAGTAAAATATACTGAGTGAAGAACTTGGTAAAACTGGGAGGTTTGTTAGGCACTTGGCTATCTATAATTTAAGAACAATAACTTTGTTGTTTTGGATTTGTTTTGGATGTAGTGTATGATAATGTTATTAAAATCATTGGAGATGGTTTCCATGATCACGCACTATGTTTATTCACAGGGGGAAATGTACAAAATTGGCGATTGTTAGCTTGTGTTCTTCATAAACCATAGAAACATACAGTAATTAATTTTTCTGGAAAGTGTCCGAAAGTGTCCTAACTGTCACTTACCTAGGATCTTAAATTAGTGTATAATGCGGGGCGAAAGTGTGCACAGTGCGTAATGAAGGAAACTACAACCAAATCATTTATTTATCAAATCATATTCGCTGACATTCTTCTGTAATCTGAATTTTATGTAAATGTACTGTATCCCTGTAAATGTAATGTAAGTTAACCTAATTATCCTGTCCTAGCTTTAAACTGGTTTACAGGAAATAAATTTGAATTTGGTTTACTTCAGGGGAGATGGTAGTTATCAGTCAAAAAATCAATTTTTTTCTTTGGCTCATGTAATAGAGCATAGCTTTTTGAACATTTTGATATATCGGTCTTATATGTTGCGTTATTATTAAGCCAAGCAGAGCGACAGTTATAGCCCTGGAGCTTTCTAAAATGGATAAAATAACTTAAGGTTAGAACATGAATGTTATTTTCTTTTCGCTCTCCTGTAATATTACTTTTTTGTACTTCAGGTACCATTTTCTGAAAAGCTATTCATGCTAAAATAATGAACATTTCAGGAATTTATTATAGATGGATGGCAAATCTCCCTTAGCAGAATTATGGGAAAAGTCTTGACTATACAGAATTTTCAACTATTTTCATTAAAAGAAAAGTATTTTTTTTAGTCATGAAGTTTTCATGCAGTTTTCAAGCAGTAATATTGTGCATAATAGACTGATTGTGCTAGGGTAAATAGTAGTACCTATTGTTAGAAAGTTCCGAAAGTTTCACAAAAATCTAAGCTACAAAAATTGAATAAAGCGTACCTATGTCAAGGGAAGTAACTGTAAAACTAAGTTGTCACCTATGTGTTAAAAAATTCTTTCCTACCGAACAGTGAGTTGTAGAACAAACATACTCTGCTGATTTTAAACTACAGAGTGCACTGGCAAAACATAAAAAATTCAACTAAATCTGACTGTTAACACCTGAGTAATGGCTTCTTGAACATACGCTATATTTTCTATCATTTTGCTAGTGTTAACTACCATCTCCCCTTCAAGTGAAGAAGAGGGAAATAAAGAAGCAGAAAATAATTAGGCTACTAAAGTATGGGGCTGTCGTGTAGGGACCATCTACTTTCTATTACCTTGTATGAAGAGAAGGCCAAGAAATGTGATGACAACCAGATGATTAAGATCCACTTCCATTGTGAATTATATTTGTGTAACCTTTTATTTTCATGATTTGTTATTGTAAATCCACTGTAAAACCACACATGCGAAATGTCACTTTCATTTCTTTTTCAAACACTAAAACACGAGCACAAAACACCTAAACACATGTTTCGATACTGTATTAATAGATAACAATATCGGCGCGTGTTTCCATGTTTTACGCTGCTTGCTGCAGTAACAGAAATCGCATGGCTAAAAACGTTTTCCGCACTTGAACATAACCCGCCGCACACTGCGGTTCAGCGCTCCGCCGACAAAAGTTTCCGCATGCGGAACTCCACTCGTCTGAACGATCTAGAGTCCCAGTTTCCCAGATTGCCGTATAGGAAAGGGTTTATTGTCATATACCGGTAAGTATTATTTTACTAGCAAATTGGCTTTTATACAAGTTGTCGTAACACTAGGGCGACCAGATGTCCAGCTTTTCGCAGAATACTCCTTTTTTTTTTTTTTACTCCGGCGGAACGCGAAAGGGCTTGGAAATCAAACAAATATAATTATATTATTAACATTAACATTAATTACTTACATTGTTGTTATTATTATTATTATTATTATTACACATTTAAAACAAGTAAAAACCAATAAAACCAAACATACCCCTATATGAGCAAAGCTCGTGTTTACGGGTAGGCTATACTAAATTAATATAAATATAATTACGTATCAATACACAGTATACTATAAACGAAAAATTCTAAATTTATGAGTACAATGTATATAAAATAATTTTTCAGCATTAACCAGTGGTTTAAAATAGTATTTAGAACAACAAAAAATAGAATAAATTGGATTGAAAACGTTGAAAGACCAAACAAAATTAAAATTGTGCTATTAATATTATATATATTTTTTTTTATTTTCCTCTTAAAATGTTTAAGATTGTAATTTACATATTCAGGGAACTCAGAAATTAAATTGTTATACAATTTCAAACCATAGTGTTTACGCTCTTTAAAAAATCCTATGAAAAAAACCTGCGAAATGGAGTTTTATGTGAAATTGATTATTTTAACATTCCTATAAACCAGCGTTTCTCAACCTAGTGGTCCGCGAAGATGGTGCAGATGGTCCTCAGACATAATTAAAAAGTATCATAAAGCAAGCGGAAAGTAAGGAAGTAAAATTGTTTAACATATTTCGTTATAATGACCTATAATTAATACCCCAAATATTAAGAATATAGGCCTTCTTTTAAAAATGGGATGTAAAATTAGGGGTCCGTAAATTTTTTTAGACATTTTAGAGGTCCTCGGGTTCAAAACAGTTGAGAAACGCTGCATAATCATTTTTACTCCCCATACCATAGGTAGTATATAGGTAGAGGAAGTATTGTGTTCGACCCCCTAACTCTCTTATTTTTAAGAGGACTTACATGAAAATATTTCTTTTTTGGCGGTTTTCTTCAAAGCGGCTCAAACGACTTTAAGTTTTGTACATGGGTGTTTATACCAATATCTAACATTTTTATTTAAATAATTCTTTAGAAAAAATTCTCTGAAGGGTAGTTATAAGCCCCACTCTGAATACGCGCTCTTTTCAATACTTCCTCTTGTAACGGAAAATCATATGGAAACAAAATTTTGTTCTGGGTAAGGTATCTTCTGGGGATGTGACACGAAGATTGGCGGCGACTTTCTCTTATTTATAAGAGGATTTAACATTTTTAAAAAATCGAATTCTCGAGAAAAAAAAGTTCTAACGATTTGGTTTAAACTTTTTTACATGGGGAGCTAAAACTTTTATTTGAAACTTTTTTCTAAAAAACAATATAACCTACCCATTCTGAATACGCGCTCACTGCAATAAGGCCTCTTGTTCTGATTTTTTCTCTCTTCATTTTTACAACTAATTTACATATTCTACATAATTTCATATAGATGATGGAATGGAGAAAGAAATTCAGAATAGAAACACTCAGGTCAAAAAAGCGATAACCCTATTAAATGGAGTATTGTGGGACAGACATATCACGAGAAGGAAAAAACAGTACATTTATGATTCTATAGTTAAGCAGATAGTACAATACGGTTGAGAAATTTGGCCAGTTAAAAAGAGAGAGGAAAGAAAATGTTAGCAACAGAAACGGATTTTTGGAGAAGAGTAAATAGAACTTCTAGGATGGAAAGAATTAGAAATGAAGAAATTCGGGAACAAATGGAAGTACAACACACTGTAATATATTAAATTAAAGAAAAGCAACTCGTGTGGAATGGTCATGTGAGAAGGATGGGGGAGGAGATATTACCAAAGGAGATTTTCAGATGGAATCCTCTGGGCAGAAAGAAGAGAGGCAGACCAAACAAGCCATGCAGCCATTTCATAAAATATGGGAATTTTTCCCTCAAAGAGAGAAGTTATAAAATTATTGTAATTGGGTGGTCAAAAATAAGTTTAAAACCTCAAATTATCTTAATTTTAAGGACTTGGGTGTATTTGAAGTGGTTTTATGTGTAAAATATGCATTGAGTTACTTTTTTTGCCATTTTTAGCACGATTTTAACACTCTTTAATACCAAGTAGTCAAAAGTAATCAGCTATTTCCATTTTTATTTGAGAAAATATACATCTTAAGGTACGATTTGGTATAAGATTAACTTCAAAAAATATGTGTGGTTAATTACTATGTAAAATAACAAACAAGGGAATTTTTGTCCCACCCGTAACAGAGATAGTTTTGTTAAATTATTATTAATGAGTTAAATAAATGTTCTGACAATCTAGAAACAGTCTATAATTTGTATTGAATTCCTCATACCTTCATTAATAACAACATTAAGACCCTAACAGTAATAGCAGAACAGAAAATGAGCTTTTGTTTTGCATCATTAAATTCAATGTCCAAATTATGGCCCACCCGTAACAGATTTTGAAAAACAAATTTAAAATATTTTAAATGAATTTTAAATAATGCTTTGCATGCAGTGTGGAGGAGAAGGCATTGTAAATTTTACAGAATGTGAAGAACCAATTCTAGTTTATTATTTATGATATGTAATACACGAAAATAGTTTTTATAATTTGCTAGAATGTCCCACCCGTAAGTATGAAATGGCTGCATGGTTTAATGAGATACAGGAAGACATGGAGCCATGGAGGAGAAAAACATTCCTGAGAATCTATGGGAGGATAGAGAGGCTTGGAGATTGAAAATACGGAAGATGTAGACATACATAAAAAAAAAACTGTGATGATGGTGATGATGATGAGATAAAACTGAAAGCCTGTTATTATTCACTTTATTAACTTCAACTACAAAATATTCCTTAGGTTAAATAAACATAAAGTTCTTAAACTACTATATTATATACATGCAACTTCCTTAGATTCATTCATACTGTCAATTGTAATAGAATAAATTACCTCCTTCAATAACCAAATTCATTGAAAATGGGACCTTCACCAACAGTACTTATTTAATTGATAGGATGTTATGGAAACATCCATTTATTGTTCCGATTAAAATTACTTGTTAAATAGGGAAATCTACTGCTGAAATTCATATCACACTTCAGCGTCCAAAACGCCAGAGTATAGAATGACTTCATTTGGATTTGCCGCCAAAAAAGAAAGCAAGGGCAGTGCGATCTGATGGGAAAGTTATGGTCGCCATCTTCTGAGATGCAGAGAGTTGCATTGTGGTTGATTTTATTGAATCTCGAAGGACCATAAATGCTGTCCACTATATCTCAGTCATGCATTGCGCAATAAACTCCCTGGGAAGATCATCCTGCAGCATGATAACGTGAAACCTCACAAAGTTCACGTCACTTGCACTGTGGAGAAAATTAGGAAACCCTCCCTACGGTCCCGACTTGGCACCCTTCGAATACCATCTTTCCTGTTTTTTGATGGGACAGCTGCGATGCCAACGCTATGAGACAGTGGAGAACATCCAGCAAGTGTCTTCAGGCAGCTGGAATGAGCTTCTATTGCATGGAAATTTTCAAACTTACAGAACAGTGGGGAAAAATGTATACAAAAAAGTGAAGCCTATATTGAAAGTTTCGGAATTTTGTTGTATATTAAGATAATGTAAACGTAGGGGAAAAAAATCTGACCGACTAAAATATCTAAGTTGCTTATACAAGCCACTGCACATGCCTAGCGGCATTCACAGGACAGCAGGGAATGTATTGAAATTTGTTCTAGTGTCGACTTAGCCCATTTCGAAACCCATTAGAAAATAAGCTAGTAAAATTAATTTTCTGGGAATAATCCGTTAATTAAGTAGTTAAATACTGCGGCAATCGAAAAGTAGTGGGGAAACAAGGTGCATTAAAGAAACACGGGAATCGAACCTGCGACCTCTCGCATGAAGGTCATGCGCCCCAAACACCTGAGCTATTCAACTAAGACGAAAGCAGTAACCAGCTGCGTGACTGTTGTCCAACTACACAGGTCTAAGGAATACGCATGGACACTGATGTGAACAAGGCTCTGAAATCAGCTTTGAGTCGGTCCGCTTTTTTTCCCTTACCTGTACATGGTTTCAAAACAGAACATAAGATTAGTAAGTTTATAACAATACATTATTCATGAGTTTCAGAATAACTCTCGTAGATAATATCACTATAATTTTTTTTCAATCTTCCGGAGCTCAAAGAGCTAAACAAAAATTTATTTTTAAAAATATTTGAATGTATGTTGTTTAAGCCATAATATTAACATACGACAGATATTTTTGTTCTAATGTAAGTTCAAAATTTGGATTTGAAAGGATTGAAAGCACATTTGTCAAATTTCGATTGCATCTCATGTTTCTCCCCAAAATCCTAAAACATGATTTGGACTGTGTATTTTTTGTATTGATCAGACTCTTATTTCAAACTTTAACATTAATTATACTATAGTTTGACCTGTCTTATTTTACTTGTGAGATTTTATAGAATGTAGGATTATTTACCTAGAGCTAAGTCTTTTTCCAGGAAATTATAAGCTTTCCAATGAGTTTTACTAACTTTCTGGAGGCCTGTGGAATATTCAGCATTAAGACACTTGTCTGTAGAGTCCAAGGAGTGCAAAATTGCAAAGTTTTGTACAGAAATTTGATGCGAAATCTAAGAAACTTGTGTGCTCTTAGATTTTGATTAAGCTACTATATATATGTGACAACATTTGATATCACTAAAACCTTAATACAGTATTAAATGTTGAATTTTCTCTACTCTTTACTCTTTATATATGGTGAGCATACCTGTATACATATTTTTAAACACGAGTTAAAATAATTAAAATCTTTATATTGTAGGGAATTTTCATATTTATGTCCATATGTTGTCACTGTATATCTAAAATAATTTTAGGTCTTAATTACATAAATATCCAGGCCCTATTCATCACCATTATCGGAATATGCTTTATCAATGAACGCTGATCATAGGCTACAGGATGAACATAAATGAATCAATTAAACTTTTAAACTAATTTAAACTTTGAAACTTTTCATCAAAAGGTGTTCCAAATTCTGAAGTCTATCAACAAGTTCTTTGTGATTTTCTTCGGCTTTATCCAAATTCTGAAGTCTATCTACCAGTTCTTTGTGATTTTCTTCGATTTTTTCCAAATGCTGGAGTCTATCAACCAGTTCTTTGTGATTTTCTTGGACTTTATCTTGTATGTGCTTTAAATTACACAATTCTTTGTCTTTCCCATTATTACTAATTATTTCAACAGCATTTCTAAGTGTATTTAACCTCATTTTTAGTTTAGAAACATTAACAAGATTAATTATATTTGAATCTTTATTTGGCAATACATATATACACTTCTTCCTGGAATTTTCTGGAAACAAATTTATTTTTCTTATAATTTTTTTGTTCAATCTGATAAAAGAATAGAGATATCTACAACAGTTGCATTTTTCAAGTAATATGAGCCACTGAAGTAAAGCTTTTTCAATATCATACATCAATTTTATCCTTGATACAAGACTCAATTGTTCAGCATTCGCTTTTATTTTCTGAGTGTCATTGACAGCAAGTCCAGTCAGGAGGTTAACCAATACAAGAGCAACAACAAAAACAAATAATGAAAACAACCAAAAGAAAGTCTCCATGGACTCTAATTGTGGAAATAAGTTACTTGTTTCAAACTCCCCCAACATCATAACAAAGGTTTTGAATATTGATAACCAGGGATTTGAATAGAATCCAAAATGCTCATCCTGATTTGTAGAATTCTTTTTCTGTGAATCTTTGGAGCCATTGCCTCTTTATGAAGTAAACTAAAGAAACTGAAAGCAAATGCTATTATGATAAACACGTAGGAGAACAGAAACAAGCAATAGTTTTTTGATACTGTTTTCAGCATTTCTATATTTCTAGACAAATGGGGAAGTCTACCTGTCAGTAATACCAACTCTGTCCATGATAGAATAATTACTATCACAACTACAAAAGGATGCCAAGTAAACCAACATAACCAAAACGTACATAAAATAATAAAGACATCAATGTAATTTTCAGGGTTTTTCAAGTACTGTTTAGGGGACACAAAAAACTGAAACACTTCTCTCAGAGCAAAAAATACCGAAAATAATGCAGTAAAATGCTGACTTATCAATTTTATTTTCTTCTGCATGAAACTTTCTTCACCTTCAGCATTGTCCTCTACAATGGTTGTATAAATATAAGCATTCAGTAATATCATAAATAAGCTATACAACCCCAGATTAATGAGAAATGCTAATCTCACATGAATCCATTTTATATGTAGGAAACTTGTAATTATGGGATGTTTCATAAGTTTTCTGTGATGACGTGATCTACTGATATAATATAAAAACTCCATTTCATCTGATAATATTTCTGATGTGCTGATAATTTCATTGTGCTCGACATCCTTTAATAATGGAACCTGTTCTTTGGGAAGATGACTGTTTTGTTCAGCATGATTTTCTGGAATCCGTGGTACAGCAGGATGATTAGCATCAATCAGGTTTTCAACTTCTTTTTGTTCACCTGCATTTTGCGATGGATTCTCTGTACCTTCAGAAGAATTATTTTCCAGAGTTTGTCTTTCATCTTTACTCGGACTGTCATCTGAATTTTTCGAGTCTTCATGTGTATAGTTCTCCAAATTCTTATGATTATTATGCACAAGCAGGAAGCTGTAGTCAAAAATCAACTGATAATCATCACTTTCAGGAAAATTGTCATTAGTCTTCAAGCTTGCATTTAAAAAAATCTCAACAGAACTTGCTGATAGAGGTGGTTTATTAAAAATGTTTTTGTGTTTTGTGTCTGCTCCATGTTCAATTAAAGTCATAACACTTTCCAGGTCTTCATTTTTTGCTGCACAATGCAGAGCTGTATTTCCTTTCCCATCCACTACATTTACATCTAATTTTCCTTTTTGTACTAATTCCAGAAACAAATTCAATATTTCTTTATTCTTTTTCATAACTGCAATCATTATTGGCGGCCTTTTCTCGTACACAGTTTTCGTATTGGGATTAACCTCAGCATCTAAGAGTGCTTTTACAGCCTCTTTATTACCAATACTGGTAGCATACTGCAAGAGTGTAAACTTACCATTATTGTCAGAACTAAGATGAGGGTCTGATTTGCTAGGTTTAACGTTTTGAACAAACCCTGTAATGTCTCCGTTGTCTAAAAGCTGGAATAAGTATGTTGTTATATAGCTCGTTGAACTAGCTGGTTGAATTTTAGCAATATTCTCGCGACGTGCAGTACCTACGCGAAATTTCTCTCTTGTTAAGTCAGAATACTTATCATAAATAGCTTGTATTACATCAGATTCCAAATTGGCACTCCTAAGCATTTCTCGTAAGAATTCCTTGTTACCCTTAGATAAAGCAAGTTTAGCTGCTGAATTGCAATTACAATCTTGTATTGCTATTTCGTTGGTGTCTTTCTTTCGCGTCTCGAGAATAAGCTTCAAACAATTCAGAAACCTGTCTTTCTTATCGTCATTATAATCAACCTGCGCTAAGACATGAAGTACTGATTCACCGTCACCAGTCAGAATATTAACATTTGTTCTCCTATCTTTTAAAAGCACTTTTAATACTTCCTCATTTCCTAATTTAGCAGCCAAATGCAATGGTGATTGTTTAGAGAAAGGATTTAAGGTGTTTGGTTCTGCACCTGCACCTAACAAAGCTTCGACATAATGATAGCAACCATCTTCCTTGCAAGCTATTTCTAAACATGTTGCATGGTAGGGGTATCCATAAAAGTGATTCGGGTCTATTCTTGCATTTCCATCTTCATCAATCTGTCGAAGGATGGTGTTGAATAAATCCAACTGTCGGTACTGAAGAGATGAAAGCAGCCGAGCTTCAGGATTACCCTGCATATCCGCATGTTTCATTTTTGGTAACATATGGTTTAATTCCGGATAATTTTCCATTATACATTCCCGTGCTGTTCGTCCATGTGCTCTACGAGTATCTAAATCTACGTCGTGATTCCGGTGATTTAAAATTAAACATACTGCTTCTTTGCTCAAATTTTTTGCTGCTTCGTGTATTGGAGTATACCCATTCATATTAGGTTTATTTATATCAAATTCAGGTTTATTAAGAAGGATCCTAACGCACTCACGATATTTGTGCTGTCTATTAGGTTTTGAATATTTTACAGCAAAGTGGAGTGCAGTGTTGCCTTTGCTATCTACTGCATTAATGTTTGTTCTCTTATCACTCAACAGAACATCAAGGGCATCAGGATTTCCTTCTTTTGCAGCATAATGTATTGGTTCTGGATTTATTGTATTAATGTTCGGTTTTGCACCTGCTTCCAGGAGTGCTTTTATAAACTTTCCTCTGTTTGGCAGTCTGGCAGCAATTTCAATGCACGTTCCATAATTGGAGGGTGGCTTATTATATCTGTGTCTTGGTTTTACAGCGGGATCTTTCAGTAGTTCAGTGAATTCATCTAATCTGTTTTTTTCGAGGAACCATAATAACTTATCTTGAGGAGTCAGGTTCTGAGATGGTACTTTGAGATCATGCCCGTGAGTGTCTTCTCTGAATGGAACTGATTCATTAGCATCGTAACTTCTTGCTTGTGTTGCTTGTGGTTCTATTGCTCCTTCTGGCATATTTACATATAAGCTTTCATGCGATCTAGGAATTTCAGTGGTATGTCTGTCGTTACTGGAAGATGTATCAGTGCATACAGAATCATCAAAGATATTAATTAAGATGTCATCTTCGGCTGAGGACATGATATCCTCACAATTTTGTAAATCATTAGATGCTTCCATGACTAGAGCTCTATTCTGAAAAATAACAAAACAAGTCTCTTACTTTCTTATGACGAATGGCAAGAGCCCTCTACAACAATACAAGCCGAAGTACAAATTTAGCATCAACGTCATGTGGACGAAAATTAAAACTGATTTTGAGCAAATAATTTTTCAATCAACTCGTTAATTGACTAAAAAAGTAATTGCGATTAAATTAATTGGAATTAAATTAATCGTAGTTAAACGTTTAAATGCATATTGCAATTAAATTATTTGGATTATTCTTCTATATTAATGAAAGGAAGTGTCTGTCTCCCTTCTGTCTGTCTGTCTCTCCGCGATGCCCAGCGAAATCTACTGAACGCAGAAAGCGGAAATTTTAACATAGGTGGAATGAAGGGTCGGAAAATGCACCACGAAGCCGGAATTTTAATTTTTGTTTCGTTCGTGAGTTATGAGTGAAAAACGGGCAGAAAACGTGTATTTCTTGCGTTTTCGAAGCATCAGTTTTCAGTAATACATTTCAATGTCAAATCAATTACAGTAGGCTTCTGATATTTTTGTCATACCTTGGACATAAAACCATCGCGATCGCTTGAATGATGTACCTCACGCTGGTCGATTCATTTGTTTATAATGTCAAGGAACGCAGACATATGAAATTTTCAACCTACACCGAAGAGGATTATTATTATTATTATTATTATAAGAGGGATAATCAATATAGGCCTAAATATAGTCAAACTTTATTAGATTTGGGCGAAACTCACTATACAAGGGTTTTCTGGGCCAAGGACCTCGAATCTGAGGTCACTTTTACCAGGCGACGCTATCTAATCGTGGTATGTAATTCAAGTGATTTAGGTGTTAATAAATGTAATTATTTAACTATTATTCTCTTAGTTTTTAATTTTTGAAATAATTATCGCGGGTGATCGCTTGATTTTGTAAGTCCATCCTGGACGATTCATTTGTTTAGAATATCAAGGCCCGCAGACATATGAAATTTTCAACCTACACGGAAGAGGGATAATCAATATAGGCCTAAATATGGTCAAACGTTGTTCGATTTGGACGAAACTCACTATACAGGGTTTTTCTGGGCCAAGGAACTCGAATCTGAGGTAGCTTTTACCAGGCGACGCTATCTAATCGTGGTATGTAGTCCACGTGATTTAGGTGTTAATAAATATGATTTAACTATTATGCTCTTAATTTTTAATTTTTGAAATAATTATCGCTGGCGAAGCCGCGGGCACATGCTAGTGTATGTTAATCGTAACTCGCAATTAAAATAATTGCAATTAACTTGTTTAATTGTTCTATGAAACAATTAAAGCTAACAATTAACTTCAACGGCAGTTGAACGGCTTTTTACTTTCTCGCATATACGTAGTATAGAGAAAGTATTGTGATCATGACAAAAAATCGAAACCGAGATAACACCGGGAAAACATGTTTCACGATGCCTAGAAACCAAAAAAAGTACTTTTGGAATGACGTCTGTCCGTCTGTCCGTCTGTCCGCCTGTGGGCAAGCACAGCGAGTAAACGGTTCATTGTATTTACTTAATTTTTTGAATTAAAGACTTTTTTTAAATTTTGTAGAACCGCCCAGAAATTAAGTTTTATAACTGAAATATTAATGGGACTTTTCATGAAAACTTGTTTAAAAAATTGGAAACCTTATCTATGACTAATAAAATGGCTATATCTGTATTTATGCAAAAATGACTTAAGGGGTACTTTACTCGTATCCATTTTCAATTTTTCTAGATTATATTATCCATTACAGTAGGCGACACATGAAAACCTACCACAGTACAGTTGTAGAGAAAATTAAAATGAACATTTTTTGTTTAACACATTTCTTTATACAGATTCTAAAGATTCCCATCAAAACAAAACAAAAAACTGTTTGCAATGTTAATCTGAGAGCTCATAAAACGGAACAAAACATGCTATGAAGCTTTCCAATCTTTAACGGCATTGCCGCAATATAATCTAGAAAAACAAAAATTCTCGAAACTATTGGTATGCATTTTATGTTTTGATCTTGAGATGTTCTTGAGTGATATCATTTGAAGTAAAAAGACAGAATATTAGCATCCGCACCGTTGATGAATTTTCATAATTATTCTTGCATTCATAATTTACACAAAAATGACACTCTCTGTCTACTTTTTTAGGCATCACTGCTGTATCAGATGAAAGTAAAAAGAACGATCTTACTGTCGGAATTGAGGTGCATTCAGCTGTTCATATGTCAATATGCACTACTGGGTGGGTACCGACTGCGCGCGAAAGGGCCATTTTTTCCCAACTTCGCGCCAGCTTCTAAATTGTAAACAGTCCAACTGCGCGCGAGCGGGTATAGTCCTACCAAAAATACGTCAAATGATGTGAGTGTTTCTCATCTAAGTAACACTAGTAAATAATGTTAGTAATTTTTTTCCAAAATAGTTGTAGCTATAGGTTATAAGGATGGTAGCACTGTTAATGACTATCGATTGTTCCTAGAGGTCTGGCTGTAGGCTATAGGGATGATAACACTGTTGTTCCGAGTGTATATAATAGCGTGCTGTGCATAAAACGATGTACTCATCGTGTGTGTTTCTATAGAGAGCAATGGACTCAAACGCTTCTCTGCAAGTTATGAAAAGTCAAAGGGGACAAAGTTTGGTTATTACCAGGGCCCGGATTCTGATGACCTAAAATTGTTGAAAAATGACATATAAAATGACCCTAAATTTCAAAGAAAATGACTTAATAATTATAAAAAATGACCTAAAAACTGATATTTTATTTATAACAAATTATTATTATACACACAAAGTTATTGACTAGTTTGTAAATAACTGTAATGTTGTGATTGTTCTTTTCTCACGGAAATTTATACTGGCTCTGAGACACTGGTGAGTCAAAATTCGGCACATCCTTTTGTGGTCAGCCGGATTATATTGTTGTTTATTGAGGGTAAGCAGGTGGCAGACTCTGATGCCAAGTCAATCTAATAACAATAGTAATATAATACAAAATTTTGGCGTTTCTTTGATTCTCACTTCCGACTGAGACATGTCAATACTTTAACGCCAAATTTTTCCTTCTCGCATTAAACAAACAACACTTCAAAGACAGCACCGCTAGCGACGAAAAAAATCTTAATACACTCAATGTAAATACATGAAAATGACAAAATAAGGAAGCAAATGACATGAAAATGACAAAATAATGACCTAAAATTGAAATAAATGCCCTAAAAATATAAAATTGCATAAAATGACAAAAAATTACCTAATAAAAATGCATTTCTACAATCTAGAGGCCATGATTAGGATTTATCCACAAGTTGGCAATGTCTATGCAGTATCAGTAAAAAGATGACATGCCATTAGAATCCGGGCCCTGGTTATTACCTATGAATGGCAAATAGGCCGGCATTCATAGAGAATCCTAAGTCTCCAAAAAATGGGAAGGAAAATGCAGTTGACCTATACCCAAAACTTACTGTTCCGCGCAGTTGACCTAAACGCAAAACGGATCTCAGCGCGCATTCGGGCACTTTAAAACAGTTATAAATTTATCTTGCGCGCAGTCGGGGTCCTCCGGTTACATAAAACGAAGTGAGCGAAATTAATTCCTGACTGAACTAATAAATGACACAGGGGATGGGGCATGTTCACTGGTTATGGATAAAACTATAGATGCGTCTGTAGTGAAGTAACGTACTGGCTTTTTGCATGAAATATTATAGCAAAGCCTTTGATAAAATAACAATAGACTTTTTAGACCTTGTTGAAGTATATTGAGAAAATTGTATAGGACAAAGATTAATTTATTTAAATCTGCCTATTGTCTGGCATGCGGTTAGAAGCAACAGATTTTCAAGTTCGAAAACTGACGACATTCTGCTATAGGCCTACAGTACCTTAATTCGGCGGCAACTGCAAGAAATAAAATTCTTACTCAATGGCTATTGACAATTCCTCAGCAAGCTAGTTGAATATTATCTATTTTATGGAACCCGAAGGTTCATTGCCGCGCTTACCTGAGCCCCCCATTCAACCCTATTCTGTGCTAACTCCATCCAACCATCCCTCGCAAATCCTACTTCCCTTAAATCTATCCTAATATTGTCCTCCCACCTACTTCTAGGGCTTCCAGGTAGTCTTTTCCTTTGGGTCTCCCAGTCAATACTTCTGAGAGATGTCTTTCCTCCCCCATGCGCACAACATGTCCAGCCCATTTCATTCTCCGTGATTAATTACCCTTATTATATCTGGTGAAGAGTACAGGTCATGTAGCTCATCGTTATGCAGTTTTCTCCATTCCCCATTTTCATCTCTCTTTGACCCAAATATTTACCTAAGCACCCTGTTATCTAAACTTAAAAATCAATGATAAAGACATCGATTTCACAGTCCACAGATGTATTGCATGTTAATTTAGCTAATGCACAATTTTTAAGTAAGAGCCAAATATGCAGGTGAAGACAGATATTGGTAAAACTATTTTAACCTTTATTTTTAAGTGTCAGTATGGTACTTTATGAGATTGTGTGTGGGACGAAAAATGTCTGTCCGTCTATCCGTCCGTCCGTGTGTCTTTACGCGCCATAAGTCAAATACGCTTTTTCGGATTTTCATGAAACTTGGGAAACGCATTTATAATATAAGAAAGGCGTCATAACTGAAATACGCTGTATCAGATTTCCATGAAACTTGGTATACGCTTTTATAACGTCCATGAGAAGTACCCTATTGAATTTGAACGTAATGTGTTGACCGGTACCGGAGTAAAACACAATTTAGTGTCTATTTTAAAGGCGCAATAACTCAAATACGCTTTATCGGATATTTATGAAACTTCGTATACGCATTTATAATGTTATGGGAAGACGTCTGTTGATATTCAACCAAATCGGTTGGCCAGTACCGGAATAATGCCCAATTTAGTGCCTTTTATATTAATATATGAGAAGTCGCGATAACTCAAATATACTTTATTGGATTTTCCTCCAACTTTGTATACCCATTTATAATGTACATGGGAAGACGTCTACTGATATTGGACCAAATCGGTAGACCAGTACCGGAGTAAAACCCAATTTAGTGTCTATTTTAAAGACGCGGTAACTCAAATACGCTTTACCGGATCTTTATGAAACTTGGTATACACATTTATAATATCCATGGGAAGACGTCTATTGATATTGGATAAAATCGGTTGACCTGTTTCGGAGTAATGCCCAATTTAGTGCCTATTTTATGATAATATACGTATTCGAAAGAATTTATATAAAAAAATAAAATCAGGTAAACTGATGTAGAAATGTGCCAGTATGATTTGTTTAATCAGTTATGACTGCAATTATGATATGCAGAATATTTTTTTTAAATTGATTTCCAAGTTAAGCTCCAGATTTATTCATTAAGCAGGGCTTACGGAAGAACAAAGATCTAGTTTTTTTTAATCAGATTAAAATCTGTACAAATTTGTGATAGACTATCTCGACAATCTCACACTCACATAAAAATACAACAAAAAAAGTGAAATTGGCCGGTTTCGGGATTTGAACCATGGAACTCCAGAAAGTGAGGCCAAGACGTTGCCATCTCGGCCACCTGGGTCAGTTTAACGGTGTAGTTGGGTAAACGCATGTAAAACAATAGTGTTTTTGGTCATAGCTAACTGTATTTTAATTTCCAAAGCCATATAAGATCACAGTAAAACAATTGACTATGTTGTCAAGATAACTGACTTTCTGGCGATTTCTGGCGTGTATCCTCTGCTTTCGTTATATTTTATTGTTTTATTTACTGATTTATTTATTTAGTTATTCGTTTATTTGAACGTGTAGGCCTATTTGACAATTCTGCATTTGACTCAAGAGACCAATGCGACAGACAGAAAGAGCCATTCCAAAATTATTTTTTTCGGTTTCTACACATCATAAATCATGTTTTCCCGGTGTTATCTCGATTTTGATTTTTAGTCACCATCACAATACTTTCTCTATGCTACGTATATGCGAGAAACTAAAAAAAGAAGTGTCAACAAACAGTAAGGCGTGAAGGCGATGTTTTTATAATGAAATTGCATGATTTTTAATGAAAACGTGAAGATAGTAAAATTCCTCATTTGAATTTGAATACTTTTTTAATAAGATTGAAATGGTCTAATATGTACAAACTACATCAAAATTAATCCTCCTTCTCTATCAACCTCCACTTCACAGTATCACCAAAACTAAGCTCCTGCTTGTAATGTTGTAGATAACTCTATACTAGTATAGGTAGGTGTTTAGATGTTGGGTATAAAGAATTTATCAATGAATTATTGTAAACAATAATGGGGCCGAGCTATGAAAAGTAACTCCAATTTTAAATGGGGAATTCACAATCTTGTATTATTCTAAGTTGGGCAAGGCATTTGATGATTTTGCATCTTTTATATAGCTCGAATATATATAAATGTGTATCATGAAATAATTGATTAAATAAGGACCATTTGTTTTTGCATTTGTTTGCTTTATTTTGCATTTTTCGTCATTTTCAGGAGAAAGGTCATTTTTGGGCAATTGTTAGGTCATTTCTGCATTTTTAGGTCATTTTCGAAGTTTTTAGGTCTTTTTCGGCACTTTATGTCATGTTTCAGTGGAGGTACAAATCGTTACTTTCAGACAACAGACAATCGTTTTTATCTGAGAATCTCCGCCAAGTGTTTATAGTTCATTTTAATTCAGGTTTGTTGTAACCACCATATCAGTTTGCCTTGTAGCAATAAAGAATTTTTTCTTTCTTTCTTTATAAATGGCACATATTTACTAGGGGCAATTTGATAGGCATGCTAATTCTGGAAGATTTTTTTTTTTTTACTAAGGGTGTCCAAGTAGTATAGATATATTTAGACCTACTTTTTTAGTAATAAAATAAATGTGTTTTATATTGTAAATTCAAATATAACGCACTGTCATCCGTTAAATTGCTTTTGGCAATTCATTACGGTACCTTTGAAAACTAAATATAACTAATAGTGGAAAAATTACTGGTCATTTTTTTGTGTTCTTTTTTTCACTATTTTTAGGTCATAAATGCATCTTTTATTTTGCATTTTTTCACTATTTTATTGTCATTAAATGCCTTGCCCTAATTCTAAGCGTTAAAAAAATGTTGTTTATGTACCAATGAGCCCGATCAATAACATTACTAATCCTTTCCTATGGCCGTGTTACCATTGTAACTGGGAAAGAAGATTATCTCTAAAATAGAAAAATTATGATTTAAAAAAAAAAGTCTAGAAGGTCAATCGCTTGAAGTTGAAAGACCCTATATTAAAAAACAACGCTTCTCCCTGGGTCATTGGGTTAACTGTACGTAAAGTTGTTCAATAATTAGAAATGCAAACAATCTATATAGGCCTATCTGAGCTCCAAACAGAAGGACACTTAATTTAGTTTATCTGGAAGCTCTATAAAGAAAAACCAGTTTGCTTTATTTTTATATTACCGAACCATTTGTATGTTTTTCTGTAATTTATACTTTCACCAACCCGGTATGCTAGACATTGAAAATACTCATCTCTTCACACCTTACACTTTTGCCAGTTACATATCATCATTTAATGTGGCCCGGCCAAGTGGTAAAAACGAAACGAAGCATAACTAAAAACTGGGTTACTCTATCGCTATCTATCATAGCAACGGGGTCCGCATTAGATACATACACAATATATTATATGTATTTAAAAATAAAATTATGTTATTCGTGCAATTTATGTAAGAATGATACCACTGTTAATGAATATGTTTTAATTTTAATTAGTGTTTGAGTTAATAAACGCGGGCGAAGTTGCGGACAACTGGTAATATTGCAATAAAGTTATGCATAATAGGTGAGATGTTTTGTTATTTACTAACTTATAATATTTTCCCCTCTTCGTGACTCCGCCAGAAACTACTTTTTAAAATAGGATAGTGGCTTTCCAGTAATGGTGTATATATATATAATATACTTAATACGACAGTCCTAAACTCAAGTTTGTTTCCAACGAAATCTCATTTGAGTGTGTTACTTGCCTTGAAAGGAAATAAATAAACTGTCGTGAAATTTAGCACTCCCATGCCACCTATCAGTAGGAAATAGAAACTCATCACATTGCCAAGCAGGTAGATTCTGCTATCTGTCGGCGGAGAGGTTAATTTCCTTATGATCTGTACCCAGTGTTTCTTCTCTACCATTGCTATTATCTACATTATTATTGACCAGGGTTTTCCAACTTCAAGAGTTCCGAGGATCAATATTACGTCCAGGAATTGATTGGCTGGCCACACAATTTTGGTGGGATAAAATTAGACGAATTATAAGAGCTAAAAATATACAAAATTATGGGTAACTTTGCTTCTTTTAAGAACTTTTTAAAGAAGTCATGATTTAATTTTTTTTTTTTTTTTTTTTTTTGCTTATAGCATGCACCAACATTTCACCAAAAACAAAACAAAAAATCTGAGTTGACTCCAATTTCTAAAATTAGGCAATGAAAAATAATTGCTGTTATGGTAAGGTATACTGTTGTGGACTATTTTTACAGGTAATTTTTTCCTTTAAAAAACCAAAGGTTGGTTGGTTTGTTTGTTTATCAAAGCTTTCCGACTATTCTTCCAAATTATTATTTTCTGAATTTAACGTATTCAGCATAGACAAAATTTACAAGTACGTCCTATTAGGTTATTTTCATAAACGTGTGGCAATTATATATCAGAAGATCATGAATATTACACGCGAAGGAATCAGTTTAATTTATTAACTGAACAAAAAAAAATACAACTGCTGGAGTTAAGTAATGTTAAAGTCTCGGCCCAAGACAATTCCATTCGTTTATTAGCAACCATCCTGAATTAACTGGCTTAAACATCAAACAATTTAAGTCTTAAAGTATAAATTTTATATAGGACTAGCTGAAAAGGCCCGGCATCGCCCGGGCTTTGTATTTTTTAATTTGAAATTAACTTATGAAGGACTTTATGTACAGTATGTAGAACTTGAAATGAAGGAAAAGATTTATCACACTCAAACTGTTCCATCAGAAAATGCTAGATATAGCTTTTTATGGCTCATAGAGGATGTCGAAAGCTGCATTCCGTTGCTTCTACACATCATGCTTGGGAGGGGTTGAAATAAGAAGAAACATAAATTAAATAAGATTGTATTGACTTGACGGAAAATTTTATTTCTCATTCTCATGTTACCATACAACCGTTTCGGTTCTGAAATAAAAGAGAAATGCAGTATCACTTTCATACTTTCCTCCCCTAAAACCCGGGACATAAAATACTGCGAGCATAGGACTCAAAATGTTCCATCCCATGCTTAGGGCCTATGATAAACATCCTTATTTCTCAACTAATACAAAGCCTACAGCTATGAATAAGGTATAAGGGGAAAGGATTATTTACAGACTTCTGATATAGCATACTCACACACTTAAGTTGTCCCTTGCAATACGACCTATTCTTCGACATAAAAATGCGAAGTGAGAAAATATTTCTTATGTCGAGGGTAGAGAAAGTTATGTGACTGCATCACACTGTGCTTTATTTTCGTGGATTTCATTTTCAGTAATTATTTTCGCCAATATATTACATCGATGAAATCATAATTCGTTAAAGTCCAGCATTATAATTATAGTCGCCAAAGCCCAATGTTATCAAAGTAAACAATACACTGTTGTCATGTGAACTGAACAACATTCATTTTTTTTCAGTAGAATATTCACAGAAATTATATAATTTTCAAGGGAAGGACTGATTTGTTTCAATTTTAATGTTGACAGCTATACTTCCCGGGCTTAACTGGGTATGAGTGCAAAATGTCGTGTAAATTGGTAAAGAAATGTAGATTTGTATAAGGAACAAACATACATACATACATACACACTTTCGATTTTATATATTAGATAATTACTTTTATTTCCTCACTTCTGTCAACATTTCCAATATTAAACTTTAAAATATAAATATAATTGCTTTGTCTTACCTTAAAATCTGTTTAAGAAAAAACAAAAATTATTGTAATTTCTTTTACCAAAATTTGATTTTTTTAAACGAAAAAATTACTTGTAAAAATAGTCCACAACAGTGTACCTTACCTTAACAGCAGCTATTCTTGTGTAAATCAATTCTTTGAATTAGTGTAAATAATTACTTTAGTCTAAGTTACTTTATTGTATTCAACTGAACCGCCCCCGAGCACAAGCTTTGCTTCTTCGGGTGGCTTTCAAAACCACATTTGCATACACTTATATTGTAATGTGTAGCAATAAAATTGAATTTTAAAAAATAACATTGAATTGAATTCCAATTTAGGATCATTAACTTCGATTTTTGTTTCTAATTCCCCTTAGGGTTTGCATATTTAAAAAGACACCTATACTTACATGGCGTACACGGGAGAATTAATCTACACTCACGCAATACACCCAACATGTCCGGAGTTAACTGAAAGAAGCTCGTTATCTACTCCGGTACTTGTCATCCGGTTGATATCTATTGTATCTTATCGCTTGTTATAGCGTCCTCGCATATCACTGAACACACTGCAATGACCAAGAAATTTGTATAGTCTCGTTACAAGCTACCTCAGCACTCGGAGAGCAATACTGTCCTTGAACCTCAGCGTAGCAAAAAAACAAGTAACCTGGGATCCTACTGCAGGCCAACGTCTGTGGAACATATTATATAACATCCTGCATACACGAAGCACAGCCATGTCATAGCTTTTGCGGATGACCTGATGGTAATAACCATAGGTGTTAATCTGGAAGAAGCCGAAATGTACACCAACACAGATATGAAGAAAATTGAAAAATGGTCAGCTCAAAATAAAATTCAATTCGATGAACTCAAGTCAAAAGTCATGCTTGTAACTGGGGAGTTCAGAGAACAAAATAGCCCTGTCAGCATATATTTAAATAACAAAACATTGGAACAAGTTCAGGAAATCAAGTATCTAGGAATAATATTTGACAACAAATTACTTTTCAATAAACACATTCAATATGTCAGTGACAGATGCATTAAACTTATCAGCGCCCTCGCAAAAACTGCAAAACTTAATTGGGAATTTGGACATCAAGCACTTAAAACAAATTAAAACAAAGGGGCTGTACTCCCAATGCTCTTGTATGGAGCACCAGTATGGCAAGAAAGTATCTGGAAGCACAACAAAAACATTGCTAAATACAAAAGAGTACAGAGACTCATGAACATCAAGATCTCCAAAGCCTACAGAAATATCTCTTACGAAGCCTCGTGTTTAATAGCTGGTCTTACACCAATAGATATAATAATACAGGAGAAAATGGAAATCAACAAGACAATAAATAACGAGGGCGAAACACACTTACAAATTGAGACCCCCCCCCCCGACCTGAAAACTTGGAACCACCCAGCGGAAAGAGTAAGTATTAAAGAGGCGGAGGAAAACAAAGACTATCCGATAGAAATATATAAAGAAGGAAGCAAGATTGATGGGAAAGTAGGTGCGGCAGCGGTCTTCTTTGAAAATGGAAATGTACTTCACAAACTGAAATTAAAACTACAAAATCATTGCTCAAATAACCAAGCTGAACAAATAGCCATTCTGCAAGCTCTACACACACTTCACGAAAATCCAGAAAACAGAATTACTGAAAGGAAAGCAATAGTATACACTGACAGCCAAATAACCATAGACCTCTTGAGAAACAGCCAACACCGAAATGTAATAATTGATGACATTAAACAAAAACACAAACAGCTTGAAGAAGAAAGATGGACGATTAACACTAAGTGGGTGAAGGCTTACACTGGAACTTATGGAAATGAGGTGGCAGACAGGCTCGCTAAGGAAGCAGCAAAACAGGACGATCTACCTATTATATACAAGAAGATACCGAGAACGGAAGTAGAACGAAATATAAAATTAAAGAGCATAGAAAAGTGGCAAATACAATGGAACCAGACAACAAAAGGAGTAGAGACCAAGCAGTTCTTCCCAATCATCAAAGACAGATTGAAAACAGTCCTCAGGCCCACACCAAATTTCACTGCAATGGTATCCGGACACGGCAAAACAAGATCATATCTCCACCGCTTAAAGATTGTAGAGAAACATTTATTAGCTCAATTAAACTACCCAAGTATTCTCAACACAACTGGTGTTCAGCTAGATCAGTGATCGCCAAACCGTCGATCGATTTTCGGTAGATCGCATCAAGAGTACTCTACTTGTGTTATGGAGAATTTTTATTTTGAAGAAGAAAGTGCTGCAGTGTAGTTGGAACTGATTGGTTTTCAAAATAATTTATCTTTAAAATCGCTTTATTCAAGCTCTGAAAATATTTGGCCTCTTGTTCCTAAATAAAAAATATCCAATTTTGGTCTAGGTTGCTCTCAAAGTGAAGGCAATGTTCAGCTCTACATATCTGTGTGAGGTTTCTTTTTCAAGTATGAAATTTATTTAAAATAGGTACAGAAACAGACTCTCGCTGATGAACACTTGGACAACTGTATTTGAATGGCAGCCACTACCTACTCTCCCGACATTAAAAAACTTGTTGATGACAAAAAAGAGTTCTATCCTTCGCATTGAAGTTAATAGGTGTAATAAAAATTTCTGCCCGTACGTTTCTTATTTAATTTCTTTCATATGTACAATTCCATTTCAATTTCTTTTAGTTATATACAGTTTAGTTAAAATTTATTTCATATTTAGGCAATAAACAAATGTAAGAATTTTTTAAGTTGGTAGTTCTTTTGGTTGGTAGTTCACAGTAGGATTTTAAAACGGTACAATAGCTCAGAAGCTTCATAAGTTTGGCGACCACTGGGGTAGATAATTCCACGCGAAGGAAAAGAAGTTCACTGGATTTTCTTTCAAAATAAAGAATGTCTATGTAATGACAGGAAATGTTTCTTTGTTTGTTTGTCTGTATGTTTGTTTGTTTGTTTGTTTGTATGTCCAGCCAAATCAATGGCACGCAGTGATCTGAAATTTTTAACAAAATTGGACTAAAGGGGGTCTGAATGCACTTCGAAGCCGGAATTTTAATTTTAGCTTTCGTTATGAGTAAAATACTGGCAGAAAACGTGCGCAATCGAAGCACCAGTTTTCGCTAATACATTTCTATTGTGAAATTATTAATTGTAAGTAGCCATGCTCTGTTACTCTTGTAGCTGAGAAAGATAAGTATTGCTCAAGTAGAACAATCGTGATAAAAAAAATTCAGGACAATCACTTGAATTCGACTGACCCTACATTAGAAAACATGACTTCTTCCATGGCCATTGGGTCAACTGTGCGTAAGTTGTTCAAGAGTTAGAAATCAAAACAATCTACGAGGGTAAGTCAATAAGTATCCGCACTTTTTGTTTAATTTTTTATAAAAAATGAAAAATGTGGAAAAACCGCTCACGTTATATATAATATATAATGAAAATGAAACTGATACTTAATAGAACAGTCCTAAACCCAAATTTGTTTTCAATCTCATTTCAGTGTGTTATATCCAGGGCCCGGATTCTAATGACATACCATCCTTTTACTGATGCTACATAGACATTGCCAACTTGTAGATAAATCCTAATCATGGCCTCTAGTTTATAGAAATACATTTTTATTCGGTCATTTTTTGTCATTCTAAGCATTTTATATTTTTAGGGCATTTATTTCAATTTTAGGTCATTATTTTGTCATTTTCGTGTCATTTGCTTCCTTATTTAGTCATTTTCAGGTATTTACATTTTTCGTCGCTAGCGGTGCTATCTTTGAAATGTTGTTTGTTTAATGCAAGAAGGAAAAATTCGGCGTTAAGTGTTGTCATGTCTCAGTCGGAAATGAGAATCAAAGAAACGCCAACATTTCGTATTATATTACTATTGTTATTAGATTGACTTGGCACCAGAGTCTGCCACCTGCTTGGATTTGAGAGTGCAAACTACTGTTTACCCTCAATTAATCAACAATATAATCCGGCAGACCACAAAAGGAAATTTGACTCGCCAGTGCCTCACTGCCAGTATAAATTTCCGTGAGAAAAGAACATTCACAACATTACAGTTACTTACAGTTTTTACAATTATGTACGAACTAGTCTACAACTTTGTGTGTACAATAATGATTTATTATAAATAAAATATCAGTTTTAGGTAATTTTTTATAATTATTAAGTCATTTTCTTTAAAATTCAGGATCATTTTATAGGTCATTTTTCAAACATCAGAATCCGGGCCCTGGTTATATCACTATTGCTTCCAATGAAATTTAGTACGCCCATGACATCTATCAGCAGAATATAGAAACTTCATCGCATTGCCAAGCAGGTAGATCCTGCCATCTATTGGCGGAGAGGTTAATTTCCTTAAAATTACATTTAATTGAGTGCCTCCTTTATCTTCTAGAACAGCGGTTCCCAAACTTTTTTATGTTGGGACCCACCTTCATCTAGAAATTTTTTTCGCGACCCACTACTGCATAACGATAACCAATATAGGCTATATAAAATGCAGCACATGTTTTTCATATGTGATTCAATAGTTTTATTGTGTTCAAATGCCCTGCTGAGAAAACACAGTTGAAATAAAAATTTTAAAGGTTATTTCAATAAGGAACATTGTCCATATAGTACATTTTATATTTTAAAAAATGGAGATTTGTGAAACTGTTGTTTTTTATTTACAAATTAAATTAAATTAAATTAAACACTCTTTCCTTATATTGAAAACACGTTTAATTTTTCTCGCCCCTTTTCGCGACCCATAGTTTGGGAACCACTGTTCTAGAAGACTACTAAATTGCTATCATCAGTTCATCACCTACACAACTACCACGGCCGCCAAATTACAATAACAATAATGATACTAGTAATAACAACAATAATAATCATCATAATAGTCACAATCATAAACAAAATAATAATAATAACAATAATAATAATTATTATTATAAAACCAGCAAAAGACGAATCTGAGATTATTTTCCCTTGCGGAGTTTTCTAATCATGAAATGCACTTTGTAGCCGGATTTTTAGATTTTCATTAATAATCGTTTTAATTGTTTATGAATGATTTACGTGTAAGTGTTAATAAATACATTGTTTTTATTAGATTGCTGTTAATTAAATTATTTAAATAATCTAGCGATTGAATTAATAAAGGCAGGCGAAGCCGCGGTCCCTGCTAGTAATAAAATTAATGGTACGGTACTAAATATATTATGTATTTTTTTTATTAGAAATAATTTTCAACATATTTTATCTCTATTTTTACACAAATTTATGCACACATTTTCCAAATTATATTATATAAAAAATTAGGCTCTATTCTGGCTTTATGACTTAACACATGGTATCTAAAGTAATGAACAAATGACATTGTAGTAATCATTAGTGGAACAGTGCGTCTCGTGCGGTAACCTTATGAATAATAAATGTGCCTGGCACAGATTGCGCATAGAACAAGTTGGCACGCACACGAACATACCAGCAATGCAGTCATTATGTTTGTGCGACAATTTCTTCACTTCAAAAACACTTACGTCGATTTTTCTAATAACACCGGCATTCATGGTCTCAAATACATAACTGAGGCAGGTCGCAGGATTGTAGAGAGGTGAGTACAAAACGTAATTATAAAACGATGAAATCCTTATATGACAGAATTCTGCTGGTGAAGGAGGGGCAGAGATTTAGGGAGCATTCACACCGAAGTAGCATGCCACTTGCGACGTGCTAACTGGATGCACGCTGCACGTTACTCATTTTAAATTTATATATATATATATATATATATATATATATATATATATATATATAAGAGGCTTTGTCCTGACTGACTGAATGAATGACTGAATGACTGACTGACTGACTGACTGACTGACAGAGAATCAACGTACAGCCTAAACTATAACAGGTAGAGACTTGGAATTTTGACAGTACCTTCATTTCATAATGTAGGTGCTCACTAAGAAAGGATTTTGAAAAATTTTGATTTCAAATGCCAAAAATCAAATGTTTTTGAGAATACTTCATTCCTTTTTACACAGAATTATCAAATCCAAATCACAGTTGATATGAAAACATATTGTTGCCAGTGGGTCTCAGATGGGTTTGGAAATAATATAATTTTACAAATGAGAGAACTATCAATATAATCCATGTTATAAATAAATACTAAAGAATGAAATCCACGAAAATAATGCAGTCACATAACTTTCTTTGCCCTGGACATGGAGAAAACAATACGAGGTATGGTAATATATATATATATATATTTTACAATATGAGGTATGGTTATATATATATATATATATATATATATATATATATATTATCGCAGTTTTTTGGAGAGAGAAGTATGAAAGTGATATTACATTTCTGTTTAATTTCATCCCCAAAACGGTTGTATGGTAACACGAGAGTGAGAAATAAAATATTACGCAAAGACAATACAATTTTGTTACCGGAATTTCTGTTTCTTCTTATTTGAACCCCTACCAGGCTTGCTGTAGGGGTACAAGCGATGGGGTGCAGAATTCTACATCCTCTATGAGCCATAAAAAGCTATAACAAGGGTTTTCTGAGGGAATAGTTTGAGTGTGATAAATCGTTCTTCCTATTTCAAATTCTAAATACCTATATAATGACCTATAATTTAAAAATCTAAAGTCCTTCATAAGATAATTTCCCATTACAAAATAAAAAAACCGGATGACGCCGGGCCTTTTAAGCTAGTCCCAAATAAACAAGTTCAAGTCATCACACCGAAGTAGCGTGGCAATAGTGCAGCTCGCAAAGTGCGACATTCATTTCTTCATATAGATCTGGACTTATTTCATGCGACGCTACTCGGGATGACGCATGCGTACAGTTGCCTTTTCAGCTGTTTTCTAATTGTTAACAAAATTCAACCCATATTCGCTTATGTAGCGGTAGATTATGGCAAAGATGTCATGAAAACTGCTGTAAAGAGAGCTATTTAACATACAATTTGTACATACGTAAGACTATACGATATCGTAATCGAAACTAGTATGAAAAAAGCCTGGATTAAAATTGCTGAAACTATATCCTCATTAGGTAAATTACATTACTTTAAATGGGTTTCTCAATTGTTCAAGTGAATATATATATAATGTACATTAAACTGCAGATCGCATTCGCTACTTCGGTATGTGAACCATGAGACTCGATGTGCAGCCTGCATCCAGGTACTGCGATTCGAATGCTATGCTACTTGGTGTGAATGCTCACTAAAACAAAACTTGGAATTCATTTCTTTCACTCAGGTGGAAGCAAAAGAAAATATATTTTTAAAATCTTTTTCCCACAACAACTGTAATATACAATCATTTCAGTATCACTGGAGTCAAAACGACCCCAAAAGCATATTTGAAATAAAATCATCCCCTGCTTTAGAACTATAATTTTCCATATTTATAACTTTGCTAATGGACCAAAGATGTGTAAATCTGTTGATGCCAAAGCGAAGGGGGTTACTGAGAGCAGGTGTTCTGCTTCAACATGATAACGCCCGTCCTCATGCTGCTCGTGCAACCATGAAAATCGTCGACGACATACGTTTCATGTGCCTACCACGTCAGCCATACTCGCCAGATTTGGCCGTTTCCGGGGAAATCCCGTATTTTCTCTTAATTTGAACGAAAATTCCGGGTCCCGTATTTTTTTAGATATCTCCAGTATTTCCAGAATTCCCGCCATTCGATCCTTTAAATTTGTTTTGGTATGATGGTTGGATGCTCTTTGTAAATAAATGGACTGACACACGAAATAAGAACGGTATACCCTATATATGCTAAAAGCAGAGCTTCTGATTATGGTTGTAAAGAATTTTTCACTTTTGTAAAAACTGACAAAGGTATATAGAAAGAGGCATGATCTGTTGTCAAATACTAGAAAGTCAACAAGAATTTTAAAAGATAATAGTTTGTGAATGACTGTAATCTCAAGTGTTAAACCCTGTCCTGATGTGTTTATTTTTATTTTATTTTTGTATTGGTAGGAATGTAAGATTGGCAAACACTTATCTAAAGAATTTGAAATCCAGCAAGGTCTTAGACAAGGAGATGCCATTGCTCCGATTTTGTTCAATGTAGCTTTGGAAATAGCTATTAGAAAATCGGGGATGCAAATGGAAGGAACGTTGTTTAACAAGTGTAGCCAGCTTCTCGCATATGCGGACGATTTGGTGATCTCTGAAAGAAGAATCTCAGATGTTGAAGAAATGATGCAGGCACTGATAACTCAAACTTCTAAACTTGGACTAGAAATAAATGAAAGTAAGACAAAATTTATGACTGTATCTAGGAATAGTTTCCAAGATGGCCAGAGAATTGCTATGGGGACTTATAGCTTCGACATTGTTAATGAATTTGAATACCTTGGAACATTGCTCACCCATAAAAATGACTTAAAGTCTGAAATAAATAGGAGAATTGGGATTGCAAATAGAGCATATTATGATCTCCTTCCCCTATTAAAGAGCCAGTCAGTACTCAGATGTACTAAAATTAAAATATACAAAACTTTGATAAGACCTATTGTAATGTATGGTTCGGAAGCCTGGGTGCTTGATGTTGATGTCTGTAACCGATTAAACATTTTTGAAAGGAAAGTACTAAGGAGGATACTGGGGGCAGTCTGTATAGATAACATATGGAGACGTAGAAATAATAAAGAGTTAATGCAACTACTAGGAGATCCTGATATTGTTTCAAACATTAGGCTGAGTCGTTTGAGATGGATCGGACACATCAACAGAATGCCAACTAATAGGAAAGTAAAACAAGTCTTCAGCTCTCAACCTCAAGGCACTAGACTACGAGGGAGACCAAAGAACAGATGGTGGGACTGTGTGTGCCAAGATCTAAAAAGATGTAACATTAACAACTGGGAACAGGTTTCGAAAGAGAGGGATATCTGGACGAGGCTCATCAAGGAGGCGAAGGTCCTTATTGGGCCGTAGTGCCAATGATGATGATGATGATGATGATGATTGGTAGGAATGTGTGTTGTAGATTGACATATTAATATATATATATTTAGAGAGAGAGAGAGAGAGAATATTAATACAGTAGGCCTACTGTAAGTAACCATGCGTTATGTTGTATGGTAGTAAAGTTTGGATCCCTTATTTCTGGCATTTATTCCATATTTTCACTTGTTATACACTATTATCCCTTATTTCCATTTTCAAGAGTTGGCAACCCTACCCCAACCACAGAGCAGCACTGCAATGACAGTAGTTGAACTGAATCTCTGAAATAGAGATTTTTCATGTAACCTTCAGCGGTCATTTAATAGAGACTTTGGTATATTAAGTTCATTAACATTTGTTACAGAATACTATGGGTTCTGTTTGTGATTGTGGGACTGCTGGGCTCCATTCTGATGGCATCCACCTTTTGGAGCAGATTCCGCGCCAGTTCAACCAGGGCGAGCGTGGAAACCCGACAGTACCCAGTGTGGGAACTGCCTTTTCCCGCTGTCACCATCTGTAATGCCAATCTTATTTCTCTTCAGAAGGCTGAAGCTCTCGTTCAGAAATTGTAAGAATTGTCACTATTAGAACAATCTTACTGAAATCTGATTTCATCGGTATTGAAAAGTAGGCCTAACGAGTGGGCCTTATCAAACTGGATAATACGGGGGAGAATCAAATGAAAACCACAATTTTTTCCCCACTATTTTTCTGCAGGAAGAATGTTTGCTTGTACATTATTTTTCTACATAGTCCCCTCCTAGTTCAATGTACTTATGACATCAGAGAGGATGTGCTTCGATACCGCATGATTGCAGTAAATTTTAACCTATGCTTTTTTAATTAGACAGCTTCCAGCAGACATGACGGTTTCAGAGGCGTTAGATCGTCTGGTCCTTCTGGGAGACTTGATGAAACAAGAACCAGAGAGGTCTTCTACGCCAGAACAAGATGTATTAGCAAAATTCCAGCGACTTCTAGAGAAACAGAACTATACCGTTTATAACATCATGAAGGACGTAAGTACTTGTATAAACAACATAAAACCTTTGATTCTTAATCGTGGTTTATTTCAGTAATTTACTGCATGGAAATTAACTAATGATTCTGGTAGTATTTGAATTCGAATGAAAAGTCTTCGCCCAATTTTCTTCCAACTTGGTATTATTTAATTTATTTATTTATTTATTTACATTCCTTGAAGTAATTAAAACAACTATATGTAAGAATTTTTTTATTACATTTCAAGATAGTGGCTGTTGTAATGGTTCCGTTTCATGTAAACCTCGGCCCCTTGTTAACAATTCTATTAAGAAACTTCACGATAAAAACACTTGAGGATTACCTTCCCTCTCAAGCATAAAATTTTCTGCAATTTTGTTCCAGTACATTTTTGACGTAACGTTATTTTTTTGTTACAGAGTCACGACCAAATATCTTGATCGATTTTCTTCCAAGTTGGCACTGTTGTTGCTTGAACTCATTTACCTTTTAACTGCTGCATCCGTCAGTCTGAGGGGGGGGGGAGAACATTTTTAAATCAACGAGGAAGTTTTCAATAAAATAGTTCATGTTTTACGAACGAAGTTAACGACCTGCACTTTTTCACGTAAAGCACTATGTCATGGCCACAGCAAATAAAATGTTAAAAACGACATATGTTTAAGGATTTTTATTTTTTTATTAGATTTTATTTTATAGCGAGCGTATCTTCGATTTTTTTCACGAGAGATCTATAATTCAGTTCACAGAACTACTAGTACTATACTAGGCTACTATTTTATGAAACACTGCTTGTATGTATTGAGAGAAACAAACTTTCTTCGTTTTAAGGTAGCACTTCCAAGAGAAACAGATTTGATTCAATAGAATTAAACTCTCTTAACTTTCAGGTGGCAGATCCATTAGAAAAAGGCTTGCTTCATTTTGACGTGGCACTTCAAATAGAAAGAGACTTGCTTCACTTTAAAATTTAAAAATCAGATTTATAATATAACAAAGTTACAAAAGTCTCAAGAGAATGTCTCACATGTATTAAGTATTAAATGCTTTTTCCTATTACAGTTGCATCAGAACTGTGGCGATTTGCTGGAACTCTGCCGATGGGAAGGAGAGACTGTTCCTTGTATGAAGCTTTTCGAAGAGAGGAAAACAGACATGGGCTTCTGCTGTTCATTCAATTACATGGGAGTGACAGAGAAAACGGAGTTCGTATAAAAATCTTAATACATTTTAATATATCTGTTTGTGAAAATGTGCAATTTTAATATCAGCTACGGCCCGGATATTAATTTGCGTCTAAATATTGTGCTCACGATAGGCTATAGTTCTGTTTTGTAGGGAACGCAGAGATTGGATTGGAATAGCATGTGTTGGATTTATTTGCCACTATTTAAATTTTAGGAGTGTTTATCTACGTATCTTAAACTTGCGTATCTTCAGAATAACTACAGTTTCCTACAAAAAATCTAAAATATATAGCAAAATACGGTATTATGTGAGATACTGTTCTTCCTGTTACTACTGTAGTTAAGTTCCCTTTAGGTTGATCACTGCATACAAAAGACATTGCTCAGTATCTCAAGTATTCGTACAAGATATTTTAATTATATTTTTTTACGATAGTACTTTTTCATCCATTTCCTTGGTGGAAATTCGAACTTCCTGCACTCAGTGCCAGTAACCTAATCTATCTGCATATTTTGCCTTCTTTGCAGTACAGTCGGTCAAATAAAAAACGTCGGGCGGTATTTGATTAAGTATCACGAACGAGCATATGCGCATGTACAGGAAGACTTAAGGTTAGGTTCACACACGCCTCTTGTCTATCCATGTATTTTCTTGATTATTTAGTCAGTTTTGTTCCAAAACAAACATGTATAGAAGGCTGTGGCTATATGCCTCAAATCCGCCATATTCTTGGTTGCAAATTTTTATAATATTAATAATTAATAGATTCGCGAGGAATATGTTTATTCAAGGAGCATTTTTTTAAGATTTTATTTTATAATACCGGTACTTTTAGTGCAAAATCAATTACTTACGCTCAGCATCTGCAACCAATCTTAGCATCGAAATACGCGTCCGGCCAGATCAACGTTTGCTATGAAAACTTCCGGTCGCATTATAGTAACGTTTCCACCTCTGAGCTGCTCTTTCATAAATATGGAACCTTCTCGTTGCTTCAGAGGCCGAAAAATGCAGGTCAATTACAGCCCTAACTACACTTTCTCTCAGGTTAGCATTTTTATGTGGTGATGACACAAAGCAAAATTAATTATGACAATGCATTAAGTTGAATATCGTGTGTTGCGCTTTCCGCGATGTTCATTTTTTCCCTCCTTGTTCATATTTTCCCTCCTGCCGCATGGCCTCATATGTTCCGAAAATGGCCTGTATTTTGTGTTTTTATAGGAAACTTGTGAACTAATGCGTCAAAACTTTAATTTTAACAGCATACGAGTCCCGACGTTTTTTATTTGACCGACTGTACATGCTTCATTCTATAAAAGCTACTAACTTTTGATATATTTTCTACAGCCGACATGGAGTATAATCAAATTTTCTACTTGAATAATTTTACCATTCCAATCTTACCTGTGTCCAACCTACCACTGTGCAAAATTTTCCCTTATTTTTTCACGAACATTTTTTTTCAAGGGAAAAATCTACTTTTGGGGAGTTCTCTATCCATAAAATGACTTAAATGATACTCTTATTAGGTTGAAAATATGCATATTAATAAAAATGAATATCCAATAAACCACTTAAATGTTTACAGTACGCATGCCAGTGGAAAAACATATGTGAAAAGGGCTAGAAAAAACTTGCTTGAATTCAAAATTAAAATTACCTTATGTGTAGAGATATTTATGGAAATTTATTTTTACTAAATCATATTAATTCCTACTGAATGTTTTATGTTTTATTCCAATACAGAAATTGCTGTATTTTGTGCTCTGTAGTTATATCATCAATGATAGTTAAAATCTACAAAACAAAAGGCCTAAAACAATTTGATAAGTATTTGCACAAATAAACAATAGTATATTTTGCACCACACGAGTCGTATTTCTATTGGGTTGTAATACCAAATAACGCAGAAATTGTGCTGAACACTGAATTTCACCCAACTTTTGTACCCAAATTTAACATTTTTACTCACCGTAAAATATTATACCTAGATTTGGTTGATACAGAAGAAAGAAAGAAAAAAGAAAGAAAAAAAAACTAAATAGCCAATTCAGTGATCATGCTATTCCTGCAGCTTGGTAGATTATATAAATGTATATAACATAAATTACACCATAGCCTATGTCAATAAAGAAAAATATTTATAAAGAGAATGTTTGGATAGTCTACATATCTTACAACGTTTCCATCTTCTATTTTAGGAATAACAAGATGAAACTGGAACCAGTGGAACGAGAAGTAATCCACACTGGGTTCGCGAATTTCAAGATGGGCCTTACTGTTCTTGCTAATCCTCAGATTCATGATTTCTTTGCGACATCTATGTTCTCTGCTGGCATAAGGGTAAGTACCTAAGTAGAAACTCTACAGAAACAATGTAGGCTATACGTTATCACCGTCTTCAACGTCTTTATAACAAATAATTGGCAATAACTTCAATGAATGAGAGATATTTGTCCGTGAAAAAAGTACATTTCCTATGTAATATGATTCATTTTGAATTACAAAATAATCAGCATGTCCAAATTGCAATGTGTTTGTAGTAAATTATTTTTAAAAATTAAGAAACAACTAGGACCATTTCAGAATGTTTGAAATAAAAATTTCGCAGTTTCACGATATGCCGAAAACCTTAATTTTAGATGTTTCTCGTAGGCTAGTAGCCAATCATGTATGTAACGAAGTATAACAACTGTAACGAAGCCTCGAAATATGCTTCAAAAAACGTTGTTTTTGCTGACATATGGTCAGTGTTGGTAATCAGGATTATTTTTTTATACGAAAACAGAAACTGTGAATGACTAAGATATTTTGTGTTAACCTAATGGAAAAATAAATTTCAGTACTTTAAGTCTAAACATTCTTCCCAATGACCTACTTCACACAGGATAATGCATGTTACTTTCTCCAGTATCGGGTATTAAAGAATTATAAAAGTAAGAAAGAAATTTTAAACATTCTGTAAAATCTTTACTTCTGATCCAAAGATTTTTTTATTCAGCGTATTCCGAGGATTTATTTGTTTCATTTGTACTCCTTTGAGCTTCGAGGCTATATCGGGAGTTCAGGAACTGGGTCTATACCGTTTTCATGCAACTATTGATTGTCAACTATTTTCTATTGTTGGTGTATTTGATGTCAGTAAATTTTAAATTATATTAATTTTTAATGAATATGGTAAAGGATGAAATAGCGAGGATGAGTCATGGTAGAGTAGGATTATCTCCACAAAGTCTCTGGGATATACCTTAGGAGCGAGTCTCACTGTTCGTAGAGTTCCTGTCTAGGGGAGGTAGCTGCACCCTGATTGGCTCAGCCCTTCTATCCCACTCCACGTATTGTCTGTCTCTGTCTCGCAGCATTATCCCTCCACTCAACTATTACAGTATTTTCTACCACTAGCAGCATGATCTTTACTCTCTGCCCAGCAGTAGGTCACTGATCTTACGCGCAGCGAATCCGCGCATCTTGGTAACGAGACGTAACGAGAAGCTCGCTGGCTGGGTTAGTCTTCAAGGCCAGAGACGTTGTGGGAGTAATCCTACTCTAAGTAATTATCGAATTCGGCATTTTCCTTCACGACCGGAGAAATGAAATAAAATTTTGAATATTCGACTTACAGGTGTTGGTGCATAATCCGCATAACTTTCCTGACAACACTGCAGTGGAGAACATTGTGCAAGTGGACAGGGAAGTGATGCTGAGGATGACGGCGACTTCCACATACAGTATGGACAGTCTTCGGGAAATGTCTCCAGAAACCAGAGGTTGCCTCTTACCTGGAGAAAGAAAATTAATGTACTTTCCAGTCTACAGTGAAGTGAACTGTGTTACTGAATGCAGGCAAAACTATACTTTGTCACTTTGTGGCTGTACACCTTTCTTCTACCCTGACTCAGGTACAGCATACAGTTGCTAGAAAAGAAAAAAAAATATCAAAGCTTCCATGCCCAAAACTGCATTAACATTTTGATGACAAAACCAACATGCTACAGAATGCACATGCGAAATATTTTCCCACTTTCTTTGACCCAGAGGTCATGAAATTAGTCCCTAAATTATGCATACTAAGCCTACTAGTTACTTGTTAGATTTAGATAGCCTTGAATTTTGCAGCCTAAGTTATAGTACACCCTCGTCGTTAAATAACATTGAGAAGCTTCTACTTGCTTGTTTATTTATTCTGCCAACTAGGAATAAATCCCAATTACATTTAGAATATTCATTAGGGTGTGTCCTTGGCAGTCATAGTAAGCTTTAGACCATGAATAGTTATGAAATAGCAATAATAATTATAATATTTATAAAATAAAGCATTTCTTTTCTGGTGATAAATCTCTTCATTCTGAACATTTAAGAATTTCGTATATTTCTTTTCAGGAATAAGTATTCTATATTGAAATTATATCTAGTAAAGTACAGTAAGAAACTAAATGATATGCCTCTGTTTCTAGGTGAACATCGTATCTGCAACTTGCAGGATATACCATGTTTAAATGATAACTTTTGTAAGTACTTGCAATGACTAAACATCAAATCTATTATAATATTTTGTTCTTCCAAGTTCTTTAAGGTAAACATTTTCTATGCTTCATTGAAAGACAGTTTCCAGAAAGCTTTCTGTCCATATGTATTTCCGTCTATATGAATTCTCACTGGAAAGTATGTTCATGTACAGTATTCAAATACTAAGGATGAAAGATCGTTCAATTTCAGATACATTACGCACGCGAGATCATATGGACGGCGATGATGACGATCATGTTTCTGCAGACGCCTCGATAGCTTGTGATTGTCCTCCAAGTTGTAGTGATATTATATACAAAGTGAAAACTTCAGTGGGAGACTTTCAGGCTTCAAGATTCCAGATTAATCCGTATTTGTAAGTAATTTGCCAAGTTAAATATATTCGAATAAAATGTACGCCACGTTATTCAAACTGAAAATACTAATGTTGGCAATGCTGTCTTTATGTTTGTTGTGATCAGAGAATGTAGTAGAAGACTTAAAATAATAGAAGGTGTCAAAATCTACTAATCGACTTTTACGCCGTGACGGCTGTTTTCTAATGTTATAATCCTACAGGTTAGAAAGAAACCAGTGCGGAACGAAGCTGTGATTGCTGCAGCAATGACAATTGCCAGATGCATATATCAGGAAGCATGGGCTAGGTTACAAAATGCTAATAATATGTTTATTTGATTCTACTGAAAGGGCAGGAAATTTTTGTTTACGATAATGAAATATTTGCTCATTATAGGGTTGGATACAACCTGACTGGCCGGTCTTTGTTTCATCTTTATTTCGGAACCATGGTGACTCTCAGAACTCAAAACGACATCATTAACACCTGGAATGATTTGCTGTGTGAGTCCAATTCTTATTTTTAGACGAAAAAAAGGATAGTTAAAATTTATTAGTGAATCAGGGAAGAATTTATAATCCTTGCTTAAACCAAAATGGTTCCTTCATTCACATAATCTTCTAAGACTTCATACAACTTTACAGTAAATAATATACAGACATACTCAATGCTACGATTGGGAATGTAAGTTTTAGAGGTAAATTTGGTTTGTTAGATAAAAGGCTTTATTACTGGACAGTTAAATTATTGTAATAAAATTTCAAAATTTTAAAACCATATACAGTACTAATTTTTATTGGTTGAAAGGAAAGTAGCCTACATAGATGAAGGCTAAAATCCAGGTTGTCTAGTACAATAATTAGTTTTGATACATTATATTTATAAAACGTAAATATGTCTTATATATAATATATTATGCTATACGAGATAGCCAATGATTCATTTCTTGGCAGATAATTAAAACATATAAATAGTATGCCACATTAACTAATTCTTCTCATCAGAAGTAGGAGCTAAATTGGTTTAAGAGACCATTACTAGCCTTCAGTCATCTGATGAATTATGTTAATGTTGAAATTCAATTAATAAATTTATTTGTGGATACACTTTAATTAATTACAATTAGTATAATGCTATGATTAGCCCCACACATTTCTGAACATTATCCATAAAACACTCCAGGTCGATTAATTAAGAAATTGGTTTGAATTAAACGACCAGAGGTGGCATCTGCTTTTACAGCCAATCTTGCATTTCGATGAGCATTATTAATGGGAGAATTTGTTGTTGCAAATGGAACTTACTTTTTGAAGTGAAACTTCTTTAGCCGCAGTAGGGGTAAATCGAGAGCTTGTGTAACGCTCAAAATCGTCACGAAATTAGTGTAACGCTCAAAATCGGAATCGGAATCGAATTGAGAATATCTGCAACGTACTTTTGATAGAGCGTCACGAAATTAGTGAGGTGTGACGGAACGGACTGCACAGAAAAAACAATCAACTCAATGATTAAGCTTATCCAACATTTAAAAAATAAAAATAAATAAAAATCCAAAAATAAAAATTTCAAAATCCAAAATTTAAAAATTAAAAAATCTAAAATTAAAAAATCCGAAAAATACAAAATTCAAAGATCTAAAATTTAAAAAATCCAAAATTTAAAAATCCCAAATTTCAAATTAAAAAATTAAAGATCAAAAATTTAAAAAGTAAAAAAATAAAAAAGTCTAAAAACCCAATATTAAAAAATCCAAAATTGAAAAAATCCAAAAATTAAAACAAGTTTCACTTCTGTCGCGTGGCGTTCCACGCACACGTTTTTTTATTTGTAATAAATTTCATATTTTGGTGTTATTTGCTAGGGGAAGCAATGTAGTTTCTAATAACTTGTATTTTATATTGCAGCTTCCTTGGGAGGTATATTCAGCTTGTTTCTTGGATTCAGCTTCATCAGTGTGATTGAGATGCTGTACTTCTTCCTATTTCGGTTACTTTTCCGATGGAAGATCAGCCTATCTTCAGTCAAGCCATCAGATGAAAACTTTACCCAGAATGACAAAATAATCCCTTTTACTCGACATAAAATGCGCATGGAACACTTTTAATTCACTGATATCATACATGAAAATTATATTTTGAGATAATAGGCCTAATAAGATTATGATCTCGTGTAAATGAGCTGATCTTTTTATAATAAAATTATAGCGGCATTCATAGGATAGCAGGGAATGTACTGAAATTTGTTCTAGTGTCGACTGTTGACTTAGCCCATTTCGAAACCCATTAGAAAATAAACCATTAATTTGTCGGTGTGTTTTCAGACAGAAAAATGCACAGATAGTAGATGTATATTAACTGAAATCAGCTACAAGAGTCGGTCCGCTTTTTTCCCCCCTACCTGTACATAATATATTATGTATTGCAATTGCAAATTTATTTGAGTCATGTTATCACAACTCTTTAACTGAAGTGAAGAATCAAAACTATTTTTTATCATTAGTCTAATGTACCTCGTGCAGTGCAATTGTCTGCTGCCGTGATTTGTAATTATTAAATATAATTTACTTCTTACTTTTAAAATTATTCTTCTTCTTCTTTCCTTTAGTTTTCCTCCCTCCTGCAGACAAATTTGTATTATGATCACTAGGGGTGGATTTCTATGACTTGTCATATTTTTTCCCCTTTGCATTATTTCAGGTTTGCGAGTAATTTAAACCCAATTCCAATAAATTTTCAACTATTGTAGCATATTTAGTATGAATAGGCCTATGCATATTTAGGTCATTTTTGACATATTTTTGTGCATATTAAAGAAATTTTGAAGTTTCATATCATATTTTGTAAATTTTGAATTATAATGATACATTAAGAGAATTTACAGATATTTTAAATAATTAACATTATGTTTTAATAAAATGAATAGCAATTAAACTTTTAAAAAATATACACAATGTGTAAGTGGTAAAGCCATATTTTAAATTTTATTGGTCATATTTTAATGTTTTTTAGGTCATAAATGCATGCATATATCCTATCTTTTAGGTCATAGAAATCCGTCCCCTAATGATCACACTAGAGGTCTAACAGCGTCTAGATACTCTAGTATAATGTTTAGAATTTTTTTAAACTAAGCTTCATTTATACTTTATCAATATCGAGAATAACGTTTCAGGTTCTGTGTGTATACCTGTAGGCCATGTTTCTACTGATGTGCATCTTTTTTCATTTGTCCATGGATTTCTGTTTAAACTGATGCTGAATGTTAATGATTATGGTACAGGATGAAATAGCTGCGATGAGTTATGGTAAGTAAATTTCCAATTCGATATTTGCTTTACGACGGGAAACCATGAAAACCCCAAGTCAAATTGACCAGCCTCGAGGTGGGAACCCGGGACCTCATGAATGCGAGTCCATCTCGGCCACCTAGTTGGATAATTTGACATTGTTTATAGACCATTGTTCTCTGCCTAATATTATTTAAGTTTACATTACTCGGGCAATCCTACAATACCATTCGTAGTTTACCGGTAACATCAAGGGCAAACGGACAAAATGTATATTAATAATTTATTATTTATTTATTTATTATTTATTTATTACAAGAGATATTACAAGAGGTATTACATTTAGTAATACACCCGAATGAGCAAGACTGCTCGTGCTCGGGTGCCGTTTCAAAAATATCAAAGTGAAGAAAGAGGAGAGACAAAGAAATAGAGTGTATAATGTGCTTAACTAAAAAAGAAAGTAAAACAAAAACATTAAACATAAAAACATAAATACATAAAAGGAGTGAAACAAAAATTACTTAAAAGCTAAAAAATTACAAAAAATTCTTTACATATCTATTAAATTTAACAGTGGAGTATGCTGAGAGATCAGGATTTTTTCTGATAATTGAGTTATAGAAGCGCGGTCCAAAATTAATGCTATGCTTTAATCCTGCCGATGTGAGACATTTGGGTTCTAATAGGAGTAAATTAGTATTTCGTCTAGTTTTGTAGATATGATCACTGGAAGAGTATTTTATACGATGTTTGTGAAAATATTTTAATATAGAAAATTTGTAAATTTGGTCCAAACTTAAAACATTAAATTCCGAAAATATTAGGCTAGTTGGGTAATCAATGTGTTTTCTTAGACAGATTTTTATTATTCATTTTTGTAAAAGGCAGAGGGGCTTAAGGGTAGTTTTCGCTAATCCTCCCCAGACGAGAATGCCATATTGAATAATGGACTGGAAAAGTGCTAGATAAACGGAACGTAAAACAGTAATGGGCATACAGTGGCGTAAAATGACAAATTTATGAATTGTTCGGCGTAGTCTATTACAGATGTAGTTAACATGGTGAGACCATTTAAGGTGTTTATCAATAAAAATACCCAAATATTTCACAACGGCTGTTTCTTTCAGTGGTAAGCATTTACAATTCACATCAAAATTACAATTATGTATTATTAAATTTAAATTTGTACATTTTTTCCGCGCTATCTGACCAGTAGATGTTAATGAGAAAGGAACTAATGTTGATTTATCCACGTTTAGTGACAGAAGGTTAGAATCGAACCATTTTTTTATAATTTTCATGCCAGTATTAGCGTATTTATATGCTACTTCCCATGAATGACCACTGAAAATCACAACAGTGTCATCTGCGTATGAAAATATGGAGCCATTTATTTGATCTAGGTTTAAATTTAGCAAATCATTTACATATATTAAGTATAAGATTGGTCCTAATATCGTTCCTTGTGGCACACCAATATCAATATTTGATATTTCACTTATATGGCTGTCAACCTTTGTCATTATACATCTATTGCTCAGATATGATTCAAATAATTTGTAAACTGTTTCTCTAATTCCTATCTTATTCAGTTTATCTAATAGTATCGAGTGAATAACAGTATCAAAAGCTTTACGTAAGTCCAAGAAAATTCCTAAACAATTATTATATTTATAGTCAGGTATTTTTCTTTTAGGACAATTATTGAAAAGTCAGTAGAGACATAAAAAGTTAGCAAGAGTTTTAACAAAATAATGACAACATGGAATCAGAATCCACAGTGAATTAGGAAAGGGAGATCCAGGGAGTCTGGACTCTAACAATCAAAACTTAAAATTCTATTTTTGCATTTAAAAATATTTATTGAATTAAACAAGTTTTGTTGGTGTGTCAAATATGATATATAGCAGATATTTTTTTTCATAACATAATGATTATGCTATTATTTCCATTGTTTCATGTGTTATTTAATTTTTCTTATAAATAGTATTATAACTTAGGTAACGACTTTTGTTTACGTTGGCATGTCTGAGTATGGTAAACAAATTTTCTAGCTAATTTTTCAGTGCTAAAATAACGTAAAATGTGATTTTCATTAGTTCAATATTTAAAAAATTTCCGTGGATCCCCTTTTCTTGGGGGTATTCCTTACCCCAAACCCCCCGGCACTTTCGACCCTCCCCAAAATTATTTTCTGGCTACGTTATTGTTGCACTTATTATAGTATTAATATAATGTTACAAAGTGGCTCAAGAAGTTAAAGCAACAAAAAATAAATTAATTAAAAAATTGGCCCCACCCTAGAAAATATCTTACGGGCGCCCTTGGGTAACGTAACACTGTACGGCTTATGTTTTGGACTGCTTCTTAAAGAGTTAATTTCAGTAGCCGTTGTCATAGCTTGATGAACATTTCTTTTCTCACATAGTTACCGGATGAAAGAGAAAGTGCTTTTAGAGCAGGATACATGCACCGACGAGCAGAATAATAAATTAATTCAGTTGTCAAGCATGAGGGACAACCGGGAAAGTGAAGAATCAAAGCAATAAATCCGATCGATTACATCTGTTAACTACTATTCATCGGAAGCCACTTATGAAATGTTTCAACTTATCAGACAGATCTTCTCTGCATTATGTAAACAACAACAAAAAACTCCTTAAACGCCAATTACTCCTCGGCATTCTGAACATCCTGAAGTAAGGTGAAAATGTCCATGTAGTCTACAGAACCTTTGAATAAGCCAGAAATAAAATATGTATTGTCATAAGTTGGGTGGGGATAAGGGATTTATAATATGTATGCACAAAAATGAGAAGAACGTGCACCAAAAGCAGAAGATTTGCACGAACTAAAGACAGCTCTTTACTCTACAGCCATGAAGGCCAAACCCTGACTTGCGAGTCGCACATGGCTCTTCTAACATTCCCATGTGGCTCTTAAAAAATGCTGATTCTAAACTAAAAGTAAAATGTTTAATTTTTCATTTTTTTAATGTCAAATAACCAATCTCAAGGATTAAAACAGTTGAAAGAAAGTGGATATGTAATGTTAAATTTTGGAAGCAGGTCTCAGGACAAAATTATTCGCATATAAAACAGCGTACAAAAATATTGATTTCCATTAGTGTCCCAAAAGTCATTGTTCGAGTCATTGTGTTCAATGTTGAAGTTCATTAAATCTAAGCATCGAGCAATTCTAACTTATGTAACTTACATTTAAATTGTGAAAATCACCTTAGTTGGCCATCTACCAATTTCAGGCAATTAGCAAGCCAAGTGAACAGCAGAAAAAGTTAATGTTAACAAAAAGTATTGTAATTTGTGGAAGTTATACAATTGTTTATTATTGTGCTACATTAATAGTGGTGAGGTGTAAGTTTGTGGACAAAAATAATTTTTGGTGCTTTTTAAAATTATATCTCTATATTTTACCTTCAAAAAGTTCACCTTAAAAAATATGTGTGGCTCTTTCCAAACTCTTCCCTCAAAATGTGACTCCCATCACCCTGGTAGCTGTCTACCCCTCCTCTATAGTGATATTTTATTTCGATGGGTGTGCATTCTATTCTGTTCTTATTTTTACAAGTTACAAGTTATTTCTAAAATTTCGCAAGTTTTCTTTTTCAGCAAAGCTATTCTTATGAAATGAAAATGTACTTTCTGCTTCACACGAATTTAGTGAAACGTAATTAAAAGCTGCTGCAACTCGCTAATTTTGACTTGCCTGGAAAAATTTTATTATACTATTTTTTTTTCACTCCAAACCTAGATTTCTTTTCTTTGTAAAAACTGATTGAACTGAATAAGCCGAATGAAGAGTTCAGGTGACAAAGTTAAAGGATTTCAGTTGTTTTAACTCATATGTGTGTTATTTGCATTGTCCTTTGGCGTTTAGAAATGATTTTACTTACTAATTTCTCGATTAAATGGGTTTCTTTTTTGTTTTCTATTATGTGCAGTGAGTTGGCCTATGTAGCGTGTTGTGTATAAAAAAATAAGTAAATAGGATCATAAAAATAATTTCTAGTTGTGACTGGATACATCTTCGGTAGATTCCAAGTTTTTTCGTCAACAATAAAGAAAAATTACTTTAATTTTCATGTGATGAAAACAAAAGAAAAGGTAGCGGTATTGGAATAAAAATATCACTTAAAATCATTAGAAATTTTTTTTAAAAATCAACCAGTTTCCACATTTTGTGAGCCATTTTTATGAAAGTTAACTGGCCAATGAAAATCTCAAGAGTGAAACATTTTAATACGTACTAAATAAGAAAATTCTACACTGCAACGCATACGTACTCAATATGATTCCATCCCAGTGTGTAATACATTGTCTATACGGCTTAGCAAGATACAATTGGATATTTTAATATCATTTGACTCATAACTTTTCTCAATGTAATAACTGTACTCATTCTGACCTGAAACCATTATATATATACAATATATATCGGTTAATCAAGGCTAATACCTACAAAGGACTGCTAAGGGCCCTGAACATTGCAATTTAACAAAGAGGGTGATTCTTTTCTTTTTTGGCAATAATTTAGTTTTATGATTAAAATTTTCGAAGGCTATATTTAATTCGCTATGATTGGAATTATCTTATGCAATAAGCACCTTCCTCTCGGAACTACGGTGCGGAACAAGACATTGCACCTGAGTGAGAGAAAGGAAGGGCGAGGTATACAGTAGTTACAGTACATAAACAATGAAACACTAAGTGGACAAGTAGTTCATCCCGTGCCTTGTTATAGTGAAAAGAACAGCTCCATGAATGGCCACAGCTAGAGTGAGTACTGTCTTAAGGAATAGCAACTCGGTTGCCCATTTTTATAGAGGAAACCGTGCACTATCAATTATATATGTATCTACTTAAATGTGATCGTGCAAGTGAAACAACCATAATTTGGTAAACAGTAGAAAACGGCTCTCAGGGTGTAAAAGGTCGATTTCTTTTATTTTGACACCAATTTGGTTTGATTCTGGTTCTACATTCTCTGATCACTACAAACATAAAGACAGCATTGCCAAACATAGTATTTTCGGTTTGATAACAGGTCAGCACTTTAGAAATCCATCCACAAGTCGTAATGGAAATTTAACATGGCCCCTAATGTTGTCTTTGTTACTTTTCGTGAAAAAAGATACATTAAATATGAGCAACAGAAACACGTGCTATGCTGTAGTAATGCATTTGAACATTATGGTAGGATGCGGCAGTATTTGGAGATCAATAGCCATAAATATTACTTTTTAAACGATTAATTTTAAAATTCCATAAAACATATGTTTGGGCTTGAGGTAGGCCTATATTTTTTTTTAGAATGCTCAGAATTTTATGCTAAACTTGGTTGAATTTGTTCAAATAAAAAAAATAATTTTCCGAATCATAGTCGGGTTTCCCTGGCGGGGTCACAGATACTTGTAAGTCCTTCGTCCTTTCAGAACTATGTAAAGACTCGTGCATATTCGCCTAATGTACCTAGAGCTTTATTTAGTCGATACAGTACTAAACAAAAATGTTCAAGACCGATAATAGGACATGAGCTTAAGGCCGGAAGTTTATAACGAATAGTTGATTTCAATCTCAAAATATATTTAGTAAGGCAGAAGCATTGTTTCTGCTCAACTCCTATGATTATTTCTACTATATTTAGTTTGTGTTGAAATCTAATGGCACTTGGAATTGCAAAGAGTGTATGCATTATGCTTTCATTTTATCTAATTTTATCTTTATTCTTTTTAATATTGATTCAATTACTTTCCTTCTTTATTTTATTCTATTTTCATTTACTCTGTATCGGATAATTTTATACAAGGTGTAGCACTTCAGAATTAGCGTTTAAATTGGTGTTGAGCTATATTTTACGAGTGATGTCCAACATCACAAGGATAATGATCTGCACTTTTTCACTTTTTAACATAAAATGACATACTATATACTTAGATTTTCTAGTTGTGGCACATTTAAGAAAATCTTCACGGCCATGGCAGTTAAAAGATTAAACGTATTGCTAAAGATATAAAAGTTGTTTCTAATAAACAACTAATAATGTACCAGTTCTACCGGAAACTGGACTAGTGTTTATCAATATTTATTGACTACTCCCTTGAAGAGATGTTCCGTAATAAATTAAGTGACACGGTTGATTCTAATTTGTTTCTCAAATCGAAATGTCATTTCTGTTTATAGGAAAGTTAAAGCTGGAAACGATATACAATTATCGATTTAAGTTAGGTTGGAGTCGGTCAAGTGCATATAAAATGCATAACTAACTAATCAATAATAGATTTACACTCTTGAAACGATTCTTGAATAGGCCTACTTCTATCGTGGTCTTCTGGAAAATAAATTAATTTAATCCTTACGACTATTGTAATATTCTGATATAGTATTCTATGGCACTATAAGTGAACATATTAAGATATAAATGTAAAAGCTTAAAATAATTATCAACAGAAATGTTATTAATGTGTTCTGTATGATTTCCTCATCATAATTCTAGAGTGATAAGGAAAAAGCGAATAAGTCAAAATATCAAAGTTTTAGGAGAGACAAATAACAATTTATTTCCACAGTATTATTACAATATTTAGTTCAGTCTACCATATATTTTTACACAGTATCTTATACTATATAAAACATATCTGAGCACTAAAATGTTAAACATATATGCAAATATAAATAAAAACTCAAATTACGCAAAACTCATAATCGCTATTAAAATTATTTAAAAAATAAACCTTCTACTGTGCATATGAATACATTTTAGTGACCAATTATGTTCAAATTTTAGTCAATTAAAAATTCTTTGGTGTATGATATCAGAAACATTTGTATTATACCAGAACTAAATTAAGTTTCTGAAATGTATTTGTATTAATTAATTAAGAAAATGAAATGTTAGTGTCATAAAGTCACATTCGTTTTTATGACATTTAAAAACAAAAGGCTGATTCTGCCCATATCCCTCAAATTTTAAAAATTGATCTTCTACTTTTAAAATTGAGAAATTCTGAATATTTCATTGAATTCTCAAAAATGGTACAAAGTAAAAAAGAATGCATATGACAAGAAGCAAACTATGCACATTAAATTTTTCCTATTCGTGATTCTAGTTCCTGGATAACAGAAAGTAAAATAAAACCGTCTTTGCGTGACTTTAATAAAGCCAATAAGAATACTATGCATTTGCATAAAAATCCGACTCCTTGTTATTATACAGAAATTTAACGTTTTAACCAAGATTAAAGGTTTCGAAGACTTCCTTGTACATAAATGAATATAAAATTATATTTCAGCTTGTTATTGCTGTCGTTGAGTTATTCCTTTAGCTCAGACATGGGCAAACCCCTATCCATTGGCACGCAACCCGCAAACTTTTGTCAACTTACTTCGAAAAGAACGGATAGATGGAGACACAAGCAGACAGTGGCGGTTGCTCATTCTTAGGGAAACACTAATTTCACTTTAAAATGTACACTACAAGAAACAAATAATACAAACAATATTGTATTTTTGATTACTCTTTTACGTGTGCAATTATTTCATTATACAAAGGCTTAGTAGGCCTATGTGTCATAACGCCTTTCCAATCGGAACTGTGTCGCGACCCGTAAATGCTTGCAAAGAGATTATGACTCGTACATGGGGATAATCTACCACGTACACCGAATGTCCGCAATGCCATCTTGTGTCTTTTGCGGGAAGGTCAAGAACCACAAGTGGTTCGCGAACCAGTAAATGCCCATGTATGCTTTAGCTGTTTGTATTACAAGTTACTGTATTTTTCACAATATTTTGCTGCATTTCGATAGGTAAAATACCATAACGCCTACAACATATATACTCGTAATTTTTAAATTCTGCTTCTCTAATACGTATTGATTGTACACCCATTGACATTAAAAGTGAGCGCTGCTCAGATTTTGCTCGCAGCCATGGAATAACTGGAAAATCTCAGTGCATAGTTTCTTTTTGCATCTGCTTGTATCAATTAACACTATGTCATTTTACTCCAAAATGTGCAGAAGTACGAATATTTTTAAAGAAGATTTGCTTGAAGAATCTTGAGTTTGATTCTCCCATGTGTGAAAATAGTTATTGCATTTTTTCAACTTTTACTCTTAGATTTTTTGTTTGTTTTACAGTTTGTTAGTTTGTTTGCAATGGTTATTTAACGACCGTTGTGAACTATTATTCAGTCCTGTAACCGTCCACGGGATACCTAAATCTGTCAAAAACCAAAGTGACAATATTATTCCAGTAGAGTCGTAAGATTAAAAAATTGAAATCTGGTCAAGGATTTCCGGAAAGGATGAGCTGAGACATTCAATTATCAGTTTTCTTTTACTTACTTACTCAATGGCAATAGACACTTCCTAAGTAAGCTAAAGGAGTATTATCTATTTTATGGAATCCGAAGGTTCATTGCCGCGCTTACCTGAGCCCACCATTCAACCCTATTCTATGCTAACTCCATCCAACCATTCTCTCAAATCCTTCTTCCCTACTTAAATCTATCCTAATAATGTCCTCCCTCCTACATCTAAGTTCAGAGAGTTTACGTCTGTTTTAGACAGATTAAAAATTGAATTTTAAAAATGTGGATTTATATAGATGCTTTGCTTTTATTTTCAGATGCTGGCACAGGATTACGCGCACCTGTATCTTACATCGTTACTATTCGTTTTAAATCTCTGTGACAGACGAATTTACTCTGCAGGGAAAGAGTCTAGATCTGTTGACCAAGTCTCGAAGCGCTCAGAACTGCGGAGTGCTCCTGGGGTGGTAGTCCTCTATTCGAAACAATCTACCAAAGTGGACTTCATTACTGACAAGCTAGGTATAGTAACAGCTTGAAGCATTTTATGAAGAACTTCACATGCCTTGTTTGTTCTTTACATATAAAATATTACAGTGTATATCCCTTTTAATATGCAAATGAATATGCAAATGTATTATGCAAAATAAAATAACAACATACGCTAATTGAACTATCCGCTTACTTAGAAAAATACTAAATAATAGTTTGATTTTTTTTGCTAGACACCAAGCGAATTGTAACAGGTTATTAAATTAAATACTATGTAAGTATTTGATGTGGTTGTAAGCTTTAACAGCTGTACCGAACAAGAACCAATACACAAATTATATAAATTATTGTTTGCTACTAGAGAAAGATTACTAAAACATATGGAACCAAAACCAAACAAACGGATGTGGGAAATTCAAATTTTATCGATAACTTCTGCACGCTTCCGAACACTTCTGAGTAAATTCGAATATTCAGCCATCTTGTTCGAGTCAAGTCGCTTGTGATAATATAAACTGCTGAATTGGATTTTTTGTAGCGGAAACTAAAACAAATATTTTTTTTTTTAAATTAAACCTTTGTCACTTGCCTCAGAATTCCTATCGTCAGTGGCGATCTGGCAACCGGAAATTTCACACCCTGGCTTAAAACTACAGGAGAAATTTGGCTAACCTAGTAAAATACATTACAGCACGAAGTACTACTCTTTCCTAAACATTATAGTCTAAAACACTGTCATTATACCCTCTTATGAAGTTTATATTCCTCTGCCTCTTGAGTTCCTTTCAACACATAGCGTTCATTACTGCCTTTACTGACTTCCTTGTTCAAGGACTCAGATTTTCTAGCAACGATGTTGGGATAAGTTTTATCCAGTGATAAATACGAAGGTTGGAAATTCAATTGTGGCAACATATTTATAAAATCAAGGTGAATTACAGGAAGTACAGATCGATTTTGTTGAATTTGGTTGGATACCAGCATACTTCAGAGCAAATAGGAGTCTTCTATCACTACAAATGCGTTCACAGTAAGCTGGTCTAAAATGGTCTAAAATAAATTTTGGATCTGACAGAAAGCCGATGATTAAAAATAATTCAGTACCTTAAAATTATTCTTGATCCACTATAATATGCAATAATATAATGAACTGTTTCAAGATTGGTTAAACAAATGTATCATTATGATTGAACCTCCGCCGGAAGGAAGTGAAGTACAAGTGACAGGCTTTGACCCATATTGCTCCTTTTCGGTATGGAAATTTTATTGAAAACATTTATTTTTAATTCTTTGAAGGGTAGTTATAAGCCAGCATTTATTTGCAGAAACAGTCTTGTCTGGTGAACAGTAGGCCTATTATCACGTAGAAACTGAAAAAGCATTCCTTTCAATATGGTATCTTATTCTGTATCAGAATGTGAAGTGAGAAATGTCCATTCTTTGGATAAAGAAGTTATGTGAATTCATTACATCAGATTCCATTTGGGTTGTGTATATCCTTCGGGGATGCGATTCGAAACGTGGTAACGAGTTCCTCTTAATTTTTATAACCTTATTGCATGAAGAGAACTTAATTTTTTGCCCATTTTCTCGAGTGGTAGAGATAGTTATGCGTTTCACATAAGATTTTTTTATGTATCTTCGCCTAACCTTAAAAGTTATTGGCTGACATACCAGTGAAATATTTAAGAGAACACTCTCTCTTCTGTGCTAGACACATATGAAAACAGGGGAACGATACAAGGTCTCAGTAAAAGTTGTGATTAGACAGGCTTCCATACCACGAAGTAAGGTAGAAAGTGTGCATTTCATGCTTTCAAATAAGTTAAATATTCACAGATTAAATCTGAAGAAACCATTAATATGCTAATTTTATACCGGCAGTATGATACACCAAAATACCAAGTATCCCAGAACTTGTTCCCATGTCATGTTATGCTCCAAAATGTAAGGGTGGATGTGAATTAACAGTGCAGATTTTCGTCATGTAGAATGTGATAAAAATCTGATGGGTTACACTCACGTAACTTTCTGCATCTCTCTCACTTTCTGATATAAAATAAGAGAACCTATTACGCTGAATGGGTATTCAGTTGGCTCAGCCTGAAGCAAAGATGTAGCCCTTTTAATGAATTTAAATTTGTTCACCACGCGGGCTTTAAAGCAACAGTGTAACAGTTCTTGAGGTTTCAAAATAAAAAATAAAATTCTAACAACATCAGTGATTCATTAAGTCTTTGTATTTCAGTTTAATAGTAGGCCTAAATTTAACTATTAGAAAACAAGGAGTATGATAATATTTTTTAATATTGTTCTTAGCCCCTATTAATGCTTAATTTACTCATTTCAACAAATTATTTTAGTTCAAATATCTCCCTTAATGTGATAAGTAAGCCTATTTTACCTAATTTGCTTGTTATAATGTTTTCTGACAACTATGTAACACCCGTTACAGTTAGGCGTACTGTAACACCGTTTCGTTCAAAATAATTAAATAACAAGAAAAAATAGTTGTTCTTTTTTTTAAATTCTATGTTCAATTTTTCTAGAATTTCTTTAGTCTGCAATACAAATGTAAGTTTCTATTAGCTGTCATCTCACAGAGTTTATTATTTTCATCATCTACCTCAACAAATGGGTTGATTTTATGGTACATCCGTTACACCATTTTTTTAGTATTTCAAATACTGTGAAAATTTTTAAATTTATGAAACAATACCTTCAATCCTCTCACGCAGCGGGCCCGGGTTCGATTCCTGGTCGGGACAAGTTACCTAGGGGTTTTCCCTCACCTGTGAGACAAATGTCAGGTAACTTTAGGCCCTTGTGGTCCCCGGATATCATCTGGCCGTCATTATCATCTTCATCCCCATCCTCGCCTTGTTTGTAGTGAGTGTGTGTGTGTGAATGGTGTGTATCGTCCTATGTGTTCGTGTTGTCTCGGAGGTGGCCCCGCGTTGGGCTGATCACTCATCCGGGGAGGCCCTCCATGTCCTTGTCTGGTCAAAAAAGTATGTATGTGATCCACAGATAATCCCTCTCCCGACAGGTCGCGGCCCTGTAAGGCCCGGGCGGCTTGGGTCGCTTAAATCCTAAAAGGGGGAGGTGAAACTGCGAAAAAGAAAAGAAAAGAAACAATACCTCATAGTAAAGACAAAAGTAAGAACTAGCTTTTGTAATTAATGAGATTTCGGTAACTATTATTTCTTTCTCAAAAATTGTCTTTTTAACTGTGCAACTGTAATGCCCAAATGGAATGCCTGGCAGGCAGCCAGACACACACAGACATGAATCTAAAAATGAACCTCGAAACGTGTGAACGCAATACTTATTCTACACGTTTGGTAAGGGAAGAGAAAATCTTTCTGCCATTTTCCAAAGTAAATATTACATTCAAATTTTAAAAAAGTATCCTAATGAAGAATTTGTTTGCCCCTCACCCTCTCTTAAGGTCTTTAACACCCTGCAACTCAGTAGTCTAAATAAAAGTTTGCAGTATGGAGTTTCCTATATGATATTAATTGCTTCAGTGTCCATTATCGCCCTTAAAAGCTTACTTTACCCTGCATACTGGCCTATATTCTAAACTCATTTATTTTTTATTTCTATGTTATCTGTATTAATATATTGTAGAATATGAAGTTATCCTTAAAATTAATTTATTTGTAACATTTTTGCAGCTGCAGATCACTCAGATGTTTCAAGCCGGATAGTGAACCATGTGCCGAGTTATCAGAGCCTGGATTCTAGTCACAATCACCACAAACATGGAGGACCCAAACCAAAGTGTGCCAAAGACCTTCCATATTGTCTATATAATGAAGAATATCCTATGTAAGTAACTTTTATTAAATCAGTTAAGTGACAAGTAAGAGTATTTTTTTTTAAATTTCAGTTCCTAAACATAGCAAAATTTTTACATAGCTTCATTCAGGCTCACTGGAATAGCGGAAGTTTACTTCACTTACCCCTGGCTCGAAATCTGGCTTATATCAGGGCAAAATGGATTTGCTCTATTGCCTCATATCCATCTATTATGATAATAATTGAATGTTCAGTCTATACTTAGCGGTATAATATTGTTCATTTAAATTCTAGATAAAATTTGGACATTAGGATAAAAATTAAAATTCCCGAAAAAGTAACTAACGTATAGATGCTTCTATAGAAGCTGCATGAAGTACTTCCAGTAAACTCACTGAAAGACTTTAATGGTCAATGTTCAAATGCTACATGACGAGCTTCAGTTATAGCTCTACCTCTATTTATGGAACCTGGTAATGCAGATTTCTTATTAACTTGGTGATCAACTTCTATATCAATTTGAAACTCAATTTTAAAACAGTAGATAAAACTGTTCGTTCGATTATTATTATTATTATTATTATTATTATTATTATTATTATTATTATTATTATTATTATTATTATTATTATTATTATTATTGAGGCATATGTAGTGACATATAAAATCCATTTCGCTCTGATATATCTGGAACATCCAGTCAGTATCAGGTGAAAGTTTCATAAATTTTTCATTGAGATTCTATGGATGTGTTGGGAATATTAAAAATCAACTTGTATATAATTATTATTATTATTATTATTATTATTATTATTATTATTATTATTATTATTGAGGCATATGTAGTGACATATAAAATCCATTTCGCTCTGATATATCTGGAACATCCAGTCAGTATCAGGTGAAAGTTTCATAAATTTTTCATTGAGATTCTATGGATGTGTTGGGAATATTAAAAATCAACTTGTATATAATTATTATTATGATCATTACATTAAGTGAAGAGTAAGATCTCGCACAATTCAAAACTTAGTAATTTGTGGAAAACAGATAATTTCCTTTGATTAATTTATCTTGGAAAATAGCATAGCTTAAACATTTTAATAGTCTAATGAAAATCGTATTTACTTACTTACTCAAGGGCATAGACAATTTTTAAGCAAGCTAAAGAAATATTATACATTTTATAGAACCCGGAGGTCCATTGCAACGCTTACATGAGCCCGACAGTCAACTTCATTTCTGTGCAAACTTCATTCAACCACCCCTCGCAAAACTTATTTCCCTTAAAACTGTATTCTAATATTATCATCCAATCTACGTCTAGTTCTTCCTACTGGTCTTTTCCCTTTCAGGTCTCCCAGTAAATATTTTTGAGATATGTCTTTCCTCCCCCATGCGCGCAACAAGTCCAGCCCATTTCATCCTCCATGATTTAATTACCCTTATTATATTCGGTGAAGAGTGCGGGTTATGAAGTTCGTCGTTATGTAGTTTTTCCAGTCCACGTTTTCATCTCTCTTAGGCCCAGATATTTTCCTAAGCACCCTGTTTTTCGAACAGACTTAGATTGTGTTCTTTCCGAAAAGTAAGAGACCATGTGCCACATCCATATAATGTACTTAGTAGGATAAATATAAAAGCATTAGCTGACTGTAAAATCAACTGTCTAATTGTTTCGCATTGTTTTAATTCATTGCTCACCTATCTTAGTTTAACTGATAATGGATCAAGTTTATGTTATTTAGGAGTTAAATCAATTTACACTCTACTCAGTGTAAAAGTAACCTATGTCGCTAATCGTGGAAGTACATAATAAGTTGTTTACTAAATTTATTAATGTATTTATAGCTGCAATAAGAATTCTGAAAACAATAAATTAATAAACGAAGAAACGATATACCAATGAAGGCCTACAGTAGATTAGCATGCATTTAGAACAAAAGATTGCCGACTATTTGTACTCTCCAAAGTGAAAGGAATACACTTTCTTGGAAGTTAAATATCCAAAGGATTTGTATTTTATGGCTCTTTTTTATGTGTTAGATTTGTAACCTCGAATACAATAAACTCATCATGGGTTAGAGTACCATTCACAAGAATTTTTCCTAAAGGTAGGCCTATACAGGTAATACTAAATCTTTCTTGCCACATAATCGTTTAGTTTTCATGGATATAGAACTAAAGTTATCTTCATGTATGTCACAAATCTTTATCATTCACCCTACCAACTCAACACTACAATAGTAAATGAGAATCACACGTCATACATGTGTTGTGTTCTGCATGATACTATCATCGCGACCGTCAATAACCCAGCTGAACTGCATTAAATTGAATAAAAATAATTCAAATTGATTTTTATTTTTTTACTTTTTCAGAGATACGATCCATGAAATACTGAATAATTATCATGATGATATGCATCACTTGTATAATGGAATGAACCTTTATCCACCACAAGAATACATCAAGCATGACAATTTCAGTCACAGTTACAGGTAAGCTATATATAATGGAAGTGAAATGATCTTATAGGCTGAAGGAGACGATTCAGTAATCTTAAATTAAAACAAAAATCGGTAAAATCCCATCTACGGGGACCATTTTTTAGAACCGAGATTCTATTCATAAAACACTTATATCACACGAATTTTGTTATAGATAGATGTGTGGAGAGGAGATGTTGTCTTGGCGAATGATTTGGTCCAACCGCCCACCCTAATTGATACACTTTCTTTTATATCACGATCTAGCGAAAACTCCCTTCTTCTCCATCATTTTTCTGTCCTCGTCGTCCTGATTGGACGGAGGTGTGACGTCATATCGCTAAACAAGATACGATTGTGGATGAACAGTGTGACAAACCTACAAAGGTACAAGCCACTAGCTGCTCGTAAGAAATGGTGGTTGTGCTATTCAGTATATTGCTCCTTAACTAACATAAACGTTCCTAACCTAACAAAGCATCGGAGGTATTCAGTATATTGCTCCTTAACTAACATAAACGTTCCTAACCTAACAGTTGGTAACCGTGTATCGCTCATAAACAAAAAACATCACACAGTCCGTGGAAATGTGAATATCGCGTGAATTGGTCCCCGTAATTGGGATTATGCCCAAAAATCTAATACACTTTGTGCTAAAATGTACGGTTAGTTAGATAATACACTTAAAAATTAAGAGAAGGTGGCAAAGTTCGAATGAAGATTGAACTCGTTAGTGGAGTATTGAGTTTTTTTTTTTTGGGGGGGGGGGGCATTACATGTAAAGAAAACTTTCAACAACGGAGCTGCCATTGGTAACTAAATGCTACAATTTAATAATTTTCATCGCTCTAGTATTCATCAGTTCAGTTTTATCACAACTAAAGAAAAACTAACTCCGTGGCGCTAAAATCCCAGAAGGGACAAGGCCTACCTGCCGTCTGCCTATGGTAGATGACACAGCGGTCATTTTTATCATAGTCAATCATAATTATCTCACTGAAGTAATAGTTAAGCCTAACACATGCTTCTTACATTTTGGCCAAGTGATCATTACGAACTAATTTTCAGTAAAAATACTTCACTTTTGAAATACCAACTGGACACATACACATGAATAAACTAAGAAATAAAAAGTACCGTTAATGCTGTGAGGGATGTACTTTTTATCCCGTGCCATCAATTCTACAAACGCTACTTACATATCACTTATGAAAACTAGTTTAATAATTTATAGGATAACTTACTAAAATAACGTATAGCAGTAGGGCCTACGTTCCATGATGATCACTACCGTATAAATTCTACTAAGTTGCAAAGAAACAGATGAGTGAAGAAATAAATAAGTAATTAAACGATATTTAGAAATGAATAGGGAGGTAGCTTATGTCAGACTATCAAAAACTATAAACACTTGATTAAATAAAAATTTAGAATATTATTTATACAAGGTGAAAATTATGTGCGAATCGAAAATACATTTTAGGTATTACGGAGTAGGTGAAAGTTTTGGCGGTTAGTAGGCGTCAGTTTCATTTGCTGGTTTATTTGGGCCTATTTATGGTACTTGGTTATGGCTGTGTTTGCTTATCCTTACACGCTTTGGCCTTGAGAAAAAAACTGTAGAGTATCTGAGAGACACAATGTACATGGATAGGAATGGAAAGATTTACTGTAAGCCTATCAATGCAATACGCACACATATGGTGGACTGTACAGAATTTCGAAATTTTCTGAAATAAATGATATTAATATATGATGACAATGATCCAGAACGAATCGTTATACCTAAGATTACATAATAGAATTGGCTTAGTCTTTGGGAAAGGGGCAAGGTACTTTAAGCTCCCTAGATGTTTTATGTGATGACTTCATATGCAATAACGAACTTAGGAAAAGCGTGTTTGTCATCAACGGTTGAGGTAAACAAATTCAAATTTATTTATTTATTCATCTATGTATTATAATCTCTATTTTAATTTGTTTGTAGGCCTACGTCAATCTGTGTTGAATTATGGTCTAATCTTATGGGGAAACAGTTGCCACATAAATAAGGTGTTGTTACTACATAAGAAAGCCCTGAGAATAACAAATAAGGCCCCTCTTAAAGAACACTGTAAGCCTTTATTTATGAAAAGTGGTATAGTAACTGTGATAAATTTATATGTTTTTTCATGTTGACAATATGCGCACAAGAACTCTAATGTTAGTTTATCTGTTCATAGATTAGACATCCATAATTATGATGCAAGAAATCAGTTAATGTTATAGCCTATGTTCCCTACAGTAGGCTAACCAAATGTCATAACAGCTTTTCCATTATTAGTCTGAAAATATTTAATAAATTACATAATGACTCCAAACTCTTAGATTTCAAAATATTTAAGGAGAGATTATACAAATGGCTCTGTCTAAATCCATTTTATAACGCAAATGAATATGTAAAATGTTGACTATTTTTTATATTCTGACGTTGTCCATTGCACATTTGTAAGTGTTTAAAGACATTAAAGAGGTCTGTATTCTGTATTCTCTGCTACCAGTCCTATAGGTCTGTTATTATTCTTGACCCCGGGAATATTTTCAAATGGGTGTCCATGCTTGAAAGAATAAGGTAGGCTGTCACAATTATTACACTATTGCTTTAAAGTGAGCTAAGACGTAACATAGTAATTCTTCCTTAACCTGTAATTCGTTTACGCAAATGGAGCATCTGCATTTATATAGAAAGCTGCATATTAAACGTATGCAATGCCGGCTGGTGACCTTGTGATATGGCATGGCTCCAAGCCATTTTGTTTTCATTGCCAACCTCCCCTCGTGTTATCACATAATTCCTACCTTCCTTGGACGAATCCTGACTCGAAGACAAGAACGGACGTCTTCTTATAGATTCTCTTGAAGCACACAACACTTTAAATCACTAATAACACACTAATTACACACTTATTAACACGAAATCGCTGTTGACTACACAGAGCGACATGGTTAGTTGATCATACCAAATGAAACTGATCGCGTTTTGTTTTCATAATACTGTGAATGATGGGAACTTGTGGCAGGGAGACGGAAGACGAACGCTACCCCTACCAACTACCAACACACAAGCCATTCGCATAATATAGGGTGTTTCGAATACAGTGATACGGTATTATATTATAGTATGTTTTAATTTCATATTCAAAGATGACTCAAGATTTTATTTACACTTGAGATGATTTTATAAGAACAACGACAGTAATTATGATCCAAGATCAATCGGTGTGCCCAACATAGCATATTACTGTATTACCTTTTTTATGACGCTGCTGTTATATCTAGGGATTAGTAGGGTCATTCATAGTGACGTCCAAGAGCTGCAAAAAGTGACGCACATCTGCACAACTACTTTATGTTCTAACAGCGTCTTTGTCAGAATCAAACCATTTCCAACTTTGAGTAGGCTTAATGTGTTATCGCAGGTTATGAAACGGTTTGAAATCACCCAACGGAGTCAGAGAAAAAATCACATATTCTTGGAAACTATCACCTCTATGAATAGATAGTCGTAAGAAGATTCTTACGTATTCGTATATACCGGTACTAAACTAAGCTCCAATGCGCTACATCTCTGAAGGGATTAGGCCTATCATCCGACCGCTGCGTAATCTACCACAAGAGATGTCAGGATTTTGGGGCACGTGGTCAGCATGCCGAGACCCACGGCCGCTACTTCTTAATCAAATAGATAATCGATAAATACAGCGTATATAATACAGTATAATACAATACTCCATACTCTCATGAAGAAGAGAGAAAGTTACGTAATACATAAGAAGGTTCTTATTCGTATATAGCCTACCGGTACTAAACTTAACTCCAATGCGCTACATCTGGGATTAGGCCTACCGTCCGACCGCTGCGTAATCTACCACAAAAGATGACATGATTTGGGGGCAAGTGGTCAGCATGCCGAGACCCAAGGCCGTTAATAGCCTAAACTTCTTAATCAAATAGATAATCGATAAACACAGCGTATACAATACAGTAGACTATAATACAATACTCCATACTCTCATGATTGGAAATAATAAAGGCCTATGACTATAATTATTATATAATATAATGTGATTCTTTCCTATTTCCGCCAGACTGGGTTGCGCAGTCGACAAGGCACTGGCTTCCTGTGCCCAAGGTCCCGGGACGATCCCGGGCTAGGTCGAATATCTATCTATGCTATGTTAAATGCTTCCTGAGGTGTGTTATGCTCGTTTACTCCTCCGGGATCCTTTGACCCAGAAATCTAAAGTTTTCACCTTACGTCCCCCAAGATTTGGGAAGTCCTAACAGCACAGTCGGTTCAGTCAAAATTTTAAATTTTGGCTAAGGTTATTTCCAGTGCTTTATGCAGTCCTACAGCTATAATATGGACTGCTATACTCTTATGGTAATTGTATAGATTGCATACAACATACTCTAGGGGCGATGTTGCTAAGTTGTAGAGTTGTGACTGCATCGATTATTCCTCTTTTGGAACCTCAGTGTTGTGTCATTATTTTCATTTAATGGTAAAATTCGCTTAATGATAAAATTATTATTTTATAAAGTTCTATTTGTATCCAACAATATTACAAGAGTTAGCCTATTTACAGGATTCAACTCAGTATTTACAGGATGCAATTCACAGAGAAAATTTTATAAGTCACCTGCAGATAACTCATGGTAAGTAAACACAGGTTAATGATAAATATTTGTCAGTAGGCTATTTAGTTAAAACCACACTGCTAATTTTTGTTGGCTTTCGGAACAAACTGGCAGGTTTAGCCTATTATTATTTATTTAGAAGCATACATTATGTAAGTGAAGTATTGGGAGGTACAGATGAAAAACAAGACACGAAATTTCATTTTGATTACAATGTTGCTGTGAAAAAAATATTCTTCTGTTCTTTGAACGTACATTAAATGATATACATAAGCATATTTTAAATTTCAGCCTGTAGGTATTTCCGGTCAGTGGCGTAACAGATAAAGGTTGGACCCCTCTGCAAAGCTTAATTTGGGTCCCCCTAACGAAACAAGGGTAGACTGGGACCCGATGGACACCTTAAGCATATTTTCTTTCTGAACCTCATTTTATTAATGTTGTTATATTTTACAATTTGGACGAAAGATAGATGGGTCTGTTTGTGACAAAATACAATAATTATAACATCAAAACTTCAGGTGTACTCTTATAAAACACGATTTCTATTATAGTTGATTTCGCGTTCGTTAAGACCCCCAATACTCTGGGACGACGGACACCTTAGTTGGCTCATGAACACACAAGATTTGTCCACGTTTTCAGTCAGTATCGTCATCTAATCACTGGGGGGCACATAATGTAAGGATTTTCACTGTCTTCAGTACCGGTATCCTTTGTGTGATACCACTTGTTGCAATCCAGACACTCAAACCACGTTTACTCCTCTTATTGAATGAAAAAAGTTTTTTACAGCCTTGACAGAAATGAAATGAGTCATTTTATTTATGCCGATTCTTTTTCTCCTTCTGCAAACCACTCAATCCTGGTTCTGGTTTTTGTTTCTTGATGTTACTTTTCTTGTTTATTGACTCTTCCTTGCTCTTTTGCTTCTTTTCAAGTGTTTTGATGAACTCAGAAGATGTAATCTCTTTACAGCCTTAAGAGTTTTTTTCCTCTGAGTTGACATAGCTCTTGCAGGTACTATGAGCAAAGAAGACAGTTCTTCCAAGGATGAATTGGTGGATGCCAGAGAGTCTACTCTCGACAACGAAGACAATAAAATCGTTCACTGGGAGAAGTCGAATAATTATTATTTTCCTATTGGCTACCATCTTCAGTGATGTATCTCCACCGAGATGGTGAACACAGGATGGTTAAGAAAAGTGTTTTGAAAGTTTTTATCGATTAAAAGTGTAAATATTTTAATAAACATCTAAATGTGAAAGATTCAAAGGTTTGAAAGACTGCAGGAAATTATGAAGCGTGTCCCAGTGTATAGGCCTACATATAAATACTGTATACCCTTAGCAACCAGGGAAGGCGGTTGAGGCCAGGTAGATTCCTTCACCCACCGGCACCCTCACATTTACAAGGGCAGGAGATTTAAGACCAACCATAATTTCCTCCCCGTGAGTCACCTAGTCTACTTCAATCAATCAATCTTAGATTTATTTAATATGTCATTTTATCTTAAAATGTTTGTTATATATCAATTCTACACATAATTACAAGAAAAATGACACCAAACAATGTATAATTTACTTTAATAGGAACATAGGACTTGAAAGCAGTTTTCTCGTAATTTTTATTTATGTATTTGTTAGAAATGTTCCTGTTAAAGTAAATTATACATTGTTTGGTGTCATTTTTCTTGTAATTAGGTGTAGAATTGATATATAACAAACATTTTAAGATAAAATGACATATTAAAAAAATCTAAGATTGATTGATTGAAGTAGACTAGGTGACTCACGGGGAGGAAATTTCGGTTGGTCCTAAATCTCCTGCCCTTGTAAATGTGAGGGTGCCTGTAGGTGAAGGAATCTACCTGGCCTCAACCGCCTTCCCTGGTTGCTAAGGGTATAAGATATTACTGAATAGGTTACAGTATAAGTAACTGATAGTCCAATATCAATAGCCTATATCCCTTGTGGATCTAATACTTCCACTAAGTGTGTCGATATATCGCTACGTAACCATAAGTAAAACTGACCACAGTGTCTGTCTTGTTTATATTCTCCAACTGTCTTTCTAAGTTGTAAGATGAATTAATGTGAGATCTTGATAACAATTTTAATATCAGTGTATCAGATATAATCTAGCTGACTTCTATGCAGGATATGCGTATTTCGACCTTCAATAGGCCATCTTCAGTCCTAGAATGTTTAGATAAAAAAGATAATTAATATTAAAGGATTATATTAAGATATAAATTATATCTATCTGCAACTCTAAATTTGTGGTATAAGGTGGAACATTGTAAGCATACTTTTAGAATTAGCAAAATTATTACTTTTCTTTTTCCTATGGGGCTTGTGCTATAGGCTATTTCAAACTGATTTTTTTAACACCGTACTCAGATAGCTGATAGCTGACATGTACCGGCGTGTTCAATGCAATTTGCGAATTCTTTTTCTTTTGCTGCTTTGCATGTCTCCACATTATGAAATCTTATTTACATTTCTTTTTTCCGGTTCCCATTTTGCGACCCCTAGGACCTTGCCCCCCCCCCCACAGGGTCTGAGGGGCTTTCAGTTATGACAATGTCCCTGGTTAAAAATGTACTGGTTTAGTCTATTATTGGCAACATTTTGGGAACTTAACGTATACTTTGTGAAAGCATGAACGCCTGATGCACAGACTACTTCTCTGTCTTTACAACTATGCGTGTACAATGTCTGTCAGGCGTTTCTAAGCTTTGAGCTGAATGCTGTTGGTTGATACTTATTAGAATTAGAATTAGAATTGTTTTATTTTACCTGGTGGAATTAAGGCCATTAGGCCTTCTCTTCCATTCAACCAGGATTAATACAACTGAGCTTTACAATCTTACAATAAAATAAGTATGATACAAGTACAAAGTTACAAATACACAGGAACATGATTATATTATTATCATTTAAGACTTAGAACTAGTTCACTAGAGATAATATAATACATAAAAAAAAATATGTTAAAATAGTTTGCTACTTACTAAGATTTAAACTATTACTAAAATATTAACTATTACTAAGAAATATGATGTGAAAAGATTTAAACTATTACTAAAATATTAACTATTACTAAGAAATATGATGTGAGAAGATTTAAACTATTACTAAAATATTAACTATTACTAAGAAATATAATGTGAAATAAAAATGAAAAATTGTGAACAATTGGAAACGTTTTCAGTATTTAGATATGTGATGATTTATTGTTATTAATGTAAAACCAAGTCCCTAACTATGGCATCATTGGTCAGCTTACGCAAGAATTGCATTTGTGTTTGACAGTTCCTACAGTTCTCAGGTAAAGCATTCCAAGATCGCGACATGGAGACAACAAAGGAGCAAGAGTAATGGGTTGTTTTATGACGAGGGATACATGGACGAGAATAAAATAGGTCTAATTAAATTTGGAAGTACTACAAAGAAATATACACTGTGACAAATTGTCCATCTGAGTATTGTTTTCCCGGTCCGAGGAATACACAACCTAAATAAAATCTTATGAATGCACTCACATAACTTTCTTTACTTTAAGCATGGCCAATACATTTTTCTCACTTCACATTCGGACAGAATAAAATCAGGTAAACTGAAATGCAAAATGCCAGATAGGATTAAGAGGTCATATTTCACAAGCTTCTGATATACATGGCAAAGACTTTGTACTAATAATATGCTATATTGCTATACAGGCATATCTAAAACATAGAAATTCATTAGCAGTAATGTGACAGTTACTACCACCGCATTGGGTTTAACAAAACACTGACACATATTTATCATTAACGTGTATTTACTTACCATGAGTTATCTGCAGGTATAGAATTTTCCTGTAAATCCTGAATTGAATCCTGTAAATAAGCTATCTCTTGTAAAAATGTTGGATACAATTAGAACTTTATAACCTAATAATAATTTTATCATTAAGTGAATTAAATGAAAATAATGACATAACATGAAGCTGAATGGACCCCGTTCCAGAACTCCCTACCTCAAGAAAATCCGAGGAGGTACCGGGGAGCGAAGCAGGGCCTGAGGATCCGTGCCAACGACGCTAACCACCTGGCCACGCAGGTGGTCAAATATTATTTTATATTGCTCATATTTTATTTTATTGTTCCTATGGTTCTATTATTATAATATAAGATATTTTTGTTACAGGACAGTAAATATCTCACAAAAGTTATTACAAATTACTGTAATTATTCAAAATACCGGTAACAAAAATAAATAAATATTATTATCAATTCGTCACACACATAATATATAATTTTAATATATAGCCTCACTCTATTTTTAAATATATATATATATATATAAATATATAAAGATGTTTAAACATAACTACCAATGTAAACCCACTTGTTTCATAACAATGGAGAACCTAGTTTAAAATGAATCTGAAATAGAAATGAAAACAGAAATTATTTGTTTCCTTAAAACCCTTAAGTGCATACAATTGTTTGTCTTAAATTTGTAATAAAAAAGCGGAAAATAAGTCGAAAAAAAATAAAATAAATGTAATCTAATAAACTAGGAACAAGAAATTAACTATCAGCCAAATAATTTCGTTAACTGTTTTCTGTGTAATTCGGCACAAATTTATAATTTTCGCCAAAAATTTAGTTCCGCACATAAAATTCCGCAAAATCCTACGATAGCCTGCCGGTAGTCTTTTCTGAATTATTTTGCCGGAATAATATTCAAGCGGCCTTCGTACTCTGTAAGCAGCATGCCATAAGGGCAATATTAGTAATTATTTTTTCCAGACTTGCATTCCAGGTACAGTAGACCTACATGTGAAAAATAAAGAGAAATGTAAAAGTTATGGGACTCTGAGCCCCCGCCGCTGATATTGCTTTGGTAGGGCGTACAAGATGTTGTATGATGACGCTCTATGTAAATAAACTTCATAATGATGACAGTTTATTGCATTTTTTTCAGACATAAGGGCAGTTTTGTATGTGAGTCTGAAGTCTCCTACATCAGACCGGGATGGGCGAGAAATTGGAAGAACGAATGGGTGGCTGTCGTAAACACCGAGAAATACCCACAGAGTATTCGAGTGGAAACCTGCAAGTAAGCTCTGGTTATGTTTCGATCAGACTGTGTTTCTTTCAGAAATATTAGATAATAACTATTACACTGATACTTCAGTCTGAGTACATAATCATTCAAACTGAGATTCAACCCCATATAGGTAAACTTGTTTCACTTTTTTGAAGTTTCTGTATGTTTTGTTGGTATTAGCAGTTGAGAAGAAACCATGTCTGTTAATTACATTTAGAAATCTTAAAATAATTATGAATTAGTTATATATGTTCAGAGCTCATGTGATCTAACTCCGAAAATGTAATATTTCTGAAATGGTGTAGCAGCTTCGTTAGGGTGAATTATTTTCAGAAGACACTGCAGTAAATCCAAGCTTCAACTATTTTGTCCTACTTTACAGTACTTTAGAGGATCTAAATTACGAACTAAATCAGGATCTAAATCACTTCTTTGAGGCCAAATGTATCGGTCAGTTTATAAAGACTTACTTCATTTGTGATTTGAATAGCCTACCTCATAGGCTACATCTTTAATTCAAATTGTTCTCGCACTCTATGTTCTCTGAATTCCTGGTCCATCTATTTTATGTTTCGATGTTCTGGCCTTTTTTCCTATAACTAAATTAATAAGCTTTAAGTCTGCAATTGTTTAAATTCCTTGGTTTTTCTTAAAAGACAGTGCTTTTTTTTTACAGGTACTTTTCCATTTATTAATTTTTACTTCATTTCAGAAGCTTTCCTCCTTTCTAGTTTCTTTCTGCTACTGTCCAAGTTTCAGTTCCATACAGTAGCACTGTTCTACTGCAACAGAAGTCTAAAATGTTGTGTTTGTTTTGGATATTTTTTCTTTAGTTCTTAATAAGATTCATATTTAAAGATTCATTAGTGTCTTGTTATTCTTTGAAGAATCATTAGTTTCTTGAGTAGGTCTTGTTCACTCTCAAATGGTATCATCTATCCAGATAGTTGAACTTCTGAAGCTTTTAAACTATTTTGTGTTATAATTTTAGTTTTAAGGTATTTAATCATTTAAAATTATCTGTTTCTTATCTTTATAATAATAAATTTAATTTTTCATGGATTAAGAAAGGCTATTGGGCCTTCTCTTCCACTAGATGTTTAAAATTATTTGTTTATCTTTATAATAGTAATAATAATAATAATAATAATAATAATAGCTTTATTTTTTCCTTGAACACTGAAGTGCATAGGGCCTTCTTTTCCACTCAACCTGGTTTAAGTCATATTTTGATTACATACGGGGTAATAGAACTGATCTATTGTAATAGAAGTACAAAATGTAGTAGGCATATTCACGTTTTTACTAACGAAAATTATATTATTTTTATTTTATCATTAATAATTATTGTGATCGTTGTAGTTATTAAGTGCTAGTATGGTACTTTATGAGAATATTTGGTGGACGTGAAATAACTGTCCGTCCGTTTGTCTGTACGCGAGAACACGCTTTATCGGATTGTTATGAAACTTGGGATACGCATTTATAATGCCTACAGGACGAAGATTGTTGATTTTGGACAAAATCGGTTGACTGGTACCGGAGTAATGCCCAATTAGGTTCCCAGTTTGTGAAAATATTCATCAAATGCAATTCAGTTCTCATGACAACAATGTTGTTTCCAGTGTTCATATACGGCTTTGGAAGTTGCAATAGACTGAGCTTTGACATATAACACTGCCCACATATTCCTTCACATATGCTTATTCCTTTTTTTTCCGTAAACCCTGCTTAATGAATCGATATAGTGCTTACCTCTGAGATCGATTACAAAATAACTTCTTTTCTACACGTTACAATTGCAATTATCACTGATTAAACAAAAGCATGACATATAAAGTAAAGCATACAAACTTCACCTAGGAGTTATAAATATTAAATACAAGTTTTCAGTTATTGGTCTATTAACTCCATCTGGCACTTTGTTACATCAGTATTTACTTGATTGTATTATTATTATTATTATTATTATTATTATTATTATTATTATTTTATTATTTTTTTTATTATTATTATTATTGTTGTTGTTATTATTGTTATTTCTTTGTTGCAGGTACAGTGGGAAGAAGTGTGAGTATTTGCCTCCCTGTTACAAATCGTTTTGTGTACAACGGTACACATACGTGAAACTTCTGTGTGTAGACCCATATAAACCTCATCACAGGCCAGTTGTGGACGTGTTGGAAGTTCCTACGGCTTGTTCTTGTTTTGTAGAAAATTTTGTATATTATTGATTTAAAAATATAAAAGAGTTGCCTTCTAGTGTCTTTTGATTCTAACGTAAATAATAACTAAACACTTGAATCGAAAATGCAACCATATTTTCGGAGCTCGCGATCAAATTAGAGAACTCGAGCTCTGATATATCGAAATTCAAGTTCTGGTACTCACGGATACAGTTTTGTATAATCTGCTGTATCTTTCTACTTTACAGTTATTGTCTAAAGTGATTTTGACTGTTGGCTCCATTTTCTCTTATCACTTTGAATCTTTCGAAATAGGAGCCAAAATTCCCATGTCCAAACAGAAATTGGGTCACTATAAAGTCAGTTTTAACAACACTTCTAAGACGTACTTCAACCGTCGGAAAGGAAGTATCCCTGGTAACGAATCCTTTTGTGGTACTGAGCCAATTGTTGTTCCATTTAACTAGAATGTGCTCTTTAATGCGCTTTTTAACATGTGAAACTGTTAACTGATATCTTAATCAGGAGCAGCAATATTCTTGCTAATTCACCAGATCAATTACCAGATTGTCCCCATAGTCCCCATGGAGTCAAGGTATATAAACATGGAGTAATATATCCTTTAACCCAGTTTAAACGAATATGATTTTTGTAACAATATAAGTAGTCGTCAAATGGAATCATCTCTGGTCTCTAAGTTGGAAATTTAGTAGGATAATTTCAACGGAAAAACTGGTTTCCGTAAATGACAACCTTAATACAGGAAGAAAAATTATCACGTTTTAACATAAACCATCATTACATTAATCTTATATTTCTGGTTTTATGAAGCTTTTAGTACATCTGTAGCAGTAAAATTGATTATTGAATGATACACTATTTTTCGCAATATACTATCAAGAAATGCAAAGGAAATTAATTATACGCTTATTTTAACTACATTAGTATAAAATTATAATAATATATAATTATAGGCCTATAGTCCTATCAATAAAAATATTTCTCCCCCTCTTACCCTATAGGCCTAGGGTCTGTTTACTATACTGGACGGTCTATGAACCATTTCATGAATGATTCTGAGAATATTAGCTAACCAGGCCGCTAAAGTATGTTGAAGATCCCACTGTTGTAGGCTGGAGACTATTGACGCTTTTATAACAATAGCCGGTACCTACATTCGTATATTCGAAATTATATTGGAACAGGTATGTCAAACATGCGGCCCGCAAACCGCGTGAGGCCCCTCAATTACTAAATGCGGTCTCCTAAAATTTTAGGTAAAATTTTTAAATGTGTACGTCAAAAATGAATGTAAAATCAAATTTTCTAAAACCGGAAACTGATGTCCTATGAGTATAAAAGACAAGTGACTCATAAAATGCTGGTAGGCCTATTTAATGCATAGGTCACCAGGAAACACTATGCTCAAAACAATATAAATGGAACATATTTTGAAATTCGTAAAGAAAGCAGTGAATTTTATCCATTCCAGGGAACTGAATCAACATCAGTTTCCTACTGTGATTAGTGATAAGGGTAGTGAATTTGAGAGCTTGCCATGCTATTAGGAAGTTCGCTGGCATTCTTATCATCAAGTTTTAAAACGCTTTTGGCCCCTTCAAGAAGAAATTTAAGTTTTCTTGGAAATGAAAGGCGAATCGCCCGATAAGCTAATGTGAGGGCAGAAATTCACTTGAAGATTTGACACCCATGGTAGATAGTGCAGGGCATATATGACTTAAATTTAAAATTACCTGGGAAAGATATCGCAAAGTCTTCGGGAAGAACATAATATGAGAGTGTTAGAAAACAGGGTGCTTAGGAAAATATTTGGGCCAAGAGAGATGGGGACTGGAGAAAACTGCATAACGACGAGCTTCATAACCTGTACACGTCACAGGATATAGTAAGGGTAATTAAATCACGGAGGATGAAATTTGCTGGGCATGTTGCGCGAATGGGGGAGGAAAGACGTATCTCATTGGCCTAAGTAGCCTAATGACTGGGAAACCCGAAGGGAAAAGACCACCTGGAAGACCTATCGGTATACATTGGTGGGAGGGCAATATTAGAATAGATTTAAGGGAAATAGGATTTGCGAGGGATGATTGTATAGAGTTAGCACAGAATAGGGTTGAATGGCGGGCTCAGGTAAGCGCGGCAATGAACCTTCGGGTTCCATAAAATAGATAATATTCCTTTAGCTTGCTGAGGAATTGTCTATTGCCATTGAGTAACCTAAGTAAGTAAGTGAGTAAGTAAGTAAGTAAGTAAGTAAGTAAGTAAGTAAGTAAGTAAGTAAGTAAGTAAGTAAGTAAGTAAGGGAAAGATCAGTATGTTATTTCGTTCTATGATAATATTAAACCTTTTAAATTAAAGCTCAAGCTTTGGGAAGGGCAACTGGTAAGAGGTAATTAATTCATTTTCCTACCTACTAGGATTTTCAGGATTCCCACATGCTTCTGACTTCAGTCATTAGGTTTCCATCAGAAAACGGTTAATTAATGAATAATGAGAGTAAGACACAATGAGGAAAAGAAGAATTGTTTTTTATGGACACATCCTTAGAATGAACCCAAGTAGACTGACTAAAAATATCTTTGAACATTTCCGCATTCGCAACAAAAAGACCAAACCAAATTGGTTTAAGGAAACAGAGAAGGACTTAAAGAAGTCAAAATCACAAAAAATGCTCATAGATAAAACTACAAAAAAAAAGTCAAGAAAAGTCAAGTCAAAATCAAAACCAAACGAATGATCCAGATCAGTGAAGACGAAAGAAAAGCAAGATCAAAAAGAATGAAGCAATACTGGGCTAAAATTAAAACACAAAACACAAAGAAGTGATTGATTCAAGGTACCCCAAAATTGGGTGAAACGGAGAAGAAGAAGAAGAGTGTAAGCTAAAAGCTGTAAGTAATTTTGCGTTAAAGTCCTGTTATTATTGTTTAAAGTCTATGAACGGGTATATAAAAGTATTGATTGTAATACATATAGCGCAAGGACTAGAATGATACCGGTATCGAGTGTTTTATTCTATCAACAGGGCCCTGATTTATTGGTGAAATAAAATGGCTGATTTCGGTGTTAACTTTTTTCTATTTCGGTGGGTATTTCGTGAAATAAATTACTTTATACTACATTGGGAACACTGCGCAATGTTAAGCTTTGCTTCTTTATTTACATGAACTAACACCCCCCCCCCCCTCATTTCTATATTCTTCTGCCCTTGTATGAACTGAAGTAACTTTCGATTTAGACATGATTAGAGTTAACATTCAAATATAATTACTAGAAATATTATCGTAATTTCTACTAAACACCATGAGATAGCCATTTGCAAACAGAAGTGCCAACCATACCACTGTATGTGGATAAAAGACGAAATCTGTTAAATACAAGTAACAAACATTCTACAATCTTCAGCTGTAATCGATCATAGGCATCGCTAACTTGGCAAAATTATAGCAGGAAAGGAGAGAACTCAACAGTACAAACCAGATCACAGACAATCTTTGTTTAAATTCTGCAATCTTTGTAATCGATCACAAATATCGATATATCGGTAAATCTTCGACAGCCACAGGAATAGCAGAAAAAAAAGCATGCTACTAAGAAATAAAAATACAGAACACCAAAACACAATATTGTGATTTTAAGGCACATTTTCAAACTCATTTCTCACTTTACGGACAGAAGGGATATATTTCGCGCTTATAGACACATTTCGCGGAATCGAGTAAATTTCGCGATATATCGTGGATTCAATTTGGTTCATATTGGTATTTTAAGCATATAAAAGCTAAGTATAGCTAAGGGAGGTTCTTTTATAAAATTTCGCGCTTATCTTTGTTACCAAAAAATACGGCCGCTATCTATCAAGTGTTAAAATCTTCAAGCCTGGCAGTTACATTTTACAAAATATATACAAAAATTAAATGTTACATTTTAATTTCGGCATGCAGTCGAGTTGACCCTTAGTAAAAGTTGAGTTTGAGATGCCTGTGTTCTGAGATCAGTTTGACAGGATGTCGCGCTTCCCAGGTGAGGTATCCTACTGCAGTGCACTGTGGCCTGCCTACCTGCCGTGCGCTTGTGTCGGACATTGACTCTTTGTCCCAGTGAACTAACCCCCGTCCCTCCCTCCTCGAACTTCTTGTCACTTCCTTACACACAACTTGTTTTGTTTCTACTTGCTTCTCCTTCGTTGTCATGGCTACATTTTTATTCTTGTTCTCGCATTATTTTTAAAATGTGTTGTTTTAATCTATTTTATAAAATGTAAAAAGTACGTATACTTCTGAACGCTCACATGAAATCTAAAAATTGCCAAAAATAATACTTTTCACATTTATAATACAAAGAGGAAGTAAAATGTTCCCTATATGGGCAATGGAGACATTCGCCACGTGAAGGTGATAAGGTTGTCAGCCTTATGCAATAGTTGAAAGTTGAGAACTGTTGATTTATAAGGAAACTGTCATATATCGGAATGGAAACAGGATATCTGTTTTGAAGGAGTCAATATTGAGGAGTAATAGGTCTTGAGAAAGAAGATAAGCCAGGATATATACTTTATTTACTTATTATTTCTAGGGATGGGTCGATACCAGATTTCCACGATACTCGATACTCGATACCGATACATGATTTTTTCCTCGATACTCGATACCTTCAACATTTCCAGTTTCAATAAATAGGTACATTAAAAATTAAAATTTGACAGAACTGTGTAATACCAACTAAATTAATTAAGTCTGCATGTAATTTTTTTTTTTTTTTTTTTTTAATGAGACAAAATTTAATATCATCAGTAGCCTATAATTATTTTTAAACTTTAGGCCTACATTAAAAATAAAATAAGTTTTTCAAACAGTCCACTTACAAGTTTTTGTTAAAAAATACTAGCATTCTCACTTAATTGCAGAATTGCAGAGTTACAAAAGTATCGAAAAAGTATCGAGCGAGTTTTCTGAAGTATCGTTCGATGCCGATACCATGCAAGTATCGAGAGTATCGAGGTATCGAAAGTATCGAGGACCCATCCCTAATTATTTCATCAGGTGTAGTAAGCGATAATCCGATTTAAAGTTCATAGATTACAGGTGATTGAGGCAATATGACAAAATATAGGCTAATTGTTCTAGATTATAGGGAATTGTTATAGGCTAGATAATTATGAACCAACATTAAATTATAGCATAATTATAACATCATGTATAAAGAATGCAAGAAAGAGAGAAAGAAAGAGAACGAAAGAAAGAAAGAGAACGAAAGAAAGAAAGTACTGTAAAAGTACGGAATATAACCGAGATAATAAAAAAACTAGATAACATTGAAAAAAATAACGGTTGGGTTAAGCGTAAGCACTTTTACACGCTATCTATAACTACAGTTAAAATCGAAGAATAAAATACATAGAGTAGAACTTCGATGGGGGAATAGGTAACGATTTAGCACAGGGATCGCTAAACTCTCCAAATTGTGGAGCTTTTTCATAAACCCAACATATGTGGCGAGCTACCAAAGTAAAAGACTAAAAAACTGACACATAATGGGAGAGAACAATATATTTGAATATGCTAACTAAGAATGCTAATTAGAATTAGGATATATCTTTCAACAATGTTTTTTGTTCTGTTGCCTGTACTGACACAAATGTGAAAGCTTAATTAGTTAATTAGAAATATGGTAATCACTCTGAGTTACAATTTATTTAATATTGGGTGAATGGTCAGTCCCAGCCATTGAGTTGTGGAAAAATAACCTCATCCGAGGTGATGTCAAACACTTTACCTACTTGACAGACAGACGTGATGATCAAGGTTCTTTACAATCCTACTGTGGCAAAAATAATGTAGAAACTCTATAAATTCTGTCAGATACGCTTTCAGAATAAGCTTTCTTTTTGGTTATAAAATTCAGTTGTCCACATGTTCATTAGTAATTCTGTTTATTAACTTCTTTCCCCCCTTTTTTTATCAACTTCATTTTGAGGACTTACATGAGGGGGTCTATTAGCAAACCCGGCAATCTCCATTTTCATAAAAGATAGAGAAGCTAACTTCTGATGAATATTTAATGCATTTCTTGCTGCATATTTCGTGTATATGTTGTAAATCTGAGTTCCTGCATAAGAGAGGAACTCAGAGCTGCAACACCTACACTAAAAATATACTAGGAAATGCATTAAACTTTCATTAGAAGCTAGCATCTCTATCTCTTATCAAAATGGAAATTGCCGGGTTTGCTAATAGTCCCCTCACATACAGTATAAGTAGAGATGAACAACGCCATCTCTCGAAGAGCAATATGAAACAAAACAGGATACTTTTCCTTTGAAACAAGTGGCCAAACAGATTTTAAGTTTGAGACAGACTTCAGTAATAATTAAGTAATAATTTCCATTTCTGCTGCCGGATCATCTTCCTTAAAGTGTTGCACGATACACGTCGAAAATTCTTCAACGTCAATGCCCATAAAAGGTGCTGTGATGAACTGTGCCAGAAATTCAATGTTCTTGAAATTCTGAAAGCGTATCTGATAGAATTGATAGAGTTTGTACATTATTTTTGCCACAGTAGGATTGTAAAGAACCTTGATCATCACGTCTGTCTTTCAAGTAGGTAAAGTGTTTGACATCACCTCGGATGAGGTTCTTTTTCCATAACTCAAGTTTTCTTGAAAATGTCTGAACATCAGATATAATTTCTCCCAAGTCCTTGTCTTTGGATTGCAGTTGGAAATCAAGTTTATTAAACTTTAACAAGATGTTGATAAAGAAACTGCAACTACCATTACAAAATAATCAGCTACCGGTACAGTGTAGCAATCTTAACTAACTAACTAACTAACTGCGTGGCGCTAACATCCCAGAATGGACAAGGCCTACCACCCGACCGCTGCGTCATCTATACTCCGCGCCTTATATCTCCGAGCCTAGCCCACGTAACAGAAATTTGAATGTGGCAGAGGGTGGATAGAGGGAAGAAAGAGATAGAAGATGGTTGCTATACAACTAAGGCAAAACTGAAAACATGCATGCACTCACAGTTTTCGAGCTCAGTGATGTCCTTTGTCATTTGTTTCGTCACTTGAATAACCCGTGCTATCACATTCACTATCACTGTCAATGGGATCAATTTCACTATTAAATCCAATGTCTAGTTTATAGTATTCGTCTTCAAGGTTTTGAAGTGAAACTTCTTTAGCCGCGGTAGGGGGTAAATCGAAAAATGTGTCACGCTCAAAAATCATCACGAAATTAATGACGTGTGACGGAACGGACTGCACAGAAAACAGTCAACTCAATGATTAGGAGTAATCAGCTGCTATACGATTTAATTCAGACCTAGTACGAGGACCTGCAAATGGGAATAGTGGGAATAATAATAATAATAATAATAATAATAATTATTATTATTATTATTATTATACTTACTTGCTCAATGGCAATAAACAAATCCTAAACAAGCTAATGGAATATTATCTATTATGGAATCCGGAAGTTCATTACCGCGATTAAAAATAAAAAAATAAAAGATCCAGAATTTAAAAAATCAAAAATTAAAAAATTCGAAGATCTATAATTTAATAACTCCACAAATACAATATTTAAAAAATAAAAACCCAAATATTTAAAATTTAAAAAGTATATAAATTAAAAATTCAAAAATCCAAAATTTAAAAATAAAAAAATCGAAATTCCAAGATTAAAAAATCTAAAAATCCAAAATTCAAAAATAAAAAAATAAAAAATTCAAAGAATCAACATTTTAAAAATCCAAAATTAAAAAATTCAAAGATCCAAAATTTAATCAATAAATCCAAAATTTAAAAAATTAATAATTAAAAAATCGAAAATTGAAAAAATCTAAACATTTAAAATTAAAAAATCGGTAATCCATAATAAAAAAATAAAAAATTCAAAGAGCCAAAATTAAAAAAAAAAAAAAAAAAAAAAAAAAATTCTAAAATTAAAAAAATCAAAGATACAAAATTTAAAAATACAAAAATACAAAATTCAAAACTAAATAATCCAAGTGTCCAAAATTTAAAATTAACAAAAAATTTAAAATTCAAAATAAAAAATATGATCCAAAATTTAAAAATCCAAAAATCCAAAATTTAAAAATTCCAAAAAATAAAAATTTAAAGATCCAAAATTTAAAAAAATCAAAAATTACAAAATTCAAAGATCCAAAATTAAAAAATCCAAAAAAACAAAATTTAAAAAATGTCCCCACCCCTCAAAGTCAAAAGATCGTCTGTGACCTGGTTTGTACTGCTGAGTACTCTCCTTTCCTGCTATCTCTTTGACAAGTTAGCGATGCCTATGATCGATTATTATAAGAGTGTAAAATGTTTGTTACTTGTATTCAACAGATCTCGTCTTTTATCCACTGTGGTATGGTTGGCACTTTTGTTTGCAAATTGCTATCTGATGGTGTTTAGTAGATATTACGATAATATTTCTCGTAATTATATTTGAACATTAACTCTAATCATGTCTAAACCGAAAGTTACTTCATTTCATACAAGGGCAGAACAATATAGAAATGAGGGGGGGTTTTGTTCATGTAAATAACGAAGCAAAGTTTACCATTGCGCAATGTTCCCAATGTAGTATAAAGTAATTTATTTCACGAAATACCCACCGAAATAGAAGGAAGTTAACACCGAAATCAGCCATTTTATTTCACCAATAAATCAGGGCTCTACTAATTATACCTACTACACACTGATTAGGAGATTAACTACAGTACTTTTGATAAACTTATTTAAAATGAATTTATTACAGAAAGAAAATGATCGGTATAGTTTCGCACACGTCTAAACTTACGTAGCAACTGAAATGACCGTATGTTTTTGCACGAACAGTAAGGGATGAATTCGTACCCGGTTGACCTTCACCCCCGCCCACTACTCCACTTTCTCCTCTGGAATTTCCAGAAGTTTAACGGCCGCGAAGCTCGGAGATATAAGGCGGGCAGTATACCATAGGCCGACGGCAGGATTGGGGGCATGTGGTCAGCATGCTTACATCCACGGCCGTTAATGGTGGTTTAAAGTTCTCTAACAAACGAGGCAATTTTCCACAAGCCACTCAAAACACGCCTCGGTAGCTCGCGATCGAAGGTCTAGCGACCCCTGATTTAGCCCAGTAGACGCATTGAGTTTTAAACAGAAGGTCCTGGATTTTTTCTATTTAGAATAACGTCTCGAAAGTTTTTTCTTTCTTTCTTTCTTTATCGTAGTTTTACCTCTCCTTTTTTTTAGGATTTAAGCTACCCAAGCCGCCCGGGCCTTACAGGGCCGCGACCTGTCGGGAGAGGGATTATCTTTGGATCACATACAGTACATACTATTTTGACCAGACAAGGACATGGAGGGCATCCCCGGATGAGTGATTAGCCCAATGCCGGGGCCACCTCCGAGATACACGATAGGACTAGACACACCATTCACACACACACTCACTCATAACAAGGCGAGGATGGGGATGAAGATGATAATGACGGCCAGATGATATCCGGGGACCACAAGGACCTAAAGTTACCTGACATTTGTCTCTAAGGTGAGGGAAAACCCCGGAAAGAACCTCACTTAGGTCACTTGTCCCGACCAGGAATTGAACCCGGGCCCGCTGCGTGAGAGGATCGACTTCTCGAAAGTTTATACCATGTAATCTAAACAATAATTGAAAACATTTTATTAACTACTAAAGGAAAGTTCATTCACCTATAAACAAAAAGACCCCATTCTTTGAAAATGCAAGCTATGCCATGTGTTTATATTATTTTTATATGACCACGTGACACTCGGCATGTCCATAGATTGGCCTTTCCTAGTCCTCACCAACTCCTCGCATTTCCGGAATGCTACAGAGCTGCGTGAAAGGTCATGGGCACCGATCGGCCGCAAATATCATCCATAGGCGTCCATCAGATTAAGGAAATGCCTTTCATAGTACAGTATTTATTCTGTACAGTCATAGTGGTTTGTAATGACTTAGGTTATCTAGAAACTAATTAGTTTGTTTATCTGATCAATAATACGTCGTGGTGAATACAATAGCTAGCCTATATGGAAAAAAAATCACTTTTAACATTTTCACTGCTACTGACCTATAAATTCGTCACTTTAAAAGCATTATAAAAGCGGATGTAGGCTATAAGATTTATATCTTAATGGCATACGTAAAATACGAGGATTTTTATTTTACGATTGTTTCCATAGAGACCAACTATTCTATAAAAATGTTCCCCTTTGAATTTAAACTTAGATCCCACTAATGATTTCATTTGATTGGAAAGGTGAAGTCAGACTGATAATTTCAATGCCATAGCCGGGATTTGAACCAGGATCTTTGATTCTCAGTGCCGCTGCTCTAACCTGAGCTACCATGGCAACATGCCGGTACAACATTACATTCTCCAACTCACATAGTGGTTAGAGCAGCTGCACGGAGAGCCGAAGATCCTGGTTTCAAATCCCGGCTATGGCATTGAATTTTTCAGTCTGACTTCACCTTTCCATCTTAGCCTACACACGGCCAGTGTGTAAGAATTATCATTCCATTTCACTTCATTGCTTATACCAGTGGTCTTCAACCCGCGGCCCATGATTTAATTTTTGGGAGCCCGCAAACAAATATTAATTTTAACTACAATGCTAATATTGACAATTTAGTGACACAGAAACACTATCAGGTCTCACGTTAAATTCAAGAATGTTTCTGTGTTTTGTGTATATTCATTAACACTGCAAAGTGGAAGACAAAAAATATAAAACACACATGTATAACGTTAATTGTTAAGCAATCATTTCGTCATTGTAATATAATTTATATATTTGAGCTATGCAAGTATCAGATTATTAATAACACTGCCCAACAAAGAAACATTTTTTAAATGTTTCCTTTACTTCATGAGTCAATTCTTACTAATTTTGGGTTGAGAAAAACGAATATGACAAAGAAAATCTTTTATTAGCTCTAGTTCCTGAGATAAACAATAGGTGAAAGTTTTTAATTTTTAAGGATTAAGAGAAAAGGGTAAATTTAACATTTATAAATATTAATTACATAATGTGCTAACAACATTAAAAGTGTGACCATTCTTTTATTAATGACAGTTAACATCCTAAATTGATTAAATAAAACCTACCATGCCGTTGGATCTACAGAGAATCAATTGGTTGCTTCAGGCCAAACAGAGATGCCTTCCTTGACTTTTGCATCATTTAGTCCAGAAAATTTCTCTCTCAAATATTTAAAAGCCTGGCCTTCTTGGTTCATGCCTTTGACAAAATTCTTTATCAAACCCAGCTTGATATGTAGAGGTGGAAGAAAAACATCTTTTGGATCCACAAGAGGCTCGAATGAGATCACTCAACTCCGATTGGCTCAATCTGTGCGGTTGATAATCTTTCACATGAAAATCAGGATCATGGGGTGTTGAAGGCTTGTTGAGTTCTTCTTCCACACTGCCTTCATTTTCTACTTCCAACTCATAATTTTGGGGTGGAATAGGAACTAGTAAACTGTCTGAATGTGGAATAGGTGAAATAGCAGATGGAAGATACGGGTATTGAACTGTTGCCTTTTTTTCATTGACAATCCTGCCTTTATAGGTGGAGTCAAGCTATTTTTGAGCCCGAAACATTTTCATTGTTGGGCAGTGTAATCAATAAATCAATGCTAGTCTTTCACCAAAAAGAAAATGACCCTTTAGCTATCATCAGGCCGTCATTATCATCTTCATCCCATCCTCGCCTTCTTTAGAGTGAGTGTGGGTGTGAATGGTGTGTCTCGTCTTATGTGTTCGTGTTGTCTCGGAGGTGGCCCCGGCATTTGTACACATTTCTCAGTTTAGTATGGAATGGGCGCATTTCGCACGTATTTCGTGTTTATGTAGACACTTCGCACAATCGAAAAAAATTCGCGTTATTTCGTGGATTCAGTTTGCTTAATATTGGTATTTTACGCATGTACAATGCTAAATATAGCTAAAAAAAAAGCTGCTTTGTAAAATTTCGTCTTATCGCTGTTACCAAAAAATACGGTCCCTAATCATTTCAACTAAAACAGACTAGCCTATTTTATTCAGCGAATCAAAAGAGAGCATTTTAGCTTAGGCTTGTGATTAGACGAATAGATTGAAGTGGTATTCATGTGACCAAAAACTTAGTGCTCACTTTTTTTGGTTGGCCTACGCATCTAAATCAAACTATCTTGACTTACAACCCTTTGCAACCCTATTATTCATTTGACATACAACTTATTGCATTAGTAACGATAGTTCTAATTTTTTTCCACACAGAATAGTTACTACTCTACAATTGTAGGACAAACAGCTTTTGCTGTCACCATGACAACTAGGCGGGAGGCATATGGTTGCTTATTATGTATGGAAGAAAATATTCCTCATAAGGCAGTGGACTCCGAAATCTGATGCCGCGTTTTCGGCATATATACATGTTTGATATCCCCTAAATTAAAAAACGATTTTTTCAGAAATGTCTTTGTGTGCGTGTCTGTGATTAGTAGACTATAGCTCGAGAATGAAAAATAATTTTTAAATGTTATATTTGAGCTAGATATCTAGATACAGATATGGGTTTGCATTTGATTAGTTTAGAAACTACGTCAGGACATGTCTAGCAGTTTGAAGATTTCAACAGTTTGTTTGACGGGTATTATGATATAATCACTCTACAACTGATCAAATTCTATGTTCCGGTTAATAAATTCAGAGTGAAAGTATTCTGTCACTCAGAGTGACGGGTGTGTAGGAACTGAAACAATCGTAGGAGTGAAGTCAAGTGTCAGGGTTATTTCACGCGAGGAAAAAGCAGGATTCGAACCAGGAACTTCTGCCTCTGGTTCATTTCCATATTTAACTCACAGGGTTGAAATCCAAGACCATATCTCGTAGATTAATGACGCCAGTATTTAAAAAAATCTCATTAAATGAGATTTACGTTAATTTGCCTACCATGTGAGGAGATAATTGCATGGCATATTAAAACATTTGTCACACATGACGTAATTGTAATTTTTTGCCACGTCTGTCGAGTTTATGAATAGAGACCAAACTATATTATCGTAAATTATAGCTTAACTAAGACCAAACAATGGGTGTTTGCATGGTCAAGTCTTAGTGAATGCTTATTATAAATCTGAAGGCTCGGTTTGATCCTCGATACCTGCTCGGATATTTTTTATGTAGTGACGTTTGGAACTGGATTCACTCACCCTCTTGAACACAAGTAAATTTCTACTGGATGAAGAAGTAGCCTACCGTATCGAGTCAAAAATTCCACCAATAATGTTTTAAAATTCTTCAGACCAATGACAAGGTAGAAAACACACATGCATTACTGACTTTAATCAAATATAAGTATGCTGAACACATGCAACATTACTGCCATCTTTCAATTAACTCAGTAATTGGGGGGGGGGGATTTAGACAAATAGTAGAGAATGAACTGAAAATAAAGAAAAAGCTATGCATTATATATATTTTTTCAATATATATTTTAAAAGAAATCTTAGGCTATTTAGCTTACGTCATGTACAAATAGGCTATTTCAAATAAAATTCTTGGCTTAATTTCTAAAATTAGACAACAAAGCAATGGAATTTTAAATTAAAATTAGATACTCAAAGTGTATTTCACTAAAACCAAACAATTAATGATTTATTTAAAAGCAATGAAAGAATGCCCCATACAACTGTAATATATTTTATTGATATATGCTTGATATATATATATATATATATATATATATATATATATATATATATATATACAGTAGAGCCTCGATTATCCGAAGTAATGTGGACCGAGGGTACCTCGGATAAGCGAAAACTCGGATAACAAGGACTCTGTCAAAAATTGAGAGGGAAACGTTTGGTAAACTGGTGAAATGAATGAAAACGTGGTCGAAGATGTGAAAAAAGGCTTCTACTGTATTATCAAATGAAAAACCAACGTAAAAATAAAATTAAAATACAAATACAAAATAGTAAAAAGACATACGGTTTAACTCATCTATCGCAAACCGAACTTCCGAACTTTTTTTTTTACTACCTCGGTTAACCCGGAACTCGGTTAGTCGGGGCTCGGATAACCGAGGCTCTACTGTATTTCAATTCACGGTCCCAAGAAATTCCTCGAGGGCTTCGTGCTGTTCTAAAATAATACGCTTATACTGAGTGATGATAGCAGAATTCCTACAGTCTTTGTGCAACTCGCCATTTGGGTGGGATTCCTGAAGAAGCCATTGTGAAGAGCCTGGCTCCTGCTCCCCTGGTATCGATAATTTAACTAACTTTATGACCGCGGTTAAGACTTTTTTATACATAGGTACGAGTGGTGGTAAAAGTAGGTCAGCAGCCACAAGTGGAAGGTGCTGGACCTTTCCACAGTGATGTCGGGTCACTGGCACCCTCCAGCAAGCAGGGGTGCGTGGGAAGAAATTCAAAGAACCGAAAGGTAATGCGATGTGACGAAAACGCTACTATACACGGATATACGTAGATATTTGACCTACTTTCAGTTCAAGCTGGCTCCATCTACATCCTTGAGAGAAACGAAGAATGCATTTCTAGAGGACTCACTGCACATGCTCGAAATATTGCGCAACAAATCGAATGGGGGCCGTTGTGAAATCCTACAAAATCGTAGCACGTAAAAAAATGAGAAATCGGGATGTGTGGGTCATTTATCTGCTTTCAGCAGGACCGATTCCCCTACTACAATATCGGAGAAAAATACAGATATGTTAATTCTTACAATTTTGTAGTTTGGAAGCACAGTTTACACTAAATTTTGCGAAGGTGTATGTCATGTACAGACCTGTGATTTTAAGGCAAATGCCTATTCTGTTCCTTATGAAATAACATGAAAATTTTTAAATATGCGAACTTTTCATGATAAATTACTTACATTTATAAAGTTTTAAAGTGCCCTAAAATGCCTATTTGGCCCTTTAGAGCCCATTTTACTATTTTAGTGCCTAAAATGCCTATTTTGTACATTTCAAATAAAATACAACTTCTGTAATTTTTTACAATCTTATAATGGACATCCCTCAATGAAAAGCAGAACAGCAGAGGTGGGGTTTTCACAGAAATTTGATTATTCCAAAGAATTGTTGCTAAAGGAATACTGGCTGTCGGGGGAGGGGGAGGATTAAGGGGGAAGGACTACTGTCTCAAGTCACCAGTGAAAACATCTGTTTAAATGAATACAGTTCGTGATGCCTAATTTTGCAGTTAATTCTGTTAAGAATAGGTATACCACGTTTCTTGCAGTAAAAAAAAAAGACCATGTTAAAGTTTAAGTGTAGGCCTATATTGTAATATTTTAAAGTCTATTTTCTATCTATTTACACATTTTTAAAGCATTTTTAAGTGCCTATTTTCTCTTTTAAAAGCCTATTTACTTGTTTTAAAAGGCTATTTTAGGTGCCTAAAAGTAACTTTTTAAGAGCTTAAAATCCCAGGTCTACTCATGTATTAGAATTTTAAGAGAAAATGAAGAAAATACAAAGGCTTACGTGAACCTACATGAGAAAATAATGTCTTACGTAATGGCAACACACAATTCCTAAGCAATCTAAGGAATATTATATATTTCGTCGAACCCTTGAGGTTCATTGCCGCGCTCACCTGAGCCCACGATTCAACCCTATTCTGTGCTAACTCCCTCCAACCGTCCCTCACAAGTCCTACTTGCCTTAAATCTATCGTAATATTGTCTTCCCACCTAATATTGTCCCTATCATAATATTATGTGTCACTGGGGATGACCACAAGTTGGTTGAAATATATTTGATTAAAAAAACTTTAATATTGACAAGGCTGAATTACTGCATTTTTTAATTTTTACAAACTTTTACTGGAATTATGGATTCAAAACCTTAGGTGTTTCTAACAAAATGTGTTGAAATTTTATTATTAGGAGAATAACTATAAAAATAAGTGATTACTATAAAAATACAATTATAATGGATATTTTGTCAGTGATCATTTTGTAATACGTCCTATTATTTCCAAACCTGAATGAGCATTTTCCTTTTACCAAACTGTCACACAATATGTCTACAAAATGTTGCTACTTATAGCCTATGGAAAATGTATAAACGGCATGCAAACATATTATTACTATTACATAATTTTCGTATGTTGTACTGGTAATTTCTTTGTTTTTCATGAAAACCGAATTCAGTTTTTAAACAAAGATATGTAAACGTCTCTAAAATCCGTCTGTAAGGGACTCTTGGTAAAGCCAAATGTAACGTTAAATGCCAAGAAAATGTTACACCTGTTTGTAGTCGATCACTTATTAAAAACGCTTATACGAGGGAGAATGAAAAGAAAACAGCAATTAATTTTTTTTCCACTATTTTTCTGCAGGAAGAAGGTTTGCTTGTACATTATTTTTCTACACAGTCCCCTCCCAGTTCAATGCACTTATGCCATCAGATAGGAAGTGCTTCGATACCGCAAAAAAATCATTCTGGTTGACACTGTAGGCACTCATACACCGCCGATTGGATGTCTTCATCAGACTTGAACTTCTGCCCTCCAAGGAGCTCCTTTAATGGACTAAAGATGTGGAAGTCTGATGATGCCAAACCTGGCAAGTAGGGCAGATGTGGGAGGCACTTGAAGCATATGCCGTCGATGGTTTTCATGGCTGCACGAGCAGCATGAGGATGGGCGTTATCCTGTTGAAGCAAAACACCTGCTCTCAGCAACCCCTTTCGCTTTGTCATCATCAGATTTCCAAATCTGTGGTCCGTTAAAGGATGCCCTTGGAGGGCAGAAGTTCAAATCTGATTAAGACGTCCAATGGATGGTGCAGGAGTGGCTGCAGTGTCATCCAAAATAATTTTTCTCGTGTGGTATCGAAGCTCTTCCCATCCAATGGTGTAAGTGCATTGAACTGGGAGGGGACTATGTAAAAAAGTAATGTAGAAGCAAACATTCTTCCTGTAGTAAAATAATGGGGAAAAATTAATTGCTGTTTTCATTTGATTCTCCCTCGTAATGTTACATGTAACAAAAATGTTATGTAGGGGATTTTTTTTTCCTAAAACCATACGTCACAAAAATATTACATCATTATGTAGGGAGTCACTTGTTAAAATCAGATGTAATGTTCATACAACAAACATGTTGTGTCTTTATGTTTGGTACATTAGTCCCCAAGTTCGACAAACAGGGTCTAGAAATGGCGTGAAGAAACTCAGGAAGCAATACGGATGAACACGCATGAACGTGTCCATCCCTACAGGGAGCACCTAGATTTAGACAGTAGGCCTACTCTCAAAAGTTGCTTCTCCGATAAAGCCTTCCCATTTTTTTTAATACTTAAATGGTATACATAAATGGTTTTGCAGAATAATTAGGGACCATTTGAATACCAAGAGACTGATTTATGTAACAATATGGGATGAACTTAAATTCTTCATTGGAATTGACAAAAAATTCAAGAATAGTGTCTCTGGCACCTACCGTAAGCCTTTATCACTCGGAGGCTATATTCTGTTCAGTATTAAAATAGTGTTCAGTGTATCATGCTAAGTATACATATTCTTTACCTGTTTTCGATGAGAGAATTGCTGGTCTTCTGGTGTTCAGTGGCCTCGGTTTGCACCAAGACCGCTCTTCACCTCTAAAAAGAGGCCCCCTATCTGTGCTCCTTTCTAAGTACTACTTTCGTTAATACCTTGAGGTGTCCAGCAGTATTAGGAATAGAGCATACACAGTTCACACTTCAAAATTCCATGCCAAAGCACAGAATTATGAAGTGAAAGTCTGAGTTATACTGTTGTCTTCCTCAGCTTGTTCTTGATATAGAAAAGTTTTATTCTTGATTTCACAGACACTAAATAAAAACACAAACACTATCTTCTAGTCTTCTTGTTTCTTGATATAGGAAAGTTTGTACACACGTCACTATTATACACCGATAACACCGAAAAAGTAGAACTCGACATCAATGTTGGGTACTCCATGATGGCTTCGACAATATCTGCAATCAGAGAAAACATATTTTGTATATACCAACTGTATATTCAAAGCAAAAGAGATAAAGCGGTGAATATTAGATAACCAGTAAACCAATGTGAAAATTTCGCACATTCAAACTCTTCCCAGAAATAATAATTTAGTATTTTGTTGGATTGTTGAAATTAAGTAGCCTACCTAACGAAATGTGTACAGAAAATAGCAAATGATTTTTAATATAAACATACATAATTTCCATTATCAAGCCAAAAGCGTTGAATAAGATGTCAGGGGATAGAACTATTTACCGACTTCTAACATAGCATACTAACTACCCGTTACTTAATTCCTGCCTTGACGTAGGGCTGACAATTGAAAATGCGCTCCCTCTAATAGCCTACTGTCTCTCATTCTGTAGGCCATCTTAGGCGAAGCGAGAAAATGATACTGTCCATGTCCATGGTAGAGAAAGTTATAGCCTATGAGTGCTTCACATAATGTTTTTTTTAACTTAAAACTGACTATTTTATATAACAATGGATCCAGTGGGAATAGGATTAATTTTGTCAGTGGTATTTTTCTATTCCCTGTGTGTACAAATCGTGTTATACGTTCATGTGGTAGGCCTAATTTGTGTGGTGATGTCAAATTCATTTCAGTTCTAATTGCTGTAGCCACCACAGACTTAATAGTATATTGCGATACTAGTTCCGAGGAAAGATTTCCAAGATCCATTATGCGCTTACGGAACGAGTATTGCATGTATTTTTTGCACGATAATTATTTATATCAATTTATTTAAATTAATTGAGATATTAGCTGAAAATATTATATATATATATACACTATTGAAGATGGATGTTATATTTCAGAAAGTGATTCGCATGTGTTGGTTGTTATGGGGACCGAATATTTGTCCTGTTAAAGTCGCCTTGGTTTCGGCTTTCGATAAAGGCTTGTATTATGATTGATTTACTTACGGCACGTGTGCTTTTTGTCATTTTTACAGCACTGAGATTTATTTTGTTTTCAAATCGTGTGGGAATGTCAACTTACCTTTCAAATAATTCTGTACTGTGACTAATTACAACTAAGTTCATATTCCTCTTGTACTGTGCGAATTAATCATTGAATTTGTTCTTAATTTATTAAGGAAAAATGTTAGGCCGGCATTACACTGTAGAATGTATACTCCATTATTATGAGTCCGATTTCACATCCCACACCATCATTAATCTCTATTTTTTCTCCTCGTTTTATCAGATAAAATTGCATCCTTGCGATACGAGGAAGGATATTATAAAATAAACGATCGTGATTGGTCAGTATCCGAGGAATTGCTAAACGTTATTGGTCAATATCAAACACGCGGCGTATGAGTTGAACAGTTATTAAAATGTTAATCTCTTCTCTTATATCTATATAAGCACCTTTGTCTCCTGGCTGACTGACAGAGAATCAACGTAGAGCCCTGAACTAGAATAGACAGAGACTTGGAATTTTGACAGTACCTTCGTTTCATGATGCAAGTGACCACTAAGAGAGGATTTGGCAAAATTTAGATTCTTAATGCCAAAAATCAATTGTTTTCGAGAAGACGAAATACCTTCCATAAGAAACACACGAGCAATTCGATTTTTGTGGAAAACTGCCTTAATCGGTTGCTATCTTTGTCCATTTGTTTAAGATTCGCAGAGATCTGATTTACACAGAAGGGGATCGCCTAAATGGGAAAACATTGAATAATTTGGATGAAACTCACTATGCAGGGTCTTTGAACTAGGGAACTCGAATCTGATCTCTTTTTTCTCCGGGCATCGCACTTTATTCGTGAAATGTATATTGAAACCGCGATTTTAGTTTTTTAATTATCAATCGTTGTAATAAAATTGTTTTGCATGATTTGGACAAGGTTCGTGAATCTATTGTTCATTTTAACCTTTTCATTTTGAATTTGTATGCCCATATTGGCAGCATAAGTTTCGTTTTATTAAGTGCCAGTATGGTACTTTATGAGATTGTGTGGGGGACGAAAAAATGTCTGTCCGTCTGTCTGTCTGTCTGTCTGTCCGTCCGTCTGTCCGTGCGTCTGTACGCACCATAACTCAAGTACGCTTTTTCGGATTTTCATGAAACTTGGTATAAACATTCATAATGTCGATGGGAAGAACCCTATTGATATTGAACCAAATCGGTTCTTCGGTACCGGAGTAATGCCCAATTTAGTGCCTATTTTAATAGATTATACGCTGCAACGGATTTCCATGAAACTTGGTATACCCACTTATGACGTCCATGAGAAGTGCCCTATTGAATTTGAACCTAATCTGTTGACCGGTACCGGAGTAAAACCCAATTTAGTGTATATTTTAAAGACGCGGTAACTCAAATACGCTTTACCGGATTTTTATGAAACTTGGTATACACATTTACAATGTCCATGGGAAGACGTCTATTCATCTAATATATAAAGTCGAATGTGTGTTTGTGGGTATGTTTGTTCCTTATACAAATCTACATTTCTTTACCAATTTACACGGAATTTTGCACACATACCCAGTTAAGTCCGGAAAGTATAGTGGTCAACATTAAAATTGAAACAAATCAGTCCTTCCCTTGAAAATTATATAATTTCTGTGAATATTCTACTGAAAAAAAGAATGTTGTTCAGTTCACATGGCAACAGTGAATTGTTTACTGTGATTACATAGGGCCTTGGCAACTATACGGTATAGCCTAATGCTGGACTTTAACGATTTATGATTCCATCGATGTAATATATTGGCGAAAATAATTACTGAAAATGAAATCCACGAAAATAAAGCACAGTGTGATGTAGTCACATAACTTTCTCTACCCTCGACATAAGAAATATTTACTCACTTTACATTTTGATGTAGAATAAGAGGTCGTATTACAGGGACAACTTAAGTGTGTGAGTATGCTATATCAGAAGTCTGTAAATAATCCTTTCCGCTGATACGTTATCCATAGGCTTTGTATTAGTTGAGATTTATCATAGGTCCTAAGCATGGGATGGCACATTTTGAGCCCTATGCTCGCAGTTTATTATGACCCGGGTTTTAGGGGAGGAAAGTATGAAAGTGATACTGCATTTCTCTTTTATTTCAGCCCCTAAACAGTTGTAAGATGAGAATGAGAAATAAAATTTTCCGTCAAGCCAAATACAATTTTATGAAATTTATGTTTCTTCTTATTTCAACCCCACCCAGGCATGATGTGTAGAAGCAACGGAATGCAGCATTCGACATCCTCTATGAGCCATAAAAAGCTATATCTAGCGTTTTCTGATGGAATAGTTTGAGTATGATAAATCTTTTTCTTCATTTCAAGTTCTACATACATATTATATAAGGACCTAGAGTTTCAAAATCGAAAGTCCTCCATAAATTAATTTCAAATTAAAAAATACAAAGCCCGGGCGACGCCGGGCCTTTTCAGCTAGTCTAATATATAAAGTCGAATGTGTGTTTGTGGGTATGTATGTTTGTTCCTTATACAAATCCACATTTCTTTACCAATTTACACGAATTTACACCAATTTGCACACATACCCAGTTAAGCCCGGAAAGTATAGCGGTCAACATTAAAATTCAAACAAAATACTCCTTCCCTTGAAAATTATATAATTTCTGAGAATTTTATACTGAAAAAAATGAATTGCTGTTTAGTTCACATGGCAACAGTGAATTGTTTACTGTGATTACATAGGGCCTTGGCAAGTATATAGCCTAATGCTGGACTTTAACGAATTATGATTCCATCGATGTAATATATTGGCGAAAATAATTACTGAAAATGAAATCCACGAAAATAAAGCGCAGTGTGATGTAGTCACATAACTTTCTCTACCCTCGACATAAGAAATATTTACTCACTTCACATTTTGATGTAGAATAAGAGGGACAACTTAAGTGGGTGAGTATGATATATCAAAAGTCTGTAAATAATCCTTTCCGCTGATAAGTTATCCATTCCTGTAGGCTTTGTATTAGTTGAGAAATAGGGATGTTTATCATAGGCCCTAAGAATGGGATGGAACATTTTCAGTCCTATGCTCGCAGTATATTATGTCCCGGGTCCTAGGGGAGGAAAGTATGAAAGTGATACTGCATTTCTCTTTTATTTCAGCTCCGAAACGATTGTATAGTAACATGAGAATGAGAAATAAAATTTTCCGTCAAGTCAGTACAATCTTATGTAATTTGTGTTTCTTCTTATTTCAACCCCTCCCAAGCATGATGTGTAGAAGCAACGGAATGCAGCATTCCACATCCTCTATGAGCTATAAAAAGCTATATCCAGCGTTTTCTGATGGAATAGTTTGAGTGTGATAAATCTTTTTCTTCATTTCAAGTTCTACATACATAAAGTCCTTCATAAGTTAATTTCAAATTAAAAAATACAAAGCCCGGGCGACGCCGGGCCTTTTCAGCTAGTAATGGATAAAATCGGTTGATCTGTTTCGGAGTAATGCTCAATTTAGTGCCTATTTTATGGCAATATACGTATTCGAAAGAATTTATTTAAAAAATGAAAATCAGTTATCTTGACAACATAGCCTATTGTTTTACTGTGATCTTATAAGGCCTTGGAAATTAAAATACAGGTAGCTATAACAAAAAACACTATTGTTTTACATGCGCTTATCCAACTAGACCGTTAAAATGACCCAGGTGGCCGAGATGGTAGACCTTTCTTCTTCCGTAAGCCCTGCTTAATGAATAAATCTGGAGCTTAACTTGGAAATCAATTAAAAAAAAAACATATTCTGCATATCATAATTGCAGTCATAACTGATTAAACAAAAACATACTGGACTTTTTACATCAGTTTACCTGATTTTATTATTTATATTTTTATGTAATGAAGAATAAAATTATGGCATTCACGCAATTTTAGTAAAATCGATGTCAGCATTAATAACTATGTTTTAATTAATTTTCTGTTAAATAAATGATTTGAACAAAACATCCTCCTGTTGAGTAATTGATGGCGGGCGAAACCGCTCGAACCTGCTAGTAGATTTACATAAGCAATTATCAAGTAAAACCATCAGCGGGCTTTAAATTTAAAATAAATGGGGAAAATTTCAGTAGACAGTTTCAGTTTGCACGAATGACGGTCATAACTTGGCAATAAAATTCCTCACATTTTACTGTAAAACAATACTGTATTCACCTTATATCTCTCATTTTGTAAACTTTTAAGTGACACATTTATACGTCAGTAGCAGTGAAAAGGTTAATTTTCTATACCAGTAGGCAGTAATTGAGATGTGGTGTTGGAGTAAGATTCGGTGACCGGACACATTATGAAGAAGTTTTAAGAAGAGTAGATGAGAAGAGATATATTTTGGAAGTTGTAGGAACATTAAATCTGCTGGAATTAAGTTTTATTAATATCTTTTGTCCAGGAATAACAATGGCTTAACTTATCTTTAATAAATAAATCTGAAAATTTATATTTATGTTCATAACTCATAGATGAAGTTACACAATATCTTCTTAATAAAGCATCAAACTGTTTAATCAATACTATCAAAATTAGTGGTCCTAAATGTTTTTTTAATTTTTGTAATCGATTTGCGAGTTAAGCTCCAGATCGGTTCGTGTTCATAACTTGGCAATAAAATTGCTCACATTTTACTGTAAAACAAAACAATTTTTTTCCAATATTGACTAAAATATGTGGCGCAGGGATAGTTAATTCCATTACTAAAATTTTCTGCCGAATATAATCAAAGTAAAAATAAGGGCATAAGGTTAACTTGGTAGAAGAAGGATCTTCAGATGCGGCTTGACATCAAGAAGAAAGGAAGGTATAGAGAGTTAAGAGATGCAAAAGGAGATCGAATTGAAAATTATAATTTCACATGGGGGAATGGGAATCTAATATAACACTTGAGCTCGTGTTTCCGTGTAGCTCCAACGCCATCTATTAACAAGACACTATTCAATTGTAAAATTAATTCAAGGTGGCCTTGCTCGGTTTGCATAGCAACTGGGAGAAAAAGAGTATCGTAGAAATAATTTTTTTTGCAAGATAACACATCCAATGTGTCGATCGCTTCCAGTTCGTTAATCCGCTCTACATGATTCATTTGCCATAACACTAAAACATGCAGATATCTGATGTTTTTACATAGGTGAACAGAAGAGGATAATGAATGCATGCCTAAATGGGAAAACATTGAATGATTTGGAGGAAACTCACTATGCGGAGGTTTTCTAGGGTAGGGAAAAAATATAAGGCCGTTTTTCACCCAGGGAGGTGCATTTTAATCGTAAAATGCATCTCTAAAACTTTAGCTTTTTAATTAATCGTTTTAATTGTTTATGCATGATTTGGTTAAATTCCATGAATCTGTGGTTCGCTTTAATCGTTTCATTTCGAACCTGTATGCCCATTTGGCAGCACAAGATTAGTTTTATTAGTTTAATTGCTTAATAAAACAATATCATTTAGTATAAAATATTAATTCGTACAATTTATGTTAAAGGATGTCAGTATTAATAAATATGTTTTAATTATTCCTTTTAATAAATGATTTATATAAAACATCTAGCAGCTGAGTAGGCTACATAATCGCGGGCGAAGCCCGCATGCACCTGCTGGTGGTAATATATTAGAAAGAATTTATCAAATGCTAATTAGCTCTCACGACAACATATTGTTTTAGAGTGTTTATATACGGCTTTGGAAGTGGCAATGCATTTAGCTTTGGCAAATAACACTACCCACATATTCCTTCACATATGCTTATCAAACTGGACCTTTGTTCTTCCGTAAGGCCTGCTTAATGAATCGATCTGGAGCTTAACTCGGAAATCGATAACAAAAATAACCACATTTTCTGCATATCATAATTGCAACTATCACTGATTAAACTAAAGCATTCTGGCACTTTGTTACATCAGTTTACCTGATTTTATATTATTAAATTTTTACTTACCATTACAGAATTTCTGTACCTCTGTGTCATTCCCTGCTTAACTTTTTTTTACTTTGCTTTCTAATACCGTCTTTCGAATGTGACACATATTTCATACTTTGAATATCATTCCAAATAATATTTTGGGTTCAGGGGGACTAAATAAAACCCGTTGGGTAATCTAAAAACAACTACTTGGGGCAATCTCTTTGGCTGATATCATGATATTATTAGGGAGGTACATTAACATTAATAACATAATCCAGCGGGTTCCCTAACTTTTTTTGTCCTGGGACCCATCTTCATCTAGAATTTTTTTTCGCGACCCACTACTACATAACAATAACCAATATAGGCTATGTAAAATACAGCACATGTTTTTCGTATGCCTTTCAATAGTTTTATTGTATTCAAATGCCCTGCTGAGCAATAAAAGTTTCCTTCAGCTATGGAAGTTTTGTTTGGATTCTTTAAATTAAACACTCTTTCCTTATATTGAAAACAAGTTTAATTTTTCCCGCCCTTTTCGCGACCCACCGAAATTGCTCGCCTGCTCCTCCCGAAATTGAACCACTGGTGGGTCGCGACCCACAGTTTGGGAACCACTGGCATAATCATAGGCGTAACCAGGCCGACCATATGGGGGGGGTTATAACATCCGAGAGAGGGGGGTCCGGGGGTCCTCCCCCGGAAAATTTAAAAAATTTAGATGCAAAATAACGAATTTTTCGCTTCCGGGGGTCTTCCCCGGGAAAATTTTAAAAATTAAGACGCAAAATAACGAGTTTTTCGCTTCCGGGGGTCTTCCCCGGAAAATTTAAAAAATTAAGACGCAAAATAACGAGTTTTAAGCTTCCCACGCTTTATACTTGTATTAAGTAATTTAAGGCAGACTTAAAAAAATTATACAATATTCCTTTTTTTAATCAATGGGGGGGGGGTTCAAACCCCCAAACCCCCCCCCCCTCGGTACGCCTATGGGCATAATCGGTTACTGAGATCGTATAATTCTTTCATTAGGATTTGTTCTGGTTTCTATCACACGTCCCTAACCAATTTCTGGTCCAAATCACATAAGAAACAACCAACCATATTTTTTCATGATTATTTACGTAACATTGACAACACTACATAATATTATTAAATTATTATTTTTGTCTGGCTCTTAAAAATATTTGTTGCTAAGCTATATTTCTGATCATATCTAGCAGCCCTTGCCACTGATATTAGTTGTTTGGGCTATGTATGTAACTTATATAAGAATATTTTAACAGGATAACGATTTATTAATGACGTAGCCGGGGGACGTCATCATGATTGGGGGCCACAGTCTGTTTACTACAACCAGTCTTGTCCTTCCCATTAATGTCAGGGTCACCGTTGTTTATTTTTATAACAATACCGACAAGCTTCTCCACTAAAAATAGCCGACCTATAGTATTTCTTGGAGGCTTATTGAATTAAACAGGCAGACTGGAGAGGGGTAATTCGCTCTCGCTTCATCATGTAGCGTTGCCGATGACGTCACAAAATGCAAGGCAGGACGGTCATTTACCTCCCGTCCTTTAAGTCGCGGAGCGCGCAGAACTAGGTCACGATTTGCCTCGATGACGTCACGGGTTGTTGTTGTTATAGAGCCACCGAAGTATGAAGCTATCAAAACTACTGGCAATGTCTGTTTGCAAGGGAGGTCGTTGCCCTTCTTTCCGCTTAGCAGCGCGACTTGATGGCCCGCGGATGTGGGTCAGGATTTGCCATTGAACCACGCGTGACGTCATGAGGCCAATGAACTTTTCTTCTCTCTCTTGCCTTCTTCGTTGTTGTGGAAGCGACTTCTCCATTGGTTCTGACGTAACTATGACCTAGCAACACCATCATACAAAGTTCGACAAACTCTTCAACTCTCGCTCTTGTTTCTGCTACCTTCTTCTTCTTCCCTATTTTTTTGGGTTTGTTATATTGTTGTTTTATTACATATTAGAACTGCCAAGAGATGCTGTAAGAGAAATTATCTCCCCCAGTGCCACAGAATTAGCGCACTAGAACATAGGTTAATGTCCTCTTGCAGATTTTAGCCTAGTTTCCGGGGTTCAAAATATCTTTTCTACCCATACACGAACCCTGCGATATCGACAAACAGTGATTCAGAATGTAATCATCAGGGCCCGGATTTTGATGGAATGTCATCTTTTAATTGTTACATCATGGACGTTGCCCACTAGTGCAGATATTCTGAGCATGACTCCTAGATTATAAAATAGGGTATTTTTTGGGTAATTTTTTGGTCATTTTCCCCAGCTTTTAATTTTTGGTCATTTTCTTTAAATTTAATGTCATTACTTGGTCACTTTTTGGTTTTTTCCATTTCATATTTTTAGATAATCTTTTAAATTTAAAGCCATTATTTTCTCATTTTGTGTTCTTCCTTTAGGCCTAAATAGAGTTTTTGTGCATTTACTTACATTGAATATCATTGGAACTCAAAACAAGCATAAATAAATAAATCATGTTATAATTTTATTTTGGAATGAGAAAGACGATGTTTACTGTTTCCATTTAACCTATGTAATTAATTAATTACAAGCCTGTAATTGGGTAAACAACATAAATGTCGAATAGACACAAATCTGACGAATAAACTGGTATTTTAATGCAGATTTTTGGGTCATTTTTTTAGTTTTCGTGTCATGTTTTGTATTATTATAGTCATTTTATAGCTCATTTTTAAAGTATTTTAGGTCACCAAAATCCGTGCCCTGATTGTCATTAATGACAGCAATTCCTAGATAAATTATCTTTGTAGTGTTAGGCCTACCACTTGTTACAAGAAGAGGAGATTGCACGGAGAATTTCAAATTCATTGTTACCAAATATAACGAAAAATTTGAAATCAGATTCAATGTGCAGTAAGGAGGCTAAGTAAATAAAATAGCGCCCTGTTTACATTGTAAGGCTCTGGGATCATCACGGGGATTCTGAATGATAATTATGACGGTAGCGGAACTCAGTTGGATAACCCTGCTCTAAAATACAGTGTAATGTCCACTGTATTATGCAGTCCACAAGAGAACTTTCCTATCTAATAAACAGCGATTTTATTATTTTACATGCGTAATTCGGTAGACCTACTCTAATAAATAGTACTCTTTTATTGTAAATACGCAGCTAATATTTACAAATAGACTTGCCATTTTATCATAGGTAATCCCACGAGAGTTGACGAGCTTATCGATAGAATTTATCTGCGGCAACTCGTCAACTCGAGTTGAATTTATTAAGACTATTCCATGAATAAAATGAAACGGATTATATAAGTAATAATTACTTTCGTGCTTTGTTGTATAAAAACAAAACTAACAATTGTGAGATCACGGCGTAGGCCTACTGTGAATCAACAGCCATGAATCGATTCGAGTTACCGAGGTATAATACAGTGCTACCAATTGTGCATATAAGACATAGTTAACTTCATTCAGGTAAGTTAACAGCAGAACAGAATAAAAGCACACAATAACTGGCTTGCACCGAATCGAAATAGTGTTTTAACCAATGGACATTTATATTATTTCATTTTTCAAACAAGTTATGTTGTATTAAATAAAGTGTTTTCATTGCGCTCAATGGCAGCATGCATTGTGACGTATTAATCACCACACGTTGAAGCCTTACGTGTCCAGTAACGAGCTGACATTTTATCAGATAAAACTCGATCCTTGCGACCGAGGAAGCATATTATAAGATAAACGATCGTGACGATTGGACAATAACAAACACGCGTGGTATGAGTGGCATAGTCATCAAAATTCAATTGTCTTTGAAAATCTGGGGGTGTAGTTATCGCTGTCCAGTAATATCAATATTTTATCTAAGAGTAACTTTAATACTGTACTATTAACCCTAGAACGGGCTCTTACAACTTGCCTACAATTTGCGAAATCTTATAGCAATTTAATTGCCGATACCTTTCATGTCGTTGTTTAGCTTCAGTTTATTTGTGTTAGAGCAATCATAGCATCAACAGGTCAAGAGTTAGGCCTACAACAAGATTTTCTTGAAATTGCAGCGGTATAGGCCTACTTTATACATCCATATGAAGTTTGACCTAATCCGGCTCTAATCTAATCTAATCTGAAAGGAAATTGAAATCATATAATTTAGTCCAGTGGAAGAAAGCTTTGTCCAGTGATGACGTTTGTGAAGGAAGTGCAGGGAAGTCACTGTGTGTGACGACAGGCAAAGTAGATACGAGTCATGTGCAAGAGTAAGGCTAAAATGTAATATTAAATTACTGTATATGTAGTCATAAGCTCCTCGCCCCCAGGCAGTGGGTGCGCAAAACTTTAACTCCCTCCCCTCCACAATTAATATTTTCTTGATATTTCCCCATGCTAAATTTAGGTTTTCAGAAAGCAGAAGGATAAAATATTTGAAAAGAAGGACATTTCTAATAATATACTCTTTGATTTGTTGGTAACAATTACAACAGTTGAATAAGTAGATAGTCCTAAGCCTATGGTATTTGACAACTTACTACAATGGAAAGACCATAATACCTTGCTCTAACAACACCTGTAGGAATAAACAAGAAGGCAGGAAGTTCAATTAGTTGATTCTTACCCCAGCATAGGCTACCAGTGTTTTAGTGACAACTAAAGGAACTTCTAACAGAGAAGGAAGAATAACAAATGCTGAAAGTTGGTAGCTGGATAAGCGACATGGCAAAATGCAGCTTCTTAGAAAAAGGGCTCTATCTAAGGCACTAGCAGTCAGAATTTAAAAATCAATTATGAAATTCAAGAAAAAAGTATATTTAACAAGGTCGTTATAAAAATGCCATTTTTATCATTAAAGGGATAAGTGTATGAAGGAGGTATGTAACCAAAAGTTTTGAGATATTGGACCAGAATTTTTTCAATAAATTGCTTTTTTGTTAACCTCTTTTTTTTAATTCTTACTGAGGAATACCACTCCTATGAACGGAACATGTTTAATGAAAGGTGAATAAATGTGTAAATATTTGTTTAAAAAAATACAAACATTTTTGTAGGCTATATAGGGCCTACCTTCTAAATTGCATCTGCATTTTGAATTCTTCTGAAGTTTTGTAAGTTTAAATTCTGTAAATGTCTGATAACACTGTAGGCGGCAATTGTTAGGGCTTAGCCTAACTAAGGCCACTGTTTTGGCAGGTTTGATCTCCCTTTGAAATGTGCCAAATTGTTTTAAGAAGCTGTTGAGTGAATTAAGGAGATATGTTAACACTGTTGTTTGTAAGAGTGTCATGAAGGAGGTATGTGCTAATATGCCATGTTTCATACCTCCTTCTTCCACTGGAACTGTATTATGTTATGATCACATACCTCCTTCATGACTAGGGCCCGGATTTTTATGTGCTAAAAAACTTAAAAATATTTATTTTTTATGTGCTAAAAATGTTAAAAATATGTGCTAAAATTTAAAAAATATGTGCTAAAAGTAAAAAAAAAAATATATTTTTTTTTAATCTGAAAAAATGAAAGAAAAAAACACCAGAATGTTCGTAACTTACTAGAACAAATTATATTGAAAGTCGCCAACATCAGATGTAAAATGTTGACTGGAGTCGCAGTGCACAACAAATGTCATCTCCAGATTATGGATCACAAATCCTTACCTATTATCCGAGAATAATGCCTTATAATGAGAAAAGGAACATTCTACTTCACACGATGTTAACCTTGCATATTTCTAGAGGGGTATATCACTAACACACTCACACGATCAAGTTCACTTATGTTTTAGCCTTCCAAAACTTGAGCTACTTTGCAGAGGGTTTGGTAGCCACCATTTTTCTTAAACATACCTTTAAATTATGTTCTTAGAACTTCTATTTTCGAAACCGGAGATAGTGTTAAGTTGCCTTTCAACATATTGTATTTCTTTAACTGAATTACTCAATAAATCTACAGAAGTTTCTAGTTTTTTTATTGAGTGAATCAAAATTAACCGCTATGAAAGCCAAGTCACATTTTAAAGTAATATCACATATTAAATTCTGAATAATCTCAATTGCAGAGGCATCGTCTTTGTCCAGTTCACTTACTACAGATGCAAATGCTTAAAAATGATCTGCATAATACAACACGGCACTTGAGATTGGGTTCTGTTCTTCCCCGATAAGCAAGTGCAAGTGAATCACTCTCACCTCATTGCAAGTGCAGCATTTGTATTGAATTCTTTCGAGATACAAATTTTTGTTGTAAAATGTTAAAAGAGAATGAGGAAAAGTACTAAAATATTTATTTATGGAGAATATATAGAAAATATTTATTCCCATAACTTTTTTGTAAAAAAATATGTTTTATGTAAAATAAAATTTGGAATTTGCGGTTGTCGGACCTTGATATGAGCATCAGGGGGAAAAAAATTACATAAAAAATCCGGAAAAGTACTGTACTAAAATATGTATTTATGGAGAAAATATCGAAAATATTTATTTACATAACATTTTTTGTAAAATATGTGTTTTTATGTGAAATAAAATTTGGAATTTGCGTTTGTCGGACCTCGATTTGGATACTAAACTTTGTTTTAGGAATGTACGCATCAGAAAAAAAAAACATTTTTTTACATACAATGTACATTTTTTTACATATTACATACATAAGCCTTCTAGAGAGCAGCTGTAAAAAAAAAAACAGACCAACACATAATTATCTTTTTCGTCCATGACGATAATTCGATTTTTTAAAATGTCACATACCCCCTTCATCCACTTAACCCTTCAATTTTTGTTTGTTTTGATAATTGGGTGAACATATACCGTGACTTCACCAGGATCTTGAAAGTCTTTATGATGCTGTAAGAGCACCAGAATTGGCTCAGTGGAACAGGGATAATGCCCTGATATAATCCCCCTCAACAGACTGACAGATTACAAGAAGAAGAATGCAGTAAAATAGCCAGTGATGCAAGCGTACGTGAATCACTCCACGTGGCCTCAAGAGTCTGCTAACAACCTGCAATTTTATTCCTTGATGAAGCGCTTAAGTGAGCTTAGAGAATGTGTTAGAAATTTATAAGAAAGTTTATTCTGCAAGACGTTAACTACCTGTAATGCCGTTAGATTTATCCTCGCTCTAATGTAAATGCTTTTCTCATTACGGATTCTCCTTCTCCAGAAGACCTCGAACCAGATTTCTTTAGACATTGTAATTCTACAGAGTGAAAGATATGCAGATATTAACGGCTTATTTCTTCGGGAGGAAAAAAATTCAAATGCAGTCTGTCCTATAACATAAAAGCCTCTCAGTTCTTGGAGCTTCCCAGATAATACTTCCCCCCGCCACTTACCTGAGGAGATTACTGAACAATAGGCTACCATCATTAAAGGTCTAGAAGTAATTCTGATAGGTTTCTGTCTTTTCTGGAGATTGTTTGGTCCAGTATCGTGTACCATGTTGAATAGTTGCACCCGCTGTATTAGTGTATGGTAACTAAGGCCCGGATTCTTAGGTTTTAAACAATTTTGTTCCTAGTTAGCTAACTGTGATGTTTTAACTAATTATCCATTTCACTGTCATGGCAGTCACATAGTCCAATCTAATTCTTTCTTTCTTTATCGTAGTTTCACCTCTCCCTTTTAGGATTTAAGCGACCCAAGCCGCCCGGGCATTACAGGGCCGCGGCCTGTCGGGAGAGGGATTGTCTTTGGATTACATAGGCTAAATACTTTTTTGACCAGACAAGGAAATGGAGGGCCTCCCCGGATGAGTGATCAGCCCAATGCCGGGACCACCTCCGAGACAACACGAACATATAGGACGAAACACACCATTCACACACACACTCACACCAAAGAAGGCGAGGATGGGATCAAGAAGATAATTAGTCCAATCTAATAAAACCTAAAAATGGCTAAATAAGAAATTAGAAACTAAAAATTTCCTTTCAAGTAAAATATGATAAAATAACAATAATAATTATAAGAACTAATTTAATCATTATTGTTGTAGTAAAAAATTACTTTTTAAATATCTGCCTACATTTTGCATCTTGCTCATTGTTGCCAGTATATTATTTTGTAAGACAAAATACAGCATTGCGTTTTGTAATTTTGTCATTTTGTAACTTATTGTCCCGGTAAAGGAAATCTTAAGTGAACCGAAATCCCCGGTTTCTTTAGAAACAAATTAAAGATATTCTTAAGAAGCATACACTAGCAGCTGTCTGTTCACTGTGTTGGCTCCACCAAGATCCCGAAAGTAAAGTATTGTAAAAGCTGATTAATTGAAAAACGTTCTTGTTGAGTTTGTGATGGAGTTGGAAATGACAGGAGTAGTTCTAAAACTAAGAAAAAGTATTTTCCTAAAGTTTTGTGGTTCAGAGCCATGGAAATTTAAGTAAAAATGAAACGAATTAATATATTTTGTCAATGTGTGTATTCTACTTATTAAAGTAAAACTAAAAACATCGTCTGAAAATATAAAAAAACTAAAATAAAACTATTTTAATATGTTTAAAAATCTAAAACAGGGTTTATAAGAACCTAAAATCCGGGCCCTAAGGACAATATGTCCTTTTTACGACCCAAGTGTAAAAATTACCATACTCGATACTTCAAAAGAATGTGTTTTCTGTCTAAATACACTGAGTCTAGTGATCCTCACTAGGAAGGGGCTCATTTGTAAAACCATTCCGCAAAGTCAGACCGGGCGTCGGGCGGTGGAATGAGACGACGCTTTCTGTTATGGAACGGTCTATACCATTTTTGTCACGAGTACTTTTCTATGAAAAACATTTTATTCTTAAGCATTAATCGTAGCCTACTGTTGTAATTTATTTAACATCAGCGGAGGAGAGACTAAGCAATAAATTTGACTTTTTGGTTTTTTTTTTCAATAACATTGGCGGTTTTCATGGAAATTGAATACAAGAATTATTACGTGGACCACAGAAAAACCGCGACATAAGCTAACATCGGAGCTAGTGTGTCTCACGGTATGATTTTTACTTGCTCTTATGTATGCTAATGTTTGAGTTCTGGTACCAGGGAAGCTTTTAGTATGGGTTTACCAAATCAGGGCAGACCTTCAAGATATACAAAGTAACAATCAAGTCATTTTCTACTGGATCCGAGGACACACAGGTCACTATGGGAATAAAAGAGCCGACTTTCTTGCAAAAATAGACTCAAAGTCCCAAACAACAATAGCATATGACAAGCTGCCTCTCTCGATCTGCAAACGAAAACTCCAACAATATTACATAAACATCTGGAACGCTTGGTACATATCGTCACCTAAAGCCTCCCATACAAAACTAATCCTCCCGAACGTACCTACCAGACAAAAAAAAAACCCTAAATCCAACATTCATACTCACGCAATTCCTTTCAAACCACGGAAAATTCCTACAGTACCTGCATAGGATTGGGAAAACACCATCACCGAAGTGCCCATGTTCTGAAGACACAGCCATACATCTTCTACTCCACTGCAAACTACTGGATAAACATAGACCACCTGATATGAAAGTTTCCAACATAGTTCTGCAAAAAGTGATCTCATCTCCACGAACAATCAAGTATATATAGCCTATATGAAATCTACAAGACACTACCTTAAAAATTTAAAATGATTAGTTTGTGTAATTCCATAGAACACTAACTCAGACAACATGTAATATTTTGTAAATACTATGTATTCTTTTGGACTAAATACCCTGCGATATACCCTCAGGGTAAAACGCAGGATGTAAATATGAAGCTAAATAAAAAAAGAGGGCGGTATATGCTAAATGTTTTCAAGTTTTAATAAGTTATAATATTTAATTTTTTGAAATATTGTTTATACTATTGTATATATGCTAATATATTATAAATTATAGGCCTATCTCTCAAGTCAATGGCAGAATGAGCAAATAACATAAATAAATGCATAAGAAATAAAGCGTACGCAAACAGAAGGCAGCCTATACGTAATTAACTAGAGGGCATAAGTTACGCTAACGAGTAAGATTAAGCACAGGATGTATGGCATATACTTGTGTATACCTTCGATTACACTCTGGCACTAGGAAGAAGATTCGGGAAATTTCAGGAAGCTTAGGCCTACACTAGACTGTGAGAAATGCAATGTAAAATTGTTGACCTGGAGGTATGTGAATCATATACGGCACCAAGCCGTCTGGAACGACGTGTTTTCATGTATTATTAGTAAGCCTCATATCGCGGCAGCAGTGGCGGCGATAAGACACCGTAGACCCAGCGGTGCCTTTCTATATCTTAAAGAAATTTTAAAATTTAATGCATTAAAATTAACTTTTAAAAATCGTAATTTGTTCCTGAAGCAATAGATTACGAAACAAGACAAAATAAAAATTCACCCTTATCAGAACCAAATTATTAAACCAATGCAGGCTTCAAACGTAGCATTAATTTTGGACCACGACTGTACAATTCTATTTGCAAGTCTCACCCAGAATTTTCTAAATAGGCTAAATGAACTGTTAAAATTTTTTTACAATAATATTGGATCATAACTAGTAGCTTCCAAGTCAGTAAGTCTAAAGCAGAAACGTCTATTCGTATAACGTATTTTATTTAAAAAAAAAACTTATTACAAAAATGTCTAAAGATGTGGTACGTCCAACAATAGATTTTTTAAGACAGAAATGTATACGGTAGTACAAATAATATGTAAAAGATATCCGAAAATACTAAACTAATTGGACAAGAAGTTCGTTTGATTAAAGAAAGTGACAGATTGTGAAGAATTCAATAAATTTAAGGCTCAAAAGAATCAAAGCAATACTACATTAGAAACAGCTAACGTTATAAAATTCAGGGCTGATTTAAGAAATTTTGGGGGCCCGCCTTGTATCATGCCTACCTACTTACAATGTGAAGCATTTATTACGTAATTTTCCATTGATAGTTTAGTTTCACATAGCCTACTACATTAGAGTTAGGGCCTACTAACGCAATGGCATTTTTTATAAATTGACATTTACTGTACTGGAGTAGATTTACCTTTCAAATCAAAATTCAAAAAATATAAAAACTCTTAATCTGATTGTTTCTTAGAATTTAATAAATAATTTTTCACAGAACAAACCTCAAAGTCCAGCCTATTCTCACTAAAACAAAGCTAAAAAAAAATTAATCATACGGAATTTGAAGGCTGAATAAGAAAGTGTCTAAAACCCATTTAGTGTATACATTTTAATATGTACAATTCTTTCTTTCGCAATCTTGTGTTGTTAGTTCTGAAATACAAAGTAGCCACCAACCTGAAAATACAGTGACAGGTTTAAAGAATAACAAGAATAAAGACTAACAGGGAAACAATTGAACCAGAATATTTAAAGGATAATATATTTAATAGGAAATTCAGCTATTTAACTAGGTTTTTAACCATTTTTGCATGAAAGCGACGAAAGGACCCCCTTTAGCTAATGGCCCCCCGCAGCTGCGGGTGATGCGGGGACCTTAAACCGGCCACGATAAAATTATATACGCAACAAAAGTGTGGTATATGTACGAGAAAGACAAAATAAAATAAAAATAGACTCAAAGAAGGACACCTGAGAAACAGCTAAACTTTTGTATACCTAGCAAATTTAACAATGGAGTATGCTGAGAAATAGATCAATTCTCAAATTAATTGATCCTTAAAAGTTTTCTTAACCTTACAAATATTATGACGGGGCACAAAAAAATGTTTTCGGGGCGGGAGGGGGAAGTTGTTGGCGCCGCCACTGAGTGAAGACCTACCCGGAAATTATTATATTTTAACATCGGTGTTAAAAGTCATTGTTTGGGAGATAAGCAAGGTCTTATGGCAATGACTGTAGGTGTTATTCACCTCGTTCTTTATCAGCAAGTAAATAAACAAAGCTATTGCTATGACTATCCTTTTTTTTTTTCTTTCGCACCATTGTATTAATTTTAAAAATACCATGGACTTTGGAGGGAACGTGGAAGCATGAAAGAAAATATCAGTCCGTTATCAATAGTGTCACTACAAATCGTACGAAAAAGCATTCGAGCTCTTTATTTTAACGTGAAATATGTAGTAAGTTCAACGAACTACATTACATATTCTTTAGACTGATAAAATGTCTCCCTCAGTTTTAATGTTAAAAAAAAACAACTTCTGGGTTGAAAGTTCTTTCTTCTGATACTATTTGGTCAATACTCCTAACGCTAAAATAATTTTATGTAGGGAAATAAAACATAAAAAATAGCTTGAAATATTAACAAAACAGAAGCTTCGGTTACGGCATAAGTTACAATACTTACAATATTTTTTATCAATTGGCAATTGTTTTTAAAAATGGGTTGGTAAGCCTTTTCAATTTTAAAGGCCATTCTCTCTCTCAAATCCTATGTCCCCAATGCTGGGGCGAAGGGCCTCCAAGCGGAGGTTTCTGTTTAGGTCTACCTATGTGAATTTTGTTACGCTTATTTTCCTAGAGAGGGCAGAGGGACAGGTGGTAACCCCGTCCGGAGACTAAGATATTACTTGAACGTGAAAGGGCCGAGAAATTTTGTCCAGAGGCTCTAATTTAGGCTTGGAGTTTTTTTACGTGCCGTAAATCTAGGACACGGGCCCTCCAGTTTAAAGTCCCTCCCAGGGTTTTTACGTCCATTGATCTCGTTAAAATATAATTGCAAAAATGGATTTTACGTTACGAATAGTCCGGATTAGACACATTACAGATTTTGGTAACAAATATTGTTTCGTTGTGTTATTTGATGCGTACAAAATATCTTCAAAATATTAATGATTTAGCATTATGTAATAGGCCTATAAGCAGTCTTTAGGATTAATTTGACTAACTTTAGTTATAGACTTAGTTTAGAAACGACATGGTCTTATTAATTGTATTGATCATTGATCTATGTATATTTTACTTGTAGGCCTATATTCCACTGCAGACCCATAGGCCTATTTATTTTTAATTCATGGGGGACGTAGATTAGCACTTTCAAAGGAATTTTTCTAAAAACTCATCGTCTATACGTAGGTAAGCTACTGTAGTATAAATTAGCCGTGTAAAAATAGTATATTGGAAGCCTATTTTGCAGTAATAACTTCTTTAGAATAAGTACCGCTAGCCTATCTATCCGATAGGCATAATATCAAATTACTATTGAGTTACTACACATAGGCTAATCGTGGCTAATCACATGTTGAGATGCAGTTGGTTGAGGCAATGCGCTAAAAACGGGAAGATAGAGGGTTTGATCCTCGACGAGGTCACTTAGAATTTTAAATTCTGGTAGTAGGGGACCTGGGATCGACTCATTCTCTTCCAGCAATGAGTAATAGGCAGTAATAGGAGCATTCCAATTCTATGTGAACTATGTGAACTCCTGGAACTCTAAGGCCTCCTTGGTCTGTATAGGGTACGCTGTCATACTTGATTGCGAGTCTTCCGTTAGAAGTAGGCCTATTGGTGTAGTGGTGTGGAACATAGACATAATTTATTCAAAATCATTATTTCGATTTGGACCAATAACATATCAGAATGAGTCTGAAATCAGTCTTTATAAAAAATGCATTACCACCTGCTATAAACAAGATACAAGCATGAACCAAGAGTAATAGGCTACTTTTTCGGAAACTATAGACATATTAGTTACATCGCTGGGAGCTACAACACATAGCCTAATGAAGTGGTTCTATTAAAAATGTATCCTTTAATCAAGTGAATTACTCTTACATCTGTTCGTAAATCACAATTATAACGATATGTTACGATATATAAATGTAACTCAAATGCTAGATGTTGTGTTTAAATCAGTTATTTAACAGAAAAATAATTAAAACATTATATTTAACACTGACATCATTTTTACGTAAATTGCAGGAATTAATATATTATACTTTATATTGTTTTATTTAACAGATATAAATAATTAAACGAATAAAACAATCTTGTGCTGCCAAATGAGTATACAGGTTCGAAATGAAACTATTACAACGAATGCTAAAGGCTTCGAGGTGCATAACATCTACCAAGTTAACCTTTTGCCGTTACTTTTCCTCTGATTATAATTATTTAGCAGACAATTTTAGCTATGGAATTAACTATCCCTGCACCACATATTTTAGTCAATATTGGAAAACAAAATTGATATATGAACCGATCTGGAGCTTAGCTCGCAAATCGATTGCAAAAATTAAAATAAATTTACAACATTGGCAATTTGAGAATGTTGATTAAACAGATTAATGCTTTATAAGAAGAAATTGTATAACATCATCTATGAGTTATGAACATAAATATAAGTTTGCAGATTTATTTGTTAAAGATGAGTTAAGCCATTGTTATTTCTAGACAAAAGATATTAATGGGATTTAATTTCACCAGATTTAATGTTCCTCCATCCTCCAACTTCTTGAGTACTCTTTTTAAAACTTCTTTTTTCGTTAATGTGTCTGGTCACCAAATTTTATCCATTTTCATTCAACACCACAACTCAATTATAGAAAACTACCTTCTTGCACGACTTAACTAATTAGTGGCATTTACGAATGTTGTTGCCGTGGATCGTAAGTTGACATTCCCACATGCAATCTTGTTGCTATGTGCGGTAAGAGTTTCCGTGCGGTAAGAATTTACTTTCGGCACATCATAATACAAACCTTTATGGAGAAGGCACCCCAGGACAAATATTCGGTTCCCATAACAACCAACACATGCGAATCACTTTCTGAAATAAACATCTATCTTGAAGAATGTATATACATAATATTTTCAGGTAATATCACAATTAATATAATCAAATTGATATAAATAATCATCGTGCAAAAAATAGCATGCAATACTCGTGCCGTAAGCGCATAACGGATCTCGGAAAATTGAAAAAAAACTCTTTCCTCGATCCGTATGCATCGCTTACGGCACTTGTATCGCAATATAGCCTACTATTATTGCAGTTCAGATACTTCGGTAAAAAGAAATAAACAAGATAACCAAATTAAGTATAATAAATGACAGATTAATTGCCCAAATTTATTCAAACTAAAATCATAAAATCTCATACCCCGTGTTTGGTCTCAAAATGACCGTGAAAAGACGGAACATTCATTATAAATATTATTAACTAGAAAGAAGGCAAAGGTAAAAAGTTTAACAACATCATTTTAAATAACTATTAAAATGAGATTGCAGTGGATAGACAGAGATAGCTGGGAATTTCCCTAGCAGACCTAGCGGGTGCGAGATAATGCAATGCAGTACTCAGGTACAATGTATCGGGAATCTCCCAAGATATAATCAAAGGGTACTGATCCACTTAAGTAATTCTAAGAAGTCGGCTATTGAGTTCAAGCCTTGCTTCTGATGTTGCTACTGATACAACACGCTGTCCGAACCTTCTTAGAAATCCGAGACGCTAAGTTGTGGGTTTTGAGAATAAGGGAAAATCCAATTGATTTCCGTGGGAAACTAACATATTATTATTGGTCGGGAGATTTGCCAATAAGAACTGGTCTATAGTACCACGTGCCGGGATTCACGAATAATAATTAAGAAGAGTAGGGATAAATGTTTGTCCAAGAAAGTTTTCCTTAGGCCTACCGGGGCACTGTAAAATCACTCTACTTCAAGGCCCCGCGCCTATAACAGTCATATTCAACTCTACTTCAAGGCCCCGTGCCTATAGCAGTCAAGTCAATTCTACTTCGGGGACTTGTGTCCACCGTATAAAATCACTCTACTTATCTTTGTGGCTTCGTGCCCACAGAATTAATTGGACTTATAAAATTTTCGCTGTGGAATTAATCGACTTAGAAGGATTCTTACATTCAATCGCGATTAGTCAAAATCATATACGGCAGCAATTGTATCACTAGTAACGATCTACCGAGAACTTGTAACAATATTAATTATTCACAAACAAATTTTGTAATTATTGTCAATGACTGGACTTGTATTTCCAACGTTTTGAATAAACAGAATATTCCTTCAGTGTTCAAAGAAACTGCATTATTATTCAAGCAATAATATTAAGGTGTTCTTCGCTTCCTACCCTGAAGCTAGAGGGAAGTGCTCAACGATCGACTGGCAGACCGGAGGCGGGTTCAACAAATCAGAAATATTCAGTATATGCATTATACTGTGGCGCCCAGGTAAACATCACATATCAACACCGAACCGCTGTACATGGCTATTTCCCAACGTGAGGCACGAGTGAAGCTGGACATCAAGGATCACCAACTTCAAAAATCATCCCAAAACGGAAGGAAGACACCGCAGAATTTCTAGAACGTCACCCGTAAAGGCACCGCTGGAATTCAAGATCGTGGTACATCAGTTCCGGAGACCGCCGCAGAAAACATCAAAAATCACCAACAGATAAGAACTTAAATATACATAGAGTTTCAGTAAAGTAAACAATTTTATTATCAATAATTTAAGAAACAGTAAATATTAATTAAATAAATTAGTAAGCCTGACATCAAATAATATTTTTTTAAAAGTTTGCAATTTAAGATCAAAGTAAAATTAAACTGAAACTCACTAAGTAAATTAAAGAATAAATTCAAGTAAAATAAAATCTTTTTCAAATTAAAAGAACTCAGGCATATCGAATATTTATTGTGCAAGGGTATAATTATACATGTTATGCATTATATGTTGAACTTCTTAACCAAAGGTAAGGTAGATCGTAAGAGTGTATCAGTACCCTTATAATTTATGTATGTGGCTTAGAAACGGAAAAGTTACTAGGAATAAAATTAATATGGAAGGTGGAGAGGGGCACGACTTGCTTACTGGTGAGGAAATAAATAATTGTAGAATGGAGATTAACAATGAGAACAGTGTCGCGACAGGTGACGGGGTTTTGGAGCAGGGAGTTGATAATAGGCAGGAAAATATTGCAACAAATATTCAGCTGACCGAGAATGATAGTGTAACTGAACATAGGCCTAGGGAATTGAATCAAACTATAGACCCGAATTCTATTGCATATTTGATAGCTATGATGAGGGAATCTAAGGAAGCTATGATGAAGGGACTAGAAAAATCGAGTAAGGAAACTAGGGAAAGTATCAATGAACTAGAAAAAAATTCTGGGGAAAAGATAGAGAAACTAGGAGATAGGATAGAACAATCGAGCCAAGAACATAGACAGAACATAGATAGGCTTGAGAGGGAGCTAAATAATATAAAAGAGGTCCAATCTAACTTATGCAACGAAATCAGGGGAGAATTCTGTAGGGAACTTAAAGAAAGTGAAAAAGCAATGAGGCAAGAAATTAGTGAAAGTCAAGGGGAAATTAGGTCTGAATTAGAGGCTAATATGGCATCGGTAGATAGGAAAATAGAGATTCAGGGCAAGAAATATGAAGAAAAATTATTCAATGAAAGGAAAATTTTGGAGAAGGAAATACAGAAATCGGAGTCTAGCTTGAAAAAGAATATGGAGACTCAGGTGGGAAAAGTAAAAGTAGGGTTAGGAGATAAAATCTCAGAAGTAAATGACAAGGTAGTGCATTTAGAAAATATATTAGCTGAGAAAATAGGAGAAATCTCTAAAGAAGTAAGCACGGTAGCTAAGGAGGTTGAAAATCATAGGCCTGTAGCAAATAACTATGCTGTAAATTGTAGTGAGGGTATATGTAATGGAATAGGAAATACATATAGGCCTCCTAGTGTTGCAAATGAGTCCTGTAATACAGTACACGAGACGGTAGCCACCAGCATGCCGGTAGTTAGCGATAATAGGATTAATATATGTAACCTAATAGGAAATGAGGTATCACTTCCCAGCTTCAATGAGAGCAACACGAGCCCTCAGAGTTTCTTGAAATCTGTTGAAGAGTATTTTACTTTGCGGTCTATTCCATCTCAGTACAAAATGTTGATCCTCGGTAGAGCCTTAAAAGGAAAAACAAAAGAGTGGTTTGAACTTACAGTACACCCGGAGTGCAACTATGAGGATTTTAAGCAGTTATTCTTAGCAAGATATTGGGGTGAGGCGAAGAGAGCTTTAGCTAGAAATGAGGTCTATAATGGGAGATATTCACCTAGGGGCAACGTCTCTCTATCGGACCATTTCTTAAGAGTTATAGGCCTAATCAAGTTACTAGACCCCGGAATGCCAGAACGAGAGGCCATTCAGCTTGTGACGAGACATTTTCAGCCGGAAATATGTAATCTGCTTATAGTATCATGTCCCCAAACTTATAGCAAGGCTTTGGAGTTATTATCTAGTTTCGAAGTAGGAACTAACAGAGAAGAGCGTAGCGATAATAGGAGACAAAATGGACCGGATAATATGCAAATGAATCAAGATACGAGAGGAGGTCCAAATAATGACAGAGGTAGATGGAACCAAGGACATGCCAACAGAAATGCGGAATCGAACAGAGGACCCCCTAATAATAACTCATATAGAAATAATGGGAACCAAAACTGGAGGGGAAATAATCAAGAGAATAGGCCTCAAGACAGACAAGTAAATAATGTTCGATTTCATGGCAGGATGCAGAACGAAGTAGGAGAACGAATTCCAGAAAACCAGGGGGACATTAACATAGAAGGTGAAAGGAATCAGGCGCATAGCACGGGAAACCACAATGATATTCAGGGAGACATTCGTCACAGAAATGACGAAAGGCATGTAGCGCAAGACAGGCCTTTAAACTACTAGGAGACGCATTTGGAGGTCGAAATGACGTCACACAGACCGAGGGATTAAAAGGATTAAAAAGACCTGATAATGAAAATAAAACACGAGAGAAGGGGTGCGTAGTAGGATGTGCAAATAGAGAGGGTATAACACCCACATATCCGCCATTAATAAGGGTAAAAATAGACCAATTTGAAGTCGATATGTTGGTGGACACTGGCTGTACTTTTTCTCTAATAAACGAAAAATTCTATGAAACGCTGAAAGCAGCAAGAGTGCGCGTTCAGGAATTGAAAGTACATGGCCTATACGCACAAACTGCAATTGGTGCCAAATCCCATAAAATTGAGCATCAGTGTATGTTGCCGTTGGAAATTGAGGGAAAGAAGTTAGAAGTCTACTTTTTGACAATAAAACATTTAGCACATAAATTAATTCTGGGTTGTGATTCTATGACAGATCAACTAATGAGAATAAATTTTGAAGAAAATTGGGTAGAAATGGAATTAGATGAGAAAGAAAAGTTACGTGTACCGTTTTTATCTAATGAGAATATAATTACTAAGGAGTTGGAGTGCCAAAATGAAGATGTATTATTACGCGAGCCTTTCGTGGTGGAATCAGTTGTAGTACAAGAGGGAAATAGTATCGACGAATATAGGCCTATGGGAATTAAACCGGCCGTATTTATATATGAAGGTGATAATGAGGCTGATTGTGACGAAAGTGTCGCAGAGTTACAGGGAATGGAATCTGATATTGTTTGGGAGGACGAAGAATATGATCATTTGTGCATTAAGGGTTCTAATAATTATGTAGATGAAAATGAATGTGAAACGGTACACGCGAATTTTACTAACATTAGTCAGAATGGAAGAAATGAAGAGGAAAATGTTGATATCGAATTAATTCTCAGGGAGAAAGTAGAAGAAATTGATGTGCTGTCAGATGGTCAAAAGTCGACTTTATATAACATGCTATATAAGAACAAATCAGTGTTCAGTTCAACTCCAGGCCTATTTCGGGGTTACCAACACAAATTTAAATTAAAACAAGAAATTCCTGAGCGTCGCTATAAGAGTAGGCCTGTACCAATTTCAATGAGGGATGAAGCCGATAAGCTAATAAAATCCATGCTAGATGCAAATATTATTAGAGTATCGGACTCAAAGTATTTGAATCCGATTTGTTGGGTCGTGAAAGCGAATGGAAAGCTACGTTTAACCCTGGACTCTAGGCATACTAACCTATATATAGAACCAGATCAATTCCGGGCGGAGCCAGTAGAAGATTTACTTGCCAAAATGGGAGACTCAAAATTTTTTAGCAGTATTGATTTGACGTCAAGTTTTTGGCAGATAGAGTTAAGAGAAGAAGACAGACAATATTGCGCATTCAACCATTGTGGTGTTACGTACGAATATTGCCGCTGCGCGTTTGGAGTCAAAACCTCGGGCAGTGCGCTACTGAGAGCGTTGAAAATAATGTTTCCGGATGGGCAAGGCTCCTGTGTGACGTCATTTGTTGACGACTACCTGATTCATACAATAGACTTTGAAGAACACGTGAGACAACTGGATAATGTATTAGGTACATTTCTGAGGTTCGGAATGTCTGTAAACCCGAAGAAAGTCTTTCTTATGAGAAAAGAGGTTAAGTTTCTCGGGTACATTATATCGGAGAATGGCGTAAGGGCTGATCCGGAGAGGATTGAAGCAATAAGGAACATTCCTAGGCCTACTAGCGTAAAGCAAGTTAGAAAGCTATTAGGCATTTTCAACTACCAATCACGCTTTATTCCTGGTTATGCGGAGCTCATTACACCCATCAGAAAGCTCTTGAGTAGCAAATCTAAAAGGTTCAAATGGGGAGATGTGGAAGACAGAGCTTTTATAAGTATAAAAAGGGCTTTCCAGGAATCTATCCTATTAGAACGGCCTAAACAGGACCTACAATACATTCTATACACGGACTCTTCGAGTAATGCAATTGGCTGTGCGCTTATGCAGGAGCATAACGATGGAACTAAGCATATTATAGCTGTGGCCTCCAGGGCCCTTAGCGAGTTGGAATCACATGGATCAGTTACTCTATTAGAGATTTTAGGGGTGTACTTTGGGCTCACAAGATTCAATAGGTACATCTTCAACAGGCATGTTATCGTGTACACAGACCACGTTAGCCTCACTTTCATAAATAAATGCAGATTGAGTAATAGTAAAATAAGCAGAATCATTCACGAAATTAGCCAGTATGACATTGAGATAAGGCACGTGCCTGGGAAGGAAAATATTCTGTGTGACTATCTCTCTAGAATGAAGGAGGAAATACCGGAGAACCAGCAATCGTCAAATAGGCCTATCGAAGTGATGCCGGTACGCCTAATAAGGGAACCATCCTTAAAAGCGAACTTTGCGAATATTGTAGAGTTACAGAGACAAGACACAGAAATAGCACGAGTAATTAATGAACTGAGTAGGCCTATTGAAGATGACGCAAATAAGACAAAGCTAAAATACAGGTGCATCGATGATGTAATATATAAATTATGTGGGCAGGACGTCAAGAAATGGCTAATTTATGTGCCCCGAGAAATAGAAACAAACATCATCAGTACAGTCCATACAGTTTTAGGCCACAGTGGAACGGAGAGGGTGATGCTTTATATATCTGCGAGGGTGTACATTAAGAACTTGGGGCGGAAAGTAAGAAAATTCATAAGCAGCTGTGATCTATGCCAGAGGGTAAAACCGCTAAATAAGAAGTTTGATCGGCCTCCTTTGACGATCACAAGGGAAGAAAAAGGGAGCTTAATAGCTATAGACTACCATGGACCGATTCCCACTGGGAGATTCGGGATGAAGTATATCTTTATAGTGGTAGACATTTTTACTCATTTCGTAAAACTCTACCCAGTGACAAGAGCAGACCGTATCCAATGCCTCAGGAAACTAACAGGGGATTTTATTCCGACCTATGGCCCCATCCAAAATCTAATTTCGGACAACGGAGCGCCTTTCACAGGTGAGAGGTTTAAGAACGTGTTAAATAAACATGGAGTGAAGGTATATAAGGTATCAAAATATCATCCCGAGGGGAACCGGAGTGAGCGGGAACTCAGAAATGTGTCACTGTATCTTAGGGCGCTGTGTCACAGGAAGCATTCAGCCTGGGTACCATATTGCCAGAAAATCGAAGATATTCTGAACCACACAGTCAACCCAATAACAGGGATAGAGCCATTTCGATTGATGACTGGGGGTGAGCCTAAAGAACTGGTAAAAGGGATGCCTGAGGCGCTGGATTACGACCAAAATGGCGAGACTATGGAGGAAATTTGTAATCGGGTCGTAGAGAGAATCCGCAAAAAGAACGAAAAAAGGAGAAGCAAAGCAAAGAGGCACAAAACTGTGTGGCTACCTCAGATAGGGGAAGAAATAATGGTAAAAAGGAAGAACTTATCCAGCGCACTAAGAAAGGAGTATGCAAAGATGAATTTATTGTACGACGGACCGTACCAAGTCACCCAAGTTTTTAACGGAATTACAGTAGAGGCATACGACCCGGAAAAAGACAGAATTGTAGGAAGATACAACCTGTCCTTCATTAAACCATACATAAGGGCAGAATAACCGAAAGGCATTGTACTGAGTTGGAATAATGTAGGCCTATAACCTTTAATGTATATTTTACGCGGTAAAATAGCTACTGGCATGATAGGTTATCAGTTCCACATAGGTTTAGGATTAGAGGAATGTGTATAAATGAGAGTAAAATATACGTGTGTGTATTGCATTCTTTATAATATAGTGCAAGTGTAATGAGAACTGCTTGATCGACCTTGTCAAAGTCTCATGGTAAAAGAGTGTTTCTTTGCATTCTTTATAATATAGTGCAAGTGTAGTGAGAACTGCTTGATCGACCTTGTCAAAGTCTCATGGTAAAAGAGTGTTTCTTTGCATTCTTTATAATATAGTGTAGGTGTAGTGAGAACTGCTTGATCGACCTTGTCAAAGTCTCAATATAAAAAAAAGTGTTTTTGTTTTTCTTTATGCATTCAATATATTTTATAAAATTTCAGTGAGAACTGCTTGAGCTTAATTTTCATGGTCTCACGAGGGTATATCGGTAAATTTATGGTGTTTACGTAAAATTTTGTTGTAATGTCTTGGTCGTGCAATAAACCAAGTAATACGTACAAACAACGTAACACTACAGAAAACCGCAAGATGTATGAAGGCATGAATGTGATAGGTTCAGAAAACTTGTACATGTGGGACAGGATTTAAGGTGAAGTCTCGTGTCAGGATAGGAATTAAATTACTTATGTATTTGTGTAAGATAGTTGCAACACTGGAGGAAAATAAGGTATAATATTTTGTGGAGAGATGCAGTATATTCAGCCAGTAAGTCAATCATAGGCTATGATGATTCCTGTCTTAATAGACTGGGGCATATATTGCAGTTCAGATACTTCGGTAAAAAGAAATAAACAAGATAACCAAATTAAGTATAATAAATGACAGATTAATTGCCCAAATTTATTCAAACTAAAATCATAAAATCTCATACCCCGTGTTTGGTCTCAAAATGACCGTGAAAAGACGGAACATTCATTATAAATATTATTAACTAGAAAGAAGGCAAAGGTAAAAAGTTTAACAACATCATTTTAAATAACTATTAAAATGAGATTGCAGTGGATAGACAGAGATAGCTGGGAATTTCCCTAGCAGACCTAGCGGGTGCGAGATAATGCAATGCAGTACTCAGGTACAATGTATCGGGAATCTCCCAAGATATAATCAAAGGGTACTGATCCACTTAAGTAATTCTAAGAAGTCGGCTATTGAGTTCAAGCCTTGCTTCTGATGTTGCTACTGATACAACACGCTGTCCGAACCTTCTTAGAAATCCGAGACGCTAAGTTGTGGGTTTTGAGAATAAGGGAAAATCCAATTGATTTCCGTGGGAAACTAACATATTATTATTGGTCGGGAGATTTGCCAATAAGAACTGGTCTATAGTACCACGTGCCGGGATTCACGAATAATAATTAAGAAGAGTAGGGATAAATGTTTGTCCAAGAAAGTTTTCCTTAGGCCTACCGGGGCACTGTAAAATCACTCTACTTCAAGGCCCCGCGCCTATAACAGTCATATTCAACTCTACTTCAAGGCCCCGTGCCTATAGCAGTCAAGTCAATTCTACTTCGGGGACTTGTGTCCACCGTATAAAATCACTCTACTTATCTTTGTGGCTTCGTGCCCACAGAATTAATTGGACTTATAAAATTTTCGCTGTGGAATTAATCGACTTAGAAGGATTCTTACATTCAATCGCGATTAGTCAAAATCATATACGGCAGCAATTGTATCACTAGTAACGATCTACCGAGAACTTGTAACAATATTAATTATTCACAAACAAATTTTGTAATTATTGTCAATGACTGGACTTGTATTTCCAACGTTTTGAATAAACAGAATATTCCTTCAGTGTTCAAAGAAACTGCATTATTATTCAAGCAATAATATTAAGGTGTTCTTCGCTTCCTACCCTGAAGCTAGAGGGAAGTGCTCAACGATCGACTGGCAGACCGGAGGCGGGTTCAACAAATCAGAAATATTCAGTATATGCATTATACTGTGGCGCCCAGGTAAACATCACATATCAACACCGAACCGCTGTACTATAAATGGTTTTGTATTTTGACATTCGAAATTAACTTATGAAGGACTTTCGATTTTCAGACTCTAGGTCCTTAAATAGGTATGTAGATGTTCCAGTTTAACTATTTATGAACCACAGATTATTGTCTCTGCTGGACAGGTATGTAGAATTTAAAAAGAGGAAGAACGAGTTATCACATTCAGACTATTCCCTCAGAAAACGCTTGATTTAGCTTTTCATGACTCATAGAGGATGTAGAATTTTTCACCCCATTGCTTCTACACACCATGCCTGGTAGGGGTTCAAATAAGAAGAAACATTATTTCCGGTTACATAAAATTGTACGTATTGTCATTACGGAATATTTTATTTCTCACTCTCATGTTAACATACAACCGTTTCGAGGCTGAAATCAAAAAGAAATTCAATACTATTTTCATACTTTCCTCCCCAAAACCTGGGACATAATAATATACTGAGCGCATGGGACTAAAAATGTTCCATCCTATTTTGTATCCTTTTACACGCTTAGGGCCTATGATAAACATCCATATTTCTCAACTAAAATTATAAAGCTATGAATAACGTATCAGTGGATATAATTTTTTACTTCTGATATGGCATAACTTACTCAATGACACACACTCAGATGTGACAGCTAGATTAAAGTGTCCCCGCATACGACCTCTCAATTTACATCAAAATGTGAAGTGAGAAAATATTACCTATGCCCAGCGCAATGTTTATTTACACCAATGAATTGTATTGATAGCTTCTCTAATTTGTCAAAGTCCCGTAGAATTTATTTCCAAAGCTACCTGTGAACACTGCCATCAGTACATTGTTGTCATGAGAACTGTACGTGGAATTTGATTTGGATTTTATTATTCTGTGTAAAAAAAAGTAATAAGTATCCTCAAAAACATTTTATTCTTGGCATTTAAAAAAAAAATCAAAATCGTTTCTTAGTGTGCACTTACATTATGAAAGGAAGGTACTGTCAAAATGCCAAGTCTCTACCTCTTACATTTTAATCTCTATTTTGATTCTCTGTCAGTGATTATGTCAGTCAGTCAGGACAAAGCCTCTTATATATAGACAGATTTTTTATTTTCTTTTGTTCACAAAGAACGGCCGTGTTGATTCAATGCATTATGAATTACTTTACTAGTAATGTGTAATAGTAATGACATTCGTATAATTAAATGAGAATATTTCTCTAGTAAATGTAGTCTATGTTAATAACTAGGGCATACCTGAGCAACTGAGGGGAAACGTTTTAGTACCCCACCCATGCTGTGACGTATGAAACCTGCTCTTCATGTTCAGTGTCACGTCGAAACTGCTTTATGCTGACGTTAAGGGCGACTGTAGTGGGAGACATTACCCCCACCCCACAGTGGCACAATGTGCCACAGTAAGTTGAGCACCCGTGAACTACGGCAAGGCATTTGATGATTTTGCATCTTTTTTTATGAAGGTTAAAAGATAGCTCGAATTTATATAAATGTCTATAATGAAATGATTTATTAAATAAGGGCATTTTTTCATTTTTTTTTTTCTTTTTTTTTGCTTTACTTTACATTTTTCATCATTTTCAAGATATAGGTCATTCTTAGGTAATTATTAGGTTATTTTCAGCATTTTTAGGTCATATTTCAGCTGTTTCAGATGAGATAAGTAAATTAACTGTGAAAAAATGTTTCTTTTGAAAAGAAATATTTTTGACTTATACTGTTTTGCCTTAACAGTCCACAAGAAGACTGTCAAGGCAAATGAGCATAAGTAAAAAAAAATTAAAAAAATAAAAATGAGATAATGTTAAATAAAAGTCTCTTCTGAAAAATAATAGGCATATGTTTTGACTTATACTCTTTTGCCTTAACAGTCTAGAAATATATCCTACATATAGGCCTGTTTAGTTAATCTAGGAAAACAAATGCATAGGCCAATTAACTTACTTGTATATCGAGTCCATTGTGAAAATATTTCGAAGGTATAACAAATTCTCTTGCAAGTTCAGTGACTGATTTAGGAATTGTTTGCAGCTGATAAAGCAGATTCTTGAACTTAAAAGTAACTGAACATGCGTAATCATGTCTGTAGTGCACGTCCTTTCTTCCAAAATGTTCTGTCACTGTTCGAGTCAACTCACTTCCTATTTACTATCAAGTCACAATGTTAATGTTTTTGTTCTTTGGTAACTTATTATTCAGAACGAGGAATAACCGTGTTATTATGAATGAAACAAAGCATCCATCATCGTTCAAGTTCAAGAACCTTTCAACGTGAAAAAACTCGAGCGATCGTTTAGGAATGTACTGTATCACTTGCTCCCACAAATCCAGCGAACGCATGATCTAAGTTAGAAAGGAATCTGAATGCAGAAAAGGTAACTATATTTCGCAACATTTTAAAATTTCTTATCTTCAAACAGAATATTATTACATTAAAATCTTCGTTTCTTCTTCTTCTTCTTCTTCTTCTTCTTCTTCTTCTTCTTCTTCAACCTCATGATCATCTTTTTTTTTCTATTTTGTACAACTGCGTAATTATTTTCTTTGCTAACTTATTTATGATATTTGAATACAAAATGCCGCTAAGTGGAAGTGGGCCTATTTTAAGCGGAGAAATATCGCAAAGAAATGTCAAATGTTCAGCGGGCAAGATTGAGTTTCTAGGAACGGTTGCTGGCTCATAATTAGCCTAGTCTTCTCTTCAGAGAATTTTCTCGAGAAATGTTTCAAAAGGCACAAAAGTTGTATTTTTTGTAGACCTATAAGCATCTCGTGTATAGCATTTAGATAAAATAGTTATGGCCATATTTTTAGAAAATCGCAAAAATTAAAATTTCTATTTTTAAAATAGCATTAGAAGTAGGCTTACGAGAAAGTCATCGAAAATCTTCGAGTTTCATCTCTAGAAGGTATCTACTTCAAATATAAACTTTTGTTGTTATATAATGTTTCGTTCCAAGGTATGCTGTTTATAGACGTAGCACTACGTACAAACATGATACTGAACTTTGTTTTTTTGGATTCAGAGGACCTCAAAATGTGTATTTATGTTAAAACACGACAGTGACATTAAGATACTTTCTTTACCTATAGTACGGGTAAAGGAAATAAGAACTTAATAAACGTAGGCTATTAAATGAGAAATTATTATTAATCGAGTTAGGCGATTACAATAGGAATAATGAAAATGCATTTTTTAATAAATAAGTGTATCAAATGATTAAGAAAATTCAGTGATGCGGAATCAAGACAGTTTTAAAATAACGATTTCTAGTCGAATAACATAACTATCACTAAAGAGGATAACTTAGGCTACATGGATTATAACTTTGCCGTGATCTAATAAACCAACTAATAAGGTTCAGAATTAGTCCCAATCAGTTTTCTTATCATAGTGTAGTTTTCGAAATTGCGGTGAAATTATTAAAATTTTCTTTAATATTTTTCTAGAATATCTTATAAGTAGGGTTCGGATGTTTATGACACGTCATATTTTTACCCTGACCTCCATTTTCGCCGCAAACACAAATTAACACGAATTGCACGCTTGATATCCTAATTGAACCGTTTTTTATTTTGCTTATAAAGTCATAGTTTGGTCATTTTTGTGGTCTTGGTCATATTTTGGTCATATTTGTAATTTAACGACATATTTCAGTTAAAAATTCGGTAAAGGAGCAGAATTATACAGTGTATGTACTACATAGTCGAGATAAATTTGAAATTTATTTAATTAATTTAATGTTTATTCCAAATGAATAGGTAACTTAAATTTTTTAATTAATGCAATTGTTCATATCTTATAGCGACACGCAAGGTCTACAAATGTTGGAGTATTTGGAGCTGGTGAAGCGAGCAAACAGGAGAATTTAAAAAAAAATAGAAATTCATTACAAGTAAAATTGAAAATTACCAAAATTGTTAGAATTGACTATTTGATTTAATTATTTAGTGTCTTTAAACCTTTTAAATTGGAACAATTGTTTTTTTTAAAGTACTTTATTTTATTATGGCATATTTAGGGTTTTTGGGTCATATTTATCCATTTTTAAGGTCATATTTCCAGTCACATTTTCCACCTTTTTAGTGCATAAACATCCGAACCTTACTCAGTCGAGTATGAACTTAATTCAAGGTCTGATACTGAAGTTTCCTACGTGATAGGTGTCGGTAGGTGCTTGGAGGGTCAAAGCCTTCTTGCCGGTATGACGACCCTCTTCTTGTGTCTGTTTCGGGTGAAATTCGCAGGTCGTTGCCGCCTGCACAGTTGCAATTTTGCTCTTCCTGTACACTTATAAATTTGACGATCACACCTTCAATACGCCAATGTTGCAGTGATCAATTAATATGTGCAATTTGTTTAATGCCCGGTTTCTACAAACTCGTGAGATACCTTCCTGGTAAATTATCCATAGGCAAATTAGTTCCTAGTCACCCACAATGATATAATGAGGAAGGTCTTGGAGTTGTACAGTTAATTTAATTTAGAAGGCTTTGATTCTCATTGTTTAAATTATTATTGATCCTATGAGAGGTTAAATTTTATCCAGATTTCCATGAAAGGATCAATTAACCCGACGATTTACCAATGGAAAGATCTAGACCTAGTTTGTAGAAACATTTTTTCTGTCATTTTCATATTTACCCAAATGACATTTATCTAGAAACTTGCCACAAGTGTATGTGATTGTTACCTTTAAATTATTTGAGTTTGTAAAAGTAATTCTTGTGTAAATTCTGTCCATTGGATAATTTACCAACAGGTATTTTGCGATTTTATAAAAACTGGGCATAAATCAGGGGGAAAAATGACCATAGGATGACAGAACAGGACATGACAGAACAGGACATGACATACCATTCATGGTGGAATAGACATGACATGACCAGATCAGGATCCGACTAGGGTTGAGCATCAATGGCCGATGTTTTCATGTCAATGGTCGATGTTTTTTACATCGATGTTACATTGAAGTTTCTCCCCGTCATCGATATTTTTATAATAAAAAAGATCAATAGGCCTACCTTGGTTCTAAAATAGAATTTTATTTACTGGAGCCTAATTTCCCAAAACATCGATTTTTTACATCGATAGTTTTTATGGAAATATTTCAGTTTATTTATGAATTTTGACTAATTTTCTGAAACTATGGCCTTTTTTTAAATATACATCGATGTTTTGTTGTCTAAATACATCGATGTTTTCAGGTCGATATTATCGTCACAACGATAGTTACCGCCGATTTTAACATCGATGGTGAAGACCGATGTTTTAACAATCGATGATCATCCCTAAATCCGACATGACATGACAATGAAATGGGCGTGACAGAGCAGGACATATGACCAAACAGGTCATAACATCGCATTATCAGCTCAGGACATGACAGAACAAGGCATTATATTAAGTAACACGACATGATATGACGTAACAGGCCATGACATGTCAGTACAGAATAGAATATTCATAACATGACATGTTACCCGAGAAGAAAATTTCATTCTTCGCGATTTCTCGAAAACGGCTGGAATGAGTTTCTTTAATTTTTGTATAGTGGAGGCTAGACCTATGTAGACAGTCGGGACGCTTTGAGGATTAAGCCATTGTCTGGCACTTAAGTAGTGGTATATGGCATATGGTATACTGACTGAAGGCACTCGTCTGATGCCCACGTGGAGTATGTCAAAAATTCAGAAATGAGCATTGATTGGTTGCACACGAAATTCTATTGGCTGTCAGGCAAGTTCAACGCCAAGAAAACATGCTGAAAATCCAGAATATACAACTCTATTGTCCAAGACACCCTCATTTCAAGTTATTTACTGCGGATTATGAGGGTCTGTCGGCATTGCCTTGAAGAAAGTTGTATATGTAGAAGTTGGCTCCACTATACGCGAAGTGCTGACACCAAGAGCTATTAGTGGAGACTATTTCTACATATACAACTTTCTTCAAAGCAATGCCGACAGACCCTTATAATCCGCAGTAAATAACTTGAAATGAGGGTGTCTTGGACAATAGAGTTGTATATTCTGGATTTTCAGCGTGTTTTCTTGGGCGTTGAATTTGCCTGACAGCCAATAGAATTTCGTGTGCAACCAATCAGTGCTCATTTCTGAATTTTTGACATTTTAGCTATGACTCCACGTGGGCACCAGACGATTGCCGTTCAGTCATTACCATACCACTCCTTTAAGTGCCAGACAATGGCTTAATCCTCAAAGCATCCCGACTGTCTACATAGGTCTAGCCGCCACTGACTGACTTAATGACTGACAGAATCAACGTAGAGCCTAAACTATAATAAGTAGAGACTTGGAATTTTGACAGTACCGTCGTTTCGTAAAGTAAGTGCACACTAAGAATGGATTTAAAAATAAATTATTTAAATGCAAAAAATCAAATAACTTTTTACACACAATTATCAAATCCAAATAAAATTCCATGTACAGTTGTCACGACAACAGTGTATTGTTGGCAGTGCTTACAGGTAGCTTTTTAAGTAAATGATACGGGACTTTGAGAAATTACAGAAGCGGTTGTATGGTAACATGAGAGTGAGAAATAAAATAACCCATAAAGACAATACAATTTTATGTTACCGGAAATTCTGTTGTTTCTTATTTGAACCCCAACCAGGCATGGTGTATAGAAGCAATGAGGTGAAAAATTCTACATCCTCTATGAGCCATGAAAAGCTATATCAAGCGTTTTCTGAAGAAACAGTTTGAGTGTTCCACATTTCTTCCACATTTAAAATTATAAATACCTATATAAGGACCTTCATAAGCTAAGTTCGAATGTCAAAATACAAAACCTGAGCGTCACCGGCCTTTTAAGCTACTACCTATATAAAACACTTCTAGTAATCTATATGAGAATCTGAAATGAGTAGAGAAAGCTATGTGAGTTTCATACATCAGATGTTTATTTAGTTCTGATGAACTGAATATTCAACACTATCGTAATAATGTTATTTAATTATAATTATGTTTCATTAAAAATATTGCACTAGTTAAGACTTCCTTTTGAGTATGAATTCTATTTTATTTTTTGTGAAGAATAGAGGGTATACATAGATCTTCTCTCTGAGGGCTACTTTCATGAACAAGAAAAAGGTGAAATTGAAGCTGTGTTAATAGCACCTTAGGGGGTGAGTTTCTTGCAACGGTACCTGTATGCGACGATGCTTCCCCTGAGCACAAAGCAGGTCAATAGAAATAATAAGGGCGGAAGAAAGAGCCGGCCGGGGGTGAATGCACCTTGAAGTATATAGCTCAGGGGTGGGCTGAATCTGTCAGGTACCGTTAGCCATAGCACTCAATTTTTTTCAACTTAAAATTTATTAGAAATGTTTTCTCTCTTTCTCTCTGAAATTCTTGAGAAGATGTTGTAATGCTGTAATTTCTATGTCAATTGACTAAAAACGCATTTTACTTGTTCTAGATGTTAATTCTGCAAAGCAGGTAAGAATCTTTTCTTTTTTTCACTTCAAATGTTGCCCACATATAAGAACGATTTTAATTTTAAAATACGCATACATAATAATAATAATAATAATAATAATAATAACAATAATAATAATAATAATAATAATAATAATAATAATAATAATAATAAACTTGCAGTCTTAAGAAGAGATGCATGAAGTGATGGATTCACGAATTGTTGGTTATTCCCATTGATAAAGTGAAAATATTTAATTTCAACTTTTTAAAACCGAAGTAATGTCGTTTTAGGCTACACTTGCCAAAAAGCAAGAAATATCGTTCATAAGTTATTAACCAATTGTTGATAAGTATTAACTCAAATATGAATTCAGTACCCTTAAAACAGTATTAAGGGTAACTATGTAAACTATGTTCTAAGGGTTGACGATGGCATAACGTATATATACCAAAATGCGTACCCTGCAAGTGAATACAACGAGGGACCAAAGATTTTAATACTTTTAACTATCTTTGTACTTTTATGTTACTGACGTCATAAGCTAATTTTTGTGGTTATGTTCTTGACATTGTACATTAATACATAATTTGTATTTACTATATATAGGAAACCTAATGTATAATGTAAGCTAATATAGCCTAAGTTTTATGTAATGTAAAAGTAGATTGTAATCTTTATAAGACAGCTTTTACTTACGAGGGTATAAGGTTGTACATGAAAACAACAATAATAATAATACTAATATTGTGTTTTAGGAATTTTTTGTTTCTAGTGAAATTTTTTTACTTATTGAAACTAAATTTTATTTTTTCAAGGAAAATGTTAAAGAAATATTTTCCGAAAAAGACATAAGTTAAATATTATATTAACGAAAGTCTCCTAAATATACATGCACATTTTAATAAAAATTCAATTAAATACCAGTAGGCCTATTTCTGTTGGCAGGGATGCAAGTAATGTGTTGTGTACAGAGGTCACAAACATTTATTTTGGGTACAGAAAATTTGACTTTCGGGCTAAACGTCATTCCCAACGATTTTATTCTATATTTTATTTCAATAATAGAGATAGCTGAGTAATTTATATCCTTGACAGAGCCTCAAACGTAGGCCTAGATCAAGGAGACTGTGTTACATCTGTTTATCTATACTATCTGTTTGTGTTAACGGTCAACTGGTAAGAATTGTTAAATTATACCTACAAAGTGAAAAACTTAAAATCTTCTTCATGGTGTGTGTTTTCAGAAACACAGCCATAAGTCCATTTAGTTTTTTGCGATATAACACCGAAATTGTAAATGCTTTTGTGGAATAATGCCGAAATTAATCGAACTTTTGTACTGAAATTTGAAATTTTTATTCAACATAAAATAGGATCCCTAGTCATAAGGTAAACTACATATTTGCAAGTTTACAATAATATCGAAAATTCGAAATGTATCGCCTCCTAATTCTTTCGAGAGTAATATTATATTAACTGGTTTTCAAGCAGAAAAATCCAACAAGTTTTCCCTTTCCGTTTCATGCAAGCTGTCGTTGTAAAAGACCGTTGTTAAATGAGCATATCTACTCAGGATTCAAGAAAAATAAACGTTATTTGGTGCATACATAATGACCATATCACTTAGTAATGTCATACGACAAGAAGTATAAAGAATATTTCATCAATTCTTTGCTTTGTTACTAAACTAAAAAAAAAACTAAACTCCGTGGCGCTACATCCCTGGAGGGACTTGGCCTACCACCCGGCCGCTGCGTCATCTCCCGTAGGCAGATGGCAGGATTGGGGGACATTTGCTTTGTTACTACGGATAGAAAACATTAACTAACCAACCTTCTTGGATTAATATAAAACAAAACAAGCAAAAAGTTTTAAAATATATAGACATGAAATCATAAACACGAACAACTTTGCTCAGTAAGTCCAAATCATGAGCAATCAAATCGTTATTGTAATATTGTAATTGTAATATTAGTGTACAAAATTTAATGGCAATATGTGCACAGTATTCCATACAGGACCATCAACATTTTAATAAATTTGGAGGAATGGCATGCGGGACGTTGTAAGGATCCCTCTTCATCAGAAGAAATTGGGCTTCGAAAAATCTTCAAGCACATAAGAACTGCACTAACATCTTTTCAATGACAAACTTTGGGAAGAACATAAATTATTCCACATTACAGGACTTCTCAAGTAGCATATATCTTCACTGATTTAAAAGGTGAGGATCACCTTGCTAATAATTTGCCAGCACCTCCTACTATTTCGCAAGAGACAGCTGCCGATAGCATCTGTTGGTGTTAAAGAGACAGTGATTGTAAGGCCCGGCGGGGGTCAAAACCTGGGCTTGACCCGTGGTCAGTTCATCAGTGACCACACGCCATTCTGGAGGGGGGGGGCATCTGCTGTACGTCCTCACGCAAAATTGACCAGGAAAGGCGTGAAAACTACACTTCTTTATGTCGCTTGCAGTTGCTGTTTTGTTTACATAGCGACCAGCCTACACCTGGATAAAACATGTGTCATGTGTCCATCACTACGTAGGCAATCACTTCTTTAGACAGCCTATAATTTGCATGGAACTGAATTTTACAAATAAATTGTTACTTTGTTTATGAGAACTTTAAGGGAATTTAATAAGTGCGAATTCTTGGTGCACGTTAATTAGATATCATCCCTCAGAAGTATTTTAATACATACCCAGTCCACCCTGTATTAATGTCCCATTGTTCATTTTCGTTTTAACTTACGAAACAATAGCTACGGAATAACAGATAATTAAAGGGAGGAAATGAACGTACTGTACGCTTCACCGGAAATAGTAAGGGTAATTAAATAGCGAAGGATGAAATGGGGAAGGAAAGGCATATCTCAAAAGTATTGACTGGGAGACCCGAAGGGAAAAGACCACGCGGAAGACCTAGACGTAGGTGGGAGGACAATATTAGGATGGATTTAAGGGAAGTAGGTTTTGCTAGGGATGATTGGATGGAGTTAGCACAGAATAGAGTTGCAGGTAAGCGCGGCAATGAACCTTCGGGTTCCAAAAAATAGATAATATTCCTTTAGCTTGCTGAGGAATTGTCTATTGCCATTGAGTAAGTAAGTAATGAACGTACTGGGTCAAAAGATTTAAGAATAAGATACAGATATATGAAGAATGAAAGATAATGTAGAAAGAAAGAATGGACAAAATATGTAGGAGAAACAGATACTGAAAAGAAAATAGGCCAAAAAATTATTAAAAAATATTGAAGTGACACGAATCGAAAGAGAAATAAATAAAAAGAAACCACGACAAAATTTTTAAAAAGTAAAAAAGGTAGACCTACAGAGAAGATAAAAAAGAGCAATCCAAAAGAAAGAAATGGTACAGGCAGAAAAGACAGAGCTATAGTCAAAATGAAATTTTAAAGAAAATAAATAATAAATAAATTAATAAGCTCTAAATAAAATTAAAAAAAAAATACAAATAAGAAAATGAAGAAGGAAGAACAAATTAAACTAAGGAAAACTGAGGAAAACCGCAAGAAAACATTTAAAAATAGAGTAGTAGAGCCTTAAAATAAATTGAAGTTTCTAACATCTATGTGAAGTAACTGTGTTGAATTGTTTGGAGCAACGAATATATATTTCTTATTTGTAAATAATAAGGTCTGGGAATGTGGGGGGTCGTTTTCAGTAAAGGGGGTCAATTATGACGGAGATTAGTTCAACAAAGTGGAAAAGTTTCATTGAAGAAGGTCGAAGATGATTTTAGTTACGAAAGAAATAGCAATCCTTCTCAAGAAATACATCATTATAGGCTTAAGGGATTTTGAACCATTAGTTCTGAAGTTTAAACATTTTGAAGAACCAACGGCAGAACAATTTGGAAGGTTTCCTTTGTAAATGGATGCCGAAGGGGGAATCCTTGTAGGATAACTGCCTTAAATTAAGGGTGACAATAGAACACAACCAAGTCAAAACAATTCTAAAAATTATATTTTTAAGATGAAAATTTTTTCTCTGAATTTTCAATATTCATATATTTTTATATTGAATTTTAAAGAAGCTATCAATAAAGAACTTCTTTCTATTTATTAAAAAAATTCAGAAACTATCGAGCAAGAACTTAGCCTATACATTTCTCTGTGATAATTATATTAAGCAAAACTATGAGATGATTTATCCAAGGTAAGTAATCCCATGAGAGATTAACTGATGAAACTCATAACCATGTGTAGGATTTATTAAGAATATCCCATGAATAAAATGCAACGGATTTTGTAAATAATAATTATTTTCTTACTTTGTTGCTTTCATCATATGAGGCTATGCCTTCCCCTTACGATAGGAGATTGAGATTTTATATAGGAGTTTCTATATACTGTAAATATAAATAGGTCTAACTTATAATATATAATTATATAGAGTATATTAAGTATACAATATCCAAAAAATACAATTCTTATAAACTGCGAAATCGTTAAGCAACTTCTCAGACTGAATATTGTAGTTACTCTATTTTGTAACTTACCTAAGTTTTATATCTGAATTTATTCTTACGACAAGCCTTCCCCTTAAGATGGAAGACGAAGCTTTTACGTGAAGTTTCTAGTCCAATGCTTGTGACCCCTGTTAGGAATCGGTCATATCAAGCATGTTTCTACTGAATATATTCAAGTATGTCCTTGCTGATGTGAAAGCTTAGCAAGAATATTTGCATGGTTTGAGAAATATCTCCTGTAGACCTATGCTTAGGCTATGTGGGTTTTACATTATGCGTTTCAATTAGAAGTACAAATGTAGGCCTAAATCTTCGTAGATCTAATTTTATACTCATAGCCCTAACACATAGACTTATTTCGATTCTCTTTTCCGGTTAAATAATTTCCATAAATTGATATACCGGTAAGGTATTTATGATTTGATATGAACCAAACTTTAGGTAAGATAGTGGACCCTCACAATAAAACTTTCAAAAGCATAAGTTACCTAAACAATAGAAATTTCCAGCCCTTTGTTTCGACCGAAATTACACGATTTGATTCTCGTGACCCAGATATTTGAATACATGAATTGAATTATTTTTGCATTATTTTGCTTATGGGTATAGACTAGTCTATTTTATAGGTAAGGTTAATTCCTTTTTCATAGCAGTCGATAGGCCTAAATTAAAATTCTTTATACATTTTCTATTCATCTATTTCAATTTCACTTATTTAATTTTATTTCCTAGTAGGCTATGTCTATAACTTATAAGCCTAACATTTTATTTAGTTAATTTAATATTTTATTCATTTTGTAATTTGTAAGTTATAAGCTCTTTAGGAATATCATTTTCGGCAATGGCGATAAAATGCGAAATCTATTCATGTCGTTGTTTATCATAGCTAACTATGTTATTTGCAGTGTGTTTTGTATTTGCGATAAATGCAAATGTAAATCTAAAGGCGTGTCAAAATACTATTTGATAACGAAATTCATAGTAGGCCTAAACTCGATTTCAAGTAGGCCTATTAGTATTACCAGAAACCAATTCCAAGCAGTTTTTTCGCCCTTAGTATTGAAGACCACATTCACCTGACCTTCAGCAACCTAAAGAAGTTCAACATTCAACGACAATCATGTAATGTTTTTCTATCATTTGCTAATATTTAACACGCTTTTTTGGAAATTTTCATATTTACCTCGCTGATGGAAATTCCTTGCATTCTCTTTGCCTTGGGTGACCATTGCAACCGATTTTTTCACATCAAGATGTTGAAGATGATGACGACAACGATGATGATGATTATGAAATGACCATAGGGTTTGGGTTTCACGTTTACATATCCTAATGTGCACACATATTTTTCGGTCGTTCGCCTGTAAGTCCCAGTGAGTAGAAGTAAAGTAGAAGAAGAAAAAGAGGAGGAAGAAGAATAAGAATGAATGAATGAATGAAAGAGGAAATTCTAATGTGTAACTTCAATAAAACTCCCCACAGAATTAATCCTCATAAGCATACAAGTTATTTCCGGAACATATCTTTGCACCGTATTCTGCTAACTAATTTGTCTTTTGCAAAACATTCTTCTAACTGTAATAAATTTAACTTGTTAAACTTTAGTACGGTATTACGGTATTACGAGGGAATTATTGCGAAAAAATCTGATGTGAAAGTCACATAACTTCCTCTGCCCAAATAAAAGTTCGCAGCATTTACGCTAATTATGCAATAAATACCTTATAGCCCCTTCTTTGAATATTGCGACTAGAAACGCAGGACATGGGAAAAAAAACAAGTGACTGCAAACGTTTATTGAACTTTCCGCTGTTAAGAATAATTTCCGAAATTTATCACCCCCCTTCAGAGAATGTTTTTGAAATGGTAGGCCTATAAGCAATCCATGTACAAAATTTAAAGGAAATTGTTAGATCCGCTTATGAGAAAGTAGCAAAAAACATAATATTCTTCATGTAAAGTCTCCTTAAATATAAGAGAAGGTTGTCGCCAATCTTCACAGCCTCAGAAGGTACCTAACCCAAATACAAAATGTTGTTTTCGTACGATTTACAAGAAGCCGTATTGCAAAAAGCACGTATTCACAGTGGGTTGCTTATATCTACCCTTCAGAGAATTTGTTCCAAAAAATGTTTCAAATAAAAGTTTTAGCTCTTGGTACAATCAATCCATGCGCAAAATTTAAAGAAAATCGTTAGAGCCGTTTTCGAGAAAATCGCGAAAAACGAAAATTTCTTCATGTAAAGTCCCCTTAAAAATAAAGAAAATTTGTCGCCAATCTTCGAATCACATCTTCAGAAGATACCTGACCCAATTACGAAATTTTATTTAAATACGATTCTCCGTTTCGGAGCTAGCCTGTTCACAAACTTACACACAGACGGACACACACACACAGACACACAGACATGTTTCCAAAAATAGTATTTTTGGATTCAGGGGGCCTTGAAACGTGTATATATGCTATAAACTCAACTTCGAATTTTGGGGTCGAAAACAATACTTCCTCTACCTATAGTACCTATGGTACGGGCAGAGGAAGTAAAAAAGAGAGAGACGTGGCAAAGCTGTAACGCATGCGCCGATGCTAGTGAATGCTAGGAATGATTGTAGCCTGGATTAGGGTTGGGTTTTTGTCAAAATTATTCAAAATGCTACAGTAATTGTGTAAATACTACACAATACTAACTTTTAAAAATGGAAGTGCGAAATCTGTTACTTCAAAATACAAAAAATCATCATCCCTGGGATTATTTTAGGTCTAGAAAAAACTCCGTCGTGCTACTCTCTGAAGGGACAAGGCCTACCACCCTACCGCTGCGTCATCTACCAGAGGCAGATGGCAGGATTGGGGGTATGTGGTCAGCATGCCGACACCCACGGTCGTTAATGGTGGTTTCCATGATTTTAGGTCTAGGACCACTATTAATTCGTTGTGCCTTTATGTGCTGCGCTACAAACCGGAAGGTCGCGGGTTCGATTCCCGATGAGGTCACTGGAGTTTTTCAATTGGCCTAATCCTTCTGGTGGCACTATGGCCCTGGGGTTGACTCAGCCTCTAACAGAAATGAGTACCAGGATCAATAGTGGGGGTAAAGGCGGCCGGTGCGTAAGGCTGACAACCTTACCACCTTCATGTGCCGAATGTCTAAAAAACTGGGAGCCTCAACCTTATGGAACCCTCTGGGCCTCCATGGCCTGTTATAGGGAACACTTTACTTTACTTTAAGTGCTGAAGATACAAACTTCATGAAAGTGATTAAAATGAAATATGGATTTGCACAATCATTAATTGTACTTGAAGTAATGGTGACAGAAACTTCCGCAATTAAGGGCTGAGATTATTCTTCTCAGTAGAAAATGGTGTGTAAAAGGGCCCGGCTATGAAAGGGCTGTATCTTCTTGCGGCTTGTTCTGTGAACACTTTGCAAAGCTGTCCACTTCAATATAATATACAACCCTTGCTCTGCGTGAAGAGGGATTTGCAACATCTCTTTTGTAGTTGATGGTCATTTCAGTGGTCAGTCCGGGATTTGTCGTCAATAGGAATGAACATCCCTTGTTAGAACTCTCTGGGTGTCCTTTCACAAAGAAGACAGATTTTCAGCCTGCAAAAAAGAGTTGTTCAAATCTCTGGGTGTACCTGAATAAAACAATGCCCATGGGAGTGGACTCGCGGTAATATTTAAAGATGTTACCTTAATGGATTCTAAAAAAAGAAAATATACTTTTCTTTTGGGGTAGTTGTCATTAGTCGTAAATATAGCAAAATATGACAGCAAAAGATTTCCAAGAATGCAGGCAGCAAGGGTAGAATGGTCACAAATTCTGACAGGTAAGTAAAAGAATTGCAGTGTGGTGAAAAATTTATGAAGGTAACAAAGATGTCAGAGTCAATGAATAAAATGTGAAATATGGTCACTTATAATAGAGACAAATAATAACTATGTTTATTCCTCTTTCAGTATGACAGAAGTTAATAGCACATGTGATTTGCAACATCTTGGGGACTATTTCGGGAAACGGACCTCCCTGAGGGATTCTTAAGTCCAACGATGATTGAATTTCACAAACACAATCTGTCAGAAGGGTGAGTCATTCAATTCCTCTTCACAGAATTTTCTGATATTCTCGGTATTCCACTATCCAATTCATTGGACATGAACTTCAAGAAGAACTTGTCAGGCGATATTTGAATCAAAGATCCGCTATTACACTACATCCAATAGCTTTGACCAAAACCAGTTTTCTCTGTATAGGGAAAGCTTGAATTTCGAAGATTAAATCATTAAAAAATTATTTATAATGGCATTAGCTTATTAGTTTTATATAAATGTTTTGTAGCATAATTGCAGAAATATCTAAATAACAAGGAAGTCAGGCCGAATCGTTACTTTCTTTAAATTGAAGGTTATGTTAACGATGCCACGAGTTTACGTTAGCTTGCAATGCCAATATTTCTTCTGGTATGTCGCTTTCGAAATGTGGCTTAAATAGTATAAATGCTCTGCCATGAAATTACTGTTTGAATGTTTTGTGATTTATAATGCGGGTCTGCTCAATAGCCTACTAAGTAAAAAATGCAGGCATACAGAAGGCTTGATTTTCGATGGTGAATCGTAAAACAGTATAAATAATGGCATATTTTATTAGCTTGCAGGAATTTTTAAAATATATCCCTATATTACTACTATAGCATGCAGTACCGGTACATCATTTTTGAAATGTGGATTAAGTTAAATACTGAATAATCATTTATATAGGCCTACTTGAAGAAAATGTGGCATCAAACTATTTTGGTGCCGTTTATTTCTCAAAACAGGCGATGTTTAGCCGCCATTTTGGACCCCTATGCTATGAATGCCGGGAAATCTTTGATCCAATATAACGACATGCAGAAAGTCTTCAAATGCTCGTCCAATACGGTTTCCTTGAAGCAACGGGCGGCCATTTTCTTTTTTCTAGACGATTTGATCAAATAACTTGGATAGTGGAATACCAGTCTAAGGCAGAAGTGCAGGAGTTTCAAGAATCCAAAAGATTAGGAATCTAGAGATAAGGAGAAGGATGGCAGCGGAGGAGACAGTCCTAGATAGAATTGAAATAAGATGTTTAAGATGGTTTGAACACATAAGGAGAATGGATCAACATAGATGGCCGAATAAAATGATTCAGTGGCAACCACCTGGAAGAGAAAGACGGGGCAGACCGAGAAGATCCTGGTACCAGAGCATTAAATAGATCATCGATGGGAGAGGACTCCAAGAAGAGGACGCCTTGGATCGAGAGGAATGTGAAGGCGGCAATAGCTGAAAAATCCCTGAATAATCCCTACTACTACTACTACTACTACTAAACCTGACCAGAGACCTAATACGTGAATCAACAGACTGTTTACGGAAATTAAAATTAGATTCACCTGGACATGAACTTGTAGCTGAGAACAATCGTATTAATGTCCGGAAAGCAAGAAAAGCACTTCGCAAGAGGGAGTTTGATAGATGGTGCTCTTTACCACAAAAAGGGGATAGCTGTAATTCTATAAAGAGTACCCTCCTGCCAATTCTTGGGTCAGTATATCTGAAGTCCTCAGTAGTGGAGAATGGAAGGATGACTGCAAATGTGTGCCGTCCGATCTATTAGTTTCCCAAGAAATGAACTACAGTAGTAAATACAGCCCATATAATATTCTGTTAATTTGTATATGTCTGCATACACTTGTATGATTTCAGTTTTTAAAGGCCTCCACGTGTTTAATAGAAACACAAAAGTATTTTCGTCTATGGCAGCCATTTTATCAGTTGTTCACGTTCTCATTTTTTGTGATTGGTTGTTATCAACGTTTAAGTTTTCGTTGCGAATGCTCAATGCCGTGTTAAAGTTTGCTTTTAAGTTTTATGTTCTTACGTTTACGGTTAATTTTCTATCTGAATGGCCCATAAAAGAGTAGATATAAATTTAGCCATGGAACAATAACAACAGATTTTACACTTTAAAGGAATTTTAATCCTTTAATTAGTATTCTTCTCTAGCCAAAATATTTTTTTTAAAAATCGTGTTTCTGGTTTTTTTGTGAAATGTGATAACATGCACAGCAAATTTCGTAAATTCTGTTCAATAATTTTAGAAATCTCGAGAAAATTTATGATAAATGCGGTTTACTGGAGTATAGTGTTAAACATTGGCATTAAATTACACAATTACAATACTTGCAGCAGAGCTTGCTTTTATGACTGACTGACTCTTTTCTCTAACCCTTGTGGTGGGAATTGGACGTTCCAGTACTTAGATTAATTTTGTTACGCTTATTTTCGGAGAGAGAGAGAGAGAGAGAGAGAGAGAGAGAGAGAGAGGACAGAGGGACAAGTGCCCTCGCTTCTACGCCACCACCGCTGATATATTAATAATAATGCAAATATTTAAATAATTAATTAATTGCAGCAAAATAGCCATTTACAGATTTCAGAGTCACATGTTTGCATATTCACCTATTGATTTAATTCTTTTCGGGCATTTTTCTATGTGGTATCGCTCACAGCCTTTATTACACAGTTCACATACACACGCAATGTTTGGGTCATGAAAATTCTTGTTTCTACAGATTAGATGGTGAAAACCTAAATAATTCGCAGTAAAATGAACTTAAAAGATTTGCTGCATATTGTAAAATTTACTACGCAAAATCGATTATCCCCTTATACAATGTATTCACAGTCTGGATCTGAATAATATCTTGTTCTTTGGGTTGTCATCCACTTCCTCTCTCTTCAGGGTATTATAAGATGGAAGGCTAATTAAACCTGGCCATTCTTTGGAAAACACGTGTCAATCCGTTCAAGCCACCAACGCTGCCGAGGAAGGAGAATGTAAAAAAGAACAATGGGCTTGCAAGGTTTTTTGAGGACTGTGGCACATTATATTGTGGTTTCTTCTGAAGGGATTTAAATCTTTACAACTCTTTTACTGCAGTTGCCATTGAGGTCGGTAATGAGGGGACTCGTGCCCAGCAGGTGGTAAACCGCGCGGGCTGCTAAAAGGCAAGCTGAAAAGCATTCCAACTGAAAAGAAACCCGGTGCTGCAACATGATTGAGTGATTTGTATATATTGACAGCAATACAGATGGAATTGTGTACGTAGTAATAAAAGCTACGAAGATAACTATACGATTATGGATTGCTCCGACTTGATAAATTGTTGTGACTTACCATAACTAGCTGGTGTGGTTCATGGGCCGTCAGCTATTCATCTGAGTAGACTCAAAAGAACTGAAATGAAAACAAAGTCTATAGTTAAGATTACTTTCTTTTATTGTTGAAAATTCCATGGATAAACAGTAAAATTTCAGAAAAATTACAAAATCAACATGCAATTGCTTTAAACTTTTTTTTAGTGCATACTCTTTAAACAGCTGTTTGTCGGACTGGTAACACGCCGAAAAATTGCATTTTAGCAACCTAGGCCGCTAAATTTGCACAAAATTGCATGAATCGATTCGAGTTAGCATGTCCTTGTTGTGACCAGTGCTACGATTCAAGTTACCATGTCCATGTTCTACCAATTGTGCATATAAGACATAGTTAACTTAATTCAGGCAAGCTAACAGCAGAACAGAATAAAAGCACAAGAATTGGCTTGCACCAAATTGAAATTGTGCTTTTAATTGATGTACATTTATATTATATATATATTATACAACAAATTATGTTGTATAAAATAATCTATTTTCGTGATGCTTAAATGGCAGCTTGTGACGTATTAATCACGGCAAAAAAGATGCTTACGTGTCCAGTTCCTCATATTAATAGCAAGCATTTTATAAGATAAAGGATCGTGAATGGTCTATATCCGAGGAATTGTTAAACGTTATTGGTCAATATCAAACACTATAAGTGGAATAGTCTACATAATACATGTTAACATAACGTTCAAAATGACTTCGCGGACCGTCACGACTTTGTATTTTGGCTGGAAAACCGGATGGTAACACCATCCATCCTTCGCAGGTGGGCATTGTATATTGAGAGACCTCAAGAGTTCAAATGGCACGTGACATTTTGTAAATCTGCTGGACTACGATTCTGGTCACAACAAAACGGAATGTGCTCAACTGTTCAAGTGCTTTTTCCTTCTCATAAAGACGGGAATACCGAGACATCGTTTAAATAAACAAACATGGAAAGCAGAACTCTCAAAAGGGGATGTGTGTGTGAAACTAGCCTATTTGCTGTAAATGACTCATAATTAGGGCTCGGATTCTTAGGTTTTAAACTATTTTCTTCCTTGCTAGCTAACATAATTATTCATTTCATTGTCATGACAGTCACGTACTCCAATGTTACAAAACCTAAAAATGGCTAATATTGCTTTTCAAGTAAAATACGATATAATAACATTAATAATTATAATAATTAATTTAATTATTATTATTGTAGCAAAAAATTACTTTTTAAATATCTGCCTACATTTTGCATCTTGCTCATTGTTGCCAGTATATTATTTTGTAAGATAAAATACAGCATTGCGTTTTGTAATTTTGTCATTTTGTAACTTATTATCCCGGTAAAGGAAATCTTAAGTGAACCGAAATCCCCGGTTTCTTTATAAACAAATTAAAGACATTCTTAAGAAGCTTACACTTGCAGCTGTCTATCCACAGTGTTTGCTCCACCAAGATGCCGAAAGTAAAGTATTCTAAAATGGCATTGATTAACTGAAAAAAAAAAAAAAACATTCTTGTTGAGTTTGTGGTGGGTTGGAAATGACTAGAGTAGTTTATAAACTAACCAAAAAGTATTCCTAAAGTTTTGTGGTTCAGAGCCATGGAAATTTAAGTAAAAACAAAATGAATTGATATATTTTATCAATGTGTTTGTTCTACTTATTAAAGTGAAACTAAAAAAATTGTCTGAAAATGGTAAAAAAAAACCTAAAATAATACTAATTTAATATATTTAAAAATCTAAAACAGAGCTTTTAAAAAACCAAAAACCTCCAGGCCCTACTCATAATACCATCCAAATATATAGGATTTATAATAAATCAAGGACTTGATATATTTGTGAATTTATTTTAAACGATGATTCGCCTTAATTTTGAGCGATGAAAAAAGGTAAAATTTTTAATCACAACCTGTATTAACGTTGCTCAATCTCAAGTCTGTATTAAATGGGAAGGAATATCTTGTGTTTGTAGGAAATCTCATGTTCCGTCTTTGTGATAATTCATATATCAAAATCCTACAAACAGCAACTTTAGGAATTCACATAACCTGAAGTGCTCAACTGCCGAGAGTGCTAGGTACTTTAATAACATGAATAAATTAGGCCTATTATAAAATCTTAATATAATAAGATTAAGCCTGTACACAACAATATTTAACAAGAGTGGTTTTAGCCGGTCTCTAGCGGGGTCCACCAGTCCTTTAGTGGTTAGGGAATAATGTTGGATTGCACAACTTGATGTAACCACAAGTGCCAGAGAAAGGCACAGAACAACGGCACATTTTGGAGTGCAATATTTATGATTACTGTTTAAATCACGCTAAATGGTCAAACACCCTATGGTCACGAATATTCGGGTCATTAGCGGTTTCTCCCCTCCACGGTAGGAAAAAATATTCCTTTGTTCATTATGTGTGGGATGGGACACAGCTACGATCTATACAAAGCAAATCACATTGACTCTGTTGGAAGATACTGGTGTCCGCATTTGGAATACAAATTCTTCACCGTGTCAGTACTGTTTGCAGTACCACCCACGAACAGTTCTCGGTACCAGTCGGTAATAACTAATAAACGTTTCCCTATTGGCCTATTCGCGTCCAGGAAGTCACTTGGCCCAAATATTTGTGTTGTGAATACACCGGATACTAACTAGCAATAATGGCCCATTATACTACCCATACGAATTTTCCATGGAGGTTTTAAGGATGGGCTTATATACGAGACTTTTTAAGTCCATCACAGATTTATTTTAAGAATGTAAAGTATTAATAAATAATTACAGACACAAATGATATTAAAGCAGAAGTTATCCTAAGTGTCAACTAAAATCAGGGAATGGTTATTTGCAAGCAATTCAGAAGCTTTTAATCTTCTCGACTTATGCCGACAATAAATTATATTGTATTATATGGATATGAGGCAAGGACGCTTTTACTCTTCGGGAAGAACACAATCTGAGACTGGAAAATATTCGGACCTAAGAGAGATGAAAACACGTCATAACTTGTGTTCATCACCGAATGTAATAAGGGTAATGAAATCACAGAGAATGAAATGAACTGGACATGTTGTGCGCATGGGGGAGGAAAGTCATATCTCAAAAATATTGACTGGGAGACCCGAAGGGAAAAGACCACTTGGAAGATTTAGACGTATGTGGAAGGACAATATTAGAATAGATTTAAGGGAAGTAGGATTTGTGAGGGATGATTGGATGGAGTTGGCACAGAATAGGGTTGAATGGCGGACTCAGGTAAGCGCGGCAATAAACCTCCGGGTTCCATAAAATATATAGTATTCCTTTCGCTTGCGTAGGAATTGTCTATTGCCATTGATTACGTAAGTAATTTATTATTAAATAGAGCAGCATAGACAGGTTTGGATAATAATGATAGGCCTACTTCTCAGTCTTTGCCTCGTGAAATATTCATAAGGGTGAAAACATAATAAGTACTTTAAGCAATGAGTCTATATTTGAATTAAGAGATGGGAAATATCATAATTGCCAACATTTTACTCTTTTGGAACCAAATTAATTTACCAAAAAAAGGGCAATTTGCTTGAAACCTATCCGTTGGAAATTAAATGTTACCAGAAATTTAATATCTACAGGAGATATGAATGCCTGGTTAAGAAACTAGCCTGTGGTGTTGTGGACTCAAATCAAAATTATGTGCGAACATCTACTGTACTTATAAATTAGGAATATAGTTTATAGATCAACCAATAGAAGTAAATCTTTATTAGATACGGTGGGAAAAACCAAATATAAGGTGCATCGTCGCATGAGGATTAACCCGCCCGAACCCACCCCCAGAGAAGCACTTTCTTTTATACCACGATCTAGCGAATTCTTCGAGGATAAACAGGCTGACAAACCGTTGGGTACAAGGCAAACCTGTGGGTACTCCCGAATTTTTAATATTTGGTACAAGGGGCACTCTCGAATTATTAATATTAGGTACGAGGGCCACTCTCGCAGTTTTAATATTTGATACAAGGAGCACACTCGCATTTTTAATATTTGGTATGGTCGGGAGTGTCGGCGACAATATACAAGGATAGTTTGGTCACCCTGTTCGCTGAGAAACAAAATGCGAATATCGAATGGGCGGAGCCTATTTGGCACCTTATATTTGGTTTTAGCCGATACGGTAATGAATACAATATGCATCGAGGCCTACATACAGCATTGAACATCTAGAATACCGGTAGACCTAACTATGATCAAGGCCTAATGGTCCTATGCGAAAGGTTGCATCAGCTGCTATACTAGGCCTACCTATTCCACAAGGCTGTCAGATATTACGAGATAATAATATTAATAATAATAATAATAATAATAATAATAATAATAATAATAATAATAATAGTTTATTTAACTTGGAGAAAGTTAAGACCGTAAGGTCTTTTCTTCCACTTCACCAGGGACTAACAGTACATTAGTTGTTACAATATAACATAATAAGTAACACAAAATACATTAAAAGAGCACCTACTCCAGGAATTGGCTACATGCAAAGGCGGGTTGACGGATGTATCCGTGCTAATGGAGGACATTTTGAACATTTCATATGATTTCAGGGCCTATGTTTTTCATAATCCCGTTTTCGAAAATTCTGCTAAGTGGTGCAGATGTAGAGAAAAGACTCTAGCAAGGAAATAAAATGCTTTCGGACCCTTGTTCATATTACAAAATTTTACTCTCTATACGCAAGGAATGTTTTACCAAACTTTTGGCCTAGGTTTAAAACATTTCCATTGGGCTTAATGTAGGAGGATTACAGGGGGTGCGGGTTACTTGAGAAAATAGCATAACTAAGTAATGATTTAATGTGAAGATTTGAAGTCTATAAGTTACAGTTTGTCACAATAGTGCTTTTTCGTCAATTTCCCGTTCACGCTATCATGATGGAAACTCGAATTTCCTGTACACAGAGCTGGTAACCTGAAAATATCTGCATCTTTTTATCCTTCTTTGCAGTCCGCATGCACCATTATATCCTACAAATCGTATAACCTATATTTTTATATTATTATTAATAATATTGCAGACACGAAATATAAACATAATTGCTCGCTGAAGGTTTCGTTTCAATCTTATCTGAGTCTTTACACTCTTTTTATTTATTAATACTGACTTAGATTTAATTCATCCAGCTGACAGGTCTCACGCGACCAGTGTGCGAGCGCTGAAATAATCCATGTATCAATCGCTACCAAGATGAAACTAGTCACTACTTTTTAGGGTTTTTACCCATTACAACTTGAAGGCCATATCGTACTGCTTCGGCAGATCTTTCAAACTTTTCCTCGATTCTCTAACGATGTACTTACTATCCTTGTATTGCAATATACTATATTTTTAAGTAGTGCTAGTTTGAATATAACTTATTTGCTTAATCTTGATAGAAGAAGGAGCTTCGTTTCAGACGTGGAAGGCCACCGTCCGGGCAGTCTCCTACATGTGAGTGTGTAAGTGTGTATATGTGTGAGGCACACCTATGGGTCTGTAGTGTCTTTCTTATTAGCACATTGCAAATAATAAACCGCTTAACACACTTCCCGGTTCATTGACAAAACACATTGCCGGGTTCAAACCATTGTTCTACTGACTATTACATCGCATAAACATGTTTACCACGCGCCACCATGTTTGCGAACGGTCGTCTCCGAACGTTACTCGGTTCATTTCTCCAAATTAGCACTAACTGATTTTATTTACCGTACTTATTACAAATTGAAGCTGTTTTTAATGAGCGATTTTGAGTTTAGTTTGGCAAAGATCTTTCTTGTTGACTTGAATCTTGGCTTGAATGACTGAATAATTAATGAAATAACTGAGGGGTCTATTAGCAAACTTGGCAATCTCCATTTTGAAGAAAGGTAGAGATGCCAACTTCTAATGAAAATTTAACGCATTTCCTGCTAGTGTATTTGATGCAAATCCGACTTCCCATATAAAAGAAGAACTCAGATTTACAACACACATAACAAATATATAGGCCTACCAGAAATGCATTAAACTTTCATTAGAAGTTAGCATCTTTTTTTTTCTTCAAAATGGAGATTTCCGGGTTTGCTAATAGACCCACAACTACACCATTTCAACCTCAATTTCGGAAAAAGTAATTTCAATTTCGGAAAAAGTAATTTCAAATTCGGAAAAAGTAATTTTAATTTCGGAAAAAGTCATCTCAATTTCGGAAAAAGTAACTTCAATTTCGGAAATACGAGGCTATTTTTTAAAGCATTCGATGGGGCATAAAATGAAAACCACAGTGAAAATCAAAACTGTTTTATTTGGAACATTTAGGTACACCTTCTAGCTACTTCTCTACATAATCTCGCTCCGATTGAGTCATTTGTCCTAGCGTGGTACCAACTTTACTATACCCTCTTCATAGCCCTCGCATTTCCGAAATTGAAGTTACTTTTTCCGAAATTGAAATTACCTTTTCCGAAATTGAAGTTACTTTTTCCGAAATTGGAATTACTTTTTCCGAAATTGAAATTACTTTTTCCGAAATTGAGGTTGAAAAGGTGTAGTTCTCTGGAAATTAACGTCTCATTAGACTAAAACCACAATAATACATACTTTACATATTCACCTACTCTACTACAGAGTGGAAGCCGATTTCAACCGAAGTTTGCAAGTTCCTACTCGGCCAGTCTGTGACCCGGCTAGATGCGTCGATTCCTACACTGACCGGGATGCCCTAAAGTGATAAGTAATTTCCTCTCGACAAATTTTCCCTCCCACTTAATGCAGACTTGGGAATGCCTAGCAAAATAATTTGTTAGATGTGGTCAAAAACTTGTCATCAGGCATTAACCTATCCTGCATTTGCATTTCTTCCATTTATGTCCATTTACAGAGGAATTTTGATTCTATAAGTAACTGCCTTAACATATTTATTCCTAGATATTCGGCCCTCTGAGTAGTCTTGAAACAATTTTTGGATGTATAGCAGTTTCTTGTAAGAGTGTATCTCTTCTGGGCTGAATTTATAACCGGGCACTATAGATTTTGATATAAGAGTCTGACTGAATTAAGTTGAGAATTTCCAGAAGTTAAGCATGTGTGCATGATGGTGGTGGAAGTTTGAGTTGGGCGAAATGTGACCTCATGAAATTTTGTTTTCACTAGGCAAAGGAAAAAAAATCGTGTGTGAAAGTTTTTGGAAATTACATACGCCCATTTCAACAGCTTTCCCTTTAATAGAAGCAAACGGAATATTCAGATACCAATTTTGTTCGAACTTAGTACTTTTCTGAGAAGAAAATTATTTGTCTCTGAATTTTAACCGTTCTTTAGATCTACTTGATAAGTATTTCCGTGTTGTAATTTTTTGACATCAGCAGATGAAAGAATACGAAATAAATTTTCCTTTTGCGGTTTTTCAATATAGTTGGTAGTTTTCGTGCAAATTAGTCCATTACGTTCGTGCAAATATGAGCACAGGTATGCTTTCCAGAATGCTCTTGATCATTATTCTTGCATCGACTTTGTTGAAACTGAGCCAACCAGGGCGTTTGGTTATGTCGGGTCAACGTTCTTATTATATTTCAAAACAAAATAGCAAATCCAAGTTAGAATTAAATTTCTTTAACGAGAGGGTTTGGTTCTAATTGATATTGCCACTATTATTTACTTAGTAAAGTTAAAACTAAAGGTATAAAAATGAAATTCGACAGTTTTTAATGCATGTCAATATTAAAGATTTAACAACTTATTACTTTCTACAGGCCTACTATTCCCATAAGTACTATAGGTAGAGGAAGTTTTGCGTTCAAGCCTGAAATATGTCATGATTCCTAAAGTGGCCTAAATACTTGTGCTGGAATATGAGGCGAAAAGATCACTAGCTCCACCATTAGAATGTAACTCTACAAGCAAGATTCCCTCAAGATGGTTCATTGTAATCGAAAGACCTAGGAAAATAATGAAATAAAAGGTGAGCAGAACGGTGTCTGTAAATATATATATATATAATAAATACAGAGCTTTCCAAAGGTTAAATTAACCCTTTTTGAGTTTGTGCAATTATTAGTTACACAAGTTTAACTGTCTCATAGTTCTCGACTATTCATTGGTTGTCTTAGGTATGATTAATTCTTTATAAGAATGGATCTTAAGTCCTGGAGTTTTTTCCAGGCTACAGCATACAATACTTTACAAGCTTCCTTACATGAAGATATAGGTCATCCAGTAGAAATTCCTTACCAAAGAAATCCATTAATTTGTTATTAAATATTATTCTTTCTTCAGTGCCTACTTTAAAGATAAGTTGTAAAACAAAACTTCACGAAATTGTCTTTCAAATGTTAATTCTTTATCCACTTAATACCTTTTTTCGACGCTTCTTTGATACGAGTTGAATGACCTATGTTAAGGTTCAGAAGAGCGAGTTGAGTAAAACCATTTCTGCAAACTCCATGCTACACGATGCAAAACTGCAAATGCATTTCATAAGCTCTTAATCAAGTATTATTTAAATATGTGAAATTTTAAATTAAAAAGATCTGATGTCTCATTCTCAGCTAAATTTGTCATTAATAAACAGAAGAAATCTCGTTTATTTTAAACTTTTAAATATGAAAAAATTAAATATTTGACATTTACTTGTGCTAAATTTCAATATGTACATTATGGCGTGGTCTCTACAGTAGTTCTACACCAAGACATAAACAAACAATAAAATTAAAGTTAACTATTTTCCCTGTGTAACAAGTTTTTTCTTGCTATCTACTCTCTACTCATTCCACCTTTCTCCTATATTTCCCCCTTTTTTGCTGACCATGCCCATTTTCTCTTTACTTTATACAGATATCCCTCTAATGCCTTAACTTTATTTCTGTCCTCAAATATTTTTTTACGTGTTATTCCTATATTTTGTTTTATAATTTTTTGTTCAAATAGACTCGTTTCGTCATCGCCTGCATGCACAAGATAGCACATAACTAAACCATTTAAATTATCTGTATTTTGTTAAAAGCCTGGTATTTGCTATTAAACCGAATGAAAAGTCAATTATGGATTACACTACGTTCTTTGAATAATTAAATAAGAATATCATTGAGCAACACAAAATCCATTGGATGGCCGTACATCTAGGAAACAAACAATACACTAATCCCTTCTTCGCGTTGTTCAGAGCATTTGTTTATTTTCGTGTTACGGAAAATAACATCTGTTATTAAGTGCCAGTATGGTACTTTATGAGATTGTGTGGGGGACGAAAAATGTCTGTCCGTCTGTCTGTCTGTCTGTCCGTCCGTCCGTGTGTCTGTACGCGCTCTAACTCAAATACGCTTTTTCGGATTTTCATGAAACTTGGACAACACATTTATAATGTCAATGGGAAGAACCCTATTGATATTGAACCAAATCGGTTCACCGGTACCGGAGTAATGCCCAATTTAGTGCCTATTTTAATAGATTATGGCGCCTTTCTAATAGAAAGGCGCCATAATTCAAATACGCTGTATTGGATTTCCATTAAACTTGGTATGACATCCATGAAAAGTACTCTGTTAAATTTGAACCTAATCTGTTGACCGGTACCGGAGTAAAACCCAATTTAGTGTATATTTTAAAGGCGCAATAGCTCAAATACGCCTTATCGGATATTTATGAAACTTCGTATACGCATTTATACTATCCATGGAAAGACGTCTGTTGATGTTCAACCAAATCGGTTGGCCAGTACCGGAATAATGCCCAATTTATTGCCTTTTATGTTAATATATGAGAAGTCGCGATAACTCAAATATGCTTTATTGGATTTTCCTGAAACTTTGTATACCCATTTATAATGTACATGGGAAGACGTCTACCGATATTGGACCAAATCGGTTGTCCGGTACCGGAGTAAAACCCAATTTAGTGTCTATTTTAAAAACACGGTAACTCAAATACGCTTTACCGGATTTTTATGGAATTTGGTATACACATTTATAGTGTTCATGGGAAGAGGTCTACTGATACTGGATGAAATCGGTTCACCTGTTTCGGAGTAATGCTCAATTTGGTGCCTATTTTATGATAATATACGTATTCGAAAGAATTTATATAAAAAAAAAAGCAAATCATTTATCATGACAACATAGTCAATTGTTTTACTGTGATATTTTACGGCTTTGGAAATTAAAATAGAGGTAGCTATGACCAAAAACACTATTGTTTTACATGCGCTTATAACTTACAACTAGACCGTTAAACTGACCCAGGTGACCGAGATGGTAACGTTTTGGCCTCACGTTATGGAGTTCCATGGTTCAAATCCCGAAACCAGCCAATTTCACTTTCTTTTTCGTATTTTTATGTGAGTGTGCGATTGTCAAGATATAAAAAATCTGTACAGTTCAGCTGATGCCGGAAGATTTTAATCTGATTAAAAAGAAAACTAGACCTTTGTTCTTCCCTAAGCCCTGCTTAATGAATAAATCTGGAGCTTAACTTGTAAATCAATTAAAAAAAACATATTCTGCATATCATAATTGCAGTCATAACTGATTAAAAAAACATACTGGCACTTTTTTACATCAGTTTACCTGATTTTATTTATTTCGGATTTTCTTCCGGGATGTTCAATTAGTATAACATTCTTTATTAACAATCAACGGGCAGCGAACTCACAACCTTTAGTACGGAAGGCGGAGACGATGTGTCAATGAACAAACACTGCATCAATGACAGCAAGGTCCTTTACACCTATGAACTACTCCATGGAACTTTAATTTTGTAACGAACATGAACTGGCCTATCCATTTTGCAGTCGGCTGTGCGCAAATCCTTTTAGCGCTGAAGCCTTCAATTCCTGATGTAACTCTTGCCAACTGAATTATACGTAATGCAGGTTCCTCTATCTGGGACGTGTTAAAATTGAAGGTAAGTCGGTTCAACGGCCTGGCGAAATGAAACCTCTCAGAAGAGGCAGTCAGTTGGAATTCGTGGTTCATATTTTATAGTCCATGTCCCTCCCACCCTGAGCTGCTCAGCCAGGAAGTATTGTTTATATCTCCAAGTGCTCTGTCAACACAGCGACATTATTGCCTTACATTGTTCACACCGCACTTTGATTTTCTTTCAATATTTACAAACAGTTGATATAGGCTATTTGTAAAATAAAACAGAAAGGATAATGGTGTCGATACAGTCAAATTTCATCACAATTTTCATTCTTAATGTTTTATTAACAATTAAATTGGTAATTTATCATTTTGGATATAGCTTTCACCTTCAAATTATAAAAATCAAGAGGAAAAATGAAAAATATATTAAATTACTGCAAAGATATAGAATTGTGTGAAAGAAATTTAGACTATTTCTATTCTGGAAATTTTTTCTTTGTAGTCCGACATGACTTTATTTTATATTTTAAAAATCTTCCTCTACATCCAGAGGCTGCCAGTTTGACAAAGAATATCATAACAGCATGCAGTATAAATGTGTTACAGGTTTATCACTAAAGAAGAAGAAGAAGAAGAAATCTATTGTTTTGAATGCAGATGGTATCTAAGTATTCTTATAGAACATTTTAAAGCCTGAAAAATATATTATTTGCATTTTCTGAAAGATAGCTTCTTTTGCCTGTAAGACACAGGATAGAAATATACAAAATTTGATAGAGACAATATCTTTCAATGTTTGATAATATAAAATCAATAAGTTAATAATTTTGAGTCGTATAAAGGATGGTGTAGAATTAATGAGTTCACTGTGCCGATATAGCTATTTCTCTTAAGAAGTCCGAGGTGAAATTATATTCACGGCAGAAGTTGGCAAACAATTTTGGAATGGTGCCTCTTGCCCCTATCATGAGTTCAGTCACTTGGATTGAGGAAACCCCGTACACTGACTACAAGTAGTCCTCGTCTGGAATATAAATTCAGCGTTTTTCATTCTGGGCCCTATTTAATAAAAGTTACAATTTTACAGATGACAGGTGACATATAATTGTTTTACAAGTTTACATTTTGACAATTCCGTTTGTCATAAAAGCTGACAACTTTATATAAATGTCATGACAATTTTGTACAATTGTATGACAATTTTGTAAAATTGTATGACAATTTTGTACAATTGTATGACAATTTTACATATTGTTGTTTCTCAAAACTTTTGAGTTTACAGGTAAAAGTCTGACAAATATGTCAAATCTTAGGATTTATAAAACATTACTTTCTGTTGACATATTTACAAATTTGCAAAAAATGTAGAATTGTAATACAGAAGTGACAGGCAATCTTTCGTATGTAGGCCAAGTCAGTAGGTTATGTAAATGTGTGGCATAACTTGGCAAAGTATTTTTTGTGATTTAAACTTTCTTGTTAATAAACTTGCTAAATTGTCTTGTTAATAATGAAAACTAGTAGTAGTAATATTGGTAGCAGTGAAAGTGAGACTTCGCAGGGTTTTTTAGGCAACGGATTAACCTAACTTTCAATTCCAGTGACTTTGCATTAAAAGAGAAATATAAATCACTTGTTTTCGATAGCAATAATCAATTGCTTTGGTATCACATTCAATGTTGAGATCGATTATCGCACGCGTATATGAGAGCCATCTACAGTGTACTAAAGTAATCTTTAGGTGACATAAAATTGTCGTATTTATGAAAAGGGTTCTTTTAGTCTTGACAATTTACATTAATTTGCCTGTAATGCAAGGAAAAGTTGTAATATTTATGAAAAATACGATTGTCATAACATATTGACAAATTTGTCAGATTTGACATAATTGTCGTATATGTCACACCTGTAGAGTTTTATGAAATAGGGCCCTGGACTTCCTGAAGTGATGTTCATCTACTTGAAATCTTATGGTCGGGAATTTGACAAGACCGGTAATTTCCTCATGGACTTCATAACCTTTGTCCCTGAAAGCATTGGATATTTTATGACCTGCTTCTCCTACCTAATTTCTGAGCACCTTACAAAACTAGCATTGTCCTGCTAGTAGTACTAGTACTGTATATTATTTTACTAGGCCTACGTGTGTGTTGTGAACCACATAGCTCAAAAACGAAAAATCGTATAAAACAACATTTTGTATTTGGGTTAGGTACTTTCTGGGGATTTGGCCCAAAGTTTGCCGACCATTTTCTTTTACTTTTAAAAGCATTTTACGCGAAGAATATTTAATGTTAACATTTTACGGAAAACAGTTAAAACGATTTCGTTTAAATAAAGTAAACACAGTGCTTATACCAAAAGTTCAGAATGCTTTTTATCTTCGATGTAACAAATTAAAACGACAATAAAATTTTTAACGAATTCTGAAATTATTTAACAATACCTAACAACGTAGCTGCCAATAAATAAGACATAATTTGATGCGCATTTGAATGCATGTAAGCATTAGCCTATTAGACCTACAGCTCCACCCAAGAGTTTAAATTGATTCTGGGTAAAAATTATTAGCTCCTCCAATTAAAACAACAAAATCATTTGTGGAGAGTTTAAGAGAGCTCATCACTTGCTGCTAGGCCTATCTTGTAAATCTTGGCACTTTGGCTTTACAAGTCCCTCCACTTCATAGTTAATACAGTCAAACCTCTTTATAACGATGATCAATATAACAATAAACCCGCATATAGCAATATTTTTGTTTGGTCCCGGCGAATTTCCTATCTTAATAATGTTAAATGTAACTCACTACAACGATGAAGATTTTTTAGAAACACCCTCTCATAACAATATTTGGAAGTTGAAATGTTACTGCAAACCAGTAGCTTAGCCCTATGGATGGTAGTTGGAATCAGATCAGTATTCTTCCTGCTATTTTCTGGTTGCCTGATATCTGTTACATTTCTTAGAAATTCGAGAAAAGAAAGGTTCATAGTGGGTGAAAGATACAATCACTGAGGCTAAAATCATCCCTTATGTGTGCAAAGCTACTCTGAGTTAAGTTGTTACTTAAAAAAGTACATAATGTGCAATTAAAACACCATAAAAAAAACTGTTTTAGTTTTGCCTTAGACATGTGGTGAATTTGATTGTCTTTTTCATACCTTTTACCACCATCTACGAGTTTAAAATTTCAGACATACTGTCGGGGGAAAAAAAAATATATAGACTCGAGTTTGAAGTCTAAAATCTCAAGAAAGACTCATCCGATTAAGTTAAAATAAAGTTTAAACTGAAGCTATTTTAAAGCCATTTTATCTGATAACAATAAAAAAAATTTCGGTTAAGCGAAAAAAATGTTAGGGATTAAAATCCGTCAAAAGTACCGGTTTACTTAAAGGTCCGGACTAAAAGTAAAGTTTAAACTTTTATTGTAAAAAAACCGCTAGTGCAATCGTTTTCAAATTTTAATAGGGCACGCACAGGTTTCTTGTAAACATAATCCTTGAATTTCATAATTTTATTTTGTTTATTTTTTATGTTGTTGTCAATTTTCCGAACCTTTGCTAAAACCACTGTTTAAAGTCTAAAAATATCGTTCAAATCACCAATGTGATTGTCATTATTCAATTAATACTAATCAAATATAGTTTTAAACATTCCAAAGAAGTTGTTTTTAAAATTGATTTTTATTTGTCAACAAGTTTTAATCCCACGGCAGACATAAGACCACCACTTCTCTGGCGAGCGGTTCGGGTGAGAGAAGGCGCGACGTTGCCTAGTTAGAATGGTTAGAATGAATCTTCGCGCGCGATACTTATAGCCTACGATGTTATTATTAGGGACCGGATTCTTAGGTTTTTACCTACTTTTTCTCTTACTATCAATACCAGAAACGCTCTCACACTTTCTCGAGGCATGTCCATAGGATTCACACACATTAATTTTGTAATAGCCTACCTAAAAACACCTAAATGGTACATGGAAACCTAAAATAACCTAATTTATTCCTAATTAATTTAATTAATATTTTCTGTTAAATCTGCTTGAAAAATCGATAATTTACACAGACATACAAAAAATCCTATTGTTGCAAGTAAAACCACCTTTCGTAGGCTTATTATTATTATTATTATTATTATTATTATTATTATTATTATTATTATTATTATTATTATTATTATTATTATTCAACGCATTGGTGTCTGGGATGTACAAGGACAAGAGAAAAGGGGTTGAAGTAATATCACCAGCGTATTCCTTTTAAATAGTTCAATGTATAACAACCAGTTTCACATTATCCTCAGCCAACCATAAATCATATTTTATTAATCCAATTAGAAGCATTGGGTTCGAATCCTGAAAAGGCTAGCGTTTAATAGATAGGCTACAGTATTAACTATTTTGTAATATATGTTTGGAATTCTATGTAGCATATTGAAGGTTCATTAAATCTATTATTATAACCTAAAACGATAACTTGGACAAAAATCCTTTAAAAAATGCAATTAATGAAAACCCTAAAAAGGAGTTTTATAAAAACTAAAAATCCAATTGCTAGTTATTATAAAAGGATACAATAATGTAAAACACACCAACAAAAAAAGCACAGGATTTCACAGAAATGGAGAGGGTCACAGAAATCGAGTTCGGGAGGTACTCCAGTTGAAATTTGAAAAAAATATGCCTTTTAAAACAGCATTTTAAATTATTTCTGGGGTAATAAGACTGGAAAATAAATAAATGTTCAAGTCTTTGGTAGTGCAGATTATTATTAAATTTGTCCTTAAAATAGATGGAAGAACGGTACTTCATGAGTCACCCAGAGGAGGAACATACCCACACATTCCTTTACGATGTCATATGCTTATCAAACTTTAGATCTTTCTCCCCCCCCCCCCGTAAGCCCTGCTTAATCAAACAATCTGCAGTGTACCTCGGAGATCGCCTACAAAAATAACTTATTTTTTGCATATCATAATTGCAATTACCACTGACTAAACTAAAACAATCTGGCAGTTAGCTATTTCTACTAAACATGAATTCTCATTAGTTATTATCCCTAATAACTAATCCGTAATCAAAGTAAATAATCTGCCCAACACTTGAAAATTTATTTATTTATTACAGTTTTATTACTAAAGAAAACATATACAATTCTGTTTTAAAAGGCATTTTTTCAAATTTTGCCTGGAGTACCGGTACCTCCCGAATTCCATTGCCTGGGGGTACTCCATTGCTGTGACCCTCTCCAGAATGAGGTCATGTATCTTTTCTTGTTGGTGTGTTTTACATTATTGTATCCTGATATAATAACTAGGAATTGGATTTTTAGGTTCTATAAAACACTTTTTAGGGTTTTCATTAATTAATTTTTTTTTTTAGGTTTTTGTCCAAGTTATCGTTTTAGGTTATAATAATAGATTTAATGAACCTTCAAAATGCTACATAGAATTCCACACATATATTACCTATAAAAATTAACTGAAAAGTTCAGTTAAATTTGCTGAATTTTAAGTAAGAAACCTAAACAAACAAATGCAGCACCGCAAATGAGGCTTCTGCTCGCATTTCACCTGCACAATAAAAATAAAAATCAGGTAAACTGATGTAAAAAAGTGCCAGTATGTTTTTGTTTAATCAGTTATGACTGCAATTATGATATGCAGAATATGTTTTTTTAAAAATTGATTTCCAAGTTAAGCTCCAGATTTATTCATTAAGCAGGGCTTACAGAAGAAGAAAGGTCTACCATCTCGGCCACCTGGGTCATTTTAACGGTCTAGTTGGATAAGCGCATGTATAGTGTTTTTTGTCATAGCTACCTGTATTTTAATTTCCAAGGCCTTATAATATCACAGTAAAACAATAGGCTATGTTGTCAAGATAACTGATTTTCATTTTTTTTATAAATTCTTTCGAATACGTATATTGCCATAAAATAGGCACTAAATTGAGCATTACTCCGAAACAGATCAACCGATTTTATCCATTATGAATAGACGTCTTCCCACGGACATTGTAAATGTGTATACCAAGTTTCATAAAAATCCGGTAAAGCGTATTTGAGTTACCGCGTCTTTAAAATATACACTAAATTGGGTTTTACTCCGGTACCGGTCAACAGATTAGGTTCAAATTCAATAGGGCACTTCTCATGGACGTCATAAATGGGTATACCAAGTTTCATGAAAATCCGTTACAGCGTATTTGAGTGATGGCGCCTTTCTATGAGAAAGGCGCCATAATCTATTAAAATAGGCACTAAATTGGGCATTACTCCGGTACCGGTGAACCGATTTGGTTCATTATCAATAGGTTTCTTCTCATCGACATTATGAATGTTTATACCAAGTTTCATGAAAATCCGAAAAAGCGTACTTGAGTTATGGTGCGTACAGACGCACGGACAGACGGACGGACGGACAGACAGACAGACAGACAGACGGACAGACATTTTTTCGTCCCCCACACAATCTCATAAAGTACCATACTGGCACTTAATAAACCTCAAAACCCCGGAGAAGTTAAGCTCAAGAGGCCAAAATATTTAATACTGTAGCCTATCTATTAAACGCTAGCCTTTTCAGGATTCGAACCCAGAGCTTCCAATTGGATTAATAAAATATGCTTTATGGTTGGCTGAGGATAATGTGAAACTGGTTGTTAGGCTATACATTGAAAAATTTAAAAGGAATGCGCTGGTGATATTACTTCAACCCCTTTTCTCTTGTCATTGTCCATCCCAGACACCAATGCGTTGAATAATAAAATCAGGTAAACTGATGTAAAAAAGTGCCAGTATGTTTTTGTTTAATCAGTTATGACTGCAATTATGATATGCAGAATATGTTTTTTTTTTTAAATTGATTTCCAAGTTAAGCTCCAGATTTATTCATTAAGCAGGGCTTACGGAAGAAGAAAGGTCTACCATCTTGGCACCTGGGTCATTTTAACGGTCTAGTTGGATAGGCGCATGTAAAACAATAGTGTTTTTTGTCATAGCTACCTGTATTTTAATTTCCAAGGCCTTATAAGATCACAGTAAAACAATAGGCTATGTTGTCAAGATAACTGATTTTCATTTTTTTTATAAATTCTTTGGAATACGTATATTGCCATAAAATAGGCACTAAATTGAGCATTAATCCGAAACAGATCAACTGATTTTATCCATTATGAATAGACGTCTTCCCATGGACATTGTAAATGTGCATACCAAGTTTCATAAAAATCCGGTAAAGCGTATTTGAGTTACCGCGTCTTTAAAATATACACTAAATTGGGTTTTACTCCGGTACCGGTCAACAGATTAGGTCCAAATTCAATAGGGCACTTCTCATGGATGTCATAAATGGGTATACCAAGTTTCACGAAAATCCGTTACAGCGTATTTGAGTGATGGCGCCTTTCTATGAGAAAGGCGCCATAATCTATTAAAATAGGCACTAAATTGGGCATTACTCCGGTACCGGTGAACCGATTTGGTTCAATATCAATAGGGTTCTTCCCATCGACATTATGAATGTTTATACCAAGTTTCATGAAAATCCGAAAAAGCGGACTTGAGTTATGGTGCGTACAGACGCACGGACAGACGGACGGACAGACAGACAGACGGACAGACATTTTTTCGTCCCCCACACAATCTCATGAAGTACCATACTGACACTTAATAATAATAAGCCTACGAAAGGTGGTTTTACTTGCAATAAGAGGATTTTTTGTATGTCTGTGTAAATTATCGATTTTTCAAGCAGATTTAACAGAAAATATTAATTAAATTAATTAGGAATAAATTAGGTTATTTTAGGTTTCCATGTACCATTTAGGTGTTTTTAGGTAGGCTATTACAAAATTAATGTGTGTGAATCTTATGGACATGCCTCGAGAAAGTGTGAGAGCGTTTCTGGTATTGATAGTAAGAGAAAAAGTAGGTAAAAACCTAAGAATCCGGTCCCTAATAATAACAACGTAGGCTATAAGTATCGCGCGCGAAGATTCATTCTAACCATTCTAACTAGGCAACGTCGCGCCTTCTCCCACCCGAACCGCTCGCCAGAGAAGTGGTGGTCTTATATCTGCCGTGGGATTAAAACTTGTCGACAAATAAAAATCAATTTTAAAAACAACTGCTTTGGAATGTTTAAAACTATATTTGATTAGTATTAATTGAATAATGACAATCACATTGGTGATTTGAACGATATTTTTAGACTTTAAACAGTGGTTTTAGCAAAGGTTCGGAAAATTGACAACAACATAAAAAATAATCAAAATAAAATTATGAAATTAAAGGATTATGTTTACAAGAAACCTGTGCGTGCCCTATTAAATTTGAAAACGATTGCACTAGCGTTTTTTTTACAATAAAAGTTTAAACTTTACTTTTAGTCCGGACCTTTAAGTAAACCGATACTTTTGACGGATTTTAATCCCTAACATTTTTTTCGCTTAACCGAAAATTTTTGTATTGTTATCAGATAAAATGGCTTTAAAATAGCTTCAGTTTAAACTTTATTTTAACTTAATCGGATGAGCCATTCTTGAGATTTTAGACTTCAAACTCGAGTCTCTATGTTTTTTCCCCGACAGTAGGCTATGGCTGGGCTCAAAACATGCCACGATCCATGATAACCTATTAAATCAGTCTGAATAGTAATTTTCTTTTTTAGTGTGCGGGTGTAAAGTTGCTATGGTTACAATTCAACGGAAGTCAGTAAGTAGAGTAACAAAATTAGGGTTTTTGGACTTGTGATTAATTATTTTCCACTTTGTCACATGAATTATCATGTTTATTACAAGTTTTCTGCATGCAGTCTTTATAACGTACGGCAAATTACAGCCCCTCAATATAACAATAACCCTCTTATAACAATACAATATTGTAGGGCCCACATTATATCGTTACACGGAGGTTTCGCTGTATCTACTTTTGTCAGCTTCATTAACCACTGTGTCCTGATTACACTTGCAAAGTATAGGGGTTATTGCAACTGCTCCATACCTAACTCATAGCAGTAAGTTGCATGCAATTCTCATATTAGTTAAAGGAGATAAGAAGTTACAGAAGGATTTCACTTCGAATGACAAGCAGAAAGATAATGCTCAGCCAGGAATCAGTGAAAACAACAATATTGCTATATACGAACAGGAGCTTGAAGAATGAATAAAGACATTATAGTAGTAGTAGTAAGTATTCTGCCTTCCGGCAGGTTTTCAAACTTGGTACGCGAATTTTGTTTTCCAAAACTGTCTATCCTCTGCTTCCTCCTTCAGCATCCAATATTTCCGCTTTTCCCTTAAATCGTCCAACAGCTGAATTCTTCTTCTTCCAAGTCTAGTTGTACCCTCCAATCTTCCTTCTACGACATCATGTAATAAGCAGTTTCTTCTGAGAATGTGTCCAACCCAGTTTGCTTTCCTCTGACGAATTGTGTGTATGATTGACTTCTTCTCACCCACTCTACTCAGAACCTCTTCGTTTGTCACCATGTCCATCCACTTTATATTTTATATCTGTCTCCAGCACCACATTTCAAAACTTTCTAAATATTTCTTCTCTAATTTCCTCAAAGTCCATGTCTCTGATCCATACAAAGCAATACTCCAAATATAACACTTCACCAGGTTTTTACGTAGCTCTAGGTTCAGACTACTAGTTAGCAGAGTTCTCTTCTTCATAAATGCTTTCTTGGCCATGGCAATTCTTGATCTTACCTCCTTGGTGCAATAGGCATCTTTCGTCAGTACACTTCCTAAGTATTTGAACTGCACGCTCTCTAATTATAATTAAGGACATTAAACAGCGTGTTAATGAATAACACCGAAATATTTTATTTATGTATAGAGGGGACATAGAAAAGCAACTGTTATTAGGAGAATTTTGCTCACAGACGAAAAATGTGTAGGCTACAGGGCATTAAAATCATTACAATTTGGTGATCATGAGTTAATGATGAAGCAAAATACGGTTAAAACTTTTGTTAAATTGACTTCATGCCTTTTTAGTGATCGACGAAAACCTTATTTTTAACCATTCATCAACAATTGAATCTTTAAAGCACATATCTTTTAATAATAGTTGCTTGTCTATGTCCCCTCTAGGCCTATATACAGGTAAAATTTTTCGTCTTTATTCATTAACACTCTCGCAGAAAACTCACAAATAATTCAATGTTTTTCTTGACTATTTTACTAGGATGACATAAAAAAGAAGGCAATAAGATGAAAAAATTAAGACATTGGAGAAAAAAATGTGGACAAGCCGGAAGCCATAAAGAAATGATGTAATATGAATACGGAATTTAGAAACGTCAAAGTATATCAATAAACATGAAAATAAACATTTATAAGAATTACTCAAATTGCTGATAGAAAAAAACCAGCGTGCAAAGTTCACATATATTTCCCCGAGGATGACATTCCTTGCAGGAGTTTAAGTTTTCTCAAGATTTATATATAAAAATCTTGAAAGAGTAGGGCTTAGTCCTTAAAATTATACTACAACAACAAAAGATATTTACCAGATTCAACTGTCAATCTGTTTCATTCATCTGTCCACTGAGATGCAATTAATGAAAAAACACTCTCAACATTAGCGTTGTGGCCTGGGACACAAACAAAATTCAGAAATTTTTTATTCTGAATGGCATGTTTTATGGCTTAGACTAGATTGGGCTAGTGTTAAGGCACGCATTACAAACGATGAAGTCATCTAACTATACCCTTAGCAACCAGGGAAGGCGGTTGAGGCCAGGTAGATTCCTTCACCCGCTAGCAGCCTCACATTTACAAGCAGAGGGAATTAGGACCAACCGTAATTTCCTCCCTATGAGTCACCTAGTCTACTTCAATCAGTCAATCTTAGATTTTTTTAATATGTCATTTTGTCTTAAAATGTTAGTTATATATCAATTCTACACATAATTACAAGAAAAATGACACCAAACAATGTATAATTTACTTTATAGGAACATAGAACTTGAAAGCAGTTTTTTCGTAACTTTTATTTATGTATTTGTTATAAATGTTCCTATTAAAGTTGTAGGCTAGTGTGCCTAACAGGGTTGCAATAGGATTTTCGGAGGACCACTGGATTATAATCCAGAAAATATTTAAGTTTAGAATTGCAGGAATGTTTGAAGGAAGCAGGAAGAATGGAGAGAGAATTGCTTCTTAATTCTTCTTATTCTTAGCTGTAGTTGTCAATAATTATGATCTGTTATCTTTGCTAAGTAGATTTCAGGATAATTTCAAGGTTGATTTATTATTATAACATAATATGGTTTGTTTCCACAACAACAATTCAAATAACTTTATTTTTGTTTCAACAGTTACAATATAATAATTGAGCTGTATTGGCTCAGAATACTACTGCAGTATACTTTATCTGCAAGTAGGAAAAGAGAAGCTGCAAATATTTGCCAAAACTTCTTAACTTTATGAAAGCGGAATTACTTCTGTAAAAACCACTAATCCTTGGTCTTTGTGTAATATTAAAGTTTATTCAAACTACTACGGCAGCATATTGGGCTTGCACGTAGAGAAAAAGAGGAGCTGCAAAGATGCCAAAACTCACTAGCATTATACAATCAGTTTTACATTATAATGACACAAAGATGCTAAGCCTACTTGGCTTTTGTGTAATATAACATGGTTAGATTTGTGTTACTTAACTTGGTTTGCGACTATCTGATGAGAATGTGACTGCATTTAGCCGGACTGAAGTTAAGGGATGTACAGTTATTGTAGATGAAGTTCTGCGTTGCTGTGGATCATCCTGAACGGTGGCCAATAGCGAGTACTTCCAATGGCTGCAAGCTACGCTCCACGCAGTTCTAGTGATGTTTCAAATATCCACCTCCGGGTAGATTAAGTCGTGGTTATCATTGCTGGTTCCATGCTGAGTAGTGTAGAACTGTACTATTATATATTCAGACTTGTGGTCTGTTGCTAAATTGGGGCTGTGCCCTTACGAAGCGACGATCGGTGAGAGAATGAGAGAAAGTCTAACGGCCAAAATGCGTTCACATAATCATCTTACAAAGAGTCAAGTTCTAGAATCCTATGGAAGGCTCTTCTAGAAGTATCTAGTAGCTTCCATCCGTAATTAGGGTACATTTAAAGAGAATGACATGCTGTAATTATTCTGTAACATAAAAAATTGGTATGTGAGCATTTGCATTATAATTGTAATGTATAATTACAGAGAAATTTAATATTTTTAATGCGGTGAATAATCGATCTATTCATAAAGCTGCTTCTATAATCGATTGCACTAATCGATATGACGCATATGAGTAAGCTAGTGTATTCTGGCTGTAGCGCCAAGTAAATGTTAATGAGCTGGCACTCGACTTATCGATATCAGTTCGATGTCGGCAATGCAGCTTTCTGTTGCTAATTGACATTAATTAGTAATTCTGCTGATAATAGCTAATATTAACAAGAATAGATGTGCAAAATTATTCTTTAGTTCATTATAGTACAGAATATAACATATGTTTTCTTTTTCTAAGCATATATAAATAGGTACAAGTGTGCCAAGAATTCTGGCTACTGATAATTGGCATCAGTGCCATCTAGTGATTTGTATTAATACTTCATTACTAGTAATTGCTATAAAGGTATAAAAATAGGCTCTAAGCTGTACGAGCTTACATACTGGGGGGGGGGGGCCCAAGAAAATAGAAAAATTTACTGAGCAGGCAGTGGACACAGCTTAGATATAGGCCTTTTTAGTATAGAATTGGCCGTTTTGACTGTTGCTACTCTAACTTTACCATCTGGACCAGGATGCACTTCTATAATCCTAGCCAGTGGCCAGTTCATAGGAGGAACATTGTCCACCATTAATATAACTAATTGATTAGTTTTCAGATTTTGAGTTTCTGTGTTCCACTTCTGTCTCTGTTGCAAAGTATTTAAATACTCTTTGACCCATCTGGCCCAAATGCATTGTGACTGTTGCTCTAACAATTGATAGCGTGACAGCCTGGACAGGTTTATAGACTGTAAGTCTGGGTGGGGGATAGAATTTAAAGGAGCACCAATGAGGAAGTGACCAGGGGTTAATGCCATGTAGTCTTGAGAGTCGCTGCTCATCGGTGTCAGTGGTCTACTGTTGATGATGGCTTCTATTCTGCATAGAAGTGTGCTGGCTTCTTCATAGCTGTAGATAGTGTCTTTCATCACCTTGTATAGAATAGTTTTCATGCTGCGGTTAGATCTTTCTACAAGTCCTGCCATGTGGCTTGCCCTTGGTGGCAGAAAATGGAATTGTATATTTAGATTTGCTGTAAAGTTCATTATATCTGTGTTAGCTTGCTCCGTCTGGAATTGTTCATAGAGTTCACTCAGCTCTCGTGAGGCTCCTATGAAGTTTCTGCCATTATCCAGGTATAGGTGGGAAGGTAGTCCCCTTCTAGAAACGAATCTTTGCAAGGATGCAATGAATGCTGCTGAAGTGGCTGCTGTTACCAATTCAATGTGCACTGCTTTGGTACATAAACATATGTGCATACAGATGTAAGCTTTATATACTGTTTTGCCTCTCCCATGATCCTTCAAAGAGATAGGACCTACAAAATCTATGGCTGTGGTGTCGAAAGCTCGGTTGGGAGTAACTCTGGCTTGGGGCAAAGTTCCCATGATTTGCTGTGCTTTGACAGGGCTGTGTCTAAAGCATGTGAGGCATCCTTTTAAGGCTGATTTTACAGTTTGAACTCCATGGATGGGCCAATACTGTTGTCTTAATGTGTACAGCATGCCTTGAGGGCCTTCATGTAAGTTTTTTAAGTGTGTGTCTCTGACAATGATGTCTGTAATATGGTGCTTGGCAGGTAATATAATTGGATGTTTAGCATTGTAGTCTAAATCAGTATGGTGCAGTCTTCCACCTACACGAAGTATGCTATCTTTATCCAAGTATGGATGCAGTGGCAATAGTGAACTGCTTCTAGAAATACAATTATTCTTTCTAATGTGAGCCATGTCTTCTGAGAAGGCTTCTTTCTGAGTAGCATGTATGATAGCATTGTGAGCTTTATGTAGTTCTTGCAGGCTGATAGGGCCAACAAATCTATCAGACTTGTGTAGACAGTTGTGTTTGAATCTCAGAATATAAGCTGTATTCCTGAGTAGCTTTCTGAAAGAGGAATATCTATGCAAGTATTCATTGTGTGTACTTATAGTCATAAAGGCTTTTGCTGTTTTCTTGGTTTCTGGTATTTCTTCTGTCTGAAATACATTGTCAGTGGTAGGCCAAAAACATTCATCTTGTGTTAGGAATTTTGGACCATTCCACCATAGAGTTTGGTTATGAAGCTTGTTAGGTGAGACAGGTTTAGTGATGAGATCTGCAGGATTCTGCTGTGTTGGCACATGTCTCCATTGACAGTTTTCTGTAGCAGCTTGAATTTTGGTTACTCTGTGTGCTACAAAAGTGTTCCATTTGTGTGGAGGCTGTGTGATCCACTGTAAGGTTATGAGACTGTCAGTCCAGAAATATACTGCTGATATCATAATCTGCAAAGATAAGCTTACTTTTTGGTATAAGCATGCTGCCAACTGAGCTGCACAGAGCTCCAGTCTGGGCAAAGTAATCTGCTTAAGTGGGGCCACTCTAGATTTGCTTGTCAGTAGTTGAACTTGTGTTTTGTGGCTTTCATCTTCGGATTTTATGTAGCATGCTGATCCATATGCCTGTGGGCTGGCATCACTGAAAAAGTGCAGTTCTACATGACTGAAATTGAGTATTAGAGTGTTCCTTGGGATTCTGTATAATTCTACATAGTGAAGTTGTGAATATAGTTCATTCCAGGCCTTCTGTATGTCAACAGGAGCTTGCTGGTCCCAACCTATGTCATTCAGCCAAATCTGTTGCATAATACATTTAGCTGCAGAGATGATGGGGGCAATTAGTCCCTGAGGGTCATATAGAGTACAGATGGCAGATAGAATCTGTCTCTTAGTGGTAGCTGCTGGTAATGACTTCACTGTGTACTGTAGCAAGTCTTGTAATGGATTCCAGTGTAATCCTAGTGTTTTTACTGTATTCTGCTCTTCTAAATAAGTAAGTGTAGCTTTAGAGAGCTTTTCTTGTGGCAGTGTTCTCAAAACTTCTTGTGAGTTGGAACAAAACTGTGTTAGGTTAAATCCACCTGTCTGTAATAGTTGTGACACTTCTGTGGCTGCTAGTATAGCTTCCTGCTCTGTAGAAAATGATGCAAGGAGATTATCAACATAAAAGCAAGTAGATAGCAATTTGGATGCTGTGGGAAATCTGTTTCTCTCATCCTCTGCCAACTGGTTGAGTACTCTGGTTGCTTCAAAAGCTGAACAGGCTTGTCCATATGTGATAGTGTTGAGCTGATATATCTTCACTGGAGTGGATTTAGAATGTCTCCAGAAGATTCTTTGGAAGTCTCTTTGCTGTGGCTGTACCATTACCATCCTGTACATTTTCTCTATGTCAGCACTCACAACATATGGGTGGCATCTGAACTTCAAGAGTATGGTGTAGAGATCAGGTTGCACACAGGGTCCTGTGTATAGGATATCATTGAGTGATGTACCTGTTGAGGTTTTGAATGAAGCGTTGAAGACTACTCTGAGTTTTGTGGTTTCTGAGTCTTCCTTTAAGACAAATTGGTGTGGAATATAATATGCTTCTGGGCCATCCTGGTAGAAACTTTCGTCCACTTGGGTCATATGACCTAGGGCTTCATATTGCTGCATGAAGTCTGAGTACTGTTGGAGTATAGTAGGCTGTTTATGGAGTCTGGTTTCATTAGAGAAGAAACGTTTCAAAGCTCCAGTTCTAGAGGCACCAAGATTACCTGTGGGCTTCTTGAATGGTAAGGTTATTGTGTAGCGTCCATCTTTATCTCTCTGTATTGTTTCTTGAAAATGTTGCTCGCATATGGAGTCTTCTTCAGATCTTACTGGTTGGATAATTTCTTCCATTTCCCAGAATTTCTGCATGTTCTTGTGGATTTGTTCTGTTACGCTTAAGTGGCAACGTGGTTCTTGTCTTCTACCCTGAGTGCAGTGTATTTGCCCTGAGAGAATCCAACCTAGTCTGGTCTCTCTGATGAATGCTTTGTGTTTGTTGGTTTTGTTGATGGGTATAGTGTGTCCCATTAACAAGTTCCAAAATACATCTGCCCCTAGCAATATGTCAATGGTACCGGGTATGTGAAATCTGTTGTCTGCTAGCACAATGTCATTAGGAATTCTTAAGCTGGTGACATCTATAGGTGCACTGGGAATGTCTTTGGCAATCTGGTTAATGATGAGGCACTGTAGCTGTCTTTTGTAGCCATTGCCATGTGCGTCACTTATTTGTATGTGTCCAATTTCCAAGACATTGGAGGTGTGTAGGTTTACACCGGTCACAGCTATGGTGGTAGGCTTGGTTTGTAACTGTAGCCTATCAGCCAAATCTTGAGTTATAAATGTGTGCGTGGCACCTGAATCCAATAATGCTCTGGCTTTTATGAGTCTGCCATTCTGAGCTTTCACTAGTATTTCTGCTGTGGCAAGAAATGTATGAGTTTTGGGCGTGATTTGAGCATTGTTAGCAAATGCTGTGCCTGTAGCATTGCTGCTGGTAGTAGCTGGAGATTGTCTAGTACCACTGTGGCTTTGGTTTCCGTTTTGTCTGTTAGGCAATCTACTATTGTATTGTGTAGTTGTATGTTGCCTATATTCATTGCTGCGAACCTTGTCTTGGTGTAGCAGTGTGTGATGGCGTTGTTGGCATTTATAACAAGATGTAGATGTGCAGTTTCTGACGTGATGTCCTGCTCTGAGACAATTACTGCATAGTCTATTAGTGTTTACAAAGTTCCATCTCTGTGTGTTATTGAGGTTATGGAAGTCTTCGCATTTGTGTAGCTGGTGATCTTGCCTGCACAGTATACAATTGTTGGCTGCATGGGCAACAAAGGTACGTGGGCTCACTTGTCTGTGGTAGATAGGCTTGTTCTGTGTATTGTGTACAGTTTTAGGCCTGCTGGAGCTGTCTGGTGTCTCCAGAGCTTGTCCCCTTCTCTGTAGGAAGTTACAGAGTTCTTTGAATGTGTTTAGCTGATCTACTGTGCCCTCTAGGCTCCATGCTTTGAGCGTAGTAGGGTCAAGTTTAGACGTGAGAAGATGAGTGAGCATGTAGTCCCATCTAAGGTTCTCTGGTGTGATAGATTCTATTGACCTAACCTGTCTGGTAAAGTGGTCAAGTAAGTCCATTAATTGACTGGGTGATTCCTTAGGGATCTTGCTATAGTCAATCAAAGACTGTAATAACTGTTGCAGTATAATTTTGTTGTTCTGAAACCTTTCATTGAGTAAGTTCCAAGCGGTTTCATAACCTTTAGCAGTTAATGGTAGTGTGTCAATGAGTTTGTTGGCTGGGCCTTGCAATGCTATTCTCAAATAGTGAAACTTCTGAACTGGATCAAGCGAATTGTTGCTGTGAACAAGTGAGATAAACAGTTCTCTAAATGGTAGCCAATCTGAATGCCTGCCGTTGAAGTGTGGCAAATTTATCTTTGGTAGCTTAACTCTAGGAGTGCAATTAGCTTGAGTGTTAGGTTGAGTTGTATCTTGAGGCTGAACTTGTGTCATGTTAGCCTGTGAGTACTGTGTTTCATAATCTCTAATCTTTCTGCGAGCCATGCCTACAGTTGTGTAGTATGTCTCTTCGAAAGCTTGTCTTTCTCCTTCCCAGTCAGGGTCTGAGTCGCATGTTTCTATCTTACTCTGTATTTCCTCAAAGTCCCTTAATAACGATTCATCCTGTGATAGTCTGTGTGCAGTTTCTTCAATATTGTCTTGGTCGACTTGAACTGACAAAACATATTGGTAGAATCTAGTTAACTTTCCTTTGATGACTGCCCTCTTCTGCTTGTAGTTCTTAAGTTTGGAGGCATCTGTGGCAAGTACTTGTGAGTCTGGCATTGTGAGGGGTGGTGAATGACAGTGTGTTATAAGGAAGGCTGTCACTTACCTTAATATCCAGTAAGACTGTTGTCCCTTGCACGGCTCTACCAAAATTCTTGCACCTTTTCTTACCACTAGGCCTGCTATGACTGCTCCTAGTATATGATGCAGTTAACATAGGCTGAAAATACAATAGAGTATTAGAATTGTACAAATACAAGATGTGTTTTACAAACAATATACACTGTTGGTATGAGGAGTGGACAAAGTGATTATCCAAGGTGTGGATAGAATCCAGGCTCGTTGAGGACCAAAAAATGTAGGTTTTTGGTCTGAGGAGTGGATGAAATGTACTTCCACGGCGTGGGTAGAATCCGGCCCGGAGGACCAAAAAATGTAGGCTAGTGTGCCTAACAGGGTTGCAATAGGATTTTCGGAGGACCACTGGATTATAATCCAGAAAATATTTAAGTTTAGAATTGCAGGAATGTTTGAAGGAAGCAGGAAGAATGGAGAGAGAATTGCTTCTTAATTCTTCTTATTCTTAGCTGTAGTTGTCAATAATTATGATCTGTTATCTTTGCTAAGTAGATTTCAGGATAATTTCAAGGTTGATTTATTATTATAACATAATATGGTTTGTTTCCACAACAACAATTCAAATAACTTTATTTTTGTTTCAACAGTTACAATATAATAATTGAGCTGTATTGGCTCAGAATACTACTGCAGTATACTTTATCTGCAAGTAGGAAAAGAGAAGCTGCAAATATTTGCCAAAACTTCTTAACTTTATGAAAGCGGAATTACTTCTGTAAAAACCACTAATCCTTGGTCTTTGTGTAATATTAAAGTTTATTCAAACTACTACGGCAGCATATTGGGCTTGCACGTAGAGAAAAAGAGGAGCTGCAAAGATGCCAAAACTCACTAGCATTATACAATCAGTTTTACATTATAATGACACAAAGATGCTAAGCCTACTTGGCTTTTGTGTAATATAACATGGTTAGATTTGTGTTACTTAACTTGGTTTGCGACTATCTGATGAGAATGTGACTGCATTTAGCCGGACTGAAGTTAAGGGATGTACAGTTATTGTAGATGAAGTTCTGCGTTGCTGTGGATCATCCTGAACGGTGGCCAATAGCGAGTACTTCCAATGGCTGCAAGCTACGCTCCACGCAGTTCTAGTGATGTTTCAAATATCCACCTCCGGGTAGATTAAGTCGTGGTTATCATTGCTGGTTCCATGCTGAGTAGTGTAGAACTGTACTATTATATATTCAGACTTGTGGTCTGTTGCTAAATTGGGGCTGTGCCCTTACGAAGCGACGATCGGTGAGAGAATGAGAGAAAGTCTAACGGCCAAAATGCGTTCACATAATCATCTTACAAAGAGTCAAGTTCTAGAATCCTATGGAAGGCTCTTCTAGAAGTATCTAGTAGCTTCCATCCGTAATTAGGGTACATTTAAAGAGAATGACATGCTGTAATTATTCTGTAACATAAAAAATTGGTATGTGAGCATTTGCATTATAATTGTAATGTATAATTACAGAGAAATTTAATATTTTTAATGCGGTGAATAATCGATCTATTCATAAAGCTGCTTCTATAATCGATTGCACTAATCGATATGACGCATATGAGTAAGCTAGTGTATTCTGGCTGTAGCGCCAAGTAAATGTTAATGAGCTGGCACTCGACTTATCGATATCAGTTCGATGTCGGCAATGCAGCTTTCTGTTGCTAATTGACATTAATTAGTAATTCTGCTGATAATAGCTAATATTAACAAGAATAGATGTGCAAAATTATTCTTTAGTTCATTATAGTACAGAATATAACATATGTTTTCTTTTTCTAAGCATATATAAATAGGTACAAGTGTGCCAAGAATTCTGGCTACTGATAATTGGCATCAGTGCCATCTAGTGATTTGTATTAATACTTCATTACTAGTAATTGCTATAAAGGTATAAAAATAGGCTCTAAGCTGTACGAGCTTACAAAAGTAAATTATACATTGTTTGGTGTCAATTTTCTTATAATTTTGTGTAGAATTGATATATAACTAACATTTTAAGATAAAACGACATATTAAATAAATCTAAGATTTACTGATTGAAGTAGACTAGGAGACTCATGGGGAGGAAATTACGGTTGGTCCTAATTCCCTCTGCTTGTAAATGTGAGGGTGCTAGCGGGTGAAGGAACCTACCTGGCCTCAACCGCCTTCCCTGGTTGCTAAGGGTATAATACAAAAAGGAGGACATTTTGGAAGACTAGAAATTTGTTCGAGGAACGAGGACCAGGGCATAAAAATGATGGAATGTTCTCGAAAAAGAGGACGTCTAGTCAGCCAATATTTAACTCGTGGAACAGTAACAATGAATTCAATGTGGAATTTCAATCAATCGTAAACCACACTTTTATCGCTTTCATTTGAGCTTTTTTGAGATTTTTTAAATGTAAATTCATAAGGTATATCCGTCTAACACTTAAGTCAAACGATTAACGTGCTAGAGTGAGACAGACATGCTGATTTTTTTTGTTAATTTCAGGTTTTTTTCTTGGAATGGTCAGACTTTAGTACCTAAAGTAAACAAAAATCGAGATAAAATTAACATTCTGGGCCCTGTTTCATAGAACCTTTACACTAATATTATTAGCAAAAACATAATAATATTAGTTAATTTTATTAGTCTTCTGTTTCATAAGAATATTAGCTAATATTATTAGTTATGAGTTCAAGGCCCTAAATTATTAGTAAATGTTACTAATATTATTAGTGAACTGTTTCATACACACCAATGGTAATAGAATTTGCTCATAATATTAGTTGTTTTTCTATGAGTGAATTTTCTCCCATAAGATTAGCAGAGAGGTTGAATTTGTGACATCAAAGTTGTGAAAATCAAGAAAATTGCTGATTCTGATTCAAGTAACAGTGATGAAGAAGTATATGTTCGCAGACCAAGGAATTTTAGGCCAAGAATAGCCTACAATCTTATGGAACAAACATATGAATTTAATAAAATGTACTAATAATATTAGGTGCTTTTCTATAAGTGTATTTGGGCTAATAAGTTATTCTCAAACCCATGTAATTCAGATTTTGTGATTTTAAATTTGTGGAAAATGAATCACTCTGATGTAATTATCAATTTAGAAAAAGCTTACATACACTTAGAAACTTGTTTTGACAAAAATTCCTTTGATAGATTTGAGGCTAGATTTTAGTACATAAACCTATTTTGAATAAGTGCCTGGCAGGTTTATTCATTTCTTAGAGCTAGTTATTATGAAGATATATGTAGGCCGTGCTGCTTTGAAATAGTATTGACAAAAAGACTGAGAAGGGGAAAAACAAACAAGAATCCAGACATAACCTCCAAATCAAACAGCTGACTAATGAACTAATAATATTAGTGAAGAGATTTTATGAGTAGTGTTCACATCTCTATGAAACAAGATTTTGTTAACTAATAAATAATATTATGAGTTCTAATATTATTAACTGATATTATTAGCAAGTTCTATGAAACAGGGCCCTGATTGTAAAAAAAGTAAATAAATATAAAATCTGATGAACAGTTCACTGGCCACTTAAATAAACACATATCTCGAATTTTATTTTTACTATTATTAATAGACCTGGGATTTTAGGCTCTAAAAAACTTGGTTTTAGGCACCTAAAATAGGCTTTTAAAACAAGTAATAGAAAACTAGAAAATAGGCACTTAAAATATGCTTCAAAAATGTGTAAATAGACAGAAAATAGACTTTACAATATTAGAACATACACTTAATCTGTAACGTGATCTTTTTATTACTGCCAGAAACGTGGTATATCTATTCTTAACAGAAATAACTGCAAAATGAAGACAGAATTGAAAGACATTTATCAAAAGCAGTTATGGGTCATTAGAAAAATTAAATCACTACAGGCCTTGAAGGGCCTTGGATTTCAATAACGGCCAGCTCATGGCCTGAAGATATTGGATGGTCGTGTGGTCAACACACTGGCGACTTGACACAGCGACTTACTGCTTGCTCCTTGTTCTCTTGAGCTAATCCTCCCCCTCCCCCGTCAATCAGTATTCCTTTGGCAACAATATTGTTTGGGAAAATCAAGTTTCTGTGAAAAACCGACCCTTTGCTGTTCTGCTCATCATTCAAGAATGTCCATGATTATAAAAATTACAGCAATTTAATTTAATTTAATTTTAAATGTACAAAATAGGCATTTTAGCCACTAAAATAGTAAAATAGGCTCTAAAGGCCCAAATAAGGATTTTAAGGGAACATAATACTCTATAAATGTAAGTGATTTATCGTGAAACATCAACATAATTTAAAAAATGTCATGTTATTTCATAAGGAACAAAATAGGCATTTGCCTTAAATTCCCAGGTCTAATTATTATAGACAATAAGAGCAATAAAAAAGTAGCATATTCTGAGATCGAATCAAACCAATTTTCTGGATGTTTCAAAATACTGACAGAGCAAATTGGCATTGTGTATGGTGCAGTTTATACAGCAATTACGGAGTGAGAGCATGAGTGGCGTAAGAGCACTAGCACAAAGCTGTGTTATTGTTACACCGTTACAAAGGTGTCATCATCATCGGATGATGATGATTGACATAATATAACGGAGCACTGTAACTTATGGGTCACCAACACAGTTATACACTAAGTTACATTTCTTGCAGGCACGTTTTTGACCTCTCCACTGTTATAATTTCCATGCAAAAAGTTAATGTCAGAATAATACGTTCTCAAGGAACACAAACATTAACCAGCTGTTTGCTGGTCTTATGAGGCTAAGACCAATAAGGCTAAACTTTCACAGTATTGCGAAAACATTTCCTAGTCTGTTGTGTAGGCCTATAAAATAATTCCACCTATAAAAATGTTCTTGTTAAAATATCAGCTCAATAGCTCTGTCATATCTAAAAATTTTACTTGTCAATATTATAAAACACTAGCTTAAAAGGCCCGGCGTCGCTCGGGTTTTGTATTTTGTAAATGCGAAAATAACTTATGAAGGACTTTCGATTTTCAAACTCTAGGTCTTTAAGGTCTTTATATAGGTATTAAGAATTTGAAATGGGGAAGAACGACTTATCACACACAAACTATTCCCTCAGAAAACGCTAGATAGGCTATAGCTTATTATAGCTTATAGCAGATCCCCACGGCTTCTCCCAAGACAATTAATCGAAAGATTAACAATTAAGAGCAAAATAATTAAAATATTATATTTATTAACACTTTGCACGCGAAACATTCATAGGTGTAAACTAAACGATTGATAGGCCTGATTAATGAAACAGCTATAAATCCGGCTTTGAAGTGAATTTCACGATTAGAAAATAAATGGAAAAATGCAGTATTCGAAAGATTATGAGAATTGAAATCGATTAAACTCACGATAAAAAAAAGTGCGTAAATGTATTTGACAGACAGACATAGTACATTAGTTTTTATTTATATAGGTGAAGAATGGAATAAGCCTACTGAGGCCGTGATTTCTATATTCATTTGTCCAGACTTATAATTCCGTTACATTTCAGGCAGATTTAACGACCCTACATAAGATATTTTAATTACGATTACATATAAAAACGTTGTAGCCAGGACCCCGAACTAAGCAACTTCCCCGGAATTTTCTGTAAACTATATTCCATGTCAAATAAAATATGTTTAACATTACCTTATCGACATCTATAGCTTTTATAATAACCTGAGATATCCATTGCCTTCCATAGCGATCGCGACGATATTATTTCCAAGGTATGACAAAAATAGACAAAGCCTTCTGCAATTGATTTGACAACTGAAATGAATAAATTAAAAGTGATGCTTCGAAAGCGTTAAAAATGCACGTTTTCTTGCCGTTTTTCACTCATAACTCGCGAACGAAGGCTAAAATTAAAAATGTAGTATGACAGAAACCTTCCCGGGAATGTACCCAACAACTTCCCAAAGTTTCATGGCGATCGGATGAATGGTGTGGTAATGCATAAAGGACACACACACACACACACACATTCATTTTTATATATATAGATTACAAAATCTATAGCTGTCAATTTTATAAAACAACTTTCGTATTTCGTGGACAATATATTTCGGCTATCCCGCCGTCTTCATGTCCTTTTGCTTTATATATATATTTTGATAAATATGACAACGAAAAAAAACGAGAATATTTTTGCACATTATGATTTAACAGTCACTGGAGTGTGAACATGATTAGGCCTATGAGTTTGTAATAGACGTTATTGGAAAAAACGTTCTCAGATGAGATGTAGGCATACAGTGCAGTTGAACAAGATCAGATTTTCCAGAAACTTCTTCTTCGGAAACTGAAGACGTTCAACCTGCATTGTAAATATATAAATAATTTAATCTTAAAACATTGTTTTTAAAATTAATTTCTCTATCCCTGGGTTCCCAATATAAGGCCCGAGGGCCACATCCAATCCACAAAGGGCTAGCGGCTTGAGTAATTTCAGTAATGAGAAAACTATAAAATTTAAGAACTTAATTTATCTAGCCATTATTAGAATTTTTCAGGCTTATAGCACCCTAATGAGTGGCATTTCTAGTCCTTCGAATTCTTCAGTTTCTTTGTAGTTATACGAAAAGGTGAACAATTTCTTCCTTTCTTTATTCTCCGTTCATCTGTTGAAGTAGATTTAAATTTTGCATATATTTTCTAAAGGACAAAGGCCTATCCATAAATTTTTCCTCTCGAAATAACTCTCGTAGCCGGCAAATTTGTCTTTTTTTTTTCCATTGCTACCCCAATCGTAAAGGCAGATGCCGAATTGGATATTTATTCACCATGATTCATCGCCACTATTTCATACTATTTCATACTATTTCATAACCATCACAATTGAACACCATTTCAAAGTAACAATAGCCATAACATTTTAAGAATAGAAGACAGACACATCGATAGTTAGGTTATGTGGCCTTCTAATATACATACAGAACCTAACACGCGTGATATGATCTCTACATTAACTTTATTTAAAGTTGAACTAAAAGAAATAACATAAATTCAGAAATGGAGATTTTCCGAAATCTGATATAAACATTTTCAAAGAATTCTGCATAAAAATGAAGAGGTTTCATTTTAAGAGATTTAATTATTGAGTCAAACTTGCAAAAGTGATGTAAATTAATAGAAATAAAGGGGGCAATGAACAGATTAAACTTGACTGCATAAGACGAAGTTAATTTCCACAATGGGCACTTCTATTTAAAGCAGGCAGGTATCTTCACAAGCATGAGACTTGGAGTAATTAAAGTGTAATATTAACATTCCACAGGATATGTTCTGGAATCGGATAGTACACTTAACCTAGTAGGATCCGAGGTGAATGACCGTTCGAGAAGCTCGGATCCCATTGGTCTGGTTATGAGCTACCATAACTACAATACCAGAAGCTGCTTATCACTTCCAATTTATCTTCAACACAAATGACACAAATCATTTAAAACGTATAAAATGAGTAAGTAGGTAGTTTTAAAATATCCCTGGTATTGTTATTCCTATATTTCCATGAAAGCGTTTTTATTGGCCCCAGGGACACTTATGTGCGTCTTATATTAATATTATACTCAAAGATAATTCGACCTAATAATTTGTTAAAATTCGAATTTCCACCTTTGCTCAGTAGTCTATACAAAATAATAGAAACCTAACCTACTCTAAAAATATAACTTATTACACCTATTATAGCTAGTCTAACATATAAGTCGCATAAGCTACTAGTCGAGAAATATACAGCTTGTGTACATACAATAAGTTAGTCATAATTAGGGTTCGGATGTTTATGGCCTAAAAAAGTGAAAAATGTGACTACAAATATGCCCTAAAAATGTGTAAATATAGCCCAAAAATGCTAAATATGTCCTCACAAAAGTAACGTATTTTCAAAAAAATAAAAGTTCCAATTTAAAACATTTAAACATACTAAATTCTTACATCACATTAATTCAATCAATCACTTTTTAACAGTTGACTTTGATCACATTTAATATTTCCACATGCTTTAATGTCAGATTCTGTCCCTAAGAATGCAGAATACTTTTGTACATAGAAAAGATCACTCAACATCAGCAGGAACCAGTGATGAATACTTTTTTTTTTTTTTTTTCTTTGGTCTAGTTTTTTTTTTTTTTTTTTTTTTTTTTTTTACAAAGAACTTATCACATTGTCTAATGCTTATTGAGTAATACACTAAGTTTTAACAATACAGAACACTCAACAAGGTGATTTCACTGAAGTCTGATACAGTACCAGTAACAAAACAATCGATCACATTCCGCAGTGGGAGAAGTGAAACCAGATGAACTATGCCGTGTGGTGGGGATCCTAGTTGTGAGGTATTAAGTCAGAATGTTCCATATGGCATGCCCTAGCTCAACGATTACTTTGGTGTTACGTGCCGGGGGAGAAAATCTGAAATTTGGATATTGTACATAGTGGAACCCGAAGTATTGTTCCCGTATATTTAGAAGGCGGATGATCTTTTCTTTCGTGGTTTTCCAAATAGGAGATAGCAAACATTTTTCGAATCGATGGTGGAGAGTGTCAGTCGCACCACACGCGGCGCAAAGAGGCGATGGCTTGATTTTCCTCTTGTGTAATAAGTCACCTGATGGAATTAGGCCATTTATCAATTCATACCAAAGGCTTTTATGGTGAGATGGTAGATTCTTATTGTGCAAGTTTGTCCATACTCGCCTCCAATTGTAGACTGGTTTCTGAAGGACAACTCGAGGATCCGGGAGCTGGGCTATTTTCTCACGATAAATGTCCTTCGTTGTGAGTTCGTTCCCCCGACGAGTGAGACGACTATAACTGACACATTCGAGTAATTTCTTGACATGTGGTTCATGTGTAGATATGCCACGTAGATCCGGTGGGTTCAAAAGTTTATCATTGGGTAATCTGTGGGACAGGAAAGTGTGGCTATAGGGGTCACCAGTACCTTGAAGATGTTTCCAGTTGTTTGTCAAGAATAAACTGTCCGCTTTTAGCTGTGGATCAATTGCTTGCAAACCTCCTCTTGAGTAAGGTAAAGACAACTGGTCTCTATGGACTCGTAGAAGACGACCTGTCCATATGAACCAACCAGTTATGGATCGGAGTTTTTTACCATACATTTTTGGAAGTGGCAGGATCTGACTTGTATACCACACCTTTGACAGCGCATACATATTCACATATTGTACTCGCTGTATGAGATGCAATGATCTATAACGGTTATCACTCAACATTTGCCGAATGATATTGATAATCCGAGTCCAGTTTTGATGAAGGGTACCCATGAGGGAAGATGAAAAAGTAAGTCCTAATATTTTAATCTGAGGTTGTAAGTGTATCCAGGTTGGGAACTGTGTAGCAGTGTGGCCGATTGTTATAGCTTTAGTCTTGTTCACATTTAAGGCAGCGCCACTTGCGTTGCAGTATCTCTGAATAATGTCATGTATATGGGAAATACTCACATCAGGCGTAAGTATCAATGATACATCATCGGCATATGCGCGTACTAGGTTGTTGGGGTGCGCATCAAGATATGTACCCAGGCTGCGTAACAAAGGGTCAATCGCTATCACAAACAAATGCATGGATAGAGGGCAGCCTTGTCGCACTGATCTGGTGATTGATATTGGTTCTGTAAAAAAGCCATTTACCTGTATTTTCGTTGTAGCGTTCGTCATAATTCGACGAAGCAACCCAATATACGCTGTGTCTACGCCAAGTCTATGCATTGTCCGAAAAAGGTAATGGTGATCCACTCTGTCGAAAGCATGGTCAAAATCCAAGGATAGTAAGAGTTTCTGCTTACGAGACCGATTGGCGTCGCTAATGGCGTCGCGAAGGGCGCTGAGTGCGTTAAAGATACTTCCATCTGAGCGGACACATTGTTGGGAAGAACACAAAACTTCATTCACTGCCGGATGGAGGCGGGTTTTTAAACAGCGCATGAGCAACTTATAGTCGCAGTTTAATAATGTTATAGGTCGGTAGTCTTTCACTGTCTGAGGTTTTGCAATTTTGGGGATCATAACTGTTATACCACTAGTGAAAGCACTGGGGACCGAAACCAATGTAACAATTTCATTGAATATATCTTCCAAGTCCTGCTTAATAGTGTTCCAAAACTTAGAGTAAAATTCAACAGTTAAGCCATCCGCACCCGGTGATTTATTCTTCGGGCAATGGAGTAAAGCAGAATTCATTTCATCAATGGTAAAAGGAGCAATGGACGATGAGTGCAAGCTTTCTTCTTCCATTGACAGTATGGTATCATGTTGAACAGGAGAATATAACTGAGAGAAAAATGTGTGGAAGATTTTGCGAATCCCTGGCTGTGACTTGACAACCGTACCATCGTCGTCTTTAATTTGATGAATGTACTTTCGTATGCCCCTTTTGTTTTCTTTGAGGACATGAAAAATCGAGGGCTGTTCATCTGGAAGGTCGACCGTTTTTGCCCTCACTTGAGTACCTCGTAAGTCTGCTAATTGTAGTTTCATTATCTTAGCCTTCACTTTCCGAATAAGTATAGACTGTTCTTGGGTAATAGTCTGTTTGTGATACAGGTCTCGTAAAACGGCATACAGAAAATTGCTGTATTGCTGCTGTAGTTGCCGTTTTTCACGAGCACAGCGTTGAAACCAGGATCTGATTTTAATTTTTATTGCCAGCCACCATTGTAATTTGGACTGGTAACGTTGTTGTTGTCGTTTCCAGATGTTCCACTGCAATATAAATTGTTCTTGTATATCTTCATCTGCTAGGAGAGTGGAATTTAACTGCCAGAAACCTCTGCCGTAAGGCTGAATTGTAATAGGTAAGCGAACAGATGTGATGAAACCACAATGATCTGATAATTCAGTGGGGCAGATATCAACCCCTCTGATTTCTATATCGGCATTTACATATATACGATCCAGGCGGCCAGCTGAGGTGTGACGTTGAAAAGTATACAGCAGGCGATTTTTGTGTATAGCTTCCCAAGTGTCGCGTAGCTTGAATTTGGACACAAGATTTTGCAAGGCTGGACAGGTGTCGTAATTGCCAGTATGGTCCTTATGGGATAAAATGGCGTTGAAGTCACCTCCAAGTAAAATATGCTTGGCGTTATTGAATAAAACAGCTACATCTTCACTGTAAAATTGGTGTCGTTCCTTACGTTTAGTAGATCCGGAAGGACCATAGACATTTATTATTGTCACATCTTCGACTCGTAAACTTATACCACGGCAGTCAGGTAGTAGTTTCACATCACAATAAGCAATGTTATGTTTTAGAAGAATAGCAGTCCCACGGGTGTTGTGATCGGTATTTACTTCAGCCGTATAACCCGCAACAGTATAAATATTAGTTGAACTCACTTCTTGTAACAAAGCAATATCTATATCTAGAGAATGGAGAGTTTTACTAAGTAATCGAAATTTATCTATAGTCTGGATATTATTAATGTTCAGTGTTAAAACCGTATACGTGAGCTGCATAAATGGTAATAATATACCAAGACATGCACATATGCTCCGAGTGCGAAACATAATGGAGATTTGATTTTATTTCGCAATCCGATGGAATCTTAGCTTAGAAGTTGTTTTAACTGGCGCGCTGTGTGTATGCTCTTCTCGAGCGAGCGGATTGTTTACGTCACTCGCAGAGGCCGGAGGAACGGAAGCAGGGGGACTGACCTGCTGTTGTTGTATGCCTGGATCCGGATCATGTGACGATCCAAGGGTCTCCTGACAGCGAGGCTCGTTTACTGCATCTGTAGTAGTAATTGTTGTAGGATCGATGATGTGTTCATCGGAAGATTTTAGTTTTTTTGCAGTAGGCTCTTGAGTATTCGGTTCTGTGCTAGAAGGGAGTGATGAGTCACCTCCGTCGGTAGGACTGGAACTTGTAGCAGCAACGGATACGTCCGGTTGATGCTGCTGCTTCTGGCTTTGGTGGAGATGTTTTTGGTGTTGTTGTTGTTGTGAGGGTTGACTTTCACGTGGAGTTATTTCCAATTGTACATCGTCATCACCATTAGTATTGGTGTCTGGCGGCTCCGTCAGAGTGGGCGGGACCAGTACATCAATTTCGGGTTTACGAAAGAGATCACTCAGCAAGAGAGGTTTACGGGGTTGAACTGTTGTCTTGTACGCGAACTTTCTGTATGTACACTGATCTTTGAGGTGACCTGATTCTCCACATAGATTGCAGGTTTGTAACTGTCCTGTATAAACAACATAGGCTTCATGACCGCCGATATTTATGTTTGAGGGAATGGGTTTAGTGATGGTCATGTACACAGAACGGATACCATTAGGAACTTTATATTTATAGCCAGAAGACCACAGTTCGTTTTCAAGTTTGTGTACAGGTCCATACGATTGTAAAGTGGACCTGATCTTGTCATTGGGCAGTTCTGGTGGGAGGTTGAAGACCCGGACATGTGTATGTTCCTCACTAGCGTCAGTAATAACAACTGATGTTACGGTGTTATCTTCTAGAATGTATTCACTCTTACCTTTATGTTCATTTAATAATTGTTCAAAGACCACTCGATTTTTCAATTTAATGAAAACCGCGTTGTGTTTCCCCACGAGTTGCAGAGCTTCCAAGTGATCTTCTGGTATATTCAATTTTTCGTCCATCCAGCGATGTATATCCAGGGCAGATGGTCGTGGTTTATTTTTATCAAAGGCTGCTTTGATTGTGTTTTGCCTAAGTATCTTGCTCATGTTGGGATTTTCTTGAAGGGGCGTTTCTAGTACGAAGGAAGACGGATCGAAACCCGCTTAGAATTCTAACTTGTACGTTTATAACGCGAACAAGCAAACAACAACAAAAATCACAATTATCACTGTAGAGTTAGAACTATAGCTGCGAGAGAGACCACGTCTGTTCAGTTCGAAGCTCACGTCGCGACTGACTTGGTCCGAACTCTGAATTTTAAGTTACTGCTTTTCACTAGTTTTTCAACGTCTGCATTGTTAGATTAGACAAAGTTTGCTTGAGCTTGTCTTTTTAAAATTCTTCAAACTTGTAGCAACTTCTTTTACCACATCCTAAAGGGACTTCTAAGATAAACACTCCTCCAGTCGCGTGAATTCAAAGGAATAAATAGTTAAATTCGAATTTAGTTGATGCGCAAACACTTTATCAATTCACCCCTCTTCGGCCGCAATAAACAATCTTTTCATTAAAACAATTGATTTTCTATGCAGGAAATTTTCAGGCCATCTTGTGATGCTGTAACATTACCATCAGGCCTCTTCATAATATCTATAACGGGAACCCACTGCTTTTTGAGAATGATTTATTATTATAGTTACCGGTACTATTAACAATATTTGCTCGTATTTCGAGCATAATCTTTCCTTAAGTATAATATTTATTCATTGAAGCAAAAAATCCGATTTTCTGTAGCCTACTGTGAAATGGCAAGGAGCTAACAACAGTATAGTCATAAACTGCATCACAGAACACGAACTAAAGCGACCAGATTCTCTGTTCAATAATTTTTTTTTTCTCCTAACCTTTAGTTCAAATAGTTTAGTCCTTTAACAAATAGTCCTTTAAATAGTTAAAAAATTTTCTGGAAAAGTATATTTCTATTCTATGACAAATCTTTCACTTGCCCAAGTGTATTGAGATATTGAGGGAAAATAGAATCCCGTGCATGAGAATGAGAAAGTTTGGCTGCCTATGCATCAGGGGTATTTAAATCCAAGAAATGAATGACTCTAACAGCATGTTATTTCACAAATTAGGGAACGCACTACAGCACAACTGTAACAACAGTAATACAGAATTTTATAGTACCATTGAATCATCAGTAAACGCACACTGTACGCTTTTCTACTTATTAATTTAATCGAAGAAAGCATATTGCTTTTGTTTGATAAATGGCTTTCAAATACTAGGCCTACCTCTCGCAATAATTTAGCCCTCAGTCATTACGAAGTTATTATATCTAAGTGGTATGGTACCCTATTTTTTATACATGTTCATTGGTATACAATGAGAGTAAAATCCACGAGATATTGACATTCGTTCTGACATATTCTTTGCAACAAGTTCTTGGAAGTAACTGAAAAATATTTATTTAGAAATTCGTTTAAAAATATTGTCTTAACAAAACATATTTGTCTATTTGTCTTGCATTTTCATGTTTCGATGTTTCGAAAAGATATTGCGTTATTCATTCATATTTTCTGATCAGTTCTAAGCACAAAATAATTCTACTATTTTCTCTCTAGAATGGTACCAACGGTAGTGTTTCAGAAGTTATTATTGTAGTCAACAATGCCATCTAGTTCTGCACTTCTACCCTAAGAATAACTTTTAGGTAGATTTCGAAGAAAAATCTACCTATTGCAATCGATACCATGTCATGACTTTCGAAAAATTCTTTCATATCTTTACGTTTCATGCTTCCCTAAGTACAAAACCACCGCCAGTTCAAAAAAAATTGTGATATTTATATATAGGCCTATATATATATTGTATTTCCATTTTGTGCCCCTTAAGGCGGGGAGGCGGGGTGGGAACGCCCCTAAGCACCGCAGCCGTTACCGACTTATTGTGCCTACCTCCGGGATGGGACGAGTTGCGTGCCCACAGGCCGCCCCGGTCCCGCAAAGCCCCCCGTGGGCCCCCACGGAACTCCCCTACATCCAACAAGCCTAGTACCATGCCACGTGTGCGCCACCCCCTGCGGTACCTCCAACCGGGAGGCCCGACAGGTTCGTGACACACACCACCAACAACCTCTTGACCACAAGCAGCGGGGAGAACGGGAGAGGCCCCCAAAGGGCTCCGACTGCCGAAGCAGACCCGATGCCAGAAGTGGAAACGGGATGAGGATGAAAAGGGGGAAAGGTGAGATGAAGTGGAGAGTGTTGGTGGAATGAAAGGGGGAAACCCGAGAAAAACCCCCTAAAGCACGGCTTCGTCCACCACGAATGACACACCCGCCGGCCCCGAGATTTGAACTCAGGACCGCAAGCATGCCAGGCTCACGCGCTACAGCATGAGCCACCGCGCCGGCTATATATATATATATATATATATATATATCTTTACACGCTAGCGGCCGTAATTTTGGAGATATTTGAACCAAATTTTATTATGTTATTTCTAGGCCCAATAGTTCGGACAAGTTCGTTAATGAGCAAAATTGGCCCAAGGGGGTGGTCGGGAAAGGGGGTTGAAATTTTAAAACATTTATATCTCGGCCCCTATGACTGTGACAATAGTCTATCAAAAGTCATTCGTGGCTGAAGTCTGTGAACAAAACACGATCGAAATTATGGATGCTGATGTATATGGGAAACATTATCCTTGCAAAATTAATCCTATTATAATGCTGATTTATGAACAGATGTAAGAGTAATTCACTTTATTGACAGAACATATCTTAACATAAACACTTAATTAGGCATTTATTATTATTATTATTATTATTATTATTATTATTATTATTATTGTTAAAAATTCTGATATATTCCACATGCAATGATTATTATTATTATTATTATTATTATTATTATTATTATTATTATTTTGTTGTACAACAACCTTACACAGTTTCTTGTTTCATATTGGCCATTGTTTTTAATACGATGTTCAGAAATTCCACAAGCAGTGATTCCAAAATGCTAAAATATTTTTAAATATAAGTGTCTGACCTAGTTTCCTTAAACCAGAATGGTTTCATATCAAATCTGTAACATATGAACAGAGACATTCCACCACATGGAATGTGATGACTAGTCTAAACATGCTGTCCTCACAAAATTGATCAATGAGGCTTACAAAGCTGACTAGACATACTTACAAGTCATATGTCTTATTATGAATCGTTATGTAATTATGTTATTCCTGTTTGTATGTCTTCTATTATTATTGTATATCATCATCATTGTTATTCATCATCATCAATATCATCATTCCTGTATCATCAATCAATATTATATAAGAAGCCTACTGTTTAAAATTTGTAAAAATTGTATGTAGCTTCTCTAAATAAATAATTGAAATTGAAATTAATTGAAATTATTATTATTATTATTATTATTATTATTATTATTATTATTATTATTATTATTATTACTATTATTATATACTAGCGATGCATAGTGATAAGTACTGTTTTTCGAAAGATATTATGCATATGTTTCATTCGTACTGTCGAGATTATGTCTATATGTTTATAGGAGGTGGTAAGGACATTTCGATGCAGATTTAGTGAAACAGGTCTGTGATTGGTTGATTTCAGATTAATTCTTATGTGTTATTGGTCCAGGTCGAAAAAATGACGTATGAGTTAGTAATAAAATTATGCTATCATTAATTTTGTTCTAATTGCTTCATTTAATAGCCTACATTTATGTATAAAATGACTTTTCCATGGTTAAACAATTTTGCAGAAACTTGCTTGTTTCCAGAGAAACATAAATGCGATTCTGTCAAGGGAAAAGGAGAATAAATTTTTCGTTCTTAAATCCACCAACGATTTAAAGAAGTTGCCAACTACACAGTTCCAAATTTAATGTTCACCTCTAGGTATAATATACCGTGGCAGATAGGAAGACTCTTGGATTGACTCTGGCCTGAGAAGACTTTCACTGGTCTTCTTAGTGTTTAGAGAGACGCTTAATTATAAAAGTTCTGCTGCAATGAATTTACTCTTGCTTCGCTACTGAGAGTTCTGAGTTCAGTAACCTCGAAGGACGCTGAGCTCAGTCTCGTGATGAATTACTGGGAACTATCGCGAAAAGAATTCTTGAGATGAACTGGAAAACGTTGAAGAATAATACTGAAGACAGAATACGGAGTGTCTGAGAAGATTTCTTGACTTAGGTTCCGTGAAATTAAAATGACCATACATAACACACACCAACAGCCATTTTGGTGCCTTAGAATTTATACCTATTCTTGGGTATAATTATGTCGCTGATGCCAAATGTGCCATTAGTTTGTCCCTATCAGCGTTAGTTTTTGAGATGTGGTACTACCATTATTGCATATTATCCCATTTTACGTTTGATATAAATACAAAATAGTGCCTATTTTTAGCTTCTAAATCATGTGAAGAAAAAAGCAACACACTAACATTACATTATCATCACAATAACAATACAACATGGGGTCTTTCAAATAATTGATATTATCACATACTGTACGGTCGTTCATGACTTATGAGCTGTAAATTTGAGAGCCAAAAAATAATCCAGCTTTTAGTTTTTCTGTACTTTGTACAGTTTTCGTCCTACGTGTACAAAGTATGATTAAGAATGAACCTTCGCTAGCTATATTATCAACCAAGATTTTGTTTCGCTAGACTAAGAGTTCATGAATAAAATCCCCCCACGACAAAAGTAGGGCTGGTAGAGAAAAACTGTTTACATATTTGGAATAAGCACACTAAGTATAGCCAAAATCCGGTAAAACATCTGAAACACCAAACAAAAGTTATTTTTTGTTGGGCTGTGTAGCCTAATCATTAACATTGAAATTTAAAGAAACGTATTTTTTTAGCAGTCGAAATTACTAAAATTATTATTTCATTTCGTGCTTATTTGCTTGCTTATTTCACTGTTTTACTTTGCCTATAAATCAGGGTTCGCATTATTAGTTTACTGAATGTGATATCATATAATCTAAGTTCGAGTCACCCTTGCAGGCATACTTCACATTATGAAATAATACTCTGTATTATTTATTTAAAATTTTAGTTGATTCTGATAATATAAGTTCACAGGTAAGGAGGGGTCATACAAGCAGGACAATTTCACATTATTTTGTTATGATTTCAAAGTAAGAGTCAGTCATATAAGCAGGACTAATGCAGGGTGTATTAATAAATCACCTGGTATCCGCCGCCGTGGGTATATTGGTAGCATACCCGTCTTCCAGCCCGGCGGAACTGGATTTGATTCCCGTTCGGCTATGGGTTTTTTCTATAATAAGAAGTCTTCTCCCCAGGTTAAGTATTGGGTGCTTGTCAGTAGATTAAGGATTAGTTAAAATAATGCACATTGTGCGCGATTCCTTTAAAAAATAAAGCACCTGATAATTATATTGACCTATGATTTATAAAAGAAAACTCTTTCATTTATTTCCTAACTACATTTTGTAACATGGGATACTTTTTAGCGAACCGTTTACTGCTTTGCTTTAGTACAATTAAGTTACAAGTTTATTACAAATTAAAAAATACAAATTGATACAAAATTATTACAAATACAAATAATATACACACAATTTGTACAATTTGAAAAGAGTATTATTTGCCCCGCATGAGCATAGCTCGTGTTCGGGGTCAGTTCAGTCATACTAAAATTATATTTTGAAAATTATATTAAAAAAATTGAACGTTTTGTTGATCTGCTGTCAACAAAATTTCTACTCTTCCTGCTTCGTCTGTTTTACACGGTTTGACTTTAGCCCGCGCTTGAAGACGCACCTAACTTGCGCTAGTACCTTGGCCAATCAGCGGTGAAGTTCGTCGTCCCATATACAGACAATGCAGCATACGTGCTTACGACCACGTCCTAAATCTGCCAGTCCCAGCGTTTCTCAATCCATGGCCCGGCAATTAAAATAAAAATTTACTAACGTAAGAAACGCAATAATGATGAATGTTGGGTGATAAATTTACTTTTTTGGTAATTCTACAGCTCATTTCTTACATAAAATACAATACTCTCTATTCATACCTTAGTCAACGCTTAGCTCAGTTGGTAGAGCATTGGCACGGGTAGCCAAAGGTCCTGGGTTCAAGTCCCAGTGTCAGAGGAATTTTTATCCTATAATATTCTCATGCAATGTCCAAAAGAGACAGTAATCTGTGGTTCTTGAATGCATATGCATATATATCCGTTTTTAAAATTCCATTACACTTCATTGGTCGAAGTCGAATTACGTCATCAAGTAAATAAAATTATTATTTATTATTATTATTATTATTATTATTATTATTATTATTTAAACTGGCGAAGTTAAGGCCATAAGGCTTTTTCTTCCACTGCACCAGTAAAACTATACATATCGTAAATAATACATACTACAAACAATACAAGAATTGATAAGTTTTAAATTAAAACTAAACATGCTACAGAAAAAATCACAAGGATTTAATTACAAGTTTGATAAACTAAACTAAACAAAAATAAAATTAATGACTAAGAAAATGTATATCCAATTTAGTCAATGAAAGAAAAAATAAAATAGCACTTACAGTGTTAACTTTAAATAAGTTAAGGATTTAATTACAAGTTTGATAAACTAAACTAAACAAAAATAAAATTAATGACTAAGAAAATGTATATTCAATTTAGTCAATGAAAGAAAAAATAAAATAGCACTTACAGTGTTAACTTTAAATAAGTTAAGGATTTAATTACAAGTTTGATAAACTAAACTAAACAAAAATAAAATTAATGACTAAGAAAATGTATATTCAATTTAGTCAATGAAAGAAAAAATAAAATAGCACTTACAGTGTTAACTTTAAATAAGTTAAGGATTTAATTACAAGTTTGATAAACTAAACTAAACAAAAATAAAATTAATGACTAAGAAAATGTATATTCAATTTAGTCAATGAAAGAAAAAATAAAATAGTACTTACAATGTTAACTTTAAATAAATTATTATCGCGTTACTGCATTTTTCAAGAATTAAAAGAAATACAGAGACCAGGTCAATTGCAGACTGACACAAGTGAAAGAGGAATTGAACTTTATTATTCTGGAAACTGCACATTTTCATTTTCTAATGACCTCATAAAACACTTTCTTATGTCATTAAGACGTCATTTGACAAGAAATAAAAGAAAGCGACAGACCGCATAACAAATACTGACAGGAATGTTCCCAGTACTTATTTCAGTTAAAGGCTACGTCAACCCCCTGTTAAAGGTTGCCTCAATTCCAGAAAGATTAGGTCAATTAAAAAAATTCCAATCGAATCAGGAATATTATTTCTCTTGAACATTACATGAGAAATATTCTCAATAAAATATGAGGCTTTAATTTATATATTTTTTGGTTTACAAATTAATTATAAGTCATCATTATGGCTCGGAAGTTGATGAAATGTCATTTTTTCTGAGGTATCACAGACAATGCAGGAGGTACTATAAATTCGTCTCGCTTCCTAACGAACAAAAATAGCCTACTTTTATTCGGGATATTTTTTTGCTTTTTTTTCATTTTTCTTTGCTGGTCATTTATTAGAAAATGTTCATTCTATCGTTGCATTTTTCCCTAATTTGTCGATGTAAAAAGACTTTTTCGACACATAGAAAGATTCTTGAGGGCAACCGGCGATCCTTCAAGTTCGAGACTTCACGAATGACTATGGTTCTTACTGCAATGCTGAATAAGACATATCTACAGGTTTCAATACCTCCAGACAGTTAAATACTTATTGATATGGCATCCTTGTCGTCAGACAAAAAAGTACAACATTCATTAATAAATACAATTAACATAATAATAATAGAAAACATAATAAAATAAGTAATTTAAAATACTTAAATCTTGTGCTTTGTTTATTAATAATTATTAATATAAGTTACTACTGTATATTCCATTTTTAAATATATATTTAGAAATATTAAGTATTTTTTTTATTGTTAACGTCATATTTTCATAAATGTTAGGTCATTTTATAGTTCATTGTTTGTTCAACTTCCGACCCCTAGACATCTTAACGTTAATCTACGGACCTTCTCTAAATTTATCTGCAGTTTTTTTTTTTGTAGCTACGAAGGACGAAATTACTATCCGCTTATAATTTGTAAAATATTTTCGTTTACAAATTAATGTCATGGATCTTCTCTCATTGTTTTCAGTCCTGAATGGAGGAAATATTTAATATATCATGTCAAATTCGATTACAAAGTGTAAGATAGCCGGGAAAACCAAACTTGAATTTTGCGTGAAGTGATCAGATCAGCCTTGAGCAAAATTCTTTCACTTGTGCCCCACAAATGAAAGAACATTTCCGCGTCACTGGCCATTGACAGTAGCCAATAAGGAAGGAACACAGCATGCGGATATAGGAAGCATGTTTTACACCTTGCTAAGTGTTGCACTACATTGAGACATAGAACTCTGAAGATATAGGTCTAATTAATGAGTTTATTTGTGGAATGAGATGACTTTTCCAGTGTGACTGTGATAATATGGGATTGTTGAACGTAGGTGAGTGTCTGTGAGGAGTTTCCTCTTGCCCTACACACGTGCTGGTGGTCATTGACCCCGGCCTACATAAACTCGTCGGTCCTGGTTGCCGATGCTCGCTCCTACAGTATGTGATAATAGGGCGGATAAAGGCAGTCTTCCTTATTTGCTTCCATGGGAAAACATACAGTAATGAATTTAAAAACCACAACTATCCGAAGACATAACTCAATGCTTCCCAGCTTGGCTTGAATGAAAACGAGTATGGCATCTTCTGAACCTGGTATGAGGCGCACATAAGGGAGAGTAATTTATGCTTTAAGACGACAAAAGAGCAAGATGTAATAAAGAAGATTTCCTTAAATATAATAGGCCTATTGATGATGATGATGATGATGATGATGAAGATGATGATAAATAATAACAGATAGGAAAATATTTTTTTAATAAGCTGCTGCTGCTGCTGCCGTATAATACAGCCTACCAGACAATCATTTTATGTACCGTAATTTAAAAAAGTTAATTACAATAAAAATGGTCGAATACACAAAAATTTACGCAGTTTAATATTTATATACTTATTATTGTTACGCCACAGAATCAATTTAACTTTCTAAATAATACATTTAAAAAGTAATTATTGATATGGTAACTAAGATGGAATAGTAAAAAATCACAATTAAATATATTACTTTTTACCGACGTTAAATCCGAAAGATCACTTATTTAGCGTAGATGTCGCAAAACATTTTTTAATAAATTGCTTAAATAAATAAGCAGGAAAGCCTATTAAATCTATAAAATATAACCTCCTACTCCTATGAACCCATTTATTTTGGGCAAACTCGCCTGTTTTTTGGTGAATTTGTAAATATGTTTTCACGTTAAAGCCTACACCATTAAAACGTATTCAGATTGTATTGGAACAAATTATTTTCTTACCTTTTCATGGTTTCTGAATTTTATTTATGCTGAGATATCTAAAAATATCTAAAAAATAAAAGTGCAAGTTAATGTTTGACAATGCAAAAATTAGGGATAATAATGAAATTAAAAAACTGGATGAGAATATTGCATTAAAATTTTTCCTTTGGCCTCCTATAACTAAGAACTAGTAACCATGACTGGCGTAAGTTCATTGCCTCCCACAATAAGGAATTCGTGGTCCTTTGGATTTAGCTATAATTGAAGAAAACATCAGTATGTAGTCAGTTCTACAAGTAGACACCATAATGGCTCTTGAGTATCTTCCACCTTTCCATCATTTCAAAGATTCTAAAGTCTCGGTACAAGTTCAATACAACAACGCAGAGGATCTTGGACTTCCTAGTTGCTGACCTCCACATCTGGTCCCTGTGGAACTCCAGCAGATGGTAGTTTCTGAGGGGGGGGGGTGCAAGATTTGAACGCTGGGGTAAAGATTTCTGAATTGATGTGGTGGAATTTTATATTATGCCACATAATGCCATTATCCCGCAATAATATTATACTCATCATAAATGATTATAAAGAACTTCTTTATAAACAAAGGTAAGTTTTATATGGACTAAGAAATGGCTTTACATATAAACAAAGGTAAGTTTTATATGCACTACGAAATGGCTTTACATATAAACAAAGGTAAGTTCTATATGTACTACGAAATGGCTTTACATATAAACAAAGGTAAGTTTTATATGCACTACGAAATGGCTTTACATATAAACAAAGGTAAATTTTATATGCACTACGAAATGGCTTTACATGTAAACAAAGGTAAGTTTTATATGCACTACGAAATGGCATTGCATATAAACAAAGGTAAATTTTATATGCACTACGAAATGGCTTTACATAATATAAACAAAGGTAAGTTTTATATGCACTACGAAATGGCATTACATATAAACAAAGGTAAGTTTTATATGCACTACGAAATGGCTTTACATATAAACAAAGGTAAATTTTATATGCACTTCGAAATGGCTTTACATATAAACAAAGGTAAGATTTATATGCACTACGAAATGGCTTTACGTATAAACAAAGGTAAGTTTTATATGCACTACGAAATGGCTATACATGAACATATAGCGTATACGGTATGAACTAGAATTCGGTAAAATATTATCTAAAAATAGACAAACACGTTTAAAATGACCGGGAAATTAATTTGTATTATTATTATGAATCATCGCAATTGTATTAATTTATGTATATCCCTTTTTGTTTGTATGATCAGAGGATAAATAAATTGAATAGATTTTTGTTGATGATTTATTGTGTTTTACCGAGTACTGAATTCGAACAGCCTATTACACAACTTAAGGGGGGTAACGGGTGAAATATTAACAAATTTTGGTAAAAATTAGTATTAGCCTATATGTTTTTGTATTAAAATATTATGTACCTATGTTTGGCTAAGTTTCAGTGCCCTCAGAAACTTTTATGTCTCCCTAATTATGCAATATAAAATAGGCTATACGTTCAATGTTGAAAATTCTAGTGATGAAAATAATTCCTAGCAAACTAAAACTGCCTTCAAAAGATTATCCCAGAAAAAGAAAAGCAATACTCGAGTGGGCACCACCACTGAGGATCCATATGAATTACTGTACACGTTTCGTTTAAATATCATGTAAAGGTTTAGTCATTTTCCCGTACGGTACCTATATTTTTACTTTATTTGCATTATGAATTCTGCAGATTCAGCGCTAGGAATCTGAATTTTTTAATTTTTACAGCAAATTCTACAGACTATGACTAAAAATATAAATATATATTTTTTTAAAATATGTCAATAGTTTAATATACAAAATATGTGTGGTGATCATGATTTTTTTAAAATTTGAAACATGCAGAGAATATTACTTTCTTCTCCATTTGTAGTATACAGGAAAACTAATGTGTGTCCTTTTTATCTAAAAATATCATTGGTATTATTTTTTTAAAGAAATCAGACTTTTGCTGAAAAATTGTGTGACAAGATACATTTTGAAATGCAGGCCTTAATAATCATTGTGCTTATAAATTACCACATCCTCTCTTCAGATTTTGTATCCATACAGCCTATAACATCTTTTTATCTGCCGGTTTGAAAATGTGGCCCAGGTCGACCACCAAAAACTCGTACCTGTCTAACGCATGATGAAGAGCAGTGGAAGAAGAGATGATAGTCATTCAAGGTAAACTCTGTATACATTCATTTTCATATTTTCTCACGTTCGTTTTTTTTTTTTTTTTTGTGTTATAATTGGTATTGGATTCCTGAGCGCACAAAGCACACTCTCTGGGTTGGTTTCCTGGAGCACTGGATGCAGTCAATGACCGACCTAGAGCAAGGAGTTCTCTCGGCGCATCGCCGTCATGAATGAAACACAACCGAGCAGAGGAGAGTGACTCAGCAATGGCGCTTTACTCTGCTTGGCTTTCGGATTGATGCAGTTCGTGGAAAACTGTGAGATGAGGTATTCCTCGCATGTAACAGCCCGTCTGCAATGCAATTCATTTAATCACGTGTGTTTGCGTACTCTGGTATACAGTAATTGAGAAAATCCTATGTTTAAACGCTCTTAAAATATCTCTCTCTGTCTACACAGGCTTCTTGAATTATTTAAATGCTTAAGGGGATGATTTATATCTCTATCTATTATGTAACCTTTAGGCAAAAATACAGGCATTTGACAGATTAAAAAAAAAGCTCAAATAAGAAAAATTTCAACAAGTTTACGATCACTTACAAGCTAAATAATTTATCAAGAGTGTAGAAGAGATATCTACAGTGAGTCCCACGCAAGAGTTGGCCAATGACGCGGGTTTCTGTGTCGCGGCGGACACAGCTCCAATTCCCGGGCGATCGGGTGAAATATCTACGCTAATCAAGCCGCGATCCATGTAATGATTCAGGTTCTCAGAAATACAGTTAAAATTACAATGAAAATAACCACGTACCTCATCACAAGAGATTTTTTAAAAATGTTTTCCTCTTGCATATGCACAACAGTGGCAATTTTCTTTCACACGCGTAAGTTCAACTTCCGAGATAGACTTAATTTATCTTGTCACACTGTCTTTAAGTTCTTCTAAAAATAGCCTATGTGACTATTATTTATGGGGGAACTTGAAAAATAAAGTGTATAGGTCAGTTCCCCACACATTAGAACATTATAAGAGAAATTAACTCTATCTCGGAAGTTGAACTTACGCGCGTGAAAGAAAATTCCCTAAAAAGGTGCCAGTGTTGTGCGTATGCAAGAGGAGAACATTTCCAACATATCTTGTGATGAAGTACTTGGTTATGTTCATTGTAATTTTAACGGTAAATGTGAGAACCTGAATCATTACATGGATCGCGGCTTTATTTGCGTAGATATTTCACCCGATCGCTCGGGAGTTGGAGCTGTGCCCGCCGCGACACAGAAACACACGTCATTGGCCAACTCTTGCGTGGGACTCACTGTACTTAACTTTTTGTAGAGTATGCTTAAGAACTCTGTAGGTTTTTATTTTATCAAGTGACATGTTAATAATGACCCTACAAGCAATAATTGTAATGTATTTCAAATCACTGAAACTCTATAATAGCCTTTCTATTAACGTCAGAAATCTAACACTCGGAGCATGTAAGAGACGTGTCAAGTCAACATTGACTTTGAACCCTCTGTACGGACGGATTTTATAATGTAAATGTCTGATCTTATTTTTAAGACGTTGCTGCACACGTAATAGAGTGAAATGCTGAGAAATATTATTATTATTATAAAATATATGGGGCCTAAACATAAATATGGAATGTACATTATGCAAGTTTTGGAATGTTAATGCAAGTATTTCGTTTACTTAGTTCAAATAATATCAAATCAAACTTCTAGAAATACGAATTGCCTAACATTTTTCACAATTAGAAATTTCAATGAAAGAAATTATGCTCCAAAATTAGAGTACGGTAAAAGTTAATAACAATCTACTCTTGAATTGTTCTATCCAATTGATCGAGTTCCTCAAAGGAAAGACCAAAGGTTGTGTATGCGAAGAAAAAAATTAATGCTTCTTTTAAAAAACAACTATTAGTCTATGCTACGACTCGAAGACATTAAAAGCTGTAGAAATGGAGAAAGGGCCAAGCGCCTGGTAACACTAAGATACTACCCGCGAAGCAGCTTCCATTTGACTGTGGAAGGGGTTGTGAGCAGTTTCACAAGCTCCACAGACCACTGTTGCAACGAGTTATTAGGTATTGTTTCCGCCCTCCCTATTTTATCAGTTTAACATTCAGATCTTTCCATGTTCTCTCTTTTTATTGCCACACATCTAACACCATGAAGGCGACATATTTCAATCTTCTTCCTCCACGAAGATTCGTATTTTTCAAGACGATCTGAGCCGAAGCTCAGAAAGCTGATTCACTTTTTAAGGCAATATATTGTACAATAATAGATTGCTTTCTATATCGCAGTAATATTTTACCTTATAATAACCTAAACCACTCTCTAAGCAGCGTTACCAGTATTGAGAAACAAGACCTACCATTCGACTACTGCGATATTTAGTTCCGTCTTTGGATTCGTTAGCAGATAAAGGAATGATCAAGGCGCATATTCCTGAAGCCGGTAATAGTGACTTTCTTAACCGTTCATCAATATATAAGTAATTTACGAATTTATCATTTATAATTTTCTTTCTTTTTACTTTTTTCAATTTACCTCGCATTTCTGTCAATGTAAATTTCGTTGCAAATATGGACTGCAACTATTCGAAGGGGTATATTATGAAATATAACTAGAAGACTGCTTTTTGTGAAATAAAATGGTTGATTTCGATGCTAAGATTCGTCTATTCCGCATTATGTGGCAAAGAAAATAAATTTTTGTTTCAGAGTTGAAAGATGAAACCGAATTTATTACAATGCCTCGTACGTAGCGATATTTTCTTTTAATTTTTAGATCATTATATCTGTGATACTAAAATTTGTATTTTAACCTAAGTTTTATATTCTTTGTTTTGTCAATGCATCAGCTGCTAATGAGAGAAATTTCACTACTAAATATAACCATTTTCAAACAGAAGCGTCGCCCCAATCCATGAAATATGGAGAATGAAAAAGAAATTTCATACACTAGCAACTAAGTCACGACGTTAGATATTTGTGTACACATTTCTCAATATTCGTCCTGAAGGAGGCATATTTCGCGGTTATTTACACATTTTGTGAAACGAAGTAAGTTTTGCGATATTTCGTGGATATAATTTGCTTTAAGTTATAAATTTAAGTATCTATAAAGTTTAAAATAGCTAAGCAAATGTCTTTTGTAAAATTTCGCGCTTATCTCTGTTGCCAAAAAACACTGTCCCTAAATATAACCCGTTTCCATAATTTTAAGCATGGAGATTTAGTTTTCCGAGATGCGTAGCTCAAAAAATGCACACCAAATTTCTCTAAGGTATACTTTACTAGGGCCTATATTCTTCATATTATCATTGTACGGTTATAATGAAAGGATTGTAGACTTACCGTTTGCTAGGCAGGTGGTCATGGTGGTGGTGAAAGCTGAAGAACTTTTCTGATACCCAAAACTAGTTCTGTTCTTCATTCTGTATATTTAACCCTCGAAGACATCATCTGGAAGCTGCAGTCTTCAATAAACATTTAGAAGCTGAAACAAGGAGAAGGAGATGAATAAACAAATTGTCATTTACGTATCAATGTCCTATATCTTAAAAAGGTTGGTTCACATGACGAATGGACCTACTTAGACAAAGTGGATCTCAAACCAGCAGGAATTAACTTACCGGTAGTTTGTATTAGCCATTCACAGTAGATTTTAAAAGCAATTTGATAACAAGTTTCTGTCTATGTGTATAAATATTATGCAGTACGTAAGCCTAGATATACACGGGCATAGAGAAAGGAAGAGCGAGAAACAAAAAATAAAAGAGACGGAAAGAAACATTGAACGAGAGAGGAAAAGAGAATATATTTATTTATATTTATTTACATTTATAGCCTATATAAACCTTCAATCCCATTGTTATGTCCGCAAAACACTATTAGAGCCAATTATTTTATCAACCATCCCTCTATAGAATTAACATTCAAATACCTTCTCTTTCATACTGCTTTACAAGTAGGTAATTGAAGAGTGCAAAAACTACATAAGTCATGTATTATAAATTATTTACGGCAGTCCCATGGACCACACTATTGTATTTTTTTAATTTTATCACAGTTTATTTCTTGTAGGCCTACTTTATTTTGAAATTTCATATGACTTTTTTTAAAATTCCTTTTCCATAATTTTGTTACAAAATTAGGCTAAGACAAACTATTAAATCCCATATGATACATTATGAATTTAAGGGTTAATGAACATTTTTCATGATTTAGAAACCAGAACCAGATTAATTAAATCTTGGGGTTCATAACAAGTTTAGATCCACCACTGGCAGAAACAAGTAGAGAGTTGTAACTATTTCTGTACTATTTCAATCCCACGATTTGTATTAATAATTCTTTCAGAAATAAAGTTAAGCATTTGTCCCTATTTATAGATTGACGAGAGAAATGTATATTTCAGGATAGTTATAGCCCACCCTACTCTGCCTCGTACAATACGTAGCAGTTTATATGGGCCTATGTAATAATATCATAATAATTAATAAGCCTACAGGACACATTCTTCTTCTTAGACCAACACAAACAATTGAATGATTTTCTTTAGACACTGAGGCCGGTATTCATAGTCGTAATAAGTCGTACTTATATCCAAGTCGAACTTTAATCTCGTCTTAAGTTGAGTTTCTGACACAAACAAGTCGGACTTATGACGTAGTTACTTTATAAAGTCAGACTTGACAAAGTCGAGCTTATTGGTATTCATAGTCACTAAAGTACGACTTATTTGTCGAAATAAGTCGTACTTTATCAAGTCAAGGGTCCCCCTGACTTATTTCAGTTTAAGCCAGAACCATGAATAGTAATTTTGAGGATCTTGGCGAGTATTAGAAGGAACTCACGCACCAAAGCGTTATTTGCGAAACATGATGAATCCATTCAAATTCTACAGTGACAATGAATTTAAAAAGAGATTTCGTTTCAAGCAGACACAATTTTGGGAATATCAATCGCCTATTTGTGTTGATAAATTTCATGTTATTTATCTCCTACGAGGGATTTGTATGTCGGGTATAAAATAATTCCACCTATTCCCTCGTATAAAATGTTTTTGTTAAAATATCAGCTCATAGCTTTGTCAAATCTGAAATTTATATTTGTCAATATTATAAAACATAATTAAAAATTATATCTGTCAATTTTATAAGATAATTTTCGTATATTGGACAATATATTTCGGCTATTCAGCCATCTTCAAGTCCTTTTCTTTCACCAGGTGACCTTACTCTGTTGGTTAATCCATTAAAACAGGTGGAATTATTTTATACACGACATCAATCGCCTATCTTTCATCAGCATTTCTCTCTGCTGGCATTTCAGCTTCCTAAGCTGTTTTGAATCTCTCTAAAACAATAATTAATATCGAAATAAATACATAAGCGTACCGGTATTAATTCTGAACGATCTCCAAGCTAATATATACGCAGAATATTCTCAAAAAACTATTAATTAGTTTACTTACACGCTGCATAATATGACTGGAAGAATTAAAATCTTTGTTTACAATGTACAGAGCCGTCTGTATTTTTATATCACGATAGCGAAATGCGTACTCAGTTGGCTTTGCTTTACATAAAATCTGAAAAAATCTTAAACACGATTGGCTAATTCACTTGTTACGGCAGTGAACGCGTGATTTTTCATATTATTGAGTTCGACTTTAGTATGTAGAATAAGTAGAGCTTTATGAAGTCGGACTTAATAAAGTACGACTTTAAAGAAGACTATGAATACGAAAAACACATAAGTCGACTTGTCAAATAAGTTCAGCTTTATAAAGTCGGTTCTTAAGGCGCCGACTATGAATACCGGCCTGAGTTATCAAATAAAAATCGCTGTTCATTAATTACCACAGACTACGAACACTATCTACAGATTTCAGTTTTTGGACATTTTCTAGCTAGAATAATAACAAATCACTTCAGTTCATAGTTTCATAGTAAAACACTACCATTCCTTCTTAAAATTACAATTAACACATCTTTCTTAACCTTACATCTTAAAAATAATTTGGAAACCTATTAATCATTGTGTTATCTTGGGGCATGAAATATTTTTTCTTTTTCTTTCTTTTCTCCTCTCTCTCTCATTCTTTCTGCCTGCGTTTCTCTGACTCTCTCTATCTCTCTCTCTCTCAAACTCTCTAACTCAAACTCTCTCCCTCTCTTTCATTCTTTCTTCTATGTTGTGTGAAAAAGAACCAATAAGTGAATTTTACTTATGTTTAAGAACATTTTAAGTTTTTCTGATTTAATTTAAAAGGACACCAATAGTAAAAAAGCTTAAATCTATCTCTACGAGCAAGTCTTGATGAGTGATTCAGTGCAACTGAAAGGCCTAGGCAAAATAAAAAGTTGACAAGAAATCATACGTATATCCTCGGAGTAACATTCGTCATTAGCGTATATATTATTTTTTACTGTGTATAACTTGTACTTCGGTTATGCTTTATTTATGTTTTATTTTTTATTTTATTTATTATTTATTATATTTGTATTTTATATGCTTTATTTATTTATATTTATCTCTGCCATTGACTCTAGAGACCAATGCAAGACTATCTGTGTTTGAAAGGTTCTGGTGACTCGTCAAAAGAGCTTCTGTGGAGTGATTTTTATTACATAGATGGAACCAAATAATAAACTATTTGTTCTTCAAATAAAAATAGTGTGGTTTTCACATTAATTTTTATTATAACTCTTGTGTAGAAATGTAATCGATCAGATGTAATTCAGCTTTTGAAAACTCAGAACTCCATATTATTCCCGATATGTCCATTTTATGCGAAATTACGAGTGTAACTGGTTTTCTAATTCCTCACTTCAAAACCAGAGAAATATTTTGCATTTTTGTATAAATTAAATAACTTAATAATAGTGTCTTGTATTAACTGGTCCTGTGCAATCCAAGAAAACAGTTAAATACACGATCTTTACGAAAATGTCTTAGGCACTTTAGAGTATACCCTGGGCCCTCTTTCATAGAACTTTTACACTCATATTATTAGCAAATACATGATGATATCAGTTATTATTATTAGTCTGCTGTTTCATAAGGATATTAGTTAATAGTATTAGTTATGTGTTCATGGCACAAAATTATTAGTAAATATTGCTAATATTAACTGATTTATAGACTGCATAACTAATAAAATCTACTGATAACATTAGGTATTTTTCAATAATTGTTTTTGGACCAATAATTTATTCTCAAACCCAAGTAATTCAGAGTTCGTGATCTTAAATTTGTGGAAAACGAATTACTATAATTTAATTATCAATTTGAAAAAGCTTACGTACGCTATCAAAGGAATTTTTGTTATAACAAGTTTTTTGGATTTGAGGTTAGATTTTAGTACATAAGCCTACTGCTACCTTGAATAAGGGCCTGGCAGATTTATTCATTTCTTAGAGCTAGTTACTATTTGTTACATTTTATGGAGATATATGTAGCCTAGGCCGTGCTGGTTTGAAATAGTATTGACAAAAAGACTAAGAAGGGGGGAAAAAACACAAATAACAATCCAGACATAACCTCCAAATCAATCTGCTGAATAATGAACTAATAATATTATTAATGAAGATATTTTATGAGTAGTGTACATATCTCTATGAAAAAAGATTTTGTTAACTATTAAATATTATTACGAGTCTAATATTATTAGCAAGTTATATGAAACAGGGTCCTGGGCAAAATTTGAGTGGCTGTAGGTTTGGACTGAGTTTGCATATAGGAAACACTATTGTAAATTCCTTGGAAGGCATCATACTAAGGGGTCACTCATGTCTGAAAGGTGGCCTACTTCATCCAGCCACGCGTAGAACCCAGTGAGGTTCCTGGAAGAAGGGGCTCAGGAAAGCGGCCTAGTTTGGCGAGTGGGCTATTTGACCCAGGTTTGACTCCGCCTGCATGTTCCCCGGTTCAGCCAATCCCCTTCAAGTTCCTTTCCCTCTCCTTCTTCACCCCTCCAGCATAAAAAAAAGGATTTGCAATCAGCTGTTTTGGCGGTCACGTGGTCCGCATGAGCGCACAACAAAAAACATTATGCAATACCGGTACAAGAAGACAATGTTACATGCCGCTGTAAACCCCACTATACCAAGAGTTCAGGTTATCCGTAATTAATGGCAATGACTGCAAAAATACTAAAAAACTGCCCATCAACTACAAGAGAATGACCCAAAAAATTGTATGAATATGCTAGTTCAGCGTTTCTCAATCTTTTTGAACCCGAGGATCTCTAAAATGTCTAAAAAAAGTTTTACGGACACCCAATTTTACATCTCATTTTTAAAAGTAGGCTATATGTAGGCCTATATTCTTAATATTTGGGGTATTAATTATAGGTCATTATAACGAAATAAATCTAAATACATTTTTAATTTGACGGAAACACAGTTATTGAATTGGAAGTAAACTATTGACAGTAAAATTATATTTTCAACAGACTTTAATATTTATCACCAATTTGATAATATAATTAGGTATTATGTTATTACTCCTTTTAATGAGATGATTGCACTTGTCGCCTCTTGCAGAGGTCCTGGATATCTGGCTCAATATTAGTCAAATTTAGTCGAAGATCAGCAGATACAATAAGTCAGTTTCTGTATTTTGTTTTTAGTTGAACGAGCGATGAAAATCCCTTCTCACAAAGATAGGTTGTTGAAAACTTGCAATAGGATAGCCGTATTTTCGAAGATTTTAAAAACTTCGACATCTTGTGTCCATTTTATGTGAAAAAGTTTTACTTCTTTACTTTCCACTTGCTGTATGCTATTTTTTAATTATGTCTGCGGACCATAGGTTGAGAAACGCTGTGCTAGTTCATTCCCCAGATTTGTGTCTATTTAAGATTTATGTTGTTGGCCCAATTGTAATTTGTTAAATGGTAGGGCCTACATACGGTTTAACGCGAATAGCAAACAGATTGTTTATTTATGCTAATTTAGAGGTTCCGGTAATATTCAATGTAAGTAAATGTACAAAGACTCTTATCTTAATGCGGGAAACAACACAAAATAAGAAAATAATGACTTTATATTTACAAAATAAACTGCAAATGTGAAATGTGGAAAAAATACCATAAATGACCAAATAATGACATTGAAATTCTAAAAATGACCTAAAATAAAAATGGGGGAAATGACCAACAAATGACTCTAAAAATTACTATTTTTATAATCTAGGAGTCATGATCAGAATATCTGCACTAGCGGGCAACGTCCATGATGACGTGTCATCAAAATTCGGGCCCTGGCAATGACTCAGTTTTATTGATTGGTCTCTCGTCATATACTAAAGATAAATTAATAAAAAATAAATACAAAAATGCACCAAAACATTCAACATTTCGCCCATTTATTTAGTAGTCTTTCTGCGCTAGAACTGCATTAAGGACCCTCTGCAGTTCATAGCCACATTCCATTTCGCTGGTTTCATTAGATTTTAATAATATTCTTGGTAGTTGACGAGATGCCATGTCTATGTGAATAGGGATGTAGCTCGCCAAACTTCTCCGACAGATAGCGTGGGTGTACTAGCCGGTATGCGCTAGACGTTCGTCACTTGTTTTTCCAGTTTTCTTCTGCTGGCTCCATGCTTTTAAATGGCGCTCCAACTTCTCAGTCCGAAAAATACGTTCGTAATTTTATATTTTTATAGAGGACACGAGGCTACTATACGTACTTCTTTGTCTACTGGGCCCTTCTAGAATGTATAAGGGTCAAAAATACGAAAGAAAAATCACAGCATATAGGCTCTAAATAACACTAAAAAGGAAGGATTAACGAACAAATATTGTGAGATATTTCCGATACAGACGGCATTATTTTGTACTCGACTTGCAGTAATATGTTATCAATGTATGAATATTTATATGCAGTGCGGGGATTAGATATTCTTTAATTTTTAAATTAATAATAAATTTGCCGTGAGCATCGAGAATATGTTATGGGCCATTTAAAGCCAAGAATTTTAAAAAGGAATTAAAGAAATTTCTGATAAATGGTAGTTTCTACTCAGTGGAGGAATATCTTATGCATGGGAATAGGTAGTGGAAATTCAGTGAATAAAATATAAAGCAGTGTTAATTGTAAGTTGTTATAGTTTTAGTTGATAATAGAAACTACGGCACTAGGGTTTTATTTAGGATACTAGTTTAGGATCTATTTAAATATTATATGTTGGTGTGTGGATGTGAATGAATCAGATCGAACCAATACAATTAGGATATTTTAATGTTAGTGTAAGAAGCTTGTAGATGGGATGTGGATGTGGAAGAAGAATATTTTATTTATTTTATTTATAGTATGTCATTGTATACAGTCCATGTTCCTTTTCTTTTATTTACTTATTTAATTAATATAAGCATAAGTGTGAATATGAGAATAAATGCAAATGTAAGCAATATTTAGCATGTAAGATTTGACGTGTCCAACATCATTTGTACCCTGTACATGTTTATATGATATAATGGATGAATAAATTTATTATTATTATTATTATTATTATTATTAAAAATAGAGTAAATTTTACTTTGCTGTATAAATATGTGTATATTAGGCTACTGTAGCCTTCTATTGCATCTGATATCAAAATATAAATTATGTGATTTCTAAATAGCCAAGTTAGATTGACGGCCTCGATTAAAAATTGTGACAAAAGCGTTGCCAATTTAATAGGCTACATAACTTAACGTATGATAATTATTAAATTCTGCCTTTATAATCTGCTATGTCATGCAATGAAATATTCTTAACAATATTCTGTTTCATAACTAGAAATGAAAATCATGTAACGATGGTTTAGCATAACTTACCGATAATAAAAGGAATAAGAAAGAATGAGAAGAAGAAAAAAGGCCTAATCGATTCCCAAGTTCCCATCTTTTTTAACTACGAGGGACAGGAAAGGTAAGTTTTCGTGATGTAAACACATTTTAATATCTTCATTTTGAATACGTTATAATATGACGGTATAGGCTAAATATGCATTTGGTACAGAAAATAAATAATATTAAAAATGTCTGCGAATACATACCACATAAATCAGTGTTTATCACGTATATCAATTAGTATTTTACTGTTTGAACCCTAGAGGTATATTCTTTTAGTTACTTTGAATCATACCCAATCGCCAAATTAGCAGTACTGTATATAAATATTCATATCTGCATAACATTTTGTACGTCGGGAACATAGTATGTACATAATAGCGGGCATTTCTCACAGTATTTGTCAGATTATTCTTCCTTCTTTTCGACTTATATAGCGTCTATCTTTTGCAATTTTTCTTTAAGTTTTTTCACGTAAATATATTCTGGAAGTGTCCAGTATACAAAGAAATGCGCCTAGTAGGGTTTTACCCGCTACAAAAAAAGAAAAGTTCGAACGTATTTTTCAGTCTGCTAAGATGAAACGCCATTTAAAAGCATGGAACCAGCAGACAACAACTCGAAAAACAAGTGACGAACGGCTAGCGCATACCGGCTAGAGCAGTGGAGACATCTGTTGGTTCTAGTTCGCTACATCCCTATTGAATGGCGTTAGGCAGGAAGCGACCAACCCTCAGAAATCTAGAAATTCGGTTATGGTGCTGTATGGGTCGACTTATATACGGGCCCGAGGAGTTCAAGCCCACCCAATATATTTTCGTGATTATTATCATAAATTATTTATTCTATTACTAAGAATCACTGTAAAGCGGAAACAAGGGATTGTTGGCAAACAATACGATTAAAAAGAAGTTTATTTAAGAGTGCATTAAACTGTTTGTCTTCCTAACGAAATAAAAGCATTAGGAATACAGAAAATAAATTATCATTCAAAACTGTCTTCAGAAATATCTACTACATTTTGTTCAGTAGATGAATATATAAATGATTCTCAGATTATTTTTGACTCAATCGCTGGTGGTGTGTTATAGTCGGCGCGCAGATGTTTTAGACAGTGGGATGGGTAGATCGCTCTAGAATCGGCCCTAAAGTAAATAAATATTATTCTGTCTCACTTTTAGGTAGATACAGGAGGAATGGGGCATAACTTATGGCAACTAATTTGTTGCTCAAGGTAAGGCGATGATACCATGAGATTTTGTATGTCACTAAAGACATGGCAGTGTGTTATTCAATTGTACACACAAAGTTGAAATTAATTCAGTTGTAGAGTCAACCGCCGTGCAGATTGGATGCGACAAGATGTAAATCGCAATCTTATGTCAAAATTGCCATTCTTGGAGGGAGAAATGCCAGAGAATGCCACAGGGAGCTGGTGGAAGGGGAATAAGACCCTTCTGTACTGAACTTTGATCTATAGTAACAGATGAGAAAGGAAAGATGCCGTCGTATAATGGATGTTTATGGGTGTACTCCATCTACTCTATCCCAACCCTAGTACTATCTTCAATATACATATAGTACTTATCCTGTCCTTTCATTTGAATATTTCAAAATTCAAAATGGTCCCACATTTTCAAAGAAAAAAAGTTGCCATGACATAGTCTATGTTCAACCTCGTATTTCCTACATCTTGTTAAGATATTGAAACTAGAATTGATGAAAAGTTATGAAAATTAGTTCATTCATACTAGCGTAAAACATTCCTATTATATGAATTGGCCATTTTAATAACGTCATCATAAACAATTGTATTAAACTATATCGCTAGTTAGCACTCTACTAAAACTATTAGGCTTATATAGGTTAATAATTGTACAAAAGCAAGGCAGTTATCAAACAATTAGCGAGTTTATGACGCAACCAATGAAGAACCAAAATATGCTTCTGATACATTTTTCTATTTCTGGCCACAGCAGTTTTATCTTTAGCTCAATCTACAAGCTGATAAAGATAATGCGATGCTTAAGAATGATAACAACATTAATTCATATTGAATAAGTGCGCTTATAAATAGTAAGTATAGGCTGCTTAATATAATTCGAAATTGTTTACTATGCTATAAATATTGTATTGCATAGCCTACAGGCTACAAGTTTTCACTGTGCTATATAACAATCTTTGCACAATAGACTAAATTTTCATTCACTTTGTTATAGCCTAGTCCTAATTTTAAATTGGTTTGTATTCAGACAGTCGTAATAATAAAATGAACGTGCATGTGATTTTAAAATAATGCAAATATGGCAGGTTTCTTACGTATAGCCTATATATCAGTTCAGGCTCATAACTAGAAGTTTCCCCATCGAAAATACGCATGCAATAATTGCAATTATTGTAATATTCACGACAAAAGAGTGTTATAGGCTAACCTTTTATCGAAATAGTTTTCTAACGATATTCAGAAGTCCACCCATGTTCTCTGTTCCTATGGTTCCGCCTAGATGAGACATTGCATCTTACACCCAGAATAACGACAAGTTATAGTAATTTTATTCATCTAGGCCTATTATAATGCAGCGGCTCCACCACATTTGAGCCAACTCTACGATAATTAATGAAATCACTAGTTCGTCTAGTGTAAATACAACTTATGGCGAAGTAAACAGGTTCTCGGCCTATAAGGAGAAGTAGACTTAACTACTCAAGTAAACATTTAGTAAAATCGTACACTTTTATGATTTATTTTTAATGTTAAGCATTAGTCTACGGCAATTTATTGCATACAGAAATTTTTGCTATTTCTGTAAAGAGGTGAAAATGAGTATACCTCCAGAAAAAAATAAATACATTAAACTGTACATTTCATCATGTTTCCAAAGAGGGATACCTACATTTTCTCGTAGTTTCAGGCTATTTTCGAATGATAAGCATTTATAAATGGAATCAGTTAGTACTTTTTTTAAATGTAAACTTCACTTTTTTTCAGAAAATATGAAATGTTAAAATATTTCAATAGTTTTACGGAAATGTATGAGCAATCTTGTATGTACGATTATTATCAGGCCAATTATTATTATTATTATTATTATTATTATTATCATCATCATTATTATTATGATTATTATTATTATGATTATGATTATGATTATTATTATTATTATTATTATTATTATTATTATTATTATTAACTTACTTACTCTTTACATGTTTCACATACTACACACTGCATCTTAAGAGGAGCTTACCAAATGACGTAAACCGTTAGTGTTTTCAGAAAGCACACCACTTAAATTAAATTGTTCTTTTATTATTTATAATATAACAATTTTTTCTTTGGAAATACCAAATTTCATATCTAGTTTCAATTGAAATAAAAATTAAATACCAGGAACGGGTAAGAACTTTTTGCCCTCTTCCTTTCTTCGATTATCGCAATGAACTGTTGTACTAGTAGGGGAATTTCCCCTCTTCGTATGTCACCTTTCCCCTCTCAATTGCATTTTCCCCCACTACATTTTTATTATTATTATTTTTTTTTAATCGAAGTAATTTTCCAAACCAAGGTTTCCAGGTCGATCAGGATTCAGACAGACAGGACCACCGCAAGATTTTAAACTTCCGGGGGTCCAAACGCCCCTCCTTTCTTGCCCCCACCTTGCCACCCATGTCTGCGCGGAGGTCGTATTGAAACCCGAGGTTCACGCCGTGCTTGCATCAAGTCGCGGGCTAGCTCTCGAACTGAGTAGTTGGTTGGGTTAGTGCACTCTCTGGCAGCGAAGGTAGACGACAGTTTGTGCGACAGCTTGTCTTCGTGAACTTAGAACATTCAACACGGAAGAGGAATTACAACAGGAGCGTTACCAGAAGCTTTCAGCAGAACTTCACTGCCAAATATCCTGTCATATTCCTGAATAATTTCTACATTTTAAAAAAATCCTTCGCCATGGATCCTCAGACATTAGACCCTACCGGCCTTTACTAAAAACGCCCACCACCTAGGCTATAGTACATCCTAACATCAGTTATTCTAACCCTACAACTTTGTACTTATTCATCAATAAAAGAAAAAATGTCAGCAGCCATGGACATTAAGCACTTGGATCCTACAGGACTCTACTGAAAAGAGTTCATTGCCGCAACGGTGACAATCACAATGCTCACGTGACAAAGAAGACATCTTCGCAAACATGATATTCCAGACCAAGAAGAAGAAGACGATGGGACTGAAAAGAAAGAAGAAGAAAAGGAAGTGGAGGATTTGAAGACAAGTGTAATTTGTGGGGTTAAGCTGGGTGACGGAGCGATCAGCTGTTTCTACTAGCTTTGGTCGGCAACCGGAGGAGAGCGGAGGGCAACATATACATTGCTAATACAACGATGAAGCTTCCGCAAACCATGTGGGCATTCACCAAAGGGAACTGTGTGTGAATTATGACAACCACGTGTCCACTTGTCTCGAATCTTCTTTCCATCACCAACAACGGCTTTTCGGTAAGCCCCCAAAAAACTTTTAATTTTAAGTTCTGTTCTTGAAGATATTTATTATTTATAACGTAATATTATGGTATAGGACTTGTGTCATTTTGAAATTTCGTTCTGTTTACTGCAAACTACCAACATTCCTCGCAAAAGGGATTTCTACAGCAGTTAATATGCTACCCTAAAACATGTTTTTGTATAAAAATGACACCTGTGTTTTCAAAATAATTGTTACCATTTAAATATAAGAAAACAATGCACATGTTTTCGAGTTACTATTGTGAAGGGTTTCAAAAGACATGCTCTCTTTATATTTGAATGCTTAATATCACGTGAAATTGTTACTAGGCTATGTTCTTTAATATTTGAAATTAAGATGAAAGGTATTTGTTTCTGAAGAGTATGTTAACCTTAAACTCCAGCTTGTATCGTAAACTCCGCATTAAGAAGCTGGAGTGTCTTGAACGGGCGTTGACCTTTCATATTCAAGAGTAGTTGTTGGTTGCTAGCTTGCTTGGTTCAGGTAACTATACTTCTAGAGAGTGAGAGTGTTTAAGAAGTGCTGCTTCTTTCTGGTTTGGCCACTGAGTTTTCAAATTACTGCTGTCTACGTGTTGTAATAAGCATTCCTCTTTTTAAGATTCGCCCATGTGCGTCCAAAAATTTGCACTTGCTATCTTAAATGGTTGAGTTGAATGTATGCAACTAAAAAAAAATTATATGTGCATAATGACAGTTTCTAAATCCCTTTTTCAAACATCTATGATTAAATGTAAATTTAAGCAATTTTACAATGCATTTTAACATAATATAATATGCTACGAGAAGACGTTTAAAAAACTTGAAGTTTTTCATTTTCTGGGCTAAGAAAGAAAATAATAAATGGACTTACAAGAATTTTTACAAAAAAATTAATAAAATATTTACATGTTAACTCAAGATATTTTTATTTTAAGAATGTTGACTACCAATAAATGTGTTCAATTTATAGAGTAAATTCGTTATTTTAAAATGATAATTTTTAATGATTTTTAAGAAATTTATTTATGCATGCATTTTCTCTTAACATTTTTCGTTTAATTTGCCAGATTTGTCATTCAGAAGTTTAACAGAATAAATATATTTAAAAATTGTTATGCGGAACATTTTCTATTAAGATAAATTTAAGTAATTCGTAAGTTACTTGTATAATTTCTTTCTTAGCACACTCTTTAAAGCAAAATCATTATTTTTTGTACGGTTTGTTAGTTGTGACATGAAAGATGGTACATAGGTGAAATAAAAGTTAATTTTACTTTTTCCATAAAGTAAAATTATCTTGTTAGCATAAAATAATGTTTATACTAGGGTGTGCCATTTGTTTTTCTCCCCTTCTGGATGCTTTTAAAGTATTTAATTATGCAAATGATAATTATCCTAGGTTGGAAGTAATAATTATCAAAGAACAGAACCACAATAGTTCTAGTCACTGCAACATAACGACAATCATAAAGAAAAAAATTAGGAGATTTTCAGCCACATCCTGCAATAAGTGTTTCTTCTGTTGGCAGTAAAACATTGGCACCAAAGTTATATGAATTCACTTTCTTACCATTTTAAAGGCTTTTAAAAGTGTTCTGAAATTAGAATTAAAATTAAGTGTTGGACGACATGGTTGAAAAATGCTTTTGATTACAAATTGGAAAAGAAAGGTACCAGGAATGCTTTTGTGTTATGAACGACATTAATATTTGACTTTCCCTTTTTTTGGGTAAGGAAAATATGTATAGACTGATTTTTTTATGTGTACTGATTTAAGTTTATTTAATGTTCTGTTTATTTTTCTGAAAACAAGTCAATGATTGTAAAGTTTAAATGGAAGAACACTTGTTAATTTTGATATCAGACGAGGAGTGCACAAGAGAAAAAAAATACATGCACTTGCGATTCTTGTGTTTTTCGTCACTGCCATGTTATGAGAGTTGCAGTAAATCCTAATGTATATTATTATTACTATAGTGTGTCATTTCTATGAAATGATTATTTTTTACGTTCAAATAAATATTATACACATAAATACTGAACATGACATGTCATTCATTCATTTATTGGATGCTTTGTAATGGGAGAAATTAATTATTTTTTGTCTCAGCAATCAGGTGCTCTGCAACTTTAAAAATTGACATGATCTTTATTGACTACTTCTACAGTTACATACTATTTTCAGAATTGCTACAGGAACGGGTAATTTTCGTTACAAAGTGACAGCAAAGTTTGTGCACTGAAATGCTATTTCCGTGATAATATCCATAAATGTCAATATTTTTGAATGATTATTTCTTCTATCCTTTTATAAATATCTTATGAACAATCTTACACTTTTTCTTTTACATTGCCTTTTTAAAAAAAGACTATTAACGTAAAATAAATTATTGTAGAAGACCTTGTTCATATGACATTAACAAATAGAAAGAAAAAAGAATAAGAAATATTCATATTTGTGGAAATTATCTCCAGAAATTAATTTCAGTGGCACTTTGTAACCATAATTACCCTTACTGTAATAGTTTGATTAATTTTGAACATATCATGAAACTGCAGAAGTAGTCAATAAAGAGCATGTCAGATTACGAGGTTCTAGAACAATTCATTGCTGAGAAAAAATTAATTTTACCTATTTCTTGGCACCCAAACCTATATGTCTCCCGTAAGTTATTCCTTAAAAATATCCTATATTCTGAAGGCTGGCAGGTTTATAAAACTGTCAAATTTCCACGAATCTATTCAAATACTCTATACAATGGAACTGACTTTTTCTCCACGAAGCTAGATTCTACAGGAAGAGATACCGAAGATATCCTGCAAGATTCACTGCGTTGTTGTCAGCTTTCAGCGAGGACTTCATAGAGGTTTGAGAATTTTATTTCTACAATAAAATTCTACTCCTTAAATCACTGTATTATACTGTTTAGTACATGGAACTTGCAATATTCTACCATAAATCTCTGAATTATACAGGAATAAAAGTTGTAATTGTTATAAAGTTAAAAATTCAAAGTTTGATAAAGTTAATTTAAAGAAGGCTCTTTTAATAGGTATAAGGTAAAATTTCTTTTCCACTCCTAAAAGCATTATATCAACTTTAAGTACGCCTATCATGTTTATAATTTAATTTTTTATTGATTTCAGAGGAATATTTATTTTAAATTATTGCTTTAATACGAAATGACCAAGTTGGCTAATTAAATAATTTTTAAAGGTTATTAACCTTCAATTTAACTGAATTGATTAAATTTTTGTTCAGTTTAACTTCTATCCTGTTAACAGTAAGTTATAATAGTATTTATTTTTATTCTCCATTTCCTCGTTCCATTTTTATGTAATAGATACCTAATAGGAATTATTGGAATTATTTCCACTTTTGCCTGAGATTTATAGTTTTGTACAATAACTTCCAAACATTGAAGTTTTATAATTACATTGAACAGTACATAGGTGAGCAACACTTGAACTTTCTTATTATATTATTAATGAATTTCATTTTCAGACAGGGTTAAAATAGTTATAAAATTGAAAGAGTGTTATATCATTAGACAGAGTGACTATTGTATCTCTGCAAGACAGAACTGAAGATGATGCAACATGCATCGAAATGCATATTCGAACAATGAAAGACTCATCTAGGACCAATATGATTTTAATATCGTGACAACATTGTTTTCAATTAGTGCTTGTATCTTCTGTATTATTTTATATTATATACTGTAAGTGGCCCCAGATAAGTGCTACGACAAGGGTTTAAGGTGAACACTCCTTCAATTTTATAACTTTCTTACTACAGTCATCACAAGGTTTAATTGTGCTGATACCAGCTACTCAGAAGAATTTAATCAACTTAAGAAGGAGCTTCAAGGATAGGCCAATTAAAAAGCTGTCTACTTCAAATTCAATGTAGGCCTAAATGCGTGTGAGGATATAGGTAGGTACTAGAACTTCAATTAGTTCATTCTTCAATCGAACTTTCGAACATTTAAAGAAATATGAAAAACAATGCTTCTTTATTAATCATACTGATTTTATTATTTGACATAGCAAAATCATTATTGAAAAGATAATTTTTGTGAATTTGGCAGCCTATGGATGTAGAAGATAATTTTATAAATTAAGATTTCTTGTAGTTAATAACCGGAATTGCATGTTTAATAAATCAGAAGAATGCGAAAAAAAAAATACAATTACAATGGTAAGGCAGTTGCTTATTCCATTATAGGCCTAGTATTTTTCTACTTTTTAATCCTTCCCTCCTATGATTTTGTTTGATTATACATTAACAAAACTTAAATTTAATACATTATACAGTAGTAATGACAAGACAAGAAAACCTATGAGTAAAGTTTAATCACAGTCATGGTAATCAGCCTATTCTTTTCCACTCTATACTAAATTAATATTCATATTCTCACGAGCGCAGGAAATTCCTTACGGGCTAGCTGCCTAATAGAAGTATACCAATTGAATTAAGCTAATATTATTTTAAGAACTACTTTTATTTTTTATTGATTTTTTTTAAAACTAATATTCTATTTCTTAATATCAATTTTTATAAACCAACTTATTTGAAAGGTTTTCTTTTCATTTATTGAAGATTTGAGAATATGAATGGCTGCGCAAAATTTGGAGAGAGGCCTGCAGAATTTAATAATATTCTTTAGTATGTTTCAAGACAATATACCGAAACGTTGGAATGGTTAACACAAAATTCTAAATTTTTCCTCTTTCTCGAGCTGATTAACGCTAGTAAATGAAAAATTGGCCTTTATTTTCAAACTTCTCAGACAAACAGTAAATCTAAAATATGTATTTATACCCTTTTGTAATTCTGTGTACATATTTTCTTCTTCAAATTTCTTGTGGTTTTTTAAAAAATTTTGTGTATGTGAATATCTTTGTGTGTGTTTTTCAGCACCTCCAATATTTTTATTTTGTATTTCTTTTTTAAGATATCATATTTTATAATTTTGAACTCGAGCATTTTGTTGCTTCGGGTGTCAGTCATTTAAAAAAATTCATTATTGAAATACGTGTTTACATTGTAAGGGACAGGGTTGGTGTGTTTGTGTTTATTTTCTATTCCTTTTTATTTTAATTTTTCTCTCTTTTATTGTGTATTGAATAAACACCTAGGCCCACACGGGTCCGTGCGAATGTTTACTTGCTCTGTAAACAGTAGTTAATATAATGAAATAAAAATACATAAATTTTGATTAGTGAAAAATATACCAAACCAATTACGTTACAAGCGCTCATTTTTAGAGTATTTTAAAGTGTTATTTTTTATATGACACTTTCCTATGCATATATCATACAGGAAGACTCAAGATTATCATTGAAGGAGAAATGAGCAATCTATAAAAATATTTTCTTGGGTAACAAAAATTATTAATTTCAAAATAGTTGTTAAAAGATAATGTTAAGATCAGAGCTTACTACAGATACCATAATATTACAACCAGTATTTTACTTAACATTAAAATGTAAAGGAAACACAATGCTGTGGCAAAACTTAGGCCTATGCCAAACATGTTTGATAATAAAATGTTCTAAAACAGCTTTTGAAGTTTCTAGGAGACTGAAAGTACCCCAGCCCACGAAGATGGTTTTATCGATCTCACGCAATTACACATTCCTGATGGAAAGTTGACAATCGCCTAATTAGGTGCTTATTCCAAAACCTAGTTCTACAGGACGATGATAGTTTGCAACTTGTGGTGTTCAGACTCCTGTAATGCATACGTTTTTTTTAAAATCAAACACTAGAACATACACGTGGTACTGTTATATGTAGGGTTCGGATGTTTAAGACATGTCATTTTTTTTTTTTTGCACGACTTAACTTATTAGTGGTACTTACGAATTTTGTTGCCGTGGATCGTGAGTTGACATTCCCGCACGCAATCTTGTTGCTATGGAAACAAAACAAATTTCCGTGCGGTAAGAATTTACTTACGGCACTCATCATAATACAAGCCTTTATGGACGAGGCCCCCAGGACAAATATTCGGTTCCCATAACAACAAACACATGCGAATCACTTTCTGAAATATAACATCCATCTACAATAGTGTATATAAGTTACATAATATTTTCAGCTAATATCTCAATTAATATAAATAAATTAATATAAATAATTATCGTGCAAAAAATAGCATGCAATACTCGTGCCGTAAGCGCATAACGGATCTCGTTAGAGCCTCAATTTTTCAAAATCTTTCCTCGATCCGTATGCACCGCTTACGGCACTTGTATCACAATATAATATATTCTGACCTTCATTCTCGCCGCGAACACAAATTAAACACGAATTGCACGTTTGTTATCCTAATCGGACCGTTTTTATTTTGCATATAAAGTCATATTTTGGTCATTTTTGTGGTCTTGGTCATATTTTAGTCTTATTTGTAATTAAACGTCATATTTGAGTTATAAATTCGGTAAAGGGGCACCATTATACGGTGTATGTACTACATGGTCGAGTTAACTTAATTTTAAAATCAATGCAATTGTTCATATTTTATAGGGACATGCACTACAAAATATTATGAGTAGACTTTGGACTTTTAGGTCGCTAAAATGCTGTTTTAGGTACCTAAAATAGGCTCTAAAAATTGGAAAATAGGTTCTAAAAAATCGTAAAATAGTCTCTTATAAAATCATTAAGTTGTCAATTTTCTGGAATATCTCAATTGGAATGCAGAATATTATATTTATTGAAGCCACCATTAATCAATAATCATGATAAAACACAGATACAGGCCAATGGCACATAGAATTATATAGGCTTGTTTTTTTGTTACTGGATGTGGGAGTCGGGAGAAAAACACTACATTTTCTTGGGAATTCCAAGGAATTTTTCTACTGAAGACGAAACATTCCCTACTATTTAACCATGTCATAAATGTGTCATGTACTGCACATTCCGAGCTAAAAATTTAGTACGAACTGAAAATAAATGCTAGAATTTATAACAAAAAATAACTTATTTTGAACTTTAGAGGAAAAAACAAGTAAAAAGGTTATATTAGGCTCTAACGTAAAAATAGGCTGTTTTAGGTCCTATAAAAGTATCAGTTTTAGGCATAGTCACTTATGAAACATGCATTTACAAGTTTTCGTCCATATATCACTTAAGGTTTAAAATAGGTTTTTACCTAAAATCCGAAGTCTAATTATGAGTATCTGGAGCTGATAAAGCGAACAAACAGGAGAAAAATTCTTTAAAAATAAAAGTTCATTACAAGTAAAACTGTAAATCACAAAATTTGTTAAATGTTATCTGCCAGAATTTCTGTGATGTAAGAATTTAGAGTCTTTAAATGTTTTAAATTGGAACATTTATTTTTTGAAAATACTTTATTTTATTTGGTCATATTTAAGTTTTTTGGGTCATATTTATTCACTTTAAGGGCATATTTGCAGTCATATTTTCCAATTTTTTAGGTCATAAACATCCAACCCTAGTTATATGTATTCATTTTAAGGAAATTTAATTAACAAGGTGTTTTATAGGCTTTTTTTAAAAATCAACTGTCTATGCAATGTATATATATCATACTGTCTTGTAGGTTAAAAAGACTCAAAATTAACGTGTATTAATTCCTATGTTCATACTTATAACACAAGACAAAAATTAGATTACCGCGTAATTCCTAGACGATTAAAATTCTAATCAAACAGTTAATTTGTTTGAAAAGCCATATTTCATAACTCACTCCCTAAGGAAATAAAATCACTCACAGGTGAAAGATTTAAAACAGAATTTTAAAAAAATTGCTTATTCAACTATGTCCTTACTCCCTAGACGATATAAGAGAACTGTATCAATAATAAGTATAGGCCTACTGAAAAAATTATCTTGTATCTGTAAAACTCACATGTTTTTGTTTTCCTAGTTCTTTATTTATTGTATAATTTTTATTATTATTAACTTATTATTATTATTGTTATTGTTATCCTCTGCCAGTACTGCTGGTCTACAGGATTGCTAAATAAATAAATAAATAAAACTGCATTTTCAAGATAAGAGTTATTCAGTAAATTTACAGTATCTGCACTAACCCATATTACAAACAATTAATTGCAAAAACCGTAACAACTTTAGAATCTATTACACTATTGTTAGTATATTATATACAACAGCAATGATGTCTATATGAATAGCAGGCCTATGCTCAACAAGAAGGAGGTTCGTAAGAAATTATAGCCTCTCATTTACTCAGTGAAATACTAAGAGGAAGCTGTTATAGATTTCGTAATTATAAATTATAGCTGTACTTTGTAATTTAATAGATTTATTTAATTTATGTGCCTATAACGTTAAAGAAATACAATACAATTTTTTCACATTGAATCACCCACCTAAATGAGCAGTTCAGAAATAACATAATAATATATTGTGTACACAAATACAATACATGAATATACAATTAAATTAAATACAATAATTTACAACAATAAGAGGGGAAAAAAGAAGGCTGAAAAATATGATTAAATAGTTCAGGGTTATTTTTTACAATGGAATTTAATAAATAGGGACCAAAACTACAGCTGTATTGTAGACCTGCATATGTAAAACCCACGACTGCATAATGTGTCTTAGGCCTATATGATTCAATAGTTTGCCTTAAATTTGTAATTAAAAAAACATAAAATAACTCGAAAGAAAATTTAAAATTCATGTAAAATTAGCAAAACAAGGTAGAAGAAATGAGCCTAATCATTGTGGTAACTGTTTTCTTTGCAGTCCGGCACGGGTTTATAATTTGAAGAGAAGTTGAGAAAAAATAGGATAAAATATAATTAGTTGTACTCATCTAAATCTGAATTCCTATGAATACAATTTAATAAAGTATATTTATACATCTGATAAACACTACGGTAAGTAAATACTAAACAATTGGTGTTCTGTGGTCTGAACGCTTAGATATAGACATTTTAATAATAAGTTGAGAACAGCAAGAAAAACTCTGCTTGAAAATTGAATGTTTTAGGCCTATATGAGAAACTAGTCAAAACATATAAAGTGAACTATTTATAGAATAGATTCATAGAGTGCATAATATTGGAAGTACATTATGACTTATTGATAGGTTAGGGAATTGTTGCCCTCAGAACTTCATACACGCTTAATGGGCCTACTGATGCCATTAATAACTTAAAGAATTTCAGTTTTTTATTTCTTGAAACTGTACTCCCATGGTAGAGCTGGATTAGCAAATGCAAATATAGAAAGAATAATATGAAAACAAAAAGTTACTCTATCTTACTTAATTTGACAATACTGTAAGCTGTATTAAATATATGTTAACATAGATAATACATCATGCGATTTAAGGATACTATCCTCGAGCTGAGGAAAGCTTTTTTTCCCTCAGTTTACAAGATGCATACCTACCAAACGTTTTTTATCTAATAGAGGAAGCGTTGTCTGCCTGTCTGTTTGTTTGTTTGTTTATGATACCCAGTCAAATATACGTTATGCAGAGATCTTATATTTTTAATATAGATGGACAGATGGGGATCCAAACTCATCTCGAAGTCGGATTTTTAGTCTTGTGTTCGTTCGGGAGTTATAAGCGAAAAACTGTCGGAAAACGTGATCTTTAGTGCTTACCGATATACAGCTGATCACGTTTGAAGGCCTAAGTGGGAAAATATTGAACGATTTGGTCGAACTTCACTTTGCCAGTTTTTTTGGAGGCCAGTGAACTTGGATCTCAGAATGTTTTGTCCCGGGTGTGATCCTGAAGCTAAATGCAAATATACTAAAACACAAAATAGTTTTGATGTTATATCTTTAAATATATACAACAGACAATATTAACAATCTTCTTTATCAGAATTCAAGAGGACAGTAAGCTCAACCTATGTGACACGATGGATAAGTATTTGAATAGCAGATTACTTTTATCAAACTTTGTGTGTGCATATATTACTTTGACGTAGCTTGACTTCCATGTCTCTGGCAAATCAAGATCTACCTTTCTATCTATCTATCTATGAATAATTTTTTAAGTACCAAGTCTTTTATATTGTTTTACTATTATTATTTTTACCACCACAAACCCGGTATACTAAACGCTCTTCATCCTATTCATCCTCATTCTCTGTATCAGTAGCTCGCCAATGGAATTCCATCCCCCGCACGGCCAGAGGCTGTCGAACTCTTGGTAAATTTCAGAGAGAAGTTAACATATTAATTTTAAACCATGTAATTTAGTTTTGTTTTTCATCGTAGTAACTAGAAATCTTAATTGGAGCTCTTTTTGATATTTGTAACCCGTAGCCTAACTTCTTGTAACTATACGTTTTTCTCTTTAGTATTAGTTAGTATAATTTTAAATATCTTAGGCTATAATCCTAATTATTTTCTTTAGTATTTTTATATTTTGTAATTTAATTTTGTAATTTTCTTTTGTAATTTAATGTTTTATAGCACTCTAGTTTATAAATTATAACTATGTTTAGTTCTTGGTATTTAAGTATTAAGCATTAATTAATTATCTGTAATATTATGCATTTGTGTTATGTAATAGTAATGTAGTTTTTTTTTACTGGTAGAGCGGAAGAGAAGGCCAAATGGCTTTAGCTCTGCCAGAATAAATAAACAGAATAATAATAATAATAATAATAATACTAAACAATGAAACTAACAACATAATTAGAAATAAAATGCAATTTATATGAAAACGATGTCAGTGTTAACAAATATAACGTTTTAACTATTTAAAAAGCTAGCCCTGACCTCAAGATCTCATTTAACCTTAACATACTTGTGAAGAGTTGCTGAAACACTGAGGACTTAAAATAGCAATTAGTTATAAATGATTTTAATAATTTGAGCTTCACATTAAGAAACTATGTGACTCGTAATGACAACGGAATGGACTTCAAGGATGCGAAGAGTCGATGAACTCAATTAATACAATGAGTAATTGTCATTAAGGGATACAACGTGTTCGTAAAATATCCACACTAATAGGAAGAATAATTAAATGTAATATTCATTATAAACTAAGAAAAACAAAACTAATATTAGGCTATGTGCTATTACATTTTTAAGTAACTCTGGATTTAATGTACAAGAATTAATGATTTAAGAAAATGAAGCAGTTTTCTTGGACCAAATTTTGGGGACATTTTTATTTCCCTAGACAATATTTTATTATTCTGTTAGAATGAACACTTATTTTAAAAACATGCAGAAGTATAAAAATGAAGAATTCATTTTTATTCTGGTATCCTTTAGAGTAGATTCCGCATGCCCCAGATGAAGGCAAAGAAATTGTAAGTGTATGCTAAAAACGTCATCTCCTTATCTTATAGTAAAATAACTGTCCGTCTGTCTGTATGTCTGTACGCGCAATAACACAAATACACTCTATCGGATTTTCATGAAACTTGGTAACTTATACGCAATTATAAAATCCATGGGGAAAAAACCTATTGATATTGGACCAAAACAGTTGACCGGTACCGGAGTAATGCCCAATTTAGCACCTATTTTATGGTAATATATTAGAAAGAATTTATCAAATGCAAATCAGTTCTCATGACAATATATTGCTTTACAGTGATCATATACGGCTTTGGAAGAAACAATACAGTTAGCCTTGACAAATAACACTACACACATATTCCTTCACATATGCTTATCAAACTAGACCTTTGTCCTTCCTTAAGTCCTGCTTGAATCGATATGGAGCTTAACTCGGAATTCGATTGTAAAAAAAATTAAGACTGAATTTTCTGCACATCATAGTTGCAATTATCACTGATTAAACTGGCAGTTCGTTACTTCAATTTAGGTGATTTTATTAAGTGCCAAAATGGTACTTTCTGAGATTTTATGGTGTATGTCCATCTGCTTGTCTGTACGCTCGATAACTCCATTGGACGAAGTCTATTGATTTTGGACCAAATCGGTTGACCGGTATCGGAGTAACGCCCAATTAGGGGCCTAATTTCTGAAAATATTACACTGAATACATCAAATGCAATTCAGTTCTCATGACATCAATATTGTTCGTGATGTTCAGGTAGAGCTTTGGAAGGTGCAATATGCTGGTTTTGACAAAATACGTACCCAGCACGATTTTTGCGGCAAAGCATCTATTAGGCTAAGTGATATTAACTAAATACGGCCTCCTGATTTCAGAAATGTCACTATTTTTTGTATCACATCTAGTTTTCGTGTTTGCTGTCTGAAAATTTGTCAAAACATACGCAACTTTAAGTACTGTGTAGACCTTCTTGTTAATATCGATATCTACCCACTTCCCGATGAGGTAGAAACTTTAAATTTGGTAGACTTATAGCCGTTAGCCTATAACCGATGATAAAATTCCAAAAAGTTAAAATCTTTAATGTTTTATCCTCCAAAATAAACTTTGAAATGCATTGAATTTTTCACTACGTATTTGTACGTTTGAGATGTTATGACAAAAATAAAGAAATAGGTCTATTATTGACGTGAGGAATTCGTTGTAATTTCATTCTGCTAATATTCTAGTTATCCTACTTATTCTTTCACATATACTTATCAAACTTTCTGAAGAAATCGTGCACTAAAACTCAATAGTTTCTGAATTACGGCTATTAACTCCACCTGGTTAGGGGCCTGCTTTTAGGCGCATGCAGTGCAAGTTTGCCAATACATTTCTACAGTCTCTTAGTATTTCTAATGAAACTGTTACTACTGTAGAATGTGTATTACGGATTTAGAAGATTCATTATATTACACAATCATTTATATAGCCTACTATTTAGAGTTCTTATGTTCAGTTTCAATTTAGTTAAAGTAATTATATAATGTATATTTTTTTTCTTTGTTCTGGATCTGTATGGTCACCTGGATTGCCAAGCAGATGACTTTAATAAAGTATTTCTCTCTCAGTTTACCTGATTTTATTCAACTGTGAAATTCATAGAAATAGGCTATAAATAGCCTCTATCGAGAAAAGTAAAGTAAAGATAAAAAAATACCAAACTCAATGTTCAGGAATGATTTAATGTCATTGTATAAAATTTTGAGTTAGGCTACATCAAAATTTACGGAAAAATTAGGGTATCTAAATAAAATATAATCACTTTTTGACCAACCAATCCCCTCTACAACAAAATATTAGCCTATTATTTATTAGCTACTTCTCAAGGAACTAAGCTTTCATGTGGCGTAGAGTTGTGCCATATTATGCTTATTTGATTTTACTCCGTAGATTAACCTTTTCACTGCTACTGACTTAATAATTCGTCACCTCGAAAGATTGTACAAAAGCAGTAATATAAGATTAACAGAGTAGCCTATTACTTTATGTAAAATGTGAGGATTTTTAACCAAGTATCGCCTATTGTCATTTAATGGAGACAGCTAATCTGCTGAAATTTTCTTCATTGATTTCAAACGTGGAGCCACTGATTTTTCAGTTGATGATTGCTTATAGTCTATTAATAGATGAATTCAGCTCTGAAAGGATTGGAAGTCAAGGGTGTCAGAGTTGTAATAACACAAAAATTTATCTTGAAAATCCTTAGTTGTTTTTACTTGCTCTTTCCAGCCCTGTCGTAATTATCAACGTACAATTCGGTGTACGAAAAGAGGTTCTATTTGTAACGACAATCACTTCTAATTTCAATAGTTTAGTTAATTATGAAAATTGTATACAATTACAGATGTAGGCAATGCAGAGTATTTCAGTTTACAAGGTTCCGGAACTATTAATTGCTGAGAAAAGAATGAATTTCAACTATTTCTTAGCACCCAAACCTTTATATCCCCTGGACAGAAGAGACCATTTTATTAGGAATGGAATTGATTTGTTCTTAAAAAGATCGAAAACTGAATATCCGAATAGATTTCATATGAATAGTAGAATTTAGTGAGCCCCTTTCGGACCTCTTCAGCTTTCTTGATTAATTCTGCCTTCTTCATCTTTCGAACGCTTTTTTGACTTACTAAGATCAAATTCGTGGACATCTTAGCTCGTCAAGGCTCTTGCTGGCCCCCTTAGAATTATCTTCGTTCTTTACTCAGGCCACTTTGTGGATACCTTCGAGTATTCTTTGGGATTTCTTGGAACGCAAAGAGGGTGATGGAAACCGTAGTTAATAACCATTAGGCCTACCTAGGTAATTTGCAGAGCCAAGTTGAAACCTCCGCCCGCCATTGGCTAGTAATACAAAACTAATCTGTTATTCACTACGCTTTTTCTAGGGACTATCACTTAACAACAGTCATAAGCAGTGTTGAAAGCAATGCATTAGTCTACTTATCTCTTTTCACTTGACAACTTGACAAAATAAGAGTAAGTTATGTTTGTAGAATTTTAACTCATTGATAGATAACTTAGGGCCAGTTGTATAAAACTCACAAACTAATGGTTGTTTTTAACTGAAAGTTTGAAAATAACTAGCTACTTATGTTGTATAAAAATAACCGTAGATTGTGTAACTCACAGTTTTAAATAACTGGAGAAAATAATAAAACATCTGGCAACAGTGCAAAAGTTGAGGGAAATTTGCAGGGAGTATTATGTTTATATCTTTGGTCTTTGGTTATCAGTTGTTTAATTAAAGACAAAGCACCATGTTACACATATGTCTTTGGTATTTATTTCAATTGCTTAATAAAGATGAGTTTTTTAAATTATTTTTTTAAAATCATTTCATTGAGGCCATGTATATTTTTGCTTCAAACTGCTTTAACCTGTCTATAGAGGTGTTTAGGTGTGTAAACGCAACCTACAGTACCTATAATTCCTGGAAGGTTACGAATATTGTAGATATCTAATATTGTTTTCTTAAGACACTGTCCTTAGTTGGAATTCAAATAAACCAAGACCTTAAAGTATAATTTTCTCTTGTCAATTTATGAATGGTTCTAATGGCTGTTCTTTGTCCTCAGTAACTATTTGTAAGCTTCCAATCACAATAATTCGCAAAGGACCTCAGGGCTGACCCTGAATATCATAAACATATCATGAATTTGCTTTGTACTTGATTGTAATGGGAGGGAGACATAACCTCTATACAGTTGTTCTGCCCAAATTTTGGTAGCATGTCATGCAGTAGGCTACTAATAAAAGATTATGACATTCAAGAGATGCATGATGGGTTTTCATTGCATCACCAGATAGGGTATCAGAATAATCAGAAATCTAGAAATAAATGTTGCTATTTTGTAATGTGGGGCTACCATAACCAACAACAAAGCCAAGGTACCGGTGTCTGTATTTTTAATGTCATTAGACAAAATGAAAGCAAACTTAATCTAAATTATATGAAAATAATAATAACTCACACTGTACTAATAAAATGGATTTCTAGTGTCTTTTTCATTGTTTGAAATGTATTTAAAATTTCCAAATCATCAGTTAATGTATTAACTTGCAAAAATTCACCAGTTATATTAAAATGTTGGTTAGAATGAGATAAACCTGGATTAATGTTTATACAACAAAAAAAGGTAGTTAAATGTAACTGAAAGTTAATTTTGCATGATAACAACAGTTTACATGTTTATACAACTGGCCCTTAGTAACTTTTATGTGAAGTTTATAAAATAAAATACATTAAGTAGGCCTACTGCAGTACTATTTTGCGATGAGTTGCCTGACTTATTATATGATTAGAAAATGTTTATTTATAAGATTTTTCTAAAGATATATTTTCTAATAGACTAACATCTAAGATGTAGAGCAGTGGTTCCCAACCGGGGGGCGTGAGGCTCTTCTTTGGGGGGCGTGCAACAATTTGAAATTCATATTTTGGTTTAGTGTTGTTGCCTTGACGGTCGACAAGAATTTTTAATCGGTTAACTTTAAACAAACAAAAACACAGACACATACCATAATTACCAAGAATAACTGAACAGTGTGAATTTACATTTTATAATCTTATAAATTGTAACTATATTTTCCATGTAATTTAAGTAGCTATATACAATTATAATAAAAATCAGGTGAACTGATGTAACAAAGTGCCAGTATGTTTTTTAAATCAGTTATGACTACAATTATGATATGCAGAATATGCTTTTTTTTTTTTTTAATTGATTTCCAAGTTAAGCTCCAGATTTATTCATTATTCAGGGCTTACGGAAGAACAAAGGTCTAGTTTTTTCAATGAGATTAAAATCTTCCAGCATCAGCTGAACTGTGCAGATTTGTGATATCATGACAATCGCACACTCACATAAAAATACAAAAAAAAATTCAAATTGGCCGGTTTCGGGTTTTGAACCATGGACTCCAGAATGTGAGGCCAAGACGTTACCATCTTGGCCACCGGGGTCATTTTAACAGTCTAGTTGGATAACCGCATGTAAATCAATAGTGTTTTTTTTTTGTCATAGCTACCTGTATTTTAATTTCCAAGGCCTTATAATATCACAGTAAAACAATAGGCAGTGTTGTCAAGATAACTGATTTTCATTTTTTCTAATAAATTCTTTCGAATACGTATATTACCATAAAATAGGCACTAAATTGAACATTACTCCGAAACAGGTCAACCGATTTTATCCATTATAAATAGACGTCTTCCCATGGACATTATAAATGCGTATACGAAGTTTCATAAATATACGATAAAGCGTATTTGAGTTATTGCGCCTTTAAAGTAGACACTAAATTGGGGTTTACTCCGGTACCGGTCAACAGATTAGGTTCAAATTCAATAGGGCACTTTTCATGAACGTCATAAATGAGTATACCAAGTTTCATGGAAATCCGATACAGCGTATTTGAGTTATGGTGCCTTTCTATTAGAAAGGAGCCATAATCTATTAAAATAGGCACTAAATTGGGCATTACTCCGGTACCGGTGAACCGATTTGGTTCAATATCAATAGGGTTCTTCCCATGGACATTACAAATGAGTTTTCCAAGTTTCATGAAAATCCGAAAAAGCGTATTTGAGTTATGGCGCGTACAGACACACGGACGGACGGACAGACAGACAGACGGACAGACATTTTTCGTCCCCACACACAATCTCATAAAGTACCATACTGGCACTTACTAATTTGGAAGTACAAATGTGAGGTACGAGTGATCTGCGTTGTGTTCTGTCAAATATAAAACTTAATATCTCAGAGCTGGTGAAAGCAAAACAGTGCCAATCATCTCATTATTAAGTGCCAGTATGGTACTTTATGAGATTGTGTGGGGGACGAAAAATGTCTGTCCGTCTGTCCGTCCGTCCGTCCGTCCGTCCGTCCGTGTGTCTGTACGCGCTCTAACTCAAATACGCTTTATCGAATTTTAATGAAACTTGGTATACGCGTTTATAATGTCCATGAGAAGAACCCTATTGAAATTGGACCAAATCGGTTCACCGGTACCGGAGTAAAACCCAATTTAGTGTATATTTTAAAGGCGCCATAACTCTCATACGCTTTATCGGATTTTCATGAAACTTGGAATACCTATTTATAATGTCCATGGGAAGATATCTGTTGATATTGGACCAAATCGGTTGGCCGGTACCGGAATAATACCCAATTTAGTGCCCTTTTATGGTATCATATAAGAAAAGGCGCGGTAATTCAAATACGCTTTATCGGATTTTCATGAAACTTCGTATACTTATTTATAACAATCATGGCAATAAGCCTATTGAATTTGGACCTAATCGGTTGTCCAGTACCGAAATAAAGAGTAATTATCAGTCAAATTTATTATAATATTTTGGTTCATTTCGAAGCATTTTGATTGGCTCACGGCCAACCTATCAGCGGGCGAGTCCCGTAACTAAGGTAAATAAATGGAAATTCTGGAACAAGCCTTCAATTCCTGTCGAAACCTTCTTTAGTAAAGGAGGGTAAAAAGAAGGCACCTTCTTCAAATGCAAAATCAAATTCTCGGTTCTTTCTTATAGCGTCATCAATTAATGACAGCTTATAAAGCTTCCTTCAGTTGCCATGGACAGTTTGACATCTACATGAAAAACAAATGTTCCCATATGTACGATTATAGATGAAATGCTGCTGTATAATGACTAATTATTTTGCTAAAATTGATTACAATTAGATTAAAGCATTGAATTTTACTTCAGCCTATGTCAGATTTATAATCCCTGACCTCTTAATAAATAAAAACATTAAGCTTTGAGAATATGGTTAGGTTGGTACCTCTGCTTCAACGAGGGCCTCATCCTAATTTATCACTCAGATATCGCGAATATTATAGTACTAATTAATGAAATAATTCAACATTGTACCATAATAAATCTAGCAGGCACGATATATAGCCTAATTTCGAAATACGGTGATTTTTCTCTTGTGTGAGCAACGACGAAATAGTATTCTTTGGTATTGGACACTCAAAAGTCGCAGTGTGGTTTGGTCTTGGGGTAAGGTGCTTGTCTAGTAATCAAGAGATATCAGATATACTCAGAACAAAACTGCATACCGCTAGGTGGAACTATCCTCTTCTTATTGGCTTACTGTACTATTTCATTGTCAATGCATTTTGTAAAATGTTTACATATTTTAAGAATTAGTATATCAGTGTATACCAATATGAATTAAGGTTAAGAATCAAACTTTAGACCTTTGTTCTTCCGTAAGCCCTGCTTAATGAATGTATCTGGAGTTTAACTCGGAGATCTATTAAAAAAAAAAAAAAAAAAAAAAAAAAAACTTATTTTCTGTATATCATAACTGCAATTATTACTGATTAAAAAAGCATACTGGCACTTTGTTATATCAGTTTACCTGATTTTATTATTAATTTTTTTAACTCTACATTGGACATAATCAATAAATTAGCTGATAAACCCTGAAATGGGCTCAATGTAGCTAGTGACTAGGATTTAAAGTATTTGCCACAGCTAGGGTTTCCCACTGAAGCTATGCAACAGATTCCATGTCAGAGATTTGCTTCCAAGGAAAATCCAGCTGGTAAACCGGAGTGCAACCTATTTCTGTTGTTATTTTCAGGTTAACATTGTTTTGACTCAAGAACGAGATAATAAGATATTTATAGAAAACCCGATTTCTAAATGAGATTTACTTTTCACGATTCTTGCACCTAATGAGTAAATATAGGCCTAAGCCTAATGGTTTTAGATTCCCTGAGTATTTCTGGCCCCTAAGAGCAAATGTCATTATCAGGGCCCGGATTTGGATGACATGGCATCTTTTAACTGGAACATCATGGACGTTGCCCACTAGTGCAGGTATTCTGATCATAACTCCCATATTTAAAAAAATAGCAATTTTTAGGGCCTTTTTTGGTAATTTTTCCCATTTTTCATTTCTAGGTCATTTTTAGAATTCAAAGTCATTATTTGGTCATTTTTTGGCAATTTTACGGTCTTTTATCCTCACAGTTCATATTTTTAGGATTTTTTAATATTTTAAAGTTTTACTTTCTCGCATATACGTAGTATAGAGAAAGTATTGTGATCGTGACAAAAAATCGAAGTCGAGTTAACACCGGGAGAGCATGTTTCACGATGCCTAGAAACCGAAAAACGTGTTTTTGGTTTGACGTCTGTCCGTCTGTCTGTCTGTCTGTCCGTCTGTCTGTGGACAAGCACAGCGGGTAAACGGTTCATTGTATTTACTTCATTTTTTTAATTAAGGATTTTTTCGAAATTTTGTCGAACCGCCCAGAAATTTAGTTTTACAACTGAATTATTAAGGGGACTTTTCATGAAAACTTTTTTAAAAATTTTGATTTTTAAAAAGATGGCTCTAACGATTTTAATAAAAAATTAAAATTGGAAACTCTTATCTATGACTAATAAAATGGCTATATCTGTATTTCTGCAAAAATGACTTAAGGGGTACTTTACTCGTATCCATTTTCAATTTTTCTAGATTATATCCATTACAGTAGGCGATACACGAAAACCTACCACAGTAAAGTTGTAGAGAAAATTAAAATGAACTTTTTTTGTTTGACACATTTCTTTATATATTTAATAGATATCAAGATAAAAACGAAATAAATACGGCTTAAATGCGAATTTCAGAACATACATGTCAATTAAAATATGAATGACATTTTGTTGCCCCTAGTAACAAGAAAACTATAGGCCTAATGTACTTATTGTTGTGAAATTTAATCAGTTTAGCTCAGTTGCAATGAACACACTAAAACCAATTACAGCGAGGTGGTAGGCCTATGGGCTAACAGGGAAGAGGTCCTGAGTTCAAATTAAACCTCGTGGCCGCCCAAATTGACTTGGGTTTTTCATGGTTTCCTCGTCCGTAAAAGCAAACGCCGGGTTTGTAGGACTTGCTTATTTCCCATAACTCATCGCCGCTATGTCACTGGATATTATAATCGTTTAAACTGAAGATCACATAAGAAGACATCACTCAACAATAGAAACAGATGACACGAATGAGTTGCTACTATAGACTAATGGTTCACGCAACCATACTAAACACGTGATATAACCTACATGCAGTTGCGTGCAATATAACCTAAGTAGTAGTAGTAGTTGTGGCGAAATTCAAATATAAGTCACCCCTTAAGCTCCCCCATTCGATATTCGCATTTGCACGGACTGTGTGATGTATTTTATTTCTGAGCGAAGCAGAGTGACCAACTGTCCTTGTTTATTGTCGCAAGTGCCTTGTACCCACTGTCCTTGTATATTGTCGCAAGTGCCTTGTATCTACCTCTACATATAGTTAAATAATGCATAACACTAACCACATAGTTAAGTGCGCGAAGCGGAGGCGGCAGCCGTAGCATTTTCGAATAATGTATGATACACTGTTTGTAGGTTTCGAAAATGTGGCATATTATATCTCCCGCGAGGTTTGTCAGCCTGTCACCTCTCGTCTAGTGGTATTTCGTCACACCTCCAACGTCCAATCACGAGTTTCTTCATAATACGAGGAGAGAAGAATTCGCTAGATCGTGGTATAAAAGAAACTGCATCGGTGGGTGGGTTGGGTGGGGCCAATTCATCCCAAGGTGCGACTGATATTTGAATGTTCCCGTAGTAGTACTAGTAGTACTAATAGTATGCAGTTTTACTATCATTTATTATTATTATTTCACGGTAAAATCATTGAACATAAAGATCGACTCTGATGGTTTCCGTTCTAGATACTTCATAGTTTTATGAAAATGTAATAAATAAAATGTAATTGCCCCTATAATTTACTTTTTCCTGTGCTAGCCTTTAACACGTATGTGCGAGAAAGTTTGTGCAATATATTTTTGCACCATTTATTTATTTTTTCATTTTGTGTTGTTTGTTGCATTATATACAGCTTTTGTGCATTTACCGACATTTAATGTTATGAGAACTCAAAATAAGCATAATTAAATAGATCTTGTTATAATTTTAATTTGGATGCAGAAAGACGGTGGTCTCTGCTTCCATTTAACTGTACGTACCAATTAACTAAATACAAGCCTATGTAATGGAGTAATACCCTGAACGTAGAATAGACAGAAATCTGATGAATAAACTAGGATGTTCATACAAATTTTTGGGTTATTTTGATTAGTTTTTACGTCATTTTTCTGTATTTTTCCAGTCATTTTATAGCTCATTTTTAAAAGTATTTTTAGGTCATCAAAATCCGGGCCTTGGTCATTATAATGATTATTCCACTCAAAAGCCGCGCGTGGCTTTGATATTGACCAATAACGTTTAGCAATTCCTCGGATATACACCAATCACAATCGTTTTTCTTATAAGATGCTTGCTATTAATATGAGGATGTGATTTTATTTGATAAAATTGTCAGTTCGTTACTGGACATGTAAGGCATCAACGTGCTGTGATTAATACGTCACATGCTGCCATTAAGCAGAACGAAAACATTATTTTATACAACATAACTTGTTTGGAAATTGAAATAATATAAATGTTCATTGATTAAAAACACAATTTAGATTGTGCTTTTATAGCGTTTTGATGTAAGCAACTACAACGACGATCTCCATCTTGTGATGCGCACAATTGTTAGCATTGGGAACTCGGTTCGATTCATCGAATCGATTCGTGGACTGTTCTTTCATCTACACCATTTCAACCTCAATTTCGGAAAAAGTAATTTCAATTTCGGAAAAAGTAATTTCAAATTCGGAAAAAGTCATCTCAATTTAGGAAAAAGTCATCTCAATTTCGGAAAAAGTCATCTCAATTTCGGAAAAAGTAACTTCAATTTCGGAAATACGAGGGTTATTTTTAAAACATTCGATGGGGCATAAAATGAAAACCACAGTGAAAATCAAAACTGTTTTATTTGGAACATTTAGGTACACCTTCTAGCTACTTCTCTACATAATCTCGCTCTGATCGAGTCATTTGTCCTAGCATGGTACCAACTTTACTATACCCTCTTCATAGCCCTCGTATTTCCGAAATTGAAGTTACTTTTTCCGAAATTGAAATTACCTTTTCCGAAATTGAAATTACTTTTTCCGAAATTGGAATTACTTTTTCCGAAATAGAAATTACTTTTTCCGAAATTGAGGTTGAAAAGGTGTAGTATCCCGTGATCTTACTGCTGACAGAATATTGACAACAAAGTAAGAAAATAATTATTATTTACTAAATCCGTTACAGTTTATTCGTGGAATAGTCTTAATAAATCCTACTCGAGATTACCTATTATATTGTAATAGGTACGCAGAATGTTTTAAATTTCTTGGGTAAAAAAGGTAATGCAAAGGAGACTAAAAGTTAGTATTTTGATATAGGGAACCACTGAGGAAAGTAAGAACTGTAAGAGCTTTGAAAAAAATATATATATCAGACTTATAAATTGTTATTAATTTATAATAACTTTTAAATTTAATAATATTTATAAATATCCATAATAATTGTACGGTAAATATCAAGTGGTTTCTATATGTTCGTTCCTTTTCCGCGCAAGAACTACGTAACTGATGGTCGTGAACGTAGTTTTTATATGCCTACGTTTTTACGCTCCTTTCTTTAGCTTCCATAAAGCAATAGATCTTGACCAATTTAATAGATGAAATTATCTTACACATGACTAATAATACGAAAAGTTAAAAATAGTAAAGTAGCTCAGTTACCTAATGCAACTACCCTATGCAAATATGATAGCTTTACTCACATTTAAGTGTTGTAAACAATATGGTAACATAATCACAACGCCAAATATTTTATATGCAGACTTTTTCTATGGTAACAACGCAATAGGCTATAGAGTAAGCAATAATTTTAATAGTGGTAAAATAAGCAAAATATATCCGTCTAATTAAGATTGCTATGAAAGTAGATGCAAATTAAGGCTTGGCGAATTATTAATTTTACTAAAACCAAACCGTGAAGAAGAGTGCGGAATAAGAAAATGATAACATTACTATGATTAAGTAATGGGGTATGTTATTAGTAGACCTGGGATTTTAGGCTCTAAAAATTAGTTTTAGGTACCTAATATAGGCTTTTAAAACAAGTAAACAGGCTTTTAAAAGAGAAAATAGGCACTTAAAATATGCTTTAAAAATGTGTAAATAGACAAAAAATAGACTTTAAAATACTACAATATGTGCTTAAAATGTAACGTTATCTTTTTTTTACTGTAAGAAACGTGGTATACCTATTCTTAACAGAAATAATTGCAAAATTAAGACAGAATTAAAAATACATTTATCAAAAGCAGTTTTGGATTATATGAAAAATTGACACAGTATGTCCGTTCTTATTATATACCTGCTAAAAACCCACCCACTGCTGTTCTGCTCTTCATTCAGGGATGTCCATTAAATGATTGTAAAAGTTACAGAAGTTGAATTTTATTTTAAATGAACAAAATAGGCATTTTAGGCACTATATTTTAAAGTGTCCATGTTATTTCAAATAGGCATTCGCCTTAAAATTCCAGGTCTAGTTATAAATAACTGGTATTGAAAATATCTTAAAATAATGAACGTAGCTGTTTTCAAATGTTTCGTTTCACAGTTTAAAATTAAAATTTGTATAAAAGTGTCTTGGTAGGCCTATTGAAAGAAGGTCGTTTCAATGGCTTCATTTGAACATCATGAAATAAAATTGTTAAGGCAACACATTTTGCGAATCAATATTGAGTCTCTGTCACATTTGCCCCAAATAATTTAGTTTCCGTTTGCTGAATGATGATTTTAAGGAGATATTTGTCGAACAACTTTAATTTTTCAGAACTTCCTTATTAATTTAAAATTTCAACAACCTACACAATTCTTGGGGAGGGGGCGTTTATCTGTTCTGCATTATATATTCAGGGACGTTGACGGAAATTTTCTAGGTTTACTCACTCTAGCGTGAAAAAGGCTTCGTAGTTTAAGTGCCATATATAGACTATAAGTTAACACTTTGGAATTCATCAATTTCTCTCTCTCTCTCTCTCTCTCTCTCTCTCTCTCTCTCTCTCTCTCTCTCTCTCTCTCACACACACAAACACACACATATACTATATATATAATCTTTTATTTTCTTTACCCGTGGAATAGGTACTGTTTGTAAAGGGATTATTTTACTTGAGACTATATGCAACCCTATTATATCCGTTTTAGGCATATTAGGGTTATATAACAAACATGCCTAATTTCGCAGTAGTCTATTTTATTATTTTATTGATTGCGAACAGTATTAGAAATAGTTCATCTTAGGGCAGCTTCTCCTTCATCTTATAGCCTACATTTTCCCTCTTTTTACATTACTTTTATCCCGCAATAAATAAAAAAATAACAAAATACCTACATTCGATATGGTATAGTTAAGGGGAAAAAAAGAGGACAGACTAAAAAATATAAGTTGTCGAAATGAGCCACTGCGCATGCCTAGCGGCACTCACAGGATAGTAGGGAATGTATTGAAATATATTCTAGAGCCGACAAATTGCTTGAATTAAGAAATAATTTCACGTAATTTGCATTGCTTGTGAAAACAAACGTTTCCGTTACATCTCTTATATTTACAGGCTCCGAAATCAGCTACAAGTATCGGTCCGCTTTTTTCCCCTCTACCTGTATATCTTATATGAATTTTTAAGTTAGTAAATTTGCTTGAACAGGACTTAGATATCTTATAAAGTCCTGACAACTGCTTCTGTTGTGAAATATTTTCAACGGCGTGGAATACTCAGTTACCTTATCTAAACTACGCCAATCCACAACGTCGTTCAAATGTAGGCCAATGAAATAACAAATGTTTGGCAGTTTTCAAAGATTCCTCACATACAAACATATATCCACGTTAAGTTTTAAAAATAACAATGAAATTATGAAATCTGAAAACTATTAGGTTAAAAATTATCTAATAAAAATAAAAATTCAACAATTTTATTACAGAAAAATACATAGTTGACTTAGATTTTTTATTACCACTAAATTGTTTAATATTAAGTGAAGAAAGTTTTTATTTAACCTCTTCGAAAATGAATTTATATTAATATAGGCATTCACTGAGTGATCCATCACATGTACATAAAATTCCTCATATTTTAACGCAAATCATTACTATATTAATTCTACATGTATGCTTTCATGCAATTTTTGTCGTGATACATATACACGTCAGTAGCAGTGAAATGATAAGGAAATTCAGATTAAGCGTAACTGTAAAAGAGAGTTCAACTTAGGTTTACAGTACGTTACATGGCAACCTAAATAATATAATAACATTATATGAACTGACTGTCATAAATATATTTTGGTAACACATTTTATTCTACTTCCAGTTTTATTAATGATAAATTAATGGACAAATAAAAGTTCTTAATTTCTGGGGTTCCCTAAGTAGGCCTATTATGTAATATTCCGAGTGAATCACCAATTTTATTTTGGTCCCTTACGAAAATGAGTTTTTTGGCTAGTTTTAGGATAGTCTATAATCCTACAATTATATGTTCCAACATCGTCGAAAAAGTCAACTCAACTTCAGAAAATAATGGCTAGCACACAATTTCCATTTAAAAGGTTTATACAGATTAAAAGTAATATAACTGCTCACTTTTTAACAGCTTGTTCCTTAATAAAAACAAATAATTTAAATAGGTCTCTCATGTTTGTCTCAAGTGAGTACTTTTATAAAAAAACTGCCCCTAAATTTTAACCGTGCTTCACTTCACGAGTATTATCAGTTCTTTTTGTTTTGTTTTCTCCCACCCCCCCCCCCCAAATCAGCACAGGCAAGAATAGGGAGTACATTTTCCCCTTTGAGGTTTTCCAATTAAGTTTACAGTTTTCATGTAAATTAAATACAAAGTTCAATTCATGGACAGGATTGTCATCGGAGGAAGAGTGAAATAAATTACATTAAAAATAGTACAATAGATTTAGGCCTATAAGTTTTTCGTTTCTCTTGAAAATCATAACAAAATGACTTGAATGGAGTTTGGAAGCAAGCTCTTTATTTATTTATTTTTGTCTGTTTTCTCGAAAATACCTTTAACGACTTTAAGCTTATTGTATGACCAGTATGAAAACCGAAACACAATTTATTATTCCAAAATACAGGAAAATTGAATTATAATTCATAATTCCGCCCTATTATGAGCAAATAATTAACTCATATCCTTAAAACATTCAGACTGTATTCTAGATCATTTATGTAATAGAATGATAAATATATACTGAAAATTTTAGTTCTGTTTTCTCAAATAATTTTAGAGTTCTTACGACAATCTTTTCATTTTTATAACCAAAAACCAATGAAGAGAATGTCATACACAACAGGCCTATATTTTATTCAGAGGCAAACTTTTATTTGGGCAAAGGAAGTGATGTGAGTTTCACACCAGATTTCTTTTTAATTCAGCTTTACTTATACTCCTTTGAACGTCGACGTCATAGCAGGAGTTGAGGTTCTGTGGGAATACCAGAGTAGACCATGTAACTATTGATATGCTTTTGTTTGCTATTGTTGATGTGTTATGATTTGATTTCAATTGATATTCAATTTTAATGGATATGTTGCAGGATGGGCGATGAGCGATGATAGTTTATTTCCAATTCTGCTTTTTCCTTGACGACTGGGAAATTCATGAAAATACTCAAGTCATATTGACGGCCACTGATTTTAACAGGGACCTCCTGAATTCGAGTCCAAGACCTCTTCACTCAGTACTTAAAAAGTTACACGATTTATGCAGTTTTGAGGACATTCTTCCAATCACTAAAATTTAAATTTTCAAGGAAAACCCCAAGAGGAAAAATTGATATCAATACTGCTTTCAGAGAATGCGGGTTTTAATACAATGGATTTTATGCTGGCAATCTAAGGATTTATTACGAATTTAATGTTTCGTAAACAGATATTAACACATAATGGAGTTAGGTGAAGGAAACGCTGCTCTTGAGTCCTGTAGAAAGAATGTGAAATGTCAGATGGATGGAACAAGCTAGATCGCGAAGGACAAGGGTGGGGCGATTCAGTTCCGTTTTATATCGACACTGGAGGTCACTAGGGTCCTGTTCGCGGCACCTACTTACTCATAAGGACGAAACTAATAACACTTTAAATCGGTTTTGAACTGATATCGCGACTTACGGCCTCGGTTTAAGCAGGATTAAAACGATATCCCATGCAATTCTCCCATTCGGTAATCAGATACCTTGATGCATGGATTAGGCAACTGTTTACGGATGCACAGAACGATTTTCCCCATTCAGCAAATTTGTTTTATTAGACCTACGCTGCAGATCAGTGCTGGCCAACTATTTTCTTAGCCACAGGTCTTGTTTTTTTCACTAGACATCCCGAGATCGAACTTTTGGGATTTAGTTGGGTTTTAGTTGTTATGCATTACGTTATGAAGTAGAATATAATACTGATAATAATGATAATAGTAATAATAATAATAATAATAATAATAATAATAATAATAATAATAATAATAATAATAATGTCGGCCGCGGTGGTCTAGAGAAAGATCCGTAGATCCATAGGTCGAGGGATCAAACCCGGCCGCGGCCGATGGATTTTTCAGGACGGGACTTAAAGCTGGGGGACCCGTGTCGTAAATTTACGGCACGTAAAAGAGCTCCAAGCCTAAATTAGAGCCTCTGGACAAAATTTCTCGGCCCTTTCACGTCCAAGTAATACCTTAGTTTCCGGAGGGGGGTGGGTTGAGAGGCGATGGGCTTACCACCTGTCCCTCTGCTCTTTCTCGGAAAATAAGCGTACCAAAATTAGGTATAGATAATGAAACCTCCACTTGGAGGCCCTATTCTCCAGGAACGAGTCAGTCAGTCAATAATAATAATAATAATAATAATAATAATAATAATAATAACAACAACAACAACAACAACTGCATTTGAAAATGACGAAAATAGTATTTCTTCTTAACCCTCTCACAGACGATTTTTTATAATAAGCATTCCTCAAGTAAAATTACGTTTGGGATGGATGAGGAAAATTTCTGTGCATTTCGTGATTTCCTAGAATGACTTCCGTAAGACACAGAAAAAATCATCACTTTTAAATATAAATCATTAGGCCTACTCTATTAATCTTATACATTTGATTTTATTCAATTCTTGCGTTGTCGCATTTATACCACAGTAGCAGTGAAATAGTTAAATATCACCTACGTGCCAAGTAAAATTTCCACTCGGAAGAAGCAAGTCAGCTCGGAGAGTAGATTTCATTGCGGATGTAATTCGTTGCTCTGTGTTATATCAAAGGAATTTCACGAATCTGTCAATAAATCAGGTTACAGGAATCAATAAGGGGTTTATAAATTGAGTTTAACGTTTATACCTTTTCACTTCACAACACTGTTTGTACTTAAATTGTTTCCAATTTTTCAGTTAACGAAATCTTGTCCTGAGGAAGAAAGAATGTTTCAAAACTACTTTTTAATGCCTATTTAATTTGCTTAATCAGATTTATGTCAAGTTAAGTTAAAAGCATTAACCGAGTAACAAAAATGACTTTTTAGTTTATTTTTGGTAGAACCCCTTCTCAGAGTTAAAAGAAAGAAAAAGAAAACAGGTCAATAGAAATTCAAACTTAACGGCGAAGGCTTTTTGCACTCAAATCCTAAATATGGCAACTCTAAGATGATTTTGATAATTCATGTTGAAAGAAGTCTATTCATTTTTTCATGAGTTTGAGTTGATACGAATGGTGATCTACTTACATGCTAAATCTCACACTGGTGGAAAATTTGTTTCTCATCTAGAAATTCATAAATATTTAGCGGTTAACAAAATTTATAGGTACTTTGCAAAGAAAAATGAATTTTTATTCTCAAAACTTTTCTAAAGAAATATATCATAAGTAGGCTTCAGTTCCATATTTAAAAAAAAAACCTTTAATTAAGCCAAAATTAATAAACACACAGAAAACATTACACCGAAACTTTCAGTATTTAGGGCTTTAATTTATTCAGGCAATGGTGTTTGAACCTACCTACAGTACTTAAAATAAACTATTTTAATATACTGTAAAATAATCACAGCTTTGCATAAGAAAAGGAATTGTAACAAAACAAACGTTTAGTTGAAATAAATAGTGGATGGTAAATCGCAGGCTTTTAATAGTGAAGACCTCACTTTTACGGGAATAAATATTTTTGGCCCTTTGGTAAATCTTCGATCCTAAACCCGGTATATTTTATGCCTCGAACCACCCAATCTTAATCAGGTGTTTTAATCAGATAGAAATTATAAGAGAATATGGAGACTCTAATTTCTAGATTTAAAAAAACTTTCATAATCTCAACCAAAATCCAAAATTACAGGATTTGCATTCAAATAATAATGAGCGGATATTTAAAATTACTTTAGCTCTCTCGACATGCACAAGTTTATAATCAATTGACAGATTCCCAGGATCAGATCCATTTCCTGCCAATTCAAACGGGTTTCACCCAAATTGCTTTAGGCAGACTACTTAGTGTGAGTCTCCCTTTACTAAACAAAAATCTAGAAGTGCTTCCCAAACCAACATAATATCCTCTAATCAGTTTTCAAAGCGGTTCCTTTAAGATAGCAACAGATTGAAGTTGCAGAAAAATGTCGTAATAAATAAAATCTATGTTCAAATCTAAGCAGTATCTGGCACGTTATAAAGTTCCAGTACGATATGACGTACAGTACAGATATTCATCGGCAGAATCTTGCATTGACTTGGTTTGCGACTCAACATTTGAGCGGGTCATTGCTCCGGTGACCGCCGCTCACGGCTTGACCTAGTCCTGCAAAGTGGTCACTTCTGTCGTGATAAATTGCAAATAGATTTGGTCCTTATCTTTAACAATACATTATAAAATAAACTTTTTGTATTAGATTTGTATTTTACTATATGGGTACTTCATTATAGAATTTTATAGTCCGTTGATCATAAAAAGAAATTCAAAATCCGCATTCTACATTTATCCCTAGAGATGTACCTAAATTTCATCCCAGAGAATATAAGCTTGCTTCTTTAAATTTCCTCATTTAAATCATTCCAAGTCCCAATTTACATTTGTCCTGGTCGAGCATTCTCCACAAACTACGGTCGAGTTTGTTTTCCTGTTCATTCCAAAAGGACAACTTTCTTTCTTTAATCCATATGCACTGAGTTTGTGCACATAGTGGGAACCACTTTTAGTTTTTATACAACAGTATACTCTATCCCTAATCCGTAAATCTTTTCTGATTTTGAACAGTAGCTCCTTTGCAGTCTCCTAATAGATTGGCTATTTATTTTCTTTGTGATTTTTAGTGGAAGTGGACAATACTGATCACTACACAGCTGGAAGTCATTCTGCATTGGCGTTGGTTCCAGCGACGACCAGCTTCTTTGTATCTGGAAAATAGGGAAAACGTTTCCTGGAACTGAGGAAGATATGATCTTTTCTTATAGCGAGTTGAGTTGCTGTTTACTGATTGACAAGTCAAGGAAAGGAAACTGTGTAATGATCAGTTCTAGGGAAAGAAAACGTTATTGTACGATACCAGGTATACTTTTCGAAGGAGCGGTTCTCCCAGGATACTTTTCATTCCGCAGTCGAAGAGATATGTACTACTTTTAAATACATTGCGAATTAAGTATCATTTTACATTAAGGAATTACGTGACAGTCAGAACACTCTTGTGAAAACGGTTTGCATTGCTTTAAAAACATATAAGCCGAACTGTAATGCTAATACACCGATGAGTTGGGACACGGAAAATTCTCGAATAAGGGCTCGTGTTAAATTCGGGAGAGGTTTTTTAACCTCACGTGCTCATCAAAACGCACATGTGGACTCGCGTGTTGCGGTCGGAGTCTGAGGTATCTATGGTCGTGCCACTCACAATTAAGTAAGAGATGGACTTGTGTGTGGGCATCTTCCGATTCGGGAGTACCTAACAGAGTATAACCGGGATATTGTCCCTGCTAAGTCAGATCATCATCCCGTATTATTCCACGATTGCTCCATTTTCATGATTGACGTCATTGACTTCAATAATTAAATTTAAATTAAAACAACATTTTGAACGGACTAGCAATATGCAAACGCCACACTAAGAGGAAAGATAAATGAAATTTAAAAAATGCAATTTTTAACCTATCCACTTAAATTTTTGCCAGTATTTGGCGTGTTTACGAGTGTGTTATATATGCAACTCAGCCCCGACCCGGGATGGAAGGGTAACTTTTAGTAAATCAAAACCATCGCATCTGATTACTGCTTTTATACAGTTTGGCGATACTCACAAATGAAGCATTTTCTGCTATGGATTTTTAAAACATGCTCCTTGTGATGCAATTTCAGTTATTTTCCGTGACATCTGAAATCTTCATGTAGCCACTAAAGTACACCGTGACGCAGTTGGTTGGGGCAACCGGAACGTCACGGGTTTGATCTCCGATGAACTCAATGTAATTTTTCAATAGAGCTAATCCTTCAGGTGGCCCTAGGATCGACTCAGCCTCTAACATAAATGGGCACTAGGAGCAAACCTGGAAGTAAAGGCGGCTGATGCGTAATGCGGCAACTTTATCACTTTCGTGTGCCGAATGTAAATATCTTGGAGCCTCAACATCCTGGAACCGTAAGTCTATAGGGATCACTTTACTATAGGCCTACTAGCCACCAAAACAAGTATGCTAAAATTAATGTTCAAAATAGAACTATGTCATTAAAAGTAGCTGGAACATTTTTATAAACACTTAAGCATTTACCAACTTGGTGGAACATAATATTTCTGAGAGTAATTTCATCATAACAAGTTTGAATTAGCATTATAATAGAGAGACTACTAACAATTTCACTATGATAGCTTAAACATTGTTGCCTATGGACATTTTAACTTGTGCAAATTAAAACAGAATAAAATGATCAGTAAACTGATAAAACAAAATGCCCAGATGGAGTTAATAGGTCACATTTCTGAAACTATTGATTTTTAGACCACGGTTTCTTGTGCAAGTTTCATTAGAATATTATATATATATATATATATATATATATATATATATATATATATATATATATATATATATCACTTTATTTACAGCATGTCCCATTACAAATGCAATACTGCATGCTCTATTTATAATATTTATATTGGTAATCCTATAACAAGGGTGCAAATTAGTATTTACAATGTTTACTTTTATTTTATTGCTTTTATTATTATTATTATTACTACTAAACTCCTCACTTTAAGTATAATTAATTATTATTACCTTAATTATTACTGTTCACTTTTGTTATTACTTAATAATGTTCCTTATTATTGTCTTAATTTTCCTTTTCTAATTGTAATACTACTGTTTACAATTTATTCAAATTTTACTGGTCCTTAAATCGATTTTGCTTAGTTCTTCCAAATCTACTTTATTTAAAAATCTTATGAAGCTTGTTTTGTATCTTTTAAATATTTCTGCTTTACTTATTGGCCATGCCAGTCCACTTCTTGCAACATTTGGCTTAAATGGTTGTCGTGTTTTTAATTTAAGTCACTCAAAAATCAAGTGGTCCACTGTTTGGTCAGCTAACCCACACACGCACTCGGCACTTCCAATTATTTTGAACCGATGAAAGTAGCTTCTTAGTCTGATCAGAATATATGAAGGAATAAGTGGGATAACTAGAATATTAACAGAACGAATTTACAACAAATTCCTCATCTCAGCAATATTCTGTAATATTTTTCAATTTTAGCCCTCATGATAAACCAAAAGTGACCGATATGGGACGTGGGACCCTCAGTTTGACAGAGGTTAAATGTAGATAAAGATATTGTAACTAAAACGGCTACACACTGACCAGGAACAAGGTGGTCAGGTGTATCTCTAAGCGTCACGCCAGTAAAGTGTTCTTTCAACATGACAAGACAATCTTCAGCACTCATGCGTACCTAACTAAATACGCCTGTTTGAAGCTACTGAATCCAAACAAGACTTCCTACCATATTTCCTCTTTCACATATCTTCTTATCTCATTGTAAAGGAAGTGAAGTAAATAAAGAGTTAAAAACTCGATAGAAAATAGTAAGTAAGTAAGTAAGTAAGTAAGTAAGTAAGTATGTAAGTAAGTAAGTAAGTAAGTAAGTAAGTAAGTAAGTAAGTAAGTATGTTTATTAGACTAATTAGCTCTTTACAATTTCTAATGCAAACAGTCGCACGGGTCCTCATGAACCGTACATGCTTACGCAAAACACAACAAAAAAAATAGAACAAATAATATAAAATACTAAATAACACAAACAAACTAAATCTATTCCTCACCCTCCAAACCCGCTCTCCAATTTTCCGCTATTTCAAATCTGAGCTGTCTCGCCTTCATTAGAAACTTCCCAATGCCTTCCTTAATGTTTTTGCCCGTCAGTAACTCCAAACATTTTCGTTGCTCCCTATTTGACTCCATAAAAGATACTGATAGATATTTTTCCCTCCAATTTTCCAAACCTCCACAATTCGCAAAAAAATATGAAACCATGATTATTCCCCCTTTTCGTATGGGACTAACTCTCATTTCGTTTTCTTCTGTGATTTTAATCATTCGCCACGCACCGAGTCTAATCCAAGCGAGCCCAAGTTAAAAAATACACAACCTTATACCAAGAAACTAAAACTTATCTGGGACCACATCACACACACTTAAGGAATCATAAAATAAAACATATCAGTCTGTTAACATATACCAAAGAAGCTCCAACTTTACAGGAAACAGAAGTTCCGGAAGTACACTAATCGGTTATTGAAAGTTACTTCCGTGAATTGCGATTGAAGCACCTCATGCATACCAGTACAATCAAAGTTATCGCATGTTATTCTTTGGACATGACTCATATTATGTGGATTCGAAATCTTTTTTAGGATGAGAAAGGGTCACTTATGTTAAAAAAAGCATGAAAATTTGTTTTATTATATTTAGAATGATTAAAAAAATCAGACAGTGTTTGATTGTCTACAAAATCCGACCGGAAGCCGGATATAGACATAAAAAGGAGGACCTGTCCGGCAAAATCCGGACGACTGGTAACCCTACGATTTAGGATTAAGTATCCCCCTAGCGACTTCCTAGGTACATAATCATATCTCTATCTAATCTGAACGAGATGTTAAATGTTGTTTGGAGAAATATCAGTTTCAAAGTTTAAATGTTTATGAAAAATCAGGTTATGAACTTAATTGATTGTACATTTCGTGCATGCTAACTGAACTAATCTTCTTCCTCTTGACATAATATCATTAATATTTACAAAAAAAAAGTCACACTGAAATGCAATATTAATGAATTACCCAGATTACTGCCATATGAATAAACTAGTGCTTGCTAATCAACATGATCTATTACTTAATTAAATAATTCTGCCTGTAGATATACCGGTATGATATATTTTATATTTAGGTATACAGGCAAAAGGTATGAAGTGCACTTAGTTTTTTTTCCCTGACAACATATGACACGATATGTCAATGTGCATATTTTGCATCCTTTCAAAGTGTTTTAAATAAAACACTCTCAAAAGGCATTTATTTTAAAAAAGAAAGCATTGAGAATATCAACAAATTCATCACCCAGAACTCATTGCAGACCATTATTCACAGATCAGAAAATAATGACTTTGACCAGCCTATATGTTCCTAAAGGATAATTTGACTGCCATTCTCTCATACTTATGAAGTTAGATACCAAATGCACTTTGAGAATGTGTTTAAAAAGCCTATTTTTCTTACTATACAGTATATATTTTACAGAGAAGTGTTTTGGTAAGACCTTAACATTGTAAAGAAACTGATACATAACATTTGGAATGACCCATATTACAAACAACCTTCATGCTAAGCACGTGTTATCGAGATTGTTCCGCGCTATTGCACTGTTCAAAAAGCGATATGTCTCATATATTGCACCTATGATAAAAACACTACCACCCACAACAGACACAAATTTCATATTTCTCACCACGTCAGGAATGTTGTGTTATCAAAAAGCTGATAAGCACACACTCGTTATGCAAACATTTGCCAACAGAATGAGGAACAATTAAGTCTGTAAGTCTGTAACTATTATAATGACTGTGCGAGGACTATATAAAGGGTGTTTCAAAAATACTTTTACAAACTTCGACCATGGGTTCCTTACAACAAAAGAAGGAAAAAAGTTCATATGAACATATGTCTCATAATCCTTGTTTTCTCATAAACTCATAACAAATGCTCGAAATGCCCTGCATTGCAGCGTATGAAAAGTTCAAAGAATAATATTAAAAAATGGTCAAAACATTCAACTAAAAATTGCAATTAATCAACTTCAAGAGTATGGTGCAAAGACTGAGATTGACATAGTTAATAGATTTTAATTCTTTAGCACTGTCGTCTTATTGCAGTGTTTTCTTGTATAACTTAACTAACTTTACTGTCACAAAAAAAAAATCATTTAAGATACTGAAGTTCATTTAAATGAAAGAAATACGTTATTAAGAATAAAAGCATAATCAAGCATAATAATCAAATTAATAAAGCATAATTATAAAAAAATTAAGCATAATAAGTTCTGATAAGAAACAACCCCCCATTGTCAGACTAACAATTTTTGCGCTCTATGCCATATTAATTGAACAGACCAAAGTAATAAACTAGTAGTTCTATGCAGGCCCGACAAGAGGGAGGGGCAGCCTGGGCTGTAGCCCCGGGGCCCGGGCCCAAAAGGGGGCCGGCCGACCAGGTTTTATTTCTTTACTTTCTAAATTTACTCTAAAATAAAATTGCTCATAAGTCAATAAACAGCTTAAGTTATGATTTATGTGTTTATTTTATCTGCATTGTCCTGTCATATAACGGTGACAAGGAATTAATCAGTTAATCTGAAATGTATTATTGTTGAAGAAAAATTGCTATTTTTTAAAAGTAAAAGCAGAAAGCTTTTTGATAATTTTCAAATGATTAAACCTGTTCATACAGATAAAATTGCTCCTAATTTGAACATTTTAATGTATTTTTCCGTTTCGTGCCCAGCATCAGTTAACCGATTTGGTCCAAAATCAATAGGCTTCATCCCATGGGCGTTATAAATGATATACCAAGTTTTATGAAAATCCGATAAAGCGTATTTGAGTTATCGGACAGACAGACAGTCAGACAGTCCTGTCTCCCAGACAATCGCATAAAGTACCATTCTGGCACTTAATAATTATGTAATATCATTACATAATCTTTTTGTTGCATAGATTATAAAGGGCGAGTTGGGTAGTGAATTTAATATTTGATAGGGGCCCGGTAAAATTTGTCCCTGGGGTCCTTGCTTTCTTTCCACGTCCCTGGTTCTATGAACAGTAAACGTTACTTTAAAAAAAAAAGGGGTCCAAGATCTGGTCTTCATCAATAAAACGACCACCATCTTGAAACAGAATTTTAAAAAATAAAAATCCCTACATATAAGCCTACGTCATTTTTAATGATTTGAGAGAACATTTTTGCCAAATTGGAAGAAAGTCGACCAACGCGTTTGGTAGTCACTGCGTAACAAACACATTTACACGTGAAATGGGGCTCAGTTAAAAATGTAGAGAAACAAAGTTGTAGAGAATTTTACACTCGAAAATGAAGGTAGTCTTCAAATTTTTACAGGATTAACCGTTTGGCTAGATTCGTTGAAACAAGCTGAACGTTACATTAAACGGAAACATTAAAACGGCCAAAACCTTGAAACGAAATAAAAGAATAAAAATCCTTACACATACGGCGTTTTTAATGACTAGAAAGAACATTTGTGTCAAATTGGAAGAAAATCGAACAACGCTTTTGGTCGTGACTGAGCAATTCACAAATTTACAAATAGACAAAATGCCAAACGATAAAGTTAAATCAGATCGCTCGGCCAACTAATCTAATATATAAAATCGAAAGTGTGTGTGTTTGTATGTGTGAGGGTATGTATGTTCCCTATACAAATCTCCATTTCTTTACCAATTTGCACGAAATTTTGCACACACACACCCAGTTAAGCCCGGGAAATAAATTCAAATAACCACTCCTCCTCTTCAAAATTTATATAATTTCAGAGAATATTATACTGAAAAAATGAAATCCAATTCAGTTCACATGACAACAATGTAATGTTTACAGTGTTCACATAGGGCTTTGGGAACTATTATAATACTGGGCTTTCACAAATTCTGATACTATCGATGTAATACATTGGTGAAAATACTTAATGAAGAATTAAATCCACGAAAATAAAGCACAATGTGATGCAGTCACATAACTTTCTCTACCCTCGACATGGGAAATATTTTCTCACTTCACATCTTGATGTTGAATAAGAGGTCATATCTGTGGCTTGGTTCTAAAAGGGCCAATGTCATAAAACAAGCTTTTGAGATAACTGACTTTGCAGCCTTTATAGAAGTAAAATTTTTTGCTGAGAACTTCCGACATTGGCCTCTAAGGTTTTTGGTACTTTTACTATGCAAAGATAAAAACTAGCCGAGCTCAATAATGCATAGATCTCATTTTTGCAAGAAATTGTCACTGGCCCTTTTAGAACCAAGGCACAGAATTATTGCAGGGACAGCTTAAGTGTATGCCAACGAGAATGCTATATCTGAAGTCGGTAAAAAAATCCTATCCACTGATACGTTATTCATAGCTGTAGGCTTTGTATTAGTTGAGAAATAGGGATGTTTATCATAGGCCCTAAGCTTCTAAAAGAAGACAAAATAGGATGGTATATTTTCAATCCTATGCCCGCAGTATATTATGTCCCAGGTTTTTGGGGAGGAAAGTATGAAAGTGATATTGATTTTTTTTTTCAGCCCCGAAATGGTTGTATGGTAACATAAGAGTGAGAAATCTAATTTTCCCTAAAGACAACACAATCTTATGTAACCGGAATTTCTGTTTCTTCTTATTTCAACCCTTCCCAGGCATGGTGTGTAGAAGCAACGGAATGCAACATTCGACAGCCTCAGTGAACCATAAAAAGCTATATCCAGCGTTTTCTGAGGGAATATTTTGAGTGTGATAAGTCTTTCTTCCTCATTTCAAATTCTGCGTACATATTATATAAGGAAATAGAGTTTGAAAATCGGAAGACCTTTAAAAGTTAATTTCAAATTACAAAATACAAAGCCCGGGCATCGTCGGGCCTTTTAAGCTAGTAAAACATAAAGAAGTACATTTAAATTTGCATTTATACGTAATCATGTGAGGATGTGTGGATGATACAGAAGGTTTCATTGCCACTGATAGCGATTATGGTATCGGGAGCGTTGGTAGACTGAAGGAGCAGTCTTGCATAACGTTCCTCGTACTATCAGCTGTTCAGTATTATTATACATTCTCACCCAGCCCGACACCTCGCTAGTGACGACACGGAAGGTCAGAGTATTTACATATCTCTCACAATAGGCTAGATATGCCCACGATTCGACATCAAAGCATCTCTAGTACTTCTCGATAGAATTAAATTAGAAAGAAAATTAGGAAAGTATTGTATGGATGCAATGAGAAGTTTTCATCATCCACCTCCTCTTGCTTTTTATTTTTAAATATAATCATCACATTAACAATACTATTTTTTTTTACATTCGATTCGGCCATCTTCGGAGGTAGAATAACTTTTCTTCTTCTTGTCTTGCCAAAATTTCTTCATCCTTTTCCGATGTTGCTGTTTTCGTTCTTCCATCCATTTATATCCCCGTGCTGGGATGACCCGGGGGCTGGGAGCACCGGTGACCAGGGCTCTGTGTGCATGGGATGACACAGAGTCGCCTCCTCTTAGGCTATCGGGCGGGTCCCGTAAGTTGCGGGTGTGGGGGTAGGAGGAATAAGCGTTTACGTGAATACTCCTTCCCGGACAGTTAGGGGCGCCATGTGTCGTACTTCAGGGACATGGTGTTGGAGGGGATGCACCTTAGCCCTATCCTCGGTTCTCGAGGTAACAGGCGGGACCCCCTTTGTAGACTGAAGTACCAGTGAGGGTGATGCGTACTGGGGCATCTAGGATTCGGATGGGCGTGCTAAGCGATGTTATGGCGGGCAGGGCGCGCCGCCACTTAGCCTCTAGCCGTCAAAGGGTCATCTCCACCTACAAGTGGTGTCTCCCCGTTTTTGCAGACGGAGCGCTGGCCTAGTCGACTGTTGCTGAAACAGTAGTCGGGACGGTATTGAGCCGGTCTGGGTTCCCTTAGGGGTCGTTCTCTTCGGAGGGCCCGACCGGGGCCCAGGTCTTACCGTGTTTGGTGTCGGATTCGACGTGGTAGTGGTTCCCGTACTCAGGGTACGAGGAGGGGGGTCGTCGTGTGTGCGTGACCGGTACCATAGTAGGGGGAGGCATAGTCCAACGATCCCTGCCATGACTGGTGTCGGTGGCGTTACTACGGCGATGCTCCCGACCTAGAGGGCGGGGAGGCCTAGGTGGTGCTGCTGGAGCCACCGAACGGATCCTACCCTACCCAAAACGCCCATCCTTAATCTCCGTGTCACATGGGCTATGCGTGAATCGCGAGGCGGCCTCGACAGGTGGATATCCCTACCAGGGAATTTACTCTGAATCTCTCTCTCTCTCTCTCTCTCTCTCTCATCCATTTATATCCCGTGCTGGGATGACCCGGTGGCTGGGTGCACCGGTGACCAGGGCTCTGGGATGGCACAGAGTCGCCTCCTCTTAGGCTATGGGGGGAGGAGGAATAAGCGTTTACGTGAATACTCCTCCTCGGACAGTTAGGGGCGCCATGTGTCGTACTTCAGGGACATGGTGGTGGAGGGGTGTACTTTAGCCCTATCCTCGGTTTTCGAGGTAACGGGCGGGACCCCCTTTGTAGACTGAAGTACCAGTGAGGGTGATGCGTACTGGGGCATCTAGGATTCGGATGGGCGTGCTAAGCGATGTTATGGCGGGCAGGGTGCGCCGCCACTTAGCCTCTGGCCGCCAAAGGGTCATCTCCACCTACAAGTGGTGTTTCCCCGTTTTTGCAGACGGAGCGCTGGCCTAGTCGACTGTTGCTGAAACAGTAGTCGGGACGGTATTGAGCCGGTCTGGGTTCCCATAGGGGTCGTTCTCTTCGGAGGCGCCCGACCGGGGCCCAGATTTTACCGTGCTTGGTGTTGGATTCGACGTGGTAGTGGTTCCCGTACTCAGGGTACGAGGAGGGGGGTCGTCGTGTGTGCGTGACCGGTACCATAGCAGGGGGAGGCATAGTCCAACGATCCCTGCCATGACTGGACGTCGGTGGCGTTACTACGGCGATGCTCCCGACCTAGAGGGCGGGGAGGCCTAGGTGGTGCTGGGTCCACCGAACGGTTCCTACCCTCCCCAAAACGCCCATCCTTAATCTCCGTGTCACATGGGCTATGCGTGAATCGCGAGGCGGCCTCGACAGGTGGATATCCCTACCAGGGAATTTACTCTGAATCTCTCTCTCTCTCTCTCATCCATTTATATCCTGTTTTAGGTAGATTTCGAAGAAAAATCTACCTATTGCAATGGATACCACTTTATGATTTTCGAAAAATTCTTTCATATCTTTACGTTTCATGATCCCCTAAGTACGAAACCACCGCCCGTTCAAAAAAAAATTTTGTGATATTTATATATATATATATTTATATATATATATATTTATATATATATATCTTTACACGATAGCGGCCGTAATTTTGAAGATATTTGAACCAAATTTTATTATGTTATTTCTAGGCCCAATAGTTCGGACAAGTTCGTTAATGGGCAAAATTGGCCCAAGGGGGTGGTCGGGGGAGGGGGTTGAAATTTTAAAACATTTATATCTCGGCCCCTATGAAGTATAGAGGGAAACTTTGTTTGAATAAATTAGAGTACTCCCTATGGAGTTCACAGTGACACCAACAATTCGGGGGTTCGAGTGAGGGTGGGGGTGGGGGTGGGGGTGGGGGATGAAAATTCGAAACTTTTGAAACCACGGCTTGTGGGGTATCGTTGAAAAGCTCTTGATGAGTACTCTACAAATCAATAAATAGTTTCTTGATAGCTCTCATATTACGCGAGATTTTAATGTTTGAAAATAATAACACTTAAAAGAATTATTATAATATCATAATTTTGTCTTGTTTAGCGCCTTTGCTAATTTTATTCATTGCTGATCTTGCGCACGGCCTCCCAGAATATTATATCCTATTCTTGTTGTCAAAACAAATGATTGTAGGCTCTTCCTCTTTACCGAATTCAGTTCTTATTACTGCAGGTTTACCATGCCAAGGCTAAAGAAAAAGAGTGCTATGCAGCGACAATAAATTAAACCAAAAGCACTTCGAAATCTACCTCCGCCTGTAGGCCTGCCTAAAGGGATTTTTTTTCTTGAGTTTATCTGGAAACTTACCATCAAATAATGCTTTCCTAAAGTTTTCTCTGTTTGTCATTTCCTATTTCCTGATATTGAGTGGTTCCAAGTCTTCAACGAATTCTTTGAAAAATGCTGGTTTAGTTTCCTTGTCTACATGTTCCTACAAATTTTGTTTAGTAAGTCTGTCGCTTTGCATTATTATTATTATTATTATTATTATTTCAGTCGGGGATGACGGACTTTTCTAGACGAAGAAATTCTGGGCATAAAAATCTTCGTATCGCAGATTTAAGGTACGTTTAAGAACTCCAAGCCGAAAGCAGAGCTTCTTGACAAAATTTACCGAACGTTTTACATCGCAGTTTTACATCCATCTGTCACTCTACAGAAGTCTTCAGAATGCAATACTTCCAAATATGCCCTTAGATAACAATGGTTTAACCCATTTCAAGACTCCAGGGGACTTTCAGACCTCATCATAATATAGCCTTTATATGACGCAGGCAAATTGTGAATTCAGTATTATTAAAATATACCCACGCCGGCAAATTATTAATGAAACATCCATTCTGCAATTTGACTACTTACCCTTCAGGCATATCTATTCAGTAAGATAAGATTAAAAAAATCTGTCATTAAATCTTAATACCTCACCGGGAAGCTGAGACACTATATCCCTATATGTAAGCATACTCTCTGCAATACCTCCTCTTGTTGGGTACATTAGAATATGAAGTGAGAAATTTGTATTGCCCATGCTGAGGGCAGAGAAAGTTAGATGAGTCTATTAAACTTTTTTAAATATTAGTCACAATGTGATTAGAATAGCCCTCCATGATAGAGGAGAATCGAATTCCAGAATAGCATAATTAAGAAAAATAATTTCACGTTACGCTAAAAAAAAAAAAAAAAACAATGAAAAGTAAAGGGGAAAAATGGCCTTTTAATATTTCATGTCTATTTTTATGACCACTATAGACATTTTACGATTTACTGCCCTGTCATTAAATGATTTAATATAGTATAAATAATTATTTAAATGTAACATGATAGAATAATTAATTATGCTAATATTAAATATTTATTATAAGATTTCGGAATAATTATAGTGAATAAATTTCTTAATAATATAGATAAAAATAAGTACCACATACATCTCATTTAATAATAAAAAAATGAGGTCTGTGTGATGCAGTCTCTTCCTTCCTCTCTCTCTCTCCCTCTCTCTCTCTCTCTCTCTCTCTCTCTCTCTCTCTCTCTCTCTCTCTACATATATATATATATATATATATATATATATATATATATATATATTCATTTCTGTCTGTACAGATCTATCTCAAATTAATTTGCTCACCAATACCCCGACGGGGCTAATACACGAATATGAGGGATTTTTTATGGAACAGTCTGAGGGAAATTCATATATTACCATAGGGTTGCAGTATGCCTGCTGCAGTAAAGAACTGGGTTTTTGTAAATCAGATATTTGCCGGTTGTCTTCAAGGTGAGACACATGAAGTGGGCTTAACCATTATTTATTTACTCTGACAGCGATGACTGCCAATTAGCTGTTATCACATCACCTTTTATTTATCACTCGTAGCTGATACTTGATTCCCACCCTTAAAACAACGTGACATAATAACACATGACTAAATGACGAGTTCTGTCACTCACCGATCAGCATGGCCAACCATACGAGCTGAAACTGTGCCAGATTGCAATAAAATAAGCTATTATACAGAGAATCACTATTATTATCACACGTAATGCCACGAGTGACTTCGAAATCGCTTTCACTATTTAACGAATAATATGTAAAATATAATCAGTTAATTTATGTATTGAAATTGAATTATTAAGTGCCAGAATGGTAGTTTCTGAGATTGTGTGGTGGACGGGAAATTGTCTGTCTGTCCGTGTGTATTTGCGCGATAACTCAGATACGCTTTATCGGATTTTCATGAAGCTTGTTGTACGAATTCATAACGTCCATGGGTAGAAGCCTATTGATATTGGACCAAATCGGTTGACCGTTACCGGAGTAATGCCCAATTTAGTGCCTATTTTAATGGTAATATATTACAAAGAATTTATCAAATTATGCAAATCTTTTCTCATGGCAACATATTGTTTTATAGTGTTCATTTACGGCTTTGGAAGTTGCAATACAGTTAGCTATGACAAATAACACTATCCAAATACTTCTTCACACACGCTTATTTAACTAGACCTTTGTTATCCGTAAGCTTTGCTTAATGGATCGATTTGGAACTTAATTCGGAAGTCGGTAACAAAAATAACTTATTTTCTGCATTTCATAATTGCAATTATCACTGATTAAACAAAAGCATTCTGGAAGTTTCTTACATCAGTTTACCTGATTTTATTTTATTAAAAAGTACTCGTTTCCTCTTAATCTCTACACAGTATGATATTTAGCTTATTCTATTCTACTAGGGCGGTCAGATTTGCAACTATGCTAGAAATAGGCAGTATGCTTCAGTCATCAAGAGAGATGCCAGATAAGTTAAAATTATGCTAAAAATTATGTGTGCATTCTAGTGTCAAAGAAATATTGTTTTATAGTTTGTGTGTGGCAAGCATAGAGTGACCTCAAAGTGCACCTACAGGGGTCACGGATTATATTTGGGACCCTAGGAAGTGGCTCGCAGGCAGACAGCTACTTGTTCGCGTGATAGTTGCCCAACCTCTGCAGTAGTGTGATTCATTAATCGGGAAGTAAATTCAAAGTAATATAATCTGCTGGGGTGGGACGATACATAGCAGAGAATAGCACTGCTACTACGCCCTGGACCACACTCAGGTCAATGATCCGGTTATTCATTTACTATTGCATATTCACGTGTGCCAAAATGTTCATCTCGTGCAAATCATCTCGTCAGCCCACTCTAGGTGACCGACCAGAAGCTACTTTGCATCTCACTGATATTTCCAGTTAAATATTTTTAATGTGAGATCTTAAGTGAAGAAATCTCAGAAGCATTTCTTTTATTTTGTATATTTATTAACGGCTACTTACATAATTGGAAAAACGAAGTCGATATAATTTGCATAAAAAAATAGAGTGATCCGTTTGGGTATACTGTATAAAATATTGGATAAAATAAAAACACTGTAAACATTTACTACTGAAAATATTATAGCAGAAAAATTCCTCCGACAACTGGGACTTGAATTCAGGACCTTTGGCTATTCGCGCCAATACTCTACCAACTGAGCTAAGCCGGAGTTCCATTCACAGCGCCAGATGGAACCTCTCTCCTATGACTAATTGCCTCAATGGTCTACCTCACAGACAGACAAGTTCTCCTATAATATTCTAATGGATTGTCCAACAGAGACAATAATCTGTGGTTCATGAATGCTTATATATCTATTTACTATTGAACTTTATTTGTGGAAATTCTGTGTATACAATACTGAAAGATGGGAGATTGCTCAGTGTTCAACTTGATCCCCATAGCCCACTCTGCATAACTCATAACGGTGATGCAATTCAGCCCATGTCCATTGTAACATAAGAGGGGTGATTTGTTGAAAAGCTTGAGTAATTTTTACTTATTTTTCGAGTTTCTCTGGTGTTTGTTTTTGAAAATAAAGCTACCAAGCCACATCTACGAAGACCTTTTTAGTTAATTGCATGGGGTAGCGGTAATTTATTTTCTACATTGCTCGGTTATGGTCAGTGTTGTAATTACGTCACAACTGGATATTGGACAAGCCTGAGTTAAAACTGACGGATTTTATGCGACCGATCAAAGACGTCAATACTGTAAACATACGATGTAGTGGGACGAGAAAGATACTTGCTCCAACTAGGTAGCCTATCTATCTAGTGACTCGACTTGTACAAATATTTTTTCTCTAATAAAGGTTAAAAAAATTCTGCAATAATAATTGTTTTACATGAAATAATTTATCAAGGTATCACTGAACAGCCTTAAAAACCACATATACATTCTTTAAAATTTAAAAATAATGTAGAATGTAGAAAAAACCACGATAAACAAAAAAAAAAAGATATATATATATTGCGAAAGTCTTAAAAAATAACACGAAGTTCTCTAACTATAGCATCGATTTTCAACGAAAAATAAAACGAAAAACGAAGGTCCCTAATAATACATTTCTATGAAGAAGTAAGCTGTAGGCCTACAGTGGTAGTGTTTTAGTAAAATATTATATGATTAAAATGAACTTTACTAGAATAAAGATGCAACATTTCTGGCAGATTTTGGACAACTTGGGAGACATTGATCAAATACCTGACCAATGTGTCATGTCGCCTTATATAAATAACTTATTGTGTATTCAAAAACTTAGCAGCGCCTCCATCGACAACTTGCTGCACTATTACAAACACACCTTACCATTTGTGTCGATACTACAGTATGCTGCAAGCTATAATATAAAGAGAAGTCGCGGGCGTCAATACACAGACCGCGGTTGGCTCGTCTGGAGGGAAGAGGAATGTTGCATTTCAATACTATGTGCTTCGGGATCGCAATTATTTCTCATTTCTTCATTAATTTATTATGGATATAATAATTCTGCCTAAATAAATAGTGTAACATATGTTGCACAAACTTTTTCGCAATTACGTGTTAAAAGCTAGCACACAAAAAAGTACATTATAGAAACAATTACATTTTATTTATTACATTTTCATAAAACTTACAAGTATCTAGAACGGAAAGCATCCGGGTCGATCTTCATGTTCAATGCTTTTATCGTGAAATAATAATAATAATAATAATATTTTGAGTGGGTGTATACATTAGTCAATAAATTTTCTTTTTCTAAGTAAATCATGCATTGATAACATTTATTACCTGCCATATCGAAAGAACTCTATTTGAGCAAGGAATGCGCACAAGAAAACCTGAAATGTTTCGATAATTTTAATATTCCACATTAAATATCTCTGAAACAAGGAGGCTACTGTTTAATCTCCAGACATGATCAAGATCGCCAACTTTTCTTATAGTGTAGAAACTTGTGTTTTACCGGTGTATTTTCTTTTATATTTTGTATTCAGTGGTGATAGAATTAGGTGGTCATATTATATGACTAGAGCTCCTATTGAAATCAACATTATTCTACAACGCTCCGCTACGGCTGTAATTTTTAGATAAGAACCGGCGACCTATTAAACTCTACTTCTAACAATATACAGCAGTTTATGTTATTAATATAAAAATCAAATAATATTAATAGACAGGCTTTTATTTTAAATCAGCATGAACATCTGATATCTTCCGGCTTCTCTTTAGATCCTGGAAAAAGCAGAGTTATCATTTATAGAAATGGATAATTTTGGGAATAATTTTTTTAATCATTTTGCTGATGGTCATTATGTCTCGAAATTAATTTAGTTTTAAAGTTATATTAAGAAACTTATGAAAATCGTAAATCCAGTGTTACTGGGGTAAATCATGGCACAAAGTTTGTACTGGGCTGAGAGATAAATGTCTCACAAAGCTCCCTGTCCCCTCAAAAAAATGTGATACATTTTAATGAAAATTATACTAAACTAATATCTTTTCAGACTGGATTCGCGGGCACTAGGAAATGTTTTTCGGACTTCCAATTGGAAACCCCTGTAATATATGAACATCAATGAGAAGCAGGGTTAAATTAATTATCATCTAGCAACACAAAGAAATATAATAATTTTTTACAAGTTGAAGACAAAAAAGTACGTTTAACGGTAGATGATATTAATTAAAAGGAGAAAATTATGCCACTGAGTGGTGTAAAATTATAACACTTGAGGGTATCAAATATTGTTTCAGTCACATGGAAAATACTTTTTAATTTTAAAACATTGCATATGATTATTAAATATACTCAGTTTGATAAAAATTGAGAATGCTAGAAAGCAAGAGGAACGATTTTAAAGTTTTTTGTCAACTTTTTCCAGCGTTTCAGTATACTGCCTTCAAGACCATTATCACAATTGGCTACAAACATTCTTTAGTCCTTTCTCCAAATTGTTCCCAGCCAATTGTATTCTCAGATTTCTAATACATAAGAAAATCCTTCAATGGATTATTTCTTATAAAAACAATTGGAAAAGGCCTATAGAAAAAAGAAAAACAATAGAAAAGTAAAGTGAAAAATAAATAATCTCATTTTCTGGATGTGCTGCGAAATGTTGAAACATTTGAAATAAGCAATCCGGTTTTGTAATACAAATACTTCATTCAAGCCAGTTGCCGTTGATGGATATTTCTCATTTTTACATTACCAGGAAAGGGCATAAAGCTTCTAGTCTGATGTGCTACCTGATTCATATATGATATCATATTAGCTTTGTAATTGTACAAGAACCAAACACGTCTTCAGCCATTACCAAGAATGGATGGCTGGATAAACGAGGATCTTACTGCTTTGCACCTCTTTCTGTAGTTTGGCACGAGTCTTTTTAAGGGGGTCATTTCTACATTTTCTGCACTCTCCTGCAATGCATATAGTCAATACACCATATTCCTTGTATTATACGAGATATTTAGGTAGTAAAGTTTTTTTTGGGCCCTCCACCGCCCCGGAGCCCTCGACCATAGGCCATACTCCGGTCCCAACTACTTTTCGGCGCTTGTGTTCTATTGCTCTACTTCTCACTCTTGTGTACTTTAACCTTGTGTGTAATGTTATTAATAGGGGGGGTTTTCTATGACATGTCATATTTTTCCCCTTTGTATTGCTTCAGGTTCCCGAATAATTTAAATCCGATTCCAAGCATCCTGGTGAAAATGGAACTGTTTTTATTGTGCATAAAGCTGCATATTTAGGAAATTTTCAACTATTGTAGCACATTTAGTATGAATATGCATATTTAGGTCATATTTTTTGCATATTTGTGTGCATAGTAAAGAAGTTTCATATCATATTTGGTAAATTTTGCGTTATAATGATACTTTTAGAGAATTTACAGATATTTTAAATACTTAATATTATATATATTAATAAAATGAATTGTAATGAAACTAAGAAAAATATACAAAATGTGTAAGTGGTAAAGTCATATTTTAAATGTTATTGGTCATATTTTAATGTTTTTTAGGTCATAAATGCATGCATATATCCTATTTTTTAGGTCATAGAAATCCGCTCCCTAGGAATTAGAGCCAGCTGGGTAGTCAAGTATATGAAATTATACTTAAATAACCTGTCGCTGTGGAAATATCTCTAAATATTAATCATTAATAATTTTCCCCCCAATTACGTCAGAGACCAAATAACGTTTCTGTAGTATTGCAAGTCTTACTTGCGAACTATAACTTGCAGTTTCATCTGCTTCTCGAGATGATTATACGAGGCGCGTCCATAAAGTAAGTTTACCTGGGACCGTTTACAGAATCAAAACACAATTTCATGGAAGTTTTTATTGCAACAGATACAGCAAGTATTCAGCTATTTCTTCAACGTATTCACCACCGGAAATGAGACATTTGCCATACTGTTGGACCAACTTTTGAACACATGTGTCGTAGAAATCTGCCGCCTGGGATCTGAACCACTATGTGACAACAACCTCCATTTCCCTGCCATTCTCTATCATTTCGTGAGACGTAAGAAAATATGGAAATTACCGGGAGTGAGGTCCAGGGTGTAGAGTGGATGCTGAAACACCTCCCAGCCGAACTTTTGCAGGAGACCTGCTGGGAAGTGTTTAAACATCCACCCTACAGCCTGCATCTCGTTCCCAGTGATTTTAATTTTTTCATATCCCTCGGAAATGACAGAGGATGACAGAGAAACGGAGGTGATTGTCACACAGTGATTCAAATCTAAGGCGGCAGACTTTTACAACACATGTGTTCAAAAGTTGGTCCCAAGGTATGACAGATGTCTCAATTCCGATGGCGAATACGTTGAAAAATAGCTGAACACCTGTTGTATCTGTTGCAGTAAATATTTCCATGAAATTGTGTTTTGTTTCTGTAAACAGCCCCAGGGAAACTTACTTTGTGGATGGCTCTCGTAGATATATATAGGTTTCATAGTCCAATTATTAATGTGCATTAAAATAGCAAAGAGAAAGAGCAAACTGTGGGGATCGCGCCTTACCAGTTGCTGATCAGACAGCCAGCAGTCTGTGAGTCAGTTGTGCCTACTTTATAAGGAGTAATACCGATTTGGGTATTCTGGTATTATAAGTGCAACAGCGGAAGTTTTTGCCATCACAAATCTCCTGTAAAACATGCTCCCTAAAGTGGAATTGTTCAACTCTTATTAAATGGATTAATAAAAGATACAATGCTACCTCCAGTAAGTTGCTGGAAGGCAGTTTGCTCTCCAACATTGCATAGAAAGTGGTCAAGTTCTATAATATACCGTACAAATTACAATAATAAGAAAATAATTTCATACTTTGGTACTAGCCTTGCCCTAAACAAAACGAAAATAAAATACACGTAGACCTAATTTTAATTAATAAAATAAAATACATGTAGACCTAATTTTAATAAAAATAAATAAAATATATATAGGCCTAACTAAAATATAATATAATATTTGAACTTGTGGTTCCGTGTTATTTTAAAAGTCTAACACCTTAATCCCATACAAAGGTAGCAATTAAATGAAATTAGAAAACTTATAATACCTTACATGTACGCAATACTAAAGCATGACTGAAGTCCGGATAATACTCATGTATCAATAGATAAGCACTTTTTGATATTCCTGTCATAACCACTACATTTCTATAGATGGATAGCCTACGTCTATTTCCATCAATAGCCTATATTAGCAACTTTTTTCAGGGTTTCGGGGCTATTTTTGAGCTAACCTTGTTGGGAACAGGGCTATCTCACCGACTGTCTTAATAGGATCGACATTATTATTATTATTATTATTATTATTATTATTATTATTATTATTAAGTGCCAGTATGGTACTTTATGAGATTGTGTGGGGAACGGGAAAATGTCTGTACATCTGTCTGTCCATCCGTCCGTGTGTCTGTATTATTATTATTATTATTAAGTGCCAGTATGGTACTTTATGAAATTGTGTGGGGAACGGGAAAATGTCTGTCCATCTGTCTGTCAGTCCGTCCGTGTGTCTGTACGCGCGATAACTCAAATACGCTTTATCGGATATTCGTAAAAATTGGTAGGCCTTTACAGATTTATAACGTCTATGAGAAGAAGCCTATTGATATTGACCCAAATCGGTTGACCGGTAACGGAGTAATGCCCAATTTAGTGCCTATTTTATGGTAATATATTAGAAAGAATGAAATGCAAATCAGTTATCATGACAACATATTGTTTTACTGTATTGTAAATATATTTTTTTGAAACTGTCTTTTTCGTTAAATTATATAGGTATATATATTTAAAACACTTATACTGAAGATATTTCAAAGATCCTAGTTTATGTTGTTCACATGATATTAACAAACGCACAGAAAAATAATCACTCAGGAATTGTCTATATTTGTGGAAGTTATCAAGGAAACGGCTGTTCAGTGCATAAAACGTGGCAGCCATTTTGAAACGATAATTACCCGTAACTGCAACAGTTTGATTAATTCTGAAAATAGTATGGAATTTTAGAAATAGTCAATAAAGAGTATGTCAGATAGCAAGACTGTAGAGCAATTCATTGCTGAGAGAAAAAAAATGAAATTCACATATTTCTCACCAATGAATTTCATCGAAAGCTGTATGTCCCCCTTCTGATTAAACAAAAGCATACTGGCACTTTGTTACATCAGTTTACCTGATTTTATTATTATTATTATTATTATTATTATTATTATTATTATTATTATTATTATTACTGCGGCGGTGTAAATTGTGTCGCACACTGGTTTTGATTACAAACTGCAGGAAGGCGTGAACACTGGAAGTGAATTCGCGAGGACAGGACCCGACGACCTCTGCATTGCAGTTCATTGTGAACACAACAATCAGCTAATCTCACTGTAATCTTAGGTCGCTGTAAACCCTGTTTATTAATTACAAAACACCTGATGCAAGGCTAAAGGAGACGAAATATGTCCATGGCCTGCTTTGTAAAAAATGTAGCACTATCTGGGAGACAGAATTAAACCGTCACAACAAGTATACGAAGCGTTGTACACAAGTCACAATATTACATAAGAATGCTCATTCTAATCGTGCTTATGGTGATAAGAACTCTTGTCGAACATACCCGTTAAAATACTTTCTGGGGAATCTTATGTGTTGATTGTTAATGTGATATATCCGTGAAAAACAGAGATTTTTAAAATACAAATTTTTGCTTTTTGGTATTTTTATTATTGGTCCGAATTTATACTTCGCTCTCCATGTTTGCCTATTAGCAATTTCAATTTGGTTCAGTTTAGATTTTTTGTTCCTAGGTAAATCTAATAGGCCTATAGCAACGTCATATCTATAGGGTGTAAAAAATTCCGTATACAGAATTGGAGAGTTTGTAGAGTTTGGAGAGAGATAAAATGAAACTTTTTTTTTAATGTGACAAAGATCTGACAGGTTCTCCGTTTCCCCGCTGGGGGTCCTTAAAGGGTTTGACATTCTATGGTGTGACTGTATTCAACCTGCCGTGTGATGAATGTTTTACAGATTTTGTTGAAAATGTCGTGATTTTTGTGACCGGGCTTCCACTGTTATTATACAGGAACACTCAAGATATATACAGCATATGCATTCATAAACAACAGATTATTGTCTCTGTTGGACATTACATGGTAAAATAACTAATTTGTGTGCCTCACAGTACTGCATATATGACATAACTTGTCTGTCAGTGAGGAAGACCATTAAGGGCAATCAGTCATAGGAGAGAGCTTCCATCTGGTGCTGTGAAGTGAACTCTGGCTTAGCTCAGTTGGTAGAGCATTGGCACGGTTAGCCAAAGGTCCTGAGTTCAAATCCCAGTGCCAGAGGAATTTTTCTCCTATAATATTACCATGTACTGTCCAACAGAGACAAAAATCTGTGGTTCATTAATGCATATGCATATCTATCTAAGCCTATAGGTCCTTCACAAAAGAAGAAACTACTAGAACTGATTAAAACTAGTAATGGGAGTTGTTATATTTAACCTATATATTACAAACTTTGAAAATCTGTAAATTTGGTTACGCAGAAGGCCTATATCGTTTTGTAATTTTTCCTTAAACATTAACTTATCAGTGGTAGGGCTATACATATATTTTTCTATAGGTCGTGGTCATGTTGCTTTTACATATGACTTTTCAAATTATCTCTCTTTATATTTGGATCATATTCATTTTGCAATATTGAAATTTTGAAGCTGGGTGTAAATAATTTTTGTAAAACCTGAAATAATTTGTAAAATCTGAAAATATTTATCTTTATAACTTGTAAAGAAATAAACAAAAATATTTTTTAACACACTAATTTTATAAATTAAGAGATTCTTGCAGAAACCACACTGATTAAGTAGAACTACCATGATCTTTATTTTTATTGAATCTGTTAAATCTGATATTTTAATCACTTGTGCTTTCAATATTAGATAGGGATATACCATAATTTTTATGTTACTGGCTGAGGGACAGAAAGGCTTGAAATCATGAGTGCCGCGATCATGGGTTTTCCCCTATTATGATCGGTTGAATATAATCTAGAAACCAGTAGGTCTACTTTGAAGTAGGAAGCCTTCCTCCTCCTTCATCATTATTTAACCATGATATATTTATGTTTACCGTTTATAAGAAGCATGTAATAATGGCGCCATCTTTTCGATGCGTCCAACTATAGCAACTATAGGCTAAGCACTTGCCATATTGTTCGCAAATTTCCAGGAAATCTCGGTTTTGGAATCTCCATGAGGCAGAAAAATTGCTTCCGCTTATAAAAATGGGGAGAAAACCTGATAATTTCAAACTAAGGTTTCTAAATATTTTGTGAACCCACATGGCTAGTTTTTCATCGTAGGTAATTATTGTGTCAGTTATAATTTGTAGGTTTGTGAATATATAGACTCCTTCTGAGAATGTGGATGTCTGGCATATTGAACAAATATTTTTAATAAGTTTTATAAATCAAACTGCTCAGCATGAGTCTTCTAAGCGATGCTTTTACTTTCGTTAGGTAAACCTGGTTATAGCCTATTCCCTTAAAAATTTGGAGGTACCGGTAAAAAGTCTCAAGTTCTCTGGAACTATTTGAAAGTCACTAGAAAGACTATGTGCAGATTACTGTATGATCTACAGGATAATTCAAGAAGCAGACAGGAATTGAAGTAAAAAATAATTTATCACAAATTTAAAAACGCAGCTAATTTTAGCTCAATGGGTAGAGCATTGTTACGGGTAGCCAAAGGTCCTGGGTTCAAATCACAGTGTCAGGTGAATTTTTCTCCCATAATATTATCATGTAATGCCCAACAGACACAATAATCTGTGGTTCATGAAGGCATAAGCATATATCTAACAGCTAATTTTGTTCCTAAAGCTAATAGACTTCTGTTGAGCAGTGGCCCTAGCTATTTTGCATCCGCAAACTGAAAAATTCCTACTGACACTGGATTTAACATCACAGAATATGCCAAGTTTATAAGAGTCTATGCATATTTCAGAAGTATAAAATTCCAAGGGTAGGATGAGGGAAGAAAAAAGACAGCAGATTCACAACATGGTTGAGACAAAACTAAAACCATTTGCACGACATGGTGTTATAACAGCACTTCTGTGCATGGAACTAACAATTTGACTCACTGTATGTTTTTGCACATCTAGTAAGGGATGTTCGCCACCCCTATTGGGCCTTTTCCTTTCTGGATGTTCTAGGAAATATAGAGATTTTAGAAAATAACTTTTATGGCTGAAAATGCACTAATCTGATACCTGCCACTATCCACAAGTTAGGCTACTAATTTGCTGTAGCCTCCTCAAAATAAAATCAAAATTTGATCTCTTGAATATCCATGTTGTTCTGGTCGTTAATCCACAGAATAAAATTTATAGATATCTAAATCTCTTTTTAGATCCCCCAGAAAGCCTCCACCCCAGTCCAAAATTTATTTCAATTCTTTTGTTGGTGCAAATTTATTAAATTTTGACCCATAGAACTCATTAAGCACAAAAATATAGCCTAATTTGATTTTAAGCCTAAAAATATAGGCCTACCCTAATTTGATCTCTTGACTGAAGAGAATAAAATGGAACTTCAAATATTGTTGCTTCATAGTTATATCGTTTGACATTTAACATGATTAAAACAGGAGATTTGCCAGGACCAGAGAAAAATATTGCTAAATGTCGATTTACCGTTATATCGACGTTTCTTGTACTAGTCCTTATTATGTTGCTAGTTGTAAAAACCTAACTCCTGCCGATACATCCCTCAAGGAGCTAGGCCTACCATCCGACCATAGGCATACCATATATTATTGTAAAATAAACTAAAATAAAGTATATTTTTTGTAAATCCCGTCCAACTTTGCAAATATAATGTTTCATCTAAGCGAATAGCTGCAAATCAGCTCTTCATGAAAGCTGTGGATTTTTACGGATTGGAATTTTTATCCTTCCTGACAAAAGTATGAAATGAATCATACATCAAAGTAGGATTATATCTGACTTATTAAAGTTATTGGCTACAACATGCCGGAAATTAAATCAAGACTTTGGAGGATAACTGCCTATAGCTGCTGTATGTTTTTGTCTCCTTTTTAAATAACTTCTTGGAGAAAGTGAGAACTGCATCGTTTAAGGCGAACAGCTCATTATATAACGGCGTAAATGTCAAATACTGTCAGACAGGGTATGACTTATGCACATACTAAACTTATTAACCAACTGCACTTACCAAGATATTTGCCCATATGTTTTACTTAACCTCAATCCCTTCTTCATGTCCCATCTTCCTTATCTGCTTGGATTTCTTTCTAATAATTCATTTCTTAACGTCCTTCAGCTAAGCAGATTGCCTTTGAAACATAATTGCAATTTAGATTTATGTTATTTAAATGAACGTGAAGTTAGAATTTTATTTATCATTACGTCTGCGCAGTCTTCATCTAGATCTTACACACATTCTTCTTCGTATATAACAGCGAACCGCCTGTGTGGTCTCGTGGCTAAGGATCCGTACACCCTGTAAGGCCCGGGTTCGATTCCCTGTACTTTCTCGGGTATTTCTGAGGTAGGGAGGATGGAACGGGGTACACTCAGCCTCGTGAAACAAACCAAGAAGCTACTTGATAGAGAAGTAGCGCCTCCGGTCACAAAAACCACCATTAACGGCGTGAGTGTCGCTCCCCAATCCTGCCATCTGCCTATGATAGATGACGAAGCGATGGGGTGGTAGGCCTTCTCCTTTCAGGAATGTAGCGCCACGGAGTTTTTTTTAATATAACAGTTAACTTTTTCCATGCTACAGTGTTTTTATTAAAGAAAACTAGATGTCGAATTGAAACATTAAATTTGCATCCAGAATAGTTGCTGAAACTCGGCAAGAAAACACCATACTACATAAGGTACAGAGCAACCCGCTAATTTGATTTGGATTCGTTATCATTTCCTCTGCCTGAACCATAGGTATTGTGTTCGACCCCCAAATTCGAAGTTGATTTTTTAACACATATACACGTTTTGAGGTCTCCTGAACCCAAAAATACTATTTTCAGAAACATGTCTTTGTGTATTTATGTGAACAGATAGCTCCAGAAAGAAAAATCGTACGAAAATAAAATTTTGTATTTGGATTAGGTATCTTCTGGGGATATAACACGAAGATTGGCGGCGACTTTCTCTTACTTTTAATGCCAGTTTACAGTAAGAAAATTTAGTTTTTTTTTCTTCTTTCGATTTTCTCGAAAACGGCTCTAACAATTTTGTTTAAATTTTATAGATAACGTGCTTATATTAAGAAGGATGTGCTTGTACGTACAGAAAATGCCCTGAAGATGGCGGAAATACGCCGAAAGGCCTAGGTAAAGATTAAAATATTGTTGAGTTGCTGGATCAAGTCCATTTTATTTTATTGATCGAGCTCAATGGTCTATAACATGTATTCTAATCTAATTATTAGGGCAAGGCATTCGATGATTTTGCATTTTTTATATGTAGTTTAAAAGATACCTCAAATACAGTATAAATCAATGTGTATCATGAAATAATTGATTAAATAAGGGCACTTTGTTTTTGCATTTTTTGGCTTTTTTTTTTGCATTTTTCCTCATTTTTAAGAGATGAGTAATTTTTTGGCAATTTTAAGGTCATTTTCGGCATTTTAGGTCATTTTCGGCATTTTTAGGTCATGTTTCAGTAGAGATAGAGAGGAGCTTTTCCATGTACAAATCATTCCTTTCAGACAACAGACAATCGTTTTTATTTGAGAATCTCCGCCAAGTGTTCATTGGTTCATTTTAATTCAGGTTTGTTGTATATACCACAGCAGTTTATCTTATAGCAATAAAGATTTTTTTCTTTCTTTTTATGTGGAACATATTTGCTAGTAGCAATTTGATGGGCATGCCATTTCATAAAGGATTTCTTTTTCGCTAAGGGTGTCCAAGTAATATAAATTTACTTACTTTTTAGTGACAAGATAAAAGTGTTTTATATTGTAAATTCATATATAACGACTGCTTTTAGCAATTCATTACTTATAAAACTAATTATAAGTAATAATGGTAAATTTATTGGTATTTTTTAATTTTGAGTCATTTTTCACTATTTTTAGGTCATAAATGCATTATTTATTTTGCATTTTTTTCACTATTTTATGGTCATTAAAAGCCTTGCCCTACTAATTATCAACTTCGCTTGTACAGTCCAATCGACTCTTGTCGCCACATTCTATGAATCTTATATCTCTCTGTGCTTTTATGGAATTGTTTGCGGTGAGGAATTTATACATCAATAGCAGTGAAAAGGTTAAGATTCTCAGGATAACGTTTCATACAGACTATCGGTAGACTGTGTTACATAATTTTTGCAACCAGACGATAAAAGTAGACTACCATTGATAAGGTATATTGGTTAAGTAAGATATGCGATATTTTTGGCTTCCACAGTAGCGGGTATGCATTTTTTATGGCCAGGAATGTAGTTTCTAATTACACGAGTTTTTATGGGTTCAGGTACAGTCAGTTTTCCCTCTCGTGGCGCCACGAGGATAATGTAACGAGTCGATCATCTCATGAATAACTTAAAGGGAATGATTTTGGTTTATGAGAGGAGATACAGATTTTATTTAGAGTTAAAGAAATCTTTAGAATTAGTACCTCACAACTTAATTATTAATAGCCTAAAAATAACTCATTTTCAACTGTACTAATTTTAGCTTTACCATTCTTAGTACTTATATATTATTAGATTTAGTATTTTAATCCTAGCTCTTATAATTTTTATATATTTTATTTAATCTATTTGCACGTTCACTTCTTTCTCCCAATTTTCACTGTATTTGACATCCTCTTCCGATCAAGAGCAATGCTCATTCGGAGGCAATAATTATAATATTTGTTTGATATTTTTTAAATTGATTAATATTGATTCAGCTAGTATTTTTTCTTATTATTTGTCCGTTTTCTTATATGTATTCCTTGTGTTTTGTTTATAAAATTTTTATTGTATATGTGGTAACATAAATAAAAAAAAAAAAATACAAAAATGTGAGATTAAACTGAAATTTGAAACTGTGAAAAAAATTAGAAAAGGAATACTAATAGGCCTATGTAACTTACAAAATTCTCACGTTACTTCTAAGAATTCTGCATTCGAATACCCAGTCGGGTTTCTTGAAGGGAAAATTTCAAGGTGTATCCATAAACTCGTACTCTCTCGTAGGCTTAGCTATGGTGAAACGTGTATCTTATTTAAATGAATTTAAAATAAAAAACAAATAAAACTCAACCTTTAAAAACCCTACAAATAATTTCTTGGACAAAATTTCAGACAGACTACGGTAGAATTTGGGCTTAATTCCAGGTTGATGTGATTTAATTAGTATACACACTAAGCAGAGTATAATTATTGTAACATTTATCTCTGTAGCGCTATCATTTAAATATGACGTGAGTTAAAGACTCAATGAGCAGAAAGTAGTCTAACCTCCAATCATTTCTTTTTCTTTTTGCTGTGGTTTAATACACTGTATGCTCATTGTAACCACTTATGCATGTTCTCCACCACTATCAAGTTTGCATGAAACCGAATTCCATTTATTGAAACAGAGAGTAGAGTTTTTGTTCGCAAACAATAAATGTCATGGCCGGCAAGAATGTTGTATGATCCCACCTGATACTCCTTAGTGGAGATCAGCTGGCGCCAACTTTGGATCTGATGTTAAAATAAAAATAGAGTAATATAGAAATACTGACCTTCCTGACGGCGTTATATTTTCCAAGGCAGCTTTTCTTTGCCGTTTATTTGTGAACGGGTTACTTATCTGCAAGGTAGCTCTATATTCGGTGACGTGGAAGATGTTGGAGTGCACTCCATGTATCTGCAACAGCAACAACAAGGACAATAATAATAATATTAATAATAATAATAATAATAATAATAATAATAATAATAATAATAGCCATACTATGATAATTAACATTATAGCAATACATAATAATAATAATAATAATAATAATAATAAGGGCCAGGCATTTGATGATTTTGCATCTTTTTTATATGAAGGTTAAAGGACAGCTCGAATATATATTATAAACATGTATAATGAAATAATTGATTGAATAAGGGCAATTTATTTTTGCATTTTTTGCTTTATCTTGCATTTTTTGTCATTTTCAAGAGATTGGTCACTTGTTGACAATTATAGGTCATTTTTAGCATTATTAGGTCATTTTCGACATTTTTAGGTGATGTTTCAGAGGAGCTAGAGAGGAGCTTTTCCATGAACAAATCGTTACTTTCAGACAACAGACAGTCGTCTTTATTTGGGAATCTCCGCCAAGTGTTCGAAGGAAATTTTAATTCAGATTTATTGTAAACACCATAGCATTTTGTCTTGTAACAATACAAAATTATTTTTCCTTTCATTTTAAATAGCACATAATTGCTAGGTGCAATTTGGTGGGCCTGCCAGTTCAGCAGGTTTTTTTTCACTAAGTGTGTCCAAGTAGTACAAATTTACTAACTTCTTTAGCAATAAAATAAGTCTGTTTATTATTGTAAATTCATATATAACACACTGTCATCCATTAAACTGCTATTAGCAATTCATTACTTTAAAACACTAATTATTAGCAATAATGGTAAATTTATTGGTATTTTTTTAAATTTTTTGTCATGTTTTCACTATTTTTAGGTCATAAAAGCATTTTTTATTTTGCATTTTTGCACTAATTTATGGTTATTAAATGCCTTGCCCTAATAATAATAATAATATTGAAGAGATCCAGGAACGTGTTCCTTGCAAATATTATTATATTCCATGCCAGCAATAATAATAAATAGGTCTATATCAAAAGTTAGAGAGTTTGATTTAATGATGCACGTGGGCTACGAAGAAGGAAAAGACGCAGGTAGGTTAGGTTGCCGGCATTGGATGCCGGATATTCAGGCTTCCACCTTGATACCAACGAGCTAGAATAGAGATCATGATACCATGGACGACAAGGAGATGAAAAACACTAGAGCCGAAAAAAAAGAGTTTGTTCACATAATTCTGTTTCCAAGTTTAATAGACATCGACTATCCCAGAGTGCTATGGACCGTACTTTTTTATAACAGCGATAAGTGCAAAATTTTTCAAAACAACTTTCCTTGCCTATATTGAGCCTTATATATACATGCTTAAAATATAACTTATAAGTAGGGTTCGGATGTTTATGGCCTAAAAAAGTGGAAAATATGACTGCAAATATGACCTTAAAAATTATCTAATATGACCCAAAAACCCTAAATATGACCTAATAAAATAACACACTTTCAAAAAATAAAAGTCTAAAGACACTAAATTCTTACATCACATGAATTGAATCAGATAACTCTACAATAATTTTGGTGATTTACAGTTTTCTTGTAATGAAATTCTATTTTTAAAGAATTTACTCCTGTTTGTTCACTTCAACAGCTCCAAATACTAGTAATATTTTGTAGACCTTGCGTGTCCTTAATAAATATGAACATTTGTATTAATTTTACAATTTAAGTTATCTATTAATTTGGCATCAACATTAAATTAATTAAATAAATTTCACATTTAACTCTACCATGTAGTACTTACACTGTATAATTGTGCTCCTTTACCGAATTTATAACCGAAATATGACGTTAAATTACAAAAATGACCAAAATATGACTTTATATGCAAAATAAAAACGGTCTAATTAGGATAATAAGCATGAAATTCGTGTTTTTAATTTGTGTTTGCGGCGAGAATGGAGGTCAGGAAAAAAATATGACATGTCATAAACATCCGAACCCTACTAATAAGCAAATATTATTATGTTAACGACAAATCACGAAATTCATTCTGTATCTGGTATCTGTATCTGGTACCCTATGATCCCCAGGTGGGGCGAAGGGGCCTCCAATGGAGGTTTCATTACCTATACTAATTTTGATATGCTTATTTTCCGAGAGAGGGTAGAGGGACAGGTGGTAAGCCCATCGCCTCGCAACCCCCCTCTGGAAACTAAGTATTTCTTGGACGTGAAAGGGCCGAGAAATTTTGTCCAGAGGCTCTAATTTAGGCTTGGAGTTCTTTTACGTGCCGTAAATCTACGACACGGGACCCCCAGCTTAAAGTCCCTCCCGGAGGACTCCGTGCCCAGGATTTTTACGTCCTGAAAAATCCATCGACCGCGGCCGGGTTTGATCCCGCGCCCTGCGGATCTAGAGGCGGGCACGCTACCTCTAGACCACCGCGGCCGACACGAAATTCATTGAATAGCACTTAATTTGTAAATAAATGCAGAATACACTTCTTCCAGGACGTATATTAAGAAATGTGCACAGAATAGCTATTTATGTATCAAGTACGCAAAATAACGCTTTAGCGGACGAATCTAGTATAGCGGCCGAGGCGAAAGCCGAGGCTGAAATACTGGATGAGTCCGCTAAAGTTTTTGCGTACGTGGTGCATACAATATTTTTTAGTAAAAGTTCTATAAATTATATGAAATAAAACAAAAATACCGTAATTAATTATAATGAAAGGCAATCAGTCATTTCTTTAAGTTATATTGTCATGGCCATCTAGATCATAAAACAACAATGACCGTACGTACCAATAACAAATGTGGTAGTATAGATGCATAAAATATGAATCCCTTGTTTGTAAAAGATATTGCATACCAACTAGTATTAATGAAAAGCTTGTGAAAATATAAATGATAATACCGAGGAAATTTCAATCCAAGCCAGAACCATTGAATTGGAGCTGCTACCAGCAACTTCACGGCAGAAATAGGCTATGAGAAGGGATATATTACGGCATTTAAATGCTGTTCGTCCATGGTAAGGAATGTTTTTCATGTGAACCAAAATGTGAAAAGTTGTTGGCTTATATTTGTTGTCATGTGATGAAGTGGGCTACCGTGTTTTGCGAAAAATCCTGGTAAAGTTTCTGATTATCATAAATAAACGTGTTGGCTTAAATTTGTTGTTTTATGACCAATTATATGCGTAAATCCATGTTAAAGTTGGTGTGACTGGTCAATGCCGTCTGGGTTTTGTTTATAGATTGCCATGACGACTTTAAAGGACAAGGCCGCTAAAATTGCATTTTGAATGCAGTTTGAATGCACTTTTATGCAATTTTAGCGGACTTGTCCTTTAAAGTGCAGCTTTTCGGCGTGTTACCAGTCCGATAAGCAGCTGTTTTAGAGAGCGTGTACTAAAAATATAATTTAAAATCACAATTTTTAGGACTTTTAATTTATTTGTTGCCATAGTAGCCTGTTCCCCTTTGTCATGCACAAAAGTTATAGCTACTTACGAGCTTTAAAGAATGTGTGCCATTTTAACAGATTCATAACTTTCTGGAACATGATTGGCAATTCTGTTTGCAATGGCTATTTATTTCTTACAAATTAAAAAAAAAATCAAAATGAAGAAATGCTACATGAATGAAGCGATCCAAACATTGGAACTTAATATTAATTCAAAGAATATAAATATCGTAGATAGAATGAACCAACAACTAAGAAAAAATCCTCCATAAGACATGAAGTAACTATGTAAGTAGTTTCATTGACAGATATTTTATAATAATTATGGTATTATTTTTCACTGCTAAATTTGAGTGTTAATATAAAATGTGGAAATGTAGTCAGCTATAAATTAATGTTTCACGAAATATTCGCCTAAACAGAAGAAAGTTAAAACCGAAATCAGTCCTGTTATTTCACCAAAAAATCAGGCTTCTACTGATTACTTGTGGTTAAGAATTCCAGGAGGAAGCAGTAGCTATTCTGAATGATCTTGAATACTCTGGTATTGTGATGCAGAAGGAATGAGGTTAAAATGATCAGCATTGTTCGTGAACCTGGCATTACAACAAAAGGTTGCATAGCAATGTGTCACTTCATACTGCATGACAGAAGTGAAGTTGTAATGCGTAACATGCGTGAGCATTAGACGGATATAATAGTCATAGTAGTATTTATGGAATGTAAAATGTGAAGGAAAATGAGTGGGTGAGATTAGGAAATGAAAGTGCATGATTGTTTGAAAGGGCAAATGATTCTGGTCTGGGAGAAACCACACGAGTGAAAGTCGTCAAGTTCAAGCTATTCTAATATCGAGGTTAATTGCTGGCCACAGAAAAGGATGGCATCATAATGCTGAGTGTATGCTTTATGACAACCACTAATCTTTGAATATGCATCTACAATAATGTAACATATCTCAGACCGCCCCTACGGCTGAGTAGTTAGACCTCTCGCCTTCCACCACTGGGACACTGGATAAAAATCTCAGTAGCTCCTTGTAAAACTTGTGGTAGGAATGAAATTGGGGTCGGGCAGGTTTTCTCGGGATGCTCCCATTTCCTCTGCCATAACTGATCACATCGTAGTTCAATTATCATATTATGGCCATTTGGATACAATAAAGAGATTATTAACATAATGTAACTCTGCCTCTGTACGGGATTAGTATGTTCACACCTAACTCATACAATTATAATTATGTTAAATAAGTTCACATAAAATTAATCTAAACTACATTGTGCTTCATCCCTTGTGGGAGTTGGTGGGAACTGGTTTTTTGCTTCAGCACTGATAGAACTTATGCACCACAGACTATTGTCTCTGTTGGACATTACATGATAGGCCTAATAATATAGGAGAAAAATTCCTCTGACTCTGGGATTTGAACGCAGGAACTTTGGTTATCCGTGCCACTGCTCTACCAACTGAGCTAAGACAGAATTCACTTCACTGCTCCAGATGGAACCCCTCTCGTATGACTGATTACCCTTATCATGTAATGTAATCATGTAATCATGCAATATACGCGTATATCATGTAATATCCAACAGAGACTATCTGTGGTTCATGAATGTGTGTGTGTGTGTGTATATATATATATATATATCCATCTTGAATGTTAACTGTACAATAACAGTGGAAGCCCGGTCACAAGAATCACTAATTAGTGTGCCTCACAATACTGCATATGACATAACTTGTCTGTCAGTTAGGTAGACCATTAAGGGCAATCAGTCATAGGAGAGAGGTTCCATTTGGCGCTGTGAAGTTAATTCTGGCTTAGCTCAGTTTGTAGAGCATTGACACGGATAGCCAAAAGTCCTGAGTTCAAATCCCAGTGTCAGAGGAATTTTTCTCTCATAACTTCATAAGTTTAACTTGACTAAACGATGGCTTCATATATAACATATATAACATCATATATAACATGATAACCTCCGTCCGTCCTCATGCTGCTCGTGCAACCATGAAAACCATCGATGACATTCACTTGAACTTCCTCCCACATCTGCCAAACTCGCCAGATTTGTCACCATCAGATTTCCACATCTTTGGTCCATTAAATGAGCACCTTGGAGGGCAGAAGTTCAAGTCTGATGAAGACGTCCAATAGGCGGTGCACGAGTGGCTACAGCGTCAACAAACAAACAAATTCTCACGCGGTATCAAAGCACTTTCTATCCGATGGCGCAAGTGCATTGAGCTGGGAGGGGACTATGTTGAGAAATAATGGACAAGGAAGCATTTTTCCTGCAGTAGGCCTAAAGTAGTGGAAAAAAATTAATTGCAGTTTTTATTTGATTCTCCCTCATATGATACAATCAGTGCACGTGTTTAATCTGAGAATCGTAACTCCAGCGTAATCAGTTACTCGGCACGCGCTGGGGAATCAGATAACAAGGTAGCCCACTCGTGTTTGCATTACGTGTCGCTGCATAAAATCGGTCTCACGTGTGTTGTGATATCCAGTTATGCTATACAGGGTGTTAATGAATAACACCGAAAAATTTTACCTGTGTATAGAGGGGACATAGACAAGCAACTTTTATTAGGAGATTTTTGATCTGTGGATTCAATTTTTCCTGTTACAGCATAACATCTCCCCGGGCATGCCCGCCACTGACTTCTAACATTAGAAAAATATGCAAACCAAAGGAACTTCGCTGTTAACACTGTAGTCAATGGTTATGAATAAAAAGACTAATGCAGTGGCGACCAGTCATGTGATTAGTCTGTAAATATTGCAGATTATGGAAACACTAAATTATGATATAGCTATTGACGAATGATTAAGAGTCAGGTTTTTATCAATCACTAGGAAAGCATGAAGTCAATTTAGTGAACATTTTAACCCTATTTCGCGTAATTATTGATTTATGAGCACCAAATTATAACGACTTTAATGCCCTGTAGCATACACATTTGACTTCATAGACTAAAAATCTCCTAATAAAAGTTGGTTGACTAAGTCCCTTCTATAAACAGGTAAAATATTTCTGTGTTATTTATTAACACCCTGTATATTACTAGCTTAAAAGACCCGACGCCGATCGGGTTTTATATTTTGTAGATTAGAAAATAACTTATGAAGACTTTCGATGTTCAAAATCTACGTCTTTATATAAGTATGTACAATTTGAAATGAGGAAGAACGACTTATCACACTCAAACTATTCCCACAGAAAACGCTAAATACAGCTTTTTATAGAATATAGCAAATCCCCGCGGCTTCGCCCACGACAATTAATCGGGAGATTAAAAATTAAGAGCAAAATAATTAAAATGTTACATTTATTAACACTTTGCACGCAAAACATTGATAGGTATAAACTAAACGTTTGATACGCCTAATTATTGAAACAGCTATTCATCCGGCTTTGAAGTGAATTCCACGATTAGATAGCGCAGCATGAGAAAAATAACCTCAGATTCGAGTTCCCTGGGCCAGAAAACCCCTGCATAGTAACTTTCGTCCAAATCGAACAATGTTCCCATTTAGGGTGAAAATTTCAGATGTCTGCGTGCATTGACATTATAAACAAAAGAATCGACCAGCGTGGGCTTACAACATTGAAGCGATCGCGTATGACAAAAGTAGACAAAGTCACGTGTTCAATGATTTGGCAATTGAAATTTATTACTGAAAACTAATGCACGTTTTCTTCCCGTTTTTCAGTCATAACGCCAGAAACCTTCGCGGGAGTGTACTCAACAACTTCCCAAAGTTTCATGGCGACCGGATGAATGGTGTAGTAAAGCATAAAGGACAGACACACATACATTAGTTTTTATATAGATAGAAGATAATTTATATTTCTAGTAGGTTTCTTAAAAATGGTACAGGCTAAGCCTACTGTGTCATCATTATTTCAAATAGTTCATTTATCACTTTGTTATCCAAAATAAAAAAGGACAGAAAAAGTGCCAAATAAAGAAGTCCTGAGTAGAGAGAACGAGAAGAGATCAATTTCTGAACATAGTTATTCAGAGGAAACCAAACTGGTTACTTGAGACGATATTATCTGCTGAATGGGGTAATCGAAGGAAAGTTGGAGGGAACCTTTGATCTTGGAAGAAGATGAATCTAGCTGCTATACGATTTAAAAGACAGAACAAACAGAAACAAATACTTGTTATTGAAAGAGGAATACAAGAATAGGAGGAGGTGAAGAGGGAATTTGCAGACCAAGTCCAAGGACCTGCCCGTAGGCATAAAAGTCGTTTTAACCAAGTACGCAAGAATTCAATTCGTTATACAGTATTATATCGGTCGTATCCAAGGTTAGGAGCCTTTATCTGCTAAAGATGATTTCTTCCCTGATTAGTCAAACCATTTCTCTTTTTACACTCAAATATTCTGACCTTCGAAACCTTCCTACGTTTTTCCTCACAACATTTAAAAATAATATACTAACTGCCTGTAATGTGAAGTCAATTCTGTGACCGCGATCCTTAATTTTCAGTCATATAATTAGCATAATTGTATGTTATACTAAACCGGAGACAAGAATCAATTATCCCACTTATTATTCTTACAGGTAAACAATTTAGGCTTTTTTATAAGTCACTAATGGTTTCAAGTTTTATATAGGCCTACCATTTATTTCCCTTTCTGAGACAAGCATTCTTGTTCAGTTCAAAAATTTTGGTTATTATTTTTCTGTGAAGTGATATTTATTTAAGAACCAGTCATTTATCCACGTTTATAAAGTTTTTGAAATAATATAAGCCCTGCTCAATTTTAAATTCAAGTGTGGAATTAAATCATACTCTCAAAATGTCTAAATAATGACAATAATAATGTCATAATGACAACCTCGACGGCAGCAGAGGTGAATCATTATATGGCTGACTGACTGATTGACTGACTGACTCACTGACTCACTTACTGACTGACATTAATGTTTGCCCACTTCCAGATGAGCTAGAAACTTGAACTTTGGTGCACATATAGCTTTTAGGCTATAAACCACAAGAAAATTCCATTTTTTTTTTTTACATTTTTTGCCCTAAAAACCCCCGAAAAAGGGCTCGGTTTAAATGACAATGGTAGACAACAATATTACTTACAATGTTCACATAGGGCTTTGTAAGTTGCAATACACTTTGACAAATCTTTAGACATGCTACCGATAGAAGTAATTTCCGTAAACCCAGCGAGGTGACTCAAATGATAACGAACCTCACTGGGGGTTTGGGGGCAGAGTGGAAAAGCTTCAGATGACTACAGTACTGGCACAGAAAAGAAAGACATAAACGTGACTTTAACATGAAAGAAAACTAGTGTGTGGGTCAGTTGACATGTTACAAGTATGAGTACTATGTTCTAATTTGCATGACAGTTAAGATGGGCGTAAAAGCGTTATGAGCTCATAAAAACAAATGCAGAGCTTTCATTTTTATTTTGTTCGTTCTGAAGATTAATGCGTTGCTATAGCTACATGAAAAATTGTTACATTGTCAACTCTAAGCTCCTTGCAGTGGTGTACTGATAAAGCTATTAAAGTAGGTCATGACAAAGCAAAGCTTTTTTAAACGCGTATTACTTAGTGTAATACCAAAGGAATGATAATGTTATCATTATGACTAAGTTGACTGTGTTAGTTATCATTTATACAGGACTGAGTGTTGTTTAAATGTATGTGATGCATGCAAGTCGCTTTCAGGATGGTGATAATGCTTTTAAATACTATCACACTTCCAACATTCCAAATTGTGTCATCAATTCAAGAGTTTATAAGTTACTTCTTAAATTTTATATGTAATCAAAGTCTTATGACTAATGTCCCGGAGTAAATGCTCTATCAGAAGACGAAATATGCATGTAAATATGCTATAAAATTTGTAAAATATGCTCTGAAACCAATTATTTATGTTCTTTCATTTACGTAATTTTAATACTTTACGTGTTCTTCTTAGCTGAATTATATTATAATTTACAAAAAAACAGAAGTTGTACGAGTAATGAAGTGAAGTTGTGAAGTGAAACGCCACTTTAATATTATACAATCAGTTACGAAAACATGAAATATGTACTGTCAATTCTCAAAACATTTACTAAGCCAAATAGGCTGTGAAATTTTGAATTAATAGAGATATGCACAATATTAAAAAAATTGTCAGAAATATGCCATTAAAAACGTGGCAACAAAAATGAAAGTGTTTTCGGCTAAGGAACTCGAATCTGAGGTCACTTTCCCCCTGTGCATCTCTTTAAACATGCAACGCAAACACTTTACAATGGATAATACATATTTAGTTAATTTATTTATGTTTTTTAGTGTAGTACAGAAGACAACGTGTTTTTATATCCTTTGTCATGGAATAACGTTGCAAAAGGCACACTAACATATTATAACTTCTGAATTAATATCGAATATGCAAAAATTGTGTGAGTCATTGTTTGGTCTATTTTGTCCAATTATTCTAACTCATTTCAGCTTATATTTATACACGTATTACCTGCCGAGGTCGCATGGCGTGTTAGGATCTGTGACTGTACCGATACCAGTAATGCGAGTAACTTTTGATGTTCATCTGTTGCTATTGTTGTTACGTAATGGCTTGTTAATTTTGACTAATATTAATTTTAATAGTCATGGTAACAGGTGAAATAGCGGAGTTAAATCATGATGAGTAAACATACAATCAGGCATTTGTCTTTAGGAGTAGGTAAACCATAAAAACCCAATAAAAATTGGCCGACCACGGGATTTGAAACCGGGACATCCTGAGTGCGAGCCCGCACGCTAGCGTCTGAGCACATCCCGCTCGGTAGTGTTTTGTTTGTGATTCAATCTGAATAAAACGTAAAAAAAAATCAAGTTTTCTTCCGACGCCAAAACAGGGTAATTTTTTATATGCACTAAACTGTATACACCAAAACAAAACTGTGTTACTATTTTAATCAAGGCTGTCCAACATGAGGCCCGCGGGCCGCATGACCTCACTTTTTTTGCCCTCTAAATGTATAAATTACCCTGAAATACTAAATTTATAAAGTCAAAATATAGATGTTCCCTCTCTGATAAGTCATTTACTAAGTTGCTTCGTTTATCAACAACAAATATTAAAGTTAATATCGATACATTAGTTTTTGCACTCCTTGGCTAGTAAGTGTTACTTACGAAAGTTGTTTACATGGATCGTAAGTTGACATTCCCACACAATCGTGTTGCTAAGGGCGTTGCGATGAGGTTAAATTACTTACAGTCCAAGCGCCACGTCATAATTCATTACGATACACTTCATAATACAAGCCTTTATGGACACGGCCCCCAGGACAAATATTCGGTTGCCATAAACAATAACAAATGCGAATCCCTTTCTGAAATAAGCACCATTCTTCAAGACTGTATAGGCCTATAGATAATATTTTCAGGTAATATCACAATTAATATAATTAAATTGATATAAATAATCATCGTGCAAAAAATAGCATGCGCCTCGGGTTTTCAATCTGTTTCCTCGACCCGTAAACGTGCCTTACGGCACTTGTATCGCAATATACTATAGTAAAACCAACATCCTCAAATTTCCCACAATTTTGTTTTGTAATTTGATATTTTTTTAAATAAATGAAAATAACAATACAAACGCGTTTTTTCTTTGTATACCATACCTATTAAAACTCACTGATAAAGTTGCATACGAAGTATTTTATAATGCGGCCCTCCACACCGCATTTTCTTTATAGAGCGGCCCTTGGGGCACTTGCAGTTGGACAGTCTTGATTTAAATGATCAATTTGGTTCATAAAATCTGCACTAATAAGCAATAATGTCAATAGCGGAACGAGAGAGATTTACAAGCTCGAAGAGCTGAACTTACGTTTGGTATAAGGTTTCCTTTCATGTCCTTAATCTAGTAATATGATGATTAAATAGATCACTGACCTGAGTAAGTTATTCTGCATTTTCGAGACATGTATGACTTGACAAATGCATGTACTGCATATCTATATTCAATGCCCTGCCATTAGTTAAATTTAATTATCAGTGTCTGTGAAGTTTGCCGCAACTACCCAGAATGATATGAAGAATAAAAAGGACATTAGCAGGAAGAAGTGGCGTTTATAACAAATCCTCACATCCGAGTCTAAAATGCATTATATTAAAATAAATATGCCTCGCCTGACTTCAGAGAATATCGACACTAAAACATTTTTTTAAATCTTCCAACCTCGTGGAATAGTCCCAATTTTTTTTCTCAAGTTTCGGGAAGATTTTAGTGAAGGTTATTTAATTTAATTTTTGGCCTGAACAAAAATAGTTAAAATGAGGCATTTATACCGTTATTTTCATTTCTACAACACATTTTGCAAAACCTTCAAGTGATATCGAATTTATATCCACAATATAGCATTAAAGATTCTTATTACTAGCCTGTAGGGAAGGAAAGTGTTTTAACCTTTTTTTAAAATAATCACTTTTTCGGCCACATTCGTACACTAAGACTAATATATTTTAAAATTAGAGTGAAGCTCAGACTATTTTGATTCAATAATAAAACCTTAAAAATTTGGTTCCAAAAACACTCCACAGACCCTCTTTCGATGTGTCACCAGAACTTTGATTTGCATACTCTCGAACTGGTCTTTTAAGTCAATGGCATAATGTCCTAATACGTAGACTACCACGGAGGAAAGAAAACACGGAGATGCCCTGAGACCACAAGCGTGAAGCCAACTGTCCGAGCGTTTGGTACTCTAAGGGGGCGTGTCACTGTGTTTATATGTTTATAGCGTGCACGGATAGCGTGGTTACTCGTCTTTGTTTCTTTGTTTTGAACAATTTAGAAGTGAAAATGAGTGCATGTTGTGCACTATTCTATGAACTTTCCTTAAAAATTAATAATTTTGTAAAATTTAGGTACTGAAAATAGTCAATTTTTGGGATGAATGAATATGGGTATAATTGCTAAGCATAATTTACTTGTATTTTACACTAGGCTGCTAATTATTGATGTATTTTCTTTATAACTGCCTTAGGCTACTTGTAATTAATCAAATAAAGTGCATTTATCTGAATTATTAGTAATACTAAGTAATTTATTGCTTTAGATTTTCAATATTTATATTAGTTGTCATTTATTGCGTTTAATAGAGTCAATAACCACATGGTGTAGCTATATAACTGTCCAGAATATTTTTCTCGTTTTGAATTATCATAGTCACACGGTCACTTATTTATTTTCTGACTCATTATTTATATTCGCACATGTAAAGTTGCTCATTTGAAAGTTACTTTTTTGGCTCTTCTGAGATAGGTTAATGCTTACTACCGGGATTATTACGATGTCAGAGTATGTGGTTAATATATGAAATTGGGATATTACATATTTTCCCTACCGTTACGTTGTTATAACCAGTGAAACTTCGGAGTATTTGAGTGCTATTGTATATAGCAAGTCTCCCTTTTGGTACTCTAAGGGGGCGTGGTCATTGGCTTCATCTGTTTCCCATACAACACCGCAAGCACGGCGTCTCCGTGTAGACTACATAAATAAATCGATAAATAAAATAAATGGATAAATAGGTTAATAAATAATGCTTTTGCTTAATCAGTGATAATAGCAATTATGATATGCAGAAAATTTTTGTAATAGATCTCAGAGTTAAGCTCCAAATCGATTAATTAAGCAGGGCTTACGGAAGAACAAAGGTCTAAAGCTTGATGCTTAACCTTAATTCATACTCTTATACATTGATATAAGAAATTCTTAAAATATGTCAAACATTTCACAAAATGCACTGGTAGAGATCTCCGCTTAATGACGGTAAGCCTAATTATTTCACAGTAATATACTTTCTGTATATAACAGTATTCATGTAGAAATCATTTCAACTTGAACAACGAAATAAACAAACATTGCATTGTACTCAAGGCCCTCAGTGATTAGCAACGCGGCGTTGTAGTATACTCATGATTTCCCATTTAAAAAGCATGTAACCTTTAATTATTCGTTATTCCGATACGGGTCAACCGATTTTTTCTAAGATCAATAGGCTTCTTCCCATGGACGTTATACATGCGTATACCTAGTTTCATGAAAATCCGATGAAGCATATTTGAGTTATCACGCGTACAGACACACGGACAGAAGGACAGATGGCCACACATTTTCCCGTCCCCCACTCAATCTCATAAAGTACCATTCTGACACTTAATAAATGAATAAAAGCAGTGATATTCATTCTTCTTATTTTCTATATATTTTGGAAAGTAATAATACTAAATTTATCGCTCATATCTTCTACCTTTTAAGTAAACTGTAGAAACAGATAATTACACGAGAAAGCTTATGGTTAAACTAGAAACCGTATGCACTAATGTAAATCCAGAACTTTTAAATGTCATATTCATAGAAAAATTAAGATTAAAAACCCAAATCTACAATTTTCATATTTTCACGCCGACGAAGCCATAACTAGGGCTCGAAAGTTGGTAACTTGAACATGTATGAAAAATTATCTATAAAATGACCTTAAATTTATGAAAATATGACATGAAATATTGAAAAAAATTAAATCAATATTTCTTAACTTCATAAAAAGGAATATAATGTAGTATAATAATAATTAATAACTAAGGACAAGATTTAAGTATTTTATATTATTAGTATTATTATTGTTTTCTATTATCACTGTTATGTATAAGCTTACTATATATATTAATGAATATTGTACTTTTTTTCTGACAGCTAAATTGAAAATCAATACGCATTTAATTGTGTGGAGGTAATGAATTATGATAACAGACGCAGGTAACGCCAGTAGATACCTAAAATGGAGATGGGCCGGACACATCATGAGACAAAATCCCAATCGATGGACGCACAGAATAACGACATGGGACCCAAGGACGGGAAGGCGATAAGTGGGACGACAGAGGACGCGATGGGCGGACGAACTCAGGACAACTTTCGGCAACAACTGGACCACTACAGCTAAGGACAGAGGAAAATGGCAACTACTAATCGAGACGGCAATCCAGAGCAACAACACAGGACGACGACAGCACAACTAGCAGGACATAAGAAACCAGTGCGCCACGGAAATATGTGGGACTAAAATCGCAAAAATAATTGGACCTTAAGTGATAGACTATATACAGAAACTAATGATGCCGTGAAACCATCATTAGTAACCAACGCCGAGAAAGCCTCAAGTCTTACGTATATACAGAAACATGCGATAGTATACAGGCATAAGTACCAACAGGAGGATCCCTCCCGGAATGGCTAACCGGGATCGCTAAAACCAAGCCACCTCTCTCAGGAGAGAGGCCCGTGCCCCACGGGGACCCTATGGGCTAATGGCTAGTTTACACGACGAAATTAGGTTTCGTAACTGAGTTTCGCAACTGTTTTTTACTTGAATGAGCAAGCGCTGGATGTACTGGCGACAATAGTTTCGGCTGATTCCAACTTTTCACGAAACTATAATAGTAATTTTGAGATTATACGCTTATTTAGCTTGTTCGCATTTCGTAAAATGAAGTGGGGAAGTGAGGAAATTGTGAAATGTCTGTATTCATACGTGTTTCAAACGTTTATATGGGATTCTAACTACTTGAACTTCAGATATAACATGAAATGTGCGGTTGCATTGGAAAGAAAATGTGTGTAATTGGTTTCACGAAATCACTTTCATGAAAGTGGTTACGAAACCTAGTGTCATCGTGTAAACTAGCCTTAACACTAATGAATTATGAAATCGCTTTGTCAGTATTGTTGGAAAAGTGCATTCGTTTTGAGGTGTGACTACTTAATACTATATCCTGCAATATCTGTGATGTTTCGGAAAAAAGATGCTATTTCATCAAATTCCGAGCCCTAGTCATAACAGGTAGTGAATAATATTTTATTTCACCAAAAGATATGGCTCCAACTTGTTTAAAAGCCCACCCAGTAAGGCATTAACACAGTTTAATCTCCAGATTAAAGTGGAAGTAGAGCGGAAGAGAAGGCCAAATGGCTTTAGCTCTGCCAGAATAAATAAACAGAATAATAATAATAATAATAATAATAATAAATGCAAATCTGTGTTTCTAGATTGCTCTATAAATCAAATATAATTTAAAGATAATTATGTGATAAGATTGAATGTTGGTGGAACAGATTGTGGTATGTAAACAGATGATAAAATAGGGATCAACGGAAATGTTTGGAGTTACTGACGGGAAAAAACGTTGAGGAAGGCATTGGGAAGTTTTTAATGAAGGCGAGACAACTCAGGTTTGAAAAAGCGACAAATTGGAGAGCGGGTGTGGAGGGTGAGGAATAGATTTAGTTTGTTTGTGTTATTTTGTATTTATATTATTTGTTCTTTTTTTTTGTGTGTTTTTGCGTAAGCATGTACGGTCCATGCAGACCCATGCGACTGTTTGCATTGGAATTTGTAAAACGTTAATTATTGTAATAAACACTTACACACTTGAATAATATTTTGGATGCAATTTTAGCCTTGTGTTACACAAAGATTTAAAATTGCTCAATTTTGTTTTCCTTGTATTTTTGTTTATTACTTACAGAGTGATAACGTATTTGCGGTTTTTGAAGTTCATTATCATTAGAAAATAAAGTGTAAATAACTTATTTTGGTGTAGCAACATGCACTTATAAGCAAAACCACAAACATCAAGTGAAATCATTGACTCCTACTTGGTGCTACATAAATAGAATATACTAAAAAACGTAAATCGTTAGTGGAGCCACAGTTCGTAATGTTAGTTTTCGTCTTCTAGTTTCAATGTAAGTAAAAACATTCTTTTGACTGTTATAATATGGAGACTGAAGCAGCTTCTTTTCCATAACACCGCGAATAAAGTAGATAAGAGTGAAAAACGTTGTGAAACATTCTTTTTCATTTTCAAAGTTAATTTAAAATAGTTTCAACAATTTAACTTTCATTAATAACAGGTATGATTGTTCTTCCTACAAAAATGTTACGATGCAGTAAATCGTAAAAATTCTGGGAACGAATGGTCGCCATGGCGTAGATTCATAGCACTCTAAAAAACTCCGATCCTAAATTAGAGCCTCAGGACCAAATTCCCCGGTTCTTTCACGTCCCGTAATATCTCAGTTTCTTCTATCTGGCTATCGAGGCCTGTTCCTCTGTCCTCTATGAGAAAATAAGTGTTGCTAAATTATCTTCGGTACCGGCAATGCTTCGTCAATTGTTTACTCCCATCAGCAGAATGACAGGATGCCACCTATTTATATATTTTTATCCTCCTCAAAACTCAGTAACACGTAGTATATGTGAGGAAGTAACTTATAATCAACACACTTTGCCTCATACATTTGCTCAATAAGTGCTAAATTACTGAAAGGATTTGTTAATAAAGTAAAACAAATAGTCTAGTTCAAATCATGTTGCATACATATCGTCCCAAAAATATTTCATGCAGTTTTATTCACAATGAAATACAATATATATATATATATATATATATATATAATATTTATGTCTATAATCGGTATTATTTTACAATAGCTTACTCCTGTTTCAATGCATAAATAAATTGCAATACTGAATAAGTCTTTCGTTGCTTCTTGAACTGCAATTTCTGAACTTTAGAGAACGGGAACTGTAAACTGTGCATACAACATTCAGGCAGAACCACTCACGTTACGTATAAATACATTATGTTTTGTTTTGTTATACTTTATGAATCATAGTGTTGTCTATACGCTTGTGCGTTCAACGTCATTTTATCACCACGTCAAATATCAACAACTTACTGCGAAACTTCATTGTCCTTGTGCTATCAGAAATAACATATTTCACAAAAAAACCTGAATTGTCATCCACAAAGATCCAAGAATTATTACAAGTTTCTTTGTTTCCTGATAAGTGAACTAATATTTACAGTTAGAAAAATCATGAAAACAAAGAGAATAAGTAAAGGAGCGGAGTTTACTATTCCAGAATGTTCAGAAAGTCAATGATAAGAAAAGGGTTACTTCTGGTCAACTGGTAAGTTTATGTAGACCTGCCTATCTATTACCAAGTATATAGTGATGCCTGCAGTCAGTGACCCCTTAACTCATTGCACGTTATTGGTCAATATCAAACAGGGGAAATCGTATGAGTGGAATAGTCATTCTAATAATATTGCATTATTAACAACTCTAATACTTGAGTGTTCATAAAATCATAACATGTTGTGCCACAGAAGACCTGGTTTTTTTTTGCACATTGTGTTTTCATTAAGAATTAAGAATTAAGAATTAGCCCACAAGCATCCCATAGCGGGCAAGGGCCTCCTGGCATACCAGGGTGGCTGACTCGTTAAATAAGAACGTTTCAGGCTAGCCTCACCTGAGAACGCTAAAATTTAATATAAGTTAACTGACTCTAGTTTTAGTACTAATTGTCAAGAGTTTTCCACTTCTTTCTGTCTCTGGCACTCCTAGACCACAAGTTCCCCACAACACTCTTAAACTCGTCCTTCCATCGCGATTTCTGTCTTCCAACACTTCTTTTCCCAGTTCTGGGCTCCCACACTGTCACCGCATGTGCCCATCTCTCCGGGTTCATTCTCATGACATGCCCTGCCCACATCCGTTTTAATCTAGAAGCAGTAACCATCACATCCTTTATAGATGTCGCTTTCCTAATGTCTTCATTACAAATGTCTAAATGCAAACTTTATTTCTCGTGATAAACTTACATGCTATTTTCGGGGAAAAAACCAAACAAATATTGAATCTAATAATTATTATGAATACAGGTTTGAGGCTCTCTCGGCGATAATCAGCTAATGGTTTCATGGGCTATAAGCCGAATGCGAATTTTACGTTCTTGTAGAATTAATGCTTAAACTAAAATCCGTGACTTTCCTTCCGTGAAGGGACTAGGTCTACCATGCGACCGCTGAGTCGTGTAACATAGGCAACTAGGCCTTTTTAATTTATAGGGTATAATTATTGTTAAAAGTATAGCAATTATATTAATTCCTGTAGAGTTTCCTGCGTTATAAGACGTGAACATTAAAAAAATGACAATGGTCAATAAATTTAAACTTTTTTCTGCATCTGTTTTGTAAATGGGTGGATTTACCTATTTTTGGAGTGCTGGATTCACAGGTAAAATCAGTTTTCTCTACTACGTCACATTTTGTAGATATACGGCAGAATAAAAAAAATAGTACTGGCGAACACCGACAAAATTTAAACAAACAAGAAATACATATTCAAAATTTTAGAATTCAATACTATTTTATATGTATATATGGGCATGGCACCAACAGAAGATCTAAATTAGTTCAGAATATATTTCCAACTTTAACCTTCTTTGGTATTCGAAAATTGTGACAACGATGCTCTTCTTTTGTTTGCCGTTTCATCACGCTCTCTAAGAAGACCCGAGCAAAAATACGAAAAATAAACAATAAACAATAAAAAAAAACCCTTAAAACTAAAAATCTTACGTGCTAGAACATTTTGAAAGGTAGATTCGGAACCTACACACCAAAATACATATTAATTCATACATCACATCCCAGATCCAAAATGGCTGTCGACCACTGAATCATTGCATATTTTTATACAATTGCTGATAGGATATGATTCTTACAGTAGGCCTAATAAACTCATATCAGTTTTGAAGATTTCATGGCGCTGATTACTTAGGATGGTTTCTCGGGTTATCAGCCGTGTCAACATTATAAGATTCTCGAGAAGCCATTCTAAGTAATAAACCTCCTAAATTTAAATACGTATTATAGTATGTTCATTATAGAAAATCGAGATACGAGGAAATTAGTTGTTAAATAAAGTTTAGGATTAAGAAGTGCTTTACTAGTGACAGAATACTTGCAAATAAGATATTGTCGGTGATAGGCCTATTTGATTCTGCAAGAAGTAGACCTACAAACTCAATGGTGTAAAAAGTAAAAGTAAAGTGAGCCCTATATAGGCCATGGAGGCCTAGAGGGTTCCAGGAGGTTGAGGCTCCCAGATTTTGAACATTCGGCACGTGAAGGTTGTCAGCCTTACGCACCGGCCGCCTTTATCCCCAGGATTGCTCCTGGTAGAGCTGATGCCAAATAATTCTGCCGCGATATGCGAGGGACCACTAGGAGGCGGAGCTGTGCAACGAAAAGTAATGGAGTTTGTCGATGATTTCAGTGTACTTGATTCATCCTAAGGGCGAGCTGACAACAACAACAATTTTATTATTCTTTAAAGAAACTTCCATTGCGTACTTGTTGGTCTTCACGTAAATTGGTTTGTCCATCGCGGCAAAATTATATGGCGACAGCTCTACTCATTTCTGTTAGAGGCTGAGTCGACCCCAGGGCCACAGTCCCACCAGAAGGATTAGGCCAATTGAAAAACTCCAACGACCTCATCGGGAATCGAACCCGCGACCTTCTGGTTTGTAGCACTCAATGATGTACAATACTGAAACTAAATATAGGATAGCTTAAATCGAGTCTTTCAATTTTAACGCTAGGAAAACTTTCCAGATTACTGCTATCTTTAAACATGCAAACAAAGTTTCAGCCACAACACATTTTTTATAGCTTTGAGTAAAATTATGAGAAAGAAAAGGTATCCAAGGCCAGTTGCAAAAAGGAATAATACATAAAAGAGCAAGTGGACCCGTGTTCTTTACACAGGTAAGTTTTATGAGTGCAGTTTGAGAAAAGAACAGAGGAATTGCTGCTATTTTGCAAAGGTAACTTAAAATGGCCGTACTGGCGTACAATAGACATCAATATTGTGAAGATAATGTTTACGCCACCCGCGGTGGACTGAGGAGGCGCAGTTTATGAAATTGCACAATAAATTTATCGTGAAACGTCTTTTTATTGTTGCAGAATGGGAGGGAAATTTTTTTACCTTTTATTTTTTTGGGGTCAGTCATATAAGTGTCATGCTTACCTTGGAGTATTCATTCCTCACGCCCTAACTGTCTCGTGAATGGCAAGTTCATTCAACTTAACATTTCGCAAGGTGTAAAAAGCACTTTTAAGGGATGACCGAAATGTTGAGAGTGATTTTCTAAACTTCTTGCGTACTGATGTTGCTGGGCGATTTTAAACTGATTAAAAAGTAAAAAAAAAAAATATTGAAATTTTGCAGACTTAATTAAAATATAAACTGAAATTAAAGTTCAAATTTTAATTTTAATATCTAAATTTGTACCGTATATTAAATATTAATTAATTAAATTGATTTTTTGTCCACCGCTGTGGCTCAGGGGATGCGTTCAATCCTCTCACGCAGCGGGCCCGGGTTCGATTCCTGGTCGGGACAAGTTACCTAGGTGAGGTTTTTTTCCGGGGTTTTCCCTCACCTGTGAGACAAATGTCAGGTAACTTTAGACCCTTGTGGTCCCCGGATATCATCTGGCCGTCATTATCATCTTCATCCCCTTCTTCGCCTTGTTCTGAGTGAGTGTGTGTGAATGGTGTGTATCGTCCTATGTGTTCGTGTTGTCTCGGAGGTGGCCCCGGCATTGGGCTGATCACTCATCTGGGGAGGCCCTCCATGTCCTTGTCTGGTCAAAAAAGTATGTATGTGATCCAAAGGTAATCCCTCTCCCGACAGGTCGCGGCCCTGTAAGGCCCGGGCGGCTCGGGTCGCTTAAATCCTAAAAGGGAGAGGTAAAACTACGAAAAAGAAAGAAAGAAAGAAAGAATTAAGTTAATTAAATTGATTTTTTATTTCAAAATTGAATTACAATGGGATGCCAATGGGATCGGATTTGGCAAGAAACGAATAACGGTAGCACAACGAAAGATTTGTTTTTCCCAAGAGAGCAAGATAGAATAGCTTGTACACTTTTGATTCTGGATTATATTATGACTCAATTCTTAACAGGGCATGGGAAATTTGGTGAATACTTACATAGATTTAAAATTTCTACCTCTGCAAATTGTAAATGTAAAGAGGAAAGCCAATCTGTTAGGCATCTCTTATTTCATTGTCCATTATTTACGCATGAACGTTATCAATTAATATTATATTTAAATGTTCTAAATTTTGACTTCACTACACCGATCTCTTCATAAATAAGCAAAGTTACAAAGATAAAATTTTGTGTAATGATACTTTAGGGTAGGCTTGATGTTAGGACACTGCAATCCAAAAAATGACTTTTTGACCAAAATGGCTAAAAAACAGTTGTGCCATCCCTTAAAAAGCAAATTCACAAGAAAAGAAACTTTACCTGTATCACAATGAAAGGAGGTATAACAGTTTCTACAGCTAAAAAATTCATCCACGAATTTCCAACTGTTTTTTTAAAACGGTCAATACATGATATATGGCTAATTCGTTTCTACGAAGAATGACGGTGCCCTCGGAAAATTGCTAAAAGGAAGGAAATATCACAGTTGAACAAGGGATTATAAATTGTGGTGCTGCACCTTTCTAGCAGAAGCGGTATCGGAAGTATAATTAATAGCAGACGTGTTTGAAAATTCCTACCGACCTGTTTCAAGTAAAAATGTAAGTCACAGTAAACGCATACTTCCTTTGTTTTGATATGACGTATACTTATCAGGTTATTTTGTGGTTGATGAAACAAAGATTTGGTTTTTTACAACATGGTACAATTTTCTGAGTAATGTGAGAAACTGGAAATGGATTTCCAGTACCATAAATCGGGACTATAGCGATTATTAGAGATAATAATATTCTAATACATGATCTTAGAATAATTGGAGATGACCAGAGTTACCTATAGGTTTCCCTGAACACTGCATTCCACAGAACGCCATTAACTTCAGTTCACACAGAGTATGTCGACTTTAAATCGAGGGTATGAATCATGTAGTTATTCGTGGAGACTTGTTTCGGAATTCCCTATCTTAATATCAGCAACATATTTGAGATAAATTTAACATTTATTTCAAGTTTCATAATAATAATAATAATAATAATAATAATATATCTCAGCATTTCACACAATTATGTGTATAGCATCGTCATAAAAGTAATTTCAAACATTTAAATTATAAAATTCGTCAACATTGTACAGAGGGTTCAACTTCGATGTTGACTTGACCTGTCTCTTAAATGCTTCAAGTGGTCGATTTCTGACATTAATAGAAAGGCTATTATACCTATAGAGTTTGAGTGATGTGAATTGAAAACTTTTCTGAGTTAAGGTATATTTACATTTGTCTATATATATTTTGCAATTATTGCGTGTGGAGTAATTATGCACTGAATCACAGGTTCTGAATTTATTTATATTCCTCTTAGCATAAAGGAGACAGGCCAGGACAAACATTGAGGGTAAAGAAAGTATACCTGACCTTATAAAAAGTGGATTACAGCGTGTCCCAGGCGAAGTTCCATAAATTAATCTTAAGGCCCTCTTTTCTAAAATAAAAAGGCGCAAACTTGAAGTATGGTTACCCCATAATAAAAGACCATAGTTTAGGTGGCTGTGAATATGTCCAAAATATACAGTAATTAAGGATTTAATATTTATATTGTACCTAAGAACTCTTAACATAAATAGGCCGCAGAATTCTAGCTGATAAATCTTTATCAACAAATCATGCTACATTATAACGGAAATCCTTATACTTATCTTTGCATTCGTTGTAACATGAAATCTTGATTAATATTTCCTTTGGAGGCTACTATAACGTTCTTCTATCTGGCTGTCTTTTTCCTTCCTTTGTTCCATTCTTTGTTCCTTTCTCTCTTTCTTCCTTCCTTCTTTCTTCTTCCTCTCCGTTTCACCCAACTTTGGGGTACGTTGAATCAATCACTTCTTAGTGTTTTGTGTTTTAATTTTAGCCCAGTATTGCTTCATTCTTTCTGATCTTGCTTTTCTTTCGTCTTCACTGATCTGGATCATTCGTTTGGTTTTGATTTTGACTTGGGACCTCTCTTTCTTGACTTTGGTTCTTCTTTATTTATTTTTAATTATATCCTTTCTTTGTTTTGATTTCTCTTGTTTGTTTATTCGTGCACTTGTTTGTTATTTTATTTTTCTTGTTTTAGTTAGGTTTCCATGTTTCTGACATATGGTACAAATTTTAGAATATAGCCTATGTAGAGAATATTATTGTAGTTGAAAGTAGCTTAACTGGAAAAGCACCTTAGTTAAGAAGGGGAGGAATTTATAACGCTCAGGACTAATTATAAAAAGAAACAAAACAGGATCATACTAATTTCAAATTTTAATGAATTTGAATTTAAATTCTATAGCAACTAAAAATATAATTTGTAAAATATGTGAATCTAGAAAAATGTATGTGATTGTTTATTACAATTTGGCAGTAGCCTGTTGGAAGATTTACAGTAAATTTTACATAAACAGAATAATAACACACAAACAGACTCTAAAATTCCTTTGAGTTGACACTTCCTTTTCAGGGTACGCATGAAAAAATGAGTTAACATAAAGAAAGGCCTTCAGTCCATTTTACCTAAGTTTTTTGAAACGAAGAAAAACTGTCTGGAGTCCTTAGACTACAATACAAATTTAAAAATGGTTAACATTAAGTCAAGGATGCACACTAGGATACTTCTGAAAATGGTTTGTACATTTGAAATCACAAGTTGAAATTTTCTGATTTTGAAATCTCTTGGCCTGATGACCTTTCTTTATAGAACACATTTATATGCCAAACCGACATCTGAACTCTACAATCGATGCTCTTACAAGCGAGATCAGAAGTTAGGCTTTTTAAACATACTTTTTTACTATCACAGTAAGGACTCTAGATAATCTTTCCTCTTTCCCAAAACAGATTTAAGGAAAGTAGAATTTCAGGGACGATTGGATGGAGTTAGCACAGCTAAGCAAGCTAAAGGAATTGTTTATTGCCATTGAGTAAGTAAGCGCATGTTTACGAATATTTGGAGTGGTTTAAGACACATTAGATTTACCATTTTTGCCAATATTTCAAGACATGGTGCCGGTATATATTTTTATATATTTCAGATTTGATCGCACATATTTACATAATTGAACGTTTTATTTTAAATATGTTGCATATTTTATAGTTTCGAAGTTATTCCTATCAGATAATTAATCGTTTAAATTTTATTTTACTACCTTGTGTATTTCGTAGCAGGATTCTTGAATTTCTATGAGATTTTGAAAACAAAACTAGAACTAGATCTTTATTTAGCTCTCTATGGTCTCTATTCTCTGTTACTCCTTCTGATATTGAGTTTTTCGAGTACAAAGCAATTTTAAAGACGGTAGACGCAGTTTCAGTTTTGACAGTTCAACACACTGCTTCGCAAATAGGCTAATCTCGTTAAAAGATTAAAATGTATCCCCCCAAACTGTAACAACAGTTTAAAAAAATCACAGTTATATTTGTTTTGTGGCTTTCCTTTAAATTGTCGTGTGGCAGGTATTCTATTATTAAGTGCCAGTATGGTACTTTATGGGATTGTGTGGGGGACGGGAAAATGTCTGTCCGTCTGTCCGTCCGTCCGTGTGTCTGTACGCGCAATAACTCAAACACGCTTTATCGGATTTTAATGAAACCTGGTATACACGTTTATAATGTCTATGGCAAGAAACCTACTGTTATTGGACCAAATCGGTTGACCGGTACCGGAGTAAAACCCAATTTAGCGTCTATTTTAAAGGCGCCATATCTCTAATACGCTTAATCGGATTTTCATGAAACTTGGTATACGCTTTTATAATGTTCATGGGAAGACGTCTGTTGATATTGGACCCAATCGGTTGGCCGATAACGGAACAATGCTCAATTTAGTGCCTTTTTATGGCATTATGCAATAAAAGACGCGATTACTCAAATACACTTTATCGGATTTTCATGAAACTTTGTATATGCATTTATAACGTACATGACAAAAAGCCTATCGGTTTACCGGTACCAGCGTAACAACTAATTAAAGGTAACAACTAATTGAGTTGATTGTTTAGTGTGCAGTCCGTCCGTCACAGCCCCACTAATTTCGTGACGATTTTGTTCGTAACGCAAGTTTGGGTTAGCTCTCGATTTACTCCTAGCACGGCTAAAGAAGTTTCACTTAAAAAATCATTCCACATTTTGAGAGTTTTTGCCCATATATATGAGTATATTTAGCCAATTTTATTAATTGTTACGTCATATAAATCCTAGCCCTGATAGTAGCTCATATTGCGATAGAGCGACTCCCCTGTCCAGACATATCGACAGACGTGCATACAAGAAGGGCTAACCTAATTCGATCCAGGTTGGTTAAGGTTGTTACAGAAATCACGCCATGGAGACTGAGATGAGCAAGTTTATTTTGTTTATGCTGGTTTCCTGATACTCGATTCAGTGAAAGTCACTCGCCTTGGGAGTACATGCTTGAAGCTTCTTCTATCTCCAATGGTCCTTGGATTTAATCTGGAGGCCGTTTATCCACTTCGGAATTATAAGTTAGTTGTATGTAGGCCTAGTTGTTTACCTGTCGAAATTGCTGCAATAGTCTGCTTCAACCGCATAGCTCTATTAATAAGACCCAATTCACTGCATTGGAATGCAGTACAAGTACAGAACGACTTCATTCTATTGAGGAGCGATTTCTACACTTAATCATGTAATACTCCTTTCTAAATGCTGGATAACTTTATTATAGGAAGATGCAATTAGGTTAAGTTGCAAGATATCGCTTCTTCAGCAGTGCATATGTTGAGGGATGTCCCTGACAAAAGAATAAAATTATTGACTTTGGATATCCGCTAGATTTCAATAAAAAACATTGCATATTTCAAGTCTCGAAACCCATCTCTAGTTCACAGTCAGCTTAGTTATCAGGTGATTAATACAACACTTAGGCCCGGTATTATAAAGAAAGTTTAACTCTGATTTAGGTTTAAACTTGAGTTTTTCATATTATTGCGTATTATAAACCTTAACCTCCAGTTAATCTTCTGTTTAACTTTACTGGAACTCATCTTCGGTTTAACTAGAGATTAAGGCAATGTTTCAAGATGGCGGTCCCAGCTATAAATATGAATATTGCAGATGTATTTGAGGAATTGCAAATTTTATCCCACGCATCTTCTTCTGATCTCCATGTCGTTGAATAGGTTTTTCTACACTCAATCACTGCACTGTACTTTTTTACAAGATCCACGAGAAGTTCTATTTAAAAATTAGCACATCGTTTAGCATTCTTTTCGTCATTGCCAGCCACTTTTGCTACTCCAAATACAATCGATTTCTTTCTTTGTAGGTAAACAACGATCGAACGTCATTTTTTCTCAGCCAGCAGGTCTACCAACACCTTGCACCACGGTTTAACTTAACCATTATAAAACGGCAGCTACAGTTAAACTTTAGATTAGGTTTAACTTAATCTAAAGATCAACTTTGTTTATAATACTGGGCCTTACACCAGTTGGACTACAAAAATCCTGAAATCCTCAATATTCATTTATGAATATGTTAGAAAGGGTAGCTTGCGTTATTATGGTCGTTTAGTGTTACCCCCGCCCATTTATAGTGAAGAAGGAGACCTACATTTGCATTTAGGGTACAAAACAAACTAATTATCTTCATCTATAGTGACCTTGAGCGTAACAGAGAAGCATGTTAGAGAGACAAGTCTAAGTAGTCGTCGACATAATTTTACTCTTACCCGTATTGAACAAGATCTTTTTAGCTATGTTTCAATGCAGTAGCTGTCTAGAGGTCTATCATCCACATCTGCTACACACAAAATATTTCATAAGTATTTATGAAGGTATATTATTATTATTATTATTATTATTATTATTATTATTATTATTATTTATTATCCAAGTTTTAACCTTATTTTACCCGAAGGTATATTAAGGATATAGGTATTAACAATCATTTAACATATCTAAATATTAAAGTAATATATGTACAAGAGTATTGAGTCACGAGATGGCTAACAATTTAACATGAGATGACTAACACTATTTGGTTAAAGTCTAGTTTTAACAAATATATAAATTTAGAAATAGTGTATGAAATGGCTAACAACATACGCTAATAGTTAACTTAGTTGCTGATACAGTATCTGATATACATTTCTAACTATAGAACTTAACTACTGGTACAATTTTATCTTTGGAAATATTGTATTTAAAAATGATATAAAGTATTTATATGATTTACGGTTTACTAAAACATCTGTGAAAGGCTTAGAAAGTGTGCAGTCCACAGATTCCAACAGCAATCTAAGTTCGTATCTCTCACTATGAAATAGTGGACAGTCGAATAGTATATGTGTGACATTTTGGGTATCTTCTCCACAGATGCATTCCGGGCTAGGTTTAAGATGGAATCATGTAGATATTCTGTAAAACCACCATGTCCAGTCAAAAACTGAGTCAAAACAAAATTGGGTGTCAGCAATTTGCACTTCAATCTATCAAAAACAGTAGGAAAATACAGTTCTTTTGTCAGAACACCTTTATCGTTGTTCTGCCATTGTTCATTCAAGGTATATCACACAAGCTTTATCGTATGAACTTAATCTGGAATAGGCTACGTATTACAATTTTTTTTCTCCGCACACTACTGGTTTCACCTTTGAGACCCTTCCGTTTTCATATCATTTCTCCACAACTGCTAATGCAAGTGGAATTCACACACAGTAGCAAACCCGTTTCTCGAAAGTATCGAAACCCGTCCCTAGTATAAACACATTCCAGATTCCATGCACGTCGGAACATACTCCGAATTTATCCCAACCCAGGTCGATGGCGTTTATGTGTATGTAATATGACAGGTCCAGGCATGTAAAAGAACTCATATGGTACAAAATTCCGGCACACCAGCGACGGTCACAGGCCTATGTTGCAGTACACCCCAGTAATTAAATAAAATCAGGTAAACTGATGTAACACAGTGCCAGAATGATTTTGCTTAATCAGTAATAAATTAATTGCAATTATGATAAGCAGAAAACAAGTCATTTTTGTAATCTATCTCCGAATTAAGCTGCATTAAGCAGGACTTACGAAAAAACAAAAGGTGTAAAGTTTGATACTTAACCTTAACCTTACGCTAATTCAAACTCGAATACAATGATATAAGACATTCTTAAAATATGTCAACATTTCTCAAAATACACATGAGATGAACTCCACTTAATGTACGCAGGCCTAATTATTTCACAGTAATATATCTTCTGCATATAACAGTATTCAACTTGATCAACGAAATAAACATCTGATTTGTTTGATAATAAAATGCGAAGGGATAAGTCATGGCTAACTGTATTGAAAATTCCAAAGCCGTATATGAACAGTGTAAAACATTTATGTTGTCAGGATAACCGATTTGCATTTGTTAAATTCTTTATAATATATTACCATAAAATAGGCACTAAATTGGGCAATACCGGTCAACCGATTTGGTCCAATATCAATGTTCTTCCAATGAACATTATAAATGCGTATACCAAGTTTCATTAAAATCCGATTAAGCGTATTTGAGTTATCGCGCGTAAAGACACATGGACGGACAGGCATTTTCCCGTCCCCCACACAATCTCATAAAGTACCATACTGGCACTTAATAACTATAAAATTAACCACACTTCGAATTTAAAAACTGCAAAAAATAGACACTATCTCACCAATAATGATCATTGTACAAAATTTTTCTCACACAACTAATGTATTAGCTTCAGTTACTAAAGAATGCCATATTTTTGAACTAGAAGGGTAAAAAATTCAAGACTGAAAGGTTGAAGTAGCTACTGTTCTTTTGCTGCAGAATGAAGATCTATTCGTTTCTTGATTGTACTTTGGCATCTATTTTCTCTGACTCCAGCGAACTTATTACTGAATTAATTTCTCTCGCGAACTAGTTCATCTCGAACGTACATTAAAATTGAACTGCATTTCCTATGTTAGATAGTCCTATGCCGTACTGGCTAATAGTCCCCTCACACAGATACACGCACTGCTACACACATTAGAAAACATCTCTACACGATACTAATCAAACACAACTAACGACAAGCAATCGACTTCATGGCAAGAAAATCAAACCCGCGCTAATACACAACGACACAAGTAAACAGCCCAAACATGTCAATTTCACCACACATCCCATCAGGATGTACATAAGGGCACTATTAGGTAAATACATGAAACAAATGGTTACCAAAATTTGGTTTGACCGGACGTGATAAACTTCATTGCTTGGCACTCCGGGGGTAGGGGAGGGCAAAAAAAAAAGTCCTAATTCCTAATTAAGAAGATAGTCTGAGAATCGCAACGGAAAAGAACCAAAGGATCCCCACAAAAAGCCCGGATTCAATGTACTAAGCCCCAACATGGACACTGGAAGAAGGGGGGCCAGTGATGTTGAATGGAAGGTTTTTCAGAATCTGGTTTAACTGAAGGGTCTGCATAATGATTACATAATTAGGGCGGCGGAAAAGGGAGTCATCAATATGCACTGGAGCCTTGATATCAACCTTGATGGAGCCGGAGCTATAAAAATTGTGTTTTCTATGCAGAATTGTGATAGTTTCGTAGCAAATTAACCAGCGACCTCGTTTGAGTTTACTGTCAATGATTTGAAGGTTCCTTTATTTTCTCTTCCTCTCATTCTTGTGAGTACTTTTCTCGAGTTTTTGAGAGTAAGGGAAGGTCAAGGAACCTTGGCTTATTGAAGGCTGGTTTGCGGCTTTCGAATGCAGCCAAATTACACTGAAAGCATCCTATTGGTACAAGATAATTCAATACCTCAAATACAAAATAACAATGATTCTTCAGGAGAACAAGGACAAAAAAGAAGAGTACGACAAGGACATCCAAAGAAGAATTGCGTTTGTTCATTCAGAAACTTTTTAGGTCGTGCTCTTCAAGTGAAAAATATTACTTTTGTTAGAATATCCTAAAAATTACCTACACTACTCACTAAGAACCATTGTTTTTCTTCAGAATGAACTAGGAAAGAGGAATATAATTGGATTACCGTACTTCTGACAGTGATGTAGTTCAATTGCTATTATTCTGTATATTATTATTCTTTATATTATCATTATGCTATTACTGCTAATATTCTTTTCGATTTTCGACTTTACAATAGGAGGATGCTTAATAGGTTCATTTACTTACTTCCTTACTCAATGGCAATAGACAATTCCTAAGTAAGCACGAGTATTTACATACACATACACATTGTAAAAATAAAACCTTTAGAGACACTTCAAAATACCTTTTCCTGAAAACTAAAATAATGTAGGCCAATTTTATGAAACTAATTTAAGTAACAATCATTTTAAGAACAAAAAAGGCAATAAGCAATACCCTGTATTACTCATCGCTGAACGAAGTGTCACACTAAAATTCAGATATTTATTAATAATTTAAAAAATGCTTGGTCGTTTTTGAACTACCGGTAATTTTGGTCTAAATTGCATTTATTTATTAAAAAAGTATATTGTAGAATTATAAGCCATTAAACGCCTTGTTATACTCATGATCCTGTTTTACTTATCATCATGAGAAGCCATCTGCAAAATTTTGGCCATTTGTTTTTTTGACAAAACACGAAAGTTTTGAGAAAACTTATCTGATGTTGCGATCGAATAGAAACCTTCAACGATTTTAGAAAAGAACACTACAAGTTTTAAATTTTAAATTGAGATTCTTTTGAAACGCAAATTAAGAAATTCCTTATGCAATAACTTAAAATGACAACTTGTATTAGAGAAGTTTGATTATAACAACTTATAAGAAGAGGAAATAATAACGACTACAACATACACAAATTCAATGAGGTCATAATATACTACTGCTAATTACTAGGAAATTTTGTTTTCATAGAAATAGTACGAGCATTACGCCATTCCAAGGTCATTAAGATGTAGGATAAGCTATATCTTAACCGAGAACCACAAAATATCTCCTTAAGAAGATTCATTAGAAGTTCATTGGCCAGAAAAACAAACCCTTAGGCTACTTATATTACATGACTTCATAGATAAGCGAGAAAAGTAACTGTCATTATCAATAATAAATAACAGAACATAAATTCAGAGTAAAAGTAGTGTACCTGAGAAGATTTTAACACCTTATGCCTTATTCCTATATAAGCTGGTCCAGGTTTTCTGGTATTTCTTTTTCAAATATTTCGTGAAAAATATATAACATGTATTTATAATTTAAAGTATAGTAGATATTTCGTGAAAAATGTCGTGGCAATTTTTAATGGCATACTTATACGCTCCTACTGCCGGTATTCTTATAAAATAGCACTTATTTAATTTATGTAATAGGAAAAGCTGAGGGTAAACAAAATTTATCTGTCATTTATTTTATAACTGCAGCTGATAATTTAAGAACTTCAAAACGGAAGTATTTCTTACGGAATTTCCAGACGCTCAGGAAAACCCTGTCAGGTGTCATGTATGGGCCTGCAGGTCATAAAATACAAAACTATATTATAGTCTATACTTTCGGGTTAATTTATCTTTCCAAATGAATTTCCATTCCTTTATAGCCAATATCTTCAAAACGAACAGATTTTTCAAGCATCCAGTTTTTAGTTTTTATCGTAAAAATGAAACGGTCATTTTTTTGCGAAAATTCGCGAAAAATTACAGCATAAATCAGTCAGATTTCTGATAAATCATGCATGTACTTCTTGCTGCTTATCTCCGTTACATTTAGCGTTTATCTTTCATAAAAATCCGACCCTGGATATAAGCAAACAAAAATTTAAAATGCCATATGAACTGGTTCTTAAAAAAAGAGGTTATAGTCCATTTTTGCTAAGTTTTGGGAAATGAAGAAAAACTACTGTATCTGGAGTCGTTGCTATGATAGTAAAAATGTTTTAAATGGTTAACATCAAGTACAAGATGAGCATTAGGATTCCTTTGAACATTAGTGATCAGTAGTTTACTGATTTTTTTAATCTCTTGGACTGATGATTTTTCTTTATAAAACTCATTTATATGCCAAGCCCACATCTTGTTACTGTCAACTGAACCCAACAATCTATGATCTTGCAAACAATACCACAAGTTAAGTTTTTAATGCACACTTCTATTATCATAGTAAGGAGTCCAGCTAGATTTTATTCATTTCTGAACCCATAGCTAAAAATACCACAAGTTAAGTTTTTAACAGAATATGACTATTATTTATGGGGGAAAGTGAAAATAAAGTGTCAAGTTCAAACCCCATACATTAAAAGAGCTTAAAGACAATATCACAAGAGAAATTAATTCTATCTCGGAAGCTGAACTTATGCGCGTGAAAGAAAATTTCCTGAAAATGTGTCAGTGTTGTGTGGATGTAAGAGGACATTTGCAACATCTCTTGTGATGAGGTACATGGTTAATTTCATTGTAATTTCAACTGTAATCGTGAGAACCTGAATCATTACGCCGTTAGTGGCTATATTTACGTAGATATTTCACCCGATCGCTCGGGAGTTAGAGCTGTGGCCGCCGAGACGCAGAAACCCGCATGATTGGCCATCTCTTACGTGAAACGCACTGTATTTTGTTACAAGTGAGTTCTTTGCTTTTTATTCGAGCAAAATGAATGTCTCCCTTTTTTTTGCTGGAATAGCTTCCGCATACAAGTTTTTACGCTAAAAATTGCTGTTACTGTAGAATTGGTGTGAATGTTCCGGTGGTGGTGGAGTTGGAGAAGTTTATTACAGAATGGCATGGAACGAAGAAGAAATGGGGGGAATGGGAGGAGGGGGAGGAGGAAGGATATATATCATTGCGGGCAGGTTACATCACATTGCAGGGTCCTGCACACGGTTACAGGTGTTGGAACTTGCAGTACCGTTAGGGGCCGAACAAAAAAAAAATAGAGAGAGGGATTGCAGAAGTCAGCATTTCCCCTTACCCTAATTCCACTAGTGGTATACATACGTAATAAAAAGAGATTTGTTCCAAGTTCAAAGACCTGAGTGGCGTAGATAAAGAAACAGGAGTACAAAAAGGAAGATGCACGAATCCCGTTAAGTAGTGTTGTAAAAGAGGCATTACTTAACAGGTAACACAGAGCCAGGTTGGTGACCTTTTACTCCAGTGCTGGAGGCTAGACGATGCCCCACTGATCGCTCCGGCAACAGCGTCATCATCTTCACCAGCTAGCCCTCAGTGAGGACCTTGACTTTTTACATCAAGCCATTTCGCTTACCTTATGCAGGCACTTCCAAGAAATTACACCTAGTCTTATCACTTCTACAGATGAAGATTGTTATGGCATAAATCCACGTGTGTTATTTATGAACCCCTGAATCGTAAAAGACGACCTCGATTCTGCAGAGGATCCGAGACTTAAGGGTTCAAACCCTATCGAAGTTGATGAATTTTTAAAAACGCTAAAGCCCTGAGCAAGAAAGCTTGAATTAAATGGTAAGGTATTTTCCAAATTATGACGGCCTAGGGCTTTCTTTGACGAATTATTTTACAGTGTGTCCTATCCTAATGGGAGCCGTTTATTGTTCGTTAATCACGAAGTCAAAGTTTTTGGAGAGTTCACATTCCTAAACAGGACATCACTACAATCTGATTTAAACAACATGCGACTTGTCGCAATTGGTGGAAGGGTATGTTTCCAAGGTTTTTCTGAAGATATGCGAGTTGTTTGCAATTTGGAATGCTGCTGAACAGCTGACTGAAGCTCTAATACAAGTAAAACAGCGTAATACAGCGCAGCTCTACCGCTTTTCTAATTCGAGTGAACAGGTCGCAGGTAGTTTAAATCAGACTGTACATAGCGGGTGCAACTATTCAACACGATACACGTCATTGGACTGAAGAAACTGCAGAAAAGAGAGAAATCTCACAGTGTTGCTTCTAGCCGCCATTTTAACTACACTTAAATCGCTAACAGGCCAAAAAGAAGCTCTTAATTTCAAGTGTCAATTAGACCGCTGATTTGTTATTAAATGTGTGCTGAAATGCAATTTAACTGAGGAGTTACTTATTTGAGAATTAGCGGCTCCGGTCAAGGAAGCCATCATTAACGGCCGTGGACGTTGGCATGCTGACCACACGCCCCCAATCCTGTCATCTGCCTATGGTAGATGTCGCAGCGGTCGGATAGTAGGCCTAGTCCCTCCAGTGATGTAGCGCCATGGAGTTTAGTTTCATCATCATCTTAAGTCACCACAACATCGAATGTGAATGTTTTGGCCTTCTCAATAATCCTTCTCCAGGCCCTCCTGTCTTCTTCTATCTTTAAGTTTCCCTCCTTCATCTCTTTCAGATCATCAATCACATCATCTTCCCATCTTGTTTTGGGTCTCCCCGTCTTTCGCTTTCCTATTGGTTACGGAGTATAGTTTAGAAATACATAATTATTTCTTACTTAAATCGATATTTAATGGACACTTACGCTAACTATAGCTGACGAAATCTGTCCTAAATGTAGCTTATTTTAAAATTTGTTTAAACTGTAATTCAATTTTTTTTAAACTTCGATTACTCTAACCGAAACTCTAATACTAGTGTAACTGCAGGTCGTTGTAATAGTTATTTGATTTATTATTCAACTTGTGTACCATAAAATTTTCAAGAGAAGGTCTTGGTGGATAATCATCTTACGATTAAAATAGTGACGTAGTCAATGAGTGGTTTCGCTTATGTTTGAATTACCACTGTAGGCACAGCCCTGTGACTTTCTATCGGGTTCCTCGAAAACCATCCAGTGAATGGAACATGTAGCAGGATTAAGCCCATTTATTGAGGACATCGCTCTAGGAAAGCTCACACACATCAGTTGTATCAATGAAACACAACTCATGGGGCGGAGATAACCGTGACGTCATTGGATTTAATTGCAAGGCGGAAGTTCTTCACGGATGGATTTTTAATTCAGCAATTTCTCTCTCCTTTCATGGCATTAGAGCAATAGTAATTTTTACTCACGTCAAAGGACTTTTAATAATAAATATTCCATCTTCTTCGTCTTGCATTTCCACACACATACGAGATATATGTAATGAGGTGCTTAAGGTTGCATATCAAATGGTTTGGAAGGCCTCCGGCAAAGGAGTAGTCGGCAAGCAAGGAAGCTGGCTGCAACTGGCTGAAGGACAGATTGAAAATGTCGACTGCTTGAAGAGTAGTTGTGCCAAGGTTGCTTTTCTGCTGTAATAACAGTAATAAAGATGCAAGCCTATGCCACGCGTGCAGCAAATACAAATAGCCTATCTGTAGGGACCTGCGTTTTTTCGCATTTGCGATAAAACCACGTGCTATTAAATATTATACTCCAAAGTGCTCGAAAAGCTGTTTTTATGCTCTATTTAACTGGATTGAGGTGAATTGGTTTCGTTGAAGAACGCGAAGTCAAATGATAACGCGAATTTATTACATTTATCATCTTTATGTGAAAATTGGCGTAAAATGCGACAATTAGTTGTATTTATTTTCATTTTACTACGTTTTTATTGTAAGTTGTAAGACAGTTTTTTTCTTTATTTTACAGATACCTCTCGACTCGCATTGTTCCAAGATGAATATATTATTTATTCTAATCGCGAATTTTTCCCTTAATCCCTTTTAAAAGCGATATCACACAGAAAGTTATAATAACAGCACTGGCATCCATTAAAACAAAAAATCTTGAAAAAATAACGCGAATTCCTTAGAAATAACACCCGAAATCCTTTAAAAAACTCCAAAATTTTCAAAATTACACCTATTTCTATTAAAAAAAGTCAATCGATAAACGCAGGTCTCTACCTATCTACAATGAGAAAATCTTATATCTAACGTCACGATTTATTTATTTTTCTACAATAGGTTTTTCTTAATCTTTTTCTCGTTCATGCTCTCATGAAGGAAACGCGAATTTCCTGAACCCAGTGCCGGTAGCCTACCTCACCGTCCTACTAACATCACTTTTCACCGCACACAACCTTTGTACCGAAATTCAAAATTTTTACTCGCCGTACATTGGATCATTAGTAATAAACTTGCAGAAGGCTTCACCTCCCTTCCAATAGTACTCAAGTAGGCCTACTATGTATGCTGAAGGTAGTTTATTAATGCAGACTTAAAAGAATGATTCTACGTTCGTAGACATAAATTGAATTATTTGTTGAATCGACTGATGTAATTTTGATAATCTTCTTGTCCATCATAATTATCTAGAGCTTTCTTTGGTCATTAGTCCACTGCTCTTTAAAATGACAAAATATTTAATCCAAGAATAATTACAGTTTAAATAATAATAATAATAATAATAATAATAATAAACTCGTAAATGGTTAGCAGTACATATAGCACATTAAGGTCACACTTTTATTTCTTGTGGACAATATAAACAACTCAAACAAAATATCTCAGTTGAAACTGGTTACAGCAGACGGAGAAGTTATGCTCTAAGGTTAAGGTTAATTTGAGTGTCTGAGGTTAGTATTAATATTTTCGTAACAGCATTACATAATTCTAGTTTTTTTTTTACATCTGTCATAATGGTTATTGACTGGTTTATTAATAACTTACAATTCGGCAAGGCAATCCAAACACTGTGGTCAATTAAGAACATTTCCAAATTAAACAGAATACAGACGAGTTCCGCTAATCCGGTCTAGTTGGGACCTGACCCTGTACGAACACCGAAAGTCCGGATTAGATGGGATTTGCCTTAAAATGCACGTTCTGTAAGTAATTCAAGTTCTAGACGGGTAAAAATATAAAAATTGATTTTCTTTATATAAATACTAACTTAAAAGGCCCGGCGTCGCCCGGGTTTTTTATTATGTAATTCGAAATTAACCTATGAAGGACTTTCGATTTTCAAATTCTAGGTCCTTATATACGTATTCAAAATTTGAAATGAAGAAGAACGACTTATCACACTCAAACTGTTCCCTCAGGAAACGCTTGATATAACTTTTTATGGCTCATAGAGATTTAGAATTTTGCATCCCATCGCTTCTACACACCCAGCCTGGTAGGGGTTCAAATAAGAAGAAACAGAACTTCCGTGACATAATATTGTATTGTCTTTGCGGAATATTTTATTTCTCACTGTCATGTTACCATACAACCGTTTCGGGACTGAAATAAAAAAGAAATTCAATATCACTTTCATACTTTCCTTCCCAAAAACCTGGGACATAATGTACTGCGCGCGTAGCACTGAACATGTTCCATCCCATTTTGTCTTCTTTTAGATGCTTAGGGCCTCTGATAAACATCCCTAGGCCTATTTCTCAACTAATACAAAGCCTACAGCTATGAGTGACGTATCAGTGGATAGGATTTGTTACCGACTTCCGATATAACATCCTCACTGGCACACACTTAAGTTGTCCCTGCAATACGACCGCTTATTCTACATCAAAATGTGAAGTGAGAAAATGATATTTTCCATGTCGAGGGTAGAGAAAGTTTTGTGAATGCTTTATTTTCGTGGATTTTATTCTTCAAGAATTATTTTCACAAATGTATTAATTACATCGATAGTATCAGAATTTGTTAAAGCTCAGTATTATAATATAGTTATCAAAGCCCTATGTGAACACCGTAAACAATACTTTCGTTATGTAAACAATTGACAGCAGAACTTTCTAACTGTGCCTCATTTCACATTTCCAACTTTTCCCGGGGATTTTCCAAAAATTTTATTTCATATAAACCCTGTCCTGACAATTACGAACACAACAAAAAAGAAATCAGCCAAATCGGTCGAGCCATTCTCAAGTGATGCGGCAACAACCCTTTTGTAAATTCATTTTTATTAATATAGAAGATAAACAAAATAGGCATTTTAGGCACTAAAATAGTAAAATAGGCTCTAAATGTCCAATAGGCATTTTAGGGCACTGTAAAACTCTATAAATGTAAGTAATTTATCATGAAACGTCCACATATTTAAAAATTTTCATGTTATTTCATAAGGAACAAAATAGGCATTTGCCTTAAAATCCCAGGTCTAGTGATGACAAATGCACGAACATATCGAACACATGCCTCCGTACACAGAGGGCATGCGCAGAGAGCATGAGCCCCTTGACCTCAGTTAACATCCGCCAAGCAACCGCCTCGGAATCACGTGACCCTCCAAGTATTGCCAAGTTTTATAGAGAATAATGTCATGATGATTGTCTAGTAGAGTTCCCATGATAGGGCAGGGCGACAAGCTGGCCTTGTGTGATCCAGAGATGTCCAGCGACTGTTCCACTGGTCACCTCCATGCTGCTAATGATACAAGTACACTCCTTGCCTCTAAAACTCTCACGCAATCTCCCAAGTTACACAAAAAGACCTACACGATTCTTCTCTTTTGCAAGTAAACCTTATATACAATTATACGTACCTAGTGTTCCTTACATCTAATACTGTTCACTGTAAAAGAGAACAATGCCATATTTAATGGACACCCCTAGCAATTACACCTATAACTCCTTTACGCTTAGGTGTAGGCCTATATACCACCCTATCATATCCTGTTTGAATGAAATTATGCAAAGCACGTATAACCCACATACATGAACATTATTACAATGTCTTTTTTAGGAAAATTACAAACCCATCGTACCTATCTATCTTTTCGTGATAGAACTAATACGTTATAACTAGGGATGGGTCCTCGATACTTTCGATACCTCGCTACTCTCGATACTTGCATGGTATCGGCATCGAACGATACTTCAGAAAACTCGCTCGATACTTTTTCGATACTTTTGTAATTCTGCAATTAAGTGAGAATGCTAGTATTTTTTAACAAAAACTTGTAAGTGGACTGTTTAAAAAACTAATTTTAGTTTTAATGTAGAGTTTAAAAATAATTATAGGCTACTGATGATATTAAATTTTGTCTCATTAAATATGTAGACTTAATTAATTTAGTTGGTATTACACAGTTCTCTCAAATTTTAATTTTTAATGTACCTATTTATTGAAACTGGAAATGTTGAAGGTATCGAGTATCGAGGAAAAATCATGTATCGGTATCGAGTATCGAGAAAATCTGGTATCGACCCATACCTAGTTATAACATTACCACTTGCAAAAAATCAGTTGCTTATTTCCACCGAATAACACAGTAATAATAATAACAACAATAATAGAGATTCTTGAGGTATTGCAGTACAAAGCGGAAAGTCGCAGGTTCGATCCCCAACGAGGTAGTTGTTAGTTTTCAATAACGCGTAATCCTTCTAATGTTTCTGAGTGAGGTTTTCGCGGAGTTTCCCCTCACTCTACCAGGTGAATACCAGACGCAGGGCATGCCCCCACGACAACAGACAGTGAAAAGGAATACAATTAAATGAATTAAATTCCAAAGTAAATTCAACAAACAGTTTTCCTGTTTTCTATGATCGAAAGAAGGTGATGCGAAATCGGTTGTTGGGCCGGAGATATAGCCCATTGCTGAGGTAGTCCGGGGTGGAAGGCGGGGCCAACAAGAAAAAAAAATCCTTCTGGTGGCACTATGGTCCTGGGATCGTTTCAGCCTCTAACAGGAATGAGTACCAAAGCAATCCTGCAACCTACTGGAATCCTAAGGGCCTTCACAACCTGTATAGGAATCACTTTAATACCAGTAGTAGGAGAAATAATAATAATAACAATAATAAATTATTCTGCCCATAAAGCAATACAAACAGTGTCAATGAGAATCCATGACATTACAGAGCTACCTTTGAAGATGATGATGATGATGATGATGATGATGATGATGATGATGATGATGATGTGTTGAACAGTCTAGGCCCTAAAGGCTGTGGGAATCCGGTAACTGTACCAGGGGGGTGAGATCCATGGAGGTTTCCACTAGCTTCTGCGAAGGCCTTTCTTTAAAGTTAAAATACTGTACAAAGGTAGATCACGGCCCATCCACGGCTTAGTGGTTAGATTACTGGATCGAATCTAAGTAGATCCATGTGGAATTTCTGGTGGACAAATTGGGGTCTGTACAGATTTCCTGCTAACGTTTCTTCTATCATGTATCCTTCCACCGTTGTTCCATTCACCATAATATGACCACATTGGAATATTGAATAGAATGCCCTCTTTAATATTTAAATACTTTTGTATTAGGTAAAAAGTAAAGTAAAGTGTTCCCTATTGCAGGCCATGGAGGCCCAGAGGGTTCCAGGAGGTTGAGGCTCCCAGATTTTTAGACATCGGCACATAAGGTGGTAAGGTTGTCAGCCTTACGCACCGGCCGCCTTTACCCCCAGGCTTGCTCCTGGTACTCATTTCTGTTAGAGGCTGAGTCGACCCCAGGGCCATAGTGCCACCAGAAGGATTAGGCCAATTGAAAACGACCTCATCGGGGATCGAACCCGCGACCTTCCGGTTTGTAGCGCAGCGCCTCAACCACTACGCTACGGCGTACCCCCCTTTGTATTAGGTAGCAACTTAAAAATTAGTCAAAATTGTCATTAATGAAGCATACAAATGATAAGAAGCTAAACACATAGCTACTGGTTCTATTAGTAGCAAATTGAAGAAGAAAAGTGTATCATACTGCTGTTTTAAAAATCATTTTAAATTATAGTGATATTAAATAACAATAATGCCAATACCTGTAGTTTTTTTTGTGTATGTGAAAATGTATATCTACAAACAAGATGCCCTGATGATGGTTCAATGTAACCGAAAGGCCTAAGCAAAATAGAAGATGACATTAAAGTATTACACAGGTTAATTATTTTATCTTTCGAGATCACCAATACAATACAACATAAATTTTAGCACCTTTTATTTGAATACTTTTGTATAAATTCTATGGGATAAGCTACCATCATGTTAACAAATTAAGATTTTTTTATTCTTGCTTAGTGAACACTGCCTCTTTGAAAGAGAATGTGTACTCCCGCAATGCTTCCGCTTACTCTATTTTGCAATAAGTTATGTGAGTGTTTCACATGAAATTTTTATCTTGGGAGAAACTTGGTTAACAATCGACAGTGTCAGCTAGTTGCCCAGTACCTAAGTTAAAAAGTTAAACTATTTCAAACACAAGTCTACTTCCATCAGGAGCTTATAACTATCCCCGTATAATTTATAAAAAAATAGTCAAATAAAAGGTTTATCTTACTACTTCCAGCTATCGACTGCGTGTTAAAGCAGGAAGGGATTGTATCTGTTGAATTTCAAGCAAGGATTCTTTCATTACATCTTTCCTGGCTCATCAATTATTGCTGCACTGAAATGGACTTCCGTTAAATTGATTAACTGACTGCGCCAAGAAATTATTCGAAATTTATATAATTTCTTAAACATTTCTGTCATTTTACTTTATTTTAATAACATTTTAATATTTTACAAGCTATTATGTGGTCATAGGTACTTTAATTATAACAAAAAAAAAATAATTATTCTTTATCTACATTATTTTAGCGTTTTAGGTTTTTATAGCTTCCCTGGGACTTAATTAATCTTAACTCATTCATTCATCCATCATCCCCAATCCGTTTACCCTACCCATTCACCTATTCTTCTGTCGTTCTATCCATCCATCCTTTAATGACTTAATTAACTCTTTAATGCATCCGTCCGTCCATTAATCCATTCACTAATTCAATATTTCATCTGTTTAACTAATAATTTATCCTCTCTTTTGTACATATTCATCCACTTTTTAAATGTTTAGAAGACGATTATTTTGTCCTTACCTGATCTAGGGGAAGATTGGGGGACCTTGAAAGTATTGTAATAGCGTTTGCTTGGTAAGCGAACGTTTAAGGTATATGGGTAATAGCCAATCAGAGGAGCTGGCACTGTTACACCTGTCAGTATTCTGCAGTTTGAGATGGTACGAGCCATGTCATTGGCTGACGTTTTCCATAACTCCACCTATAGACCTAGCCTATTTTGTATTTAATCTTTGCGAGCATATTAGGTCTAGAAACAAATTTTAATAATAATTCTTATATTGCAACCAAATGGTCATATTAGGATCAATGAAGTGATGGTGGAATGATATATGCCAGGAGAAACAGGAGCCTCCCGAGAAAACCCGCCCGACCCTACTTTGTCTACTACAAATTCCACATGGATTCACAGAAATTTGATCCCAGCGAAGGCGAGCGGTCTAACCACTCAGCGATGGGCCGGCCTAGGGTCAGGTTTTCCACAGTTGAAGTAAGGTAAATCTCACCAATGAGGTATTCTAAAAATCTTAATTGATACGGTCAACATTTCTTCCGTATGTGTCAATAGGTCCATGTGAGGCCCAGTTCTATTTGGCAATTCTTGCTGACCTTGCTGAATTAAAAAAAAAAAAAACAGTAATGAGGTGAGAAATAACAATTTTGCAATGGCAACGAGTGTACAATTTATGTTATCTGAAGAGAAGTCCACCCGAACAAACAGCAAAACCAGAACATCGATAGGTTCTGATGGTGGGTGTGCGACCACATGCTGGCCTTATTGCTGTTGGCAGAGCGCCAGAGTGCGACTGACTGGCGAGTCTCTAATCAAACAAGTGACATATTCCACGCCGTGCTGCTATATAGTTTTCTCGTTTTTAAAAAGACCGGCTCACAATTCAATTCTGCACCGGCCCAAACGATATCCCTATTATGTAACCCACACGGGAGGAGTATTTTCAAGGTCTGTCCCACAGCCGGACGCCAAAACGCTTAGTTCAGCAGGTTTTTGCAAATTTATCCCATTCAATTAACACTTTACCCAGGTGTTGAGGAAACTGTATCAATAAATTTCCAGGGATATTAAATTTATAAAGGGCAAAGATTGCACGATATTAGCGCTTGTAGATGGTGCCAATAAAATAATACGTGTTTTCCATTTCAAACAGTCTTGCAAATGCTGAAGTTGAGTCGGGTTTAGATATTTCTAGCATAGTGTTTTTCGCAGACTGACACTGAATTATACATTCGTTTGGCACAGTTTAAGGGTTCTTTGTGAATTAACTGTGAAGATTTGAAGGTTGCACTCGTCCTATTAAACAAAGAGTAATATAGCCTAAATATGAAAAAAAAAGTGTGCGTGGAAGGCCAAGCGACAGAAGTGAAACTTGTTTTAATTTTATAAATTTTGGATTATTGGATTTTCAATTTTGGATTGTTGCACTTTTTAATATTGTGTTTTTGAACTTTTTAAATTTTGGATTTTTTGGATTTTTTAAATTTTTTATCTTTTATTTTTTTAATTTTGGAATTTTTTATTTTTTAAATTTTGGATCTTTCAATTTTTTATTTTTGGATTTTTTATTTTTTATTTTTATATTTTTTATATTTTGGATTTTTTAATTTTGGATTTTTAGATATTTTAAATTTTGGACTTTGGATTTTTTAATTTTGGATTTTTTAAATTTTGGATAAGCCGAATCATTGAGTTTATTGTTTTCTGTGCAGTCAGTTCCGTCACACCCCACCAATTTCGTGACGATTTTGTTCATAACGCAAGTTTGGGTTAGCTCTCGATTTACTCCTGGCGCGGCTAAAGAAGTTCACTTCAAAATAACTATAAAATTTGATTTGAGCAGACAGGTTTATAATTGGGAATGACTTACACTTTTTCAATGAAGTTGACGCTAATTGTTTAATTTTAATAATCACAAATCTGGTGATAAGGTGAGAACAGTGTTTTTACAGTCACCCTTCATTTATATGAAAACCATAAAATGTAGGCTTCACGCAAAACTGTTAAGTAGCGGGGCTGTGATTTATACGCAAAAGCATATGTTTGGTAGTGTATTTATCATGGGTAATGTAACAAGAGGTTTTGATTTTATTACAAAATCATGAGCATATCATAGGCGTAGCGAGGGGGGGGTTTTGGGGGTTTGAACCCCCCCCATTGATTAAAAAAAGGAAAATTGTATGATTTTTTACAGTCTGCCCATAAATTACTTAATACAAGTATAAAGCGTGGGAAGCTTAAAACTCGTTATTTTGCATCTTAATTTTTAAAATTTTCCGTGGGAGGACCCCCCAGATGCTTAAAACTCGTTATTTTGCGTCTTAATTTTTAAGATTTTCCGGGGGAGACCCCCGGAAGCTTAAAACTCGTTATTTTGCATCTTAACTTTTAAAATTTTCCGGGGGAGGACCCCCGGACCCCCTCTCCCTGAATGTTATAACCCCCCCCTTATGGTCGGCCTGGCTACGCCTATGGAGCATATAACAACTTATAATTCTTTATCTTTCATTTTATAACGTCTTAATACTCTGACGCAGTTTAAACATTGAAGCAATATATATATAATATCAATCCAGCAATCATTGGTGGTTTCCTATGTATGTTAATTTTGTTTTCGATATTTAATTGATCTCTGCTACGAGTGAGATATTTATGATGAAATATTTATGTTCATTAGTAGGCTATTGAAAACTCCCACATATTCCAACAGTTTTAAGATATATTATAACGAATATTTAGTTAAAATTCCATATTTTTTAAACATTACTTACAGGAATCTTAAACATATATTTAATGATTCACTGATTGATTATATAGATATTTGTTTATAGCAATAGCATTTTATAGTGTTCTTAACTATGTAGGCGGATATTTTAATTTAACTTAATCCTGGTATCTTTCTAGAATTCAATCTTCAGTTACCATAATTAGCTTTAGGACTGGTAGATCTATAATTAGAGTTCGGATGTTTATGATATTAAAAAGTCAGAAATATGCTAGACAATATGACCTTCAAAGTACTATAGCTAAATATGACCCAAAAAAGCCAAAAGTATGACCAAACAAACAAATTCGTATTTAATGAATAACAGAAAAGTCTACATTACTTGAATATTATATCATGTTGTTTTAATTTTACAGTAAAGTTTTGTTTTCTCTTGTATTGCATTGCAATATATTTTCAGCTGTATCTTCAAATTCTCAAAGAAGAATTTTCTTCCCCATCAGTCAATACAGTTTTGGACTTCCATTAAACGTCAAAAGCAATTTTGGAGGGGCAGATTAGAACAGAGTCAATTTTCTGGACTCTGATTTTGGGTCGACTTCATTCCAAATATCTTTATCACCGCTAAACTTTCAATGATTTTGGGCATTGCTATAAAATCCCCAATATCGACTCTCTTTCCAAAATATTAACCATTTGACGCTTCTGAGCACTAGGTGTGTCTGCAAATGTAACCGTAATATCGACCTTAGGTCTTGAAAATATGCACAATATCACCGAAACTGTGAAAATGACCTAAATGTGCAAAAATATACCATACATAATATATTCTATAAAAAAATATCGGAATCGTTAAATTGTTTAAATAAAACTGAAATGAAAGTCAGGAAAAAAACATGGCATGTCATAAAAATCAGAATCTATAAATGACATCTATAAGCATAATAATAAAATGAGAAGTGGGCTATATTCAAACCAGACGTTACGTGAACAGGACGTTTGGCAACACTGGTAATATTCTTGTTAGAAGATTTAAAATTCTGCTCAAACAAATGTCGATGAGAAAAAACAGATAATAGCATTTTTCCATATCTCATTTGCGTTTATTTGACTGGTCAAGCTGTTCACCAATGATCGGCCTTGTGCATACGAATCAGGGTGTTCATCACAGCTCTACATGCTGACCGGTCTCTTATACTGTTTCACTTTCAACATTTATTTCTCTTTTATTTTCGTGGGATCTCATTTCGCAAAAATCCAAGACCATTACTATTAGTTATTCACTGAAATATGGCGCTACATTAATCTAGAACTGTAAACTTCATATATGCTTCTTGTAGACTACTAAACTGGAAGTTTATTTTTTCATACGTAAACCCACGAGACTTTACGAGTTTATCGATATATTCGCGATTGCGCAACAACACCACAAGCTAATGAAAAGTTCACTGAAAAGATCTTAGATATTGGAATGAAACCAAGCTAATTATGAAATAAAAAAAACCAATTGAACTCAAAAGTCATAGGCTATAAATGATGAAATGCAGTTTAGAAGATTATTAACTTAACTTAACTTAACTCCGTGGCGCTAACATCCCTTGAAGGGACAAGACCTACCACCCGACCGCTGCGTCATCTTCCATAGGCAGATGGCAGGATTGGGGGACATGTGGTCAGTATGCCGACACCCAAGGCCATTAATGGTGGTTTTCCATGACCGGAGAAGATTATTAAAAACTGCAATAAAACAACAAAAAAAGGAGGAAAGAAGGAAAAGGGGAAAGGGGGAGAAGGGGAAAGCGAGATTACGGGTATGGTGGAGAAATGGGGGTAAAGGCCCTGAAAGGGGGAAAAAGGCGCTAGGAAATTGCCTCTATTCTCGTGTACAGACAAGGTTTCGTGCTGTGGAGTTCTAATTTGCCCTACGAAAGAAAGTACGCACCTAAAAATCTTAATCCTGCTCATTATCTATCTATCTACTCTTATAGAATTCAACGGCCCTAAATAGCGTGCTTGCTCGCTCGCCCGCTTCGTGAGACATCGTTTATACTCGGCGATGTTCGTCTCTCGCAGTGTAAACTTTCATGACGACTACAAAATTAGGAAAACCGTTTCTTTATTATATAAGGCCTAAGTGAAATGAACACAATGAACAAATATTCTAATTTTATTTTTACTTACAATTTTCATAGCTCTGAACCACAAACATTTTTAATAATCTACCAGTGTAAATTTCTTTAAAATCCTGGAGTCAATGAATAATGGCGGGCGAAGCCGGGGGCAACAGCTGTAAAATATTGATGGTTTTATCTCTTGAAATATCGCTGATAATAATAATCCAAACAAACCATTCCTTCCCTTGAAACATTATATAATTTCTGAAAATTACACTGAATTGATAAAATAAAATTCACATCATATTCATGTCAATAAACAGTTGAGAAACAATACGTATTATGTGTTCATAGGTTCCTTTGGAACTGCATAATCGATTCTGATATAGTTTTCCCAGGGGTCGCTTTCTGATCGTAGAATGTACTCTGAAGCCGGAATTTTAGCTGTTTCATTAATATTATTAATGGCTTAGTTTATGAATGATTCGCGTGCAAGTGTTAATAAATATAATGCTTTAATAATTATTATACTCTTAATTTTTAATTTTTAAATTAATTATCGTGGGCGAAGCCACGGGCACCTGCTAGTAAGTTACAATACGAACATTAAGCTCGGGTTGATACTACGAAATGAGTCACAGGTGTGTTACAGCCATAGCCTACTCAAATCCGAAGTTTTTGCCAAGGATATGCATACGAACTCAATTGAACGTGAATTAAGAAAACAAGAGTTCTTATCCTTGATCTTGACATCCTTAAGCCGGTCCTTTCCGCCTGTCTAGACTCTCGCACAATTCTTGAGGGAGGAGCTGCGTTTCCTATAGCACTTTATAGTCCTGTACAACATCGCTGATACTGTCACAGTCTTTATTGACAAGTTCATAACTACCCACTCAAAACTAGAGCACGGAATACTCTACGTGACTGCAGACAAATCGGTATGTAATTACAATGAATTGGCTCAACCAGTGAAAATGATTTATCGTAACTTAATAACATTAATTCGTAGAGAACAGATAAACACATTTCAGGATACACGTAGGTCCTTGTGTGAAGTTCATTATGTTTCCCGGATATTAAGTTATTAAAGGGGCGTATTGAGCACGAATTTAATAGACCGTGGTTTAAAAAACACGAAATCTGTGGTTTTAGATTATGAATACTACGGAGAACAGTTTTAATGGGAAGGGATATTTTTTACAGAGATAGAAATGCAAATGGCGAGTTGCAATGAAAATACTTTATTAGGACCCAAAAAGTTCTTTAGTAAAAAATGTTCATATTTTGTCTATGTTAAGGGGTGATGGGTAAAATAATTAATTTTTACCATTTTTACCTAGGATATTCATTCTGCACTTAGATGGTTAATTTCTGCCTAGATTATTTAAACATGCTGCCAATTTTCACTCATTTCATTTTTATTAATTTTTGATTATACAATTGTGTTTTTGAATATTTGGATATTCTTTTGAAACATGAATCACAGAAAAGTCTACATTATTTGAATATTATATCATGTTAATTTAATTTTACAATAAAGTTTTGTTTTCTCTTGTAATTCTTCAGCATTGCGATAGATTTCCAGCTGCATCTTCAAATTCTCAAAGAAGAATTGTCTTCCCCATCAGTGAAAAGAGTTTTGGACTTCCTTTCAACGTCAAAAGCCGTCATGGGGGCACATTAGAACAGAGTCAATTCACTGGACTATGATTTGTAAGTTATAGGCTATAGATTTTAACGTAACAGTATACATTAAAAATCACTGAATAGTTTATAATTTTAAACTATGCTTTGAAAATAAAGAAAATATTATTTTATTGGAACGAATAACCGTATTTTCAGGTACGTATTGTTTACTTAACAATTTATAAAATACCAGTAGGTGGAACATAAGCCTATTTAATCCTGAAACTCTACTTTTTAACCATAGACCTACTTAGAACATACCGAGAAAATTCATATCAACTGTATGAAAATTGTAGAAAACATTAAATTTTGAATATGTAGAAATACAGGTATGCTAAGAAGAAAGTTAAAAAAATATTAGTTTTCGAGCTATGCCGTTCACTCGTAGACACACATAAACGCGCGCGCGCGCAAAGAAAGCAGTAATCCTTAAGAAAATAGAGTCTTTGATACCAAGTGATCTCACAAAACTTGTATTTATGCCCAACACTGACACAGAACCTACCGGTACTGTAAAATATTATAATAATATTCCCTCTACTTACCGTATATTAGGAATATAAAGTAGGAATAAAAACAGACTTAAAATAAATAGTATGCTGCTATGAAACGTGTCATTTTTAAGATTTTCTTGAGAGAGTGAGAGAGAGAGAGAGAGAGAGAGAGAGAGAGTGAGCGTGAGAGAGAGTGAGAGAGAGTGAGAGTGAGAAAGAGATAGTACTTTTCCCCTGCAATCATAATATAGGATAAAATATTGACTTTCATGGACTTCTGAAGCCTATAGATGATAGGCCAACTACAGTAGACTGAAAACAAAGTATTTGGAAATTATTTTCTTTAACCTAGGCTTTGAAATGTTTGAATTTAAAGTAAATTCAATTTAGAATAATAAGGCAAGAAGAGTATATTAAGTTAATTAAAGAATATATACAGTACAGGCCTATACTGTATAAACCTGATAGGATTAAATAAAATTTTCATAAGGAGAAATAGATATTTAAAAGTACAGGCGTTTCTTCATCTCCCTTCATTATGAAGATACTTAAATGTCAACTAATTGACAAAGCAAAAGGTCAACTGGTTCAGGTCTCATAAGGTCGCTACTTATACCAGGTTATTATTAATAAAACACACCGATTTACATTTAAATATTAAAAATTCTTCAATAATTCTCTTGTACTTACGATGAAGTTACTTGACGATCCGGCGTAAATCATTGCTCAAAGGTCACAGTGTATAAAATTCGTTAGCGTCGTCCATAGACTGTAACCTTAACATAGTCCTAGCGACAAAGGTCTGTTTCACGTACACGAGAATGCATGAAGGGAGTTGCGACCGTGTGATTTTTCATATTATCTTTTTTATTATTATTATTATTATTATTATTATTACTGCGAAAACGCTGAATAAGTGTGTTATAAAAAATCATCAGATTTTTACGTCAGACTCCTGATGGCAAACCACCTATTTTGAGCTATTAGATATCAATTGAGGTTGAGTTAATGAATATTAAAATATATAGGAAGTTACAAGACCCACTAAGCTTCCGGTTGTGTACTTCCTTGTAGCCAATAAGAGAATTTGCTCATAGCTCTTTGTACGCGGAACTTACTAGGAAGTGTTGAAACTTTCTAACAGAATACGAGGAATTCCTCTAAGGGTACCAGAAAAGACAACGCTAAATCTTATAGGAATATCCAATGTTCATATCTTATATAACTCCAGTGTAAGTTCCTGCATTGCTGATTATTAAAAAAAAAAACGTGGAACGATAGCATGAATTTCATTTCCTGACATTGCTCACTAAAAAACAGACTTTTCCACAATATAGATTTAATTAAAAAAAAATATTATAGTGAAGTAATGTTCCTCTCTAGAAGCAAAGTGTTAATGCCCCATGACTGTTTCGTTCAATAATATAAATTAATTACTGTTTGCATGTTAATACTAACCCCAATTAAACCAGCCACACATTTACATGTTTAAATTTTTCACTGCTATTAAACGTATAAATTCGTCACCTTAAAAATCGTATGAAAGCAAAGATAATAAAATCTATAGAGTAGTGTTTTATACAAATTTTGAGGATTTTTTATCCTTAGGTTAAAATTGTGATCTAGGCCTATGGAAACCAGATATTGCACTAAAATTTTCCTCTTGATTTAAAACTTAGAGGCAACTGATGATTTCACTCGACGATTACTAATATTCACAATATACACAAATTCATGATCATTAATTTTATTACTAAAGAAGTAAGTAAATTTCTACTACTTGGACACCCTTAGCCAAAAATAAATAATTTCTGAACTGTCATGCACATCAAAATGCCCCTTAGTAAATATGTGCCACTTAAAAAGAAAGAAAAAAATTCTTTATTCCTACAAGACAAACTGCTATGGTGTTTACAATAAACCTAAATTAAAATTAACTATGAACACCTGGCAGAGATTCCCAAATAAAAAAAGATTGTTTGTTGTCTGAAAGTAACGATTTGTACATGCAAAAGCTCCTGTCTACCTCCACTGAAACATGACCTAAAAATGCCGAAAATGACCTAAAAATTACCAAAAAAATTACCCATCTCTTGAAAATGACGAAAAATGCAACATAAAGGAAAAATGCAAAAACAAATCAATTATTTCATGATACACATTTATATATATATTCGAGTTATCTTTTAACCTTCACATAAAAAGATGCAAAATCGTCAAATGTTTTGCCCTAGTTATTAGTTACTCCATAGAAAAGAAATTGTTTATTCAATACTAAAATATCAATTATTAACCCAGGTTAACAAAACGCATTTCTGCACGGATTTAATAGCATGTAATAAATGAAGGAATTACTTTATCTAATGAACTAATAACAGAAGAATGCTTTAAAGGTCAACTGTCTGCTTTGTAAACTTCGTAGTTATTCCATTATGTATTCACTTGTTTTTTCTTATCGACATATATCGATTTTCAAAGTCAGCTAATTATGCCGTCACACCCAGAGCAGATAAATAATATTTTCCTTCAATGAAAAGAAGAAAAAGAAGTATAACTGGATATCTTTATCCCATGCCAAGTAAGTAAGTAACTCATATTAAATTCCGCTTTACGTAACGGGCTAGCTGCATAACCGTTGATTATAAACAATGTTTATATAAAGAGATGTCCGTTAGGTAGTGAAATCCAGTTGATGATGTCAGAATATGATCACGGTATTCCATGTAAACCGAGTCAAGTGATGCAACACAGCATCTTTTATTGCACTCTGCCAGACTAGACCAAACGCTGCCACAGTTCCCCCAGTCCAAGAAAAAAATTTCCCTCTCTAGTCGCTCCAGTTTTCGTTTCTATTATGCATCATAATGGCACTAACACGTCGTTTTGTATGGTGATTAGTTCATTCTGAAGAGTGAAAATAGTAATAATTTTTTTTACTAATATAGACTTCAGATGACGTAACAGATACATTAAAATGCAATCAGCGATAGCTATGGAAATATTATAGGCCACAGAAATTTGTATTATGAAAGGTAGGAAATCCCCTAAGATAATACGAAAATGTATTGCTATGCAATAGCCGATAACTCTCAGGTCAAACAACACAACACCTACATCAGTTAGTGGTCACTTTTCACTTCTTTGCATGACGCCATACATGTTTTCCGATGATAGCATACGTAAAGAAATGCTACAGTTACCTTTTTAGGAATATCACAGTTGAATGTGATGGCATTGTGCTGTTTCAGTTCATAAGTAAATGGAATGCAAAAAAAGAAGTGATTTGATGAATTTATCAAAACCTTGAGGACATGACTCACGGACTGCTGGAGTGGAACTCTCAATCACATTCGAGGCCACGGGCATTCCAGAGAGTGGCCCAGTGAAGAAGTAACAAAAGATTAAACTAATTTAAGACAATAATAAAATTACAGTATGTTAATGTAAAAAAAGGGGTACGTCGAAGCGTAGTGGCTGAGGTGCTACGCTACAAAACGGAAGGCCGCGGGTTCGATCCCCAATGAGGTCGTTGGAGTTTTTCAATTGGCCTAATCCTTCTGGTGGGGTCGACTCAGCCTCTAACAGATATGAGTACCAGGAGCAATCCTGGGGATAAAGGCGGCTGGTGCGTAAGGTTGAGAACCTTACCGCCTTCACGTTCCGAATGTAACATCTGGGAGCCTCAACCTCCTGGAACCCTTTGGGCCTCCATGGCCTGTATAGGGAACGCTTTACTTTATATATTGTAAGAAGGAGCAAAAATATTATAATATTGTAGAATTAATTAGGAGAAAATTATCTCCAAGCATCCGCCCCGACAGAAGCTTAAATGGAAGCAGAACGAAGTCTATGTAAGACTCAAGTTAATGTAAAGTCTATGTATTTAAGTGGTATAATTAGGTTATGATTTTATCATTCAAACTCCAATACATAGATTTCCCTATTTTACCTTCAATGGTATGTTACCTATTTACTTACTCAATGGCAATAGACAATTCCTAAGTAAGCTAAAGGAATATTATCTATTTTATGGAACCCGAAGGTTCATTGCCGCGCGTACCTGATCCCGCCATTCAACCCTATTCTGGGCTAACTCCATCCAACCATCCCTCGCAAATCCGACTTCCCTTAAATATATCCTAATATTGTCCTCCAAACTGCGTCTAGGTCTTCCAAGTGATCTTTTCCCTCCGGGTCTCCCCGTCAATATTTTTTAGATAATTCTTTCCTCCCCCAAGCGCGCAACATGTCCAAGCCCATTTTATTATCCGTGATTTAATTACCCTTACTATATCTGGTAATGATGGTATGTTAGGTCTTTAAATTCTAGAAATGAGCACTATTAACATAAGAAGCAACGTTATCATACTATCTTATAAATAATATTTACATTGAACATAATTTATAAAACGTGGAAAATCTGCTTTACAACATTTTCATGAAAATACAGTTAGTGATGCTGAAAGTGTAGTTTTGCAGTAATTATGCACTTGAGTTGAAGCCGTCTGAGACATTCAAATAACAAATTTTTCACAGTTTGTTCAAATCTTAAATATTTGCTTATAGGTCCCGAATTTGCCATATCTTGATACAAACTCAGTTAGCATAACATATGGTACAAACAATTTGGACTGGAGTCTATTTTATATTGTCGGAAAATAAAGCTCTCTTGTGACAGCTTCTTTAGCGAAACGTTCCCAGTCACTATTCCAGCGACACCCAATAATAATTAATGTATTTTTTAAAGAAATGATACAGGACACTTGGAGTAAACGTAGACTGAATCCAATGAGCTGCCAATTTTGCCAATTTTACCAACTTTGTTGATTTGTCAGCATGCTCATTTCCTCTTGTACCATTATGCCCGCGTGAACACTTATGCCTTCCTCATAATTGTGCATATTGCTACAGATAGTGGGGTCAAGTATGTATTTATTATTATTTATGGAATGAACTCCTGTCCGTGGTTTTGTGAACTGTTATAAAAATACACTCAAACATCTCATTCGGATGTTGAAACAAGTGAAAATATGCCTACAATATAAATTTCACAATGTCAAATTATTTTAATTCATGTGATTTACAAAGTGTTACGTTGATCCCTGAATCCAGTTTTTTTAGGATTCCGGTCTATTCTACTGTATCAGAGATTTGGTTCCTCTTTTCTTTTGTGGTCATCCAAACCAACAATATATCATTTTTCCTCTTAACGGTCCAATCCGTAACATTGTTCCTGAAGGTCCGAATTCCAAACATTGTCATACCAAGAGGATAAAATAAAAAAAAATTAAAAATGTTTGTGAAGCACAATTCTTTCAAGAGTTTCACCATAATTTTGTTAATGTTTTTGTACTGTGGAATCCTAAGAAGAATATTGTGGACTTTCATATTTCTAAATAAATAACAAATTTACTTAATAATGGAAAAAGTCTAACCGTATTCCAAGGACCTTAGCCATAAATAATTCTTACAGACCTGACTTTTGTAGAAGTAAGTATCTTCTGGGAACTGTTTGTATGAAATAAACGCACTACTTTGCACATTTGATGGATGTAGTAGAGTGGCGAAGGCAGCTCGCATTTCCGTCACGTAATTAAACGTTAATCCAATAAATAGCTTCCACTTCAACGGACTGTTAATTACTACAATCCATTCCCATTCTGGGAACGTGTGTATACCTTCATTTATTTGCTCTAGTTTTGAAACGAAAGTAGGTTAGACAAGGGCTATTTTTAAAGAACTAATTAGAAATAAAATATTATTTGAAACACTTAACTTCTCTTCCCAAATAAAAGTTTTGCTTCTTAGTATAATATATTATGTCTGACTTTTCTTCATATAAATTGGTTGAAAAATGAAGAGAATGTTACCACGTTTTGAGTCGCATCCCCGAAGGATCCATAATCCAAATAAAATACAGTATGATTAATGCACTCACGTAACTTTCCTTACTCTAAGCATGGCCAACAATACATCTTTTTCACTTCACATTCTGATACAGAATAAGATGCCATGTTGGAAAGAGCGCATATTCAGACGTTTCAACCCGATGCAAAGCTTTGTTGCCCCCCAGGCAAGACTGAGTTTCTACAAACACTTCAGATATTTTTTGTTGTCACGAAAAATGTTTCTTTATGAAAGTTTAAATTTTACTATCAGCACCTCATGCTTAGAATCAATTATGACTACATTAAGTCTTCAAACTGCAGAAATAAATCGTTCCCAGGGGTAGTAACTGAATATATCCTGAGACTGACATGAAAAATGTAATGAATCAAAACACAAAGTTATTCGCAATAAATAAAACTAAATTCCTAACAAAAGCAGTTAAGTACTAAGAGACTCTACATCACATCATAGATGACTGTGTTCAATATCTTACGAGTTCCAGATTAACATTTCGAAATGTATGAATATTTCCAGGAATAATCATAGGATTTCTGTGTACCAAGCAGAAGTTCAGGCTTTACTCCCAGCTCCAGGATATTACTTTAATGCTTTTGTATAATTTAATAAAATTGCATTTCGACATAATGACCTATTGCTTATTCCCACGGGGTACGCCATACTGTAGTTGGTTGAGGGACTGCACTTTAAAAAGGACTAAATTCTGAATGAGCACAATGGGATTATTAAAATTGCCTAACAGCACAATGATTCTGGAGTCGACTCATCTTCTAACAAAAATTTGTATCAAGAGATCGTTGAGTTTGAAAGCTGGTTTGTACTATTTGTATGAGCCGATTGTCTGAATATCTAAGAAATCTAACATTTAAGAACATTAAATATCTGAATGACCTGCGAAGAGGAAGTGCTTTAGTTTGTAGAACTTTAAAAAGTATTTTTTGTTGACTTGGCAGGACACATTAACGATTTAAATAAAAGGTATTTTGAGTACATCGCCTGTGTTCAAAGGAACAGAACATTTTCCGTCTTCAAATCAACAGACTGAAGATGGCATTTTAAATGCCGAAATGCATTTCAAGAACTGTATAAGAAGGACCTAACCAACCTCAACAAGATTTTATTATTTTATCCACTGTTTCTTATTGCCACAATCACTATGTGAATGTTAGATCTGTATGGGTTATGATATATTTAGGGCTTTCAATAGCTTGTAACTGCATTATTATATAAGTTATCGTATTATATTGTTTTGTATTATTAGTGTTACATTTCTCTTTCTTTGTCTTGTGCATAGTAAAAGCACGAACGGCCGTCTAGGCCCGTGCGTTGGATTTATTCTATGGATAATGTATTTAAGATGTATATTAAGAATAAAGATGCACCTGACCATACCATACCATACCATACCAACTATTTAAAATATTTACATAATCTGATTTACATATTGACATATAAGTTTATATACATAGGTAGAATTTATTGAAAATTTGAAAATATAAGTTTATATACAGAGTAGAATTTATTGAAAATTTGAAAACTTTTTAATATACATACAGTACTACACTGGTTTAACTTTTGACGGTATTATTTTGAAGAAGGATCCTTATTTCTGTACAGATAAATTTAAATGTAGGTTAGACTTATTTTAATATATGGTTGTAGGAATTAGATTTTCCTGTATATTATATATTATTTGTATATTTTGAGTAGTTATTAGCTTCTTATAGGAATCGAGGTGTAAGGCGATTTTAAGTAGAAAAAATAGTTTTCACCCCCACTTTATTATTATTAATATGGGTTAGAAATAATTTTATTTGCCTGGTATAGAAATTCTGGTAGTGTATTCCGTTCTTAACCCAAAACTCCAAAACTCTTTCTTCACATTTCAGAAGATGATGCGATATCTATGAAAAAAAAGTGTATATCGAAACTGCTTTAAAATGGAAATAAAATCATCTTCTTGAAGTATCGGCGCAGCTTTCAACGAATGTATAATGGAGAAAGATGAATTATACGCTTCTATTTTTCCGAATTTGCTGCAATTTTATAACTTTTTGGAAGAGAAACAATCCCAGTCTTCTGCACATTCCGTTTCTAATGATCCAAACACCTGCTCATTAATCAATTGCAATTAACTACGGAGGTTTCATCAACTGTTTTATAAGAAACTAATGATTGATTTATTTGTATTTAAAAGCAGCAATGAATAAAAACGTGCAGAACATTCCAACATAGACTCACGTATAGTTATAAAACAACCTCGATTCAATTCAAAGGTACTCCGACAGGGTATTAATTAATTTATTGATGCCTTTAATTCTCATGGCCACTTCTCAGAGCGTAGATTTTATATTCATAAGAAAACTGCGAGCATAGAATTGACGAGAAGTTACGTATATTTTATCCATTATTTTATTTAAATAAATATTATTTAAATAAATATTATTTTGGGTAGTATTTATTGAAATAAATAAAATTCATTATTAATGTTGGCCATTGCACTTTAAAAAATTAAGCCTACACTAAATTAAATTATTTTTAGAAACATCGTCAGTTTTAGAGGAGGTTTATTTATTTATCTATTTTATGCCAAACACTATTACAATGTTCACGTACATAATTTAATATTAGACACAACAATTTTTTTAAATTTCAGCTGCGTTTATGCATCTTTTAGCAACGAGGCCATATCAGGAGTTCGGGATCTGTGTCTATACAGTAGTGTAGGTCATGGAACTATTGATTGTCAATTGTTTCTATTATTAGTGTACTTTTATGGAGTAAATTTCAACTGATATTAAGTTAAATGGATGTGATACAGGATGAAATGTGAGGATGATTAAATATCCATGATTAAATATGACAAGTAAATATCCAATTCGGCATTTGCCTTTACGATTAGGGAAACCATGGAAAAAACCCATGTCAAATTGAATGGCCACGGGATTTGAACCTGGAACCTCCCAAATGCGATACAACAATTTATTAGAGCCTGCTATTTAACCCACATATAAATAAACAACAGGTGGAAAATGTTGTATTTCAAAATAAATTTATCCAAAGTTATTGAAATTTGAATCTTTTTAAAATTTTATAACATGAGATTTTGAAATGGGAATACTCTTATGTATACTCATGTTGATAAGGGACAAGGGACATCAGCGCAGCCCGAAGGCAGCAGATATGTTCAAGTGATATAGAAGAAAGATCAAAAAAAATTTATTTGTGATATAAGATCATTTTAAGTGTTAGTAGTTTTAATTAAAAATTATGTCAATGGTGAATTAGTTTTATTCATATTTAATGTAACTCTACAAGTAAGATTCCCTGAAGATGGTTGAATGTAACCGAAAGACCTAGGGGAAAATTGAAAGAAATCGAGAAGAAAGGGATTGGGTAGTACTATTATAGGCTACTGCTTTTCTATGTTGATAATATACTTATTTTATGGAAAATGATTTTCGCCTTAAACTAGGCAATGATACCATGACATTGCAAATACATACACAAGTTTAAGGTCTTCGAGAACATTTGAAAGCGTTACGAATGTTCTCCTTTGGTCCTGACCTTGCTCATTTGAAATTCCACTTCGGCAAGCAAGCATAGCATAAAACTGCAAAGAGCAAGGCCGTCTGTTACACATATTCCAAAAAATCAATTAAACGTAATGTGATTAGATTGTAAGTGGAGTCATAAGCATTTAGATTCTTTGTTGTTTCATGGACTACAGATTTCTAGTTAATAAACTTCACGAGCCAAGTAGGGAAGGCTAATGAGAAAATATTATGTTATTTTCCGCATTTCATATGGAATTATGCATTTACATTGATTATATTGATGTAGTTAAATTTGTCCTCAGACGACATCCTACGCAATACCAATCTCTTGCTACTGTTACTGAAGGAATCAGAGTATCTTAATCATGTCCTCCGGCGAACCGGTGACAAGGTCTCTCCAGTCTGCAGAAAAGTAGTGCGGAACGATTCCAAATATGTGAAACCGCGCCTGTCCTACATAATGTAGAGTCATCCATTCATGGGGCCGCTTTTCTCAAACTATACCTTCATCCCATAATGGGAGTTTCTATCCATGTGTAAAACGAAGAAAGAAAATACAATGGTCGTAACTACAATATAAATACAATTGTCGTAAATACAAGATTGGTGGTCAAATTGAACAATTACTGTTCTTGAATCCAACGAAAAAGAATTGTTAGACAAGAAACACCCAATTTCAGTGCGGTACGATCTAAAGAAGTTACCTGCACTTTGAAATAAATTGTTTGATATTAAAATTGGAAGGGTGGTTATTGAAAGAGTTCTATGTTCTTGCCTGAAGTAAAGAACTTCTGGTGAAAGAAAGCGATAGGTGCCAAGTTGAGGGAGCAAGGTACTTTCCACCCCAACATATCACTTTAATCATATCTAAGACCTATGTACAACTACTAACAATCAAATGTTTGCCCTTCTTCAAGTCTGAAGCAGCAAGCCCCCAATCATCGAAAAACACCCCCCTTCAAACTCTGCTGGGTAGCTTTGTTTGAGCCTTGGATAATTGAGTGAGTGTTCCTCACAAATTTATGATTTACTCAGACAGAATGTTCTTTATTTTTCGTTGCAAGAGTAAACACAATTATTTTTACAGCGTCCAGTATCATATTATGTTAAAAGCCAGATCAGGAATCTCATCATCAGTCTCTGAAATGACGAATGGGTCCAAAGTACTAATGGTGCATTAACTAAGGAACTGGTTTTCCCCACTGTGTACGAAAGGTTACAGGTTAAAGATTTCTCACCAAATTTTATTTTAACGCAATTTCTAACAGGCCATGGAGAGTTTGGTAGTTATTTTACGAGATTCAACGTTATAACAGATAGAAACCACGTCTGCAGATGTCAGTTGTCACCTGAAACTGTGAAACACGTCTTGTTTGACCGTCCATTATTCGAAAGAAGAAGGTTTAATCTTAAATTGCATGCTTCTCAGTGTGAGAAAACATTTTCTAACGCATGTCTCCATTTATTTTTAAAAGTCTGCTGTTTTAGAGAATTTATCAGTTTTATAACGTACATTCACGACCAACAATAATTAATTAATTATTTAATGTTTGAATTTATGTAATTATTAAGATTAGTTTGTAAACTACAAACCTAACATGCCTCTGTGGAGAAATAGGGTTTCCATCGCTGGAGATTAAATAATAATAATAATAATAATAATAATAATAATAATAATAATAATAATAACATATACAGCGATTTAGAAGCAGTCATCATTAAAATTATTCGATCAATAAGTGTATAAGACCTACCTCATCATTATTGCTGCTCAGTCTTGCACATGGACCTAAGCAGTCCCACAAAATACGCACTGGAGGCCATTTGGAATTAACTAGCCGATTTACTAGCTACGAAAGTTCCAATGCTTACCTGTAATCCAAAAACAATTTCATGACAGACAATTATTTTATTACAGACCTTGAGAGTAGCAGCTGAAATCTGTTTAATAAATATCCTATATTTAAAATAAAAAAAATTCTGTTCGTATTAATTTTATTATCATACAAAAAGGAACTCATATCGTGCTGTAAAAATCCATTTGTTTGAAGAAAATAGCAAAAAAGAACTTTCGATTTGATTGACGCCATAGCACCATCTTTCGTAGAAGACATGAACTACACCAACCAGACGGCGCTATAGTCATCGCGCTGAAGCGTAGCCGGTTCATTTGCGTGAATCTAAAATCTCAAAATTTAAACATTTAGACTAATTAATTATGTAAGATTAGCCTTTCTTTTCCTTTTTTAAATTGCAGTTGTAGTTAATTTTGAAATTTGTATTTGTTTTGATTTACTTTACTCGTATAAATATGTATTTCTATTTGTATAAATAAATAAATACATAAATAATATTTAAAAACAGTCGTATGCAACTTGTCTATAATGGTAATTAAGATACTCTTATGTTTCATAATCATGCTAGTATCTTAATAAATGTCATTACAGGTTACTTTCATATAGTACTATTTAATTAGTATATTTACCTAAGATATATATTTCTTCTCTCTAGGCCACAGAATATATATTGTAAATTACCTACATTGGTCCCAGAAAGTAAATAACGATACAAATCCACCTCATTTGAAAATCCATAAAGCGTTCCAACTCATTTATAATAAACAATTTTAGACAAATTTTACAACCATGTATCCTTGAACATTCTATTCCACTGCCAATTTTTTTAGTGTGCTAAAAATAATTAGAGATTATTGATTTTGATTCCTTTCTTTTCTTTGATCCTTTACTTGACAGGTTATGTTATACTTAAAAAATAGGGCTGTCCTAATAAATAGTTATTTGTCTTTTATTATTAATTTTTACAAGCGACCCTTTAAACTAGCCCTCTTGTGACCAGGCCTTAATAGGAGATATTAAAACTATTGACCATTACAGATTACAATTTTAAAACCAGTCGCAAATGATACTGGTATGATATAAAACACAAAACACAATGTCGATCTAAGGGTGATCCGACCTCAAAAAGTTTTCTTGCCCAGTCCAACAATCCCGAATGCGGTTCAAAAGACTTTCTGCCATATTTTCTTTTTAATAACCACTGACAGTGGTTTCAGTACAATACATGTTTTAAGTGAATACAAAAGAACTGGTGACCTTCCTATTGCATTAAATCCTATTCTGATATCCAGAAATTCTGATTTGATTAAATGATAAAGCTGATTTATGTAGTAATTACTTTTATTATTATTATGGTATTATTATAGTACCGTCATAATTATATTATGATACGATGCATTTTACTGCCATAGTCATGATCAATGAAAATATTATCTCTGAGCGTTGTATAAAGGAAATTTAATTAAGTTCTGTTGGTATTTGACGTTTGCTCGTTCATTACGCCTTTGTCTACGTAGAGTATTACACGTATAAAGCGTATGGCTTCCTGTAACTAACAACTGTATTATTGGATTTATGTAATAAATTGATTCATTAATATATAAATTTCTACTCTGGCTGCATAATCGCTAACCATATAGCTGTCAGTCTTGCCACATACTTCAGAAGACTCAGTAAATCACAGCATTAGCATTCTTGTGAAATAATCAATAAATATCGCTAGGTATATGCCATTAAAATACCAAGCATATCTCACGTAGTAATATACAACCAATAGCTAGAGACACAGAAGCATGTATTATTATGTTATGAAATTCAGATCTCAGTCGTAAGTACAGGTATAATCCAAGAAACTACAATCTGTGATGTATTTACTTTAAGCATCATTTGTCATTGGTATGTTCAAATGTATGTATGTGTGTGTGAACATGCCCCGCATAAGAGGAAGGAATTACCACAAAATTACATAATATTCTTAAACATTTAGTTTATGAAGTAGGCCCATATTCGCACTAATAATTCTGTTGCAACTTCTCCCTTGTCGCTTCTCATTGGTCGTAAAGTGTATCTTTTATAGATGTTTCACTCAACACAATGATTGCCTTCTTGGAATAATTTACCGAAGTTATGGCATTAACCTTTGCAATAGTTCAATACAGTGGAACAGCAGCATATGGGTTTGAATTTCCATAAGATTTTGATATTTTGGTGAGGTATTTTACCGAGTCTTCATAATTATTGTTTTACACAGGTGATTTATGGAAAGACCGCCTACAATGAGTCGTTTAATCGCTGTAGGCTATAACTTCCATTTACTTGGTTTCAGTGAAAAATTTTCAGATAAAAGAATTGGATATTGGATAATAAAAGATAAAGGAATTGGATATTTGTGTTACAGTAAATATTTAAAGAATCAACAATATCGTTTGAACCATTTAATGTCGAAAAAAAAAGAAAATTGTATTTCAAATGAAATAATAGTAGTTAGGGTCAGAGAAATGGATTGAAACGTTGTGTCACATCTGTAGGGATGATGAGAATAATAATAATAATAATAATATTTTTTTTGTTAGGCACAGTGGCGTTAACAGTGACATAATAAATCTGCAGAAACTAGATTGTCTTAAACACATTAAAACATAAAACTAAGTTAAAATACAATCTCCTTTTAACTAATCTTTAGAAACTCCTCAATACAATAACAGGAATATTTTATCAGCCAGTTGTACACTTCCTTTGAAAATTTCAAATTTCTTTTTTTGTGTAATTTCTAACTTCAGCGGGCAACTTGTGGTAGCATTTAGGTCCTAAATGTAAATGAGAATTCATTGTTTTACGTAACCTAAATTTAGGTAGGTTCAATTCATTGATGCACCGTTTTTGATGCACAAGTACATCCTTTCTAAAATTATAGTTATCTATAATATTATATCCATGAACTAAGAGGTCTAACAAACACAGATTTACAATAGTGAATATTTCGAATTCAACAAATAATGGTTTGCAATGTTCCCGAATATCACACTTCTTGATTATCCTCAATATCCTCTTTTGCAACAGCAAGATGTTATCAATTTTGTTTAATGCTTAATGTTTAATGTTCGGCTTTAATATGAAAGTTCACTGTTATTTAATTGTCTATTTTTTTAACCGTATTCACTGTCACATACAGGATAACTCTCAAATTCACAATTCAAATGCTGGAAATGACTCTGAAAGAAAAATTTAAGTTGATGTAACATTACACAATGTGGTACAAGAAATAAACTATGAACCTAATCATTGTGTAAACTGTTTTTTATGCAGTCCGGCATGGACTTATATATTGAGTGAGAAATTGAGTCTCGTGCATGGGTGGACTTATAATCTTAGATGGCTCCTGAACACATGCTTTCCCCTAAAACACACATAAAACAGTTTTTCTCTCCGTCCTTTTCTGCCTTTCCAAATTGAAGTTATCTAAAGTTGATGATTATCATAACTACCTAGTTATATGTTTAAATTGCCTTCTCATAAAACACAATTTGCATATCTTTTTTCATTATAAATATCAGTAGATCCAGCACGAAATCTGTGCCGATTGCCTACGTCATTGCATTATGTTTTCATGGGGACTGTAGCGTCGACTGGCCTGCTACCTATCTCTCTCGCACAACAGTACCTCCCTTTCTATTTGTGAAGTTCAAGCTACCTCTCTCTCTCGCACAATAGCATGTCTCTCTCTAGCGAGTAACGGTCGTCATCGGCACAGATTTCGTGCGAGATCTTTATAAGACTATAAAATAGCTAGCTAATGTTAAATAAATAAATGAATAGATAAATAACATAACATTTCATAAATAAATAAATACTTGAACATACTAATGTGTATATTTACAAATAAATAAGTACTTAACACACATACAAAATATTAATTATTTCAATAAAAATAAAATCAACAATGTGATCAATTGATTTTAAAATGGAAAATAGAAGCAAGAAATTTCCAGAAGTTTATGGCATCCATATCGAATATGTCTTGTGCACGGAGGTTGCAAGAAGAGAACAGATCTTCACAGCTGCTGTTTGACCCCAATTCAATCGCTCTTAAGTACTCCCAGTAGCGACTTTCATCATAGCTGTCTTCAGGCACAGGAAATCTGTGAATATTAAAAAACAGGTAAATATTTTCATTCAATACAAAAATATATTAATGAAGATATCTTATTAACTAAAAGGTCAGTTTCTCCTTGGGTCTGATTGAAAATTGTGCAACGTGGAAGTAGACCTTAGTAATGAGATACAAACGTGTGGATGGTCTTTGATAATAATTATATTGAGATCCTTTCAATCGAGGCCATGACATTTCGCAAAGGTTCCCTCGATCGCCACAGTCATATTTGCAACATCTCGTCGATAGACTTGGACTCTCCTTTCTATCAAATGTCTGCTGATCCATTTTTGTTTAGTCATCCACAGAATTGTGACACGTGGAATAACTTAAACAGTAACAGTTAAAAGACAAATTTTACTTTTATTTAAATATTATTAAGAAGACCGCACTTTAATTTCAAAACTGGGGTTTGAGTCTGAAAAAGTCATTTTTCTGTCAAAGAATATTATTTTTCGCCTAAATGTTTAATTTTCAGCGCTCACCACGTGCTTATTAAAAAAATTAAAGCTAAAGGGGTCAATACCCCCGAAAATAATTATAAATAGAATTTTAACTCACATTCTCGCCTTCATAACGTAAGACGAATTGCCTCCTCACCCTCCATTGAAACTGAATGTAAAACATTACCTTCGCCGAAACATGACTTTAGTTTTGGAGTAAGAATATACAATACTAACTGGGTACATTACAAAAATCTCCAAATACCATTTATATAAAATGAATGTAGTCTACATAGATTTAAGATATTACAAAAGGTTCTTGATCGTTTTCTTGGTGATCTTTTTATTTTTTATTCTTCTACGTAATTTCATACAATCCTACTTAGACCTACCAGGCAAAATAAGACACTATCTATAATTACAAATGCTGTGAATTTGTATCTAGTTATGGGTGTTGCGTGTGTATATTGGCTTATATTGAGTGTTCTATTTCATATTATTAGAAACTAAGTACTGAATCGATTGACCTTTCATGTCCACATTAAATAATTGTAATTGACTATGTACTTACATTTAAATTGTATTTTCTAGGAAGTAATATATACTTTACTTTGTGTGCTTCTGTTTCTGTATAAAATAATACGTTCATAAAAATCCTGAATCTTAAAATGAGCAGACATTTATTTAGGAGACCAAATTCTGAACACAAGAAGTAATATGAAAATAACTTCAAAGTTCAATTTATGTTCACACTTAGTTACTGGATTAACTTTGTCGCTATAAAATATGCAACAGCTTTATACGTATGTGAACAAGACTGAAGTTAGTAATCGATTACATCCTTAGAGATCCTTCAAGTAAAATACATTTTTATTATTATTTATTATTATTAATTATTAATTATTATTAAAATAATTACTATTAACATGCCGATGTTTGAAACGCAGAAAACTCTAATTTTTCCTCTCTGCATATGATTGGGTTATCCATGTAAAAAGATTTGAGATTTAAAAGATTCGAGACAAAAAACTTACAGATTATTGAAAATGTGGTTGAACCTCTAAAATACATTTTATTGTATAAATGTAACAACAAAACTATTTCTTTTTACACCTTTAAGAGGTATATTGTAATCCAATGATAGACATCGCCGATTAAGTAGAAGAATATGGAACCCGTAAGGTATAAATCGAGATATGATTGAAAAGGGCGAGTTTTAATTGATAATTTATAGGAATGAATATTACAAGGAGGATAAGTGGAGGCATTTAACTACACTTAAGGGCACGATTATATCCATAAAGCTGTAATCACAACATTCATTCTGCCCGACCCTGATGTAACCTTTAGCTGCTAATTCATAATTCAGATATACACTTGAATGAAAAATGATAATATAATTAATCCTTACTTACATGAGCTGTTTTAGAATAACATCGGATACCGGATAATATTGGTCAGGTGTGTTCCCTAATTCACATATAATTTTCCTACGGCATATTTCATCTTCAACCTGAAACAGAGACAAAATTAGATAATTTAACATGATCAAAGATCAACATATTATGTTGTTAGTAATGTGAAATGTTACAGTTTTAACTCAAATGATCTACAGTACAAATAATATTATGAAAAGTGAATGTTGAATACATACATTAGATTATTAGGACTTCTAAAGGACTTCTTTCTTCCGTGAATTAGTCTTCAGTTTATTCATTATAACTCTGGGATTCTTCGGAAACATTTGGAACTCTGAATCTTGTTCAGCAACATGACTTTGCCTCACATTTTTTGGGTTCCCGTTTTAAATGTTAAAAAGCAGAATGGTATAACTGGACAGCGCTTCAATAAGAGCAAAACCAACTGCCATCATAGAAAGAGTATTACTTCAACCTGCAGAATTTTAAGGATTATGGTTGTTAATGGCGGGGTGTGCTGCAACTTAGGCATGTGACCATCGCCGGTGAACAGGAATTTGTGCCACAAGAGCTCCTTTACATGCTTATAAATCTGCAGAAATGGGCCTTTGAAATTATTTATGCTCACATGAATGCACCCGACCATGGCCGGGATCGAACCCGCTAACTTCGGCAAAGAAAGTCAGCACTCTACAGACTAGGCCACCCAGGCTGATTTTAATCAGCAGTAAATAATATATAAGTTATATCGATATATTATACAAGCCTATGTTACTTCATTTCGACTAAATTCTATTTTCTGCAGACTATCATGATTATAGGCCTATAATTACTTGTCTTGTAGCCTAGAGCTATCCTTTGCAGATAAATGCTCATAATCAGGGTTAGGAATTTTAGGTCCAATATCCATATGGAATAGGGAAGGAGGAAGGTACTAAAAAATAGGGCAAAACAGGGGACAAAAGGTGCTCAAAATAGGGGGAAAAAGGTGCTACTAAATTCATTATGTAACAAACTTGCATTTACAAACAGCAGGCTACCGACTAATTCCAATGAAATTAAAATAATAAGGGAATATTAGGTAAATATTTTTAATTGTCACATGTGTGCTTTCAGTTCTGCTTTGCTGATAACAGACAGGTTCACTATTTCCATATTCACTGCAAGCTGCTAAAAAATTCATTGAAAGTTACTTAAGATTTTAGAAATTTTGACGAAACCAAAATAATTACAATGAAACTCAAAATTCATGAGCTATAAAAAATGAAATGCCCTTTAGAAGGTTATTAAAAAGCTGCATTATAATGCGAGAAAGGTGGAAAAAGTGAGGTTATAAGCACAATGAAGAAAAACGGGATAAAGACCCTAAAATGTGGGAAAGGTGCTAGAAAATTACCTCTATTCTCAACTAGGGAAAAAAGTTTCACACTGTGGTTTTTTCACAGGAGCTCTAAATACGTACCCACTTAAAAATCCTAACTCTGATCACTCATAATTAGAATTCGGATGTATATGACATATATTTTTATCTTGACCCCCATTCTTGCCGCAAACACAAATTAAACATGAATTGCACATTTGTTATCCTAATCGCACCATTTTTATTTTGCATATAAAGTCATATTTTGGTCATTTTCATGGTCTTGGTCACATTTCGGTCATATTTGTAATTTAACGTCATATTTCAGATACAAATTCGTTAAAAGAGCACAATTACGCAGTATATGCACTAAACTGTCGACCTAATTTCTTTCCCCGAAAAAGAGTCAGGAATATTTTGGTTTTACTGTAACTGAAATGTGAAGGAACAATAACAAGTATTAGCACAATTACCTCTTCTTCCTTGTTGTTAACAACTTCCAAAAGACATGTTTTAAAATATTTTCAGTTCACATTTGCAGTGGTATCTGGAAACAATAACAGAATAGAAGTTCATCTGTAAAATTGTTAAAAAGTGATTAGGCTATGTGATTGAGTAATAGTTTAGTGTCATTAAATGTTTTAAATTGGAACACTTATTTTTAGAAAATACGTTCTTTTATGAGATCATATTTAGGATTTTTGGGTCATATTCAGTCATTTTTAAGGTCATATTTTCTACCTTTTTAGGTCATAAACATCCGAACCCTACTCATAATATACTCGAAAGCGCGAATTGGTTTTTAAATGTAAAACGTTTCGCTTTCATGCTTCAGCAGGCTGGCAGGTGAAAATTAATTCCACGGCGATAAATGTAATTTTTTTTTAATGAGTCGAAAATACGCGATCCCGCTGAGCTTATGTTGTGAATGAAATGTACCACGTGTGGAATTGTGAATAAATTAGTGAATGAAATATCAGATACCTGCCTGCCTTGTCCGTGTAACAATTTCAATCCTCTTGGCATTTTCGTGAGAGCGTAAAAGCAATTTATTAGGCCGTCTTGCTGAGGTGTGTAGCAATCATTAGCATGAGATTCGCCGTGTAAAGCAATTTGTTCACCAACTGGAGCAACTGCCACACGTCTTTTGCTGCATTCTTACGTCACAGGTTTCCTGTAACTCCTCAAATCATTTTCAAAGTATCTTAAATCTCTCGGTAAATTTCGTCCCCATGAATTAAACGTTTTATGGATGGAAATACACTAATGTTGTGTACAGTGTTGCCAGCTGAACTGGTGCATACACGTTTCGCTGCATTCTACTAACAGGTATAGTCTAAGCTAAACTAAACTAAACTAAACTCCCTGGATATAGATGACCGCTGCGTTATCTACCATAAGCAGACGGCAGGATTTGGGGGCATGTGGTCAGCATGCCGACACCCACGGCCGTTAATGGTGGTTTCCAGGACCGGAGCCGCTACTTCTCTATCAAGTAGCTCCTCAATTTGAATTACGAGGCTGAGTGCACCCCTACCAGACCTCCCTACCTCAGAAAAAAACGAGAAAGTACCGGGGATCGAACCCGGGCCGACGAATCTGTAGTCAGCGACGCTAAACAGGTATAGTCTACAACATATTTTTCAAAATATATGTACGATGGATGAGGCACAAGTCAAGGTAACTATTTTTTATTTTGAAAATGTGGGACCATTAAAAATGTTGAAATATACAAATGAATGTATGTATAATGCAGATTATGGGTACTAGATGTAGGATGGTTAAGGAGACAGACACCCGTAAACTTCCACACGCGAATTTAGAGTAGGCCTATGTTATTATTTAGCGGCTTCGGTCATGGAAACCACCATTATCGGCCGTTGGTGTCGGCATGCTGACCACATGCCCCCAATCCTGCCATCTTCCTATAGGTAGATGACGCAGCGGTCGGGTGGTAGGTCTTGTCCCTTCGGGGATGTCGCACCACGGAGTAGTAGTAGTAGTAGTATGTTATTATTAATTATCAGTAAGTTCGTGAGAAAAGTCTACTACTCTGGAAAGGAGACACGTTCGCTCTTCTCTAGCAGAAGACCCTTGGTCGGGACAAGTTACCATTTTGTTTTTTTTCGGGGATTTTCCTCATCTATGAGAAAATGTCGGGTAACTTAGTCTCTTATGGTCCCTGGACATCATCTGGCCGTCATTATCACCTTCATCCCATCCTCGCCTTGTTCAGAGTGAATACAACAATCCTACCTATGGCTCGGGTTGAAAGGTAAAAGAAAAATACCTCAAATATAGGCATAGGCGTAACCAGGCCGACCATATGGGGGGGGTTATAACATCCGCGGGGTCTGGCGAGTATGGAAGGAGAGGGGGGTCCGGGGGCCCTCCCCCGGAAAATTTTAAAAATTAAGATGCAAAATAACGAGTTTTAAGCTTCCGGGGGTTCTCCCACGGAAAATTTTAAAAATTAAGATGCAAAATAACAAGTTTTAAGCTTCCGGGGGTCCTTCCCCGGAAAATTTTAAAAATTAAGACGCAAAATAACGAGTTTTAAGCTTCCCACGCTTTATACTTGTATTAAGCAATTTATGGGCAGACTTAAAAAATTATACAATTTTCCTTTTTTTAATCAATGGGGGGGGGGTTCAAACCCCCAAAACCCCCCCCTCGCTACGCCTATGAATATAGGTTATGTATTTTACTTTAACAGAAGTACTATTTAGATTATGCTTGACATCGACCGGGCAGCGAGTACGAAGCGATGCTTGCACTCGGCCGAATATTAACGAAGTATAATAGTTCTCTGAACAGTAAACCTCGCACCGAACTGCTCTTCAACAGTAAATAAATGGTGCAAAAGTAAGTTGCACAAACTTTCTCGCATATACGTGTTAAAGGCTAGCACAGAAAAAATTTAATTAAAGAGACAATTAAATTTTACTTATTAAGTATCTAGAACGGAAAGCATCCGGGTCGATCTTTTGTTTCAATGCTTTTACCGTGAAATAATAATAATAATAATAATAATAATAATAATAATAATAACTAATAATAATCAATGGCAGTAAAACTGCATATTATTAGTACTACTACTACGGGAAAATTCAAATATAAGTCGCACCTTGGGATGAGTCGGACCCACCCAACCCACCCTCACCGATGCAGTTTCTTTTATACCACGATCTAGCGAATTCTTCTGTCCTAGTATTATGAAGAAACTCGTGATTGGACGTTGGTGGTGTGACGTGTTACCGCTAGACGAGAGGTGGCAGGCTGACAAACCTTGCGGGAGATATAATATGCCACATTTTCGAAACCTACAAACAGTGTATCGTACATTATTCGAAAATGCAAGGGCGCTTCGCTACGGCTGCCGCCTCCGCTTCGCGCACTTAACTATGTGCTTAGTGTTATGCATTATTTAGCTATATGTAGAGGTGGATACAAGAATCTTGCGACAATATACAAGGGCAGTTGGTCATTCTGCTTCGCTCAGAAACAAAATACATCACACAGTCCGTGCAAATCTGAATATCGAATGGGGGAGCTTAAGGGGCGACTTATATTTGAATTTCGCCACACTTACTTAGGTTATATTGCACGCTTTAACTGCATGTAGGTCATATCACGTGTTTAGTATTTTTGCGCGAACCATTAGTCTATATCAGCGTTTCTTAACCTTTTTGAACCTGAGGACCTCTAAAATGTATAAAAAAACTTTACGAACCCCTAATTTTACATCCCATTGTTAAAAGTAGGCTATATGTAGGCCTATATCCTTAATATTTGGAGTATTAAACTATAGGACGTTATAACGAAATACTTTTTTTTAATCCGACGGAAACACAGTTATTGAATTGGAATGAAACTATTGACAGTAAAATTATATTTTGAACAGACTTTAATATGTATTACCAATTTGATAATATAATTAGAATTATGTTATTACTCACTTTTAATGAGATGGTTGAGCTTGTCGCCTCCTGCAGACTTCCTGGATATTTGGCTCAATATTTGTCAAATTTAGTCGAAGATTAGCAGATACATTAAGTCGGTTTCTGTATTATGTTGAAAATCCCTTCTCAAAGATAGGTTGTTGAAAACTGCATGGCGCCTCTAATAACAAAATTCCGACAAAGTCTTATTTTTTAAGGTTTTGAATGAAAGAGGGAACCATAGACGTCAGTGCATCAGGAGTTTGAAACTGTGGTCAGTAACTGCAAAAGTAAGGAAACTTGCAATATGACCTGTATTTTCGATGATTTTAAAAACTTTGACATCTAGTGTCCATTTTATGTGAAAAATTTCTACTTCTTTACTTCCCACTTGCTTTATGATATTTTTAAATTAATTATGTCTGCGGACCATAGGTTGAGAAACGCTGGTCTATATTAACAACTCATTCGCGTCATGTTTCTATTGTTTAGTGATGTCTTCTTATGCGGTATTCAGTTTAAACGATTATAATATCCAGTGATATAGCGGCGATGAGTTATGGAAAATAATCAAGTCCTACAAACCCGGCGTTCGCCTTTGCGAACGAGGAAACCATGAAAAACCCAAGTCAATTTGGGCTGCCAAGAGGTTTGATTTGAACTCATGACCTCTTCCCTTTTTGCCTATACCACCTCGATGTAATTGGTTTTGGTGTGTTCATTGCGACTGAGCTAAACTGATTGAATTTCACAACAATAAGTACATTAGGCCTATAGTTTTCTTGTTACTAGGGGCAACAAAATGTCATTCATATTTTAATTGACATGTATGTTCTGAAATTCGCATTTAATCTGTCCTTATTTCGTTTTTATCTTGATATCTATTACTTGTACAAAGAAATGTGTTAAACAAAAAATGTTCATTTTAAATTTTTCTACAACTTTACTGTGGTAGGTTTTCATGAATCGCCTACTGTAATGGATATAATCTAGAAAAATTGAAAATGGATACGAACAAAGTACCCCTTAAGTCATTTTTGCAGAAATACGGATATAGCCATTTTATTAGTCATAGATAAGAGTTTCCAATTTTAAATTTTTATTAAAATCGTTAGAGCCATTTTTTCACAAATCAAATTTTTTTAAAAAGTTTTCATGAAAAGTCCCCTTAATATTTCAGTTATAAAACTAAATTTCTGGGCGGTTCGACAAAATTTCGAAAAAGTGCTTAATTCAAAAAATGAAGTAAATACAATGAACCGTTTACCCGCTGCGCTTGTCCACAGACGGACAGACGGACAGACGGACAGACGGACAGACAGACAGACGGACAGACGGACAGACAGACGGACAGACGTCATTCCAAAAATACTTTTTTCGGTTTCTAGGCTTCATGAAACATGCTCTCCCGGTGTTATCTCGACTTCGATTTTTTGTCACCATCACAATACTTTCTCTATACTACGTATATGCGAGAAAGTAAAAGGGCCATCAATTTAAAACGGAATAAAAAAATAAAAAATCCTTATTCTTACGTCGTTTTTAATGATTTCAAGGAGTATTTTTTATATACCAAATTGGAAGAAACCCGAGTAACGCGATTGGTCGTGAAAAGGCAAACAGATGAAATGAAGAACGGTCGGTAAATTTTTTAAATAAAGCATATTTTTGTATTAACCCTGTTTAAGGTCTTCATGCTTGAACATGCAATGCTCTGGTTTCACTCAGTGACGGCATTCGTCATGTCGTGGCATATTTTTCATGAGTGTCATGAATTACATAGATATCTTATTGCCTACTCTTCTCTAACTTAGTGCACATTTCCCAGAAGTCAGTGAATAATATTAGTACAGCCTAATATTAGGGATTCGGTAAAATCTGAACTTGTACATATAGGACATAATTCTTAACTCAGTTATATTCATATTTCAGTTGTCTTTAATTACGGTGGCGTTGAATCATAAGTGATAAGTAAATACTGACTAGGAACCATTGATCCCCAACTAGTACAGGTTTTTCCCACGATTAGGCCTATAGAGTAAACTATTTCCACGAAAAGCCCATATAAATGTGAAACCAATTTTTACATGGGCATATAACACTGGTCTTTTATCAACAGTTTTTTAATTGCTATTATAAACATAACCGAAATAATATTATTTTAGTTTTAAAATTTACGAATCAAAGTAACATAAAACGTCGTACGACGTTCGACCGTTATAAAGAACTAAACAGGCTCACACGAATAACAAAACGAGCTTGCTTTTATTCTGTTCTGCTGTTAGATTACCTGAATTAGGTGAACTATGTCTTACATGCACCATTGGTAGCATTGGTTACAACATGGTAACTCGAATCGATTCATGGATGGTTGATTCATGGTATGCCATAATCTCGCAGCTGTTAGTTTTGTTTTTATACAACAAAGCACGAAAGTAAATTATTATTTGTATAATCCGTTGCATTTTTATTCGTGGAATAGTCTTAATAAATCCAACTCTCGTGGGATTACCTATGATAAAACGGTCTTGCGTCGTAAATAATGAGTGACTTATAACATAGCATGCTCAGTTTACATTAAGTCGCACTGTTTGTTTAAAATTTAAGTTAAAAATTATTCAAGAACATTGCATCCTGACATTGAAATTGTATACACAGAGGTAGGCCTACTGTAATTTGAAAATATGTTCATATTAATATATTCTCTTTGCTAATTCTACTTTGTGTATACACAAGTGGACCTATTTAATTTCAGCAATCTAACAAACGCTTCATTTTTTGGAGGGAAAGGGAAGATTAAATGTGTAAAGTTTTTGTACTGGTTTACTGATGAAAATGATAATAATAATAGTAATAATAATAATAGTCAAATCGCTCTTCCCTTAAATAAGCTATTTATAAAATACTAAGGAAAACATGGGAAATGGCTGTGAAATCTACCACAGTGAGATGTTGTACTTAAAATGGAATTAAGGAAACAAAAATTTGTTAAACTGTACTTGATTCTAAATAACCTAGGGACAAAATGTTGTAAAGAGAACGCAGCCTTCAATGTGTAATAACGTCATACAGGACATAATCTAATTTCCTGCTTAATTGTCGTGTCTGAGAACAAGTTCAATCCCAAGTCCCATTCTGAAGGCCGTTCTGTTGTAGGTTCCAGACGTGAATGTTACAGTGGATTATGTACAGATTCATGAGTGGAATTTCCATAAATATGGTAAATTATGCGTTCAAATACAAACCTTTGGTTGTTATAATGGACCGGGAGTTTAAGATATTTATATTCTCAGTTCTCAAAAAGGATTCAAAGACAAACAATAGTAAATCCGATTAGAAAAGACCCAAAACCTTCATGATAAAATTAACCTTGAAATTACGCTATGGCTAACCACAAGGGATTCCAATTTCTTTGCTGGAAACATTTTAAAGATAAATTTCACATTAGTTTCCAATATATAAGGTTGATAATAGACTTGACAAAGCTTTTCTTGTAAGTATTAAATGTCTTAAAATTAGAATATTTCAAAGTGCACTTTCTGCACTAAACCAAAAGAAATTTCTCAGATGGTAATGGGAGTTCAGGAGTTCAGGGGTTCTCGAGTTTGATTCTTATTGCCAAACTGCCTGACAAGAAACATTGCTTGTATTTGTGTGTGCGTTTTTTGATCTATTTTTTTTTATCACAAAGTTGAATTTAGAAATAGATGTTCACGGTTACATCCTCCAGAATGCCAATTTCATTCATCGAATAAAGAATGTTGTATATAGTGTACAACAGATCAACCAATTAGCTCACTTACTTCAGATTTAGTGATGTCTTATTTGTTCATAGTATATTTCCTTCACTATTTAACTCATGAAACTGTAACCAGTAGAGTATAAAAATATGTGGACACTGAAGTTTCAATCAACCGCAAGTGTCTTTGATAAAAAACAATGAATCATTGAACACACCGACTGTGTATACGTAAGCTATATATGAGCAAAAGGGCATATGAAAATAATGTAAAACTTTATGTGTGGTGAAGCATTATAATTCTCGTATATTAATAAATACACTATTAACAACACCAGTGGCACCATTAGCACAAGATAGTTTAATGTAAATAACATAAAAGCTTATCTTAACGGAAAGTTTAGGTATCGGTAATAACAGCACATGGCTCCATCAATGACATTTATCGATATATCGATTAGATCGCCATCGTCTATCTCCCTTACACTCACATAGCGTGTGATTATATTCATTTTGTGGTTTCGAATTATTCATTACATACTTAGTTACACCAATAATTTAACATATGCGCGTGACATTAATGTAAGCACATACAATTTACAATATTTTGTTTATATTAAACTAGCTTAAAAGACCCGGCGTCGCCCGGGTTTTTATTTTGTAATTGAAAATTAACTTATGAAGGATTTTCGATTTTTAAATTCTAGGTCCTTATATAGGTATTTATAATTTGAAATAGGAAGAACGACTTATTACACTCAAACTATTTCCTCAGAAAACGCTTGATATAGTTTTTTATGTCTCATAGATGATGTAGAATTCTGCATCCCATCGCTTGTACACAGCAAGGCTGGTAGGGGTTCAAATAAGAAGAAACAGAAATTCCTGTAACATAAAATTGTAATACCGAGGCGGAAAATTTTATTTCTCCCTCTCATGTTACCATAAAACTGTTTTGGGGATGAAATTAAACAGAAAGCAATATCACTTTCATACTTCTCTCTCCAAGAACCTGCGATTTAATAATATACCATATATACCTTGTATTGTTTTCTCTATGTCCAGGGTAGAGAAAGTTATGTGACTGCATTATTTTCGCGGATTACATTCTTTAATATTTATTTATAACATTAATTATATTGATAGATTCTCTTATTTGTCAAACTTGCATTTTTTTTTCCAAACCCATCTGATACCATTAGCAACTATATATTCTGTGATTTGGATTTTATAATTCTGTGTAAAAAGGGATTAAGTATTCTCAAAAACATTTAATTTTTGGCATTCAAAATCAAAATTTTGCAAAATCCTTTCTTAGTGAGCACCTACATTATGAAACGAAGGTAAGTTACTGTCAAAATTCCAAGTCTCTATCTGTTATAGTTTAGGCTCTACGTTGATTCCTGTCAGTCAGTCAGTCAGTCAGTCAGGACCAATCCTTTTATATATATAGGCCTATAGAGATTGTCAAATGAAACGAACTGTGAAATGAAGGGAAACATTACTTTTGGTTCGGGAGGGGGTAGTATAACTTACTTTACTTGAAGTAAAAGCGTAAGACCTGTGCAGTTTTCTTGACCATGAACTATCTTTAATAATGCTTTCTCAAAACTATTTCATAACAATAATATTTTGAAAATTTTAAGTAGAATATTTTTTAATGAGACATTTTAAGGCAGTTTGTGTTCTCCGGATATAATTACCTTGGCACCTTCATCCCATCCGCGATACGCATGAGTATGTGTGCGACCGGTGTCACCAAAGTCACCTCCTCTCTGTATGTTCCTTTTGTTTCGGAGGTGCCCCCGACATTAAGCTCATCACACATCGGGAGGACCTCCATGTCCTTGTCTGGTCAACATCTCTACAATGGGAGAGATAGAACTCAGAGATAGAAAAAATTTTAGAGTTGAAATAAGAGGCAATTTTCCGCATTGTCTTCAATAGGCCTAGGCCTACTTCAAATTTTTCCCTTTCATAGCGAGTTATTACTCGAGAAGCTGTGTCGCAATGTAAACAGAAGCGAATCTAGTCAATATTCCTTCTGTTTATGCTTGTTATTAAGTTTGTTTATGTCACGAAAGATGTTCGAAACATTTCTTCTTTTTGTACTCTTAATAAATAATGTTCCCGCTCCCACGGTAGCTCGCAGGCGAAATAGGGACACGGGGAAACCTCTCCGGTTTGAAGGATGCTACACTAAGTCAAGTTTAAATACATTTATTGAGCCCCTTGAAAGATACAAAGAGCACAATGGACAAAATGATAAATAGACCCTTTAAAATACAAGATGGAATTTTGTATCTTGCTTTACAAATAAATTCCTCTTCCTAGCGGTGCCGAAGAAGATGAAATGTTGATGAAGTCAAGGGGAGACGACTTAGTAAGCTCCTTCTGGAAAATAAGGCATGCTTGCCTTATAAGACTGATGAATAGCTCGGAGGACCAGAGCAGAGCAATTTTTATAGTCGCGCTTGCTCGGACGACTGAGAAAGAATTTCACTATTCTTGAAGTGAATGCGCACTATCAGCAAATTATTTTAAGGTCGACTTGCTGCTTCGACCGAAAAGAAGAACCTTTAGATGTTGCTTCGACACTGCAACTAAAATTAAGCACTCTGAAATATTCACTTCACAGCAGTACTTACAGTAAATCCTTTTACTTAATGAGTTACGCATTCAAGTCCATACGGTTTGATCAGGGAAGTAAAAAACTTGGCTTCACACATTTGTAATTAAATCACAAATAAATCACTTTGATGAATGTACTAAATTGCGTCTCTGCAATAACTAGGGCTGGGAAACTTCAAATTCCCAGCTCGACAATAATAACTAGATTCAGAATTCTGAACTGAAAACTAGCCTGGCGAAAGCTTCGAACGAGAGAATAAGAATGAATAGCAAGAATGACAGACGTCACGACATGTGACGTAAAGCAAGAATCCCATTGGCCAAGAAAAACAATAAATAATTAATCTTGGAAATAAATCAATTAAGTTACATTAAAATACTAAAACATAAATAAGAGAATTAATAGCATTACTTCAAAACTGAATTGTTTCTTTAAAAACACAAAATTATGAATAAAATATACTAAAAAATAATCAGACTGAAACTTTGGGTTGGAGATTATAACATGACTATCCAAAAAATGAAAGATGCGACAGTCAAATGTTATTTCTTATGCGAATTGATGGGAGAAAGAACAAACAGATAAGTAAACATATTTAAAATTATATTGAAGACACAACAAGAAAATAAAACAAGCGAAGTCACAAGCCTGTTGCCATAGCAACACGGCGAATGACCTCGCGAAACCAGCTAATGCCTCAAATCCGGCCAGACACGAATGCTGGACGGAACATATTGCCCGCGATAATTTCGCTCGTGAAATTATCTAACAGAATGTGACGTCAAGCAAATTCGTGAATGCAAGGATTCGAGGCCAAAACAACTATCAAGTCGCAATAAAGTCAAAATCGGTGGAGTGGGATGCGTCCGGCATCAGCACTCTGAATGAAAGCAGGTGTCACTGTCCCTCTTCACTGACAGGCAGAGGAGCCAACTTGATGAGGGGCCTCTTATAAGTGCCTGAGACAGTGCGCACAGTGACAACTCTGACAAGGCCGTCTGGGCCTGGGTGTACTTGGTGCACCAGACCAAGCACCCACCTATGAGGAGGTACATTGTCCTCGAGAACCAATACAGGGGTACCCAAAGGAACGTCTGGCAGTACCTTATGCCACCTTGCACGACGCTGTAGCGTGTGGAGATAATCCACGGACCACTTCTTCCAAATACAAGTGACCATCTGCTGAAGATGGTTCCAACGGGAACGCAGGCTGTACCCACCAGAGAGGTCAGGACTGGGCACCGATACAATGGGCTTGCCAATAAGAAAGTGGCCGGGAGACAAATATCCAAAGTCATCCACGTCCTCAGATAACGACATCAAAGGACGTGAATTCAAGAATGACTCAATTTGTGTGAGAACAGTAGACATCTCCTCGTAAGTGTACTTACAGGACGAGGACATCCTCTTCAAGTGGAACTTCAAAGAGCGTACTGCCGCCTCATGAAGCCCTCCCATGTGTGGAGAGTGAGGAGGCAAGAAACGCCAATGAATGTTCAAATGCGCAGTGGCGTCTTGCACTGCGGAGTGATGTTCTGATGACATCAAAAGCCTAGAGAGGTTCTGCAGGTCGGCGTGGGCTCCGACAAAGTTTCTACCATTATCACAAGTGATTGAACTTGGAATTCCACGACGACTTGTGAACCTTGACAATGCCGCCAGGAAGGCACGTGAGGTGAGCGAAGTCACTAGCTCAACGTGTACGGCCTTCGTGGACATGCAGACAAAAATAGCAACGTAGGCTTTGGTAGTCACCTTGGACCGCGGGCCACCAAACTTGAGAGAGAATGGACCGGCGTAGTCCACACTAGAGTTTGTGAAAGGAGGGAGAGGATTTACTCTCTCAGGAGGCAGATCAGCCATCTTTTGCTGAAAAGCCTGAGCCTCAAAGCGGAAGCAAACACTACAGCGCCTCCGTACACTGCGAACCAGCTTGCGAATGCAAGGGATCCAATACGACTCTCGCAAGTGTGAGATGACTAGCTGAGGTCCTGCATGACCTAGATGCAAGTGCACATGGAGAACTAACTGCCTGGTGAAAGCATGCTCTGCAGGAAGTAATATCTGATGCTTGTTGTCAAAGGGTAGGTTGGACCGACCTAGACGTCCACCTACACGCAGGATGTTATCCTGAATAAAGGGGCATAGTTGCCGGATCTTACTAGAAGAAGGCAAATCTTGCGAGGAAGACAATGCTTGAATTTCCTTTTTGAAAGCATTCCTTTGAATGATTCTAATGCAAGAATGCAAAGCTTCAGTAAGCTCTGACGGCAACAAAGGGCCATTGATAGGTGACTTGAGTTTCAAGTAATTATTAATGAAACGTCGCACATAAGCCATGACCCTGATTGTTTTCAAGTGTGAAAACTTAGTCAGCCATGGGCTTAAGCTTGAGGTTTCGATAGTGACTAGCGCTGCTATCTTCACCTCTGGGAGAGACGAAGACTCGAGCTCAGTGGGCAAACTGGGCCACTGAGTGGAGTCGGCAGTAAGCCAAGAAGGGCCTGACCACCACAGAGAGTTGTTAAGTAGATCAGAAGGGGTGGCTCCCCTAGAGATGAGATCAGCGGGATTGTCCTTAGATGACACATGCGACCAAGATTCAATGGCAGTGAATTCTTGGACGTCCGCGACTCTGTTAGCCACGAAGGTCTTAAGTTTAGAAGGTGAATGGTTTAACCAACCAAGTACAACCTTGGAGTCACTCCACAGGTGTACTGAACTTATAGAAAGTTGCAGCGCAGGTAACACCCGGTGAACTAACGTTGCCAACAAGTGAGCTGCCAACAATTCAAGGCGAGGGATAGTCGTTGCCTTCAAAGGGGCAACCCTAGACTTGGCACAAAGCAGACAGCTCTTGGCCTTATCGAAGTGATTAGTAGATCGTATGTACAGACAGGCGCCATATGCCACCTCGCTAGCATCACAGAAACCGTGCAACTGCACAGATACGAAGTTCTGCTGTAATGCTAGCCGAGGGATAGCGATGCTGGAGATGAACTGAAGTTGGTTGTGAATCTTGCGCCACTTGTCGGCGACCGCAGAAGGAATGGGCTGGTCCCATGAAGTAGTCTCCTTCCACAAAGATTGGAACAGAATCTTGCAGTAGGACACTATAGGGCATATTAGACCAAGGGGGTCAAAAATAGAGGCTATACAAGATAGCAATGTCCTTCTGGAACAGGTGGTGAATGGCTTGGAGGGATCGACTGAAGTTTCGATCCTGAGCATATCGTCAGAAGGTTGCCATATGAGGCCTAGCGCCTTTATGGAGGAGGTGTCAGAATCACCAAAGGTTCTGTGGTCGAGAGACTCCCGCAGCTCAGGAGGAACGTCTTGGAGCAGTTCCACAGAATTGGAACTCCACTTACGAGGATTGAATCCACCTAGGGGGAGAAGCTCTCTCAGCTGAGAGACAATAACCTTGGCCTCAGACAGCGTAGCAGCTGTGGCCACTATGTCATCGACATAGATGGAATTGTTTATGATGGAGGCTGCTACAGGAAACTTGCTTCCCTCGTCGATGGCTAGCTGTTTAAGAGCTCTGGTTGCCAGGAAGGAGGCCGAAGCAGTGCCATAAGTGACCGTGGTTAGGTCAAACAGCTGAATAGGGTCTGACACAGAAGTTCTCCAGTAAATCTGCTGGAGAGGTTGGTGGTCGGGATGGACTAAGACCTGTCTATACATCTTCTCGATGTCCGCTGTGAACGCCACTGGATTGAACCTAAAGCGTAGGAGGATCGAGAAGAGGTCAGGTTGCACCACCGGACCTACCGCAAGGATGTCATTGAGTGACTTCCCGTTAGAAGACTTCGCCGAAGCATCAAAGACTACCCTGAGTTTTGTCGTTGTGCTGGAAGGCTTCAAGACGGGATGGTGCGGGATAATATACTCATATTTCCCGAGTGAACTCCGAGAGGCAGGCTTCATGTGACCCAATTTCAGATAGTCATCCATGAACCTGTTATATTCCTCTCGAAGGGTTTCATTTGAAGACAGTCTTTTTTCTAATGAGAAGAATCTCTTCTGAGCTTGTAACACTGTGCTCCCCAGGGATTCTGGAGCTGATACAAAGGGCAACTTTACAATGTATCGCCCATCGGAGTCACGCTGAGTATTGGCAACAAAATGCTGTTCACAAACTGACTCGTCAGGGATGGGGGCTGAGTTAGACACTCGTTCTAACTCCCAGAACCGGGAAAGCTGGTTACTCACTAACTGGTCAGCAGTTAGGAAGGCTGAGTAATTAGAAGACATAGCGTCCGAGCATTCAGGCTCATTGGGGCTTGCTTCAAGATAACGCTTAGCCGTGGATCGGCGTCGATGACCATTGGAAGTATGGCAACGCTGTGAAGGGAAAGGCGCAGAGGGCAGTTTCCCGGCGAAGTACCAACCAAGGTGCGAGTTCTGAATAGTAGGTAACTCACAGGTGGAAATTTGCCCTGGACACACCACTTGGGCGCAAATCTCCACTCCAAGAAGTAGATCGACACACTTAGGACGACTAAAGAATGGGTCAGCCAAGGGAAGATTCGGAGGAATGTTCCAATCTTTGGTCTCAATGAAAGAGTTCGGGAACCTTTTCTCCGAAATCTCCGGAACGACAATGGCCTGTGCATTGTAGCGCCATGAAGTCACTCGCGACTGAATCGTGATGCTGGTTAGCTTATGTGTGCTAACATTAGTGGACAAAATTCCCGCTAGCGTAGTCCGCTGCGCATGAGGAGCTAGTCCAAGACGCCTAAACAGCCTGTTGCTAATAAGATTGCAGTCTGAACCGCTATCCAGGAGGGCTGTGGCCTCAACAGGCGAGCCGTCTGAGTCCAGGATGCGGACAGTAGCAGTAGGAAGCAAGCAGCGCTGCTGGGTCTGACTAGAAGCCATAACACCTGCAGTGTTGGCTGCCTGGTGACTATCGCTAGTAGGGTCGTGGAGGAATGTGCTATGTCTCCCAGCACATCTCCTGCACTGAAAAGTCCTACAATTGTTGGCATGCCCTTGACTAAACAGGCATACGCGACACAGTTTGCGGTCTCTAACAAACTGGTCTCTTTGAGCGAAAGTCATGCTCCTGAAGTCGCTGCATGAAAACAGGTCATGCACAGCAGTACGACAACAGAGACATTTAGGCCTCGAAGAAGAAGACTTTGACTTGGAAGGAGCCGGAGAGCTCGGAACTGACTTAGCAGCCTGACTTTTCGTGGCAGCATCAGTCATCTGCAGTATGCGAACTCGGCTTTCCAAGAAGACAAATAACTCCTTGAGAGTAGGGAGCTTCCCTATTTTGACAGATGACTCCCATTCTCTGATGAGGTTCATCGGAAGCTTGTCGATGATAATTCTGGTAATAATCAGATCTGACAACTCCACTTCTGTATTAAGGGAATTCAGTGCATGTACCGTGCTTATAAAATGATCCAGGTATTTCTGCAGGGATTCTGCAGAATACCTCTCAATCTGAGGGGGAGAGAAGAGATTGTCCAGATGGGTGTTGGCGATTAGCCGGTCGTTATCAAACCTATCAATCAAAGTCTGCCACGCCACCTGGAAGGTCGCAGCAGAGACAGGAATATTCTGAATGACCGTACTAACCTCTGATGACAGGCAGGACTTCAAGTACTGATACTTGTCCATGTCCGAAATGTGCCTGTGTTGAATTACCAACGACGAGAAAGTGTCACGAAACTCGATCCACTCAGAGGGGTTCCCATTGAACTGAGGAAGACGGATTTCGGGGAGTTTCGGTAACAACGGCGTGACAGGGTCGAGCGAGGAGCGCTGACTGGCAGTCTGCGCCTGCTCGGGTTCATATAGCTGTTTCTTTTCAGCTATCATGGAGTCAAAGAAACTGATGACTTTATAATAATCAGATTCCACTGCGTGAAAGTCGAATTCATGATCCTGGTAGGCCTCGTCAATGGCCACCTGAGCATAATCTGACTTGTAGGCCTTGAAGACCTCTACGAATTCAGAGCGGCGAATGCGCGCTTCATGAAGCGTAGTGAGATCTTCGATTTCGTACTCTCGCATAATCTGCATTTGACGCAGAAGTTGCGATTGCAAGTACTCGAAGCGTCTTATTTTAGCCTTTTGGGCAGCTTCGGCCTGGGCGTGGGCTTCGGCTCTCTTAGCCTCAGCTTCCTTTTCGGCTAAAGCCAGCTGGGCCTGAGCCTGCCTCTCTGCAAGGGCTTGCTGGGCCAGGGCCTCCGCTCTCTTAGCTTCGGCTTCCTCACGGGCTAAAGCCAGCTGGGCCTGAGCCTGCCTTTCTGCAAGGGCCTGCTGGGCCAGGACCTCCTTGTCAGATAAGGCCTGAAGAAATTTACACAACTGAGAGTTGCCTCTGGAAATGACGGCGTCGACTTCTGCCCTATAGGCTTCTTCAGCATCAGAATAATCCACACCGTCGATTTCAGTCTGCACAAGGTCGAACTTAGCTGCAAGTTCGTCTAACTTAGACTCATACTTTTTGAGTTCAGGATATGTGACATCCTCAATAGCTAAATTACTAATGACATTAACCTGCCGCGTAATCTGGGCCTTAATGGGAACTCGCTTGGCTTTAAGAGCCGTCAAACCGTCTGGACTCGACATAGTGACTTGCTTATACAATGTCTGAATTAAATAGGTTGCCCGCCTAGAGCCGGTGCAACAATGACAAATTAAGGTTTGTTTATAAGAATGGAGTGAGTTGCCCGCATAGGAGCATACGAGTAGACAAAGAAATAGTGTGTAGCTGTACAGGTGTAAGTACACAGATGTAAATGTTTACACTTTACAAGAAAGTACAAAAAACTTAATTGAAATCTGTCAGAGACCTCCCTCAAACGCAATGCGGAGGAGAACCACAGATACTTATAGCAACTGACTTTAAACTACTTATTACTGATGGCTACTGATGGTAGCGTCTCACACCGGCGGCAAACTATACCGGGAGAACAAGATTGATATATAAGAATGACTAGAATTGTGGCTAATCACTGAGGTCTCTGTAATAAGTGACCAAGACAAATTCAAACTGTTAATTGAATAGTTACTTTACGTTAATTATAGGTCACTAACTATCAATGCATCTTCAACCATAGGCCTCTGGGTCATATCTAGGCCCGGAGGAACCACAAAGAGATGTTCCCGCTCCCACGGTAGCTCGCAGGCGAAATAGGGACACGGGGAAACCTCTCCGGTATGAAGGATGCTACACTAAGTCAAGTTTAAATACATTTATTGAGCCCCTTGAAAGATACAAAGAGCACAATGGACAAAATGATAAATAGACCCTTTAAAATACAAGATGGAATTTTGTATCTTGCTTTACAAATAAATTCCTCTTCCTAGCGGTGCCGAAGAAGATGAAATGTTGATGAAGTCAAGGGGAGACGACTTAGTAAGCTCCTTCTGGAAAATAAGGCATGCTTGCCTTATAAGACTGATGAATAGCTCGGAGGACCAGAGCAGAGCAATTTTTATAGTCGCGCTTGCTCGGACGACTGAGAAAGAATTTCACTATTCTTGAAGTGAATGCGCACTATCAGCAAATTATTTTAAGGTCGACTTGCTGCTTCGACCGAAAAGAAGAACCTTTAGATGTTGCTTCGACACTGCAACTAAAATTAAGCACTCTGAAATATTCACTTCACAGCAGTACTTACAGTAAATCCTTTTACTTAATGAGTTACGCATTCAAGTCCATACGGTTTGATCAGGGAAGTAAAAAACTTGGCTTCACACATTTGTAATTAAATCACAAATAAATCACTTTGATGAATGTACTAAATTGCGTCTCTGCAATAACTAGGGCTGGGAAACTTCAAATTCCCAGCTCGACAATAATAACTAGATTCAGAATTCTGAACTGAAAACTAGCCTGGCGAAAGCTTCGAACGAGAGAATAAGAATGAATAGCAAGAATGACAGACGTCACGACATGTGACGTAAAGCAAGAATCCCATTGGCCAAGAAAAACAATAAATAATTAATCTTGGAAATAAATCAATTAAGTTACATTAAAATACTAAAACATAAATAAGAGAATTAATAGCATTACTTCAAAACTGAATTGTTTCTTTAAAAACACAAAATTATGAATAAAATATACTAAAAAATAATCAGACTGAAACTTTGGGTTGGAGATTATAACATGACTATCCAAAAAATGAAAGATGCGACAGTCAAATGTTATTTCTTATGCGAATTGATGGGAGAAAGAACAAACAGATAAGTAAACATATTTAAAATTATATTGAAGACACAACAAGAAAATAAAACAAGCGAAGTCACAAGCCTGTTGCCATAGCAACACGGCGAATGACCTCGCGAAACCAGCTAATGCCTCAAATCCGGCCAGACACGAATGCTGGACGGAACAAATAATAATAATAATAAAAATAAACTACATTTTTCTGACCTCATCAATGATTTTCTACATTAAACTAAATCCGTTAACATCCCTTAGACTTAACATGCGATGAACTTTGGCTTAGATATTTTAGGATCCCTTTCCAAACATAAAAAATGGGGCTTATGTCATGTGCTAATGTTTAAAATTTCATGTAAATCAAATGTATCATCGCTTAGAGCACGTGTCAGAACTAAACCCATTTTTTTAAATAAATAAATGCTTCACCCTTTCGACTTGCTTGCTTCGATGATTTTTTCTTCCTTGTTAAGTTGTCAGAAAATTCAAATATATCTATAATAAAAATCCTCTTACTGTTTCCTACATAAAGATGCATAAAAGAAGGCACAGCCATTCTTAATAAAATATGCATCCTGTTAATGAATTATTCACAGAACAAAATTTCGTTTATTTTTATGGTGTCAACATATAATAAATGTACATGAACCTTTTCTTCAAAGTTGTTTTATTTAAATAATACAGTACGTCGTTGGACAGATTTCAAAATTTTAGAGCTTAAAGAACAGTCAAATATAAATTGATTGCAAATGTTCCTTCATGCCAAAATGGACGTTAGTAGGCCTGCCGTGTTGATTGATTGCCGATGCTAATGTAAAAGTTAATATAAACATCTCAAGGTTAATATCATTCGCATTATTTAAAGTTGCTTCAATATTTAAAGGGTTAACATCACCTACTAAGCATCTATGACGTTTGCAGAGCACATTGACCGCCATTGCAAAAGTTAATTTAAGCATACAGAGAAAATACGTCTGGTAAGCAGAAACAAAGCCCCTTCAGGCACGTAAATGTGACATTTTCTGTTTTTTTTCTTTTGCTGGATACTCACAGAGGAAAAAGCAATCAAAGGCTCCCTTGTTTTCATCAAAGGAGTGCTTATTTTTTTACAATGGTTCGAATTACAACATAACTTATTAGCATCTTGGACAGTTTTTTTTTAAACATATATTCTTCGTTTTCCAAGTTATAAAATGTATATTATGATGCAATGTTGCACTAATCGCAATAAAATGTCCGAGCAAAAATAAAATAAAAAGTTGATGAACAGATCTACGCAGTCCATTTTATTTATATATGTTCCACGTAGTTCAAAATGTTAAATTTTATAGATTAAGCAACATGATATTAATAGTTACGACTGTTCCCGCTCCCAAGGTAGCTCGCAGGCGAAATAGGGATAGACGGGAAAGCCTCTCCGGTTTGAAGGATGCAACACTAAGTCAGGTTCAATAAATATTTTATTGAGCCCCTTGATGAGAAACAAATGAGCACAATGGACACAAAATAAGAAATAGACCTTTTTAAACACAAGATGGAATTTTCTGATATCTTGCTTTACATGAATGATTTCCTCTTCCGAGCGGTGCCGGAGAAAATGTTGAAATAGTGATGATATCAAGGGGAAGCGACTTAGCAAGATCCTTCTGAATGATAAGGCATGCTTGCCTTACAAGACTGGTGAATGACTCGGAGGACCAGAGCAATTATTTATAGTCGAGCTTACTCGAACGACTGAATAAGAATTTCACTTTGCTTGAAACGAATGCGCACTTTCAGAAAATATTTAAGGTCGGGCTTGCTGCAACGACCGAGATTAGAAGACGAACTTTGATATGTTGCTTCGTCACTGCAACTATATTTAATTTTTAACACTCATTTAAAATTAATTTTACAACAGTACTCACAGTAAATCCTTTTTACTTAATGAGATGCACATTCAAGCCCATTCGGTTTGAACTGGGTGGTAAAAAACTTGGATTCACACGCTTGTAAGCGAATCACAAAATAAATTACTTTGATGAAGATATTAATTGCGTCTCTGCAATAACTGGGCTGGGAATCCTTCAATTCCCAGCACGAAAATAAAAACTGGATTCAGTATTCTGAACTGAATGAACCAGCATGGCGAATGCTTCGAAGAGAATGAATGAAGGGCTAAGAAAAGAATGACAGACGTCACGACATGTGACATAAAAGCAAGAATCCCATTGGCCAAGAATACATAAATAAATCAATCTTGGAAATAAATCAAATAAGTTACATTAAAATACCAGAACATAAATAAGAGAATTAATTAGCATTACTTTAAAACCGAACTGTTTCCTTAAAAACACAAAATTATGATTAAAATATACTAAAAATAATCAGACTGAAACGTTGGGTTGGAGGCTATAGACATGACTATCCAAATATGAAAGAAGCGACAGTCAATTGTCTTTCTGACGAGAATTGATGGGAAGATAGAACAAACCAGATAATAAACATATTTAAAATTATATTGAAAACACAAAAAATAAAAGAAGCGAATTCAACACACTTGATGCCATAGCAACACGGCGAATGACCTCGCGAGAACAGCTGACGCCTCAAATCCGGCAAAGCACGAAATGCTAGACGGAACAAGACTCTCTCTTATCATAGATAATATGACGAGAGGGCCGGATTTTACTGACTATTCTATTCATAGGCTGCGTGTTTGAAGTGAAAAAATCCAGCAATCCAAAAATTAAAACAAGTTTCACTTCTGTCGCGTGACATTCCACGCACACTTTTTTTTATCATTTTGGAGGAATTCTCTTACCGTATTTTACGGACCATAAGACGCACTTTTTTACTTTAAAAAAGAGCCGTGAAAATTGGGTGTGTCTAATGGTCTAATGGTACATTAAAAAATATTAAAACGGTAAATACCGTCAGAACACCATAATTATAAAGAAGGTGGCATAGACTGTATATTAGTGCATTGTCACAATCGTAAAATGAAGGTAGCTGAAAGCCAGGTGTACAATGCGAAAAGAAAGTAATGTTGAGTTATTTTATACGAAAGGAGTTGTCTCCGTCGGGTGGTTTAAATGAAGAGCATGACCTCTAAATAGCCTTGTCCCGTACACTAAGCGTAGCCTATGCTGAATTGACGGTTAGAGGGTGTAAAGGTATTTTCAGTACTTCATGAGAAATCAATTCAATTATTAAAATTTACGCGTTTCCACCTGTACAGAAGAGATTTTTGTACAACGCAGGTTTTAAGTTAGAAGTGATTTACACTGATTCCATTGTACAAGGTTATAATTTGTTCATGCAATGAAATACATTATCTCCTTTAAAATGCTTTGTTTAGAATCAAATTAGATTTCTTTTCCTTTAAATTTCCATCCTAAAATCAAGGTGCGTCTTATGGTCCGGAACGTCTTATAGTCCGTAAAATACGGTAATTTTCTGCAAAAAACAATGTTTCCTAGTGATATCACGTTTTATTCACAGTAAATAAGTATTCTTTTTACAGTTTATTCCTGGAACGCTTGAAATTAATTCCATAGAAGGATTTTGGAAAATACTAGTGAAACTGGTAGGCTACTGTAGCCTACTTATGATTGAAAGCAGGGAAACTACACACTGAATGCCATCTAATATTTATCGAAGGGTTCAAGGAACCGACGAGCAGACTTCAGAATTGTATTCCTAAGTTATAGGCCTAGCATATATTTACATGCTCTAAATACAAGTTTTCCAAGGGGCATACGTCAGAAGCTTCACATGCATTAGCTAAGCAGAGGAGCTGCCTTGCAGCGTGTAGATAAGAACGTGATGTCGGCGGAGGCAAATCAGTGTCACCCAACTTCACTTCCGCAGGTGCTGGTGTACTACATTCTCCCGCAAGCGCATGTTATTAAGGTGACAAGGTCGAGATCACGTTACACTCTGTCGTTTAGTTCCAAACAGTGGCGTTACCTTCCAGTAGGAAAAGTATAGACTACATGTTTTATAGACAGAACTTAATTGCAAGTTAGTTCAAATTTTACAAAAGCAAATAGTCATAATGCTTAAGCCGATGTCCCACGATCCAATTTTTGGTCCAAATGTCTACAAACCGTCAGATTGGATCGGGTGACATGGCCGACCAGTAGCGGACGCAAAAAAAAAGAATATATATGCAATGTAAGTGGCCAGTTTTATAAACGAATTATATCTCTCTGTAGTCATCAGTTTTACAACTGGTTTGATGTAATTCTCCAGTTCTTCCTATCTTGAGCCAGTCTCTTCACGCCTACATATTTTTTACATCCAAAATCGCCAATAATCTGTTTTGCATATTCTAATCGTGGTCTTCCCTTACAATTTTTTCCCTCTATTGTTCCTTCTAAAATAGTATTGACCAAGCCTGGATGCTTCAAAATGTGCCCCACTAGTCTGCCCCTTCTGCCACTTCTTATGAGTGTCGTCTATAAACTTCTTTGCTCCTCTATTCTTTCTAAGACCTTTTCGTTAGATATTCTGTCAGTCCACCTGATTTTCAACATTCCTCTATAGCACCACATCACAGAAGCTTGTATTATATATGTAAGTTAATTATTTTTTTAGTATTCTTTCTACCTATTCAAATCCCCCCCCCCCCCGAAAAAAACTTATACGTCCGCCACTGTGGCCGACTGCCATTGCGCACAATTTCATCCTTTAGGCATATTTTCCATACAATTGTTTTGTATGCAACGGAATAGAAAAGTTTCTATTTTTCCATCCAAAACTATGAAATCAACCAATGAGCGTCATTCTATCCCCGCGTGACCTGCATGACGTAGAAACATGGCTTCTTCCTCCGTACAGCTGATTCTCGCTCGACCAGCGAACATAACCAAAAAGATAAAATGATATAATAGTAAAGAAGTTGAACGGATGCCAAGACTTTGAATTTACAACAATTTTAACAATAACCATTATTACAACCGGCATAAACGCTGAGGTGCTCTGCAAATAATGATAAAGATTCTGCAAAAAAAAAAAAAAAAAATGTTACTTGTGTCAAGTGCGTAAATACATACCGCCATGTCGATTGTAGCAGCTATCGATTTTCGTTTCGGGAGAACAGCTGGCGCTGTATATTGAACCAAAACGCACTCTCGTGTGAACAGCCAGAAATATTTGTATTGTAATTATTGTCCTCTGTCTACCGCAGTCTACAGTGAAAAGAGGACCCCTGAAGATACCGGATGCAGTCACCGGCGAAACGTTGGACAGACCAAACCCAACTGGACCACGGCCTACAAGCCCGGAAGACTTCTCGAAAGACTTCAACGCCGGCCGTGAAAGCCTAAGCTGTTATATACTTTCTAGGCCTATACAGAATATTTCTCTTATGCCCGGTTTCTATAAACTCGTGAAATACCTATGGGTAAATTACCCAGGGGAAAATTAGTTCCATTTCACCCACAATGATATAATGAGCATGGCCTTGGAGTTGTACAGTTAATTTAATTCAGAAGGCTTTGATTCTCATTGTTTTAATTATTAATGATCTTACAAGAGGTTAAATTTTATCCAGCCATCCATGAAAGGATAATTAATTAACCCGACGATTTACCCTTGGAGAGATCTAGCCCGAGTTTGTAGGAACACTTTTTTCTGTCATTTTCACATTTACCCAGAAGACATGTATCTAGAAACTCGCCACAAGTGTATGTGATTGTTACCTTTAAATTATTTGAGTTTGTAAAAGTTATCCTTGTGTAAATTCTATCCATTGGATAATTTACCCATATGTATTTCGCGAGTTTATAGAAACCGGGCTATATAATAACATAGACGGCATTTCTAGGTCACCCATTATAGGCCTGACCTTGGATAACAATGGATTTTCCACCAGTAGGCCAATAGGAGACATCACAGGCTGTAAATACGAATCATGCAGATGAATTCGTATAACGCATACAATGTTCAATTTACTCAATAATTAACTACACAGGTTTTACAGTGGTAATAAAATATATGACGTGCCGTAAAAAGCTTGGCCTTAATAATAATACTTTCCCAAGAAAATTTCCACGAGACCTAGTTGACTGATCCGTTAGATTCTCTTTAATAACTTCTGCTTAGCCCACGTGATGACCCGTAATAATTCAGCTGATTCCTGGCAAACAACTAATGCGATAAGAATGATCCAATAGTGATATCTCTGGTCACCTTGTGATATCTGGATCATGCTACCCAGTCACTGTTTTTATTTATCTCTTCGTTCTCAGCGTCTTTCAATGTCCGTCTAATGCAAAGCAGCGAACATAAATAAGAATTTCGCAGACTTAGACTCCATGATGAAAATTTATTGATTTTGAAATTGTAAGGATGCAGATTATAAAGGGAAGCGAGTCTCAGTGCACCTGAGAAATTAAAATACAGGCTGGTATGATATTATATAAGTTATCTGACAAATGTACTTTATCAAGCTTTCTTTATGTTTTAAATAAAATTTACGAGGGTCATTCAATAATTAAAAAGACAAATTGGTCTGGGGAAAAGACGGTTGGTAGTATAGTCCAATTATTCATTGGATGGCCAGGCGGCTTCAAAGAGATAAACCATTAAGTCGGTGTTTCTTTATGTTAATTGATCTGACTATATCGGGCTTGGTTTCCGCTTTCCAAAACAAAAGCAACGTTGCAATATTCTCTCATTATTATCACTGACCTCAGTTCTTCCTTCACTTTAATCAATTCACACGTTTTATCGTTACTGTAACTAGATCTTGCAACCTCGCGTTCCACTCCACGTAGAGTTGACGAGTAGCTGTCATATCTGTCGCAGGGCATTCTTAGATTTTGATTGCCTGGGGTAACTAGCTGATTGGTGCGGTAAAAATAAAGAACACAGGTTGAGCTGTCGGCAAACTTTTCCTCCTAACGAAAGGAAGCCGCCTGGCCATGCAATGAATAACCAGACTTTACATGTTTGATACATTTATGATTTTAAGTTGGCGTCACTGGGATGAGTTCTAATTAGCTGATGGATCAACATTGCTCTGATTATAACCTCAAAATTAAGATTAACGATGTCGGGTCTTCTTGAAAATTCCACATTGGTTTAACGTTCTGTGATTCGTTTTTTCATTGCTGAAGGTGAAAAACCAGCTAATATATACTCTAGAATAACCAAAGTGTATGGTAAAAGTTGTCTCAACGCTGGAAATTTTTACAGGTGGGTAGAACAGTTCAAAAGTGGTCGAGAATCAGTGACTGACAAACACCGTTCTGGCCGGCCTGTTGAAGTTGCAACTTCCTCACTCTGATTTCCATTTGTTTGGTCCACTGAAGGAGCATTACGTGGGAAGAAGTTCCAGGATAACGAAGATGTCAAGAAATTTGTTGGAAATTGGCTCCGACACCAAGACAAAGAGTTCTTTGCAGCCGGTATAAAAAAGCTAGTAACCCGTTAAGACAAGTGCATAAATGTTGATGGGGATTACGTTGAAATGTAGGATAAGTCTTGTTTTGTAAAAATAAACTGTTTTTTCTTCAGGTCAGTTTGTATCTCTAATTATTGAATGGCCCTCGTACATTATAAAAGAAATGTTATGGTCAGGCCATACGATCAAGATAAAGTTCGTGATGGGTGAACAAAATCAAATGCCCATAATGTAAAACAAACATTAATTTAATCAAATGTGGATTCTGGAATAACGAAGCTACACCCAGAAGCTTAATACCATAATTAAAAACTACGATCAATGCCTTTTGCACAGGCAATATAAAACGCTCTCTTTGTTTGAACACATAATGAATACATGGTAGTCATTTGAAAGATCTCAAGAATCAAAATAATTTTTGCGTGCAAGGTGCACATGCTAACAGTGACATACTTGGGTGCCGTCCAGCTCATATATTAGTTTCTTGAATCTCCTTATTTAGATACCGACAAGTTTTCCCCTCTCCCTCCCTCTCCCACCCCCTTACACATTGAGACTTGACACCATTGGGTGGGGAGGTTTTCTTGGTGGACCAGTTCCTTTCAGGGTCACATGCTACATTATTTTCGTAGAGTACCACCATGGTCGTGGAATAATTAAAAATTGCTTGCACATACGTCAAGAGGAAATGAGATTTGAATACCTGAAGTGTGAGACAATCTTTTCGATACAATTATCTTTACAGCATCGAACTCGCGACCTCAAGCACGCAAGACTTATGTTCAATGTTCTTTGTTGTATGATAATTATATGTATTAATGCATGTTTCTCTCCTATATATAACAGAAATAATATAAATATGATGTTTATCTCATCACATGAGTACTATATATTTCATTATAACTTATTTACTTATCTGAATGAAGGATATGACCTTTTTGGAATTCTGTAACAAAAGACAAAGAGAAGGGATTGTTCTATGCGTCATGAACGAGTTGTTTATCAACTATTGTTAATGTTGATTTATGATCAAGACCATCATCACTACCACCACAATCACCGTCAACATCGTCAACCACCACCAATAAATTCACCATCATTAATACCTCAATGCAGCGTTTCTCAACCTATGGTCCGCGGACAACTGGTGGTCCGCGAAGGTGGTGCAGATGGTCCGCAGACATAATTTAAAAATGTCATAAAGCAAGTGGAAAGTAAAGAAGTAATTTTTTTTACATATTTCGCTATAATGACCTATAATTAATACCCCAAATATTAAGAATATAGGCCTTCTATTAAAAATGTAAAATTAGGGGCCCGTAAAATTTTTTAGACATTTTAGAGGTCCTCGGGTTCAAAAAGTTTGAGAAACGCTGCCTTAATGGAAACCTTTCCCTAAAAGTGTCATGTGGCTGTTTTTTTTAAAATAATTAATGATATCTATTTAGCCACCACTTTTCACAATGATATTTCCGCGAACTTTGACACTAAAGTCTTCCCTTTAATCTTTGATTAATATGCCATTAATTTAGCTTAGGCTACATTATCTGAATGTTTTTTTCCAAAGATATTTATATTTTATTATATTAACCTTCTTTATAATTAATGACTATTTTATCTATTTTTTCTATGTATAAACATTGTTTCTTGATCTACCTAACTTTTACTGTACTTTATTGAGCTTTACAATTACGTATCCAGTTGTTCTTCAATTCAAATAGGTGGTTATAATAATAACGGTCAAGAAATTCACCAATAACTGCCGTGAAAGCCGGCACACTAACCACATGTTACACAATCATACCACTGACAGAAATAACGTTGGTTGGTACGGTCATTCCACCCATAGGATGTAGCGCCAAATAATTAGCTTAGATTTAGTTCATAAATAACCCAGTAAACTTACCTATATCTGAGTTCTATTTCTGATAAATCCTTTTCTATAATTCAGATTGGTTAAGAACATGATCACCATACCAAAAGGCTTAAATTAACACAATCGCGTGAAAAATATAAGATAAGTAATGGCTAAGTATGTAAATACATCATGTGATGTCCACAAAAAACTGAAGCGTTAAATTCGCAATTCTCTACCTTAGATACTGTATGGGCAATATAAGTTTCTCACTTCATATTCTGATATTGAATAATAGACGAATTGCAGAGAGTGCGTATTCAGTTGCCTTAGTTTCATACAAAGATGTAGCCTACTGTTCACCAAGTAAGCCTTAAAGCCTGAGTTCGTATAAATTATAACTGGCTTACAGCTACACTTCAGAAAATGTTTGCGAAAACAAATTTCTAATAAACGTTTTAGCTCTTAGTATAAACACCTGAAATAAACCGTTTTACTCATGTCGGAGAAAATCGCAACAAATAACATTTTGTACGCGTAAAGAGGCAGTAAAAATAAGAGAAAGTAGTTAATATTCATGTCATATTCCCAAACGATATCTAACTCAAATATATTTAGTTTTCATACAATTTTTAGTTTTCGAATTACGCTTATCACACACATACACAGCCAGATAGGCAGACAGACACATACACACATAGACAGGTTTCTGAAAACTGCATTTTTTAATTGAGGGGACCTCACAGCATACATTTTACTGAAAACTCGACAACGAATTTCAATTTCGATGCAATAGACCTAATTCCTCAGCACGTAGTACCTATATCCTTGGATTTTTCGGAGGTAGGGAGGTCTGGAACGGGGTGAACTCAGCCTCGTTATCCAAATTGAGGAGCTACTTGACAGAGAAGTAGCGACCCCGGTCATGGAAACCACCATTAACGGCCATGGGTGTCGGCATGCTGACCACATGCCCTCAATCCTGCCATCAGCCTATGGCAGATGACTCAGCGGTCGGGTGGTAGGCTTAGTCCCTTCAGTGATGTAGCGCCACGGAGTTTAGTTTAGTTTTAGTAGTGTCTACATCATGAATGTAGAAAGTAGAAAGAAAAGAACATGTAAATTAATGGTTTGTAAATACATAAATTCTACATAAATAAATAACTAAAGGAATAAATTAACAAATAAAACTTGTGAGTTTAAGTTATTTAACAAATCAAGATCAGGAATGTCCACCGCTGTGGCTCAGGGGATGCATTCAATCCTCTCACGCAGCGGTTCGATTCCTGGTCGGGACAAGTTACCTAGGTGGGGTTTTTTCTGGGGTTTTTCCTCACCTTTGAGACAAATGTCGGGTAACTTTAGGCCCTAGTGGTCCCCGGATATCATCTGGCCGTCATTATCATCTTCATCCTCATCCTCGCCTTGTTCTGAGTGAGTGTGTGTGCGAATGGTGTGTCTCGTCCTCTATGTTCGTGTTGTCTCGGAGGTGGCCCCGGCATTGGGCTGATCACTCATCCGGGGAGGCCCTCCATGTCCTTGTCTGGTCAAAAAAGTATGTATGTGATCCAAAGATAATCCCTCTCCCGACAGGTCGCGGCCCTGTAAGGCCCGGGCGGCTTGGGTCGCTTAAATCCTAAAAAAGGGAGAGGTGAAACTACGGTAAAGAAAGAAAGAGATCAGGAATAATAAGATTACTTATCTCCATTACAAAGCAATTGCAAACTTACAGTAGGACTTAATTTACCACCGAACAGAATACAAATTAATTCGCAGAGTGTGTTTATTAATGTGTAGATTCTACAGAAATGATGTAAGCCGACAACATGACAAATTCAATGCCATGCCCCTTAAACGACCAACTTGTAATTCATATTAATGACCGTGAAATTTTCAATACGGAATGAGACCAATAAATGTCCTGCAAATTGCTGTAATAGATTTGTGACTACGGTTACGTCATTAACAAATTATTACACGCATTTTATTTCTAGCTGTGAGTAATTTGGACCCACGGGTGTCGCTCTCCATTGTTAGTTGTTATACCATTTTTTTTTATTTCAGCTGTGTTTATACTCCTTATAGCTACGAGGCCATATCAGGAGTTCGGGATCTGTGTCTATGCAGTAGGGTAGGCCACAGAACTACTGCTTGTCAATTATTTTTCTATTGTTAGTGTATTTTATGGAGCAAATTTCAACTCATATTAATTTAAATTGATATGGTGCAGGATGAAATGGTGAGGATGATTCATGGTATGTAAATATTCAGCATTTGCCTTTACGACTGGGGAAACCATGAAAACCCCCATGTCAAATTGGCCGGCCAAGGGATTTGAACCAAGGACCTCCTAAATGCGAGTCCAAGAGTTACCATCTCGGCCACTTCGCTCGGTTATCCATTTTAAATTTTAATTCATGAGTAAGGAGTTGATTTTTGTAAAGTTTAATGGAAGACAGTGCATAATACTGTATTTAAATTTACAATGTATTTTTACTGGACTGGTAAGTTTTCTCCTGGGAGCAAAAAATAATAGTTCTATATTTGGAGATGATTAACTTAGCAGAATATACTATAGTTAACTTTCACTGCAAACATACTCTTATTTTGTAACTAACGAAGTAAAGAAATCTCCTTTATAATTATTTATTTAAGAAACCTGAATCCATAAACACTAAGTAAGAAAACTCTATTCGCCAGTTTGATTGTAATTACTAGGGACAGACATTTAATGACCACAAAATAGTGAAAAAACGCAAAATAAAAAATGCATTTATGACCTAAAAATAGTAAAAATATGACCTAATATTTTTAAAAAATTTCCAATAAATTTTTCATTATTAGGCCCGACTTACATTTAGTTTTTTTAAAGTAATGAATTGCTAAAAGCAATTTAATGGATGATAGTGCATTATATATGAATTTACTATATAAAACACTAATTTTATTACAAAAGAAGTAAGTAAATTTATACTACTTATTATACTATACTACCCTTAGCGAAAAAAAAATCTGAACTGGCATGACCATCAAATTTCTCCTAGCAAATTTGTGAAAATTTAGAAAGAAAAAAATATTTATTGCTACAAGACAAACTGCTATGGTGTTTACAATAAACCTGAATTAAAATTAACCACGAACACTTGGCGGGGATCCTGAAATAAAAACGATTGTCTGTTGTCTGAAAGTAACGATTTGTACATGGAAAAGCTCCTCTCTACCTCCACTGAAACATGACCTAAAATGCCGAAAAAGACCTATAAATGCTAAAATTGACCTAAAAATGCATAAAATGACCTAAAAATTGCCATAAAATGACCTATCTCTTGAAAATGACGAAAAATGCAAAATAAAGCAAAAAAATTCAAAATACAAATTGCCCTTATTTAATAAATTATTTAATTATACATATTTATATATATTCTAGCTATCTTTTAACCTTCATATAAAAAAGATGCAAAATCATTAAATGCCTTGCCCTAGTAATTACTGTTCTGTACAAAGAATCTCGGAATTAATGTATTCTCTTTTGTGGCGGACAAGCATTAGATATGGCGATTTTGAATCAAACAGGTTATCTTAATACTTTAATTTATTCAATGATCTCTACCAAGGCTCATATTAATTACAAATTAACTCATTAGTAAGAACTATAGATGCCAATGATAATTATAGTTTCAGTTGCTATGGGAAATCGTTCAGAATAGAAATACAGTTCAGAAGGAATATCTCTTTATGAATATTGTTTGCAAAAAGCCATTATGTAGATTAACATAATGTTTTTGAAATTTGTGACAATATTTTCATAGTTCACTTACGGCCTATTCCTTTGTGCATCAAGGTATTAATCACTGCGTTATAACACTTCTACTCCAGTACTCAGGCTTTTCAGGTAAAGAAGACACTTTAAACGAGAAGTATCAAGGAGATTTTCGTCTTATACCCTCAAAATTAAATTAATAAGATGCCGTCAACCAAGGATGTGGGGACAACCTTTTACAAATATCTTGTGCAATGGTAAATCAATAATTTATTAGATTTAAGTTAATTACAAGTATTACAAAAAATTTATTTTGTTAGGATAGAATTGTTGTTTGAAAAAAAGGTTTTTCTCAAAATAATTGTACACTTGTGTAGTCTAGGACCAGTATAGGTTATTGCTATACATAAAAACAATTACATCAAGTTAGAAATTGTTAGACAGTCATCCTTGGTTGACGGCATCTTATTAATTTAATTTTGAGGGTATAAGACGAAAATCTCCTTGATACTTCTATATTTCCCTCATAGAAATTCAAGATGAAATTTATTAATACTTTAAACGAGTTTTTCTCAAAACTTGATAAACTGCATTTATCGGGTTTTTGAAGCAAGCCAAGGATATGAGAGAACTATACATTGTGTAAATATGTAATATCAATGTTACTTTTCCAATTATAACTATTTCAACTCCACGGGCGGCAGTTACTCTCTCTAAGATCTGTATCCTGATACATTGTTGCAATCTGGAACATTTTAATTAATTATTACTGTCAACAGGTTGTCAGTTGTAATACGTGCAAACCATGAAATCCTTATCTAGTCTGAGATTAATGCATTATTTAAGTGATCAGAAACAAATGTAACTGGTGACTTTGTTCTTGAATCTCTGTTCTTATATCCCTAGGAATGCGTTTAAATTAAAGGAGAAAATGAATATTACGTGTGAGCATTCACACCGAAGTAGCATAGCATGCGAATCGCACTACATGGATGCAGGCTGCACATCGAGTTCACAGTTTTGCATTCATACCGAAGTAGCGAATGCGATCTGCAGTTTAACGTACATGATATATTTTCACTTGAACAATTGAGAAACCAATTTAAAGTAATGTAATTTACCTAAAGAGGATATACTTTCAGCAATTTTAATCCAGGCTTTTACTAGTTTCGATTACCATATCATAGTCTATAGTCTACGCATGTACAAATTGTACGTTAAATAGCTCTCTTTCCAGCAGTTTTCATGACATATTTGCCATAATCTACCACTACACAAGCGAATATGTGTTGAATTTTCTTAAAAATTAGAAAACAGCTGAAAAGGCAACTGTACGCATGCGTCATCCCGAGTAGCGTCGCATGAAATAAGTCCAGATCTATGTGAAGAAATGAATGTCGCACACTGCGAGCTGCACTATTGCCACGCTACTTTGGCATGAAGACTTAACTTGTTTCTTTGGGATTTAAAATGAGTAACGTGCAGCGTGCATCCAGGTAGCACGTCGCAAGTGGCATGCTACTTCGGTGTGAATGCTCCCTAAACTACACTGACTGAAATGCTGAATTAAGTTAAGTTTATATAAATTTTCACAGTGTATACTCTAAACTTTTGGGGAAATTTTAGTAAAATAAAAGTAGATTGTCCCCTGTACAGGCCAATGGAAGCCTAGCTGGTTCCAGGAGGTTGAGGCTACCAGATTTTAGACTTTCGGAACGTGAAGGTGGTAAGGATGTCAGACTTACGCACCGGCGCCTTTAACCCCTGGATTGCTCCTGGTACTCATTTATGTTAGAGGCTGAGTCAACCCCCAGGGCCATAGTGCCACCAGAAGGATTAGACCAATTGCAAAATTTCAACGACCTTATCGAGGAACAAACCCGTGGCCTTCCGGTTTGTAGCGCAGCGCCTCAACCACTACGCTACGTAGTACCCCGAAAATTTTAGTAGAAGTAATGTATTTTAACGTAATTCTTGGAGAGCATAGAAGCAGTTTAATGCGAGATATTATTAAGAACATTTTTAAATTTAATTTTAATGTTAATTATTAGTGTATTTATTAGGCGTTGAAATAATAGATAGGCTATTTAATTACATTTTGCAATGAAACAACGAACAATCACCATTCTTAAAGAACCAGGATTCATGTCATTCCATGTTATTTTATAAGAATGCTATTATCATTGGGAAATCTCTCGTTAGTTTAATATGCTTTCTAAACGTAGGTTTATAGTTGAAGATTCTTTCGACATTCCATTTGAATAAAGCAATTATAGTACGCCTTCAACACATTCTGTAACTGTAATAAATCCGCTTATTTAATTTTACAGGAAATACACCACAGTAAACATTAATGAAGATTGTTGTTGACTGCTAGGAATGTGAGATCTAGCATATGTAGGAATGCTAGAACTTTGCAAAGCAATTGAATGTAAAAAATTATATCCATTGAATCACCGAAGGATAATATTGATATAAATAATAATTAGTTTTTTTTTTTTTTTTTTTTTAAATAAGACACATAACTACTTAACACTGGACAAGTTTGTTCAACTTCATGGTTTAGCAAGTTATTCTAGTCATGAAGATATTTCCTGGCATGTTATACAGTAAGTTATTCCGTCCCAATGTAAAGTCACTGCAATGTGCATTATTCTTCAGCGCAGGATAACTAAATCTTTTTTGTTCATTATTTTATTCCCATTTTCTTTCCGAACAAAGAAAAAAGACGTCTAAGAAGTCTGTAAAGGATCCATGCCCGAAGTGTAAATAGGTTGTAACTTCCTCTCATCTTATTCTGGAATGTCCAGGGTTATTGCATCTAAGACGTGTGCTAAATATCAATGGAGACTTATATAATATACTAGCTTAAAAGACCCGGCGTCGCCCGGGTTTTGTATTTTGTAATTGGAAATTAGCTTATGAAGGATTTTCAATTTTAAATTCTAGGCCCTTATATAAGCATTTATAATTTGAAATAGGAAGAACGACTTATTACACTCAAACTATTCCCTCAGAAAACGTTTGATATAGTTTTTTATGGCTCATAGAGGATCTAGAATTTTGCATCCCATCGCTTGTACAGTGCACAGCAAGCCTGGTAGAGGTTTAAATAAGAAGAAACAGAAATTCCTGTAACATAAAATTGTAATATCGAGGCGGGAAATTTCCCACTCTTATGTTACCATAGCCTAAAGACGTTTTGGGGATGAAATTAAACAGAAAGCATTATCACTTTCATACTTTTCTCTCCAAAAACCTGCGATATAATATAATAATATACACATTACCATACCTCGTTTTGTTTTCTCTATGTCCAGGGTAGAGAAAGTTATGTGATTCCATTATTTTAGTGGATTTCATTCTGTAATATTTATTTATAACATGAATTATTTTGATAACTTCTCTTATTTGTCAAAAGTGCATTTCATTTGTTTTTTCCAAGCCCACCTGATACCATTTGGCAACAATATATTCTGTGATTTGGAATTGATAATTCTATGTAAAAAGGGATTAAGTATTTTCAAAAATATTTAATTTTTGGCATTTAGAATCAGAATTTTTCAAAATCCTTTCTTAGTGAGCACCTATATTATGAAACGAAGGTACTGTCAAAATTCCAAGTCTCTACCTGTTATAGTTTAGGCTGTACCGGTACGTTGATTCCTGTCATTCAGTCAATCAGTCAGTCAGTCATTCATTCAGTCAGTCAGGACAAATCCTTTTATATATATAGAGATTTAAACTGTTGAAGGATGTCTTAAGGTTATCTCAATTCATAGTTTGTTAATACTGTAGTTGCAAAATTACTTCCAGTCTTTTTCATATTTAATGTTTATATTGTTCATTTACTAAATTTCAAGTTAGGCCTACTATAAATGTTTTTTAGACTTATTCAATATTGTTGTATTAATGTATTAATTATGATGGTCGCTGGTGACCCTGGCGACATAAAATAATTAAATTTAAAAACCTACAATACATAGTGGATGACGACTGTTACAGGAAACTCATTTTTAATTCTAAAAAACTTGCCCGAAATCCTTATCTTTTCTTTTCGGCTGCTTTCCTCGTACGATTCTTTCCCATTTGGATTTGGCAAATTACTTCGACATGAACGCTGATTGTTCCCAGTTTATTCTTATATCGTTATCCAGTTACTTGCCCCAACTCTAATAAGTTATACAGCTGTCAAAAAATCTTCTACACCGCTGATCTAAGGCTAAGAAGAAATTATAGGGTTCGATGAGAATGACAGTCATTCCGAGCATCTATCTATCTTTAACCTTAGTTTTCTCTCTCCCTTTTAGGGAAATTTTAAGCGGCTCACGCCGCCCGGGCCTTACGGGAGAGGGATTATCTATGGATCACATACACACTTTTTTGACCACACAAGGAAATGGAGGGCCTCCCCGGATGAGTGATCACGTAGGGCCCGGATTCTTATAATAAATAAATAAAATTTATTTCTGTCAATAGACTGGCGAACAAGTTTCTGACAATGTCAACTTTACACTTAAAATCTTAAACTAAGTATAAAATACATCTAAAATACAAGGAGATTATTCCAGATACATGTTATCTTATTCTAAATACATTATTCCCTACTTATCACCTATTACCAATATAATTTTAACTCAATATAAATTTAGATAATATATAATAAAATAGTCTAAGTAGCCCGAATTCATTATTACACTTCCTTGTTACGTAAGTTGCCTGTTCTGTTTATAGTTCATCCAGGGAATACAAGCATTTCTCTATTAAATATTTCTTTAACTGTGATTTGAAGTTTGCCTTGGCTGTAGTTTTGATTTCTGCTGGTAGCTTATTGTATAATATGGTTCCCATTACATTTACATCCTTAAATACAAGTTGCTTATTGCATGTATATCTATGGTAATTCAGACGGCCTCTTGTACTTAAAATTTCCCTAAAAGGGAGAGAGAAAACTAAGGTTAAAGATAGATAGATGCTCGGAATGACTGTCATTCTCATCGAACCCTATCATTTCTTCTTAGCCTTAGATCAGCGGTGTAGAAGATTTTTTGACAGCTGTAATTACATATTCTATTCCCTAACTTGTAGACTACAAAAAATGAAAAATGTCGGCTATTTGAGCTTCTGATATGATTATAGTTTGATTTCATTTTACATATTTTTACATATTCATAGTAATATTACATATTTCACATATTATGTAATGGTTGTAACATTTTTGTACATAAAATCTAGGAAATCATAAAAAATAAAGATTTTATTTAATTGGTTTTATATTTCAGTGACTAATAAAGATTAGCTAATTTTCTTTCATAAAAAAAAACATTTCAATTGCCAATGGTAGGGATAATTCTTCGTGAATTCCAATGCAAATGTAAACTATGGTTGGTTCTGGGTGCCTCAGCTATATACATTAGCACTTAAACTTTTGTGACACACGATGTTTATTATTAGGCCTACTCTTAACTAACTTGGGACAATCGGGTTCAAAAGTGAGTTTCAGGGCACAAGGATAACAGGATTTATTACAATACACATTTCTCCAGAAACTGAAGTGCATTAAATTTTTTTTTAAATCTCTGGAGCATTTTTACTATCCCTTTAATTTGGTAAATCATATAAGTTGCACTCACTGTCAAAATTAAGGGTAGCATGTGAACATTTTCATATATTTATTGCATTAAAAATACTAATTTTAAACTACATATTTTGTGATTATTACATATTTTATTACATATTTCCCTTATATTTACTACATTTTTATGTACATATTTCGCACTTTGATATTACATCAAACTCCGGGCCTTAGTGATCAGCCCAATGCCACCTCTGAGACAACAAGAACACATAGAACGAGACACACCAGTCTCACACACACACATATTCACTCTGAACAAGCCGAGAATGGGATGAAGATGATAATGACGGCCGGATGATATCCGGGGATCACATGGACCTAAAGTTACCCGACATTTGTCGCACAGGTGAGAAAATAAAACCGGAAAAAAACCCCACCTAGGTAACTTGCATGAGAGTAGCGAACGCATTCTCTACGCCACCGCGATGGACTCATACCGAGCATACAAAAGAAAATTGGAAAACAAGCTGATCAGAATCGGCTAGAGTGTCCAAGTCTTTTGAACGCAATTCGTTCCTGTTAGCACATGCCTCAGAAGTGGTTAATTCTGAAAGTACCTGTATGTACGTGTAGAGTGTGGTTAATATCACTGATATACATACTTTCTAGTACAATTTATGTAGAACCTGTGCCAACATTGGCGATTTTACCACAGAACACGTGGATTTGACAACTATAGGAATTAGCCAAGGCTAACCACGTATGATTAAGGTATTTCCGAGTGAGTTGCATTTTATTACAAAAAGCAGCATTGACACCGCCTTAATATCTGGGTACCAGCTTGTTTAGCGTCCACACAGAGGAATTAAACAAGTTGAGGGTGTCTTGATGAAGTCCGCTGTCTTCATCTCTTCCTTGCCATAGTGACCAACCCAATTCGCGAAAAGTTCAGGGTCAACTAGGTCAACATATTAGGAGATGGCTTTTCTTTTATTCAAGGTTTCTAAAAGCCAGACAACATTTGTTTCCACAAGTGAGTAATACTTTAGGAGTAATAGGTTGATTATCAACTTGAGCCGCCGGTTAATAAAAGCAACGATCGTTTTATGGAAGATTTGACGAAAGGAAGGTGTGGTATCCAAATTAATATGAAATGTGACCTACATTGTATGGTTTATATATGCTAATGGGATATGAAAATGTGTTATTTGAAGGCCAAAGAGGCAAACATAACTATTATGTTTTTTTAAAAAATGACAAACCTTACGTATTTTCCAAATATCTGTTCTATAGGCCTATCTATCCCCGGCACACCATTTCTAAAGGCCTGGCAAAACCTTTGAAAGGCTACTACGGTTCTTATAAATCTACGAAAAACATCGAATGAATAGGGTTAGGATTTTTAGGAGCGCACCTTTTCTCGTAAAGCAAATTAGAGCTGTGAAAGAAACCACAGTATGAAACGTTGTCTCTAGTTAAGAATAGAGCCAATTTTCTATCATCTTTTCCCCATTCTTAGGGTCATTATCCCCTATTTCTGCACCATGCTCATAATCACCATTGTATTTTCTGCAGGTTTTTAATAATCTTCCTAAGAGCATTTCATCGTTTACAGCTTATGGATTTTTAGTTTAATTGCTTTTTTAATTCATAATTATCTTGGTTTCGTTCCAAAATCTAAGATTTTTAAGTGAAATTCAATTAATTTATCAGCTTGTAGTGGCCATGGGAATAATGAATATGTCTGCTTTCAGCAAACGTGAGACTAAAGACACACCTGACACAATGAAAAATAAAATCAAGTAAACTGATGTAAAAAAGTGCCAGTATGTTTTTGTTTAATCAGTTATGACTGCAATTATGATATGCAGAATATGTTTTTTTTTTAAATTGATTTCCAAGTTAAGCTCCAGATTTATTCATTAAGCAGGGCTTACGGAAGAAGAAAGGTCTACCATCTCGGCCACCTGGGTCATTTTAACGGTCTAGTTGGATAAGCGCATGTAAAACAATAGTTTTTTTTTTGTCATAGCTACCTGTATTTTAATTTCCAAGGCCTTATAAGACCACAGTAAAACAATAGGCTATGCTGTCAAGATAACTGATTTTCATTTTTTTATAAATTCTTTCGAATACGTATATTGCCATAAAATAGACACTAAATTGAGCATTACTCCGAAACAGATCAACCGATTTTATCCATTATGAATAGACGTCTTCCCACGGACATTGTAAATGTGTATACCAAGTTTCATAAAAATCCGGTAAAGCGTATTTGAGTTACCCCGTCTTTAAAATATACACTAAATTGGGTTTTACTCCGGTACCGGTCAACAGATTAGGTTCAAATTCAATAGGGCACTTCTCATGGACGTCATAAATGGGTATACCAAGTTTCATGAAAATCCGTTACAGCGTATTTGAGTGATGGCGCCTTTCTATGAGAAAGGCGCCATAATCTAATAAAATAGGCACTAAATTGGGCATTACTCCGGTACCGGTGAACCGATTTGGTTCAATATCAATAGGGTTCTTCCCATCGACATTATGAATGTTTATACCAAGTTTCATGAAAATCCGAAAAAGCGTACTTGAGTTATGGTGCGTACAGACGCACGGACAGACGGACGGACAGACAGACAGACAACGGACAGACATTTTTTCGTCCCCCACACAATCTCATCAAGTACCATACTGGCACTTAATAATGACTAAATATTCCATTTTTATTTTTAATTTCACTGGAATTAGTCAGTGCGTGCATGTAAGTTTGTTACATAAATGTCAGTAGCACATTTTTGTTTCCCATTTTGCCTTAGTTTTAGGAGTTTTCCCGTTCCTCTTTGCTTATGGAAATTGCACCAGAGCCCAGCCTAGAAAAGTTTATTTGATTTCTAATAATTTGAACTTTCTCGAAACTATACAGAGTGGAAATTGTACAGCTGTACATATTTTAACAGCTTACTCAAATATAGCTATTATCCCAAAAGATTTTCATAGGTAATCCCAAGAGAGTTGATCATTTTATTGTTATATTTATCTAATGAAAGTCGTTAACTCGAATAGGATTTATTAAGACTATTCCATAATAAAATGCAACGAATTTTGTAAATAATAATTATTTTCTTACTTTGTTGTCAATATTCTCTAAACTGTGAGATCACGGCCTACTAATACATAAACATTCCATGAATATTATTCAGTGAATCGATTCGCGTTCCCAATGCTACCAATAATGCATGCCACGATATGGAGAGCTTACATCAGATCGCTATAAAAGCACACGAACTGGCTTGCATCGAATCGAAATTGTGTTTTTAATCAATGGATATATAACAAATTTCATTTCCCAAATAAGTTATGTTGTATAAAATAAAGTGCTTTTATTCGGTTCACTGGCAGAAATTTCACTGAACTTGATGCTTGTGTGTCCTGAACGCGTAGTTAGATAAAATTTAATTTTTTCGACCCTAGGAAGCATATTATAAGATAAATGATCGTGACTGGTAGATATCCGAGGCATTGCTAAACGTTAGGCCTATTTGTCAATATCGAATACGTGGCATATGAATGGAATAGTCTTAGAAAAAATTTTATCTAACTTTAAACTTGCTTTACTTGATGAATTTATCCGTATTGCTCAATTTTTATTCACATCTGCAGAAGAAAGAATAAGAAATACATCTCTCCTTGACGGATTTTCAAGAAAGTTGGAAGTTTTTGTACAAAATAATTTCAAAGATACGTGGACCACATATTTCATGAAACGTCAAGACAAGAGTGTATTCGTGACGCAGTGGGTTTGTTTTCAGACCAGTGACGGAAAGGTCATTGAAACCAAAAGAGGGACCTAACTGTGCACTGTTACCATTCTGCGGAGACTAATAACCAGGGCCGGGATTTTTATGATCTTTTAACTGGTACATCATGGACGTCGCCCACTAGTGCCAGGTATTCTGATCATGACTCCTAGATTACAAAATTGGCAATTTTTTGGGTCATTTTTTGGCCATTTTATCCAATTTTTCATTTTAGGTAATTTTTAGAATTCAAAGACATTATTTGGTCATTTTTTGGCCATTTTATCCAATTTTTCATTTTAGGTAATTTTTAGAATTCAAAGACATTATTTGGTCATTTTTTGTCCATTTTATGGTCTTTTATTCGCATATTTCATATTTTTAGGTGATTTTTTAATTTTAAAGTCATTTTTTCATTTTGTGTAGTTTCTTGCATTATATGGAGTTTTTGTGCATTTAATTACATTTAATATCATGAGAACACTAAATAATCATAATAAATAGATCTTGTTATAATTTTAATTTTGATACTGAAAGACGGTGTTTGCTGTTTGCATTTAACCGTATGTGCCAATTACCTAATTTCAAGCCTATATTATAATGGGGCCAGAACATTATTATAGAATATACACAAATCTGATGAATAAACTAGCATTTTCACATAAATTTTTGGGTAATTGTTATTAAGTTTTGGGTCATTATTCCAGTAATTTTATAGCTCATTTTTTTTAAGTATTTTTAGGTCATCAAAATCCGGGCCCTGCTAATATCCTATATAATTTTTTGAAATGGACTTAACCCTTTAAGAGCCGAATTTATACACTGGTATAAGCAAACTGCAAGTGAAATTTTCAGCAGGTTTTAAGTTTAAAATCGATGAGAAACAATTCTGAAAAATTGCTGGTTTCTACCTGTATAAATTACAGCTTTAAGAAGATGATAAAAATCCTCACATTTTACATAAAACATTAGTATATTAATCTTGTAGCTAATTCTGCTTTTATACAATTTATACTTCAGAAGCAGTGGAAATATTATTAACTAAGTGTCAATATAGATTTTACATTTGATTATCATAGGTAGTGCCATGGGAGATTACAAGTTTACTGAAAACTTCATATATATATATATATATGTATATATATAATACTTCCACTGCTTCTGAAGTATATACAGTATATATACATACATACACACACACAGAAAATTGTATCATTATAGGGTCAAAGGAGCTGTTCATGATGAATGTAAGTCCTATTTCACAGAACCATTACACCATTAGGCCTACACGAGCTGCTAGAATGACTTGTTTTGCGCTGTGATAGTAAATAAAAGCTAACATTAAAGTATTAAGACAAGATATTATTGAAGTTCCATGCCGAATAATTACTACTTACTTGGGGAATGGGCAGGAACGAGTTTGGTTTTATACTCGTATGTTGTTGCTTGAAGGCCTTGAGTTTAAACAGCTGATTTATAAAGCGTACGCCTCGTAAACACGTACTTAAAGCATCCCGCGCCATTGTGGCAAAACCGAGTATGTCTCACACTTCTCTTCCTTAATAGGCAATTTTTGTAAAATCCTTAAAAGGAGATATGCCGCGTTTTTTAGTTAACACTGTAGCGTATAAAACTATACTACTGAAGCTACGATGCTTATTTCTATCCGATTTTCCTATCCACTTTACTATATTCCACTTGACACCCCTTCTTGTTTGTAATCTTCAAACAAATGTATAAAAATGGTACATATAGGCATATATATGTTTTTACTGAATATAGTATTCATGACTTACATGAGAATTTTAGGGAAATAATCCTCTGACACAGGGACTCAAAGACTCAGGACTTGTGTTACCATAGAGAGTAATCATTAGACTTCGGATTTTAGGTAAAACCCTATTTTAATCCTTAAGTGATATATGGATGAAAACTTGTATATGCATGTTTCATAAGTGACTATGCCTAAAACTGATACTTTTATAGGACCTAAAACAGCCTATTTTTACGTTAGAACCTATTATTGCCTTTTTGCTTGTTTTTCCTCTAAAGTTCAAAATAAGTTACTTTTCGTTATAAATTCTAGCATTTATTTTCAGTTCGTACTAAATTTTTAGCTCGGAATGTGCAGTACGTGACACATTTGTGACTTGGTTAAATAGTAAGGAGTGTTTCGTCTTCAGTAGAAAAATTCCTTGGAATTCCCAAGAAAATGTAGTGTTTTTCTCCCGACTCCCACATCCAGTTAAAAAAAAGTAGTTCTCTGAATCACTGAGGGATACAAGGGGTTGAATATGCTAGCGTGCGTAGCTTCTGGGCGCAGGGATGAGGTTTTCACTGTTATGGTATTAATACAGGCCCTAGTAATAGGTCTATATAACTCTGTATACCATAGGCCTATATCTGTGTTTTATCATGATTATTGATTAATGGTGACTTCAATAAATATAATATTCTGCATTGCATTGAGATATTTCAGAAAATTGGCAACTTAACTATTTTATAAGAGACTGTTTTAAGATTTTTAGAACCTATTTTCCAATTTTTAGAGCCTATTTTAGGTACCTAAAACAGCATTTTTAGCGACCTAAAAGTCCGAAGTCTAGTAATCATCCTGCCAGCGAGCCCCGAACTAAAAATAGCTAGTTCTAGAACCTAGGTAGGAGAAACCTAATTCCTATGTTCTAGCCCCGGTGTCAGAGGGATTTTTCATCTAAGTATATTCTCACGTAATGTCAGCAGACACAATATTCTATGGAAGCATATAAATAACATAAATATTAACATACACATAACATATATACATATCGGCCTATATATGTTATATATAAAAGTAATTTTATAATGCTAAGATTTACCTGTTAAGATTTAAGAAATTCTTTTAATCCATCCTGTAAATGATGGTTTCTTCAGAGGCCACGCGCTTCTAAAAAAAGTACAATCCGATAGTTATAATTAGGGCAAGGTATTCGATGATTTTGTATATTTTTTATATGGAAGTCAAAAGAATATATATATATATATGTAGGATATGTGTGTGTGCGTGTGTGTATCGTATAATAATTGATTAAATAAGGGCAATTTGTTTTTGCAATTTTTTTGCTTCATTTTACATTTTGCATCATTTTCAAGAGATACGTCATTTTTTGATAATTTATAGGTCATTTTCGGCATTTTAGGTCATGTTTCAGTGGAGGTAGAGAGGAGTTTTTCCATGTACAAATTGTTACTTTCAGACAACAGACAATCGTTTTTATTTGAAAATATCTGCCAAATGTTCATAGTTCATTTTAATTCCGGTTTATTGTAAACACCATAGCAGTTTGTCTTGTAGCAATAAAGAATTATTTTTTCTTTCTTTTTAAATGGCATATATTAATTTGCTATGGGCATACCAGTTTAGAAAGATTTTTTTTTCGCTAAGAGTGTCCAAGTGGTATACCTATATAGATTTACTTACTTTTTAGTAATAAAATAAGGGTGTTTTATATTGAAAATTGATATATAACACATTGTCATCCGTTGAATTGCTTTTAGCAATTCGTTACTTAAACTAATTATAAGTAGGCCTAATAATGGAAAATTTATTGGTATTTTTATTTTAAATTTTGTGTCATTTTTTTACTATTTTTAGGTCAAAAATGAATTTTCTATTTTGCATTTTTTCACTATTTTACTCACTATTTTATGGTAATTAAGTGCCTTGCCCTAGTTACAATATTGTATAGCCTATGATTGTATGAGGTCTGTTAGACTCGCTACATAGGCCTATCTAGCGATTTCTCTATAGAATTTTCGTAACGTTACCAAATCTTAAGTTCTAAAATTCTTATAATTTCTAGCAAGCCAGACAAGTAATGCACTACTGCAATATTTATTACTCTGATGAAAATTAGACAATTAAGGCCATAGAATGTCAAGGAAAACGGCTAGATGCGAGTAATCGAGCCGAATATACATGTAACAATAACACTTTCAGAGATACGGAAAACTTGACAAGAGTATTACAGATTGTATTAAATTCGCACACCTAATTACACAATAAAATGACGGCATGATTATATACCGTCACGAAACGAATTGCTCTCAACTATCTCAGAAGCAATAAATGTAATATGAACCAAGGACGACCACTGATGTGGCTTCAGATAGTATATACAGGAACAATATCGTAGTGCCCCAAATTCCTATCATTCCAATTTTACGAACTTCTAGATAGTTAATTTTAAGAATTTGGTTTCGCACAACTTTAATTAATAAATACACTCTTACATAACGTATAAATTTGAAGTGAAAAAAATACTTTATGTTACTATTTTCCCCCAAAATATTAAAATATACTCACATCACTGATCAATTTGTGGAATAACTTGCGTGGTTAATATAATTTTCTAAAATTTCAGAATATTTTCTGCAAATGATAGTGTGAGAACTGTTGACCGATAACAGGGATGGTGCATAATTCAGATTAGTACATTATAATTGGCTGATTTCAGATAGGTATACACTCTTACAAAACGTATAAATTTTATATGGACGGAACGTCGAACTTTAACTCCCTAAGGGAACAAGGTACTTGTTTCTATAAAGTGCTTACTTAATAAGTGGCTATTATTTAAAAATCCACAAAGGGAATTGAGCTCAAATTTTTAACATATTAATCTGGATACTCTCAGAATTATATTGTTTATTCGTTTATGATAGTGGCTTCAATAGTTAAAATTTTAATAAGTTTATAAGTTTAATAAGTAAGAAAAATTTATTTAAAGAATGGACAAGTTTAAGTACCCTGATCTCTGAAACCCGGTTGCAGGTGATGGCCGCGCTTTGCACCATAGAAGTCCTATGGTGTCCTGTTTGATTCGCACTGTACTATGTAAATATGATGTATGTTTAGATCAAATACTCTGCGATATAACAAAACCGTAAAACGCAGGTTGTACGAGGGTTATTCAATAAAGTAATTTTCGTTAATTAAAAAAATGTGAATGAAGTTTCAGAATTTCTTTTACAATACTTTAAAATTACACACTCTAATTTTTTTCCGTAGTTTCCAGACACATTGAGAAACTTCTGATAGAGTCTGACGAACTTTGAAATTCCACAGTCCTAAAAATCGGCCTCCTGATTAACTGAACCCAATCTACGACGCTGGTAGGCCTATTCAACTCTTCATCATCCAAAGCGCTTTCGGTAGCCCAAATCTTCGGTAATCACTTTGTACAGAAGAGTACGACAAATATGTGGAAAATGATCAGAAAACTTCGAGATGGTGAATCTGGGGTTTTCTATAACCCTTTCGTCAACCGAACATTTTCCACAGATTTAACATACTCCTCTGTACAAAGTGATTACTGAAAATTTGGAAACGTTTGATGATTACGAAAGTTGAAAACCAGTGTCGTAGGTTGACTTCAGTAGCAGGCGGCCGAATTCTACGATTGTGGAATTTCAAAGCTCGTCAAGCGCTATGACAAGTGTGCCAATATGGTTGGAAACTGCGTGGAAAAACAAATTAGAGTTCATAGTTTCAAACTACTGTAAAACAAATTCTGTAACTTTAAATTCTTAAAAATAAACGGAAGTTACTTTATGAATAACCCTCGTAAATAAGTAATCAAATGAAAAAAAAAGCCCCTCTTGGATGATCTGTGCTGAGGAGTTTTACATCCGGAAAAATTTATCGAATTCAAGCAGTTTTGATGCCGTCATCCTTGAACCCATAAACGAGCACGTCACCTTTACACCACTAAGGCCATCCCATGCTAGACTAGGTTAATTAAATAACGCTAAAAAATACATCGACCTCAGCCAGGGTTGAACCGGTGACCCTCGGACCCATAGGCAACAAGTCACCTTTACACCACCGAAGCCACCCCATGCTAGACTAGGTTAACTAAATAAAGCTATGTATAGCTAGCCTATCAATTTTTAATCTTCACATTGGCGCCAGTGGAATATGAGAGGGAAAGCTTGGGAACGTTGCCCTAGTGAACGTCGCGCCCTAGGTGTGGGCGGAGATCGTCTTGATACGCGACGCCCCGAGATATAGGTAAGTGTGTTTGTTTTTGCTGTGCAGTGATTACTCTGAATTCCAATAGAGGTTGTTCGCCTCCAATCAAATGCAGTTTCTCGGAAAACGTTAATATCAAAAATCCTGTATGTATGCAAATGTGTAAGGGGAAAAACTAATTTCGAAGTTAGTATTTAAGGATACATTCCTCTTTGTCCTGAAGCTATGTTTGATATTGGCATATATAAATATATTAGACATAACTATGCTACTCCCCGCACCCTGAGGTGATACACCACACCGATATGTGTTGTCTGCAGACTTGCCTACTCAGATAATCAGTCACAGACTATGCACGCATTCTGTTTGAAACAAGTTCCATTTAACAATAAAACAATTTTCTGTTATTTTTTCACCCTAATATAATAGACCTACACCAATTTAACTCGCCACCTACTCTGAGAAAATGTGGGTTTCGTTATTCACAAATATTTTGGGGGGAAAAACTCTTGGTCACTCAGTTCTTTGCACGCTTTCCTTAGATACGAAGATCACGGGCGAAGACGATAATTTTATGTGAATGAAACAGACTCTTTTTGGACAGGCTAAAATCGTGAACACCTAGTATGAGCTTTCACTTTAGGTACAGAATTTCAAACCTAAATAGAGAAGGTGTTATTAATATGCATTCTATTAAAATCAATCTAATGAAATCTCATTCACTGTTTAAAAAATCCAATATCATAATGCAAGGAAAACTAGAATTTTTTTTATTCTGAATGTTGTGATTCAACTGAATTTGGTTTAAGTTAAGTTATATAACTCATTACTAGTACCCGAAAGTTTATGAAGAATCATACTTTTCCTAATGCACTGGATTGCATACTAGTGTTAAAATGCGTACAAGACATGGAATAAATAACCGAAGATTGATTCTTTCATCCGGCATAGTATTGCATATTTTGATAGTATTGCGATAATGCATCATATTTCCTTGATATTAAAATATGTGTACATATTTTATCAATTTTTCGAATTTTAACGTCATATTTCTGACATATTTTAAATATTATGCATATCTCATTTAATTCAGACATTAACATCATATTTGGCTTAGTTAATGTTTTGAGAACCGACTGCACAACAATTGACAGTAAATAACCTAATGTTTTTGGAACTGATTCTATAATATTAAAGTGACGTTTCGCTTCATTAGTTTTTAAATTACTAAATTTTGTTGCATTGACCTTACCTTTTTAAGTTTTGTAATGTAATTAATACAATTTATCCTTTTTTGTAATTTATAATGTAATTCAGCTGACAAGATAACTTAAGTATTAAAGTTACTCAAATGTTAGAGAATACTTCATTGGTTCCGGAGCATGTTTTACAAATTTTAGAGTATATTTGGAGGCACACTTAATCTTCTGATACAACATTAACTTCCGGAACTTGCTCATGTGCCTTAAATGTTACTGATACATTTAAATACAGCATCGAAATACTTTTCCTCAAACTTTTATAAACTATTTATTTATTATATTTATATTCTAATATTTCTTTTATACAGCCTGCAAGTAATATTATATATTGGTTGTGTATAGGCTATATATGTAAATATAAGGAATTATACGTTTGCATATCGTATGTAAAATATCAACCCAATTGTATGTAACCTCTGTAATGACCTCTGTTCCTTGGTATTGTGCCTTTTTTTTTTAAAGAGAGAGGTTAAAAACCAGTGAGGTGATAATGTCTCTAATATTCAGAAAATTACATATTCGAATCCCGCACACGGTCATTCTGAGTGTGGATTTATCAAGATTTTCCCCGCACGAAATGGTGAATGTTGGATTGGTATGACTAGAAAAAAATTACTAAAGAACTTTAATAAATTGGAAACAAAATAGGATGTATGTGCTCTGTCACTAGGCCTATACGTATGGCGAGTCAGAAAATTATATCATTTGTAACCAATACCGGTGTCTCGGAAAATGCGAGAGAAATCACAAGTGCATGTCCTACTTATGAGCAAACAGAAGTCTCACACTTTCTATGTGCTAAATTGTTAAAAGTCACCCACAGACATGACGCCTGCATTACTGCGAGAATGCATTATCATATGCAGGTGAAATCGAGTCCTATAGTGTACTCTTATGTTTCAGTGCAAATGGGTATGTAAGTTCTTTTTCACAGACTGAAAATAAGATTCCTTAAATATGTCTCCCCACGACAAAATCTGCAACGACCTTCTTTCCGAAGACATAATACAGAATAGAAATCTTGGAGCCATACTCATGAATAAGACTTCAGACTAAAGTCGACATTTCGAAGGACATTTTGACGAAAGTTAACTTCGATTGTAACTTTTTTTCGAAGTCGCCGGCAATCTAGACTTAGATATTGACTTTAGAATGTTCACATATTTATTGATATATTATAATTAAGAGTGCAGTTCTATAAATCGCTCACATTACATGGTTATGAAATTACTTTTCTGTCTGGACATGAGAATTTTGGCTCCTATTTTGAAAGATTCAAAGTAATATAAGAATACCTGTGTATATGTGGCGAACAACAAACTGTCGAACATCTTTTATTTAATTGTCCAGTGTTTGAAAGAGAAAGACACTTTTTAAAAAGGACATCTAGATTATTGTAAACTTCTTTACGCTAAACCATTATTTCATATATTCCTAAGAAAATGCTGTTCTAGAGAATTTTATTATGTTCTTTCTTATGTACATAATCGATTATAGTTTAAAGTTACCAGGGAGATTGGGTGTTAATGCTCAGCACTGCTAGTTATAGAACGGAATGGTATATCATAGCCAAATAGAGAAAGATAAATATGTAAATTACAAATTAAACAGCCTTTTCATAAAATATGGGAATTTTTCCGTCATAAGAGAGATGTTATAAAACCAGTGTAATCGGGTAATCAAATAAAAGTTTAAAACCTCAAATTCACTGAATGTTAAGGAATTATATGTATTTGAAGTTGTTTTTGATGTGTAAGGGGGTACGCCGTAGCATAGTGGTTGAGGCGCTGCGCTACAAACCGGAAGGTCGCGGGTTCGATTCCCGATGAGGTAGTTGAGATTTTTCAATTGGCCTAATCCTTCTGGTGGCACTATGGCCCTGGGGTCGACTCAGCCTCTAACAGAAATGAGTACCAGGAGCAATCCTGGGGGTAAAGGCGGCCGGTGCGTAAGGTTGACAACCTTATCACCTTCATGTGCCGAATGTCCAAAATCTGGGAGCCTCAACCTCTTGGAACCCTCTGGGCCTCCATGGCCTGTATAGGGATCACTTTACCTTTTTGATGTGTAAAATCTGTGGATTATGTATTTATTATGTTGCTTTTTTTCTTTAAGCATTTATAGCATGCTTTTAACACTCATTAAAACTAAGTAGGCCTAGTCAAGAGTAATCAGCTATGTCCCTTCTGATTTGAGAAAATATATGTCTTAAGGTACAATTTGGCATAAGATTAACTTCAAAAAGTATGTGTGGTTAATTACTATGTAAAATAGCGAATAGTGACATTTTGTCCCACCTTTAATGGTGATAGTTTTGTTAAATTATTATTATTGTAAGAGTTAAATAAGTGTTCTGACAATCTGGAAACAGTTTATAATTTTTATTCCATCCCTTATACCTTCATTAATAATAACATTGTCTCTAACATTAATAGCAGAACAGCAAATGAACTGCTTTTGAGAACCATTAAAATCGTTGTCCAAATTATGTCCCACCCGTAATAGATTTTGAAAAGCTAATTTTAAATATTTAAAATAAATTCTAAATAACTTTTTACAAGTAGTATGAAGAAGAAGGCATACTCAATTTCACAGAATGAGCAGAAAAGTTCTAGCTCATTATTTATGATATGTAATGAACAAAAATACTTGTCATAACATGCTAGAATGTCCCACCAGTAGCCTAATTATGAATTGGCTGAAAACCCCATAAGAATATTACTAGCTGAGATCTTATCTCATAACAGAATCAGCTGTTACTTGTAGAAGCTGTTATTAAAATAGCATACTCTTTTAAGGAAGCTAAATTCTTCAGACAATCGAAATAGGGTAAGTCTGAGTTGTTTTATTACAATAATTTTGTAATTTTCTTTCAGTGGACATTTCTTATACTGCCACGAACACTGGAATTCTCCTGCCAGTAGCTATGCAGACAAACCATTTTAATGGCAAAGCGTGAAATACCTTGCAACCCAACTAAGGCAATGGCAATACTGAGCAAATTTTAGCTAGTAGTAAGAAGGAATTTGCTGTAAATGTTAAAAATGAAGACTGCTAAACGAGGGCGGTAGAGCATAATTTCTTTAAGATGACCATATTTAGGTTTGTAGTGCAAATGAATGGTTATCTGGTTTGCTCGCTTATTTTGCTACAGACAAATTGTTGTAATTATTCCTGTGTTTTCTTTTTTATTCTTTTTGCTCCATTAATCATTAAGAAAACAGGTTTTATTGTCATAATCTATAAGAACATGTACAAAAGAAGGTTACTCAACTGCATTAATTTTGTAAAGTAACCTCAATTTACTAAAGTAAATCTACATTCCATTGGCGATACATCCTTGTGGGACTAGGCCTACCATAGGCAGATGGCAGGATTGAGGGGCATGTAGTCAGCATGCTGATTCCCAAGGCCGTTATTGATGGCTTCTTTGATTAAACATAATGTTCTGAAATTCATTGTGACTATACAATTTTTTACTGTGGCTTTACATAGGCCTGTACCAATAGCCTAATGTAATACGTAATCTGAATTGAATTTCTTTCTAAATTTCTTCCTTCCTCATCCACTATTGAAAATTAATCAGTTAAGTAGTAAATTAAGTTTGTAAGTTGATTCAGTGCAAGACTTGGAGAGAATTGGTAGCTGGGCAAAACTTTTATTATTTCGCAGTTTTTTATTTATTGCAAAATTCGGAATAGTAATGGAAGAATGAAAAATAATTTCTAAGCTAGGGGACATGCTGACACACTTAGCTATCCATTAACTTAGCGAGGTTCATTTAATATTCTTCTGGATCCCTACAGATCTATGAATGTTAAAAAGTCTCTGGGATGTGGCGAGGACGATTTAACTTAAATTATAATGTTAACACTTTGTGTTCAGATCAGAGGAATCTAAATGTTATCAAGAAAATCATCATAATAATCAGAGCTAAAACTCAATGTTCAATAATGTTGTTTTATTTAAAATCATCGCTCCATTATTTCTTTAAGCGCCAATTTTATATTCCTTTTGGTCATTCTCTCTCGAATTCTATGCCCCCATGTTGGGGCGAAGGGCCTCCAAGTGGAGATTTCTGTTTACCGATGTGAATTTTGTTACGCTTATTTTCGTAGAGAGAGCACAAGGAACAGGTGGTAAGCCCATCACCCCTTAACCGCCCTCCGGTAACAAAGGTATTACTTGGACGTAAAAGGGCCGAGAAATTTTGTCCAGAGGTTCTAATTTAGGCTTGGAGTTCTTTTTACGTGCCGTAAAAACTACACGGGCCCCCAGCTTAAAGTCCCTCCCGGAGGACTCCGTGCCCAAGATTTTTACGTCCTGAAATACCCATCGACTGGGGGCGGCCGAGTTTGATCCCGCAGCTTTTTGATCTTTAATAAGTAATAAAGGGCCTTCATATTCGAGGTAACCTGGAAGATTACATCCACGAAACCTGCTCTTTCCAGCAGGCTTTCTATTTGATAATGTAATTAAGAAAATTTGTATTGAATTCTTCTTGAACTTCTTGGCTGAGTTTGTGATCTATTAACCTACAAAATGTTTTATCTTAGAAATCTAGACCTAACTTCAGCTGATTCCGCTGGCTTTTGTGATACTGTAAGCACTTAAGTCTCACGTCAGTAAGACCTGCAACCGATGTAATAAATTTCTAAAACATGAAGATTGAATATCTTCTCATTGTATTAAGTGCCAGTATGGTACTTTATGAGATGTGCTGGACGGGAAAATGTCTGTCCGTCTGTCCGTCCGTCCTTCCGCGTGTCTGTAAGCGCGATAGGCCTAACCCAAATACGCTTTATCGGATTTTCATAAAACTTGGTATATGCATTTATACCGTTCATGGGAAGAAGACTGTTGATAATGGACTAAATCGGTTGACCGGAGTAAAACCCAATTTAGTGCCTTTTTATGGTAATATAATTATTAGAAAGAATTTAACAAATGCAAATCAGTTATATTGTTTTACAGTGTTCAAATACGGCTTTGGAAATTGCAATCCAGTTAGCTATGACAAATAACAATAATCCTTCACATACGCTTATCAAACTAGAATGTTAAACTGAGGAGGCCGAGATGGGAATGTCTTGGACTCGCATTCTGAAGGTCGCTGGTTCAAATCACGTAGCCGGACAATTTGGCATTTTTGTTTTTGTATTTTTATCTGAGTGTGCGATTGTCAAGATATCACAAATCTGCTTAGTTCTGCTAATGCTGGACGATTGTAATCTGATTTTTAAAAGAACTAGACTTTTGTTCTTCCCTAAGCCTTGCTTAATGAATCAATCTGGAGCTTATCTCGGAAATCAAATTAAACTTATTCTCTGCATATCATAATTGCAATTATAACCGATTAAACAAAAGCATTCTGGCACTTTGTTACATCAGTTTACCTGATTTTCTTTTCTTTTATTTCTTGAATTTTTGTTAAGATCCTTTCTACATCGTACTAACATTGCACAACAGCGAAAAGCAGTAGGAATATTTGACCTGTGTTGGTAAGTTCGTGAATAGCTGAGTGCAGCATGTGCACTAAACAGAAAGTTCGAATTTGATTCCCGATTGAGCTGCATTTTACTTGACGCCTAAAGCATGTAATTTAAATATTTTTTAAGTGAAAAATAACTGAGGACTTGCCTCAGATTAGATCAAATCAGTTAAAACTGAATCAGGCCCATAAATAGATTCTGCTAGTTGAGTAAACCAGTGCGTTACCGAGGTCAGGAGTAGTCCAGTAGTGCTTCCACACGTCAGAAACTTGTCAAGCTGTTCAACAAAAATGTATATATTAAATAACGATGGGAATCTAGGACCTCATTAAAATGCACGTGTCGATTTAATAAGCTTGACATTTCAATATGGCTATTTACTTCTACTGCAAAAAAACTAATTTGCATTGGCGTCTCGGTGTTCTTTTTGAAATAATAATTTCCCCATTTAACATTAATCAGTAAATATGTCACAGATACTGTATTCGGTATCTCAGTATCCACAAGAAATAAAATAATGTCATGACGAAATAATTTAGAAAACCTTCTTCACAGTCACCTATGTAGGCCATTACCTATGAGTCACCGGGAAAAAACTTTATAAAAGGAGAAATATAATATGTTAATATTTGTGAAGTCGGCCGCGGTGGTCTAGAGGTAGCGGGATCCGCGCCTCTAGATCCGCAGGGCGCGGGATCAAACCCGGCCGCGGTCGATGGATTTTTCAGGACGTAAAAATCCTGGGCACGGAGTCCTCCGGGAGGGACTTTAAGCTGGGGGACCCGTGTCGTAGATTTACGGCACGTAAAAGAATTCCAAGCCTAAATTAGAGCCTCTGGACAAAATTTCTCGGCCCTTTCACGTCCAAGAAATACTTAGTTTCCAGAGGGGGGTTGCGAGGCGATGGGCTTACCATCTGTCCCTCTACCCTTTTTTTTTTTTTTTTTTTTTTTAAATTTATTTTATTATATTCTGCATGCCCCGTTACCTTGGTAACATTACATGCATTCTTACTTCACATTTTACATTATTTTCCTAACACTATTTATCACTGATAATGTCATAACATTTGCATTAGTTGTAGCGTCTATGTATTTACTAAGATTGTTCTAGAGTTTCCTTTCACTCACATGCATTCTTACATCACATTTTTTTTTCACACTATTTATCACTATTAATGTCATAACTTTTGTATTATCTGTAGTGTCTATGTATTTAAAAAGATTGTTCTAGAGTTTCCTTTCACTCACATGCATTCTTACATCTTATTTCACATTATTTTTTTTTCACACTATTTATCACTGTTAATGTCATAACTTTTGTATTATCTGTAGTGTCTATTTATTTAAAAAGATTGTTCTAGAGTTTCCCGTTACTCATTATAATTAGTTTTCTCTACATATTCAAGGATTTAACGAATTTGATGAAATTTCTCAGATATTGGGATATTAATATTAGGTTACTGACGGGCCATGTTCCTCCTTCCATCATTATTTCTCGGATGAGAATAGATATTTGGTGTTCTGTGTCGTCACATTCATAAATCAGATGATTCACAGTCTGTTCTCCTCTGTTGCATGTACAGTCCGGCTCATTTACGATATGAAATCGATATAGATATGATTTTGTTTTCCCGTGTCCTGTCAACATGGCTGTTATTTCTGGGGTCACTGGAAGCTTTAATTTTAGTCTATCTTGAATTGAAGGAAAGAATGATTTAGTAACTGCTCCTTTTGTGGTGATATTCCATCTGGCTTGCCATTCTTGTAGTGAGGAATCTTTTATTTCTGATATGATGGTCGACTTAGGAATTTTAGTGTATATTATTTCTTCTCCTGCAGAAGCTTCTTTGGCTAACCTATCAGCTAGTTCATTACCAGCAGTACCATTGTGTGCCTTCACCCATGCAAAGTGTATTGTCCACTGACGTTGCTGTAATGCAATGAGGGTATCGTGTATGCTATCTATTAGTGAGTTGTGTTTTCTATTGTCCGTCAATAAGGATAATGTAATATTGCTGTCAGTATATATCCCTCTACCCTTTCTCGGAAAATAAGCATATCAAAATTAGTATAGGTAATGAAACCTCCATTGGAGGCCCCTTCGCCCCACCTGGGGATCATAGGGTACCAGATACAGAATATTTGTGATAATAAATGGATTTTTTTTTCACGAGTTATGATTGCCATTCATAGAAACCAAGCTATTCTATTAAAACATTTCTAATCGATTTAAAATGTTATTTAATTCATATTCCACGTATTTAATATTGGCCAACAATGTTTAGTTACGTATTTGATATTGACCATTAATGTTTAACAACACTTCGAGTATCAACTAATCAAAATGGTTTATCTTGTATATGCTTAGAAGGAACGGATCTTATCAGACTCGGCTCGTTACCGGATTGAAATTACGAATACTTCACCTATATGTATTGCTGACAATGGACAGTATAGAAACATTTTTTACAAGAAAACTTTATGAAATTGGAAACTGAAACTAATGTTCGTAACATTGGTTAGTATTCGGCAAAATCAACCGATTTTTCAACATAAATATGCATTTTGAGATGCCCTGATAGTGGAACAGCCACTAGGGAGGAGAGGCTAAGGGGCTAAAGCCCATACAAATACAAAGTTCAACCTCTTTGTAAAATGAGGCTCAAGCCAAAAATATATAAGTTTACCCAACTCAATTTACCATATCCCGTTTTCGTGAGTAAACCGGCATACCCAAATTTTCGTAATGTAGCAGTGAGATTTTTTATGATATTATGGTACATTATGTACTTTCAAACGTCTATCATAGGTCTGCACAACTAATTTTTATAGCACTGTTTTATAATTACTATATTCAGTTATTTGACTCCGAATTTCTGGAAACACCTTCTATTTAATTATTTCTGTAATTTTGTTTCTTTTGAATAAATCGCCTCTACCTTGTACCTTTGCCTTTGTTTTGGTTAGTTTTTTGTGCAGCCTATAAGTAGTTAATGTTATTAAAAATGCGAGATGGCATTTCCGGATTGGACGTAATTGCACACGTCACAGATACGTAGCACGCGAAGCCAATGATGTCTTGAGGCCACGGCACAGTGAAAGCCAATTAGCTGGGGTCTAAAATTATAGTAATGCTAAGTAAGTAAAGCCAGTTCCGTCATATGTTGCTGTCATTTATAACGTCAAATACACCTGGCAAGGTATAAAATCTATCCAGGAGGCCGGGAAAACTTTTTATCTTTAAGTTTATAAACTATGTTTCCATGCCATTACTAATTGAATCAATCAACTATAGGGCGTTTCACAACATTCGTTCATTCTACCTGCGAGTGACATAATCCAGCCTACTAAGTGATACAGTAAATATCGAAGTGACACATTGTACTACATGTATAAGTACCAAAACTAATGGGGCATAGCTAAGTGCGCACAGTGGTCAGGAAAATGAATGTTATGCCATCCAGTGACCCTTGAATTGCGCACGCAGTCTATGTGGGGGGCTACTTTATTTGCGCACAAACAACATCGTCAGATAGAACAACAAATTCCTCCCAGTATTTCCATTCAAATTTTACAAATTTTACATCCACATATATTTTTATTCTTATAACTTATACACTTTGTTCTTATAACTTATTTATTAAGAAATAATAAAAATAATAATTAAGTAAAACAACACATTATAAGTTTCCTGAGGGGGTTCAGAGGCGATGGGCCTACCATCTGTCCCTATGCCCTCTCGGAAAGTAAGCGTAACAAAATTCATATAGGTAACAGAAACCTCCACTTGGAGACCCCTTCGCACCAAAATAGGGGGCTATAGGGTTCCAGACATACATACGTACATTAAAAAGCAAGATAACTATTTACTCTGAACAAGATCGCCTGATGGCTTTAAAACATAAAATATATGAACGAGGTTTATGAAGGAGATTGGATTATTTAAAAAATGTTGCGTATCACTACGCTAAAATTTAATGTACGTTTTGGCAGGAGCTATTTTCAGCAATATTAATACCATTTTTTCATAAGTTTTACTTTCAGCATTATTAATATTAAATTTTTCGACAAGTGTTACTCTCAGCAATATTAAAAATCTAATTTGTCCTGTGCGCATTTCGAGTGTTCCCAGGTAAGCTTCCTGTGCGCAATTAAAGTTTATTAAATAAAATAAATAAATAAATAAATAAGCCCGTCACAATCCCTTATAGGGCAAGGGCCTCCTACCATGGTAGGGCTGGCTCTGTTTTACTCTCCCAAGGTGAGCTATTTCCTTGGAGAGTTGGGTTCTTGCCTCCTGGTGGGTTAAGACCTATATATTAACAACACTTTCCTAGGACACTGTTTTCCTAATGAATTAAATGCTCTATCATTTGTTTTCAGTTCACTTTTTCTGTGACCTATCCTGAACATCTCGTTTCTGCCTGAACTCTTCTTCCTTTCCTAGATCACTGTTTTCCTAATGATTTAAATGTTTTATCACTTGTTTCCAGTTCACTCTTTCTTTGGCCTGTCTTGTCCATCTCATTCCTAACTCCTCCCTGAATTCGTCCTCCCATCTGCGTCGAGGTCTGCCTCTGCTTCTTTTACCCTTCCTCTGGTTCCAAACAGTTGTTGCATACGCCCATCTTTCTTGATTCATTCTGATGACGTGACCTCCCCAATTCCATTTGGTTTTTCTTACAACAATCGCTGCGTTTTCCAGTCCACTTCTTTTTCTTAACTCCTCATTTCTTATCCTGTCCCTTAGATTTATTCCCAACAGTTTTCTTTCCATCTTTCTCTGACAAATCTCTATCATGTTAACTTGTTCCTTTCTTAATGCCCATGTCTGGCAGCCATATAGTAGAACTGGTATGACAGTATAAAGTTTATTATTATTATTAAATTATTATTATTATTATTATTATTAATATTATTATTATTATTTTTAAATAGGTAATCGCTGACCGTTGGCGCATTTGATGTGACCTGAAACTAATTACAGTTGCTGAAGCAAATGATAGCTTATTAATTTTAAGCTAGTCATGAAAAATAAAATAAAATAAAAAAATTAATAAAACCCACTGATGATTTACTTCATAATTTCATTGTTCTTATATAATGAATTAAGCATAGACTATGCCTTCTATAGCCTAACACCGATTTTTTAATTATAGTATGATTATAGGAATATAGAAATTTATGTGAGGCAGTGGATCTGGAATATCTCTTAGATTATTACAAATTTTGATCGTAATAAGTTTATATCCCATCAGGTTCTTAAGAGAGAAGAGAAATCATAAATTTCTAAGTGAAATTGGACAAGCCTTGCAGGCTCGTTTTCGCAAAATAAAACATCTCTTTTACCAATTGCATCATAAAGAAATAGAATTAGAATTAGAATTGTTTTATTTTACCTGGTGGAATTAAAGCCATTAGGCCTTCTCTTCCATTCAACCAGGATTAATACAACTGAGCTTTACAATCTTACAATAAAATAAGTATGATACAAGTACAAAGTTACAAATACACAGGAACATGATTATATTATTATCATTTAAGACTTAGAACTAGTTCACTAGAGATAATACAATACATAAAAAAAAATATGTTAAAATAGTTTGCTACTTACTAAGATTTAAACTATTACTAAAATATTAACTATTACTAAGAAATATGATGTGAAAAGATTTAAACTATTACTAAAATATTAACTATTACTAAGAAATATAATGTGAAATAAAAATGAAAAGTTGTGAACAATTGGAAACGTTTTCAGTATTTAGATATGTGATGATTTATTGTTATTAATGTAAAACCAAGTCCCTAACTATGGCAATTTTTGTTTCACCTACTATTATCCTATTATCGAACGATGCAGTCATTCCAAATGGATTTCAATAAATTCTGAAAATATAGGCCTAATAGGAATTTAATGAGAAATTATTACTATTACTAAGAAATATAATGTGAAATAAAAATGAAAAGTTGTGAACAATTGGAAACGTTTTCAGTATTTAGATATGTGATGATTTATTGTTATTAATGTAAAACCAAGTCCCTAACTATGGCAATTTTTTTTTTCACCTACTATTATCCTATTATCGAATGATGCAGTCATTCCAAATGGATTTCAATAAATTCTGAAAATATAGGCCTAATAGGAATTTAATGAGTTAAGTAGGATCTGTAATAAAACTGTTTTCAGCCCTTCAGCCAGTAAGTTAGTTTCTTCCATAACCGTGCAATAAATAGTCCGTTTTTTTTTACTGCAAGATGTATAAACCAGTTTCATCGCCTTCTGACCTTTATTAACGAAACGATTTTTCGATCTATAATCAATGTCGAAGTCAATTAGTTCGTAAAACTTATCTTAACAACAGCGAGTGGGAATAATTCGGAGCCGGACGGAACCGCGCCCGCCTGCCAAAGAGATCGGAGTAGGTCATGGAATTTGTGCTTTATCATGCATGTGCAGTATTCACCGCCGCGGGCTACCAACAGTTTAGACGAAACTCCACAAAAACAGGCGGAGAAGATAAATGCTATGTAGATGAAGGTCGATCATAGTCTACCGACTGGTATGTAGGCAAGGAGACTATAAACCGCAAAGGTAGCTTGCTTTATATCATCATCAGACATGCTTCCTTTCCTAAATGTGGGTCATTTCGCTGACTAATCTATCAGGTTGTAAAGTACACGTATGTAGGTGGAAAAAAAAAGTGTGCGTGGAACGCCACGCGACAGAAGTGAAACATGGTTTAATTTTTGGATTTTTTCAATTTTGGATTATTGGATTTTTCAATTTTGGATTGTTGGACTTTGTAATATAGGGTTTTTGGACTTTTTTGATTTTTGATTTTTTATTTTTATTCTTTTAATTTTGGATTTTTTATATTTTAGATCCTTGAATTGTTATTTATTGAATTTTTAAATTTTGTATTTTCAATTTTTAACTTTGGATTTTTAATTTTGGATAATTTTATTTTTTAATTTTGGAGTTTATAACTTTTAATTTTTATTCTTTTTTAAATTTTGGATATTTGGATTTTTTTATTTTAGATTTTTTATTTTTTAAATTTTGGAGTTTTAGATTTTTTAATTTTGGATCTTTAAACTCTTTTAATTTTGGGATTTTGGATTTTTTAATTTTGGATTTTTTTTTAAGCAACCCGCATAATAACACCTCCCCAAATTTCAAAATTGTTAAATAAAAGGACCCTTTGACCGCGTAAGATAACATTTTAGAGTAAGAAATTGGATATACAAAATTACAATAGACTGTCTTTTCGGCAACAACAATAGATTGGAACATGCTAGCCACCCCTACTTTACTACTATGACACCACCTCCAAATTATACTAAAAATTATGGGGCAAATGGGCTTTGCCCAGGTACCCATTGCCTACTACATAGTAGTGGGCATAAAAGAGGAAGGAGCCACGTATCAAAAGTACGTTGCAGATATTCTCAATTCGATTCCGATTCGATTCCGATTTTGAGCGTGACACTAATTTCGTGACGATTTTGAGCGTTACACAAGCTCCCGATTTTCCCCTACCGCGGCTAAATAAGTTTCGCTTCAAAAAATTACCTCAGCTGTTGAATTAACCAAATACCTGAAGTGGAGGAGGAAGTTTGCATATACAGGAAATGCATTCTGTTGAATGTTGAAGGTTTGGTTTTATGGCTATTTAACGACTGGGAAGTAGGTCTAACGCAACTCAGGCATGTGACCGTCGCCGGTGAGCCGAAATTCTGTCCCGCAGGAGTTCTTTTACATACCTACAAATCTACATGCGTGGGCCTGTCACATTTATGCACACATAAATGCCATCGTTCTGGGCCGGGATCGAATCCGCAACCTTGGGCACAGAAAGCCATGGTGATATTTCATCCAGGCCAAAAGTTTGATCAGGATTTTGATGTCATTATTCCATTATGGACTCAGTTGATTAGGGATAGGCTACATGTTGGCCCCCTTATATAACTGATATAACAAGTGCCAGAATGCTTTTGTTTAATCAGTGATAATTGCAATTATGATATGCAGAAAATAAGTTATTTTGTAATCGATTTCCGAGTTAAGCTCCAGATCGATTCATTAATCAGAGCTTAAGGAAGAACAAAGGTCTAATGATAAGAATGTGTGAAAGAATATTTGGGCAGTAGCCTATAATTTGTCAAAGCTAACTCGTATTGCAATTTCCAAAGCCTGAACACTGTACACTGAACACTGTAAAACAATAAGAAGTCATGAGAACTGATTTGCATTTGATAAATTCTGTCAAATATATCACCATAAAATAGGCACTAAGTTGGGCTTTACTCCGGTACCAGTCAACCGATTTGGTCCAATATGAATAGGCTTCTTCCCATGTACTTTATAAATGTGTATACCAAGCTTCATGAAAATCCGATAAAGCGTAGAGTTATCTCGCGTACAGACACACGGACAGACAGACAGACATCTTCCCGTCCACCACACAATCTGAGAAAGTAGTTAAACAGTGAGGTATGCTCCGCGATTAACGTCCGTTCCGTTCCGAGTTCCGGAAAACAAGAGAGGAACGATTGTCGCAGTAAATAAATTTTCCAACGCAGGAAGAGATTCAATATTGGACATAACAAAACGCTATTCAGGGTGCTGCTGCTAAACTAATATAACCTATAACTGTACATGTGACTGATCAGAATCTAGCTGACACTACTTACCTTAATGCGGCCGCTACGTGTGAACCCTAGTAGTAGCCGATCCGAGTGAGGTTTTCACGGGGTTTTCCTCACTCTTTTGGTAACAGCGATAAGCAAGGAATTTTATAAAACCGGCTTTATTTAGTTTATTTTGCTTTAAGTTAAAGAATATAGATACTTCAAATACCAATAGCGATAAAGAAAATACTTAATGAAGCAAATTATGTCTACGAAATGAGCGATTTGTTGGATTTTACGAAATGTGTAAATGAGCTTGAAATACTCCCTCTTTAAGATGAATATCAGAAATGTTTACGACAGTATTATTGATATTGTAATTGTTACTATTTTCAATTCATTAATCATTCTCTTAGTAGCATGTACTTCTTTTATGTTGTCTCAACGCCTGCCGAGAAGTTAAAGGCTATATGTTTATGATCCATTCAGCTATGACTGGTATGTGGTGTTCAACAGATTCCACATTTCACGATCTGGAATGTGATTCACACTTCCCTCGTTGCCATATGGAAAAATGATACAAACAATAGATCTTAGGCTACGTTAAATGAAAACTTAAATATCACAGATATATTTGTCCCAAATTTTTTACAAATTCTGAAATAATGCCTAATATTATTAATTGTGTGTTTTTTTTCCAACACTGAAACTAACATTAATTATTCCCAAATAGTGTTCTATAAAATTTTGTAATTCTCACTGCTTGGTCTATTTTAGTATTAATGTAGGTATAAATATTGGACTAACGTTCCTCATTGCCAAATGTAGGTCTTTAAAATAGCTTATTTCGCGAAATATCCACCGAAATAGAAGGATTATAGCATCGAACTAGACCGTTTTATTTAATCAAAATATCGGGTTTCTAATCATATTACCGTATTTTACGGACCATAGTACGCACTTTTTTTACTTTGAAAACAGAACCTTGAAAGTTGCGTGCGTCTAATGGTCCGATGTACACTAACAAAAATAAAATTATGGTAAATATTGCCGGAATAGCATAGTTATCAACAAGGTGTTATAAACGATAAGGTAATTACAAATTTTGGCACAGACTGTACCAAATCACATTCGTAAAATGAGGGTAGCTGGAAGCCGGGTATACATTGCGAAAAGAAAGCAATGTTGAGTTCTTTAATACGAAAGGAATTGTCTCCGCCGGGTGGTTTAAATGAAGGCAATTACCTATAAACAGCTTTGTCCCATTATACTTACAGTATACTGAATTTGGAGTTAGAGGATGTAAAGGAATTTTCGGTCTTTCATTGAAAAACTGTTTAGTTGTTAAAATTTACGCGATGCCACCTGTAGAGAAGAGATTTTCTTACAAATTAGAAGTTAGAAATGAAATTATTGAGTTAGAAGTGATTTACACCGATTTATTGAACAAAGTTGTAATATTTGTTTATGCAATCAAGTACATTATTCCGTTTAATTTTTTTTGTTTAGCATCACATTAAATTCATTTTCTTTCAAATTTCTATCCTAAAATCAAGGTGCGTCTTATGGTTCGGAGTGTCTTATAGTCCGTAAAATAAGTTAAAAGAATTTAAATCTCTATATATATAAAAGGCTTTGTCCTGACTGACTGACAGGAATCAACGTAGAGCCTAAACTATAACAGGTAGAGATTTGGAATTTTGACAGTACCTTCGTTTCATAATGTAGGTGCTCACTAAGAAAGGATTTTGAAAAATTATGATTTTAAATGCTAAAAATCAAATGTTTTTGAGAATAATTAATCCCTTCTTACACAGAATTATCGAATCCGAATCACATTTGACATTAAAACATATTGTTGCCAGTGGGTTTCAGATGGGTTTGGAATTAAATTAAATGGAAGTTTGACAATTACAGTTGGCTTTGTCTATTTTTGTCATACCTTGGAAATTAAACTTTCGCGATCGCTTGAATGTTGTAAGCCCTAATATGGTCAAACATTGTTTTATTTGGACGAAACTCACTATACAGGGGTTTTCTGGACCAAGGAACTCGAATCTGAGGTCGCTTTTACCAGGCGATGCTATCTAATCGTGGTATGTAGTCCACGTGATTTAGGTGTTAAATATAATGATTTAACTATTATGCTCTTAATTTTTAATTTTTGAAATAATTACCGCGGGCGAAGCCGCGGGTACATGCTAGTTCTGTTATACATCAATAAAAGTACATTTTTCGCATTTCGTCTATTCTAATCGAACCGCTACCCGCCGCGTCGCACACGTATTGCCCTCGGCCAGGACTTCGCGTATCGCGGAGGCAGCCGCTAGCAGCTACCATGGACTGAGCGGTATAATCCCCCGAGCGGATCCCATGCCGACTACCGCGCCGCATCGTGCCGCCTCCGAGGCATGTTAGTTCGGGAGCCTTCACGCAACATAACGCCTCACGGCTTTCAGATTTTTAACTGTTCCAAAAATGTACAGTAGCAAGTCCGTAATGTAACAGGCTTCTAAATCTCACTAACCAAACTAACTCTTTTGGTGGTTAATTTGAATCTTTGTAAAAAAGAGAAATGTTTCCACCTTATGCATTAGTATTAGGAGAGAGAAAGATGAATGTTGAAAAGGGATCTGTAATATAATATTTGATATTCAGTTATATATTATGTTATTATATATATATTCCTGTACGTATGTATATATATGTATAAGTATATGTATATATATACATATATATATATACAGGAATTTTATTGTGGAAATTTATAGTCGAATTATCTTCTAATGTTTACATCAAATATAAGCTGTAATAGTAAAAAAAAATCAAAAGTATTGTAAACACACAGTATGATTTATTTTGAAAGCTATTTATCAGTATTATATAGGGTCACTGGTATTATATCGACATGTAATAATGGTAAAACTTATCATATACTTTTACAAGTTGCGGTCATCTTAATAGCTAAAATAACAATTAAAATCATAGGCCTATACACCCTTTTGCTAATAACCAACTTGAAATTATTAGAAGACAAAACACAATAAAAACATATATACTGGTTGATTTTCTATTATTAGTACGTAAGTGCATAAGCTGGAAAAATTTCTCTTATTTACAAAGAATTAATAGCACTAGTGGAATGAAATTCATTAATGGTTAATTTGAAGTATTATTCCACCAGTAATCTGTCTGGCGACGTACATGTAGTTTAGCCTGTTAAAACAAAATAAATTAAAATAAGATCAGGTAAACTGATATAACAAAGTGCCAGAATGCTTTTGTTTAATCAGTGATAAATTAAATCATGATATGCAGAAAATAAGTTATTTTTGTCATCGATTTCGGAATTAAGCTCCAGATCGATTCATTAAGCAGGGCTTACGGAAGAATAAAGGTCTAAAATTTGATAAGCATATGTTAAGGAATATATGGGTACTGTTATTTGTCAAAACTAACTGTATTGCAACTTCCAAAGCCGTATACGAACACTGTACAACAATATGTTGTTATGAGAACTGATTTGTAATTGATCAATTTTGTTTAATGTATTACCATAAAATAGGCGCTAAATTGGGCGTTACTCCGGTACCAGTCAACAGTTTGATACAAAATCAACATACTTCGTCCCATGAACGTTATAAGTGCATATACCAAGTTTCATGAAATTCCGATAAAGCGTATTCGAGTTATCGCATGTCAGACTTAAGGCTAGTTTACACGACGTAATTACGTTTCGTAACTGAGTTTCGCAACTGTTTTTTACTTGAATGCGCAAGCGCTAGATGTACTTGCGACAATGAGTTACGACACTACGCAGTTTCGGCTGATTCCAACTTTTCACGAAACTATAATAGTAATTTTGAGATTATACACTTATTTAGCTTGTTCGCATTTCGTAAAATGAAGTGGGGAAGTGAGGAAATTGTGCAATGTCTGTATTCATACGTGTTTCAAACGTTTATATGGTCTTGTACTTTAGAAATAACATGAAATGTGCGGTTGCATTGGAAAGAAAATGTGTGTAATTAGTTTCACGAAATCACTTTCATGAAAGTGGTTACGAAACCTAGTGTCATCGTGTAAACTAGCCTTTAGGCACCGGCGCCTTTGCCCCCAGGATTGCTTCTAGTACTCATATATGTCGAGTCGACCCCAGGGCCATAGTGCCACCAGAAGGATTAGGCCAATAAAAAGCTCTAACGACCTCATCGGGGATCGAACCCGCGACCTTCCGGTTTGTAGCGCTGCGACAATTATTAGACCCTTGGTTTATTTCTTGTGTCTTATTCTATCATTTAACTTGAGATTTAAAATTCTGTCCCAATTTTTCCCCAAAATCTTATTACAAATAATTTAATATAAATTACTCTATCCCATGTGATACATTATGAATTTAAAGATTGTTATTATTATTATTATTATTATTATTTATTTGGCGGATTATTACTATGTAAGATAGCACCTAAAAAATCCAAAATAATATCTAGGCAAAACTGAAGCTGAGATGAATAACGTAAAGACAATATCAAGACGCATTAGAGGAAGGCTTAAATAAGGGGTTGAAAGAAATATCTGAAGATGTAAGAATGAAACAATAATATAAGAAAAAAGTTTTAGCGAAGGAGAAAATAGTTTTATTAAAACCAAACTGCTTGCATAACACAAGGTACCATAATCACACAGCCTACCAGTATTACTTTACAATATTAAAAATTATAATAAACTGTAGTTACAAATTTGATATAAAATGTAAGTTTTAAATCCTTATTAATGTGATATCACTTCTCATGTTCAACAGTGTTTATAAATGTGATGTCCAAGTTATTTTTACCGTATATGCCACAATATAAATAGATAAAAATTAAATAAATAAGTAGATATAGCCTATAGGCTAACGGAAGGCAGGAAAGAATAGCAAGAAAACTGATTAGTGCATGATATGTAAAAAGTAGGAATTATAAAAGAATGAAATAGTAAGACCAAAAAGAGTTAACAGAGCGACATTTCGCAGAACAAAATACGCAATAAAGAGCTATAGAATAATTCTAGAGTGATAGGGAAAAAGCGAATATGTCAAAATACCACAGTTTTAGGAGAGACAAAGAACGATTTATTTTCACAGCATTTTTACAATACTTAGATCAGTCCACCCAGATTTTTTACATGGTATAAGTTACTGTGTAAAACTATCTGGTGGACTGAACTAAATAGTGTAAAAATGCTGTGGAAATAAATCGTTTTTGTCATTCCTGAAACTTTGGAATTTTGACTTATTCGCTTTTTCTCTATCACTCTAGAATTTAATTATTACAGAACAGTTAAAGTTCATGCAAACAACATGCATTAAATTGTACAAAACGGGAGAGAAAAAATATATGGAACAAAATAATTATATAGTACCTATCATAAAAAGAAACTCTGATTGTGCAATAGCGGCCCAGAAGTACAAAGGCCCCGACACGCGCCCCCATGAAAATGAAAGTTCACATAACATAACATAACATGTAAATCACGGAATTGGGTTTCGATTTAATGTTTTGCATACTTTGCTGAAGGGTAAACGTTTTATGTGTGTTTATTAGAACAGAAGTCATTTACCTCGGGCATCAACATTTTCTTGCTTGTGTGAAACACATATTTTTCTAGAATACAGGCCCCTACGGCTGAAAAAATACCTTAAATAACTAAATAAATGTATGGGTAACAAAATAAAAGTGCACGACCTTCAGTTATTTCAAAACCAACCCCCTCAGGCAAGCTCATAACCTTACCGATATTTTCATAAATGCTCCTTGAAAGTAAAATATCTTTCTTTCTCTGTTAAAAATGCCCAAGACCACGTTCACTTTTCAAGGCATGTTGCAACGATGCCTGTCTACAAAAACAGTAAAACTGGTTGTGTCGATGTTTCAATCTCAGATAACTGTGAATGATTCCTATCAGTAGTGCACTAAAATGCCTAAATAGCCATGGCTTCGGGAGATAAGTGATGACTACGTTTTCATGCCCTCAGAAGATGAAATGTGAGAAATGCGCGACCGCACAGAAGGTAACCTCACTGATGTAGGTCTTTTGTTTTGGAGTTAGTCCTTAGACTCTCTCTGGGGAGTTTCCAATAATTCATAAATTCATTTTCACTTCTTGTGGAAAATTACGAAATTCTCCTGCGAAATGCTCTCTTCACATATTTAAAAATTGTTTCACATTTTACAAAACTCAAGTGTCTATATATATATATATATATATATATATATATATATATATTATATATATATATTGCGAAAAATTTAATGGAGCTAATGCATATTTTGAATTCGTATTTTAGATAAGAGTTTAAGATATAGGCCTAGGCCTACATTATCTATTTTTTCTTTAAAACTGGAGTTAGTACACTCCAATACTCAGCTGACGATATCATGTATGTGTTCTCTAAATAGGCTACAACTAAATGCTTTCAACATCCAGGCTATTTCTTACAATTTTGCATATAGATCCCTCACAGTTAGGTGGAAAAGCTAGGAAACACAGATATACGAAAAAACGATCCTTTCCTGTTTCCATCCTGTTTCTATGGATTGTCCAAAGCTTAGGCTACTGTTTCTTTGTCAGTTTGTTCTCTATACTCCTTTCCGTCCGTAAATAATGCAAATCAGGCAAATACGACATAAGGGATTTTTAAATTAATACATTAAGAAAAGCTTAGAGTGTATAACTCTATAAACATTTAAAGATACATTGAAAAAACAAAAGTTTATTTCAGTGGTGCAGAAATTGATTTAAACTATTTTCTTTGTGTAGCTCTATTAACATTACAACTTACAATTTATGTTAGTCTTATTTGTCTGGAAGGAAGATGAGACGAGAACACATCCAGACAAAATGTGTCAACAAATACATCTGTTGGCTGCTTTGTTTGTATTCTGCCTTGTTATAGTTCAAATTTGGTCAAGTATTTAGCTTGGGGAGCACAGGCTCTCTGCAGATAGGAAGAACAAGCCTTCAAATAAGGTAAAGATTTTGCTCCGCGTTGAGCAGGGAACAATAGAATTCTTTCTCCATGCAAGATTGGCACAGGGATCTAGCCTGAGGGGCGATATGTATGTGTTCGTGTTATAATGCCAAGTTGCATGACAAACTTAATGGAAATGTTCGTACCGCAACAAAGTAAAATGGAAATTGTTTAACTTGTTACTAGTCTTGCTTTGTTGGACGAATTCCAGAAGTTATTATAAGTAATTGGTTTACAGCAGTGCAAACTAAGCTCTAATGGGAATATTATAGGCGAAAAATTCCTCTGACACTTGGATTTGAACCCAGGACCTTTGGCTATCCGTGCCACTGCTCTACGAACAGAGCTAAGCCAGACATTAGGCCTACAGCTATAGATCGTAGTACTCAAATTGCATTGATCCTAGATCCTACTATTCGTTTTGAATTAGATGGTGATCAACCGAAAAGTGTGCACTGTAAAAAATATCAGCGCACCGAAGATTTTAAAACTAAATACAACATAGTTTCGGTCACAGTGATTGGGCTTATGCTAGGAGCCAGAGGCACAATTCTTAAATTCTTTACCAACTTTACAAAATAATTTAAAATCTCTTGTGCCATTACCAAAGACATTAGCCTTTTGGCACTGAAAGGATCTATAAGTATTCTGCATAATCATATACATGCACCACTTAACTAAGCAAGTCTACATTGTTAATCAAGCTGTATATTGTCCTGTACTACTATGTATGGCATGTAAGTTATCTTTTCTATTCTTAAAAGAAGATTGATAGTAACCCGTGTCATTTTGGCAAAAGGATAATGCTACATCAGGGCTAAATAAATAACAGGTTACCAGAATCTTAAGTAAATTAATAAATTCGTGTCATTCTATATAATTCAAACAAAAGTATAAAATTGTGTGATGTAACTTAAATTTTCTAACACGCTTAAATCTTTCAGAGCTGAATTTAAATATTTATATAAGCAATCAAGCAATCATCAGTGGGTTTAAAATCTAACTTTATTTCCTGATTTCTATTAACATATTATTACCTTTGTCATGACTGTATGGCTACAAAATACGGGGCCTGATATTTTTGTAAAAGATAGTAGCGGAATTGGAGCTATTTTAATTAATACCCGACTCAAGATTAATCAGTCTAGTAACTCAAATGTTTCGTGAAGGATTGAAATTCACAGGACAAGCCGAACATTTGTATTTTCCCGTTAGGTGTATCTACTTCACATGTTGTAGTGTGTGTGTGTGTGTGTGTGTGTGTGTGTGTGTGTGCAGTATTTTAAACCTATAACTGTGAAGTTGTTTCTCTCAAGAAGTTAATAAAATGTAATGTAATATAAATTGTAATGTACCGGGTAATATAAAATGTAACGTAATATATCTACTTCCATTGTTCGATTAGGCCTCCAAAATAAGGCAAATGTAGAATCTTTGCCTCATTTCATTTCAAAATCAGAATATAGGTACCGAATACCAAATAGGCCTACTAAAACTGTATAGGAACGATGGCCTTAATTTAAATTTATTATTATAAGGTTATTACTATTATCATTAGGGCGCGGATTTTTATGTGCTAAAAAAACTTACAAATATTTATTTTTTATGTGCTAAAAATGTTTAAAATATGTGCTAACATTTTAAAAATATGTGCTAAAACTAAAAAATATTTTTCTAAAAAAGAAACAAAAACACCAGAATGTGTATTGAAACTCACCAATTGCAGCTAAACATCAGATGTAAAATGCTGACTGGAGTTGCAGTGTACAAACGTCATCTTCAGATTATGGATCACAAATCCTTGCCTATTATCTGAGAATAATGACTTATATTGAGAAAAGGAACGTTCTACATCACACAATGTTAACCTTGCATATTTAAAGAGGTGTACTGTATATCTCTAACACACACACGATCCAAAACTTGAGCGACTTTGTAGAGGGTTTGGTAGCCACCATTTTTCTCAAACATACCTTTAAATTTTGTTCTTAGAACATCTATTTTCGAACCTGAGATAGTGTTAAGTTGCCTTTCAACATATTGTATTTCTTTAACTGAACTACGCAATGTTGAGATTGGGTTCTGTTCTTCCCCGATAAGCAAGTGCAAGTGAATCACTCTCACCTCATTGCAAGAGATGCATTATTGTTGAATTCATTTGAGATACAAATTTTTGTTGTAAAATGTTAAAAGAGAATGAGGCAAAGTACTAAATATTTCTTTATGGAGAATATATCGAAAATATTTATTCATATAACTTTTTTTGTAAAACATGTATTTTTATGTAAAATAAAATTTAGAATTTGCTGTTTTCGGACCTTGATATGAGCATCAGGAAAAAAAATACATAAAAAATCCTGAAAAGTACTAAAATATGTATTTATGGAGAAAATATCGAAAATATTTATTCACATAACTTTTTTTGTAAAATATGTGATTTTATGTGAAATAAAATTTGGAATTTGCGTTTGCCGGACCTCGATTTGGATATAAATCTTTGTTTTAGGAATGTACGCATCAGGAAAAAAATATTTTTTTACATGCAAATCCGGGCCCTAATTATCATCATCAACAACACATTCATCTTCGTAGAGCATCTATTGTTCGAGAGGCGTTCGGAAATGATTTACAATAGTTGTTTTTTGTACCTTATTTATTAATGAACATGAATCAATGTACATGTGATCTCTCAATATACTCCCCACTACCTTAGTACACCGCTGCCACCTTCCTGACAACTTCATTATTGCGTCACGGAACCATTGTTTGGGGGTACTACGCACCCGCTCGTGGACAGCTGCCTGCAATTCCTCGTTGTTTCCAAACCTTTTCCGTGGATTGGATTTTCTTCTAGGTGTATGGTAGTGACGCCATGATTCATCACCAGGCACCAGTTTCTCAAAAAAATCTGGATCATCATTGCTCATTTCCAATAGTCGACGAGAGACTCAACTCTGTTCTCCTTCTGGGACTGTTTGGAGGACCTGTTGACTGGTGACGAATCATGGTGTCATTAGCAATACACCTGAGAAGAAAATCCAATCCAGGGAAAAGGTTCGGCAACAACGAGGAATTGCAGGCAGTTGTCCACGAGTGGGTGCGTAGTACCCCCAAATGGTTCCATGACGCAATAATGAAGTTGTCAGGAAGGTGGCAGCAGTGTATTGAGGTCGGTGGAGAGTATATTGAGAGATCTCATGTACATTGATTCATGTTCAAATAAGGTAATAAGGTAATAAATAAGGTACAAAAACTACTATTGTAAATCATTTCCGAAAGCCCCTCGTATGAAGAGAGAAATTAAAATTAATTACGAATATATCTTTTGCAAATTCAATTCACTTATGTAACCTTGTGTATAGAGGCCTATACATGCATAAATACATATGTATGTATATATATATATATATATATATATATATATATATACACACACGTGGGTTTTTCGCAAGAGAATACAGTGTTAAAACATTTCGACTTAAAGCTCCCAGGCGCAGTATAGCCAATGTGAATAGAACACGTGTTAATATAAAACATATTTTCATGATGGAAGTGGTAAAAAGTAAAGTGATCCCTGTACAGGTCGAGTAGACCCTTAGGGTTCCAGGAGGTTGAGGATCCAGATTTTTTTTAAATTCGGTACATTAAGGTGGTAATATTGTCAGCATTAAGTACTAACCGCCTTTACCCCAGGATTGCTCCTGGTATTAATTTCTGAGGCAGAGTCGACCTCAAAGCCATAGCGTCACCAGAAGGATTAGGTAAATTTAAAATTTTCAACGACCTCATCGGGAATTGATTCCGCGACCTTCTTGTTTGTAGCGCAGTGCCTCAACTAACCGCACTATGGAACTGTGGAAATAGTATGAACTAAAATTTACTTATAGCCTATATATAGACCTATGCCTTCAGAGTGAATCCCGAGTTTTGAACGTAACTTAAGTAAATTTTAGTTCATACTATTTCCGTAGTAGCCTATATATATTTATAAGTATGTGTGTAACAGACAGGGAGGGGGAAGTGAGGAAGAGCGGGAGAAATAAAGTGAGAGATCGAAAGGCTTACAGCTTAAGTCGTTACTTGCAAACATTTTTCGCGATTCATTTATCATTTATCACCCATCAACTAGTTACCTCAGGGAAGGATGAAAAAAATTGATAAGGCAACATTTTTTTTTCCTGGGACTTCATTTTTCAGAGTATAGAGTTATTTAATGGGTTTGAAAATGGCAGGGGACAATCGGCATTACTTTCCTTTCGAAAAAGGCATTCAAGGTTTGAGCATGCATGCCTGGAATCTTATGGAGTGCACTCTAACTAATCACCTAATGAGAGCGCTATATCACAGATAACGATCATTGTAAATTTGTTTGAAAGTAAATACTAATCCATAATTATTGGAATCGTTTTAAAAGTAATAATTCATCCTAGTTCTGGACTTTGAATCATTACATCTGACCTATGATACAGGAAAGCAATATATTTGAGATTAAGAGTTGCGAGGTCGTCCACCTCTTGTATCATGGAAGACTTATGGTGCAGTTGACAAAGTATTTGACTTACGACCTTTATTTCCCTCACGTATGGAATGAACTGAACATATTCGCTAGTTCTTGAACTCTTAGAGAAAATAGCATTCATGTCGAAATGGTTGGAAACCTCAATAGTTCGCTCATCGAAATGCTAAGAAAATAACGAAATTCTCAATTAGGCCTACGTCATTTTCTATTCTTCTTGTTATTTTAGTTTTTTATTCCGATACATACTTCTTCAACCCTATTAGTCTTAATTTAAACTCTCACTCTTTTCTCTCCCTTACTTTCGGGCTTTTTTCTTCTTCTTCTGGTTGGTTGGTATATTAGTCTTAATTTAAACTCTCACTCTTGTAATGTTTTCTTTTTCTCTCTCTTACTTTCGGGCTTCTTCTTCCACTGGTTGGTTTGTATATGGTTATTTAACGACGGAGATGTACTGCTGCTTAGGCCTGTGACCGTCGCCGGTGTGCCGGAATGTTGTCCCGCAGGAGTCCTTTTACATTCTAGTAAATCTACTGACTATTAAGGAGTATGGGAGAGAGGCTTTGATAGAGAAGTAGCGGCTCCGGTCATGGAAACCACCATTAACGGCCGTGGGTGTCGGCATGCTGACCACATGCCCCCCAATCCTGCCGTCTGCCTATGGTAGATGACGCAGTGGTCGGGTGGTAGGCCTTGTCCCTTCTGGGATGTTAGCGCCACGAAGTAAGTTAGTTAGTGAGGGAGAGAGGCTACATCCTTGTCTTAGTCCCTGATTCACTATTATTTCTTCTGTTTTTGACAAGCATACAATTATAATAATTTTCATGCCTCTGGATAATCTTTTGATTAGGCCTACTTCTAAAATATGAAATGGTTATCCCCTCTTTCCATTATGCTCCATAGCTTCTATCTGTTCATAAAATAAAATGTATGTAAGTTGACTTCTCGTCTCTTGCCTAAAATGTGAGGGCATCTCGAACCCGGTAAATTCTGAAGTTCCTTAATTCCCACCAAGGTTTCAAGTAAAGATATTAGGCGAAAAGTGAATTTTTTTAGTATAACACTATGCGTAACTATTTACACCAATATAATTACTACTTTACTTGCATCATTTTTATCCTAACACTAATTGTTGTAGTTAAAATTAGGAACATTTTCAGAGATCAATTACAAAAATTTACTAATGAATTAATCGTTAATCATTACGAACAAATCACCCCTTACTAAAAATTATCAACAATACCTTAATTGACCTACCAGCACCTACCAATACTAGTACTTGATGAAATTTTGTATCGCTCTTATATTATGAAGGCTAGGTTTCTACAAAGCGCCGTAAATCTTTTATATCCCTCCCTCCCCAGTCACAACAGCCTACATCGTTAGTTGAATTCGACCACGCCTCTAGATTTAGTTTACTTAAATCGTACAAATCAAACAGACTCACTTAATAATACAGAGGTTGATGAATAAAAACTGATTTTCTGGAGTACGGCTGCCAACTTAAGGAATGGAGTCGGCAATGCATTTTACCACCAAGTATCGCGGATTTGTCACTACTGTGAGAAGTTTAGCATTTAATAAGCGTAATGAAATTTAACACTTGAAATTTTTATCAAATTAATAATCTACTCTTATACAATTCAACGGCCCTAAATAGCGTGCTTGCTCGCCCGCTTCGTGAGACATCGGGTATACTCGGCGATGTTCGTATCTCTCAGTCTAAACTTTCATGACGACTACAAGATTAGGAAAACCGTTTCTTTATTATATAAGGCCTAAGTGAAATGAACTCAATGAACAAATATTCTAATTTTATTTTTACTTACAATTTTCATAGCTCTGAACCACAAACATTTTTAATAATCTACCAGTGTAAATTTCTTAAAAATCCTGGAGTCAATGAATGGTGGCGGGCGAAGCCGGGGGGCACCAGCAGTAAAATATTGATGATTTAACTCTTGAAATATCGCTGATAATAATAATCCAAATCAATCACTCCTTCTCTTGAAAAATTATATAATTTCTTAAAATTACACTGAATTTATCAAATAAAATTCACATCTCATTCATCTGTCAACAAACAGTTGAAAAACGTCATTATCCACCGCCGTCTCGAGAATTACGCACGAGAATTAGCCTATACAGTTTAGAAGGCAGTGGATCACAGTTATCTTTGGAACTACATAATCGAATCTGAGATCGTTTTCCCAGGTGGCAATTTCTAATCGTGGAATGTACTCTAAAGCCGGAATTTTAGCTGTTTCATTAATTATTAATGGTTTAGTTTAAGAATGATTCGCGTGCAAGTGTTAATAAATATGATGCTTTAATAATTATTATACTATTAATTTCTAATTTTTCAATTAATTATCGTGGGCGAAGCCGCGGGCACATCCTAGTCATATACAAATATTCTTAACTAAAAGAGTGTTTTCCATATGACTGAAACCAAAGTTGGTAACAGTAGAGTGATGTAAAAATGTTATAGCACTAGTGCGATAATATGCAACTTTTACTTCGTATATTTTGTGTTAGAAGTTCTTCAAATTCCTGAGTTATGCTGGACTGGATAGCCAGTCAAAATCTGGTGAAAGTTGCATAAACTTCCCTCGTTTCAGTGAAATTCTACGGATGAGTTGCCACTATTAATAAATCAACTTTTATGAATTGAAAGATCTTGTACAAGGTAACGATAGTGGTGATTGTAGTTGAATACATTATTAAATGAATATCTACTTGATATTGGACATCATTACGATCATTTCCTGGCAGTTAAAACCACGACATTCACTACTGATCACGAAATTGATAAATTGGCTCAGTAATAATTTTATCCAATCTATCAAACAATATCTGAACACCACGATATCAACATCTCATTCTATAATACCTATATCCTAGGACAGCGTTTCTCAACCTTTTTGAACCCGAAGACCTCTAAAATGTTTAAAACATTTTACGGACCCCTAATTTTGCATCCCATTTTTAAAAGTAGGCTATATGTAGGCCAATATTCTTAATATTTGGGGTATTAATTATAGGTCGTTATAATACATTTTTTTTAAATTAGACGGAAACACAATAATTATTGAATTAGACTTAAACTATTGACAGTAAAATTATATTTTGAACATACTTTAATATGTATTACCAATTTGAAAATATAATTAGGAATTAAGTTATTACTCACTTTTAATGAGACGGTTGAGCTTGTCGCTTCCTGGATATTTGGCTCAATATTAGTCAAATTTAATCGAAGATCAGCAGATACATTAAGTCGGTTTCTGTATTTTGCTTTTAGTTAAACGAGCGATGAAAATCCCCTCTCACAAAGGTAGGTTGTTGAAAACTGCATGGCGCCTCTAATAAATTCCGACAAAGTCTTATTTTTTAGGGTTTTGAATGAAAGAGGGAACAATAGACGTCAGTGCATCAGGGGTTTGAAACTGTGGTTCGTAACTGCAAAAGTAAGGAAACTTGCAAAATGACCTGTATTTTCGAAGATTTTAAAAACTTTGACATCTAGTGTCCATATTGTGTGACAATTTTTTACTTTTATTAATTATGTCCGCGGACCATAGGTTGAGAAACGCTGTCCTAGGACAAAAGCCAAGTAATGATAGCAATGAGGCTTTAACTGAGCAGAAAATGTAGAAATCAGCGAGAACCCACATGAAGTGACCTTATTCTTTAAACACAACCTGACGGTTTTGCATGAAAATTAAGTGGATATTTTTAATTCAAGGTCTGTATAATAAAAGTATTTTGAAATAACAAGTGCACAACTCCTTAGTGGCCTCCATTTGATCAGTATTTTTTAAAAAAAGCAACAAGTCATGCCATAGAATATAAAACGGTATTAACTCTAGACACCGTGGCGATTCTGTCTTTATACTTCTTTAATGTCAGAAGCTTTTACGGTTTAAGTAGATATTCAGTTATTCAAGATTATATCCTGTTTTTAATTTATCACGCCTATATGCAATGAGGCTACTTAAGGCCTAACAAAAGCTGTACAGCAACATCAGTTATAGATGGATATAATGCATTCATGAATCACAGATCATTGGGTGGAGTGAATAAAAGTCAGTAAAAGCTTTTACTGCAAAATTTTAAGTAAATACTAGCATTTTAGTGAATAAAATATTTCAGTAAATACTGTTGCTTATTAGTAATCAGTACATACTAGAACAAGTAGTACCTACTGCAAAATATGTGAATAATAACAAGTATTTACTTATCAATACCAGTAAATACTGTGAAATTTTCAAGTGTGGTACAGACCTTGCTTAAGATGGCAATCCCTTATGTGAAATGCTTGTTTTTACAAGAATTATGAAGCAAAAGTGACAGAGAGCAAATGGAGGTGCCAAGAAGATGATTATCACAATTTATTTAGATTCAGAAAGGAAAATATGAAGTGGCATACTTCACATTTCATGGATGAAATTATTGTAACACATAGCAAACAGGCAGAAGTTATCAATTTTTCATTTTTAAGTGATCCAGGGTATCAGAGTCAGAATTCATGGCACTTGAAATTTTTTTTCTGTGTATTATTACCTAAACAGTTTTACAATTTTCTTTTGTTGTTTTAAATATTTAAGCAGCATGACCAATCTTATGTAGTATTGAGGTTATGTAGTATTGTGGTTACCCTATATATTTTATTTTGTTTTATTTTAAACTATCAAGGGTTTGTGACTTCGTCCAAATTAATTAATATAATCACTAGATTTTTTAATAATAGTCCTATACTTAATAGGAAAAAATTAAAACTTCATTTATGAAAACTTACACCATTTTTAAATAAGTTGCATTAATTATCTAATTTTATTGTAATTGTATTGTCAGACATAGTAAATAAATAATTAAAACTACTAAATGAATCATATGCTGCCATGTGGGCGTACAGGTTGAAAGTGAAATGATTAAAACGAACCATAGAATTATGAACCTTCTGCTTAAATACATATCATTCATAAACAATTAAAAGATTAATAATTTTAAAACCATCCAGCTTTGGGATGCATTCTATGATTAGAGGACACCGTAGGGAAATAAATGATCTCAGATTCGAGTTCCAGGCTCAACCCCCTCCCCTGCACAGTGAGTTTCGTCCAAATCAAGCAATGTTTCCCATTCAGACCTACATTCATGATCTCTCTTCCATCCACCTATGTTAAAAATTTCAGATATCTCCGTGCTGTAATGTTATAAACAAATCAAGTAGAGCGGACTAACAAAATCAAAGCAATCGACATCTCCATGCGTTATGTTGAAAAAATTTATTTCCGCAATCCTCTTCTTCCCCAGTTGCTATGGCAAAAGAGGAAGAGTACTTATTAATTTTACAATTGAAAAGTAGCCTATTACTAAAATCTGATGCTGCAATAGGGGAACATTTTTTTTTCTGGCAGTTTTTTTTTTTGGGGGGGGGGGAGCTCATAATTCGTGAACAAAAGCAAAAGATTGAAAAGACGAATTCAGACATCCTTTAGTCTATCTATGTTAAAAATTTAAGATCTCTGCATGCCCTAGATTTGGCTGGGTATCACACTCAGACAAACAGACAGACAGAAAGACAAACGCCTCCTCTTATTATGTAGATATCATGGCCTACTTTAATTAATCACGGTCCACTACATGTAGTTTGCATAGCTAAGCAGGTAGTAACTACTACTGTTCATCCAGTATTAACTTATAAGTACTAGTATAAGGTTATTCACTCAAAATGAAGTAAAAGCTGGTACTTGTAAGTTACTACTGAAAGTAATTACTACTACTAGTACTTATTACTAGTAGTAACTACTCAATTTTTATTCACTCCACCCATTGTCTCTGTTGAACATTATATGAGAATAGTATAGGAGAAAAACAGGCCCTATCTATGACTGATAGGAGGGCAATCAGTCATAAGAGAGAGGTTCCATCTGGCGCTGTAAAGCAAACTCTGGCTTAGCTCAGTTGGTAGAGCAGCGACAGAGATAACCGAAGAGGTCCTTGGTTCGAATCCCAGTGCCAGATGAATTTTCCTCCTATAATATTCTCATGTAATGTCCAGCAGAGACAATAACCTGTGGCTCATGAATGCATTATATCCATCTTGAATGTTACTGAACAATAACAGTGGAAGCCCGGTCACAAAAATCACTAATTAGTGTGCCCCACAATACTGCATATGACATAAATTGTCAGTGAGGTAAACCATTATTAGAATATTACATTTTTAAATGAGGGTATAAGGTGGAAACATTATATTATACATTATTATAAAGCTTATATTGTTACGATTTTACACAAGTGAGCGAGAAACAGGTGACATTTTTTCTTCACGTATTACATTCCTCTCGATAATTTATTCATATAGATATCAATTCGATCTAGATAATTATACAAAGCAGGAGCTCTGCAATTTCACGGTTAAATTTAACATTAGTGTATAAAGTTGGATTTAAGCCAAAGTATAAAGTAATTGATGTTTAATGAACGTAATTAATCTTGGCTATCAACACTTCTAACTGAATAATTTAATTTTTAAATATCAGAAGTCAAGAGTAAAATGTATTGAAACTCGCACGACTTCATCTTCTGCTCTTTTGGTAGCTATAATCTCCTTGCCTTATAATGCAAATAATTATTAAATAGCGTATAAACTTTGAAGGCTTTCATGGCCCGGAGTGGTCCAGTTGACCTTGGTATGCCAAACGTTTCGTACACAACTACGGCGGACATCCTCAGTGACGGTGGAGTCTCGGGCGAAGCGTTCTGGTCAGCGAAATGCCAAACAATCGAGTTAAAACAAAACCTTCTTCTCTCTTTCAAATATTCAAAAGAGTAAAGAATATACTGACGACTGATCACCTTTTACTGGAATGCTCAAGGTACAACAAGGAACGAGATCAACTAAAAGCCAGCATAGAGGACATTGGCCACCTAGATATAGTGATTTAGTTACAAGATACGAGGGAGAATCAAATGAAAACCGCAATTATTTTTTTCCCACTATTTTACTGCAGGAAGAATGTTTGCTTGTACAATATTTTCTACATAGTCCCTTCCCAGTTCAATACACTTACGCCATTGGATAGGGAGAGCTTCGATACCGCATGAGAATAATTATTTTGGTTTACGCTGTAGCCACTCCTGCACCATCGATTGGACGTCTTCATCAGATTTGAAGTTCTGCCCTTCAAGGAGATCCTTAAACGGACCAAATCTGATGGTGAAAAAGCGAAGGGGGTTGCTGAGAGCAGGAGTTTTGCTTCAACATGATAACGCCAATTCTCAAGCTGCTCATGCAACCATGAAAACCATATACGACATACTCTTCAAGTGCCTCCTACATCTGCCTTACTCGCCAGGTTTGGTACCATCAGATTTCCACATCTCTAGTCCATTAAAGGAGCTTCTTGGAGGGCAGAAGTTCAAGTCTGATGAAGACATCCAATCAGCGGTGCATGGGTGCCTACAGTGTCAACCAGAATAATTTTTCTCATGCGGTATTGAAGCACTTCCTATCTGATGGCATAAGTGCATTGAACTGGGAGGGGGCTATGCAGAAAAATAATGTGCAAGCAAACATCCTTTCTGCAGAAAAATAGTGGAAAAAAATTAATTGTGGTTTTCATTTGATTCTCCCTCGTACCTTAAAAATTTCAATACATTTATCAAACGAATAGATATAAAAATAAACAAATAGTTATTTGACTTGGCCAGAGAAAATAGGAAATAGAATAGATCAAATAGGAAATAACCCAGTAGAATATGCCTCCGATAACTCTCACTTGTAAAATTACTAGACTATATATTAGAAATCAGTCCGCCGGCGTGGTCTTGTGGTTAGCGTCGCTGACTACAGATCCGTCGGCCCGGGTTCGATTCCCGGTACCTCCTCGGATTTTTCTGAGGTAGGGAGGTCTGGTAGGGGTGCACTCAGCCTCGTGATTCCAAATTGAGGAGCTACTTGATAGAGAAGTAACGGCTCCGGTCATGAAAACCACCATGCATGCTGACCACATGCCCCCCAATCCTGCCATCTGCCTACGGGAGATGACGCAGCGGTCGGGTGGTAGGCCAAGTCCCTCCAGGGATGTAGCGCCACGGAGTTTTTTATATTAGAAATCAAGTTATTAGAAATTAAGTTATATTAGATTACAACACTATACAAATGAAGATCAAATTGTACAAAGAACGGAGTATACCAAAACATGTAGTGTAACTATTGTAGTCGGACATGTTGATATTACTTAAAAAATATACTGGTTACTAAAAGAGGAAACCAAAGATAGGAGGAGACGGAGAGCGACATTTACAGAACAGACTGCCATTGAGCAGAGCATGTAATAATGTAATTAATACGTCAAATCTGGATCATTAATTCATCAATCTGATGTATTTTCAAACTCTCAGTTTATTACGTTTGGAAAATAACAGAAAATTAACGTGAAAAATATAATTTTCCTGTAGTTAGTATGGATGTGGTGAAACGAATGAAACGAAACTAGTGTATTTTATCAAATTATGTTTGAACTGTTTTAAGCTTTAGCCTACACCTTATCGATGAAGTAGGCCTACCTGTCTACATACTTAATTTAAATAATAAATACTCCCCTGATAAGTTACTCCCCGCAGTTTTCGTGCCTATTAAGTATCATCACATTCATCAACTTAAACTTCGTTCTGACAGTAGAGGTTGCTTGATTAAGGAATTAAAACGTGTTTAAATATTTGACAGTCCTTGATAACTTACAAGGCAGACGACTTCGTATCAAGAAACATTGAAGACAGTCGCGAAATAAAATACTTGTCAGAGGTAAATTAAAATGGTGTTTCTTCTCTTTTATTCGCGATAAATGTAATTGAAAAAAATTAAAACTAGAAAAATAACACAATGAAGCAAAAGAAAGCTTCCACGGATAACCAATATGAGCCAAACGCCATTCAACCCTATTCTGTGCTTACTCCATCCAACCATCCCTCGCAAATCCTACCTCCCATAAATGTATCCTAATATACTCTATACTCTATACTATATAGTCCTCTCACCTAAGTCTAGGTCTTCCAATTGGTATTTTCCCTTCAGGTCTCCCAGTCAATATTTTTTTGATATGTTTTTCCTCTCCCATGCGCGCAACATACCCAGCCCATTTCGTCCTCTGTCATTTAATTACACTTACTATATCCGGTGAAAAGTACAGGCTATGAAGATCGTCGTTACGCAGTTTTCTCCAGTCCCCATTTTCATCTCTCTTAGGCCCAAATATTTTCCTAAGTACCCTGTTTTCGAACACTCTCAGAGTAGGTTTGTTCCGAAGAGTAAGCGACCATGTCTCACATCCATACAATTCAACCGGCAGGGTAATTGTCTTATACTGTGATGTGCCCGCGGCTTCGCCCACGATAATTAATTGAAAAATTAGAAATTAATAGTATAATAATTATTAAAGAATTATATTTATTAACACTTGCACGCGAATCATTCTTAAACTAAACCATTAATAATTAATGAAACAGCTAAAATTCCGGCTTTAGAGTACATTCCACGATTAGAAATTGCCACCTGGGAAAACGATCTCAGATTCGATTATGTAGTTCCAAAGATAACTGTGATCCACTGCCTTCTAAACTGTATAGGCTAATTCTCGTGCGTAATTCTCCAGACGTCGGTGGATAATTGCGTTTTTCAACTGTTTGTTGACAGATGAATGAGATGTGAATTTTATTTGATAAATTCAGTGTAATTTTAAGAAATTATATAATTTTTCAAGAGAAGGAGAGATTGATTTGGATTATTATTATCAGCGATATTTCAAGAGTTAAATCATCAATATTTAACTGCTGGTGCCCCCGGCTTCGCCCGCCACTATTCATTGACTCAAGGATTTTTAAGAAATTTACACTGGTAGATTATTAAAAATGTTTGTGGTTCAGAGCTATGAAAATTGTAAGTAAAAATAAAATTAGAATATTTGTTCATTGAGTTCATTTCACTTAGGCCTTATATATAATAAAGAAACGGTTTTCCTAATCTTGTAGTCGTCATGAAAGTTTAGACTGAGAGATACGAACATCGCCGAGTATACCCGATGTCTCACGAAGCGGGCGAGCAAGCACGCTATTTAGGGCCGTTGAATTGTATAAGAGTAGATGTTTATTTTTAGATTTCTGGATAGAAGACGAGAAGATAAAAGTTCCTGAATTGCATAAAAGCAGGAATTTCCTGATTTGAGTCTACACTTAACTTGTGCCTTAATATTATTTGTATATGTAATTATTGCTCCCATTTATTGAATATGAAAAGTTGAATTCAACCCTATTTCATCCAAAAGTACATTAAGGTAAGAGATATAACACTTTTTCAAATATTTACAATATTTACAGAATTATAGTCTGAATGCATGATGACGAGCTTCATGGCCTGTACGCTTCACCGGATATAGTAAGGGTAATTAGATCGCGAAGGATGAAATGGGCTGGACATGTTGCACGCATGGGGGAGGAAAGACATATCTCAAACGTATTGACTGGGAGACCCGAAGGAAAAAGACCCCGCGGAAGACCTAGACGTAGGTGGGAGGATAATCTCAGAATGCATTTAAGGGAAGTAGGATTTGCTAGGGATGATTGGATGGAGTTAGCACAGAATAGGGTTGAATGGCGGACTCAGGTAAGCGCGGCAATGAACCTTCGGGTTCCATAAAATAGATAATATTCCTTTAGCTTGCTGAGGAATTGTCTAATGCCATTGAGTAAGTAAGTAAGTAATTATAGTCTGAATACAGGCTGCAAAGAAACAGTTAATGTAATATTTAACATACAGAAATAGACATTAACAAGCAATGTTACTCAGAGTGCAGGCTACTTTATTTACAAAAGATGTAAAATGTTTGTATTCTGCATTATTAGAGAATGTGTTATGGAGAGAAATAGTGTATTGAATTTTCAGTTGATCCAAATAGGATATGAGTTTAAATTAATATTGTACAGTTACAAAAATTCTAGGATTTGCATTACATTAGCCTGGTTGTAAAAAAGTTAGTGCATATAAATCTTAACAGTATGATTATTCTATACGGAAAGAAACATGTTTTGGCAAGAAAACTTTTGATTAACACGTGTTAGCTAATACATAAATTAAAGTCGTATTTGAGTGCATGACGCTAAAGCATGACAACATCTTTTAACAAGTTTTTTCTCCTTTACACCTTCATTATATTTTATTCTTTTAAATTACAAATTGTTGCCATGTTGATCAGTTTATAAACTAATGTTCGAATATATCACTATTGAAGGTCGAAAGGTAGCACCAAATAAAAATTCAATTTCATTAAATAAAATACAGATGATGTCAGCGTTTCTGATCGCGTGTGACAGCATCAAGATGGCTTTGCTACTGTTGCTTTGCTACTATGTTCTGAAAGCTTTTTGTTTACATTCAAGGTCGTATTCTAAGTTATTCCCATCGTCTTACTTTGGAGACAATATCTATTATTTAAGGCTAAAACAATGTCTACTTTTCAAAGATAACAATGTCTACTCAATCCAGTCATTTTGTAACACAAGTAAGTAAAATACTTGCATTAATTTAAAGACTTTTTCTGCCTGTCTTCTCTTCACAAGCCGAATCGAATTAGGAATAACATTCGGTTCTGGCATCTTGAGAACATGGGTGCTTCAAGCCACCTCCCTACCATTCCGTTCTAATACTACCACTATCCATTTCTCTTGACTCCTCACAAAATGATAAATTAGGTTGTAGACATTTGTTCATGAAGCCAAAGAATATTGTTTCTGTTGAACATTACAAGAGATTATTTTAGGAGCAAAATTCCTCTGGCACTGAGACTAGAAACTACCTTCGGTTTTGCAAGCTGTTGCTCTACTAACCGAGTTAGCCAGAGTTCGATTCATAGCGCCAAAAATAATCACTCTCACCTATGATTGATTACCCTTAATGGTCTACCTCACTGAAAGACATTCGCATCATATACAGGCCCGGCGTCGCCCGGGTTTTGTATTTTGTAATTGGAAATTAACTTATAAAGGACTCTCGATTTTCAAATTCTAGGTCCTTAAATTGGTAGTTAGAATTTGAAATGAGGAAGAACGACTTATCACACTCAAACTCTTCCCTCAGAATACGCTTGGTATAGCTTTTTATAGCTCAAAGAGAATGTCGAATTTTTCATCCCATCGCTTGTACACACCAAGCCTGGTAGGGGTTCAAATAAGAAGAAACAGAATTTCCGGTAACATAAAATTGTATTGTTTTTGCGGAATATTTTATTTCTCACTCTCATGTTACCACAAAGCCGTTTTGGGGATGAAATTAAACAGAAATGCAATATCACTTTCATACTTCCTTCCCAAAAAACCTGCGATATAATAATATATACCATACCTCATATTGTTTTCTCTATGTCCAGGGTAGAGAAAGTTTTGTGACTGTATTATTTTCGTGGATTTAATTCTTTAATATTTATTTGTTAACATGAATTATATTCCTAGCTTCTCTAATTTGTCAAAGTTCCGTTTCATTTACTTCCAAACCTACCTGGCCAACAATACACTGTTGTCATGTGAACTGTGATTTGGATTTGATAATTCTGTGTAAAGATATTAAGTATTCTCAAAAACTTTTTATTTTTGGCATTTAAAATAAAATAAAAATTCAAAATTAGTGAGCACATACGTTATGAAACGAAGGTACTATCAAAATTCCAAGTCTCTACCTATTATAGTTTAGGGTCTACGTTGATTCTCTGTCAGTCAGTCAGGACAAAGCCTTTTTTATATATAAGAGACTAGCATGTGCCCGCGGCTTCGCCCGCGATAATTATTTCAAGAATAAAAAATAAAGAGCATAATAGTTAAATCATATTTATTAACACCTAAATCACGTGAATTACATAACACGATCAGATAGCGTCGCCTGGTAAAAGCGATCTCAGATTCGAGTTCCTTGGCCCAGAAAACCCCTGTATAGCGAGTTTCGTTCAAATCGAACGATGTTTGACCATATTTAGGGTTGATTATCCTTCTTCCGTGTAGGTTGAAAATGTCATATGTCTGTGGGCCTTGACACTCTAAACAAATGAATCGACCAGCGTGGGCTTACAACATTCAAGCGATCGCGATGCTTTTATTTCCACGGTATGACAAAAATAGCCAAAGCCAACTGCAATTGATTTGACATTGAAATGTATTACTGAAATCTGATGCTTCGATAGCGCTAAAATCACGTTTTCTGCCAGTTTTTCACTCATAACTCGCGAACGAAAGCTAAAATTAAAAATTCAGCTTCGAAGTGCATTTGCCCACCTTTCAGTCCATCTATCTTTAAAATTTCAGATCTCTGCGTTCAGTAGATTTCGATGGTCATCGCGGACAGACAGACAAACACGTCCTTTTATTATTATAAGATAGCATGTGCCCGCGGCTTCGCCCACGATAATTATTTCAAAAATTTAAAATTAAGATCATAATAGTTAAATCATTATATTTATTAACACCTAAATCACGTGGACTACATACCACGATTATGTAGCGTCGCCTGGTAAAAGCGACCTCAGATTCGAGTTCCTTGGCCCAGAAAACCCCTGCATAGTGAGTTTCGTCCAAATCGAACAATGTTTGACCATATTAAGGGTTGATTATCCTTCTTCCGTGTAGGTTGAAAATGTCATACGTCTATGGGCCTTGACACTCTAAACAAATGAATCGTCCAGGATGGACTAACAAAATCAAGCGTTCGCGTTGCTTTTATTTCCAAGGTATGAGGTATGATGACAAAAATAGCCAAAGCCATCTGTAAGTGATTTGATATTGAAATTTATTACTGAAAACTTATGTTTTGAAAACGCAAAAAATTCACGTTTTTTGCCAGTTTTTCACTCATAACTCACGAACGAAAACTAAAATTAAAATTCCGGCTTGGAGGTGCATTATCCGACCCTTCAGCACACCTATGTTTAAAATTTCAGATCTCTGCGTTCAGTAGATTTCGCTGGACATCGAGGAGAATTCCTTTTATTAATATAGATAATATGAATTACAATGATACCTTCTCTAATTTGTCAAACAACCATTTAATTTAATCCAAGCTCACCTGATACCACTGGTAACAATACGTTCTGTGAATTTGTTTTGATAATTCTATGTAAAAAGGGATTAAGTATTTTCAAAAACATTTAATTTTTGGCATTTAGAATCAGAATTTTTCAAAATCCTTTCTTAGTGAGCACCTACATTATGAAGCGAAGGTACTGTCAAAATTCCAAGTCTCTACCTGTTATAGTTTAGGCTGTACGTTGATTCCTGTCATTCAGTCAGTCATTCATTCAGTCAGTCAGTCAGGACAAAGCCTTTTATATATATAGAGATAGTGAAGCACAATAATTTTAGTGATTTTTGACCGGGTTTCCACTGTCATTGTAAGATATAGATATGGGAGGATATTATCAGGTAAATTAAGTGTTTCTAAATTACTGTCAATTTGTTTTATCAACCATACTAAGAGAGACCCATACTAAGAGAGAAAAAATACAAGTGAGACTTTTGTACTTATTTTGAGTACTAATCATAGTAGAACTTCTTAAGCACCTGTCACTGCTAATATTTTAGCCCTTCCTGAATCATATTTCAGTTGTTTCTTTAGTGCCTCAGCAACCAAACCAAAGTGCATACCCCTACAGAACTGTATTCCCTACGTAAATTTCTGACAATCTTAACGCTATAGATCAATTTTTATTATGCAATTGCAGTACTGCACGGAAGAATTATGAAAAAGTGTATTGGCCGTAGGCTTGTAGGAAGTGTTGGACTATCGCCGAATCCAACAGCGTGACCGACATTTGATAAAGACCGGGAATTCCTCAGATAAATAGTAGGAATTATAATTTATTACCTATTCAGGATAAATATAAGTTATGTTGCCCAATAGAGTCCTCTTCACGCATTGGTGGACACTAGCCTATTATTCAGAAGTGAAATCATTGTTGCAATAAACTTTTTTATTTTTAACGGGGAACGTTAATGGTCTTTGCCATGTACCTCATTATATAGTTATCGGGGAAGTCTGATTCGTTAAATAATTTCACGAAATCATTTAAGTCACAGTAGTATGGAGTAAGAAGTAGAACATTGTTTATAACGGCATTAGGAATTGTTTTACCTGTAATGAAGTCTTAGTTAATACAACAAAAACTCAAAAGGATAGGCCTAATTAGCAGATAGTGCATGCTGTGAATTATCTCTTAAACATCTTTGCATAAACGTACATAAAATTTCATTAAATTAGAGATGGTATTCAGTACAGATTTTGTATTCAGATGGACTTGAATTCTCCAAGAGAGCATAGATATGGTTCAATTCGTTTCGGATATATAGGTCAATCTCTTTCTCTCCCATACTCGGGACTATTACTAAAACTAAAACTCCGTGGCGCTACATCCCTGGAGGGACTTGGCCTACCACCCGACCGCTGCGTCATCTCCCGTAGGCAGATGGCAGGATTGGGGGGCATGTGGTCAACATGCCGACACCCACGGCCGTTATTGGTGGTTTTCATGACCGGAGCCGCTACTTCTCTATCAAGTAGCTCCTCAATTTGGAATCACGAGGCTGAGTGCACCCCTACCAGACCTCCCTTCCTCAGAAAAATCTGAGGAGGTACCGTGAATCGAACCCGGGCCGACGGATCTGTAGTCAGCTACGCTAACCACAAGACCACGCCGGCGGACCGGGACTATTACTACAAGACCAATAAATTCGTTATGAGAAATTTTATTTCTAAATAGCCTGGGTGGAGCGAACAGTAAGCCTACGTATAATACATGTAAAATACGCAATGTTAAAAAAAACTTTTTTGCACGTGAACGTAAACGTTTTGGTAATGTGAACCCATTCCTTTATTATTAAGTGTCAGAATGGTACTTTATGAGAATGTGTGCTGGACGGGCAAATGTCTATCCGTCTGTCTGCCTGTCTGTCTCTCCGTGTATCTGTACGCGAGATAACACAAATACGCGTTATAGGATTTTCATGAAACTTGGTATACGCATTTATAACATCCATGGCACGAAACCTATTAATTTTGGACCAAACAGGTTGACCGGTACCGCAGAAATGCCCAATTTAATGCCTATTTTATGGTAATATATTGGGAAGAATTTATCAAATGCAAATAAGTTCTTATGACAACATATTGTTTCACAGTGCTCACATAGGGCTTTGGAAGTTGTAATACAGGTAGCTTTGACAAATAACACAACCCACATATTCCTTCACATATGCTTATCAAACTTTAGACCTATGATTTTCCGTAAGCCTTGCTTAATGAATCGATCTGGAGCTTAACTCGGAAATCGATTACAAAAATAACTTATTTTCTGCATATCATTATTGCAATTACCACTGATTAAACAAAGCATTCTGGGACTTTGTTACATCAGTTTACCTGATTTTGTTTGAATGGTGAAATCTTTCAATTATTTTAAAAGTTACACAATATTCAGTGCTACTGCGAACTGAATTCGAAGTTGAAGCATCACAAATATTCTTTGATCATTAATTTACCACACGCAAGTGTGCAGTGGTCCCGTACAGCAACTTGATTGCTTACTTCGTAACTTCGTACTTCTATTTATACGGCTCTATCACAGTAAGAAATCTTCCGATTTTAAATATCAATATTTCTAGTTTAGTTTCGCAAGTTTGTAATTGTAATTGGAATTGGAAATTTATTTTTTAAATAGACCTGAATGTAATAATAATGTAAGTTAATTATCCACAGAAAATTACACAAATACAATTTATAGGGAACTTTTTTGTTTAGTAATATCCTCAAAATTAGTGTGAAAATTGACACTGTTTTGTTCTAATTTCGTAATGTTTGGTTCAAATTCTGTTAGACACATAATAAGATCGCTTTCAAGAGACAGTCTGTTTCTTGATTTTGTTTTTATGTTGATCATTGCAGAAAACCCGAGCTTCCAGAGAACGAAGTGGAAAAGGGAATAAGAACTCTTAGAGCTGATGATACCAATCCAGGATATTCCTTCTTTTTCTTTAGCCAGAACTTATCCAAATCTTCACTACTGAATTGTAGTTGTAAACACGTCAGCAGATAACTCAATCAGCTGGTAGTGAAGTTGTGAACACAGCTTTTTCCACAGAAGGGTTTACCAATCACCTCAAACCTAAATTTTCTCCGTCAGGAATGTAATCTGGCTACGAAGTGATTTCAAGTGATCAAATACCAACTTTGACAATTATCTTATGTTGGGTTCCTTAAAACTTCAAAACTTTTTATGCAGAAAAATTGAAAATAAATAAACAATCATTAATTTTAATAATTTAAATAAAATATTATAAAGAGAGTCATTTTGAATACTGGAAACGAAATCACAAAACTCATAAGGGAGTTTAAAGTTTTCAAATATTTCATTTTCAACTCTTGATTCCAAAACTTTCAATTTTCTCACAAAAGCATTTAGGAGTCGGAATCGCACTACTGAGTTAAAAAAAGGGGGCTCGTTAAAAAAATATCTGTGATTTTAACTACAATAATTAGTTTTAAGCACATGTACGATACTAATAAAGTAAGATAATATAAATAATTTATCTTGAGGGCTTAATATTAACTAACTATTTTAGCAGATGAGTGCAATGGATTTAGATTGAATGTAGGTTATTTGTTAGAAACACTGGGTTAAAGTATTATAGAGACAGAGTCATAGGGTTCTGTTTCAAGATACGAGTGATCATAAGTCGGTTTTCCGCTGACATCATGGCACGCGACAGTACAACAGATGGAGGAATGGAAAAGAAGCAAAGCCTCGCCGTGGCCGGCAACTGTCACTGCCAGCTAGACTCATGGCCTTTTTTGGGGGGGCGGCCGGCATTTCGAAGATGGAATTAACATTTTGAAAACGATCTCTGAATACCAATAAATGGAAGACCATAAAATATCCCTTAGTCACCAGATATGCAAATAACCCATGACCAAATGCGTAAGCTCTGGATTTGAAACGAATGTCTGGGATTGGTTTTCAACAAACCATTTGTTACAGGATTGTTAAATATGGCGACTGTTGAAGAGCACGGAAATCTGATTGCACGAGCGATACACGTATATACGGTACAGTGAATGTATTATGTACTAAGCTGACTGCTGCTTATAACATTTTACATTACTGACACAACAGCTCGATAAGATCGCTGACATCAAAGTTTTTACTTACTTTTAGCTCAATGCCCATTTTAGATCCCACGAAAGACAATGATATACAGTTGCTTGTATATTACACATCATTAACCTACTCCTTGTATTTTAACATTCTGATAAAGTATCACTAGTACGTTTATATTATTTTAATCACCGGAGTGCCTAATTTCTCTATAATTTCAGCCTAATTTCTCCTAATTTTGCAACATCTTAACTATTTTATTTATTGCGAAATCGGGAACAGTAATGGAAAAAGGAAATAAATCTATAGGTTAAAACAGAAGTTGCCTTCTCTTTTCCAATAATATGAACTATTACCAGTAATGAACCAGTCTTGCAAAAAATAAAATAATAAGATACTGCGAAATTAGGGGTACTCCAAAATTAAGCACGTGTGTCATACAGATTTTAAAATACTGATGGTGCCATTTTCCCCTTTCAGCAGATCAAAGTATATTTTTAACAAATACGAATACGTCCTGTTCAAATATTTATTTTAACCGTTAAATGCATAATGTATCCCATAGGTTACAATAGTTTGCTTTAAATTTCTAATAAAATTACGGAAAATAACTCGTAATAATATTAAAATTTAAGTAAAGTTTATAGAATAGAAAACTGTAAATAAACTATGAGCCTAATACTTTGGTTAACTGTTTCCTTAGCATTCCTGCTGATTTTATACTCGTAATTCGCATAAGAAATTGTGTCTCATGCATTAAAGGGCAAAGTGCCTAGGACTTTCATACCTACAAGCATGATAGGGTCACTTAAAATTTCTGTTTTAACTAATCTTTCGTCACTACTCATTATGAAATTGTAACGGAGATAAAATGCAACAAAACTCATGGTTAATGCAACATAAGTTTATATACGAATGTTTAAAATCTACAAATTTAGTTAAAAACTAGTCACAATGATTAAAATCACTAAAGCTTGCAAAACTATATTTAAAACTGGTATTTTTCAGATAAAATTTCTTAGTTAACTGAGCAAATGACTGCTCAAATAACCATTACTTCTTATCCACTTAACAAGATCCAATTAACTGGATAGTGATATAATTTTAACGGATAATCCAATTTTTTATAGTTGTCCAATTAAATGTAGCCTATAAGAGTTTAGTTGATGGTGAGCAGAACCTTAAACATCGGTTTCAGTTGAAGAAGGTTGTTTGAAACGTTTCGTACTGGGTTGAAAAGCATTTGGTTCCTTGTAGTGCCTGTACAGTACTGTTTAAATGACTGTCCATGAAAAAAATAGACAATCATGCGGTAGATAGCTCTTAGAGATTGATAATTACCTTAAATTAATCAATTAAATCACCCGTCTATGGTTAATGACATAAACAACATAACTGCAAGCAATGTTCAATTAACTATATGTCCAAACAACAGTTAACTATTTTATGTTTTCTGCAGTTAATCGACTGTACAGTTAACTGTTATCTAGTTATTTGTTCCAACTCTGCTACAGAAGTTGTGTTTTCTGAGATGTGTTCCAGGGCCACACGACGATTTCTGTCGTTAATCAATTAGATCATAGTTCGCTAGGTAATACAGTAAAAGGTACTTCACATTTTCAGTTTCCTGAATCTAACACCATTTCCTTAAATAGTGTGAGAAGAACCTTGATCGAACTTGTAATGAACTTTAGATAAATTATTTTGAAACTAATCCTACTAGCGAATTGTACTGATGTTTATCGCTTCAGAAAGATACTCGGGAAGAAATTCTTACTCACAGTTCTTTATGATCAGCTGCTTTTGCATATAATATGACTATATCACCACAGTGCATATTTGTATTATTATACATATGTACTTTCTAAATTATGAATATTGACTTGTGGCAAGCTCTTTGTGACCATATACTGTAGTAATTTATAATATTGCAATTTTTAAAAATGTAATATGCTTAATAAGAATTAATATTATGCTTCCTATAATTATTCAAACATTATATTTAAGTTGTCAACAAAAATTATTTATACTATGTATGCGAGAAGTTCAACTTATGGCGAGATTTGTAAGTTGAAAAATAATATTTGCCAAACTACATACTATAGCAAACTATTTTCATTTATAATGTTGTGCTTGATTAATACTGTATCACCATTAGATTATCAGTTCAATTTTGAAGTTCGGAACACCCTAGGGTTCAGCGATAAGATTTTGTTAAACTTCAACATATTGTTACTTTTTTCATATAAGAGTATTCAAACTTACAATACTCCAACTAAGGGAATCATAAATTCTATAAGTGTAATTTTCAGACGATAAAGATTACTTACTACCATGTCTTCCCGAATGCGGATACCAAACTAATAGTTTCGATTGCGGACAAAAAAAATATTTGTTCTTAAACAGAGATTCAATCCTTACAAAATCTAATGGTATGAAACCTAAAATTAATCATTGTACACTTCCCGTCACCTAGGCCTTGGCTGATGAAATAGGATATTTAATCTTGTCAGAATAAATGTTTAATGACATTTTTCATATCTTCATCAATAGCAACAGCATTATCATTGCCAAAATAAAGCATTTTATGTCAAGTAATTTTATTAAAATTTTAAATAGACAAAAAGCTAATTCTACGATAAAATATAAATAAGAAATAAGCAAATGATGGCAATTCAAAAACGGAAAGTTGTACTATTGGAAAAAGTAAATTTTTAAAGTTAAATAGGAATTTAGTTCTTCCTTTTAAGCAACCAGGCCGACGACATTCAGAACAACATAAGCAGCAGACAAATGGCGCCAGCCTAATTATTATTAGCGGGTAAAGCAGACGGTAAGGGCCTTGAATGTCCTGAGGGCTTGCCGACTACATCATCCAAGTCAATGGTGTATTTATACAAATGTAGGTGTTTAGCTTTTCTCTTGTTATATTTAAATTGTAAACGAATTCCTGAAGATTCCTTAACTTGTTTCTTACTATTTCCTATGCGCACTCTTGTAGATCACAAATGACGCGAACTACATTAATGCAAAGGAGAGATATTAAAATGTCAAAATGATACTTCTTGAAATACGCTTAACTCAAGAACCACTGCACACAACTATTTGAAATTTTTACTTGCAGAACAACACTTTTAAAATGCATTAATTATAAAAATCTTATTTTGGAGTAACTTATGTAAAAATTTGAATTTTTAAAAATGAATATCGAATATTTTTAAAAGTAAATTCAAGACATATATATTTAAAAAATCATTACATGCTTGTTAATAACCCCAAAACAATTTCTCTTATATTTAATACACTGTAAAAGTGTTACAGAATAACAAGTAAATATTTCAAATTGTTGTGTGCAGTAGTTCCTAAGTTAAGAGTACAACAAAAAGTATCATTTTAACATTGGCTGTCACAACTCCCCGAATGAGTATTCAAAAAGACTCGATTCAGAAAGGATTATATCGCTTTATTCCCTGAATAAAACATTCTTTGATACTGTGTCAAGATTGCATTTAAGGTAATTTTTGCTTAAATAAGCCCTAAACAATATATTTCAATTTAAGCATTCTCTACTTAAAGAACTTATTGAAAATAGAAGGAAATATTTAAATAAACATAAGGACTTCAAAACACGGCACGAAAGTCTGAAGGTAGTAACCAAACCGGGATTTTAGTAGCCATTATTGTTAAATTTGGCATAGTATTACAGCGTTTGAGTAGTTAGGAATTACACTTTTAAATATGAAATTCAATAAATTAAATAATGAACCAATAAAAAATTAACTGAACTAACTAAAATCACTAAATACCTAGTTTGCACTTTTTACATGGCACCAACTAATTTGTAACAAATTGTTCAAACGAACGAAATAGTTTTGTTGTATTTCTAAGATTGTAAGATTTAATTACTCTATCAAACAAGAGCCAAATACAAAGTACATTGATTGTTGCTAGAAGAGCTAGAACAACGTTTGGATAAAACACGGTAAACCAAGACCAAGAATAGTCGTGTCCAAAAATTCAAACTATATGGATAATGTCTGGATATTTCTGAATGTTTCCAAGTCAATACGATTTTTTTATGAGTCAACTTTTTTTTATGTAAAAATTACAACCAAAGGCAATATATACTATTGAATTATAGTTTCGTTAGGAAACTAAAATAATAAAAAAAGTAAGATAGTAGTTTTCACAATTGAATCTTCGTTGCCCGCCTCAGGATTTTTGTCGCCAATTTCGATTTGGCGACCGGAAATTTCGCATAATTATTTAACAGAGCAACATCATGGGTAACTTTCCATCTTCTGTCTCTCTGGACGAAATTATTAATTTTTTACTTAAATGATAGGATTACTTGTACATCAATCCGTATTTCCCTTAATCAATGTTTGTTAACTTATTCACTACTTAGATATGTTTTGTGAATAGTACTTTTAACAAAAATCAATTCTTAATTTAGTTAAGTACCCAGGACAACAATACATCGAATAGTAGCAATAAGACCAACTAACTGAATAGCATGATATGTTTTAGCCATCAAATTTCTGACTTATTGAAAAATGGAGATTATTTGCACACAATAAGGTAGAACAGAAAATTAAAAGGTCAAACATATTTACTAGACTTTGCTAGTTTGAAATACCTGTATACTAGTTAGTGTATGTTTTATATAATAGCCTACTAAAATGCTAAAATAAAATAATTTACTAACCTCCAAGAAGTTGAAATAAGCGTCGAGCTTTGCTAGCTGAGGTCCATATAAGGGATCCAGGTAATCTTCAGTCACGTTTCTTGGATTCCAGGAGCGATTTCTCCGCCTTTCCTTTTCTTTCTTCACCATAGGTAAGGCGACTCCGAAAGGAACTATCGCCTGTAAAGCTACAAATAAGAAATCTTGTAGTAAATTCATTGGTTGAAGCTAACAATTGAAATACTGTATATAAGAAATCAATTCGTTACCTAAGTATTGGAGAGTACTATATCCATAAAGTTAAAGCTTAAGCTAACGAAGGATGAAGCTGAGATTACTGAAGAGACCCATATTTATCGCGACATAGAGAACAATATATTCGTTATTGAGAGGTGGAAAACTACATTGAGACCCAATGAACTATGAACAGCTGATGGTTTTTTTTCCACTGGACGTATGGATACGCTGCTGCAACCAACGTCACGCTACTGACACTGGCTTTGCTCAGCTCTGCAGTATTGCGTTGACTGTGATGCGGTGTGGTTCAGTGTGAGTTGTGAAGTGCAGTTGTTACAAGTTATTTTCATTGTACGGTACTGTATATCGTATTGTTTTAATTGTATTGTATTTTTCAGTCTAATAAATCTAACAGACACTCTGCTTGTTTCCTTCTACCATCCGCAGGGCTAGGCTAGAGGTATTTATAAATATTAACAATTGAATCTCAAAGCATTGTTGTAAAATGGTCTTTCTAAATTACTTCATATTTGTAATGAGTCAGATTTAACTTTATTAACCCTTACATGCATAAGTATCCTCTAGGCTACAGTAATTTGTCTAAATTTGTTATAAAAAGATGAAAAACAAATCGAAAGACAAATTTAAATTTCATGTAAAATTACAGAACACGGTACAAGAAACAAACTATGAGCTTAATTATTGTGTAACTGTTTTCTTTGCAGTGTGGTGTGGATTTTTAAATTATTGTGTGAGAAATTGAATTTAATGCATTTTTCTAAAGGACCAAGTCCGGAAATTTGCCAAAGAAAAATATCATTAAATATGGGATATAGTAAATGGGTGGTTAGAAATATGGTTACTAAACATAAAACGAAACTACACAGCAAACAAAACCCAATAAGCAAACTCACACCGATTAAAGAGAAAAATAATAACATAAAATTTGCTACATTTAATTACGTAGATAATAAAATACATGCAATTACAAAAATACTACGTAAAGAAAATTTCAAAATTGCATACAGAACAAACCACAACCTAAAAAGAAAACTACATAACAACAACAATAACAATATAGACAAAATGGAAGGCAGCGGAATATATAAACTAACATGCAATGACTGTAAAAAAGTGTACATAGGCCAAACAGGTAGGAAGTTTAAACAAAGATTCAAGGAACATGTTAATGACTTCAGATATAATAGTAATCGCTCATCATACGCTAAACATCTCCTTAATACTGGACATAGATTAGATAACATAGACAATACATTAGAAATCCTCCATAATTATAAAAAAGGTAATAGGCTTAATATATTAGAAAATCTTCAAATCAACAAAAATAAAAATAATATTCTCAACGAAACCACAGTTGACCATAATCACCTGTTTGAACTCGCAACAACTGTGACCTAAAACATGCAACAAATAAACAACCGGCTCATACATCAGTACATCATCAGACATTGTGACTGTTGTATCTCAAAATTCTGAACTGAAGATGAAGCAACTTGCATCGAAATGCATTTTCAAGTAATAGACGCATCTGGGACCAAGAAGAAGTTTTAATAATATGACAACAGAGTTTTTAACGTGTGCTTGTGCCTTCTATGTTGTTTTATATTTTATAAAAGGCCCCAGATAAGTGCAACGACAAGGGTTCTAAGGTGGACAATCTCTCTATTTTAAAACTATTTTAACCCTGTCTGACGATGAAATTCATTACTAATGGGATTATCGTTATATCGATCTTCGTTGTAGGAAGGTTTGATTGTATTTCTGTGACATCGATACTTCAACTTGTACTAACTCACTACTGGTAAAATGAAGGGGAGTTAAATAAAACTTTTTTCCTTGAAAAAAACAAAAAGAAATGATTTTAAAAAGGAATTATTACTTGAAACATATTCATTTTAAATATACCTCACGTGTTAACTGCTATAGCCATCAGTATGAGGGCGAAAGTTAATCTTAAAAATCACTCAGGAAAATTGCAACAAAAGGGTTGTGTTTCGCGAGTGATATTTGTAACTCACGGATAAAAACGTGCACTTTTAACATAAAGTATTAGGCCTAGTACTGTATAATTACTACATATATTTCATAATTTTCGACTATATTATGTGAGGAAAAATTCAAAATATGAAATACATAAATGTTACGTGTGCTATTTACCTTGTATATACCGTGTAGATGTAGAATATGAAAATTTTATGAAACTTTTACCATTCAAAATCAATACTTTACGAATCCATTTTAATTAATTATTGTATACAATAATATCATTGTCATTACTACAGTTATATTGCTACTGCCATTAATCTCTATATATATAAAAGGCTTTGTCCTGACTGACTGAATGAATGACTGACTGACTGATTGACTGAATGACAGGAATCAACGTACAGCCTAAACTATAACAGGTAGAGACTTGGAATTTTGACAGTACCTTCGTTTCATAATGTAGGTGCTCACTAAGAAAGGATTTTGCAAAATGTTGATTTTAAATGCCAAAAATTAAACGTTTTTGAGAATACTTAATCCCTTTTTACACAGAATTATCAATTCCAAATCACAGAATATATTGTTGCCAAATGGTATCAGATGGGTTTGGAAAAAAAATGACATGCTAGTTTTACAAATAAGAGAAGTTATCAAAATAATTCATGTTATAAATAAATATTACAAAATGAAATCCACGAAAATAATGCAGTTACATATCTTTCTCTACCCTGGACATAGAGAAAACAAAACGAGGTATGGTAATGTGTATATTATTATATTATATCGCAGGTTTTTGGAGAGAGAAGTATGAAAGTGATAATGCTTTCTGTTTAATTTCATCCCCACAACAGTTTTATGGTAACATGGGAGTGGGAAATAGAATTTTCCACCTCGATATTACAATTTTATGTTACAGGAATTTCTGTTTCTTCTTATTTGAACCCCTACCAGGCTTCCTGTGTGCAAGCGATGGGATGCAAAATTCTACATCCTCTAAGAGCCATAAAAAACTATATCAAGCGTTTTCTGAGAGAATAGTTTGAGTGTAATAGGTCGTTCTTCCTATTTCAAATTATAAATACCTATATAAGGACCTAGAATTTAAAAATCGAAAGTTCTTCATAAGTTAATTTCCAACTACAAAATACAAAACCCGGGCGACGCCGGGTCTTTTAAGCTAGTATTACTATAAGATGCCTGCTATTTTAAATTTGAAAAAATTGTCTGAAGCATCTATAAATAAATAAATAAATAAATGAAATGAAATTATTATTATTATTCACCTAAGTCAATGCTGCTTTCTGTGTTCATGAAGATAAGTCTTCCTTGCCTTCCGTCTCCACAATGACACAGGGCGAGGAAAAGAACCCAAAAGCCTGCCCATTGGAAATCCATTTATGCAGTCCTGAAACAAAGTATAAAAACTCATTAGTTCTTTGTCGTATGTACAGTAATTATTAAACAAGTTGACATATTAAAATACCGGAACATTATAGTGTGTCATGGAGTAATAATGAAACAAAAAAACAGGTGTATTCAGGTCATGAAAAATTCATGTAAATACAAACAATAACAATAACAATAATACTAGAAGAGAAATGACAATAATAGCACAAAACATTACAATATAATACACTATAATTATAGAATATATGCTAAAGATTACTTTCTCTACCCCTTCCTCCCTTGTCTATCCTGACCTCTATTCCGTTATATGCAATACGTTTGGATGGAAAATATAGGATGAAATTCTGTGCAATGGAATTTGTCGATGTCACACAATGTAAATTGATGTTTAGTAGAAATTATGGTCAATAAGTAGGTCAATAATCTCTTGAACCATAACTCACACATCGGTAGAAGATATTCCTGCCATCCTGGAAGAGATGGAAAGTTCTTAAAAATTAATATATAATATATATTAATATATACTTATTTACTAAAATAAATTTAGGGCTTAGCATAGCCTTTTTCTCATTTCACACAACATTTCCTATGCAAGCAACCTTGTGATTACAAAATATATTTTTTAGTACACGCTCTCTAAAACAGCTGCTTATCGGATTGGTAACACGCCGAAAAGCTGCACTTTAAAGGACAAGTCCGCTAAAATTGCATAAAAGTGCATTCAAAATGCAATTTTAGCGGCCTTGTCCTTTAAAGTCGTCATGGCAATCTATAAACAAAACCCAGACGGCATTGACCAGTCATACCAACTTTAACATGGATTTACGCATATAATTGGTCATAAAACAACAAATTTAAGCCAACACGTTTCTTTATGATAATCAGAAACTTTACCAAGATTTTTTGCAAAACACGGTAGCCCACTTCATCACATGACAACAAATATAAGCCAACAACTTTTCACATTTTGGTACACTTGAAAAACATTCCTTACCATGGACGAACAGCATTTAAATACCGTAATATATCCCTTCTCATAGCCTATTTCTGCCGTGAAGTTGCTGGTAGCAGCTCCAATTCAATGTTTCTGGCTTGGATTGAAATTTCCTCGGTATTATCATTTATATTTTCACAAGCTTTTCATAAATACTAGTTGATATGCAATATTGTTTACAAACAAGGGACTCATATATTATGCATCTATACTACCACATTTATTATTGCTACGTACGGTCATTGTTTTATGATCTAGATGGCCATGACAATATAACTTAAAGAAATGACTGACTGCCTTTCATTATAATTAATTATACTGTATCTTTTGTTTTATTTCATATAATTTATAGAACTTTTACTAAAAAATATTGTATGCACCACGTACGCAAAAACTTTAGCGGACTCATCCAGTATTTCAGCCTCGGCTTTCGCCTCGGCCGCTATACTAGATTCGTCCGCTAAAGCGTTATTTTGCGTACTTGATACATAAATAGCTATTATGACGTGAGGAATGACGTTCCAATGAATATTATGGTAAAGTGGGAAGCTCACGCTATCTCTTCGGCTGACTGACGATGTAACGTCAACACAAGATATAAATAACAACTCCCAAGTTATTTTAAGACTTCTCACTGAAGGTTATCATTAGCAATTCGACCTATATCTTAATCAAGGTCTGTGCGAATGTTATACGAAAAACTTTATGCAGAAAACTCATGAACCATAACTCACACGAAATTTAAATTTGATAAATTGCGCAAGCTTCCCACTGTTATCAGGTGTTATTACGCTCGCAGGAAGGTCATATTATGGTAACTTGCATATATGTCATAAAAATAGAGTTAGTTAGCAATAATTCTTAACATTCATCAAAAGGACTTATAGTGAGCACCTAATGGAAAAATGTAAATCTCTATACGTCATCATCTATTACTATTTACTTATTAAGTGCCAGTATGGTACTTTATGAGATTGTGTGGGGGACGAAAAAATGTCTGTCCGTCTGTCCGTGCGTCTGTACGCACCATAACTCAAGTACGCTTTTTCGCATTTTCATGAAACTTGGTATAAACATTCATAATGTCGATGGGAAGAACCCTATTGTTATTGAACCAAATCGGTTCACCGGTACCGGAGTAATGCCCAATTTAGTGCCTATTTTAATAGTATTATATTAGAAAGGCACCATAACTGAACCTAATCTGTTGACCGGTACCGGAGTAAACCCCAATTTAGTGTATGTTTTAAAGACGCGGTAACTCAAATACGCTTTACCGGATTTTTATGAAACTTGGTATACACATTTACAATATCCATGGGAAGACGTCTATTCATAATGGATAAAATCGGTTGATCTGTTTCGGAGTAATGCTCAATTTAGTGCCTATTTTATGGCAATATACGTATTCGAAAGAATTTATAAAGAAAATGAAAATCAGTTATCTTGACAACATAGCCTATTGTTTTACTGTGATCTTATACGGCCTTGGAAATTAAAATACAGGTAGCTATGACAAAAAACACTATTGATTTGCATGCGCTTATCCAACTAGACCGTTAAAATGACCCCGGTGGCCGAGATGGTAACGCTTTGGCCTCACATTCTGAAGTCCATGGTTCAAAACCCGAAACCGGCCAATTTGAATTTTTTTGGTATTTGTATGTGAGTGTGCAATTGGCATGATATCACAAATCTGTACAGTTCAGTTAATGCTGGAAGATTTTAATCTAATTTTAAAAAAACTAGACCTTTGTTCTTCTGTAATCCCTGCTTAATTAATAAATCTGGAGCTTAACTTGGAAATCAATTAAAAAAAATCATATTCTGCATATCATAATTGCAGTCATAACTGATTAAACAAAAACATACTGGCACTTTGTTACATCAGTTTACCTGATTTTACTTATTTATTTAATTATTTATTCATTTGCCATCCATGGAGAGTGAGACGGTTGGCTTGCCATCTATCCCTCTGCCCTCTCTCGGAAAACAAGCGTAACCAAAATTGGTCTAAGTACTGAAACCTCCACTTGGAGGTCCTATGCCCCCCCCCCCGCAACCGGGGGCTAAAACTATGCACGAAGTACGAATCCATGGACACTACAGTCGATTTGCTTGGACATTGTTAAAACACATATCCTTCTTATAGTTGTCAATCTTGCGATTGGATTGTGACAGCTCTCCATCTACTTCTATTCACAACACAGGACACCTCCAACAGTAGCAACACTTCAAACCCCCCCCCCCCAGACCCCATGTCTTCTTTCTAAGCATTGGCCCTGACTTGGACCGATTATTTCTATTTACATTTTTACTTCGGCTATCTCCCGAAACCACTCTGCTTTGACCCATATTATTAACGTTTATTTTTCTCTCACTGGTTGTGATATGGAACGATTGCATCTTCAATGTTTTTACAATCAACAAAATTCCTTCGTTCTGACTGGCCGATACACTCCCAACCCATTTCCTCCTATCACAAAATTTTATTTTCACTAAAAAACATGTACGCTATAAGCTCTCTCTTCCCTTACACATAGGAGACCGAGCATTGTTGTTGACAATCAAGGACAAGCCAACCAACCTTAGTAATAAGTCTTTAAATACCAACAATAGTTATACCAACAATGTAAATAGTCTACAAATAGGATTAAGTATGTTAAACAATCAAACTTAACACAACACATTAAGTAACTTTAATATAAATATAAATCTTTTCAAAATTCTATCAAATTACAAATTTCTGGTTGTTCCATAACTCAAAATTGTTTTTGCTCTTCCATACATACTAGTATTGAGGTAAAGTATTTAGGAATAATTATTGACCAAAATTTAAAATGGGATAAACACATAGCATACATAACCAACAGACTTCGTAAAAGTATACATAAATTTGTAATCTTGCGCTCTTATATGCCTACGTATGTTTTACGGTCTGTATACTTGGCTTTAATACAATCTGTAATACAGTACGGAATAATTGGTTGGGGAGGCACTTCTAAATCTATTGTTTCTCCTTTATTATTACTGCAAAACGTATAATAAAGATTTGCTTAGAGAAGCCTTTGGATTACCCTACGCAACTTATCTTCCCTGAATTTAATGTATTAGATATTTTGAATTTATATAAAAGAAATTTACTTATTTTTATCCATAAACATAAATCTAATTTTAAAACACATTTTCACCCTCATAACACAAGAAGAATTGCCTCCTCACCCTTAATTGAAATTAATTGAAATTAAGTGTAATACATCAGCTGCGCTGAAACATGGGTTTAATTTTGGAGTAAGACTATACAATAATGTATTAAGAAAGCATCCAGATATAAATAACATAAATGTGAATAGTTTTAAGAATAGAATAAGATATATTATAAAATAGTTTTTCTAAAATAGTTCTTCTTATTTTCTTGATGTATTTTATAAGTAAATTTTAACAGTAATGAAATTTTACGTTTTATGTTCTCTTGTGATTTATGTTAGTTTTGTTTTGTGATGCTTGCATGTGTATGTATGTGTGTGTGTATATGATATTGCTGTACGTTTTTAAGACTGAACTGCACCCGAGCCCGAGCATTCTGCTCTTTCGGGTGTTTAACACTTGTATAATATTGTATTTGTATTTTTGTATTTGTATAATAGTCTATTTGTATAAAATAAAGAAAGAACACTTGTTGTATTTAAAAAAAATATATGAATAGCCTCTAGGAATACACGATATTACAAAACGCAAAGTATTGTTAACAGTTTATAAATGTAGGGACAAGAGCCCAAATTGAGGCTCAAACCCTTGGAATAAAGAGGATATTTCCCTAGTAAATTAATGCCTTGCCTTGCCTGCCTTCTACACTCATTTCCCTGAGGAAGGCCGCAGATATGTCAGCGACCGAAAGCTTGGATGCAATATATCCTTTTACTCGGCTTATAGCCCGTGAAACCATCATTATTATTGATATACCTATTTGCTTATTCACGATCTCGCGCTTCTGTTCATAACTTTTCGCACCCAAGCCCCAAACGAACCTTTGTTGCAACTATCGCAGATTAATGCAATCCAGAATTAGCAGGTACCCTGCAGGCACGTACAGTATAATGTGACATTCACTTATGGTTTGAGAACATAGTAGTTACATTCACCGCACGACAATTATCCCATTTCTATTCTTAAATACATAGGTAAGGTAATTGTCTCAGAGCAATGTATTACTTCCTAGTATACGGTACATGACCTTCCTCACCAAAGAGTTTAATGTTGCCATTACAAGTAATTGTTATTGTCTTCCATTAATTATTATTCCTTACGTCAGTATGCAAGCCGCTCGACCTTGATCCCGGCTGCTTGTCGCCCTTGTCCAGCAGAGCGACAACTGCGAATAAAGTATCGTTTCAATCAGGCTACCGGGTGATGCAAAACTAATGTATTTTCTGAACAAATTAGGGTGACCTGGAACTTGGAAGCTATCAGATCATCAGAAAGAATGCTGAAGATGAAGTATAGGCCTATGTATTTTCAATCACACCACGTGGTAGACAAGGAATTCCACTGTCAAAATCGATAAACCGTTTTAGGTTCAGTTAATTAATTGAAATTATACTTAAGGAGTCACTCTGATGGAGTTTCTTATGGAAGGCCCTTTGCTTACTTCCTAATGGATGGCCGGAGTGATTTTTTAAAACTATTTGTCCTAGAAATTTGAAAGTTTGCACACTTAAAATGTAAATGAAATTAAAGTTAAAAAATCCATTTTTATATTTGGGTGATTTGTTATATATTAATAATTATTGTTTTTAAATAAAAAATAAAATCTATCTCCAACAGATATTAAAATATAAACCTGAATTTTTTAAGTGAGCTTTTTTATGCTTCCTTTACAAATTTACTGATGGATTTTTTAAAATATAGGCTAGTTCATACTTTCTGTTTGAAAACATTAATCCAGTAAAATGAAAGGTTAACTGACTTATGAATTTTTAAAGAACTAACGGTTATTTAGAGGATGTGATTAGAAGTTTTATTACACATATTATAAAGTAGTCTATACTGAGAAAAATTCCATAGCTATATCTCTATTTTTGTGAGAGAAGACAGATTTTGAATGTGGCAAAATAGCACGCAAATTGAAACGGAGAAAATAGTCGATTTTATAGACTGCATTGCCCTCGCAGTTTGAAGCGCAAGGGGGTTTAAAACCAGCAGCACCATTCGTCCAAACGGCATAAAATTTTACACAGATATAATTTCGTATAAACTTTTGACAATAAAATTCAAAACTCGAATATTTTGGCCAAAGTGGCTAAATCAATATTTCTACCACAGGAAAATAAAAAATAGATATAAAACGAATAATAGAAATAAAACAATAAATTATATAAAAAACTTTATCCTGGTTACACGGAAAAACATATGCTGATGATGATGATGATGATGATGATGAAGACGATGATAGCGTCATCATTATTATTGTTATATTAATTTACATTATGTTATATATGTTTACATAGTATTACATTATACTATTCTTATGAAAATTAGGCCAACATTATTATTATTGTTATTATTATTATTAAGGAAAGAATTCCATTCCTGTACAATGCTTGCCTCCCGCTTGGTTTTATTTCACGAATGCTTGCCTCATCTACGTACCATTTGCTGGGGAGTCTTTATATTATATACAGTTTTTTCGCAAACATTTTAATATACAGTATAGTGAATGGCCACAGGGATCTTGAATTACAATCACAGCCGAAAATTGTGCAGATTATATTATTACTTATTATTCATTAATTAAATTATGATGATACTGTTAAGAATACAGAGTATTCTAGATCTTTCTTCTACACTAAATTTATAGTTTGTAGTTACGATTTACCTCTATCAGAAACTAGGTCCAGAGAACTAAGATAACAGAAAGTAAATAAAGTGAAAGCAGAAAGAAAAAAAGGGGGTGAGCAGAAAAGCTGATGCATTATGGAAATAAAGGAGTGAAAAAAAATGACAAAGACCTTAGAAAGGGCAAGAAAAAATAGAATAGAAACGAAGAGAGATAAGAGGTAATCTTTTCCTAAGTAGCTAGAGTAGTATGATCCTTTAAAATGTGCCCAGTTTTATTCCAGGCTGATACTGCGAGAAAACTGAAATAAACAAACAAATGTTTAAGATTAAAAAAAAAAATTAAAGGAATGAATGAGAGGCATAAGAACCGAGCGTAAAGTGATGATAGATTGTACGGGATTACCTAGTGAACACCTAGTCCAGAAATGTTCACTAGTTTTTCGAAATCTCTGCAAAGGAACCTCAACGGTTTTACCTTTAGTACAGCATGTTTGATAAAATACAGTGTTTTACGGACTATAAGACGCACTTTTTTATTCTGAAAAAGAGCCTTGCAACTTGGGTACGTCTATTGGTCTGAAGTACACTAAAAATTTTAATTACGGTAAATATTGCCAGAATATCATAGCTATAAACAACGATAAGATAGTTACAAAGTTTGGCACAGGCTGTACATCAGTGCACTTGTCACAACCGTAAACTAGGGTAGCTGGAAGCCATGTATACAATGCGAAAAGAAAGGATTGTTGAGTTCTTTTATACGAAAGGAGTTGTATCTGCCGGATGGTTTAAATGAAGGCAATGGCCTCTAAACAGCCTTGTCTCGTTACAATTACCGTATGCTGAATTGAGGGTATGGGGTGTAAAAGTATTTTCAGTCTTGCATGAAAAATTAGTTCAGTTGTTAAATTTTACGCTTTGCCATCTGCAAAGAAAAGATTTTCTTATAACGCAGGTTATAAGTTAGAAGTGATCTACACTGATTCCATTGTACAAAGTTATAATTTATTTCTGCAATGAAGTATATTATTCTTTTAAAAATTTTAAAATAGAATCACATTAAATTTCTTATCCTTTAAATTTCTATGCTAGAATGATGGTGCGTCTTATGGTCCGGAGCGGTACAACAAAATTAGACTTTTCTGTTAAGTCGATATACAAATTTCGATCTTGCACATTATGCTTGAGTGCCAATTTTTTATACGTACGTTTGAGCTGATGCCGAATATAACGGTAAAAATTGCTCTACATGTTCTTAGGGACGAATTTGGCTTTCTTCCATTGTCCTAACGTTCTGAAGGTGTACACATATCTGCACATACTGGGCACCAACCAATGCATGCACCAGTGAGCATGCACCAGTAAACCAGTAAACTATTTTTTTGACTTATTTACGACAGTTTTACTAATGGCCATGGCACGAGCCACATTTGGAGAAAACGCATTGGCACGCCCGAAACCAACTTGTGCGGCAAAGTTTTTCTGAGAAATAAAATTCCATTGGTGCATATATGGATCCATGAGGCTGTGCACTGGAATGAACAAATCTCTGCAATGTGACGGAGTTTAAGATATCAAAGCATAGCCAATGCATTGCCGAATCTTTACGGTCCTAAAAGGATAATAATAAGATGCCCTTCCAGATAAGGAAAAGTCTCTGTAACGATTATGTTAGCCCAGAAAGTCCTTGTTACCAAGCTGTAAACATGCTGTAAGGATTCGTGTTTAAGCCCTAAGAAGGAAAGACTCCATTGTCGGTATGGATCTAGTAATTAGTTACCGGTAGGTCCTCGAAAAATTCATGAACATATTGTCTTTACATTTTGCAAACTTTTAAATTATTTCATTTATTTTGTCTTTTATATTATTTACGAACCCGGTTTGAATTTTTAAAAATTTCTCGAGTCATAAAACTCTACGTTCTTTTATAATAGTAAATAGTAATATAACCAGTAGCTTTCGCACATTGCCTGATTAATAGGTGCCCAAAACAGGCGCTAAACAATTATTAATCGTATATATTAATCTTTTTTATATTAGTATATACTATACATACACATTCATTGTACCTGTAGGCCTACTCTACTGTATAAGGTATAAACAGCTATAACCGATAACTTCTGTCTCAACGCCACAAAATTAGAAATTTTAAAATTAAAACTTGAAATTTATTACTTCAGTCTGCGAAAAAATACCATCCCTCAGGATTCATACCATAGGATTCTACCATTTACGCTAACATTCAAATCAACAGATTTATGAATAGATTTCCTATCAGGAATCATCTGAATTACAAATGACAGAATCTGAACTCCGCAATTCTAGTATGGAAGTCTAGCAATTAACTTTTTCATAGCCTAAACTATTTGTTTTAATTTTATTAAATGCTATTTCCGAAAAATAATATTTACTTTTACACCTTCTGTATCAAAGCTGTAGCCTTATCTAAAGTATATATCTCACAGATTCTTCTCGAACAAAAGATAATATTATTTTCATAATATTTTCCCAGACACTCTTGCCCAATTTACTGCACTTGCATTTTGCTGATAGAATATACCTAGTTAGTAGAAATCGTGCTTGAAAATTCCATGGAAATTTTAAGTAGTTCATTTAATTAAAATATTGTATTTTTCTCTGTAAAATGTCCTATTTAACCAGAGAAATTATAATCGTTCAATATAGGTAGGGAAACTTAGATGATATAATTAATATCGTTTGTTTTTTTTGGTACTAAACAAGTGGTGATATTTGTTATAAAAGTTCAATGACACGCGTTAATCAGATAATATTTTTATCTATTAAACAGGTTAAAAATAACATTCAGTTATAAACACATGGAGACGATTGTGAATATTGATTACAACACTTTAAGTACTATCGGTTCAGTAACTTTCCTATTTTCTTATTTTCAACTCAGAATGAAATGCAATTTAAACTAAACCGAATCGTTTAGTCCCTAGAAAGAAATTACATAACGGCCTTGAAAAATAAGTAGACATAACAAATAATAAATTTGTACTGAAATTAAATAACAAGAAAAGGATTTTTTAAACAAGGGTTAACGTACAGAAAATATTTAAATAATCTTCATACAACAAAACATTCATACTCAAAACTAAAAATAAGGTTACAAAAGGACACTTTATAGTCATTGCCATTCTGTAGGAGTCACATGATTGTTCATGTGACACCAATTAGATTAGATTAATGAGGGATAGTGTAAGCCCTTCGGCTTCTCAAATCTGCGACCTTAATAGATCTATTGTGAATACCCCATACCCTATTCTAGCACTATTCACCACTTTAATTTAAGGCTTTTAATGTAGCCTATAATTTTCTGTGTTATATCCAGTCCTGAACCCGGAGATTTTTCGTTACTGAAAACCCCACTACCCGGACGGGAATCGAACCCGGACCCCCCAAGGTAGAAGGAAAGTATGCTATTTATACACCCATGGCGGTGGACATGTGAGACCGATACTCTAAGAATTATTTAGATTTTAGAATCTAACATAAATATCTACCATGAAAAATCCTGGAGGTTGTGAATGTGTGAAAATACAGCAGCCTCAAGCTTTAGGAAATCTAAAGGAAACTCTATTATTGAGTGTTCAAGTTATCATTCTCGTACGTTACTAGCATGTGCCCGCGGCTTCGCCCGCGATAATTATTTCAAAAATTAAAAATTAAGAGCATAATAGTAAAATCATTATATTTATTAACACCTAAATCACGTGGACTACATACCACGATTAGATAGCATCGTCTGGTAAAAGCGACCTCAGATTCGAGTTTCTTGGCCCAGAAAACCTCTGTATAGTGAGATTCGTCCAAATAAAACAACGTTTGACCATATTTAGGGCTTACAACATTCAAGCGATCGCGAAAGTTTTATTTTCAAAGTATGACAAAAATAGCCAAAGCCAACTGTAATTGATTTGACATTGAAATGTATAACTGAAAACTTATGTTTTGAAAACGCACAAAATGCACGTTTTTTGCCCGTTTTTCACTCATAACTCACGAACGAAAACTAAAATTAAAATTCCGGCTTGGAGGTGCATTTTCCGACCCTTCAGCCCACCTATGTTTAAAATTTCAGATCTCTGCGTTTAGTAGATTTCGCTGGACATCGAGGACAATTCCTTTTATTAATACAGATAATATGAATTATAATGATACCTTCTCTAATTTGTCAAACATCCATTTCATTTAATCCAAACCCACCTGATACAACTGGCAACAATATGTTCTGTGAATTTGTTTGGATAATTCTGTGTAAAAAGGGGTTAAGTATTTTAAAAAACATTTAATTTTTGGCAGTTAAAATCAGAATTTTTCAAAATCCTTTCTTAGTGAGCACCTACATTATGAAACGAAGGTACTGTCAAAATTCCAAGTCTCTACCTGTTATAGTTTAGGCTGTACGTTGATTCCTGTCAGTCAGTCAGTCAGTCAGTCATTCATTCAGTCAGTCATTCATTCAGTCAGTCATTCATTCAGTCAGTCAGGACAAAGCCTTTTATATATATAGAGAAGATATAATATATACGTTATATAACTTTAATAAAATAAAACTATTTAGAGGTATCGAAACGTGTTTCGTGATCCCTACAAACTGCGAAAGGTATTATATTTATGCATATATCTGTCTGTCTGTGTCTTTAGGCCTGAGGCTGGTAAGAGAGAGTTGTGTTTTTTAAACGTTTATTTGGCTCTTCTTGAATCCTTAGTTTCTTTAAGGAAAATATTAATATTAAAAAACGTATGTATGTTACTTTTAAACGTTACTCTATTAATTTTTTACACTTGTAGAAACGAAGAAAATTAATCCTTCGGTTTAAAGACATCACATTAGAGGCCCGTGAAAAAAAATGTATCTTCCTTCTACTACACATCATGAGTATTTTGGATTTTTTAATGCATTATATTCGTGATAATTTAAATCATTTATGCTTTGATTTACTTTAAACTATTAGGGCCGGTATTATAATCATGGTTTAGCCTTCAGTTTTAGTTTAAACTTTAGTTTTTCAGATTTTTGCGTATTATAAACGATAAATACAAGTTAACCTTAAGTTTAACCTAACTGGACCTTTTCTACCGATTAACCTACAGTTTAAGACTTAATAATTATTTTAATGAAAACGGCTATAAAAACACGATTATAAGACAGTATCAACAAATTCAATTTCGGATACAACATGCTATGAGAAGATAAGACAAAACTTAAAGTAATTCTATTTGTTTACTCTCCGGAACGGAAAGAATATAGAAGGTTGTATATTGAAACCACTGCCTTCTAAACTGTATTAATCGTGTATACACTGCCTGTCCTATACGGCTAATTTTGGGTACTCGGCGACATTACAGATGGCAGCACCTTTCACACCCAGACTGCTTCTTGTTTTTTGCTACGACATTGTTGATTATGTAGTGCTGTCACCGCCGTCTCATAATCACTGCCTTCTAAACTGTATTACTCCTCGAGACGGCGGTGCTCATAATATAGTCTATCAATGCGTCTAATTAATTTACATTTATTTTAATTATTGCTCAAAAATTCCATTTCAAGGTAAGTGTCATATACTGGAATAATATTACGTTCTAAACAAATAACACAAGTATCTGTGTCTGTTTAGTGCTTATTTTGATTAGTGATTGCTGCAATCTGGGTGTGAACTGTGTCGCCTCTACTGGATAAATTAGGCAATTTAACAATACTCTGAACTCCATGTTAAAATAAAGCATAGGACAGGCAGTGTAATTCTCGAGACGGCGGTGATTGAAACAATTGCTAATACAATATCATTTTTATGAGCAATGAATAGCTATTTATTTTAGCTGTGATTGAAATTAACTTACACTGAGCAAAACTGAGTTCAATTTTGATTTAACCGTTTCTTGAATAATAATATTTCTAGCTTCAATTTCTCTACATACAAACAAACAAATACAAGCGAATTAGCAGATTTTATTGTTTTCTTTTATTTCCAAGGCCAATTCGTCTTCTTTTTTCAGCTAACAGGTCTACCAACACCATTGCACTACGGTTTAACTTAACCAGAACAATATAAAACGGCAGCTAGAGTTAAACTTTAGATTAGGTTTAACTTAATCTGAAGATCAACTTTGTTTATAATACCGGACCTTAGTCGTAGACTTTACGTTTAACTTTTGTCTATGAATGTATATTTTATGTTACAGAAGGCCTTGTATGCCTTAATTTTAGATGCGTTGTTCAAAATGGTTATGCATTGCGAGTCATGATTATATTGCTATATCTACTACACACATGAACCAGTGGAAAGCCACTAGAGTTCAATTTACGTTAGTCAAAAAGCAGTGTGTTGTAATTCATGCAGTTGGCTGTAGTGAGGTAAGTGCAAGCCAGTGTCTGCGTGCAAGGAAAGTTTTGTAAAAAAAATAAAATAGCTACTCATGACTTCGCTTAATGCTACACTGTTGGTCTTAAAAGTCTACTGAATGAACTCGCAACATTCAAACATTACCAATAGTCTTAAACGTAAATTAAATCAGCTAAATAGGTTATATTTGATAAGAAATATGACTGTTAAACCATAACGACTCGTTACTTCTATCTTTCGATTATGTCTTTTAGCAATGTATTATAATTCCTGGCAAGATATTGCTCTAGCATAATCAGAATGCTCTTTTGTCGTTCAGAAGGTTTTTTAATATAACCTCCTTCAGGAATGAGGCAACTATTATGACTCGCTTTCCCATCATCATCGCATTTGTATTCAGTAAACTAGAAAGAAATTAAAGGAACACTGTAAATTCTTCTCGATCTTAAATAAACAGTGCAAAATATGTTACACAAACTTCCTCGTATACGTATTAAGATTTGTATTACTGAGGTCTTTACGTTCATGAAAGCAACCAAAAATTAATGAAAAACCTCAGACTTACAGGTTAAACAGACTTAGGGATCTTACCAACTGTTTCATATAATATCCCTCTTATTGCATCAATCTTAGAAATCTTGTCTTAATTGATAGTACGTAACTTGAACATGGACAACATTTTCACAAAACTGATAATAAATTTAGCCTTGAAAGGTATAATTCAGTTTCCTTCCTGACGATGGGAACAAATTTAGCTGCAGAAATCTAAAGCTTCATCTTAAATTTCTTCATCGAATGGAAACCTGAGAACCTTGATTTGTTATTAACGGGAAAGTTTCAAGTCACAAACGATTTACTGTTTTATTTACAAATTAATGTATTTGTTTATGAAAAAGCTGTGACATTGAGGCTTTATTTTAGGAAAAAGAGAAAATGAATATAAGTTAGCTACAACTACTGCAGCTTCGGTAACTTCAAGGTTTTAAAGAGTCAATTTAACTCATATTGCATGCGTTGCACTTTTACATATTAAACGTTTGTTTTACTTAAAATAATGACATGAAAACGTGGAATTTCAAACTACCTTTCTACGAGATCTATGTATTGCGCAAAATACCCTCAGCTCCTTTTCCGTGGGTTCTACTTACTGCGTAAAACCCTCAGCTCCTCAGCTTGAAGTCAAACGTCTAACTAATAAGGTATTGTACATGGAGTAACTGTTCCAGATTCTTAAAGTAGAAGACGAATTGTACCAGTAGTTAAGACCTTATTAGCATATGAATAACTCTTTTATAACTGGCATATTCTTTCTAACAGTAAATGGCACGGGTCATTCTTGGACAACACAGAAAGAAATAAGAAATATTAAGGTTGGCACATAATAATAAGCCATAGTTTCAAAGTAAATTCTGTTTTTATAGAGAGATTTGTTTTACATTTTTTTCATTTTCATTAAGGTTGTCAGCCTTACGCACCGGCTTCCTGGCTCCTGGTACTCATTTCTGTTAGAGGCTGAGTCGACCCCAGGGCCATAGTGCCAACAGAAGGATTAGGTGAATGGAAAAACTCCAACGACCTCATCGGGAATCGAACCCGCGACCTTCCGGTTTGTAGCGCCCCAACCACTACACTACGGCGTACCCCTACTTGCATGGGTTTAAGAAAGAAGTTACAGTTAAAATTCCTCACAAATTATTAATTGTAACAAATTTGTTCTTTCTCACAAAAAAGGATATGTCTTTGTAGCGACAATAAAATATCTAAGTAGAGAGAAAAGCGTGCTTCATGATCCCTAAAAACCTAAAAATACATCATATTTATGCCTATCGCTGTCTCCATTGCTTTTAGGCGTGATGTGAGTAAACAGTTGGAGTTATGTTTATATTACGATTATTTGGCTCTTCTCGAATCCTTACTCCTTTTCAATAAAATATATTAATAATATAACATTTTTTCTGCTAATTTATATTTAAAAACGTTACTCTATTAATTTTCTACACCCGTAGAAACGAAGAAAATAAATCTATCGGATTAAATGTATCTCATTAGAGGCCTGTGAAAAAGCGTAATTTCTATGTCCCGGGGACATTGTCTCCTTTACCATAAAACCTACCACGAGTATTTTGGATTTCCTCTTAAACCCATGATTGTAGTTACTTGCATAAAAGTAAAAGTAAAGTATTCCCTATACAGGCCATGGAGGCCCAGAGGGTTCCAGGAGGTTGAGGCTCCCAGATTTTGAACATTCGGAACATGAAGGTGGTAAGGTTGTCAGCCTTACGCACCGGCCGCCTTTACCCCCAGGAATGCTCCTGGTACTCATTTCTGTTAGAGGCTGAGTCGACCCCAGAGCCATAGTGCCACCAGAAGGATTAGGTGAATGGAAAAACTCCAACGACCTCATCGGGAATCGAAAACGCGACCTTCCGGTTTGTAGCGCAGCGCCTCAACCACTGCACTACGGCGTACCCCTACTTGCATACAAATGGAAAATGTATATAAACATATGCAAAGCATTTTCTTATTCATAGTTTCGAAGAGTAAAATAGAAATTACTTGGTTATAGAACTTCACTATTTATCGAAAATACGAGGAAATCTCATCTTGGTCAAGACAAACTACCTTACTGCTATTAGAAGTCTTGTTTAGATCAAGAGATATTACTCATCTACATATGTATAATGTCTTATCACATAAAAAGAAATAGGCTATTTCTCTTCAATAAATGCAGGTCATCTTGCTTTACGAAAAGTTTTAAAGTAGAAGTAGCCTATAAATATTCTAATGTTAAAGAAATGTAAGAAATATGAAGATTGTTTTGAAGATCCATTGCGCTTTTGGATACATGCTAATCAGTTCTCATTTATCATTTAACGAAGGAAACATGTTACAAATTACAATGTGTTGTCGAGGAACTAACTTCCTATGGAATTTAACAGATTACGTCATAATTTCCTGTAATAATGACTTATGATGAGGGATATAATTGCGCAGCAGTTCTGACTTCAGAATTATTACGCTAAAACTTGTCGCCATAACAAGACCACTTATAGCTTTCCGACAAAATAAAATACTTTTTTCTTCCGGGATGTAGGCCGGGTCAATGAGAATTTAATTCAAACGTTTCGTTCTCAGCTGTGGGGAACTTCTTCAGTGACAGATTTTTCTCACTATCAGTCTGAGAAAATGGTGCTTGTATAACACTTGTTCATAAAGGTTGACAAGACTGGAAACGAAACAATGTCCGTTACTGAAGATTCTGGCTTGACAGCTTATGATATGTTTCCAACATAATTTTGTAGGAATATGCTAAACGAGAGCATCTGCGATAGCGTATCTCCAGCAGCACAAGTCTTTAGAGTATTAGCAGTCGTCGTTCTCATATATGGCAGCTGATGGCGTGTGGGAAAATCGGAGCTGCTCTTGTCGTTTTAACCTCAAACTTAGGAACTTTAAAACACGAAATAATATCAATTCAGTTTAACAATAAAATTAACACAATCAGAATTCATTGCATTTTAATTTGCTGCTCTTAAGGCCTCAAGATTGTTCACTGTTCGATATTAATCGATACCACAAAAGTGTTATAATGAAAATCAGTACTTTAATGGATATCATTAAGATACTGTTACGTGACATGTAATTAGCGTATTATACTGTGGGCGATCAAAAAAATATTCTGATACAATTTTTCGTTTTGACTCCTAGCAGTTTACAGATAACCAGCCACTCATATATAGGCATATATATTTGGACTACGGGATCTTGAAACATAATAGGCCTATTAAAGCCGAAAATTAGAGACTTCTTTTACATGGTATAGGCTAATGAAGTAAGAAAAGTATGTCCTGTGAAACTATACTAATTGTACAAGCCTAGTTCTAACTCGTAATATTAAATCTGAACAGTTTTCTATTGTCTAAGGCAATTCATTGAGCAAGATAGATTTTATACTACGGGACGTGTTCTAGGAAATTCTGCCCGATAAAGCCATACTTAAAAAGTTGTCTGCGTGCTTAACAGATCAAAACTAGAATCACCAGTATTTCATCTTTCAATTGGAATATGACTATATTTGGTGCTTAAGAAGCAAGCCGACTGAAAAACGTCGTAAATAAAAGAGAAGCGCATGAACTGTCTTTATGATTGCTTGTGTAGGGAGATGTGAAACGATTCGTGTACAGAAAACAGGTGCCACGGCGTTCAGGATTATTACATTCTGGTCTGTCGATATGACTTCGCGACACCGCAATAGGTGTCAAAAACGACTGGAAATCGACGCCTAGAAAAGGTGGAATTGAGACTAATCAATAGTGAGACACACCCTAGGATAATGCTCAGGCTTCTGGGGGAAAACAGAGCACAAAACGGGCAATTGCCCAAAGTGCCCGGGCCGTTCGGGGCGAACCCTCGTAGAAGCGAGTGAGGTTCATGAGGTTTCCCTCAATCTATCAGGTGAATACCGGATCGGAGTCATGATCCCACCATACACAATACTGAACAAAGCGAATATACATACAGTAGTTCAATTAGTGCTCAAGTAAACAGCCAGCTCAACATACATATTATCCCCATTGATCTAGGACAGCGTTTCTCAACCTATGGTGCAAATGGTCCGAAGATGGTGCAGATGGTCCGCAGACATAATTAATTAAAAAATATCATAAAGCAAGTGGGAAGTAAAGAAGTAAAATTTTTTCACATAAAATGGACACTAGATGTCAAAGTTCTTAAAATCTTCGAAAATACAGGTCCTATTGCATGCTTCCTTACTTTTGCAGCTCAACCATCTCATTAAAAGTGAGTAATAACATAATTCCTAATTATATTATCAAATTGGTAATACATATTAAAGTCTCTTCAAAATATAATTTTACTGTTAATAGTTTACTTCCAATTCAATAACTGTGTTTCCGTAGAATTAAAAAAGTATTTAGATTTATTTTGTTATAATGACCTATAATTAATACCCCAAATATTAAGAATATAGGCCTACATATAGCCTACTTTTAAAAACGGGATGTAAAATTAGGGGTCCGTAAATTTTTTTTAGACATTTTAGAGGCCCTCGGACAAATCTAGGACATACAAAAACGGATAATGAAGCAACATAACAAATGCGCCAAAAATGTCTATCTCAGACTTCATCCTAATAGCAGAGTCGGTTCGGTAAAAATATAATTTTTAATTTTGTTAAGGTTATGTATTGTGTTTTATCCATGCCTATACAGTCATGGTATGGACTGCATATAACGTGCTCTTGCGGAGGTGTTGCTAAGTTGTAGCGTTGTGAGTTCATCAATAATTTGTTTTGGGACCTCAGTATTATGTCAATATTTGTACATAGTGAGTTTATTTACGTGCAAAGCTTAGTGCTATATTTTTATGGTAAAATTATTTTCCCAGCCCATAATACGGGCTTAATCATGAAGTTAATCAAATGAGCAAAAGAGTCGCAGCGTTAGGGGATGTATGAATAACACAAACAATTGACACAATTTTAGGACACCGATGTAGATATAGATATAGATATAGATTTATTTTTGCCAGGACATTAAAAAAATGTATAGCAACGTCAAACAGTAAAAGCTTACAACCAATGTATAGAATAAAATTCCTGGATGCTGTACAATGGATTTCTTTTCAGCTGGAATTTTAAAGTTCTCTTAAACACACAGTAAGCCATTTGTCTTACATTTACAGGTAGGCTGTTATATAAATTAAGAGAAATATTTTCGTAACTATTGAATGTTCTGGAATATTTACATTTTCGGATTACCTCTATTGCGTGTATCATAGGTATGGATTTCAGCGCATTTAGTAAATGCTTCCAAATGTTTACATACATAGAGAAGGCAATTAAAAACAAACATTGCTGGAAGAGTCAAAACGCCAATTCTGATAAACGGTGGTTTACAGTGCGTTGACGACGAGACTCCACATATAGTTCTAATGGCTCTTTTTTGTAAGATGAAAAGTTTATCGGAGGATGTATGGTTCCCCCAAAGCATAACACCGTAATTTAGGTGAGAGTTAACATGGGCATAATAGACGTTTAAGAGAGATTGTTTACATAAACTATCTTTTAGAGTTCTTAACATAAAAATGCCTTGACTTATTTTAGATGCAATGCTAGCAGTGTGAGTGTGCCATCCGAGATCAGAATCAAGGTGAATGCCATGAAACTTAACCGGAGGAATCTGAGAATTTATAGCATAATTGTAACTAAATGTTATGTCAATTGTTTTGTCGACATTAAGGCTTAATTTGTTAGCTTTGGACCATGTATAAACGCTAAGGTATATTACGAGGGTTGTTCATGTGTTCATGTGTTTCCTTTTTTCATGTGGCTTATGATAGAACATTTCCATGTTGATTCACTTCATTGTTCAATTTAATGAGGGCGTTAATGATATTATGGATGAATATGACAACCTTATCTTATGCTGATCTGGTTTCTATCTTACTTTCAACACGTAGACATTAGCCTCATTCCTGAACAAAGAACAAAAATGTTTACCTACTATAAAACAATATCTGTCACAATCACTTCACAGGCGACGATCAGAGAGGATCATTTCCATATAACTTATTTCTTATGAACTGAAAATGGCACAACTGGGGCGGAATTCATCTTTAAAATTTCGACACATGGATTTCAACACAATCTGATTTTAAGAAGAAGAAAACTGCAGCACCGTTAAGGGGGACATAAGCTTTCGGTGAAATTCATAGGCGAGAAATATGTAAAGTAATTTTTCACATGGGCGTTCTATTACAGGATATACAATTCTTAATCCTCAGAAATCTACAGTAGAAAAATCACGATTTTAACGGAAATCATGCTAAACCAGAAAAAACAGTCTTAGCTTGATATGAACTGAGGAACCAAGAGCAATTCGCTAGCCACTCGGTCACAAAGAGCGCTTTAAGATACCGGTAGTTATACAAAGTGTAATAGGACCTCACCGACAAACTTCGAAGAATTGTGTTTTATGGGGAACACAATTAATAGCTGATACGTCCTTAAGAAAATAATCATCCAGAAATTCAGATCACAGATTGACAAACAAACATAAACCTCTACTCTTTCCAACAAATCCACCCCAATACATGTTCGACAGAATATGATTGATGTTGAGAAAGAATAAAAAATACGAGGTATAGGGCTTGCAGTTCGAACAGCAACTGTAACAACACAACTAACCTATGCAGTATATATAATATACCAGGAAATTAATACTTCAATTTGTGAATTTTATTGGGTAAAAAATTATATAAAATTGTCAGAACATATAAGAATAAAGAAAGTTCAACTAAAAAGATTCAAGATGTAGTACCAAATTGTTAATATATCCCTCGATATTTAAATTTCATTTCTACGCATAAAAAACAGAGAACTAACATCCCTGATGAAGGTCCTTACGAACATAATTATACGAGGCGCGTCCATAAAGTAAGTTTCCCTGGGGCTGTTTACAGAAACAAAACATAATTTCATAGACATATACATTCCAACTGATACAGCAAGCGTTCAGCTATTTTTCAACACTTCGCCACCGGAACTGAAACATTTGTCATACTGTGGAACCAACTTTTGAACACCTGTGTCGTAGAAATCTGGTGCCAGGGATTTGAACCACTGTGAGACTAACATCTCCGCCTCTTTGTCATTTTCTGTCATTCCCTGTCATTTCCTTAGGTGTAGGAAAAGATGGAAATCACTGGAAGTGATGTCCGGGGTGTAGGGTGGATGTTTAAACACCTCCTAGCAAGTCTCCTGCAGAAGTTCGGCTGGGAGGTGTTTAAACATTCACCCTAAAGCCCGGACCTCGCTCCCAGTGATTTCCAGCTTTTCCTACACCTCACGAACTGACAAAGAATGACAGAGGACAACAGAGAGGCGAAGCTGGTTGTCACACGGTGGTTCAAATCCCGGGCGGCACACTTTTACGACACAGGTATTCAAAAGTTGGTGCAACGGTAAGGCAAATGCTTCAATTCTGGTGGCAAATATGTTGAAAAATAGGTGAACACTGGCTGTGTCTGTTGCAATAAATATTTCCTTGAAATTGTGTTTTGTTTCTGTAAATGGTACCAGGGAAACTTTATGGACGCGGCTCGTACATCTTAACAAAAAAGGTCATCTCTGTGTGACCCGTCATTCGTCAAAGCTTGTCGGAGAGGTCCCATTACACTTTGTATATAATGCCCAATAGATATTAGGAAACGAGAGACAAAAAAGAGTTACACAGCCTTCAGGAATTTCTCACCAGAGAGATGTAACTCAACAACAATAACATGATTCACATAACATACCAAGTGTACCCTAAGGGGGGAAGCATGACTTGTGATAAGAATTTATAGAATCTCAAGAATAGAACGGGGTCAATGGAAAGATCCCGGAACTGATGGATAGAGGTCAATCTAACAGGAAGTATATTCACAAATGACCAAAAATACTAATGAGGTTAAATCAAATGAAAATATTTGAAGACTTGATTAAATCTTACAGAGGGAACTACTCACTCTCCATAGTTAAGTATGAATATCTCCATTAGATTAACATTATAGGAACCGAAAATGAACACACTAGAAGGACAATGAATTTGCTAGTAATGTACATAGTTAAATTTAAATTAATAGGTAATGCCTGTCATAGCTTTTTAAGAATTAGTTTTAGTTGGTTAATGTCCACTGTTCATTAATACGAGGCGCGTCCATAAAGTAAGATTCCCTGGGACCGTTTACATAAACAAAACACAGTTTCAAGAAAATATTTATTGCAACAGACACAACCAGAGTTCAGCTATTTTTCAACATATTCGCCACCGGAAATGAAACATTTGTCTTAACGTGGAACCAACTTTTGAATACCTGTATCGTAGAAGTGTGCCGCCTGGGATTTGAACCACCGTGTGGCAACCATCTTCGCCTTTCTGTCGTTCTCTGTCATTCTTTGTCATTTCGCGAGGTGTAGGAAAATATGGATATCACTGGGAGCGACGTCTGGGCTGTAGGTTGGATGTTTAAACACCTCCTATCAAGTCTCCTGCAGAAGTTTGGCTGAGAGGTGTTTAAACATCCACCCTAAAGCCCGGACCTCGCTACCAGTGATTTATATATTTTCCTACACCTCACAAAATGACAAAGAATGACAGAGAGGCGAAGGTAGTTGTCACACGGTGGTTCAAATCCCAGGCGGCACACTTCTACGATACAGGTATTCAAAAGTTGGTGCCACGGTAAGACAAATGTTTCAATTCTGGTGGCGAATATGTTGAATAATAGCTGAACACTGACTGTGTCTGTTGCAATAAATATTTCCTTGAAATTATGTTTTGTTTCTGTAAACGGCCCCATGGAAACTTACTTTATGGACGCTCCTCGTAGTTTTTATAAATTACGTTTTAATTTTCAGCTTCACTATTTTTTCAATGTGGGTCTACATGAACATTCATGTCAGTGACAACCCAAAACCTTCTGAACCATTGCTCCAAGACAACATATCTTTCCAACCGGGAAGAAGAGTCAGGCTATAAACAGTGGTAAAAAGTGGTAAAATTGTCTTCCACTCAGGCGTTAAAATACATAAGTTTATAGTAGTACCGTTGAGCTCGATCAATAAAATGAATAAAATGGGTACTTTATCTCAGCAACTCAGCAATATTTATTTTATGCCTAGGCCTTTCGACATTCTTCTGTCATCTTCAGGGAATCTTCTTATGTATTGTGGAGAGGTGTGGAATATTCCATCTTGTCAGGATTCAATGCCTTATTAGCCCTATGAGCAATTCTTTCAACTATGAGCAGCCTTGCTCAACAATAGGGATTTGCTCAATTGAAGGTATTTCTGTTTGCTTTACTTTTAAAATGTTTGCTAAATTAAATTTCGGTGTGGAGAGGTGTTAAATCTTCCATCTTGCGTGTGCTCAATGCCAACTGAAAATGATCTTCATCAACCTACAGGGATTTATTGAAATGAAGTTATTTCTTTTTGCTTTACTCGTCACACATTTGCTAAAATAACTTCAAACTTAAGTTTTCTTGTGGAGAAGTGTTAAATCTTCCATCTTACCTGGGCTCAATGCCAACTGAGAGCGGCCTGCTCAAATATTACATGACTTATACTTAACATTATAGTCCATTAACGCAGGATGTCTGTTTTAAGACACAAATTGATTGGTTTCAGAGCATGTGTAGGGTAGTAAATTCTTGTCTATTAGAGTTGTAATAATTTAGCGTCAAAATATACTGCTTGTTCCAAATACATTCTTCTGCATATGGGGAACCCATTTATCTTGGCATGACAACAGTAGTCTACGAGCTTCATAACTCTTTATGGTCCCCGCAAATTGCGAACACCTTCTCGTCGCGAACTCACGACCCAATTAAACCAGCCAGACAATTTGCATGTTATTATTTCAAAACGAAGTAAAGGAACACCTGAATGATGTAAGCCCCTCTTAAATCAGGGGTCTGCAAATTCTTATTTAAAGAACCCTGCGGCAACCGAATACAATTCTTCATTTTCTCTAGACAAGCAAATTCACACACTATATATATATATATATATATATATATATATATATATATATATATGCACACAGTGACCGCCGGCGTGGTGTTGTGGTTAGCGTCGCTGACTACAAATCCGTCGGTCCGGGTTCGATCCCCGGTACCTCCTCGGATTTTTCCGAGGTAGGGAGGTCTGGTAAACCACCATTAACGGCCGTGGGTGTCGGCATGCTGACCACATGCCCCCCCAATCCTGCCATCTGCCTACGGGAGATGATGCAGCGGTCGGGTGGTAGGCCAAGTCCTTCCGGGGAGGTAGCGCCACGGAGTTTAATTTAGTTTAGTTTTAGGGAGGTCTGGTAAGGGTACACTCAGCCTCGTGATTCCAATTGAGAAGCTACTTGATAGAGAAGTAGCGGCTCCGGTCATGAAAACCACCATTAACGGCCGTGGGTGTCGGTATGCTGACCACATGTCCCCCAATCCTGCCGTCTGCCTGTGGTAGATAACGCAGCGGTCGGGTGGTAGGCCAAGTCCCTCCAGGGATGTAGCACCACGGAGTTAAGTTTTTATACCGGTATATGCACACAGTATATATCTATGCTGAAATCTATTTTCTCATAGGGAAATTTTCATTCAAATTTTTTAAATTGAAAGTAATTTCTATTAAAATCCTAGAATTGAATACCCGAGTGGAAAAACGCAGCAAGCGACAAACAGTTAATGATATAGGGAAAGGGTAAATCACGTCCTGGGTTTTGTAATTTTCAAGGAATTGACAAGCTCGTGTCGTGTTAGAAGTTCTATTTTCAATTCAAGCTGTCTGAAATAGATTATTTCGCGAAATGTCCACCGAAATCAGTAATTTTATTTCACCAAAATATCAGGCCCTTATGAATCGCGACTCACTGTGTAATCACTATGCAAGCCGAAATGAAATCCTCGTCTCACCCCTCTGCGGTTACATAATGAACCGAAGCAAGCAGTGCTACTGACGTGATTCGGCGCTGAATACATTTTTGGAAGCCCATGTCGTACGGTGACCACATCACCTAGATTGAATGTGGTTCAATGACTGGATAATAATAATTAGAGGTATAGTGTGCTTCACCTGTTGAATGTAATTTTTATAATTCATTTAATGATCCACGACTTTGATGAAAGGTTTTATAATAACAAAGGCCCAAAGGGATTTAAGGTTTCCAGGAATTGTTCAATTTCAAGACCCCTCTTGAGGTCCTTCTTCTATATAAACTTGCTTCATATTCCGGTGTCGTAAGAGAGTACAAGGAAAATCGAAGAGCTGTAGGTGCTTTTTATAAATGGCCAGGTTTCCGTGTTCAGTCAATGACCCGGACTGAAAGTTTCGGCTATGTGATGGGTTATTTAAGAGTTTGTCATTTATTTTCTTTGAATAACAGTAGATATAAATCAATGCTTTTTCTAAATCTTGAATTCTTCTTCGTATAGAATGGTTATTTAATGATCCTTGTTGTACTACTACTTACGGGTCTGTAAGAGACAGGCGTGCGAAATTTTGTCATGCAGAAGGGACCCTATTTTACGGCGAATAAAAGCGATGAAATTCGGCACAAAAGCGGGTAAATTTCGGTATTATTTCATATACCGTACGTAACGAAATACAATTTGCACCTAATTTCGCAATAAAACCAAATAGGCTTAAGCCTAGGCTCATGTAGTGCAAAATATTGAATATTTTTAGGAAAAAACACATCAAAGAGATTTTAATAGGTCTTTCGTTTCGTATATTTAGGCCATGCACAATTGCCTGCAGTGTAGACAAAATGATTAATAATATGTGTCTTACCTACATATCGAGGTGGCACCATAAGACGGCTATCAAAATGTAATAGAAATATAAATAACATAATAAAAATATACTATAAGAAATTAAAAAATCTTATTTCAATTCAAAATTAAAGTAATCTTATGAGATGTTCATTGGCATTTAATTTTCTTGTACCATAATATATTTGAATTGAAATAAGATTTTTTCTAGTTCTTTCTACTTGATACACCACTGAAATGCCTGCTATCTCAACATTTAATTGTTTATTGAATATTTATTTTATTAACGTGAACATATATTTGACTTTCAATAAACATAACATCGTACAAGTCTTTGCCACCTAACCATTAATAGAATAGAATAGAATTTTATTAACACATGCTTTTACATACATAGTTATCTACATCCACTTTAAACATCTCTTATCTATAAGTCTAGCGCTACCCATTAAGAATCCCTTCATACTATAACCCTTGGGTTTACTGTATGAATGGGGATTTTGGTTAACTTACCACACCTTTCTTGATTATTTTACTCTCGATCTATTTCCTAATTTTTCTCATCAACTTCTCTCTCATTTTTCCTAAATACTCCCCAATTTTCTTAGTCTTTTCTTCTCCTCTGAATTTCAACATCTTGATGGTTATTATCTCATTATGAAATTTATCCCACTTTGTCTCCCAGATTTCTTCCCTCCGCCGTCTTACCCCTTCACATTCCGTTAAGTAGTGTGATATTCCTTCCTCTTTATTACATAGTACACAACCTTCCTCTCTGTCCTTCCTTAACCCTTTCAGATATATCACCCCTGTCCTCATCCATGCATATCCCTATCTTCGATGCTTATAGCAACAATCGACATATTTCTCCCTTCCCCACTCTGTTTTAATTACTCTGTATAATCTTAAGGAACTTTTGTTTACAAAGCTTGCCCAAATCTCTTGTCTTTCCATTTCCTCTACTCTTTTTCTTACTTCCCTCCAAAATCCTATCTTATTACCTTCTCCTCTTTGCCAAATATCCCCCCTTCCAACTTCTTCCAGTATCCTTTTAATTTTTTCCACCCAATTATCATGCCTCCTACCTTCATTTAAATACTTCATACATTCTTTCAATGCGTTACCCTCATCCATATTTATATTGCGATATCAAAACCATTAATAAGCACAGGGTGTTTTATCCTGTACAGGAAAATAATTTGTCCTAAATGGGAATCGAATCCGGGTTTGATGTTCGGATTCGAATCATCCAAGACGTTCTCTGTCCCATTCCAAATATTTCTCTAGACCCCAGGAACCTCGCTACATATATCCCTTTCACTGACTGTCATTAACAATGTTGTTAGTATATAATCGTGATTATTATTAAAAAAATCTACCTCGAAACAAGAATAACCTTACATAGGGCGCTCGTGTAAGTCAACAATATTCTGAATTTTAAGTCAGTCAAAAGCCTAGATGTTTGGCGGATTAATGAATTTAATCGAAAGTTATCATTGCTGAAATGGATGTTTAATTGTGTCAAGGTCTTAAATTTAATAAGAGAACGAAAGTAAACGCACATAATCTTTGTTCGTGTCGATCTCACGGTTTTCTTCAGTTTTAGAAGGTAAGTAAGTAATTTATGACGTAACTTAATTTTCGGCATTTCTTTGAAATATATCGCGCTTATTCGCTTTCCAAAATGACGGATGACTTGCCTTAGTCAAATACGAGACTCGTTTTGAAAGAATGGTGATGAATATTTAACTTTTCCAAGAATCACTTGTTAGTAATTCTAAATCACGATCTCTGATACACGACTTGGATGACGAACCTGTATCATAACTGCCATTGTATTTGGGCATTATCAGAGTTCACGGCTAAACAGATAATACCATTATACATCGGAATGATCTGTCCTCCAATAAGCAACAAAATGTTATTTTATTTTCACTACAAAACTCCATAATTATTCAAAGTCTGTCTTGCAAAGACAATGCTACATGCAACATGTCTACTTTCAGTCATCAGAGACTACTAATATGCTATAAGATTATTTTCCCTCTCTTTTCAGACACTTGTAATTTTCAATTCTTTATTGAATTTCTGAATTCATAATGTTTTGTGAAGTCGGTATACATGTTTTCTGTATTGTGTGATGGTGTAGCATTCTTAATTGTGTAGAATCTTAACAAAGAGTTTAGCTTGTAATAATAGGCCTTGGATCATCTCCAGACAATCACGGAGCAAAGAAAGCTGTAATATTCATTCCCTTATTATGTCGCCTTAAACAATGCAATTTTCGCTGCATTTAATTGGCCCTAATTTGCATAACAGAACAATCAATGACCAGGCAATTGCTCACTTCATACATTGATTCATTGAGATCAACGACATTACGTTTCTGCTGCTGTTATTAATAACTTATCGTGATAATATATTAGGCAAAATGCTATGGACAGCATCCGGTCTAAAGCATCATGTCTGGAGAAACTTTATTTAAATAATACAAACAATTCTTTAGTAACATAATAATAATAAATAACAATAATATTTATTGGTACTAACTTCAAGGTTATTCGAGCTGTGTGAATGAGTTACTTCGATGAAGTGGGCGGTTGTTAAATTTAATTGTCATGGGAATGGTTAAAAAGCGTCATGTTCAAGTAATTTTTAAGTTCCTGCAATTTGCATGAAAATCTAATAGGCCTATAGTAATATTGAGCTCCTTTTTTATATAATATCTAGAGCTAGCAATTTTGGGTGCTGCACCTTAACTTTCGTTTGCTTGCCTTGCAGAGAATACAATGAACATCCAAAGCATGTTTGGGTTTCAGCTTTTCCGTACTTGTCCCAATGACAGCAATTGCTGCACTTTTTTAATACATTTGTTCTCCTTTACCTTATTTTAATTCTAATTTTTATATTTAGGAATTTATACAATACTATATTACATGTCCAAATCATTTTAATCTTCTTAGTCAAAAACCCTGATTTTAAGGATGTTACAGCAAACAAGAATTTAAATAATTTCCTGTAAACAAAATATGCCCTAGTTGTGCCTGTTGAGACTGAATGTTTCTTTCCTACATATAAGTAGCCTATTTATTTAGTGACTGGAGTTGTTCTGTTTTTTTTAAGCAGACTAATTCCAGGTTAACGTGAGTGAATTTTATGTCCTATCAGAACCCAAATGTCTCACGTCGGCAGGATTAAAACATATCATTAATTTTGGTCCCAGGTTCTATAACTCAATTATCAGAAAATATCATGATATCTCAGCATACTCCACTGTTAAATATAATAGGTTTGTAAATTAACTTTTTGTAATTTTTTAGCTGTTTAAGACTTTTTTGTATTTATGTTTAGCATTTTTACATTCTTTTTTAGTTAATAACATTTTTTATACACACTATTTCTTTGTCTCTCCTCTTCCTTCACTTTGATACTTTTTGAAACTGCACCCGAGCACGAGCAGTCTTGCTCATTCGGGTGTATTTCTAAAATATGTTAATATTTCTTGTGAAGATATGGCCTATATTTCTTTTCCTCTTTTCAAATTGTAGTTGTAGTTACTTTTGAAATTTGAAAATTGTTTTATTTTACTTGCATGGATATGTATTTGTATTTGTGTTTGTATTTGTATTTGTATATGTATACAAATAAAAAATAAATAAAAATAAAATAAAATATATAGTCTACGATGTAAACCGGTTTTGATAGTGTTTCTATCATTATTTCTATTTTAAAATAGCACCTATTTTGCACCTTTTCCAACTATGATAATGCATTTTTTTAAGGAAGGACATACAGCTTTCGATGAAATTCATTGGTGAGAAATAGGCCTATGTGAAATTCATTTTTTTTTCTCAGCAATGAATTACTCTACAGTCTTGCAATCTGACATACTCTTTATTGACTATTTCTACAATTGCATACTATTTTCAAAATTAATCAAACTGTTACAATTACGGATAATTATAGTTTCAAAATGGCTGCCACGTTTCAAGCACTGAACAGCCGTTTCCCTGATAGCTTCCACAAGTATTTTTTAAAATATTTATTTAAATTTATTTTTCGTTACATTATATATATATATTAAAAAATACTTATACTGATGATATTTCAAAGATACTAGAATATGTTGTTCACATGATATTAACACACATACAGAAAAATAATCACTCAAAAATATCTATATTTGTGGAAGTTATCAGGGAAACGGCTGTTCAGTGCATGAAACGCTGCAGCCATTTTGAAACGATAACTACCCGTAACCGTAACAGTTTGATTAATTTTGAAAATAGTATGCAATTGTAGAAATGGTCAATAAAGAGCACGTCATATTGCAAGACTGTAGAGCAATTCATTGCTGAGAAAAAAAATAACGAAATTCACATATTTCTCACCAATGAATTTTATCGAAAGCTGTATGTCCCCCCTTAACCAGAATTTTGCATCTAAATTTCCTAGCTTTAAATATACTGTATTAAAATTATTTTTCCCCAGCGAAATACTGCGAACACTTGGAAGTGGCGATTCTCTTAACTCTCATTTAGTATGGCTACATCCTGAGGAAGCTGCTACGCGTAGGATGTATTGTTAACCACTTCCTATGTAAATAGGTCATAATCCTCTGCTCGCGCCCTTGGAGTGATCTTGAACTACAAGAAAGATGTTGCGCTGCATAAAAACGCCGGTCCTAAATATTGTACCGTTATACCGTTATTCATGTATGGAGAGGCGAGTCAACCCTTAATTTTTTTATCTCCACGTCGGCTGCGAGCAGGTTAGCCCTTTCCTATCATTCTTCCGCATTCTTTCGCCTCTACTATTTATTTGTGTATTGTGTTAACCTATTTTCGTGCTCTTCACCTTCATCAAGGTGGAAGCCATTGTGGGGCATATTCTCACGGATCTGCTCAAGGAAATAAAAATACAATTAAGGAACCGACATTTTAATCCCAATAAATTACTTTCAGTAGTTAGGCCTATGTGGTCGTTTCTAATCCTCCCATGACAAAAATAATGACTATACAACCTTTACAAAAAGGAATGCATTTATGGAGATATCTATTCAATTAGAAGATGAAGCCTGTTACTGGAATAAATGTACTGAAATGATAATAAAATTAAGAATGAAGGCATTTTTTTAAATAAGAGGATATTTTAAGACATTAATGCCCGGTTTCTAAGGTATAAACTCGTTAAATACCTATGGGTAAATTACCCATGGGCAAATATAAGAGGATATTTTAAGACATTAATGCCCGGTTTCTATAAACTCGTGAAATACCTATGGGTAAATTATCCATGGGCAAATTAGTTCCAGAATCACCCACAATGATATAATGAGCAAGGCCTTGGAGTTGTACAGTTAATTTAATTAAGAAAGCTTTGATTCTCATTGTTTAAATTATTAATGATCCAACAAGAGGTTCAATTTTATCCAGCCGTCCATGAAAGGATAAATTAACCCGACGATTTACCCTTGGAAAGATCTAGCCCGAGTTTGTAGGAACATTTTTTCTGTCATTTTCATATTTACCCAGAGGACATTTATCTAGAAACTCGCCACAAGTGTATGTGATTGTTACCTTTACATTATTTGAGTTTGTAAAAGTTATCCTTTTGTAAATTCTGCCCATTGGATAATTTACCCATAGGTATTTCGCGAGTTTATAGAAACCAGGGATAGACGACTTCTTCACATACAGTCGTTTTTCTACAAAAGAACATAATAGCACTGTTTCCAGGGGTGCATTGGAGCCGGAACAATGTTCCGGTACTGCTTTTTTTCATCAAAGTCTAGCCTACGTTTTATTTTAAAGTCTTATATCAATATTAACACTACAATGTGGTAAATTTTGACGCACCTTTGTTAAAAGTCAATATTTTATGTAGAAGTAGAACGAGTTTATTCTTACTTGCGAGTGGGCTTTTCTTCTGTGGCAATGGCAACATTGCGTGGTGGAGCGTGGAAGAGGAAAGACGCTTGCGTCAAATTTAACATTTGTCAAATTACGAGGGCCTTTCCGGATGAGTGATCAGCCCAACGCCGGGGCCACTTTCGAGGTAACACGAACATATAGGACGTCACACACACACACACTCAATCCGAACAAGGCGTGAATGGGATGAATATGATAATAACGACCAGATGATATAAGAGGTCAAAAAGGGTCTAAAGTTATCCGACATTCGTCCCAAAGGTGAAGGATACCCCCGGGGTAAAAACTCCACCTAGGTAATAAAAATTATTATTATTATTATTATTATTATTATTATTATTATTATTATTATTATTATTATTATTATTATTGTCCCGATGAAGAATCGAACCGGGCCCGCTGCGTGATAGAAAGGAATCTTTTGCTACTCTTTTATCTCAGATCACATTTCCCGGGTAGATATTGTTATAGGCCTACTATAGTGGTAGCAGATATCTCACTACCTCAGTTCGAATTATGAAAAGTATATATGGGTAGGCCTACGAACTTAGACTTTCAAAGAAATGTTTACCAAAACACTTGTTTCATAGAATGTGAGTAGCTAGCATTCGACGAACATTGGATAGATGTTATCACCCCACAAATAAGGACATAACCGTGAAATCAGTATGGATCTCACATTCAACATACCACGTGCCACCTCCAAGCTACTGCGTATTGTAGATGCATTGAGAGTAGATGCATGTAAGTTTAAATTGCGCATTATCTCCAGTAATGCCAACTGCATGCTCTGCAACCTAAGTACCGCCTTTCTTATTAGTATGTACCACCCGTACCACCGAATGTACGCCTAATATAGGCGGTAGCTTCCAATATACGTGATGTTTTCTTCAGACTCAAGCTGGTAATATAAAATACATATTTATGTAGAAAGGTATTCTTGTCTCGCACAATTTCGGTAGCTGGACGTTTCTAATGCATGGATTGTCTTTATAAACGCAGGTATTTGTTAACTGTTTTCATAATATTTAGCGGATATTTTGTCTTAGCCGGGAATCGAACCCGGCAGTGTTTCCCAATGTAGGGTTAATTCTCTAAAATATTTTGTAATGTAAATTAACTGAACATGGGTAAACAATAATAATGACAATAAATAACAAAAGTAACAAACTAATAGTAATAATAAGACGAAAATAAGTTATTAATTGCCAGGACTCGCATTCGGGATGTCCCAGGTTCAAAACCCGTGACCGGCCAATTTGATATTGGGTTTTTCATGGTTTCCCCAATTGTACAGGCAAATGCCGAATTGGATATTTCAAGTAAAATAAAATAATCCCTATGCAGGCCCAGAGGGTTGAAGGAGGTTGAGGCTCCCAGATTTTGGACATTCGGCACGTGAAGGTGGTAAGGTTGTCAGCCTTACGCACCGGCCGCCTTGCCCTTAATCAATTATTTCATGATACACATTTATATATATTCGAGCTATCTTTTAGCCTTCATATAAAAAAGACGCAAAATCATCAAGTGCCTTGCCCTAGTGATAATATTAACTTGTTTAACTTTGACTAAATATTAAATATGAGAGAATAGTTAGTCTGCTTTACATAATACATAGGTTTCCTCGTAAGAAAAGAGTATCAACTTATACAGTTATGAACCGTTATAGCATATCTATTAATATCTTGGTTGTACAACCTAGACTTCATGCTTAGCATACAACTTATACCAGAGTCGTGATGTAATCAGTTAACCCATTCATGGAAGAAAAGAGACTGGACACGTGTGTAGGAGGGATCTTCCTTCTAGCTATGTTTCTTGTAATTATACAGCTTTGCCTTACGAAATTGCCTTTACTGTTTGGTGTGTATGCTATAGCAATGTGCCAGACGCTTATAACGGGATTCCCCTCACCAACTGACCGCAGCAACCCACGTCTGTCAAGTGTTTACACACAAAGCATCCGATATAAGAACCTATCTCTATGAATCCGACTACTTCTTGGATCTACTCGTAGATCTATTCCCAAGTTCTGAAATTTCTCTTTAAGAAGCCATTAGTCCATTCATAAAATTGTAATTTCCTCTATTTTTCTCATGAAATGATGATAGGGGAAATCAGCTTTATAGCTTTATTAGATATAAAACCCTAGTATTTATTCCACAGCTATAAAATTACTCATACATCACTAAATTCACAAAGCTATTTGTAATAACAACCACCAAATAAAATAAGGTCCATGCTCTTTTTTCTTATTTTCCCTACCTATACCATGGGTACTATAAGTAGATAAAGTAGTCTGTTATGTTCGATTATATTTAATTTTTTTTTTTTTGCATTGATATGTGATTGTACAAAAAAAACACACACACATCTGTTCGTGAGACTGTATCTGCTCGGAAATAAACCTCTGAATTATTTATGTATATATACATTATATAATTATGTTTGGGTTATGTATCTTCCACGGAGCTGATGTGGCAACGATTCTGTTAATAAACGTCTGTTCAAAACATAAAATATTACGAATAAAACCATTCGTAAGAAATAAATTCTGTTTACAGATTGCAATACTGTACCTCTAACTTTAAAAACCTGTTGGTCAGGATGAGACTTGCTTCAATTCAGCTTGAATTTGATATGTTTGGACACTTTACTAGATTCGCGTTGTGATTCACGTGTATTTATATATAGTAACTGGACTATGTTTATCTTGCCTGCACATATTTACTATTCGACCATCGTCCTCAATTTCTTGGATCATATTTGTCAAAGCATATGCTACTGGGGCATTCCAAGAAAACTTACACCAAATGCGTTAAAAATATCGAAAGATACCAAGGGGACCGCCAGCCTAACGCCCCCATCCGACGGACGAATCGCTATCAATAGTGTCTTGTGCTTCCAGGTAACATGCACTGAGGGAGATTTGGGATTGAACCCAGATATATTTGGTGCACAGACTAGTTATTAGTGACACAGCCCAGCACAATGCAGCTTATAAGCTTATGCAGACTGAAATGGATGTAAATACGCAAATTTACACAGTTTATTCCTTCGGTAGAAACAAAAATCCAAAATTCCAAGTGAGTATTTTCCTCAGAAAAAGATGTCCCTAAACTTTAACTGTACTTTAATTGATAAGTATGTCTATTATTCGTACTGTTATATATTTTTCACATCAGCAGAGGAAAGAATAAGGAATACATTTTTCTGTGCGGTTTTTCGAAACGTGGCAGTTTTTGTACAAATTAAACACGACTATTGCATGGGCAACACAGTCTACCAAACTTAGCAACCTCAAAACAGGTGTATTCGTCACGCAGTGGGTTTGTTTTCATGACAAATCATTGCCGCCGAAAAAGCGATCTGACTATGTGCTGTTACCATTTTGTCATCCATCTTGGGCAGATTGCAGGATTGGAGGCATATTGCCAGCAGGCCAACACCTACGGCCGTTTAGGCTTCTGTAACCGGAGCCGCTACTTCTTGCAGAAGTTCATACCTCAGAAAAATCTAAGGAGCTGACAGGAATCAAACCTAGGCTCTCATATCCGGTAGTTTACAATGTTAACAGCTACTTATGGACATAGGCGTAGCCAGGCCGACCATATGGGGGGGGGTTATAACATCAGCGGGGTCTGGCGAGTATGGAAGGAGAGGGGGGTCCGGGGGCCCTCCCCCGGAAAATTTTAAAAATTAAGATGCAAAATAACGAGTTTTAAGCTTCCGGGGGTTCTCCCACGGAAAATTTTAAAAATTAAGATGCAAAATAACAAGTTTTAAGCTTCCGGGGGTCCTTCCCCGGAAAATTTTAAAAATTAAGACGCAAAATAACGAGTTTTAAGCTTCCCACGCTTTATACTTCTATTAAGCAATTTATGGACAGACTTAAAAAAATTATACAATTTTCCATTTTTTATTCAATGGGGGGGGTTCAAACCCCCAAAACCCCCCCCTCGCTACGCCTATGCTTATGGAAGACGGTCTACAAGAAGAGTACACATTTTAGATATTCTGTTGTTGCTCCAGATAGATGGAAATATTTCTCCTGGAAAATCGAATGACGAACTTGATGCAAGAACAGTATAGACCTACATTTTTATAAATCTGTCCACTTCTACAAACAAACAAAAAAAGCACATTGCAGAAATCCAACTGAAGTCCTAAATAGAAGGAAAGCTCACATTTTAAGAATCCAGCTAGAGTTTTAGATATAGTTCATTCGCAAACATGAAAACCTCGTTTCACTCCACCACCCTCTTTGAGGAATGGTTCACTATGTGGCCCTTTCTAGTGAGGGTCGCTCAATGTTTGCTAATCCCAGAGACAGTGAATTTAAAAGTACACTTTCTTCTGATATGGCTGACGGCCATTTTACACCTGAGTCGGAAAAAAATGACATATTATACACTAACACAGAGGGTGCAACTATTCAATACGACACACGACACTGGACTAAAGAAAAGACGGAAACTTACAGTATGAGGGCCGCCTATTGTTCAGTAATCTCTATATTTAAATACCAGGGGGGAGTGTTAGGCCTACAGACTATTCCAATACATAAAAATCTCAGTTCTTGGATCTACCCAATTTTGGATCTATGTTACTTAAATATAGAGATTATTGAACAATAGGCTACCAACATTAAAGGTTCAGAGGTAATACTGTAAGGTTTCTGTCTTTTCTGGAGATTGTTCATTCGGGTGCCGTGTATCATGTTGAATAGTTGCACCCGCTGTTAATGTATAACAATATGTCTTTTTCCCGACCCAAGTGTAAAATGGTCTTCGGCATACATCAGAAGAATGTGTACTCTCTAAATACACTGACTCTGGGATTAGCGAACAATAAGTGACCCTCATTAGAAAGGGATTCATTGTGAAACCATTCCTCAAAGTCAGTCTGGGCCTAGAGCGGTAGAGTGAGTCGTGGCTTTTAAGTTATGGAACAGTCTATATCTGGGTAGCTCCAAGAACCATGCCTTTCATGTACTGAAATAAACTATACAAGGAAAGCACACATTTTAAAAATTCAGCTGGAGTTATACATAAGATACCACTTTAAAAATTCTGCAGACGTCTCAGATATAAAGGCAACCAGCCCCAGTCAGGTAGCTTAAGAAAATGCCCCATAAAGAATAAAGTACACGTGTTTAATTGCAATGTGTTCTGCCGGTGCGATTATATTGTTACCCACTGCCCCAGTGTGTTGAGAGAGATGGAGAGACTTGGTCTCGCCTGAGAGGCGGCTGATCACTGTGCTAGCCATCTGGTATCAGGTATTCCCGCTTTTTGTAGTCCAGTGACTCATGAAACAAGAAGCAACCTCGCCAACTCTTCACTCAGGTGACATATGCATACGTCAGAGCACCCAGAAGTGTGAAAACACATGAGCTACGTTTAGTCGACCTATGTGCAAGCGCAGTATGGGAACGTTATTACGGTGGAAGAAGTTTGATTAAAAATATTAACTACAGTATTTATAACTCAGCAATTTATGCCAATTTTATTTTTATGAGGATATGACTAATGAGTAGGGCAGAAATTTGATAATTTTGCATCTCTTTATAAGAAGATTAACAGATAGCTCGAATATATAAATGTGTATAATGAAATAACAATGAAATGAAATAATGTGCATTTTTTGCTTTAGTTTGCATTCGTCATTTTCAAAAAAATAGGTCATTTTGTGGTAATTTTTAGGTAATTTTCGGCATTTTAGGTCATATTTCAGTGGAAGTAGAGAGGAGACTTTCCATGTGCAAATCGTTACTTTCAGACAACAGACAATCGTTTTTATTTGAGAATCTCCGCCAAGTGTTCATAGTTTATATTAATTCAAGTCTTGCAGTGCTAGTAATTATTAAATATTTTTTTATTTTCTTTCCTCAGTATATCACCCAATATATAAACTCATGCCGGACTTCAAAGAAAACAGTTAAAAAATTATTAGACTCATAGTTTTCATTGTACCTTATTCACGACTTAGATTGTTGGTCAGTGCTTGTGGTGCAATTCCATATTTTGTTTCTATTTGAAAAAGATTTGGATTACAGACACAGACAAACACACACGTAGAAATGTTTCTGAGAATAGTAATTTTTGTATTTTTGGGACCTCAAAACGTGCATTAAACATCGAATTTCAGATTGAAAAGAGTAAGTTACCTTTCTTAAGTATAGTATTTATGGTATGAGTAGTGAAAGTATCAGATTAAGCATCCGGAGCTACTTCGTAAATTGGAAGTTAAGATACTCGGATAAAGTCATATAGTTGGTCATATTTTTTATAAAACTTGCACTCACAGCTGCACTTGCTACTAGAACTACTTGATTTTACTTCAAACTATCTCTTGAAAACATATTTTACGTTAAATGGCGGCTCCAGAACTGTTTCGGCAGGCGGGTCACGAGTGTATTCATTTGCAATTAACTTTATGCCTATAAATATATAAATAACTTAACATGTGTTGAATATTCGACTTTATAATATGGCCGGATAAGATATTTGAAAATCTTTATCCAGTTTTGGATTCAACATTAAACGCAGGTCTCTGGGATAGCTTTTCGTTACTCCTATTCGAGTTTTTAAATGTGAAGCTTTACTGGAACTGGACCCCTTTTTCGTTTCAAAACATCCGGCAGTTCTATTGCAGTAGCTTTGGAAATTACATAGATCTCATAATATGTTTTAAAAACAAAAACAAAAACATTCTTCATTAAAGCTCAGTTTCAGTTTTTTTTTAAATTTATTCCCCAATCTTTCATCCGTCAATCTTGTATAAATTTAGGGTGGGCCAGACATTTTTGGGTCAGCCACGGCCCACCTAGACCCTTTTGGTGCCGCCACTATTTATGTTACGTTGTTTTAAGCTTTTTAATCATTCATAAGCAATGTTTTAATCTGGTTTATTCCGGATTTAGTTGGTCTCCATTCAATTGTTAGAAAAAATTAATCTCACCTCTATCAAACAAAGCAACTGAATACGATTTCGTAGCTCTTATTTATCTGTAGAGGGCACATGTATGTACACGAGGTTACAACGTTTTAGATCCCTCTGAGTCGTGATTGGAACCATAGACTGATCTGATGTTCTTACAGAGGTGATAAGGTCATCAATTTTGTTTACAAGATTTCAGAAGTAGGCCTATTAGGACATTATTCTTGTTAAAGAAATATATTTCAATGTTAAGGTCAAACTGTTGACTGATATGGCAATCCTTACTTCGCAGCGATCCTATTCCTAAAACCACTAATCCTATAATTATATCGCGCTGATTAACCTGTAACCGATCGGGAACTAATGTCTGGCCATTCTAAGGAGGAAACCTGAAGTAGACAAAAAACAGTACATCTATCTCACTCTAGCACATTACTCGTATGACCTATGACCATTACAGGTTATCTGTTAAGTTGCTTCTAGCGATTCATTACTTAAACTAAATATAAATAATAATGAAACATTTATTGGTCATTTTTTTAAAATTACGTGTCATTTTTTTAAACTATTTTTAGGTCATAAATGCAATTTTTATTTTGCATTTTTTCACTGTCTTATGGTCATTAATTGCCTTGCCCAACTTATGATTAGGGGGCGGATTTGTATGACCTAAAAAATAGGATTATATGCATGCATTTATGACCTAAAAAAACATTAAAATATCACCAATAAAATTTAAAATATGACTTATCACTTACACATTATGTATATTTTTTTAAGTTCCATTGCAATTAATTTGATTAAAATATAATGTTAATTATTTAAAGTATCTGTAAATTCTCAAAAAAATCAGTATAATGCAAAATTTACAAAATATGATATGAAACTTCAAAATTTATTTAATGTGCATACAAATATGCCGAAAATATGACTTAAATATGCATATTCATACTAAATATGCTAAAATAGTTGAAAATTTCCTAAATATGAAGATATTTGCATAATAAAAGCCGTTCCATTTTCACCAGGATGCTTGGAATCGGGTTTAAACTAGTCGGAAACCTGAAATAATGCAAAGGGGAAAATTATGACATGTCATAGAAATCCGCCCCAACTTATGATAAAAGCCATACATAACAGCAACATCTTGATAGCAGCCTAAGTAGTTACGATTAATATAATCTAGGCCTACATGAAAAATTGGCTCACTTTCATTTCGTTAGTCCTCCTTGATAAGCACAGAATTTCGATACCCAATTGGTTAATTTATACGTCCATAATAGGATTTTAGATTTTCATAGAAAATGATTTATTTTAAAAGTGTACTTTATAGTTACAGCAAGCTCATGAGATCTGCTGCAGAATCCCAAGTAGCCAAGTGACTCCAGTACGTCTGGGAGATCCTCAGGTGAGCATGTAGCGATAATCTTGAATGTAATTGCATTAAAAAGGGGAAGCCTTGTCCTTTAAAGGGCTGTTCAACTTTGTTCACAGAACGCGTGTGTGTCTGTGTCTGCGCTTGTGTGTCAGAAGAAGAAAGAAACAGAGAGAGAACAAGGAGCAGAAGATAAAAATTTTCAATTAACAACACATAAATACAGATGTTAGAAGAAAACAATAAAAGGTGGATGAATTTTAATACGACCGAAGACCACTTTTAAAACGCACCTATTGTTTTCCTCAAAAAGGCAAGTGAATTACGAAGGTTATTCGAGTTTTCGAAATATTCTTGTTCGTTATTGTTAGCGAGTCATGGCGGAGGGTGTCGCGGTGAAGGTAAGCTTATAAGGCGAAGATCCTGTCGGGAGTTTTCTTGCTTATTTTCGCCAGTCTACTTCTATGTAAGTCAGTCAGTAGGCTCAAGTAAACAAAGAACGATCGTATTGCAGCCGGCTGACCGCACGCTGGACCATGTAGCGAAGTATCCACCGCCCTCATACATCAGGTTATGCTCCTTCAGGTCTATCAGTTTGAGTCCGATCTTATAATGTAGTTAAACCACGTAGCAACTAGGCCTATACCATAAGTTCTGGTCAACCGCTGTATTGGAATGGATAGAAAAAGTGAAGCAAGCGATTGACTTAAGAGGAAATTACCCGGGATGGGGGTTTCCTGACGCAATTCTTAGTAAAACGTGAAGTAAATTTTCGAGCATATGGATCTAATTTAGTTTATACATCATTAGAGTCCGGAAAGTTCTGAAAAATCATTTTATTGCCTGCTAGTGTTAAAATGTGTACAAGAAATGAAAGAAATAACAGAAAACTGATGGTTTCATTTTACATAATCTCTCTCTCTCTCTCTCTCTCTCTCTCTCTCTAATCTTATGCCCCCATGTTGGGGCGAAGGGCCTCCAAGTGGAGGTTTCTTTCTGTACCTATGTGAATTTTGGTACGCTTATTTTCCTAGAGGGGGCAGAGGGACAGGTGGTAAGCCCATCGCCTCTCAACCCCCCTCCGGAAACTAAGGTATTACTTGGACATGAAAGGGCCGATAAATTTTGTCCAGAGGCTATAATTTAGGCTTGGAGTTCTTTTACGTGCCGTGAATCTACGACACGGGCCCCCCAGCATAAAGTCCCTCCCGGAGGACTCCGTGCCGGGTTTGATCCCGCTACCTTCGGATCTAGAGGCGGGCACGCTACCTCTAGACCACGGCAGCCGACTATTTTACAGAATACTCTTTCATAATTTGTTAGTTTCGATAATACAAGTTGTTGCTTGGATGTCTGAAATTATTATATAATATGCCTATTTAATAAATAAGTAGCACCTTCATCTGTTTCACTAACATTCGGAAGGAACAGATTACTATCTAAGTTCTTATCATCAAGGCTTTATTATTTGTTAAAATAATTTAAGGCCTACAGATGTGGATAATAGAAAGAAAAGTTTACCTAATACAGGCATAGGCCTACATGCTAACTGAAAATATGTCCTTTAAGCATAACTTACAAAAATATAATCTACAACAATCTAAAATACTCATTCATTGGTTATAAATAGGGTTCGGAAGATGATGACCTAAAATGCCTGAAAAATGACCTTTAAAATGACATTAAATTTATGAAAATATGACATGAAGAATTGAAAAAAATCTTAATATTTCTAAATATATTTTTAAAGGGTATTTACAGTAGTATAATAATAATAATAATAATAATAATAAACAATGGAAATGATTTAAGTGTCTTGTATTGCTATTTTATTATTATGACGTCTATTATTGTTGTTTTTTTTACTAAATTTATTAATGAATGCCTCATAGTTAAGGAATTATGAGATCGCGTTGTCTGTAATGTTCGAAAAGTCCATTTTGAAAACAAAATAGTGGAAAATGTAACGAAACAAATTTTTTATTTAAAAATATACCAATAGAGAATAAAATACGGAGAAAATGCAAAAAAGCAAAACAAAAGTAGGCTATTCTGTTCGTTTTGATTTGAGACGAATTTATACTACATCATGCATTGTCTGTGATGAATCAGACAAATAGATGACATTTCTTAACTTTCCGAGCCTTAGTTATAAAAGATAACATAATTTGGCACAAAGTTTAATTTTGCAAAATTAATAAAAAAAAATAATTATCCGGCATTAGAGTTTTACCAACTGAAAAATAATAGGGAAAAGAATGACTTGAAAGGACAGTTTTCTGTTAGAAATATCATAAAGAGACTTGCTGTGTTTATTGGTGATTCATTCTTTCGGAAAAGAAAAGAAGCTTCGTCACATATTTTGATCTCAAATTTATTCCTTTAAAGGTCTTGGATCAACTCTGATTTATTCTGCTCACTAGTTCATAGGAGAACCTTATTTTCCCCATCTTATGTAGCCTACGCGATAAATATTGCTACCGCAGTGATCTTTCACCTCAAGAGTAATGCGAACGCCTACAAGAAGAAGGCGAGCAACTTCTTCTACACGAATGCAAGCTGGGTCAAACTAACCACATGGCAACATACAAAGAACTTATTTTCTCGCCCCTTGAACAACCGAGATTCCCTGTTTATCTGCACTTTTTAATAATATAATAGTTATTTAAAGATGACTTGGCGAAAATTCGGAAGACATATTCTAGGCTAACATAAAATGACTTCCCTGACTTTTTCATAGGCCACAAAACTGTCATGTTTGTACGTATGTCGCAGGCTTAGAGTAAATCCAGTCGGTTTATAGAACTTCTGAAAACCGCCATTAACGGCCGTGGGTGTTGGCATGCTGACCACATGCCCCCAATCCTGCCATCTGCCTACGGTAGATGACGCAGCGGTCGGGTGGTAGGCAAAGTCCCTCCAGGGATGTAGTGCCACAGAGAGTTTTATAAAACTTCTAATGATAACATATTAATTATTATAGAATATACCTCGATTTCAATATTATTACAAGATTATTACAAGATTACTACAAGATTACAAGATTACAAGAATTGCCCTCTGCAAGAATGAAATTATGGAAAGAATAGCAAAGGCCAAAACTGCTTCGTTAAATGAATGACTTGAGATTTGTTAATTGATTACAGTAATGTGTTTCTCAATCAGCTACCAATTTTGTAATAATAGCGACAGACTTCAGTCAATTTACAGTAAAACAACTCGTTTAAGCATAGTCCCTCTGCAAATAGCCTGGAATCCTAAGGCAGAATATCAGGAGTATTTAATTATTCTCTGAGAGACTATTATCGGGGTTAATTGATAAGACAGAAGACAAATCAAGAATTGTTATGTGGGACTGAAAGTGAAGATAAGAGAAAATGGAGCAGAAACGAAGGGGACAATAATAGGCTAATAAGAAAATAAAAGCAGGAATGCTGTTTTTAGCCGATGCTATACAATATATAGGCCATCGAGAATGTTTAATGAATGTAACTCTCGAAGAAAAGGGAGATTTTTTTAAAAAGCATCATCAGTAAAATAAAGTTTGTAGATGATGTAGTATGGGTTAAGTACCTTCTGAGGATGTAACACGAAGATTGGCGACGACTTTCTTTTATTTTTAAGGGACTTGACATGAAGAAAGTTTTTTTTTCGCTATTTTCTAGAAAACAGCTCTAACGATTTTGTTGAAATTTTGTAGCCTACATGGGTAGCTTATCCTGTAATTTTATTTGAAATTTTTTCGAAAAAGAAAATCTCTGAAAGGTAGTTATAAACACTCACTGATTTTAGAAACTCAGATTTTCCTGGTGAACAATAAAGTTTTGCATCAGGATTAACAATAAATAATAATAATAATAATGAAAAGAAAAGGTTCAAAAAACTAAATACGCGCTTTTTCACGGCCTCTTATCCTGTATATCAGAACATGAAGTGAGAAAGATGTATTAGCCATGCTTAAGAGTTAAAAAAGTTATATTTGGGTGCATTAAGCAGATTTTTTTTAGTTATATAACCTTCGGGGATGCGATACGATGTGATAAGGATATTCTCTTAATTTTCACAACAAATTTACATGAAGAGAATTCATAGAAAACATATTATACTAAGAGGCAAACTTTATTTGGGCAAGGAAGTTATATGAATTTCATATTAGATTGTTTTATGTAACCACCTCTGGTTATTCTAAAGAGAAGACCTTAACTACACGGAAGGAAAGTACTTAAATAAAGATACATTATACATCGAGCTATAATTACATTTACTAAGTTACGAGTAAGATGTTTATGAAACGAGATTCGCTTCGAGGGTATTTAAAAATTCCAAATAAGAACTAGCAGAAGTTAGTATACAAGTTTCAAATCTTAGTTTTTAGTATTGTCTCTCTAACATTTATAGTTTCGACTTCATAAGGGTTCTACTTCTACTACTAATAACTTTAAAACCCGCATTAAACATATTTGCATTCCCATAGCATATGTTACTCTGGTAAAAATATGCGAACATACGGCATAAGGTATTGTTCAGACGAAAGGAAAGAAATACCAATGCTCATGAAGGAGAATTTGAATGGGATGTAGAAACATCTTCTTGCTCTCAAAAGCTTTCAAAAGGAAGCAATATACGATGTGGCCGGGACGATAAAATTTTTCCTTATCTTGCTTGCTAAGTCGGAGGTCGATGTTTTCATCAACTGACCTTCAGCAGCAGCAGCAACAGAAGAAGAAGAAGTTCAGAAATCAAATGGCAACGACATAGAAAAATAATACAAATAAAATTGAAAGTCTCGAGCATAAAAAAAAAAGATCAGTTGGCTGTGGTTGGAGCATATTTCATTTGTGCCAAATACAGACGAGCTGCCTGGCTGCGACACAATTCTACGTCCGTACATGGGAACATCGCGTCTGCTAATAGGGAAGTATCGGGGAGGGGGAGATTGTGTCGTGATGTAAGAAAGAAACCAGGTGCACGCATGATCTCGCTAGAATGGCTGGCAAATCAAATTTCAATATGAACATTGTAGTCTTCAAAGTAGTTTATAGTCTTTTTCTGACGAGAAAAGGGAGAGTTGGGGCTAACTTAATTTTCTCTATCCTAAACTCTTGTTTTTAAATGAAACCTTTCGAATATCACTTCTGTGCCTAACAACGGCAATTAAAACTATACAAACATTTTATACAGTACAGTCCTGCTAATCTGGACTCGATGGGACCGGAACCTGTCCGAATCACCGAAGTCCGAATTAAACGGAATTTGCCTTAAAATGCACGTACTGTATAGTACACAAGTTTTAGATCAGTAAAATTGTAAACATATTTTTTTATAAATAAAACTTTTCCCCCAACTTAATTTTAGTATCAAAACCAACTCTATACTTAGACCTAAGTTTTAACCCACGAACTGGTGTAGGATTAATAAAACATCTTAGTGATAAAAATTCAAATTTATATATTGTTCACTTTTGTTATTTTTTAAGTCTCATCCGGAATAACGAGATTTCCGGACGATCGGGATACGGATCAGCGGAACTCTAGTATATTTAAAGCAGGTCTATGGTGCAGCTCCGGACTGAGATTATAATAGCTTTATTGAATAATACTCAGAATAATTTATAATCACTAATATTGCATAAGATGACAATAATAAAATCAGAAAATCAGGTAAACTGATATAACAAAGTGCCAGAATGCGTTTGTTTAATCAGTTATAATTGCAATTATGATATGCAAAAAATAAGTTTTTAAAATTTATTTCCAAGTTAAGCTCCAGATTAATTAATTAAGCAGGGCTTGCAATTTCCAAAGCCATATATGGAGATTCTAAAACAATATGTTGTTATGATAACTGATTTGCATTTGATAAATTCTTTCTGATACATTACCATAAAATAGGCACTAAATTGTGTATTACTCCAGTACCCGATTTGGTCCAATATCAATAGGCTTCTTCCCATGGACGTTATAAATGCATATATCAAGTTTCATGAAAATCCGATAAAGCGTATTTGAGTTATCGCGCCTTTTTAATACATTACTATTAAAACAGGCACTAAATTGGGTATTACTACGGTACCGATCAACCGATTTGGTTCAATATCAATAGGGTTCTCTCCATGGACGTTATAAATGTGTATACCAAGTTTCATGAAAATCCAATAAAGCGTATTTGAGTTATCGCGATGACAGACACACGAATAGACAGGCAGACGGACAGACATTTTCCCGTCCCCCACACATTCTTATAAAATATCATACTGGCACTTAATAATTTTATATACGTAGGCCTACGTCTTAAATAAGTAGTTTTATAAGCATTTCAGAATAGAACTGACTGTAGAAAGCATATTTACATTGCAGGATGATGATAAATGGACAGTTAGCTAGTCAAGGAAAGTGACTGGTATTATCGTTGTTGACATTAACTGGTGATTGAGCCCACTGCTCTTCAGTGTGGCTGGTGACATTTATGATAAGAATCGAAATGTTAACTGGCATACTGTTGCTGTCCATGTGATTTGTGGTTTAATAAGAGAATATATTACTATGATGTAGTGTCAGGAGTCTTCTCCATGAATATATTGAGTGATTCATGGCTTTAGTGTTTGAGCATAGCAAATGGTAGCTGAGTATTCATGAATCAAGTTTTAAAAAGTGTGTGTGTTCGAACGGATATGGGAACTATAATCACATAGCTACTAATAACGATTGATACATTTCTTGATTTGCCTGTAGGGGCGAATATATACATAATACAATAAGTATACATATATATACACATACATACAATGGGAATTTGTCCTATCATTATACTTGAATGATTATTGTACCGGTACTTATTTTAACGTAAATTATTTTTTATAAGTTCAGAGGTTAACTAACCTATCATTGTAAACGTTGTGACTATGTGGCATTATGACAAATATTCCTCAATGTTGCACCAAAATAATTGTATCATAATTGTCATCACTTGGTCTTAAAATTCTTGGCCTAACACTTTTTATGGTCCCGCCACTTCACTCATTGTTATCCACACAAAAAACCTAGGTAGTTAACTGGAAAAACTTACGTAACGATGGACGTTGGGTCTGCCAGACCGCTACAAAATGAATGGTTTTCTAGCACAGCTCCACTAACACTGATCTGGTAATTCAGATCTCGAGAAATAAAGGTGTATAAATAACTCACTTGTGAAGATGATATCTAGACAGCAGCAGCGGTTTACGTTTTTACTGCGGTCTCATAGATCTCACGCCCGTTGTTTAGGGATAACTGCAGTGAAGATTTTTCACGCCACCAAATCCCTCATATCCTAATTTAATCACCAGCAGCATTCCATGACTTGGTCTGAGTTACTCGTTAAATGTTAGGTAGGCCTACATATCAGCCCCAGATTTCGTTAGCGCATGCCATTGAGATAATTCCTAACCGGAAAGCCGGAAACATTCGTGAAAAAGCCCAAAATCAGCTTGCTTTCATAACGTGATTATGATAAACCTGAGTATGCCCTAGGAATTTATGAGAGGAAGTAGTATTCATTACAATTATTAGAAGAAAATAGCGGATTTACATAAGATCTCGGAAGTATATTTTCATGTTGAATATTTAAAGTATCACATAGGAGGAGGCTCAACATACAGGGTGTTAATGAATAGCACCGAAATATTTTACCTGTGTATAGAGGGGACATAGACAAGCAACTTTTATTAGGAGATTTTTGCTCTATGGATTCAATTCTTCCTGTTATAACATAAAATCTCCCAAGGATATGCACGCCACTGACTTCTAATACTTGAAATGATGGGAAACAAAGGAACAGTGAATATTGTGTAGTGATCGGGAAAATTGTAAAAAATGACGATCGATATCTTACAACTGTGAGGGAAAAAAAGACAAACGAAACATTTTTGTTAGGGCTGGAATTAGGAATAAAAACATAATGCAGTGGCGGGCAATCATGTGATTAGTCAGTAAATTTTGCAGATTATGAAAATTCTAAATTATGGTATAGCTGTTGATGAATTATTAAGAATCAGGTTTTTATCGATCGCTAAGAAGGCATGAAGTCAATTTAATGAAAATTTTAACCCTATTTCGCTCAATTATTGAGTTATGAGCACCAAATTTTAAGGACTTTAATGCCCTGTAGCATACACATTTTACGTCATAGAGCAAAAATGTCCTAATAAAAGTTGCTTGTCTATGTCCCCTCTATACACAGGTAAAATATTTCGGTGTTATTAATTAACACCCTGTATAATTCAATGCGATTTTCTTTTGAAGTTATTTTCTGCTGGCTTTGAAAGAGAAGAAAATAATTAAATAATATTGGTACATGTTATACGCACAGGCACAGATTAGATAAAATATTCCCATGGCCCGCTAATAATAACTTTTGTTCCTAACAAGTGAAAGTTATGAAAATCGATTATATTGTACACTTCCTATAATATGAGGAAGAACTGCAAACAACACATAATTAATAATATTCTCTCTTGAAAATGCAAAGAAAATGTGCTTCATATAAGTTAGTTAAAAAATAAAAACTGAATTTAAAACAATTAGTTAGCAGGTAGGCCTATCCTAGGTGAAAATGATGCAGTGACTCAAAAGTAAATAATAATGGTATAATTGTTTAACAAGGAGTAATTTTAGGGCTACTTAGTTTCTATTAAGTTAATTAAATCTACGAGTTAATTAAAATCTTACCGATTAATAATCATATTTTACTTTTAGAATAACTTTCAATGGTTCATTTACAGGAATAAAAATGTTACTAAACTTGCTCGGTATATTAGGTCTACTAAAACGTACCAGTATTTCAAGGGTTACATTACACTAGTACGTTCAGAAAAAACTGTTCACTTACAAGGGAGGAGAGATAACACACTTATTAAATTACTCCCCAAGTTACATTACATGTAGGCCTAATAAATAATTAGTTGCATTTCTCAGACTAGAACATAATAGACACTTTGGAAGAACATTGAATTCAAGAAAACGAACAATGAATGTGTAGTAGGTACTCTATTCACATCAGACAGAAATCGCAAAAATTTCCCAATCTATAGCCTCTATTAAATTGCGTTTTTGTTTTAAACTTTTATTTTACACAAAAAGTATATACAATTACTCGTTAAAGGTATGTATACTTAATATACGTTAACGGTCTGTAACATTAATAGCAGAGGTTTGATAGGCCTAAGTACATTATTTGTCTATATTGCGTACGGCTGAGGGATATTTTCGGTCCCACGGTGAATGTGTAGAATTCTATTAACAAAAGACAGGAATCGCAAAAATTGCCCAATCTATATATTAAATTGCGTTTTTGCTTTACGCTTTTATTTTACAAAAAATTCATATAAACCTTTATATCTACTTAGTAGTTAATGATTTGTACTCTTAATATGTGAAATTAATAGCATGAGTATTTTATTTGCCTTTAATAAGCATCCTTATTTTAAGGGCCTCATTACACTAGTACGTTCAGAAAAAACCGTTCACTTACGTGGGAAGAGAGATCGTCCATCTTTTAGTGACTGCCAAACTGGCATTACAATGTTTTAGGTAATTAATGACATTTCTCAAATGTTAATAATATAAACAGTTTGTATGAACATAGAATACATAGAATAAAGACGTTGAAGAGAATATTTGGCGCCTTCTTAGAGATAATTATGGGATTGATTGCTGGTAATAAACAGCTCAAATGTTGCGGATCTATCTACAAGCGTCATCAAAAAAATATATAACCAGCAGAGCTGAGATGAGAATTACATTCAGAATTAAATTTCCGTGTGGGCAATACTTCACTCATATTTCAGTTATAATCTGTTTCTAAGGAATCTTGGTTTTGTAATAAGAAACTTCTAGAGCCAAGTTCACAGCTGTTATTAATATAATTTTTAATATAAAACTTAAAATATCTCTAAATGAAATCCATTTACAAAAAAAGCATATTGATAGTTTAGAAAGACTGGAGAATAGATCTTCGTCTGTCCGAAAGAATTATCATTGCACTGTGACCTACTAGTGGTTTACTATGAAGCCTGGGCCTTTAAGTACTTAGGGTGTTAAATCGCCATTGGGTGGTATCTCATATTGAGGACGCCTGGTGGTATACCGGGATATGTGAGTCAGTTGGAGAATTTAATGTTTTACCGGCACGTTGCCATGGTAGCTCAATGGTAGAGCAGCGGCACGGATACTCGAAGATCCTGGTTCAAATACCGGCTATGGCAATTAATTTTTCAGTCTGACTCAACCTTTTCATCTTACCTTAACACGGCCGTCAGTGTGAAAGAATTATCATTCCATTTCTATAATAGGATTAAAGTTTGTTACAAAATTCCAAACACGTGATCATTAAACTGGAAAACTACCATTATTCTTCCATTATTTCACGTCTAGTTTTAGTTGTTGCTAAGTCATGTTAAATGTTTTCATTAGATCTTCTAGATCTTAGATCTTCTAGTCTAGACTACAAATTCAACACGATGACTAATTATTTACCTCTAAGTATTCCTAACGGTTCAAGAATAATATAATATTCCCATTGCATAAGTTTTATGTCAATAAATATTCGTATTGCACAACAAAATATTTCCATGATATCAAGTTAAAAGTAAAATACTCGTAAAATAGAGTGACTCATTTAGACGCTGCAAAACACCAAATCGAAAGCTATCAGAAAGAAGCAACGTCTTATGCTTGCTTGCTTGTTTGGGTTACTTAACGAGGTTGCGTACTGCTAATTAGACCTGTGACAGTAGCCAATGTGTGCAGGAATTTTCTCCCGCAGGAGACCTTTACATGCCATAAAACTTAGACTTGTCGCATTTTACGCATTTTACCTGCACACAGCGAAATATCTATTCCGAAATAGTAATGCTCAGGTTTGACCTCCTGGGATGGGCCCGCCTATGTAGCCTACGTGCGTGAGCCCGTCAGGGCTCAGCCCCTGAGCCGACAATTCAAGACAAGACAAGACCTCCTGGGAGTTCTTCTTCACCAGGTATAGTAAGGGTAAATAAATCACGGAGGATGAAATAGGCTGGACATGTTGCGCGCATGGGGGAGGAATTACATATCTCAAAAATATTGACTGGGAGACCCGAAGGGAAAAGACAACTTGGAAGACTTAGACGCAGGTGGGAGGACAATATCAGGATAAATTTAAGGGAAGTCGGATTTGCGAGGGATGGTTGGATGGAGTTGGCACAGAATAGGGTTGAATGGCTGGCTCAGGTAAGCGTTGCAATGAACCTTCGGGTTCCATAAAATAGATAATATTCCTTTAGCTTGCTGAGGAATTGTCTGTTTCCACTGAGTAAGTAAGTAAGGGAGGTCTGAAACTGGGTGAACAGAACCTTGTTTTAGAAACTGATGACCTTCTTGATTAAGAAGAAACGACTTCGGTCACGGAAACCATATTAATGGTCGTGGTTGTCTGCATGCTGACCACATGTCCCAATCTTACCTTCTGCCTAGATGACGCAGCGAAAGGGCTAGTCCCTCCAGGGATGTAGTACCATGGAGTTTACTTTTAGTGCATAGGTTTTAAAGTGTAAGCTCGGGATTAAACTTGCCTATCTCATTTATTACTGTATATTATTATTTCAAAACTACACTAAAGAGGCTTTTGACACTTCATAGACTAGCGGGTTGCTGAATTATACTTCCGGAGTTTCAGTGTAAGTAAGTAAGTAAGTAATTTACTGTCACAAACATTTAAAAAATAGCTTAAAAACTGGTAAACTGGTGACTCGTAAAAAAAAAAGAAGAAGAAAATACAATGGTATAATACTAGTACTATATAACTATACAAATACAGATTTTGAAAAATGTAAAATATGAGGTGAAACATTTTTTTAAAATAACCATATAAATTATACATTTTTGTCCTGAAAAATTCACTTATTGAATAGTAAGCTTCCTCCAAAAAAGGTTTTTTTTTTTAAGTTTTGCTTTAAATTGTTTATCAATGAATTGTTTTGTTTCATCTGACAAATGATTGTATGTTTTCATGCCCATGTAAGTTAATCTTAAGTACCGGATGTTTTATGTGGAGCAAATTAATTTCTAAATATTGATTCTAGCACTTAAGAATCGTTACAGCTTTACGACTTTTTCGGAGTTCTGCTGGCAGGGTGTCAGCAAGAGACAATTTTGCAGAGGTTACTATACAGTAAAAGAGACCGTGGGAGGTCTCCATATCGGATGCCACGGTCTGCTTATTCCAGATCAACCGCTTCACATCACTATACAGTACAGTAGACTCAAAAGAGCAACATAAAATGTAGTAATGTTGGAATGTTAATGAATTCTCCATCCCAATGAAACAAATATTCATAAAGCCATATTTTTATACCTTCAAGAATCAAACCTTGTTGGAAACATTTTTCAAAATAATTAATTATTCTCGATACTAAATTATAAATTTATTTTTTTTACTCTCCTTGATATTAAAAACACTATCATTTACTGCTACATAAATTAATGATAACCTTTTCAGGAGTGTACAAAATCAGAATTCGAACTTTACACGATTTCCCTGGAAGTATTGAGACCATGACAGAGGAATATAAAAAACACATAAACAAGCAAACAAAAGGAAGAAGTCAAGTGAGCAAATAAACAAACAAACATAAAATATACAAACTGAATGCAGATGAACACAGAGGCAGACAGACAGATAAACAACACATCTGCTAGGAATTCCAAAGAATGGTGGTCAATTCCAAACAGAACATAATTTTTTTTTTTAATTCCAGAAACAATGGCACTTACTTTTACGACTTCATTATATAGAATTTTTAATAAAACATTCCTCAGTAATAACCATCTAAATCTGCTTTCGTTGTTTATTTGAATAAATTTATTTTGTAATAAATTCCGTCACTATTTTTGTGTTTCTTAGTAGAATTTTTTATGTTGCAGAAACTTGATTGTAATGGTAAGTGGTGAGATAAATTTTATTCCACATTTATTAGCATAAAAACTTTCTTTTCAGTGGACACGCGAAGTCAGAATGAAAAATTCAATGCCATAGCCGGGATTTGAACCAGGATTTTCGGCTCTCCGTGCCGATGCTCTAACCAACTGAGCTACCATGGCAACGTGCCGGTACAACATTAAATTCTCCAACTGACTCACAATCCCAGATCCTGGTTCAAATCCCGGCTATGGCATTGAATTTTTCATTCTGACTTCGCGTCTCCATCTTAGCCTACACACGGCCAGTGTGAAAGAATTATCATTTCTTTTCAGTATTTTTTACCTACAAACATTTAGGCCTATGGGGAAAAAGTACTCTGCCTATTCTGATTCTGAACAGTACTTACTTTAAATGGATATTAGGAAGGAAAACCTTAAAGGGTATTAACTCCAAATTCTTACATGTTAGTCTGACTTTTTTCAGGATTATGTTGCTTAATCGTTTATGTTAATAGCTCTTATTAATTAAATAAATATATATATATATATATAAGAAAAGGGAAAAATCATGTAAAAATGGGCAAGTTTACCCTGATCTCCAAAACTATTTTAAGCAGAGACTCTAATTTTCCATGTATATCCTCCATATAATTAACTAAATTCTGTAGCATAATTATGAATCTATCTTCACTGAATTAGTTTAAGAAATATAACACATGTATAAAAACAGTCACAGAAAAAATAGTGAAATTTACAACATATAAATATCCCTAAATCTTATTATAAATAGGATACGATATTATGAATACGATAAGTAAATCTGCTACCAGTTCTTCATTACCACAATAAATTATATTAAATGGGTGTGCAAAATTTCGGCTTTATAGTTGTAATACATTCTTATATAAGGGTACAAACGTACGCCGATATGAAAATTTAGTTTTGTGATATTTGCGTAAAAAAATTAACAATTTTCTGACTTACATCAATGCATTCCATGATCATAATCATTATCATCTTCATTCTCTGCCACGTTCTTTCTCTCACATTGTCATCTCCTGTCTTCCTAGCCTGTGCGGCTGTTGGTGCATGGTGGACGCGGTTCTTGTCGATCAGTTAAAATCTTTCTCGGATTTTAAAGGGTAGCACATTCCTCTGAAATGTATTTTCAGTGGGTGAAATATTGCGTGTATATATATTCTTGTTCAGGAAGATTCAAATAATTTTTCTCGCTAAAATAAAAAAAATGTAACTGTTCTATCTCATGATTTCCCTTAAAGGTCAATGTTTACTGTTTAAAAGGTACGAGTATTTATCCTCAGTAGTAAATTTATTTCAGACTTACATCATTGAATTTCAATGACAATTAACACAATCGTATCACACAATTTGAAAGGCTACTTCAAGTAAGCACAGGTGAATAAAATATGAAAATCTCTTTCTTTTATGGCCGGTTTCTATAAACTCGCGAATTACCTATGGGTAAATTATCCAATGGACAGAATTTACACAAAAATAACACCACACAAACACAAATAATTTAAAGATAGCAATCACATACACTTGTGGCGAGTTTCTAGATAAATGTCCTCTGGGTAAATAAGAAAATGACAGAAAAAAATGTTCTTACAAACTCAGGTTAGATCTTTCCAAGGGTAAATCTTCGGGTTAATTTATCCTTTCATGGATGGCTGGATAAAATTTAACCTTTCATAGGATCAATAGTAATATTTAAACAATGAGAATCAAAGCCTTCTGAATTAAATTAACTGTACAACTCCAAGGCCTTGCTCATTATATCATTGTAGGTTAAATGGAACTAATTTGTCCATGGATAATTTACCCATAGGTAATTCACAAGTTTGTAGAAACCGGGCATTAAAGGACCTAAATTATTGAATAAAATGAAGGGAATTATTGAAAGAAATGATTTTACTATATGAATCATTTTAGAAATATTCTTTATCTATTAATTAGGCACCCCACGGATTGTATGGTTTTTATGCAAAGAAATGACACTTAGAAAGAGAACCATTAAAAATGCGTAGCTTTATTCTTCCTTGGTATTTAAAGTACATGATATTAATATCCTATATTCGTTAACTTATCAATTCTTGTGTTGCTTGCAGACTTTGCTATCGTGGACGGCGTATACTTTTCTCACCCCCTGCACGGGAGACCACATGCTCTTGATCTGATGAACAATTAAGTAACCTTCTCGTTCCAAGAAATCACATTAACGCTGTTCGTAATGCTCAGAAAAATAAAGGAACCACTGTAATATCTTTATGAAGAAGGTTGTGGCATCTGTCGGCATTTGTTAGAACTACCTGCAGCGAGGGCAGAATCGAGCACTACTTTCATGGAAAGTAAATCCTCATCAATACTCTACCTTAAAAGGCTTTTGCAACGAATTTATTTACTTTTCCAAATCATTGTATTTATTTAAATGTTAGTCTATGTAACAAGCGTAACAGGAAAACAAATTTTGTTACAATAGTCAACTAACCACTCACCAAATATTATCAAGCCAAAATAAATACAAACATAAGATTAATTTTTAAAAAATGAAGGACTTCAGTTTAGTTCAGCAATATCTGTAAAAATAACCTTAGATCTTGGATCTTCTGAGATATTAATTACAATCTGCCATTCTTCCACATAAATTAAATTAAATAAATGTACTATTCTGATGTAGGAATAACTCTTACGTGAAAAATCCTAGTTTTTCAAAATAAAACAAAACAAAACAAAATAAAATACACAATGGAGAAGATTCGAGAAGAAGAAGCTTGGAAATCAGTCGGAGCTTGTTTTCAATGAAAGTGTTCAAAGAATTTACCAAATGTTAGTCGAAATGTTCATAAGTTACCAGAAAAATGGTATCCCAACATAGATAACAAAATTAATACTTTTAGCAATTTCATGACAAAGATTTAGACATGAGAAAAAGAAGATAGCTAGAATGAGAAGCTGAAGACATAGAGAGAAAAGTCAGAGAGAAGGAAAACGCAAAAGAGAAAAAAAGGCAAAAGGTGCAAGAAAAGAAAAGAATAGAAAAGAGTTAGAGAGAGCAAGAGAGAATGAATCATGGAGAGGCGATGGAAGAAAGAGGGAAAGAACAATACCAAACTTAAAGAAAGTAGAAATTAAACATAGGAGGAGAGATGAAAGAAGGACTTAAAAAGAAATAGAAAAAAGTAGAGAGAGATAGTTTTTACGCTCATAGTTACCGATATATTATATTCAGGAATAGAAGGATCCGACGGACAGGTTTATAAAATGGCGTTAGAAAGAGGATAAAATATTTTAACGTGTGAGAGAGCCAGTAGAAGACGCCATATGCTTTTGTTGGATCCACTACACGTTGCCAATGACAAGTTTAGTAAACTCTGTATCCATATTCCAGCTACAGCCTATTCCATTATACCGTGAGCTGCACTTCCGCAACGTTACGCATTGGGATAGAGTAGAGAAAATAAGTGTTATGAGCCGACATTCGGATGCTATTTTTTTAACGTCTTATAATATATAATTTTTCGTTCTAAGTGACAAGAAGTTCAATTTAATTTCATGTTTAAAAACGAGGAAATTGTCTTGATGTTGTACAGCATGTAGCATAAAAGTAGACAGACTGGTAGACTCTATTCTCATGAGGGAGAACACGTGTGCAAGTTATCAAACAGGTTTTAATAGTTTCATGTTTCCTAATCTGGTTATAGACAAGGGTGCCATTAAAATTGGGTCATAACTTACATTTGTGATCTATGCTACTACAGTGAAATCTATGTATAACGAAGAACGACATAACAATGAACCCCCATTTTTTTCCTGCATATTTATTTTTATATATATAAATTTTATCAACACTAGACCACCCCAATGAGCAAGCGCTTGTGCTCGAGCACATTTCAGTTATTTACATTAAATATTGTTATTAAATACAATATTAAATTAAACACACTATTAAATACAAATAAATAAAAGAAAATATAACTAATTTGAAATCAATACCTAGAGAAATAATAATAAAAAGAATGAACAGAAAAAATAAAAAGAAAAGTGGGAAGAACAATTTTGAAGTCCTGAGTTATAAAAAATAAAATGGTTCCTTAATTGTATACTAAATACAGAGTGAAGTAAATTTTAAACTATGAAATAAGATTTGATAAACTTATTGAATTTTTTGCTGATCATATGTACTATTTCGGGATGTGACCTAATTATGGAGTTATATATAGAGTCTTGGACCATAATAATTGCTATGTTTAGAGCCAGAAGAGGTTAAGTATTTTGGTTCTATTAAAGGCAATTTTTATTTCTTCTAGTATTGTAGTTATAGTTGTACTTATTTAGCAATATTTCTCCTTTGATCCTGTCAAATTTCCATCTTTAGGCCTACTATAATGTTAAATGTCACTCGCTACAACGATGAAGGTATTATTAGAAACGCCCTTTTACAACAATAATTTTAAGTTCAATTATTGTCGCAAACCATAATCGTATTCTACTATTGATACATCTTAGATATTTTAGAAGAGAAAGTAGGGACGGATAAAAGGACCAATAAGGGTGAAACTTTCCTTACTGCGTATGCGAAAACATACAGTAAGTTCTGTTCTACTTCATGCCTAGCATGTGCAGTTAAAACACCATACAGAGCAGTGGTTTAGTTTTGCCTCAGTAATATGACGAATTTCCTTCCTGCTTCTTCCCTCTTCACACTCTCTAGGAGTCTGCATTTTTTGGCACATTCATAGGTTCAAAACTCGGCGTGATCCGTGATATTTTACCAATTAGTAGACTTTTTTCAGTTTACAGGTGTAGATTAGTTCGCTGAAGGAAGTCAGTAAGTTAAGGAACAAAATTAGCGGTCTTTTAATTGTTTGGCTTTGAGACTATTTTTCCCTTCTTTGTATATTTACTCCTTAAATGATCTTGTGCATCACATAGAATTCATCTTGCAGTCTTCCTGATATGTGGTGAATCACAGCACCTCAATATAACAATAACCCTCATATAACAATACGATCTGTTACGGCCTATAAATACCGTTATACGGCGGTGTGACCGTATATTCTGGGACAAGATAAATAGAAATTATAATGTTTTAGTGTGTACGCCCTACAAAATCAGTGATACGATAACTGCAATTATGATATGAACAAAATAAGTTATTTTTGTAATCTATCTCCGAGTTAAGCTCCCGATCGATTCATTGAGCTGGGCTTGTGGAAGAACATACTTAACCTTAATTCAAACTCTTATACACTGATATAAGAAATTCTTAATATGTGTCAACATTTCACAAAATACACTGGCGAAGAACTCCACTTAATTTACGTAGGCCTAATTATTTCACAGTAATATACCTTCTGTATATAAACAGTATTCAACTTGATCAACGAAATAAACAATTGACTAGTTTCATAATCAAATGCAAAGGAATATGACATGGCTAACTGTATTGCAAATTCCAAAACTGTATATGATCAGTGTAAAACAATATGTTGTCAGGATAACCGATTTGCATTTGTTAAATTCTTTCTAATATACTACCATGAAATAGGCACTAAATTGAGCATTACTCCGATACCGATCAACCGATTTGGTCAAATATCAATAGGTTTCTTCCCGCGTACAGCAAGTTTCATTAAAATCCGATAAAGCGTATTTCAGTTATCGCGCGTACAGCACACCGACAGACGGATGGACGGATATTTTCCCGCCCCCCACACAATCTCATAAAGTATGCTTTAATTACGAAATATGTTTTAATATGCTTTAATGTTAAAATATTAAAAATATGCTTTAATTAGATAATCATCCTATACTTACAATAATCTCTATATATATCAAAGGCTTTGTCCTGACTGACTGACTGAATGAATGTCTGACTGAATGACAGGAATCAACGTACAGCCTAAACTATAACAGGTAGAGACTTGGAATTTTGACAGTATCTTCGCTTCATAATGTAGGTGCTCACTAAGAAAGGATTTTGAAAAATTCCGATTCTAAATGCCAAAAATTAAATGTTTTTGAAAATACTTAATCCCTTTTTACATAGAATTATCAAAACAAATTCACAGAACGTATTGTTACCAGTGGTATCAGGTGGGCTTGGATTAAATTAAATGGATGTTTGACAAATTAGAGAAGGTATCATTATAATTCATATTATCTATATTAATAAAAGGAATTCTCCTCGATGTCCAGCGAAATCTACTGAACGCAGAGATCTGAAATTTTAAACATAGGTGTGCTGAAGGGTCGGAAAATGCACCTCGAAGGCGGAATTTTAATTTTAGTTTTCGTTCGTGAGTTATGAGTGAAAAACTGGCAAAAAACGTGCATTTTTTGCGTTTTCAAAACATAAGTTTTCAGTTATACATTTCAATGTCAAATCAATTACAGTTGGCTTTGGCTATTTTTGTCAAACCTTGAAAACAAAACTTTCGCGATCGCTTGAATGTTGTAAGCCCTAAATATGGTCAAACGTTGTTTTATTTGGACGAATCTCACTATACAGAGGTTTTCTTGGCCAAGAAACTCGAATCTGAGGTCGCTTTTACCAGTCGATGCTATCTGATCGTGGTATGTAGTCCATGCGATTTAGGTGTTAATAAATGTAAAGATTTAACTATTATGCTCTTAATTTTTAATTCTTGAAATAATTATCGCGGGCGAAGCCGCGGGCACATGCTAGTAGCCTATATCAAACCAATGCTTTACGTTAATAAATTTTCAGAGGTTATGCTATTAATAAGCATCAGCATCCTCTGTATTTTTTCTAGCAGTTGGTACAGGATCTTCACCCTCGTGAAGATGCACCCTTGAACTTAGCGTGACAGCTTATGTACCGTTAAGGGGATCAAATGAGAATCTCATCCCCTACTTCTGATAAAAAATGGCTGAATAAAAAGAAGTTCCGGAATGTACAGCATATGCCAAGATTCAGGGGGTCCAATATTAAAAACTTGCGGTTGTTAAGAATGAGCCTATAAATTTTAAAATACTATATTCTAATAGTTTAAGTGAACAGTGGATCAATTAAAGAAAAACATATTTTTTATATAAGGTGGTTTCTTTAGAAATAAATAAATAGATAAATAGGTTACATTTATCGATAACTTCAATCAAAATACAACTTATTTCTTAGTACATTTTAATGTAAACAATAGACCCTGTTTTTATTTTCTCTACCATAATTGCTATAGGTTGAGTAAATATTGTGATTGACCCGAACATGTTCTCGAGTGTTTATCCAAGTCCAGGTTTTATGGATAAATTCATGAGCAGCGAAGTTGAAAGTCAATTATATAGAGAAAATCCGGGCATCGAATAATTATATTTATTATGACTACTTAGCGAATAAAATGGCGGAATCATTAAATTCCTACTTACTTATATAACTTTGTTCTTACTAAGTATCTTATTATCTTCTCTTTTCTGTCATCCTAATTTCCAAGGTACCGCATCTTTTAACCGTACCAGAACTTTTCGCAAGATAGTACTTTTTCCTTTAAATACTTTACTACACAATCTAGTGCTATCCATATTGTGAGCCTACTTGTTAAAATTCGGGATTTATAATGCTTCACCACACAATAAAATCGTACGTTACAGTATTTTCATATCTCCTTTTGCTCATATGCAGTTTTTTTACTCAATATGTATGTTCAGTGACTAATATAATTGTATCTGATAAAAGGTATGAAGATGTTTCAGTGGTCAGCCCTTATGAATTTACATACAAAAGTATCAAGTAATGTGTCACGTGTGCCATAATTTTTATCACAGTGGAGAATTTATAAAATAATTATGATTTGCATTATTTATAAGATTTCCCACAATTTTTTTTATAAAATAATAATAATATAATTATCATAGGTAATGTAACGAGAGGTTCGGAATCGTATCAGTCAGACGCAAGGATGTATTGTTCTTTGGCTATCATTCCGACGTATTCTTCACCTTGAAAGTCTTTCAGTCTGAGTTTCTACAAGACAATAACTTTTTATAACAGCCCATTAGAGAATTTTTACGAATTTTTTCAAAATAAAAGTATTTTCCTTAGCATAAGTTTTACTTACAAAATTTTAACAAAATCGATAAAGCCGATTTCTAAAAAGAATCGAAAAATTAAATTATTTAAGTCTTTGCCAATTCATGTATAAGATTTTAACAAGTTTTCTAAAAAAAAAATAGAAAAAATGAAATCATTTTAATCTAAAGTGGAAATTAAAATAAGAGAAAGTTATCTCCGATCTTCGTGTCACCATCCACAAAAGATACCTAAACCAAATATAAAACTTTGTCTTTATTATCCGCGACTTTTCCTTCTTGAGTTATGCTAATCACAAATACACAGACACACTAACAGACTTGATTTAAAAAATAATATTTTTCAATTGAAGGGGCCTCAAAGCTTGTAGGTTGAAACTCATCGAATTACAGGGTCGAACTAAATGTTTCCCCTGACTATAATACCTTATAGTACGAGTAGAGAAAGTGATGCTAATAACTACACATTTCACAATAACCCACGTCTTTTAGGAATTATTCACAAAAAAAAAGCTCATGACATTTATGTTTTTCCTGAAAATGTGTTATTAAGAATGACGTCGGTCAATATATTTCATTGAATCTACTTCAATTCACATACTAAAACTGAAAAAAATCAAAGCATGCGCCAAGCCTGTCATTTACCAATGAATCGAAAAACGGAATAAAACTGAATCAATTATCCTGAAGCAAAAGCTTCAATAAGCGGGGTCAGCGGGGATTCGATTTCCTATTTACCAGAATTAACAACAAGCTATAAAATTATTTTAGAAAACACGAATCTTCACTTTCTTTTAAAAAGAAAGCTTTAGTCCTACCAAGTAAACGTTGCCATGCTATGTTATTTTTTTGCACGACTTAACTAATTAGTGGTACTTACGAATATTGTTGCCGTGGATCGTAAGTTGACATTCCCACACGCAATCTTGTTGCTATGTGCGGTAAGAGTTTCTGTGCTGTTATGAATATTACGCCATACCTCATAATACAAGCCTTTATGGACAAGGCCCCCCAGCACAAATATTCGGTTCCCTTAAACAACAACAAATGCGAATCACTTTCTGAAATAAACATCTATGTTCAAGAATGTATATACATAATATTTTCAGGTAATATCACAATTAATATAATTAAATTGATATAAATAATCATCGTGCAAAAAACAGCATGCAATACTCGTGCCGTAAGCGCATAACGGATCTCGGAAAATTGAAAAATCTCGGCGCCAGCGCCTTGTTTTTTCAAACTATTTCCTCGATCCGTATGCATGCCTTATGGCACTTGTATCGCAATATACTATTACTTATCTTTGTATCCTTATCTGTGAATTTTATCTACAATTGACAATATCCACGTGTTTTGAAAATACTATAACATTATGTGAAACATTAAAATTAAAGAACAGATTATTTATATATTACGGTAATATTTTTTTAAAAAGTTTATTTTTGCATGCATTTACCTCATCAATCTCGCTTTGATCAACGAGAAATAAACCGATTCTATTTCTTCATTCCTCTGTGCACATTCCCTGACAGCCTAAAAAGAAATCTGTGTAGTGTTCCTCTGGTTTCTTTTGAAGACAGTACGACACTTCCCGCCACTATGTTGTTCTGTTATTTCTCTAAGAATTTTTCCCGGATTTTCATCATCGTCTGATGCGTCACTGCCGTCTACTGCAGACTGGTAATCTTTGATCAATGTCATTACTGTTGATCACTATGTGCTCCTCATCCAAAAATAAATCCTTGTTTAGTCTGATTAGTCTCTCTCTTCTTATAGACTATTTCTTGTAGAATACTGTGAATAACGGTCTGGATTTCTATTCAACATTAAAATCTGTTAGCGTGTTAGCATTAATCCCCTAAAATAATGAAAAGTCATAAAAACCTAAATTATAACATGAATTAATATGATTAACACAATAATTGCGCCATAAGCATTTTAACCTTGTTTAATATAATCAAACATAAAGCGAATTCAGTGAAGTTTCAAATCGATGAGGAAAATTTTAGCGAAATATCTGGTTTCTGTGAATGCCAATTCTAACATAAGGGAGTGTAAAAATCCTCGTACTCTAAATAAAGCGTTGTGCTAATATTCTAATGTCTTTGATTTTATTCAATTCTTAAGGTTCCACTTGGTATACTTACTTAGCCCTAAGTATATATACAAATATATGCGATATACAGTACATGCATATATATCGCACTATTCGGTAAATTTTTACATAAATTTTAAATTTTATTTAAAGTTATTTTCCGTAATTTTATTATAAATTTAAGGCAAACTATTGTATTATAAAAGATACGATATGCATTTAAGCGTTAACAACAATGCCTTTAGACTTTATTATACCCTACCTCCAAACGAAACTATCCATCAGTCTGGGGTGGTATAAAATATAATGTAAAATATCTAACTAAAAGTGACTAAAAACAATTACGTACAGAAAATGTTTACTTCCACGTCCGGAAGTCCGGTTAGTTCCAAAAGAACATTTTGCGATTATTTTACGAAATAATCCTGAACGCAATGAGTGCAAAACACCTTTCTAGAAGGCTATCCGAAGTGCACATGACATCGCTAGTAAAAATTTACGAAAACGTAATGAAATTGAATATGTCTTAAACACACATCAGATTAAGGAAAAATTATACCTCATAAGTTAATTACCCTCTCCGTAGAGTTGAGATTATCTGGATATGTTGATGTGTTAACTTACTTGATTGCAATAGACAATTCCTAAGCAAGATAAATGAATATTATCTATTTTATGGAACCCAGAGATTCATTGCAACGCTTACGTGAGTCCGCCATTAAACTCTATTCTGGGCTAACTCCATCCAAACATTCCTTGTAAATCATTTCCTCTACATCTATTCTAATATTGTCCTCCAATGGTCTCTTCCCTTCGGGTATCCCTGTAAATATTTTTGAGATATCTTTCCTCCCCCATGCGCAAAACATGTCCAGCAAATTTCAAAATCCATGATTTTATTATCCTTATTATAGGCCTATTCGATAAAGAGTACAGGTTATGTAGCTCGTTATTTTGCAGTTTTCTCCAGTCCTCGTTTTCATGGCGATTGGTTAACTGGACAAATAATTGATCAAATAACCACTTTCATTTATCCAATTGAGAAGGAAACGGTTATCTAGATAACTTTAAACTGACGTCATTTAAGCAATATTCCAATTATGTGTAGTTATCCAATTAACAGTTAAAAGATAGTTTAGTTGTTGGCAAGTATAGCCTGAATCAGCTATTCCACTGCATGAAGGTTGGTGAAAACATTTCGTCATGTTTTCGAGTAAATGGACAATCATGTCGCGACTGATTATGTCGTATGGTCCGCATGCAATCACAGCGAAGCGTAAAAACCATTGGTCCAGAGATTGAGAATTAACTACATTTAACTACAATTGTCTGACTATGATTAATAGACATAAAATATCCAATTAACAATGTGTTAAAATAACAATTAACTGTTTTATCTTCTCTGCAATTAATTATTGCTTATGCAGTCAACCGCTATCTAGTTACTTGTCGCAGCCTTGTTTGGAGATGTGTAAAAATGGAAGCGATTTTAACGAGTGAAAAAACAATCTAAAACGACCATCTTTGTTTACTTTTCGATTCCATAAGCTATACATAGGCTGACTCGGGGTAATTTTACATTATCCAGTGATACAGTACATAATGTTGAGATTTTCTATGACGCATAATAATATATAGGCTTTTAAAGGCAAGTTGGATTGCCTAACTTTCTTAGAAGTCATATTGCATATGCCTAATATTGGAATTACAGTATTTAATGCAGTTTTATCAAATAAAGCCATACTGACGGTCGTAAAATACTGTAATATGGAAATCTTAGAATTCTCAATATCAGTTGAAAATTATAACATAAATGAGCTATGTTGTGATTATTTCAAGCTACTCGTAAAGCTTGGGCTTTACCACAATTACAACGCAGAACACATCGCCCACCACAAAACACACAGAGTGATTACTGTCACTGAGAATGAGCAAAGTTGACTCCTTATTGTAAATAATATTTTTTTTGGAAACTTTTACAATTCAGCATTTTCCCTACAACCCCTAGGTCCATATACTTCCTTTCTATCTCTACAATTCTCGACCTTGTGTAACTTCCTCACTGAAAACTCTTCGAGCCATGCTCCTCTACTTTCCCTAGGCTTTTCCTGTTTCAGGTTGCCCCTCAGCTTCCCAGTTTATCATCATGCTTCCTATTTGATCATGTCATTCTTTTTACGTTTCTAGTTATCCTACTTATTCCTTCACATATGTTGATCAAACTTTCTCAAGAAACCGTGGTATAAAACTCAATATTTTCTAAAATATGGAGTATTAACTCTATTTGGCACTATGTTTGATCAATTGAAACGATTTCATTTTAGTAGACACCATATCAAACGTGATACATATTATCACTTTCGCCTGAAACAATTGACATGACCAACCATTACTGCAAGTGGTGATAAAAATGATATTGCAGACAAAAAATTCATTAGTGGACAGGGAGAATTGTTTTCAGAATAATTGTAAATCTTCTAATATTACAAAATCTGGACTTTGGCTCTATAGTTCTAACGTACAGAAATATGTACTTTGAAACTTATTTGCACTTACTGGCTGAGCCAAAAGCTTTTTTAAACTAAAAATTACGCATTAATGCAATTATTAGCTTAAATTAATTATTTGTATAATTGCATATTTTACATCGGCTAAGTATAGTGGGTGTGATTTTGTTTCCAAAATAACACAAGCGAGAAATGAAGTGCTACATAACAAGTCCTAACGTGATCTTCACTTCCTTTTTCTTCCTTGTAGCAGGAGATAAGTGTTTGTTCATACACACGAGATGAATGCAGCTTCCTACAGTACATTTTTGGGGTTGTCTGTACTAGAACAGGACGTTGACCCCTTCTTCATGTTAATGAGGACTGCAGGTAAGGGATATTCTTTTGATAGATTTATTCCTTTGCTTTTTTCCTCTTCTTTTTCTTCTCAAATGTTATGTTGTCTTGTAGTGGGAGATTTTTTTATCTCAGCATCCTACGAGATAATGCTGGGGGGATGAAGAGATTTTATTGTTTCCCACCTGAAGGCGGGAGGGGGGATGAATGTGAAAAAAACCAGAGAGAGATCACTGTGAAGATGCGATTAGGGATGATATAAAAAAGGCAGTGAATTTACACTCAGCATTTTAAAATTAAAACTGAACTCACAAAAAACAATCACCTTCAATTTTTTTTATCCAGCATCTTAGCGAGATCACAAGGTTTCTGACCTGTAAAACTGATGGATGCATGTCGGTAACATCAGATGATTTTTTTACTTGATATAATTATTATCTTGTATGGAGTATATTAGATTTGGTTTCACATTTCCGCTATTGTAGGAAATTTATGTGTAATATGAGATTGTAAATGCGATTGTAGGCCAACTTATATATTTTCAAGCCCTGTAGTCCCGAAAATAGTTAACAAATTATACAAATATTATATAAAAATTGTCACATGTAATACGAGGTCCGGCAACAAAATAAGTCTCCCTTGGGGCAGTTTACAGAAACAAAACACAATTTCAAGGAAATATTTATTGCAACATACACAGCCAATGTTCAGCTATTTTTAAACACATTCGCCACCGGTATTGAAACATAAACCAATAAATGTTGAATTGGCAGGTATGTCAAAATGTCGCTGTTGACATACTTTTTCTTCAATTATAATATGATGTAAACAGATTTTCATGTGAGAATTTACTTCTTTTTAATTAAGACAGTTAATTTATTTTATATTTTATTTCAACAATAAAATCTGTATTTTGGTGCCCAGAAATGTATATAATACCTTCAACCTCGATATAAACAGGCCAAGGAGTTGATACAACAGTTCAACTACACTTCAGGCAAGTGATAATAGTCACTGGTAAGAATAAACTCTTAAAATCGGCAAAATTAAATGCTTAAAATAAAGAAATGTATATATATATACATAGAAATATGCAATATTTTTTACTTCATGAGACGTAAATCTAGTAAGTTTTAATGATAAATAACATCATAATTAGCCCAACTTTTGTACCGTAAATTAACATTTTTAATCACTGCAAAATAGGATCCCCTATTAGTGAGTCCCTATTTTTACTTCCTCTGCCCGTACCATAGGTACTATAGGTAGAGGAAGTATTGTTTTCGACCCCAAAATTCGAAGTTGAGTTTTTAGCATATATACACGTTTCAAGGCCCCCTGAATCCAAAAATACTATTTTTGGAAACATGTCTGTGTGTCTCTGTGTGTGTCTGTGTGTGTCTGTGTGTCTGTGTGGAATATCTGTGAACAAGCTAGCTCCAAAACGGAAAATCGTATGAAAACAAAATTTCGTATTTGGGTCAGGTACCTTCTGAAGATGTGATTCGTAGATTGGCGACAAATTTCCCTTATTTTTAAGGGTACTTTACATGAAGAAATTTTCGTTTTTCGCGATTTTCTCGAAAACGGCTCTAACGATTTTCTTTAAATTTTGCACATGGGTTGCTTATACTAAGAGCTAAACCTTTTATTAGAAACATTTTTTTTCGAGAAAATTCTCTGAGGGTAGTTACAAGCCACCCACTGTTCACCCACTGTTTGTAGAAAGTTTGTCTTACGTGATGAACAACTGAATTCGCGCTCTTTCACGGCCTCTTATTCTATATAAGAATGTGAAGTGAGAAAGATGTGTTGTTGGCCATGCATAGAGTAAAGATGTATCTGAGGGAAATATTCGATAAATTTCGGAAATTATATTTTACGGCAGAAAGTTCAATAAACGTCTGCAGTCATTTGTTCTTTTTTTTTAAGTTTGTTATAAGTTATAGACTGCGCTTTTAGTCGCATCATTGAAAGAAGAGGTATTTATAGGATAATCAGCGTAAAATTGTGTCTTGCGATTTTGTACAAGGATATGTGAATACTGCTAACTTTTATTTGGGCAGAGGAAGTTATGTGACTTTCACATCAGATTTTTTTTATGAATATTTACTATAGTAGCAGTGTAGTTCCTACATTTTTTTTATATATTTTGTTTCTTTTTTCATTAAACACGTTTCATTTTGTAAATACATTAATATTCCTTTTTTTTGTACTTGTTATTCAAAATATCTTTTTCCACACTATTGGCAGGCTGTGTCTTTATGACAATACTAATATCCAAATAGTGGATTCCCATCACCTTCAAAATCTTGGGTTATGTTACCATTCAATAAGTGACATACATTTTATAAACCCATGTCGGGCTGCATAGAAAACAACGAATACAATGATCAGGCCCATAATTTATTTCTTGTACTTTATTCTATAATGTTACATGAAATGTTAACGGAATAAAAAGACTGAGTGAAATAGGACCGTGATATTGATATTAGCACATTCTTACATATGTTAATGATATACATAATAGATTATGTAATTCTGTAATTCCCTGTCATTTCTTTAGTTGTAGGAAATTATGAAAATCATTAGGATCGAAGTCCGGGCTGTAGCGTGGATGTTTAAACACCTCCTAGCAAGATTCCTGCAGAAGTTCGGCTGGGATGTGTTTAAACATCCATCCTAAAGCCGTGACCTCACTCCCTGTGATTTCCATCTTTTCCTACATCTCACGAAATGACATAGAATAACAGAGATCCGAAGGTGGCTGTCACACAGTGGTTCAAATCCCTGGCGGTAGTCTTCTACTACACAGGTGTTAAAAAGTTGGTTCCTCGGTATGAAAAATGTTTCAATTCCGGTGGCGAAACGTTGAAAAATAGCTGAACACTTGCTGTGTCTGTTGCGATAAATATTTCCTTGAAATTGTGTTTTGTTTCTGTAAACGGCCCCAGGGAAACATACTTTACGGACGCGCCTCGTATTATTCTGGTCGAATGTACACTGGAGTTGCGTGCTTATTTTATGTACAGTCGGCAAATAAAAAACGTCGGGCGGTATTTGATTAAGTATCACGAACGAGCATATTATGCGCATGTACAGGAAGACTTAAGGTTAGGTTCACACACGCCTCTCGTCTATCCATGTATTTTCTTGATTATTTAGTCAGTTTTGTTCCAAAACAAACATGTATAGAAGGCTGTGGCTATATGCCTCAAATCCGCCATATTCTTGGTAGCAAATTTTTATAATATTAATAATTAATAGATTCGCGAGGAATATGTTTATTCAAGGAGCATTTTTTAAAGATTTTATTTTATAATATCGGTACTTCTAGTGCAAAATCAATTACTTACGCTCAACTTCTGCAACTAATCTAGCATCGAAATACGCGGCCTTCCGCAGATCCACGCATCCTATGAAAACTTTCGGTCGCATTATAGTAAAGTTCCCACCACTGAGCTGCTCTTTCATAAATATGGAACCTTCTCGCTGCTTCAGAGGCCGAAAAATGCAGGTCAATTACAGCCCTAACTACACTTTCTCTCACTTTAGTATTTGTATGTAGCGATGACACAAAACAAAATTAATTATGACAATACATTAAGTTGAATATCGTGTGTTGAGCTTTCCGCGTTGTTCATTTTTTCCCTCCTGTCGCATGGCCTCATATGTTCCGAAAATGGCCCGTATTTTATGTTTTTATAGGAAACTTGTGAACTAATGCCTTAAAACTTTAATTTTAACTGCATACGAGTCCCGACGTTTTTTATTTGACCGACTGTACTTTGGTACCTAAGAATTCATACCCTGGTAATTAATCATTGTAGTGTTCGTCATAAAATATTGAATACGAGAATAAACTAGATTTTCCCAACATGTTCACGATATGATGTGAACGCGGAAAGAGCACTGCAGTCAAGCTATACGGAAGGAGGAAGGAGCAAGCATCATGATACACGAGACATGCTTAGATAAAGGGATGGAGCGCTCTTGTTAGGAGATATATATAATGTGAGGCAAGGGGAGGACTCTGGAGATGAACAAAAAAGCATCCCCGAATCACAACCTGCATCACATAGGTAAATGTTGCGCTAGGTTAAGAAACCCTGGGGAAGGGGAGAAGAAGAACCAGAAGATTTATATAAATACTTCCCACCCCAAGATGCTGCGGGTACACACAAGTCCAATTAAACTGGATAACCCTTTAGCAGGTGTATATAAATTTATTTATGTAACTTCAGACAAACCTAGTTCTTCCTAAATATAACATTACAACCTAATAAAACAAACGAGACTAGAACTGTAAATTCTATAGAATAATGCCTAATATTTAATTAATATACACATGAAAAAATTGCTTTCCGCAGGTCTTTAATGAGACTTCATTGATCAAGGTGTTTTCCGTTCCTTTGCTTTTTGCAAAGGATAAGTCCATTACCTCTTTATTATTTTTATTATTATTACTATTATTATTATTATTATTTATTTATTTATTTATCCCACTTCACCAGTAAAACTACACATACTACAAACAATATAAAATTTGATCAAGATCTAGAAATTAAAAACTATATGTGTTACGGATAATAAAAGTATTTTAAATTACAATCAAGTTTAAGTTCTTTAATGGGGGAAAATATATCATTTTGTATCGCAACTGCTCCTTCTTACTAACTTTGATCAACACAATTCGCTAAATGAAAAAGAAAGAAGAAATTAATCAAAGAAAGAAAAGGAAAGGAAGAACATAAGGAAAGAAAAATTAAGTCAGAAGAAATTAAGTCGGAAGAACTGAAGAAATAAGGGACGAAAAATAATGAAAGAAAGAACCAAAGGAAGAATGGAAGGACAAAGACAATGCAAAAAGAAAAATTAGAAATTGAGTTAATTTAATAAAATAAATAAAAGGATAACTTATCAGTATTCCTTATAGAACACCATGTAGTAGGTTTATATACAGGTTTGAACATTTTTTCATAAATCCCTAACGTTATAAAAAAACTGCTATTTTGGACTATTATCAGGAAGTTTTGTCCCCTACTCTGTAAGTCGTGACTTAATGCGTGAAGATTTATTTTTAATTCCCTAGAAATGCCCACGGATAGTTCACTTATTTATGTTTTTCCAGTATTATTTATCCTTCTGATTTTTATGTCCAGATATTTGTAGTATTTAGCAACAAGATCGCATAATCGTTTCAATTTGGATACCACTGATTCGCTTTCGATTCGAATCCTTGCCGAATGCTAATTTAGTTTACGATTATTTTCCTATAGAGGACTGATAGACAGGTGGCAAACCCCTCGCATCGACGGTCATCTATAGAAAACTAAGGTATTATAGTCCTACAAGTTAGAAAGGAACCTGCGCAGAACGAAGCTGTGATTGCTACAGCTCATCTACGTTACGCGTAGTCATTTGTAGGCCTACACCAGAGCATGAAAGGAACGGGGAATTTCGTCCAGAGACCATAATTTAGGCTTGCCGTAAATTTACGACAGGTGACCCTTGGTTTACAATCCCTCCCGGAACTCTTCCCCCCAGGATTTTATATCCTAAAAAACCGTCGACCTACCTGCGACCTTTGGAATTATGCATGAGATGGATACGGTACTAGAAGTCTTCAAATGGGAAATAGGCCCTATGCATAGTTGATCTGAATCCTAAAGCTAGATAGCTTATATCATCCGACCTTGGTTTTAAATTCAAGAAACATACAGCGAATATCATTAAATTTAACTTCACAATGGCCGATTATATTTGTGCAGGATCGTCACCAGGTGTCTTTAAATTGTTAAATAAAGGCCTCAGACGTAAAATGAATATAAATGAGTGGAAAAATATAAAAAGGAAACATCTAAAGCAGAGTTTAAAGGAATATACAACAAGAAAAGGCATTGTAAAAGCAGGAGAACAGCCTTATGCTGAAGTAAGTAGAATAAGTTGTAACAACGTAAATATTTTCCTTTATAACATTATGTGTACAGTTATACAGGATAAATGAGTTCTTTTTTAGAACCAGATATGTAATATTAAGAATAACAAACTGTAGTACTTCATGATAAATTATGATGATACACCCTCATTCCACTATCACAATTGAATGTCATACAGTAATTCAGAAATATCAATATGTCCAATAAGATTTTAGTTCTAGCAATTCAATATGCTTGTTTTCTTGCATGTTCTTATTGTTATTTTCAAATAAATCACAACTATAAGCCATTAATTTTTTTGTCTCCTGAAAAAATTATTATTTTGATGGTTATACCCTTATTCCAAGGAGGTGTTCAATTTATTGCTTTGAAAATAAGGCGAAACAAATCAAGTGAAAAGTGTTTTTGAGAGAATAAAACTATAATAATTTAGTACAGCTACAACAACTATTAAAATTCTTTAATTACTAATCTGACTCCCCTTGAAGATCCTTTTTATCTATAAGGCAGTAAGAAAATTAAATGATCTTCTTAAAATGTGCTATGTTAACTATCTATATTGCCTTTAAGGTGCAAGTAAGTATGTTATTTCAATACATCATTAAGGGAGCACTGGAGGTGTAATTTAACAAGAGTCATGAGGAGGCGCCAAAGCCATAGAATAAAAAGCGTGGAGGTCAAGGAAGGACTTTTTAACACTCCAGAGGCAGTCGAAGTGATGTTCTTATAAGGTACCTGCAGTATCGCGAGACCAGGTATTAAATTAAATACTGGCTTGGGGGATGAAACCCCCTCGACATTTGCGATGAAGTATGCGTGTGAGGGGTATGAGAGGGTGAATCTCAGACGCGATCTTACCCCCGGGCTAAACACCTAGACACCCCTTATACATGTAGTTCAGGGTAGGACGTTGACCCCGACAAGCTCTTCATAGTGTATCGGAAGAGGATGTTTTGTTAGATAAAAAATGAACAAATATCGCTGCTGTGTGTAGAGTTTTTTAAAGTGGTTCCCATAGTTATAGTTCGTGTTCCACCCTCGGTATCTGCAGATTCCCACACCCCTTTCAAAGATGTAAGATTCATGATGCGATCACTTCCTCATCAGGCGGCGGGAAAAAGTTGCATTGAATGACAGCGATATTGCATCGTACGATGAAATGTGCACTTTGGAAACATTGTGTTCTATGTAGGAAAACTTGTCCTAGGCGGGAATCAAACTCAAGTTTCCAGTTTTAAGACTGATTAGACCATTAGGCTCCCGGAGAGCTTATCCAATTCTAAATCTTCATCTAGACTCTATCGTCTTCGATACACATAGATGTTCGCACTAGCTGTAATGTTTATTTTAATATAGAATTTTAAAATAAAAATCAGGTAAACTAATGTAAGAAAGTGCCAGAATACTTTTGTTTAATCAGTGATAATTGCAATTATGATATGCAGAAAATAAATTATTTTTTAAATCGATTTCCGAGTTAGCTCCAGATCGACTCATTAAGCAGGGTTTATGGAAGAACAAAGGTCTAGTTTGATAAGCATTTATGAAGGAATATGTGGGTAGTGTTATTTGTCATAGCTAAATGAATTGCAACCTCCAAAGCCGTATATGAACACTTTAAAGCGATATGTTGTCATGATAACTGATTGTTATTTGATAAATTCTAATATAGACTATTACCATAAAATAGGCACTAAATTGAGCATTACTCCGGTACCGGTCAACCGATTTGGTCCAATAATATACTTCTTCCCATGGAAGCTATAAATGCGTACAGACACAAGGACAGACAGCAGACGGACGGACGGACGGACAGACAGACAGACAGACAGACGGACAGACATTTTCCCGTCCCCCACACAATCTCATAAAGTACCATTCTGGCATTTCATAAAGATACTTGATACCAGCAACTCAATAATCATTTATTTTATAGCCTACCTAAGCATTCCGACAATCTTCTGTTATCTTCTTACGCTGGTATAAATGTATTAATGATTAACAAATAAAACTGCGTTGTCTTATAATCTTGTCAATGTAATAAAATAATTAATTAATTAATTAATAATTAATTAATTTCTTCTGAAAACTGGAAGATGGACCAGTGCTCGTATTTTAGTAAACTTTTAAACATTTCAATTATTTTATCAAGGAAACTGGAAGTTAAATCAATGCTAGTATTTTAGTAAAACTCTTTAACATTTAAATTATTTTTTCACATTGACAAGAATATAAGACAATGTATTTTTACTTTTTATTATAAATACATATATACCAGTATCTAAAAAGATGCCCTGAATATGACATAAGAATGTCGAAAGGCCTAGGCATAAAATAAAATATCGTTGGGCTGCTGGTATCAAGTATCCATTTTATTTATCTTATTGATCGAGTTCAGTGGTATTTTAACACGCAGGTTTTTAAGTTAATAATCTTTCAGGGGTATTGGCTCAGCCAATGTATATACTATTTTTTGTGTACTTAAACAGCGTTGAATAAAATTGAAATTGAAATTCTTAGTTACTATTTTTTAGAGAAAGTGAACACAACGTTGAAGAATGTCATTAATAGTCAACATGACGCTCATGAAGAGTTCTTACGTCAAATTACTTGAGGGTGAAGGTCTTTTGGATGCCGGAAGCGTGGTAGATAGGTCCTAGACGAATGTTTGGGCAGGTTGTTGACCTGAACAAGAATGGTGGGTTGGGCTGTACATAGCGTGTGTGTAACTTAAAAGAGCAATGAGACTTGTATTATTTGAAACACATGTTCCGACACATACTCTAAGAAAGCTTGTCCAAAATATCCAATAATAGCTTCCCTCCCTGGAACCTCAACACCACACATGGTACTACGAAAATAATTATCTATAAGTCGCAGTAAGACCTAAGAGTTAAAGCAATTATAGGCCTAAATAATAAGCAGGGTTCGGATTTCTACATATTTGGGGAAAAAACTCTCATATCTTTGCTTCATTGGACGTCTTATATTAAATATATTCCATATCTTATGGTTTCAAAGGTAATTCTTGTTATACACAGTCCAGCCAAGAATCCAGGATATTGTGAGATGTGCAAAATTAGTGCCATATTAAGAGGTGAATCAAGTGTGGAACTTAGAACTGGAATGAGCTCCTAAAGACGTTGCAAGATTTAGAAGACAATTGACACAGTTTCAGTTTTGGAAACTCAAAACAGTTTTGTAACCCACTGCTTCTAAAATAGGCAATTCCCATTAAAATTATAGCAACAGCTTAACAAATCCCAATTATTTATATTACGTAAGAAGGTTAAACTTTTGTTTCGTGACTTCCCTTTAAGTTCTTGTGTGGTATGTATTCTATTCTTGTCTTTGGATTTCAAGTTAAGGTAATCTTCATATTATTTTGCACCATTTCTATACAAAAAAGCCCATATTTTACTCCATAATTTGAGAACCTTTGCCCTTATGTATGTACATATTTAGCCTTTTTTGTGTTGCATATAAATTATAGCTTTGATAATAAGTATTATAAGTGTTAGAACCAAGCTTGAGCTGGAATTCATACATTAATTTTATTGCAGGAAATATATGCATATGATTAGAATCTTTAAAAAAAAGTTTATCTCCAGAAACTCTAATTACTGTTTACTATGGACACATCCATAGCCATCTGAACTATGGTATAATATTGTGGGGCAACCACTTCTATTCACAACGATTATTTATACTTCAGAAAGATTAAAATGTGGAGCTAAGCCAGGTGATCACTGTAAACTACTTTTTATTAAAACTGGTATTCTTATAGTACCCTCAATGTTTGTTTTAACCTCTCTCTCCTATATGTCAAGAAACATGTAAACAGCTTCACAACTCACATTCAAATCCATAGTTACCCCACACGTGGCAATTCAAATTTATATCTCCGTAAAAGTAAATATACCCTCACTCAGAAAAGTTTTTATTATACATCTTGAAGCTTTTCAATACTATTCCTTCTCAAATTAAAAATCTTTCTTTCCTGACATTTAAGAGAACAGTTTTAACAGCACTGAGATCTAACTCTTTGTATTCTGTTTATGAGTTTTATAATCTGGGCGTCTTTTAAAATCTCTTATGACTTACGACGGTGATATACAGTACATATTTTATATGTATTGGCCAAATTAGTATCTATATATCTATTAAAAAGAACATGTTTCGTGCAGGCAGGTCATGGAATTTTCAATTATCCTTAAAGTGTTAAAAATAAAAAAATAAAAAATAAATATCTTTACAAGCAATTTTCTCAAAATCTAACACTTTACGGACTATAACATACACCTATTTCAGATAGCCTATAACATATGAGTTTTTTTATGAACAGTACATCGTAAACATTCGTCCCATAGAGAGTCATATCGAAGAATTGTTTTCTCACAAATTTTGCTATAGGCTCTATCTATAAATAGATAGGACCATAGAAATAATTCAACAAAAAAGGCTTACGTTTAAAGTAACTGACGATTTATTCAAACCATGCTACCTCACAATGAAAGTTTCCAGTTATTTATTTACTAAAAATAATTTTTTCTCTCCTACATCACTTCCGGTTCAATAATCTACGCTTTCAATAAATCATAGTTAAAAACCACTTTAAAATCTATGGCAAGATACATAATTACAACAAATTATCTTAATGCAATATGCAACAAAACATACGAATAAGCTCTGACATGCCGGTAGTAAGCCTATCTGAAGCACATAATTTTCTCACAGGGTGGTGTTAAATGAATTTTATATTATAATGTAGCTCTTCGTGTCTGCTTAAATACAAACGCTCATGAAATGGAAGTAGAAAGATGAAGGTACCTCAACTACATCCACTACTAAATTCATCTTGTTCGATACAAGAAACAAAAAACATAAAAAGGAATCTCGGACCAAAGGCAAATTATACGGAATATTTTTAATACGTCCTTAGAATGGTGTCATTTCCTAGTACTGAGAAGGTCAGTTTCATTAAAATAACCCACACTACGTTAAATGAATAAGAAAACTTTTGAGGCACTAGCGGCATGGAAAGTAGTGAGATGTTTTTGTGCAAATTGATTGGATAACTTTACCTTCAATTGCATCGATCATACTTCCCAAGGATGAATCATAAAAAGAGACCAGGCATCAATAGCCGCAAATATGCTATTGTTTTTTGGGGGGAGTGAATGCAATGAATTCTTTGTCCGCAACGAAGCATGTAATGCCTCAATAATCTTTATAAACACGTAACTGTCACATGAGAGAATCAAGGTCCTTCTTCACCCTCTTGTCATGAATCATGACAGGTGACATGTAACGGCATGTTAAGACCACAATTCCTGCCTTTTTCATCTTGATGATTGTGCATAAAACAATCAATTCCGCAAATACTTTGTCTTTTCTGGAAATACTTTCCTAATCCTTGGAAAACTGATGAGAAAAGTTCCAAATTTTTAGTAAAAAACATAGACCAGTTGTTCAACTGTCGATAAAAAAAACTGCTAGCGAAACATTACACTGGCCGTGAGAACGAAAATATTGATGTTTAAATCGAACGGAGTCACTGTTAATCTCTATATACTATATAAAAGGCTTTGTCCTGACTGACTGAATGAATGACTGACTGACTGACTGACTGACTGATTGACTGAATGACAGGAATCAACGTACAGCCTAAACTATAACAGGTAGAGACTTGGAATTTTGACAGTACCTTCGTTTCATAATGTAGGTGCTCACTAAGAAAGGATTTTGAAAAATTCTGATTCTAAATGCCAAAAATTAAATGTTTATGAAAATACTTAATCCCTTTTTACATAGAATTATCAATTCCAAATCACAGAATATATTGTTGCCAAATGGTATCAGGTGGGCTTGGAAAAAACAATTGAAATGCACTTTTGACAAATAAGAGAAGTTATCAAAATAATTCATGTTATAAATAAATATTACAGAATGAAATCCACTAAAATAATGGAATCACATAACTTTCTCTACCCTGGACATAGAGAAAACAAAACGAGGTATGGTAATGTGTATATTATTATATTATATCGCAGGTTTTTGGAGAGAAAAGTATGAAAGTGATAATGCTTTATGGTAACATAAGAGTGGGAAATTTCCCGCCTCGATATTACAATTTTATGTTACAGGAATTTCTGTTTCTTCTTATTTAAACCTCTACCAGGCTTGCTGTGCACTGTACAAGCGATGGGATGCAACATTCTAGATCCTCTATGAGCCATAAAAAACTATATCAAGCGTTTTCTGAGGGAATAGTTTGAGTGTAATAAGTCGTTCTTCCTATTTCAAATTATAAATGCCTATATAAGGACCTAGAATTTAAAATTGAAAATCCTTCATAAGCTAATTTCCAATTACAAAATACAAAACCCGGGCGACGCCGGGTCTTTTAAGCTAGTATATATATAGGCCTATATATATATATATATATATATATATATTTTTTTTAGATCCCTATACAGGCCATGGAGGCCCAGAGGGTTCCAAGGGGTTGCGGCTCACAGTTTTGGAGATTCGGCACGTTGTCAGCGTTACGCACCGACCGCCTTTACCCCCAGGATTGCTCCTGGTACTCATTTCTGTTAAGAGGCTGAGTCAACCCCAGTGCCATAGTGCCACCAGAACTGAAAGTTAAGACGTCCGTTGTTAAAAATCTCTTCAAGGAATGTATATATCTAAGCTCAGAATAAAATCGTGAAAGTTCACTTTCCTTGAATAAAAGTCACTTCTGGTTAAGTTCTGGTGTTGAATTAAACCAATTGTCCCAGACAATGATATTCTTATTCATTCCTAGGCCTAGACTCCTTACGTTGATCCTATATTATATTGCGATACTAGTGCTGTAAGCGCTGCTTACGGATCGAGGAAAGAGTTTGAAAAAACAAGGCGCTTGTGCAGAGTTTTTTCAATTTTCGAGATCCGTTATGCGCTTACGGAACGAGTATTACATGTTATTTTTTGCACGATGATTATTTATATAAATTTATTATATTAATTGAGATATTAGCTGAAAATATTATGTATATACACTATTGAAGATGGATGTTTTATTTTAGAAAGTGATTCGCATCTGTTGGTTGTTATGGGGCCCGAATATTTGTCCTATTAAAGTCGCCACAAACTGGGGGCCTTGGTTCCCGTCTTCGATAAAGGCTTGTTTTATGATGGATTTACTTACGGCACGTGTACTTTTTGTCATTTTTACAGCACTGAGATTTATTTTGTTTTCAAAGCGTGTGGGAATGTCAACTTACGATCCACGGCAACAATATTCGTAAGTACCACTGATTAGTTACGTCGTGCAAAAAATATTTTATATTAACGGAGGTATAAGGTGGAACTGTTCATACTTTTATTTGAAACTTCTTTTTTCGTAAAGCTTCTCTGAACGGTAGTTATAAGCCATCCATCATTCTGTATAACCTCAGGCTTTAAATCTTCCGTGGCGAACAGTAAAGGTGCATCATTGCATCAATCTGAAAAAACAGCTGAATACGCTTGCTTAATTTTGTGAGTATTCACTAAATAGTCACGATAAATATAACTCGAGGTCCGCATTCTCTCGAGATAAAGTCCTTCTCCTTACATTGCCTATTATGATAGTAATTTACTAGATCAGGTTCCCCCACTCTGTGTACTGAACATGCATTCCCTTACACACTGATTTATAAATAGACGCTGCACCGCACATTCAAGCACCAGAGAAGTGGAACCACTTTTCAGAGACCTCAAGGAGGAAACAGGATCTGTGGTCATCACCCGTTCCCTTTACACACTTTCTCAGTACTTGTAGTGTCCTTGTGGTAGATAAACATCTAATACGACTACCTCTTGGCCTTCGCATCGATTGTTATTTATTCCAGCTTCGATAGCATCGATCATTCTGATGATAGAGGGTTATTAATTAGTACAAGTAAATGTCAATGTTTCACATTCCACGCTTTGTTCTGGAACACCTTCCGTAATGTCCAGTGTCACTACCACCTGTTTTCAATATCGTGTCCCCATATTAATCATTCTATTTGTAGCAATGTTGTTCACATGTTAACTTTGTAGTCAAAGGCACAAGAACTTCCTACCTTGATGTACACCACGCCACTCTATTCTTTAGCAAGCAGAGCTATAGTGGGGGGGAGGTGTTCGGGGGGACGGTGTCCTCCAATTATATGAAGTTTTAAGTTTGTCAAAATTAAATTATATACGGTACTTTATGAAAACTATTTTGCCGGAATAATTTTACACCTATCTTACTTACTTACTTACTTACTTACTTACTCAATGGCAATAGAAAATTCCTAAGCAAGCTAAAGGAATATTATCTATTTTATGGAACCCGAAGGTTCATTGCCGCGCTTACCTGAGTCCGCCATTCAACCCTATTCTGTGCTAACTCCATCCAATCATCCCCCACAAATCCTACTTCCCTTAAATCTATCCTAACATTGTCCTCCCACCTACGTCTAGGTCTTCCACGTGGTCTTTTCCCTTTGGGTCTCCCAGTCAATACTTTTGAGACATGTCTTTCCTCCCCAATGCGTCCAACATGTCCAGCCCATTTTATCCTTCGCGATTTAATTACATTTACTATATCTGGTGATGCGTACAGATCCTGAAGCTCGTCGTTATGCAATCTTCTCCAGTCCCCATTGTCATCCCTCTTGGGCCCAAATATTTTTCGAAGCACCCTATTTTCAAAAACTCTCAGACTATGTTCTTCCTGATCAGTTAGCGGCCATGTCTCACATCCATATAAAACTACAGGCAGGATAATAGTCTTATAAATCTTAATTTTTAGATTTCTATAATATTATTTATTTCAAAATGCTCCTAAAAGGGAGAATTCACGCCAAAGTAGAATGACATGTGCGACGTGCTACCTGTATGCACGCTGCATGAAACTAATTTAAACAAGTTAAGTTATATCTACAACTTAATTTTCATAAACATTTGTGTGCATGTATCTAGAACATCAAAGTTCGAAAGAAAAGACAGTTAAAAAGAAAAATTACATTTAGATTCATAGGCTACTGTTTGGGGTTGTTACATGAGGATTACGTCGACTTTCTTTTACTTTTACTTTCTTTTACTTTTACTCGATGTTATATTGTTTAATTACTTGAAGGGTAGTTATAAGACAACCATCGCTTACACCAATTCAAGCTTTTAAGCCTTGGATGGGGAACCTTCATACAAGGCTAATGCAACTGAATACGCATTCCCTCCAATGTTGCCTCATGCTCTTCATGAGACTGTGAAATACGAATATTGCATTTCCCACGTTTAAAACAGAGACAGTTTTATGAGTGTAACACACCACATCCTTTCTTCTAAATTCAATTTAAATTGATGCTTGCTCAAATCCATACTTAAGTACTTGGGACGCAAATAGGCCTTGTTTAATGTTGTTATTTAATCAACGAATGTGTTATTACTGTTCGACTGTATTTGATTGGATATAATAAATAATTTAATACAGGAAGTCGTAACTGGTTACAGCCAATCAGCAGGAGCAACCCCTGCCCCCCTTCGTCGTTCTAGAGATTCTAATGCGCGAGTAAGACCCAATCCCTTCTCTTACCATCCTACAGTTTCATATTTAACTACCAGATGTCATGTAAGAGTTAAACATTAAAAAGAAAATAATTTTTTACCTATCCGTCACTGAAATTCCTTGATCTCCAACTTATAGATAAGAACAAAGGGTTCTTACCTTCCTGGCAAAACGATTAGTAAATCCGAAAACGTATGATATTTTTTATCAAGAGTTTATTAGATATATAAGCATTCATGAACCACAGATTATTGTCTCTGTTGGAAATTACATGATAATTGTTTATTTTTTGTTAGTTTTGGAACTAATACATCAATACTTATTTATTTATGTTTTGTATTGTTTATTTTAAACCATTTAGGACCTACACTAAAAAGCAGTCTAGATGGATGAAGAGAAACAACATAAATGTTACAACAGTTCCCTTCTGTGAAGTTAGTAGGAAAATAAATTCTTTGGTGCCTCTAACGTTTCTTCGTTAATCATATTTTTCTTTGGTAAAAACGAGGAAGTTATTAGTGTACAGAAGCATGGTTTTCTAGTCAGAACTGAATATTAAAAGTACCATAGTTGCTGTGTTTTATACTGGTACCAGTACATGAACTCTAAATTGCCTTCGTATAAGGCCTAATAATACATTGACCATTCATTTCAAATGCCAGGCTAAGTTTTAGTGCCTATGTAAAGTATTTTAAAATTCCTGGAGAACTCAAGACAATTAGTTTTCCTGTCTTCAATGTGATTTCCTAATTTTAGGTCTAACTGTTAATATTAGATCTGGAGTTACTTAGCTATGCCCCCGAATTGGAAAGAAGTGAAGGATACTACAGTACTGAATTTTATACTTCTTTGCAAGAAGGGAAAAGTCGTGTTGCCATCATGACACTTTTTGATCTAAGTTACAATATTGCCAAATACAATAATAGTAACACACCTGTTAAAATATGAGAATGAAGTCTAGTTACACCGTCAGTCATCCAATTTAAAGATACATTTTTACAACAATTAATTATTAATAAAACAGACAGCTGCAAGCACCTTTATATGAACAGATTCTGCCAACTGTTTAGTATGAAATAATCAGAGCTTTAAATGTAAGTTATAGTTTGTCGAGTTTTGCTTTAACCTTTAAGTACACATGCTGGTGTATAAAATACACCTCCTTAATGAAATACATTATTTCTATTATTTAAATTTTTCTGCAGCATTGTAGAGCCATTTATCCCATTGTTATAGTCAGTGAAGGAAGTGGCAAAAAACCAGAGGCGGTATGCTATCCCAAGATTTAGGGTTACAATGGGTTGCGTAAAATTGGGAACTGGGCAGACACTGTGCAACTTGCTGTCAGAAGTAGAGTTCCATTGTGTTTTCCAGTTCTGAAGTATTTTGCCTTCGAGGAATTTGAGGAGTCCATATGAGGGATCTTGAGGTTGGGCATGCTTGTGGGATGTTTGCAAGCTTCCATAGCGGCTACATCTGCTAGGTTGTTCCCAGGCATACCTCTATGAGATGGTATCCAGGCGAATACAACCATTTTCTCGGACGTAACTAACTGGTTATATAACACCAAGAGTTCATTAACCAGAGAGTGAGGAGGAAGCAAGTGACATAGAGCGAGCAGAGCACTCAATGAATCAGAGAATATTATATATGAATATTGGTTTGGACTCTTCAGAATATATTCCATGGAGTAGCAAACAGTTCGCAAGAGAAAATGGATAAGTTATTAGGGAGACTTTAGAGAATGATGTGTTCTGGGAAAACCACTGCGCAACTGTTGCTGCCATCACAACATCTGGATCCATCTGTATATATTGATTTAAAATCAAGATACTTTCCACGTAATTCATTGAATGTTTTATATGTCGGCAGTGTTTATCATTAACTTCCTCCATGAGTAACCAACCCTGATTTACAAATGATCACCATGGACATCTTGTACAGTTGATTGACAGACCTTATTAATATTTTTAAAGTTTTAAATACATATTTAAACAATATAAAAGTTACGATATTTTGTTATCGAGAAATTTTTAAAAACATCAGCTCTAGCGGTAATGTCATTAAAATGCCAACATAGGCCATCACAAGTTACTGGTCACAGCCTTCTATACTGGTGATGGTTACTGGTGAAAGCATATCAGTGGATGAATGATTATAAAAAGTAATTATATTATGACTTAAACAGATAACGTGGCCTACTCTATGCTACAAAGGAACATTTTTTTCAATTGACGGTATGCTATTTGACCATTGTAACCAGTGCTGGTATGCTATTGGACCCCTGAAACAAGTGCTGGTATTCCATACCAATGCATATCGCCTCACTTCTCTCACTGGTTGTAGTCCATCTAGTAACCAATGACAATGGAATGGTTCTTTTATAGTTTATAGGCTCTAGAGGAAGAAGAAGTGGATATTTTTTAAGTAGATCAGTCATCGCTTAACTGACTTACTAACTTACATAAACAAATGAACAACTTCTGTTTAGCGTAAATGTATGAGTAGTAAATCTAAAATGTGAAAATCCCCTATCATTTTTTTTTCTCGGGCACTTCTTTGTGAGGTGGTATGGAATAAATCACATGTGTGCTTGTATTACTTAATAAGGCATGTGCACCATATGAAATTCACACTTATGGATGTAATGAGTAAATGGTAATGAAACCAACATGCAGTCTTTTTGATTATGCAATTATTTTTGTTTGCAGTTTAACAGCTGGTTTGGAAACTAATGGGATTTGATGTAATCAATTAAAATAGAGAACTATCAATAGAATTAATTTAAATAAATCAATACTAGTGGTTAAATCAATGTAAATAAAAATCTGATTACACTTGGCAAACATATTTGCTCAACTACAACTCTAAGTAGCCTTTTTAAGAGTCACAAAACAATATTACTGTATCAATTAACAAAAAGAGAAAAAAAGAATCAAGATAATTGCATTCTGACATCAAATAATGTATACAAAGAGGTACTTGTAAATATGTATGTATTAACCTTAAAACTCTGGGTCATATTTTGTCTCAGGGACTGCAAAAGCAAGGGGTTCATGGAACACTTTTATAAAATTACTTTTAAGTGAGGAAAGTGAACATTTCATCATAATTATTTTTTTATTCCACTTTGTTTATACTCAACTGAACATTGAGGTTGTATCACGAAAGAGAGGTTTTGTGTGTATACCAGTAGGCCAAGTGCATCTGTGTGCATCTCTAGTGCATCTGTTTTCTATTGTTGTTGTGTTATGGCTTCTGTTAATTTCTGTGACTATGATACAGGATGGAATGGTGGCGACAAGACATGGTAAGTAAATATTTATTTGCCGATTTATGTATAGCGTAGAGCTTTATCACTGGTACTCACTACTAAATTGCGGTATTTTGTTACCTGTTGGAGCGCTTTCAACCGCATGGAGCGGCCATCTTCAGCAACTGACTTCCGTGGTGTTGTTGTTGTTGTTGTTGTTGGGAAGACATTTCTGGATAACTGTATCGTACAGCGCGTGCGATTTGAATTGTAACTGTTCGTTTAGGATGTTGGTGTTGTCTTGTGTGGTGTGTCTGTATATTTCATATTGTTCGAGTGTGTTGAGTGTGTGACCTTTGTGGTTAATGTGTAGGATTTCCATGTCTGTATTGATGTCTGCGTATTCGTGTCCTGTGGTTATTATATGGTTTGCATAGGCAGAGTCTGTGTTTTGTTTGAGAGCTCGTATGTGTTCTGTGTATCGTGTTTTGAAACTTCGGCCTGTTTGTCCTATGTAGAATTTTGGGCAGTCGTTGCATTTTAGTTTGTAGACTCCTGGGTTGTTGTATTTGTTTGTGTGTTGTTTGTTGTCTGTGGGTTGTATTTTGTTGATTGTTTTGTTCTTTGTTCTGAATGCTATTTTGTATCCTTGTTTTCTGAACTGTTGGGCGATTTTCTGTGTATGTGTGTTGAAGTATGTGAGTGTGATGTATTTGTCTTTTTTCTTTTCTGTGTTTTGGTCATTTTTCTTCGTTCTGATTTTGTGTAGTAGGTTGTCAATGACTGTGTGGTTGTAGCCATTGGTAATGGCTAAGTGTTTTATGGTGTTAAGTTCTTCTTTGTGGTCTTCAGCGGATAGTGGTGTGTTTTCAAGTCTGTGGAGCATGGATCGGAATGCAGCATGTTTGTGTTGTGTTGGGTGGTTGGAGCTGTTGTGTATCAGTGTGTCTGTCATTGTGGGCTTTCTGTATATTTTGAATTTATGTTTCTGTGTGCTGTCTTTTGTGATAGTGAAATCTAGGAAATTGAGGGTTTTGTTTATTTCAAATTCTGCTGTGTATTGTATGTTTTTGTGGATTTTGTTGATGTGGTGTAGTAGTTGTGTGCATTGTCTGGTGTTGCCTCTGTATAGTACGATGATATCATCTACGTATCTGTGCCAGTAGATTATTTTGTGTGCGTGTTTGTTGTCGTGGAGGATTTTGTTGTGTTCTATGTGTTACAACCCACAGACAACAAACAACACACAAACAAATACAACAACCCAGGAGTCTACAAACTAAAATGCAACGACTGCCCAAAATTCTACATAGGACAAACAGGCCGAAGTTTCAAAACACGATACACAGAACACATACGAGCTCTCAAACAAAACACAGACTCTGCCTATGCAAACCATATAATAACCACAGGACACGAATACGCAGACATCAATACAGACATGGAAATCCTACACATTAACCACAAAGGTCACACACTCAACACACTCGAACAATATGAAATATACAGACACACCACACAAGACAACACCAACATCCTAAACGAACAGTTACAATTCAAATCGCACGCGCTGTACGATACAGTTATCCAGAAATGTCTTCCCAACAACAACAACAACAACACCACGGAAGTCAGTTGCTGAAGATGGCCGCTCCATGCGGTTGAAAGCGCTCCAACAGGTAACAAAATACCGCAATTTAGTAGTGAGTACCAGTGATAAAGCTCTACGCTATACATAAATCATTAAGATTATCGCTACAGAATGGACAAAACTCAAGAATTTATTTGCCTTTACAATAATTACTGAAACCATTATTTTGTTATTGATTTTAAACTGATTTTGTGACCTATCAAACATGTCGCTAATATACAATAGATTTAATTAGTACTGGACTGTATTGTTAACCATAGGACTCCCTTTTTCTTCTGTCTCATGGATTTCAAACCTACTAGATGAAATGATTTTAAAAGAGGAAAGTGAAAATTTTATTATTTTTTTGTACTTACAAATGAGTTTTGTGATGTTTGAAACATGTTGAACAAACTGTTGTACTTTTCTTGTTTGATTTTAGCTTCTTTCATTTCAGTTCTTTAAATCCAAACTAATATTAGTATTTATTACAGTCAAATAAATAACATTAAACACCAAATTAAGACACTATTATTTTATACAGTTTTGAAAAGACAATAAAAACACAAAATGCTTTTCTATGATACTCAATATTAATTACTTATTGTATTAATGAATCCTAATGAATAAATATTAATAAATATGAAATATGTATACGATATTGTACATTGTATAATCCAAAGATTAAAATAAGTATCATTATTATCAATATTGATTATTGTAACTAGAAGAAAATATTGGAAAGCACATATAGATGGAATGGCAGAAAATCGACTGATGAGAAGAACTAAAGAAGATAGGACTTGAGATGACTGAAAGCAAGTAATGGTCTCTTAAACCAGTCAATAGTAAATTAACATCTATCTCTAATCAGAAGGATTTGTTAAGAAAAGGGAAAGAAGAAGACTACAAAGAAATGGTCAGGGAGCGAATGCACATCTTCAGAGGAAGATGCTTTGAACGGGGAAACAAACAGGTAAATATCCTTCAGTCAATGAAGAAGAAGAAGAAAAAGAAAAAGAAGAAAAATAATAAGAAGAAAAAGAACAAGAAGAAGAGGAACATGAAGAAAAGGTAATTACTCAAAAGGAGGTGATTCTGAAAACTAATTTAAAACAAAAAATAACAAGATGAAAAGTTTTGGGTTTAACTAAACCCCCTTTTCGGAGTCCTATGGTTAATAAAATCATTTTCGCTATTTTATGTTTTCTTTGCTGAGTATTTAACTTCAACAATCCGACAAAAAATAAATTTTAAATGATATTAAACATTGTTTAACAGACTCCCTCCATCTATGTAAAGTTTCATTATACAGGCTGAGCCCTTTATGGTAAATAATATAGTACTAGCACGTTAGAGAGATTATGGACGAAATCACCAGTTGTCACTGTTGATCTCTTCCCTTTCATACAAATTATATCCATTTCGTTTATTTTAACCACTACAAAGACTACTACCAGGTGATCCATTTGGATATGGACAAATTTCTTCCTGGTTATATTCAACTTAAAAGATTCTAGTTTCCATATATGATAATCAACAATGCATAACCTGAAAGGACAAATGAAAATCGTAGATGATTAAAATCGCTACTACAAATCGACAGGGGGCACAATGTGTTCTTTGGTATGCTAAATTTGAGAGTGTGAAAAGAGTTCAGAAGGAATTTTGACATTGAGTATGATGTGCATAATGTACCTAAATATGATTCCATAATGTTGTGGTATCAAACATTTGCAGAAACAGGTTCTGTGTTAAAAAAACATGCAGGAGGTCGCAGGTGAAATCCAGTAAGAGAAGTAACTATCAATGAAGCTACGGCTAGGAGTCCTATGAAAAGTTTAAGACAACTGCCACCATATACGTCATGTCAGCATATTGTTCAAAAGTTGCTGAAACTGTACCCATTTCACTTACAACATCTACATGCCTTACATGATGAGGATCAAAAAGCTCGTTTCAATTTTGTATCCATAATGGGCCAATGGTTTCAAGATGATGAGGGCAAAGGTACTTTTCATGTCAGCAAACCAGTAAACATGCATTATTTTTTGGACAAAGATAATTCACATATCTCCTAGGAGCTTGAAAGATCAAGTCCAAAAGTTAATGTATGGTGTGCAGTAGGCCTAAGCCACAATAAAGTTTATGGACCATTCTTCTTTGTGGAAAAGACAGTATGCCATGAATCTTATTTGGAAATGTTGCAGTTGTTTCTGTTGCCACAACTTGAGCAAGACAACAATATGAACATTGTATTCCAGCAAAATGGTGCACCCCCTCAATGGGTATGGGAGGTTCATGATTTTCTAAATGCTGCTAAATGTTGTGTGGTCATGATGGACCCATTGCTTGGCCCCCAAACTCCCCAGATCTAATCCCTCCTGACTTCTTCGTGTGGGGTTTTGGTAAAGACACTGCACAGAAACCCAGGAACATTGTTGACCAGAGAATGAAAATTACTCAACCTTTTCAACAAATCACCTTTTTTATGTTACATAGGACATGGGCTGAATTGCATCACCATTATGAGTTATGCAGAGTGTGCAATGGGGTCATGTTGAGTACTGAGAAATCTTCCATCTTTCAGTGTTGTATACATAAAGTTTCAACAGATAAAGTTTACTATTTGAAATTACATAAATAACTATTTTGGCAATAACAATTTTGTCCATAAACTAGATGATTTTTACAAAGCACAATAATAAGCTAACATAATATATAGTTTCGCTCAAAACATTATTTACGACATTTATTTCTCCCCCATTCATTCAAAGTTTGCTATTCCATATCATAGCAAAGGATTTTCCCACATTGGTTTGTTACTTTCCTAATCTGTTAACTGTAAGAGAGGTAAAATTTATTTACGAATTTATCAGGATTTATCATTTTCATCAAAATTAGAAGCTATGTTCATTTGTTTTTGTATGTCACTTGTTTCCAAACAAATTACTGACAACCAAATGAGCATGAATTCTGCTCACTGCCGTCTCAAGAATTAAGACTGCCAGTCCTATGCTTTATTTTAACATGGAGCTCAGAGTATTGCTCACTTGCCTAATTTCTCCAGTAGAGGCGACACAGTCCGCACCCAGATTGCATGAAATTCCATCATATTTCAGTTTCCGAGTCTATACTTCAGAGGGCAACACAGAGCATAGAAGCAATGTATGGTAATGTGTAGGGTATTGCAGCAATATGCGGTAGGTGCTGCTATCTGTAACGTCGCCACATACGCAAAATTAGCCGTATAGAACAGGCAGTGCATATACGAGTAATACAGTCTAGAAGGCAGTGATTCTGCTATATATATATATGAAATTACCAAAGAGTTTTTTTTATTACTATTCTAAGCACAAGAGAACTGAAATTATTTTTCTTTTAAAATTCATAACTCATAACAACATAAAACATCTACGATGTTCAACCATTATAAGAACTTAACAGGCCCGCTAGCACTTGTTTTTTAATCTCGTTTGTTTGTTAAGCTTGCCTGTTAAGTTCTTTATAATAGTCTTACATCATAAATTAACTATTTTGGGAGGAGGAAAGATTTAATGTGTGAATATATCACATGGGTATACTGGTAGTATTTACTAGTATAATTATATAGTTGAAATGAGGTAATGTCAATTTATCAATTAATTATTTGAATAAAGTGCCATGTTTTGTTAACCTTCTCTAACATAATTTGATTGTATAAATTAGCCACATATGTGAAGTTGGAGCCCATTGGGGTTAAGGTAAATATTCTTCAGAATGTATGGTAATTCAATATCTAATATAATATTTGAACTGGTGTTTCCTTGTAGACCGTATTCAATTGTGAAATTAATTGAAGGTGGCCTATAGCAAACCAGAAAAGAAGAGAATCGCTGAAATAATTATATCAATCATGATCAAAAAGTTGAGAATGACGTTGAAAGAGAGAGAGAAGTAGTGTTGACAATAAGGATAATAAAATTAAGAACAAAAACATGGGTGAAGTAAGAAGAAAAACATGGGTGAAGTATGAATATAAATTTGATTTAAGGTTGTAGCAGGCCAGTTCATATAGGCTTATATATAATAAGGAATTAAATATAAGAAAATACATTTCACGGACAATATTTGAACTTCCCGCAACATTATCGACTACTAAAAACTACCATTACGCCTAGACTATTACAATGACCATAAAACAAATTACATGACGAGACAGAGGACATTTACACGGACAATTTGATATGCAACACGACCATCTGAATCAAAAGACATTACCGGCAATTACAAATAATTAATCAAACGATTAATTATTAACACGACAACCTAGAAAATGACATCATTCAACGCGTAATCAAGAAAGCTATACAACTACACTTATTACAGACAATAGTGACAAATACTTTATGAATTATTAAACTAAATAGCGGGATACAATGTATTGTAGGCGGTACTCTTCTGTCTAGAAAGACCCTTGACGCCACCACTTGGCTTGACGTTGACATATGTTTCTCCCCAAACCTCACTCCACTTTAACGACAAATATTTTAAACCATAGCAGAAGACTTAGCTAATTCCCAATCACAAGAGACAAAGCCACCTGACAGAACCAATGGAAATGCAAGAATATTTTAACACAGAAACATATTAACAGAAACATGAGCAATGGACGCGGACTTGAAGACACTGATCGAGAGGACACGGACGTTATTTTTGTAGACGAAACAGGAGTTAGAAATATTGACTTTTATACAGTGAAATAGTGACGAATACGAATATTGTTTTTATACCGACTTTTCAAGTAATACGGTCGAGGATAGAAATTTATATAACGAAATAAGAAAAGATTATATATATATATATATATTATTTTTGTATTGTGAAGTGAAAAGAATATATACCGCCATAAGATAAATAACTTAAAATTCCTGCGATAAAACGTGCAGATGTTATAAGAATAATAAATAAACTAAAGTGATTTTGGCGACGACGAAGTGAATAGATAAAGACATTATTTAAAGTAACTGTTTTCTTCCTCCCGACATATTAAGATAATTACAGACTAAGCGACAAAATTAAGAACAAAATAAACTTACGAATATTATTATTCAAGTACATAACTAATTGACATTATTTTACTACCCAGCATTCCCTAATCTTATATCCTATATTAACTTCGTCGAGCACGGCCCTAGAAAGAACTCTCGCTCTACCCACTGAGAAAGCACTAGCTGGACATTATATTTATTTTATAATAATATAATAGTAAAGAAGAAAGGCGCCCACATAAATCGACACCCACCTTAACCAACGGTTATAAGTTGGTCACCCAACTCTAGGCCAATTCAACGACCCCATAGCGATCGGTCATAAATTGGTGCCCATCTCGGTGCTAATTTACCTTACCACCCACCGATCAGAATATCCAAACATACGATCGGGTATAAGGTATAACAGTCAGATTAAACAATTACCTAGTGCAATTGAACGTGGATTAGCAGATGCCTCAGTTTTTTTCCTTCCTTTTTTCATAAATTGGAATTTAATCTAGATACCCAAAATTCTAAGACAGGCTCACTATGCTTATGTACACATAAGAGTTAAATTTTAAACAATGTCAAATGTAAATGGAAATTCTCTTCTAATAAACAATGCAGAATATGTTGCAAAAACTTTTCGACACAATTATACTAATTATTATCAAACATTTTACTTACATGTGACTATGAGTTGGTGTGGCGAAGCAGTAGCCTTCTTTGCCAAAAACTGTGTGGTTGATCCTGGCCGAACTCAATGCGTAATGCAGCAGTCCCATGGCCATAGATTTAAACCTAAAACAAATTACAAAATAAGTAGGTAAGCAGGTAAGTTTGTGCCAGGTCAAAATTTAGGTCTAAATACTAATACTAGATAACCATACTGGAGAAAACATGGATAATAAATAATTCTCAACAAGATTGTTAAAGATATTGCCAGATCCATGTCCTTGGTAATAAGTTTCTTCTCTCTCTCTCTTTTGTAGTTTTACCTCTCCCTTGTAGGGACCTTTTATGCAGCCTGTGCCGCCCGGGAGAGGAATGAACTATGGATCACAACACAGACAGACATACACAGACAGACAGACGTAATAAGTAATTTCATAAAATATACAAAAGTCAGATTAATGTTTTAGGGGGATCAAAACTGAAAAGTCTTGGGTATGGGATGCAAGGGTCTGGGAAATGTTATAGAGAAGGAATCCAAGAATTCACATTCAGTATTGTTATTAAAATCTTGATAAAACGCAATCTTACACCCTTAACTTAATCTTGTCAGGTCCAGTAACACATTTCACACAGCATTAATAAACAATCAAATATAACAAATATATAAATAGGCCTACATTAAAAACAATACTGTACTAGTCATAATTTCTTTAAAAGTCTCTCGATTATGAAGCTAGAGGAAAATAATCTAGGTCAGATTTTCCCAGAACTGCAGTTATCTAACAGTAGTGTGAAGTATCAATTTATTATAAATGGGAAGTTAGGACAGAGTTGGTTTTTACACTCAATTTCACTTATTCGTTTTTCCAGAAACATGTTTTTCGACCATCTTTGTGATCATCTTCAAACTTGGATAAACCAAGGAAGTGAAGTTCAGTGTAAAAACCAACTAAGAGGCTTGCCATAAAGTAAGTTTTGCAGGGGCTGTTTACTGGAACAAAACACAATTTCATGGAAATATTTATTACAACAAATACAACAAGGATTTAGCCATTTTTTCGTCATATTTGCCATTAGAATTGAAACATCTGTCATACTGTGGGACCAACTTTTGAATATCTGTGTCGTATAAGTCTGGTATTTGAACCACTGTGTGACAATCATCTCTGCCTCTCTGCCATTCTCAAAATGCTGATTCTGACCAGATAGGAATTTCTTGAGGTGTAGGAAACGATGGAAATCAGTGGGAGCGAAGTTCGGGTTGTAGGCTGGATGCAAACACCTCCTCCCTGCTGAACTTCTGCAGGAGACTTGCTGTCCATATAGCCTACAGCCTGACCTCAATCCCAGTGAATTTCATCTTTGCCTACACCTGAAGAAATTCCTGTCTGGTCAGCATCAGTGTTTTGTGAATGACGAGAAGCGGAGGAGGTTGTCACACAGTGGTTCAAAGCCTGGGCAGCAGACTTTTACAACTCAGGTAACCAAAAGTTGGTCCCATGGTATGACAAATGTCTCAATTCTGGTTGGCGAATATGTTGAAAAATAGTTGGACACTTGCATATCTGTTGTAACTAGAGCCCGGATTTCCATGCAAATGCATGTTTTTATATATTTCGGTTAGACTTCTCAAACTTTGTAGTTACTCATTACATGACTTATGGATTCCAAATAACCATATTTTTTCCGTGCATGTTTGCATATTTCAGCCTTTTTATGGCAAAATTCATGCATAATGCATGTTTTGGATTTTTTTGGTTTAACATAGCATATTCAGACGTTTTTAATGCATATTTACCCTCATTTTCTGGTTTTAGTGCATAATATCATGTTACCATGCATAACTGTGCATAATATGAATGTGCCTCCCTAAAGTCTTGGCTTTTCAGTGAAACGTAAAAATGTTGTATTGTATTATCATTGTTATTTGATTGACTTGGCAACAGAGTTTGCCACCGGCATCAATTTGAAGAGTGCAAACTACTGTTTACCCTAAATAAGAAAATGGCGACTCGCCGACCTTCCATTGAAAGAAAACTGCTAAAAAGAATGTTCACTGCTTGAATTTGTCAGTCACTAGCCATTGTTGAAGTCCGTTGAATTATCTTTAGAATCGTGTTGTGGAGAAATGGGTGTGACAGTTAGGTAAAAACTTAAGAAGGTACTTAGTTCAAATCCTGATCTTAAACTTCTGAAAGCAGTGAAAGACGTATTATGTGGAAAAAATGTAAAAGACATGGAATTCGATCTCACCCTCAGTCAAATTTCTTCCCTTAAGTATGGACCTGTTATTTCTTGTAAAGTAGAAATATCCTTTTCTGCGTTCAAGAATGAATGAGTTTAAGTGAGAAGAATTTGGAAAAAACTCGTATATTGTTTTAAGAGAAATTGAAATATATTGCAGTACCGTGCGGATTTTTGATAGTGCATATTTCGCCCTTCATTGTGCATATTTCGAGATACGATAGTGCATGAATGCATGCATGTTTTTAAGTTTGATAGTGCATGAAAATCCGGGCTTTAGTTGTAACAAATATTTCTATGAAATTGTGTTTTGTTTCTGTAAACAACTCCAGGGAAACTTTTACTTCATGGACGAGCCTCTTATATTTCCATTAATAGTATCAATACCACTTCAGTGTATAAAGTCCCACTTCAAATAATCATAAACTTCTTCCCTAAAAACTCACTATTTCTTTAAATAATGCAGATCGCTTAAAAGCAGGGATGAGGATAGTCAGAGTACTGTGAACTTTGTCTCATACCATGTAAAGAAACAAATATATATCCTGCTTTTTCAACATTTATAAAAAAAATGTCTTGAATTCTGGATCCTTTGGTCACCCTCAATAGATTAGATTAATTCTTTCCCTGATGCTCTAAATTTTATTTCTAGAAAATGTTGTTTACAATAAGTAATCAGTTTCACATTATGGGCCCATGGGGCTCAAGCCCATCCAATAATTTGTTGTGGTGCCTAATATTATCATAATCATTTATTGCAATTACTAAAACCGTGATTATTTGTTGAATCACTGTAACGTAAAAACCAGGCTATTGTTCACATACACAGTATGATCTCCTATTGTTCCAGTTCGCTCACAATTGTTTGAATTCATTCTTTTACATCTTACTCAGTTCTCACAGTCACAGTCGAGAGATATTGTACGCTATGAAAAGACTAAGGACATTTTTGTGTTGCGTTCAGAAATAACTTAATCACATTGCTGTTACATAAGATGTGTATGAAAAAGTTAGGTAAAGAATTCAGATGCTAGTGATCAAGACCAAATCACAGGAAGGACATTAATGGATAATGCAAGGAATTTTGATATAAAGACAAGACATTGGTAACTGGTTAAAAAGAAGAAAGTCAAAGAGAAAAGAACATGTAATAAATTAGGACAGACTGGGCCTTATTTCATAAAAGTTACAATTTTACAGGTGACAGGTGTCATAAAATTATCTTACATGGCATGTTATGACAATTTTGTAGATTTATATGGCAATTTTACAAATTATTGTTTCTCAAAACTTTGGCTTGACAGGTAAAAGTCTGACAAATTTGTCAAATCTTATGATACCTAATGTTTATTAAACTTTTTTGTTGGCTAATTTACAAATTTATAGAAAATGTACAATTGTCATTACAGAAGTGACAGGCAATCTTTTCATATGTACACGTAGTGAGTAGATTAAGTAAATGTGTATATAACTTGGCCACTAGTGTTTGTAAATATTAGACGTCTGTAACCTAAACTTTCTTGCTTACAACAAACACTACAGTTAAACGCAGCTTGGAAGGCGGCTTGGAGTTAGATGCGCATGAACCAAGAAGCATTCTAGCTCTGTCTCTTTCTGTGTAGTGGTAGCAGACAACCCACCATCCGAACTGCATTCTAGTCTAGTAGTACCTATTGTGATACAAAGTTCACATGGCTTCGTCAATTTTCTCATTAATCTTGATCTACCAATAATGATATTAGCAGTGATCTTATCATAGTTACTGGACATTCTGTCGAATTTGTTACGTAGGTAAGTAGAATGTAAAAAGCTGCCAAATTTGTCTATTATTTTTTATAGTATTAATGGATTGCTTATGTATTACATTCTCAGTGTTGAGATTGATTATCACACGTGTATATGAGAGCCATTTGGAATGTAATAAAGCAAACTTCAGGCTCGACATAAAATTGTTTCGATTATAAAAAGTGTTCATTTTAGTCTGACAATTTAAATTAAGTTGCCTGTAATGTAAGAAGATTTTGTAATATTTATGAAATATACAAATATGATGACATCTTGAAAAATTTGTTAGACTTGACATAGCCTAATTGTCATATTTGTAACACCAGTCGAGTTTTATGAAATAGGGCCCTGCTTAAATCAGCAAGGGACAATAAACCAGAGGGAAGAAGGAATTTGGGTCACCTACAAAAAATATAAAGTGATTAAGGAGTAAAGGCTACTGCTCTAAGGAAAGAAGATGATGATGTGATGCTTGTGAAGGCTTTATAGGGATAATTCCAATCAAGGGAAACACATTTGGAAACACGTCATGGTCCAAAATGTTATTTTTGTAGTTACCTTAAAAAAAAAAAAAAAAAAAAAAAAAAAACTTTAAGGATCTTCTTTAACTATACCTTTTCAACTTCAAGTTGAGACTAAACAATTTCAAATTGACACTAAACAATTTCAAATTGAGACTAAACAATATCAAGTTGAGACTAAACAATATCAAGTTGAGACTAAACGATTTCAAATTGAGACTAAACAATTTCAAATTGAGACTAAACAATTTCAAGTTGAGAATAATGAATTTTAAGCAAATAATAAACTAAATTGAAGTTAGGAGCACTTTATTGGATCTGAACTTATATAATAATGAAGTTTACTTATCATACTGCATGCATTTAAAAATATTGCAGTAAGGAGAAAAGTTAACAAACAAGTTTATTATCTCTTACATAGGCAAGTTTAAGGCATCAGGAACGAATCTAAGTATGTGAGCTAGATATCTTGCGCAACTGTTAACATTTATAGTACCTAAGGCTTCTGCCATATTGTTTTCTAGCTGACGAAGACGATACTCAGTTTGGGATAAATTTCCCCTGTCTTCATCAACTAAAATCTGTGGCAATTGCACACACAAACTTCGTTTAACAGCAGCTTTAAAACTGGACCACGCAAGCTCAACTGGGTTCAACATTGCACTGTAAGGACTCAACCTCAACAAGCTATGGTTTCTAAATCCTTCATCTGCGAAAACTGCTTCAACATTGCGATGACAAGGGGCATTGTCCATTACCAGCACTACACTTGAGTGATACATGTTTTGAGCTGCTCGCAGGCATTGACATACGAATTCATTACATTCTGCCATTTTGAAAGAGCCTCTTCTGAATTCAGAGTAAATTAGTCCCAAATTACCAATGCAGCCTATAACGTTGACGTTATTCCCACGGGTGCCTGCTGATATGTGCCTGCAGCGTGTTCCTTTTGTAGAATGCCCTTGCCGTCGTGAAATAAATAAATTGAAATTTGTTTCATCCATATATATTATGGTAATGTTCTGTGATTGATAATCCAAGAGCTGCCGCACATATATCGTTTTGTTTTAGTTTCCTCGCTATTGGTTCTTTCTGGCTCTCTGCGAGTATCTTTCAATGTGAACATCAAACCATCCAAATGTTGCCGTAAACATTCGGTAGAGACACTAACAGGATGGTCCTCTTCAAATTTTCTTTTAAGTTCTTTCAATGTCATTCTTGGATTTTCCTCTATGACGGCCCGATGATCTTCCGTCATTTTCTCTCTGCTTTTACCACCATGTTGTCGTTGAACTTGAATTTGATTTTTCACCCATCGATATGCAGTTGCTTTCTTCACCCCGAGTGCATTGGCCAGACCTCTCCAATCGCCATTATTGTTGTACACTGCCCAAATTTTTTTTTTGATACTTTCAGATTCCCTTTTCTTCATATAAGGCATGATAACGGAACGGAATTTGATATGATACAATTCAAGCTTGTTCCTGTTTTAAATCACTGTTATCAAGCAAAACTATTGCCAGTTTCCTTTTGGATCTGTACCGAATGTCTTTTGGATCAGTTAGCATTGTTGTTCTGGTTCTATTGCTTGTTGACAGATGTCACTATGATACTGAATAGTATGAGAACAAAAATGTAATAGCTTGAATGTGATCATTTTCAACTTGAAATTGCTTAGTCTCAATTTGAAATTGTTTAGTCTCAATTTGAAATTGTTTAGTCTCAATTTGAAATTGTTTAGTCTCAATTTGAAATTGTTTATTCTCAATTTGAAATTGTTTATTCTCAATTTGAAATTGTTTAGTCTCAATTTGAAATTGTTTAGTCTCAACTTGAAGTTGAAAAGGTATAGACTACAAAATACTTCTTCTGGTGGTTGAATTACAAAATGTGATAGTTATTAATTATTACAAACAACGATATCGTAGTTACCCCTAGTTATTAAGTCCATTTCATTAATCAAATAAGGGCTAGAATATGATAATTTTAAAATCTTTTTTAGCCCACCCAATATTTTTTAAAGTTGACGCCACTGCATAGGATTACCTTGAGTTTGACAAATCAGCCATTTGTATAGACGTAATTACATAATATATAGACCACTGCCTTCTAAACTGTATTAATCGTGTATAGACATTAATACACGTTCTCATAAATCCTCAAATAAAATCCGCCATTATTTCGCCTACAGTGGGCCACTGTACAAAAAGAATTTTCCTTAAAGATAATCTTTTCCCTAAAATAAGGCATTCAGTTTTTTCTAAGCTAAGACTGAAATAACTTACAGGTTGAGACTTTGTAGAAATTCTTCTGCCGAAACCATAGCAAGAAAACTGAATATTGCGCCATTTAACTTTCGCGGCGGCCACCAGCTGGAAGGATGAGTCTCCAAGATGGAGGCTTTCCGTTATCGTATCGATTTGTAGAAGAGACATCTGCTGGTAGCACAGAGTAACCAGTCGTACAACTTCGCCGTCAGATGGCAACACACACTAATCTTGAAATCGAAGGCCATTTTTCCCTAACTAGCGCATAATAGTACAGGCGATTACAAAATACATTATGTAAATATTTTTAAAATAATACAAGACATCTTATGTTTAGTTAACGATTTTTACATAGTATAAGTGTTCTCAAAAGAGAGCTTCTTTTTGTACAAACCCCTTACAGGTAGACCGATATACTGCTGTAAGAGGGTTTGGCACCCTAGGATCTCCACTACTACTACTAGAAGTCGTCGTCGTAATTGGGTTTCATACCCAGCTACTACTACTAAACTACTATAATTTTTAACGCGGTGCCATTAGAGATAATTCCGGCACTGCACTTAAACTAACTCACAACTCTCATTCCGTCATGGAAGTTATGTTGCTATACTGAATTGTTTTTGTCAGAATTCAGAGACAGATAAGGCTAACTTTGTTCAATGATTTGTCAATTGACACGACTGGAAGATATTTTTAATTATCTTAATATGCCAGATCAGTAGTTGACACAAAGGCTTAACACCAATGTGTTACTGGAAAATAATTAGGCCTACACTGGTTATTATTTGTTAAATATTTTCTGTTTCTACATTATAGATAAAATATTATTATGGACTTTATGTGGGGCATGATCAAGATTTTTCAGGATAGGGTTGGGATATTTATGACTTAAAAAAGTGGAAAATATGACTGCAAACATGCCCTTAAAATGACTAAATAAGACCCCAAAATCCTAAATATGACTTAATAAAATTACATATTTTCAAAAAATTTATGTTCAATTTAAAACGTTTAAAGACACTAAATTCTTACAACGCATGAATTCACTTGGTTGATCACTTTTTACCAATTTAGTGATTTACATATTTTTTAAAGAATTTGCTCCTGTTTGATGGCTTCATCAGTTCCAAATTCTCATATTTTGTAGATCTTACATGTCCCTATAAAATATAAACAATTGTATTAATTTTAAAATTTAAGTTATCTATTAATTTGGTATCAACATAAAATTAATGAAATAAATATTAAATTTAACTCGACCATATAGTACATACATTATACAACTGTGCTCCTTTACCGAATTTATAACTTAAATATGACGTTAAATTACAAATATGGCTAAAATAAGACCAAGACTACAAAAACGACCAAAATATAATGCCGGACATCCTGCTTACTTCAATAATTTCGTTAATAACAATATGGATGTACCAGAAATCACAATCTGGAGTTTTTTTACAGACGGTTCAAAATTCTGCAGAGAAGGAATAGTGGATAAAATCGGTTGTGCTTTCGTGGTGTTCTGTTGTGGTAGGGAAATGTATTCACAAATGGCCAGACTCTCTACAGAGTCCTCAATTGTACAAGCAGAGCTCTTTGCTATAAAGGAGGCTGTCTTATGGTCTAAATTTCAAAATTCTGACTGTTGCATTTTCAGTGACTCACAAACTGCACTTACTGCTATAAACAACAAGTTCAATTCAAATGCCTTGGCAGCAGAAATTAGAACTAACATAATATCATACGAGAAACACATTTGTTTATCCTGGGTACGAGGCCATATGGGCACATTAGGGAACGAAAGAGCTGATGAATTGGCAAAAAATGCTACGAGCTCGAATTTAAATTTTAGCTACAAATTGTGTCCCATATCTTATGCTAAGAATAAACTTAGAGATTATATTAGGACTGCTTGGAATGAGCATTGGGTGTCCAGCTCCAAAGGGACCACTACGAGAGAAATCTTCTTTCCAACAGTTGAGTGTCGCCTACGCTGTAAGAGTGTAAAACTGGACTTCATATTCACTCAGTTTCTGTCTGGGCATGGCAAATTTGGTTTTTACTTTCAACGTTTCATGATCCAAAGACAGAACGGTTATCAATGTATATGTACTGAACAACAAACTGTTGAACATTTAATTTTTCATTGCCCAGCACACTTAGATTATTGTAAAAAGAAATTAGACAAACCACTCTTTGATATTTTTAGGAAAAAAATGCTGTTATAGAGAATTCCAGAAGTTTTTGTGTTCTATTTTTAAGATGTTATAGTTTTCTTTTATAATATAATATATTAGTTATCTTGTTTTCTTAGAGTAGTAAGGCCTGATCCAGCCTATGGATAAGAAGTAGTAATATTGCAAATATATTGTCTTGTAACTATAACCCTAATATACCTCCGGGTGGAATAGGGTTTAAGTAATTGTATATTCGATAAATAAATATATGCAAAATAAAAATGGTCCGATTAGGATAACAAATGTGCAATTCATGTTTAATTTGTGCTTGTGAGGAGAATTGAGATCAGGATAAAAATATTACGTGGCATAAAAAATCCGAACCCTAGTTATAGGTCTAACATAGTATTATCACACAATTAGTAGTTATGTATTCATGCCGCCTAGTTGCAGCTGCAATAATATGAAGGAGGCATACCAAAATTTTAAATAACTGATTTCAATAATTAAATATATTTTAACTATATCTACCTAAATTGTAAAATAACCTAGGCCTATGTAATTTTTAAAACCGTGGATTATGCTACATCAAAGTGTAAAGTTATATTAACTAAACTGCTATAAAGACAATTAACAACCCTTACCTGAATTACAAGTTTGAAATTAAAAGTATTGACTTTTTGTTGAAAAAAATAATAGTATGAAATTTCCATTCAGGAAGGCTTTGCAAAACTTCCTTAACAATCTGACCGAGGAATAAAATAATTACGGAGTTCTTGACATTTCGTTGAAAAAAAAAATAGCCAGTAATTTCCATTCAGGAAAGCACTGCAGAACTTCCTTAACAACCTGACTGAGCAATAAACAATTACAGAAAAGAGTATTTATTATCAAAAATAGGTTCTATTTAGCTGATTATGACTTATGAAGTTTTATTCATGAAATTAGCGATATTTTGTGATTTGATTTTACCCCCAAATAATTCTTAACATCTGAATGAAAATGTTATCTTAACCCTGAAAGAAGCATTTCATTTCATAGCTTATTAACAAAAACAAAGACCTCTAGTTATAAATCATAACTGTAATTCAACTTACTTGTTGCTTTGGTTCAGGTGCATAAAGTAGTCTCTTCATTATTATATCCTTTAACGCCAGATGAAATGAACAGCACCAGTTTTTTGCATCCAACTTATTTCTCGTACCCAAACCTGTAATACAAGAATCTATTAAGAATGGATGGCCTTTTTAAAATATATCTCATTTTTTGTCCAATTATCAAAATCTTACCTTACATACATATATTAGGGCTGGAGTTTGTAGCCATATGTTAAGAACCTAATTCAATCAATATAATATAAGATTACAAAGTTCTGCTGATGTGAATAAATTTCATGAAAAGTTCATAGCAACAGTGCTTTTTTCTGGGGGTACATGGGGTTATACATACCCCATATAGATTTTTCCAGCTTCATATCAGTCTGTCTGTCTGTCCAGAACCCTAAAGTCCCTATGTTGGGGCGAAGGGGCCACCAAGTGGAAGTTTCTGTTTAGTATATGAATTTTGTTATGTTTATTTTCCGAGAGAGGGCAGAGGGGCAGGTGATAAGAACATAGCCTCTCCCAGTTTCATATAGGAGAAAATAATGAATTTCCACAATTTTGAAAGCTGGAGAAATCTGTGATTATACGCATTGTTGCATTAAAGTAGCTATTTTTAGTGTTATATTCATTATCTATCCCATGATTTTCGAGAGGTGGGGCCTGACATTAGCACTGCTATCAGGAAAACAAGAGAGTGCTATAGCACTGCTGCAATGGTAACCAAGACTATGTTTCCCATGTTACTAATTCAGCATTAGAGTTTGTTGTATCTCTTTCCTCTTGGCTTCAAACTGCATTTATTTGCATTAATGCTGCTGTACATGTCATTTTGTCTCTCACTATTCTGCAGTTGTTTTTCAAGTGTTAAATTATGTGTGTCCTTGTGAAAATGACTCCACTTATATACTGTATACGTCAGATGATCAACAACAGCCCATGGTAGTTCCTAGGTTGGTCGCAAACCTGTCAGACCCCAACTCTTTCTTAGCATCTTCTGGTGAAAGGCATAAGAAAACTTGTGAGCATATCAAAGACTAAATTGCACCTTATGGGTAGAATTGATGTGTACGAACTGGATCGACTTCAGAGGATTTAAATTCGTGTAACCTTGTGATTCTACTTTCATTCTAAATGTATGGGTAAGTCTGGCAATGTTCCCTCAAGTCAAAAGCAAGAGTCCCCCTTAAATCTTTTCTAGAAAAAAAGCACTGCATAGCAACAATGATTTCTTACTAAGTCTGTGTAATGTCTTGTAGCATGTAATGTTACATTGACCTATGTGCACTTGAAGGTGAAATCATAAACGGGACAATGAAATAACAAGTGTTCAACTGTTTGCTCACTTCCACATCTCATGACATGTGCCGTAGTTCACTTTAGTGTGTGACATTATGTACTGCTTGCAGTTCGGTGATGTTAGAGTTAGAATTGTTTTATTTTACCTGGTGGAATTAAGACCATTAGGCCTTCTCTTCCATTCAACCAGGATTATTACAACTGAACTTTACAATAATGCAATAGAGATTATGATAAGAGTACAATATAGTTACAGATACACAGAAACGCTATTATACTATTATCATTTAAGGCTTAAGAACTAGTTCTCTAGCGATAACATAATACACAAAAACCAATATGTTATATGGTTTACTACTTACTGAGATTTAAACTATTACTAAAATTTTAACTATTACTAAGAAATGTAATATGCAAGAAAAATGAAAAATTGTGGATCGTTGGAAACGCATAGAGTAGTTAGATATGTGATGATTTATTGTTATTATTAATGTGTAACCAAGTCTCTAACTATGGCATCATTGGTCAGCTTGCGTAAGAATTGTATTTGTGTTTGACAGTTCCTACAGTTCTCAGGTAAAGCATTCTAAGATCGAGACATGGAGACGACAAAGAAGCCAGAGTAACAGCTGTTTTGTGATGAGGGATACTTAGAATAGTTTCTTTCTGAGCGAGTACCGAGATCATGGTGAGACGATAACCATTGAAAACGTTCATACAAATGTAATGTTCATGCATTGTCGTTTGTACACTGGGCTGTGTGCATTCAAAACAATTAGTGGTTGCCCTTTCTGCCATTAGCAAAATTAAAATAAACGTGTAGTAATTATGGCAGAATATTCATTATTTTGTTTAACCATACTATAATATGCTTATTACATGTGATGTATCAGTATGAAAATGATCCATTATTTTACACAATATCATTACGTTACAACACTGATGTTGTATTGATTAATATCATACTTGGAACAATCTTCAAGCCTTGAAAGCAGCAACACAGTCTACAGTCTACACAATAAAAAATCTGTTTCTATATTAATAAAACGAATTTCCAAAATGTATGTTGCCGCATCACTTGAGAACGGCTCGACCAATTTGGTTGATTTTTCTTTTGTTGTGTTCGTAATTGTCAGGACAAGGTTTGTATGAAAGAATTTATTTTTGAAAATCCACGGAAAAAGTCGGAAATGTATAATGAAGCAAAGTTAGAGAGTTCTGCTGTCAATTGTTTACATAAAAAAAATGAAGTGTGACAAAAGTAGTGTGACATATTCACAGTTTGAGAGTACTGCTGTCACATGTTTTCATAACAAAACAAAATAAAAAGAAGTGTGAGTCTTGGAACCAAGCCAAATTGAAAGTAGGCTTGCCTAAAGGGATTTTTAAAGTTGGTGCCAAAGTGTAGGGTTACCTTGAGTTTGACAATTCAGCCATCTCTATGGACGTAATTACGTAATATATACATCGGTACACGTTCTCATAAATCCTTAAATAAAACCCGCCGTTATTTCGCCTAACGTGGGTCACTGTACAAAAAAGATTTTCCGTACAGATAATTTTTTTCCTAAAATAAGGCATTCAGTTTTTCAAAGCTAAGACTGAAATAACTTACAAGTTGAGACATTGTAGAAATTATTTTGCTGAAACCATGGGCTTAGCAAGAAAACTGAATATTGCGCCATTTAACTTTCGCGGCAGCCACCAGCTGAAAGGATGAGTCTCCAAGTTGGAGGCTTTCCGTTACCGTATCGATTTGTAGAAGAGACATCTGCTGGTAGCACAGAGTAACCAGTCATTCAATTTTGCCGTCAGATGGCGAAACAGACTAATCTTGAAATCGAATGCCGTTTTTCTCTAACTAGCGCATAATAGTACAGGCGATTACAAAATACATTATGTAAATATTTTAAAAATAATACAAGACACCGTATGTTTGGTTAACGATTTTTACATAGTATAAGTGTTCTCAAAAGAGAGCTTCTTTTTGTACAAACCCCTTACCGGTAGACAGATATACTGCTGTAAGAGGGTTTGGCACCCTAGGTTCTTCACTACTACTACTAGAAGTCGTCGTAATTGGGTTTCATACCCAGCTACTACTACTAAACTACTAAAATTTTTGACGCGGTGCCATTAGAGTTAATTCCGGCACCGCACACAAACTATCTCACATGAGAAAAACTCATTTCAAAACCGACATACCAGTGTATGCTACATTGCTTTACTGACTTCTTTTTTATGTCGAAATTCAGGAATAGATAACATAATGTCATAAGGCTAACTTTGTTGAATGATTTGTCCATTGTCACGATTGGAAGACATTTTTAATTATCTTAATATGGCTGATCAGTAGTTGACACAAAGGCTTAACATCAATGTGTTACTGGAAAATAATTACACTGTTATTACTTTTTAAATATTTTCTGTTTCTGCATTATAGATAAAATATTATTATGGACTTTATGTGGGGCATGATCAAGATTTTTCAGGATAGGGTTGGGATATTTATGACTTAAAAAAGTGGAAAATATGACTGCAAACATGCCCTTAAAATGACTAAATAAGACCCAAAAATCCTAAATACGACTTAATAAAATTACATATTTCCAAAAAATTTATGTTCAATTTAAAACGTTTAAAGACACTAAATTCTTACATCACATGAATTCAATTGGTTAATCACTTCTTACCAATTTAGTGATTTACATATATTTTTAAGAATTTGCTACTGTTTGATGGCTTCATCAGCTCCAAATACTCATATTTTGTAGACCTTACATGATCTTACATATCCCTATAAAATATAAACAATTGTATTAATTTTAAAATTCAAGTTATCTATTAATTTGGTATCAACAAAAAATTAATGAAATAAATATTAAATTTAACTCGACCATATAGTGCATACATTATACAACTGTGCTCCTTTACCGAATTTATCACTTAAATATGATGTTAAATTATTAATATGGCTAAAATAAAACCAAGACTACAAAAACGACCAAAATATAACTTTATATGCAAAATAAAAACGGTCCGATTAGGATAACAAATGTGCAATTCATGTTTAATTTGTGTTTGAGGCGAGAATGGAGATCAGAATAAAAATATTACATGTCATGAACATCTGAACCCTAGTTATAAGTCTAACATACTATTATCACACAGTAGTTATGCATTCATGTCACATAGTTGCAGCTGCAATAATATGAAGGAGGCATACCGAAATTTTAAATAACTGATTTCAATAGTTAAATATATTTTAACTATACCTACCCAAATTGCGAAATAACTTAGGCCTATGTAATTTTTAAAACCGTGGATTATGCTACATCAAAATGTAAAAGTTATAATATAACTAAACTGCTATAAACACAATTAACAACACTTACCTGAATTACAAGTTTGGAATTAAAAGTTATCCTAATTGCAGCGAGATAGAAACATTAGGACATGTACTGGGATCCTGCCCCAAAAACGAACTTCTTATCACTACAAGGCATCACAAAGTGAGAACTACTCTAGCCACTTTTCTAAAACAGATGAAATGGAATGTCTATGAGGAGGTTCATTGTATCTCGACAAATGGTTCAACTAGGAGAGCTGACATTATAGCCATAAATCATAGAAATGGAAAAGCTTTGGTATTAGATCCTACCATAAGATTTGAAATTGACGTAAACCAGGCTTCTGCAGTTGACAAAGAGAAGAAATCAATTTACGAACCATGTCTTCCAGACCTTGCTCAACGTTATGGCATCGAGTTGAGTCATTGGTCAGTGACTGGTCTTTTGTTTGGTAGCAGAGGCACTTTACCGAAATTCACATGGAATTATCTTCTCTCCCTAGGAATATCCATGAACTTGTGCGTACCATACTTGTGGGGATAATAAAGGACTCGCTTTGTATCCTACACAGGCACTTGTATTCCACTTAAATAGAAGATTATTAATATTCCTCCAGCTGATTTAAGACGCTTAAATCAGTAAATCCTAGTTGCATTCTTATGCTATTTATATTGTATATTGTTAATATTGTAATACTGAGGCATACAGTACCCGTATTCAGGACCCCTGTGGTCAGTCATGAAATGAACTGATACCATGTTGGATAAATAAAATGACATTTTGTTGAAAAAATATGGCAAATAATTTCCATTCAGGAAGGCATTGCAAAACTTACTTAACAATCTGACTGAAGAATAAAAAAATTACAGAGTTGTTGACATTTTGTTGAAAACAAAATAGCAAGTAATTTCCATTCAGGAAGGCATTACAAAACTTCATTAACAATCTGACTGAGGAATAAAGAATTACAGAAAAGAGTAATTATTATCAAAAATAGGTTCTATTTAGCTGATTATGACTTATGAAGTTTTATTCATGAAATTAGCGATATTTTGTGATTTGATTTTACCCCCAAATAATTCTTAACATCTGAATGAAAATGTTATCTTAACCCTGAAATAAGCATTTCATTTCATAGCTTATTAACAAAAACAAAGACCTCTAGTCATAAATCATAACTGTAATTCAACTTACTTGTTGCTTTGGTTCAGGTGCATAAAGTAGTCTCTTCATTATTATACCCTTTAATGCCAGATGAAATGAACAGCACCAGTTCTTTGCATCCAACATATTTCTCGTACCCAAACCTGCAATACAAGAATCTGTTAAGAATGGATGGCCATTTTAAAATATATCTCATTTTTTGTAAGATTTATCAAAATCTTACCTTACATACATATATTAGGGCTGGAGTTTGCATCCATATGTTAAGAACCTAATTCAATCAATATAATATACGATTACAAAGTTCTGCTGATGTGAATAAATTTCATGAAAAGTTCATAGCAACAGTGCTTTTTTCTGGGGGTAAATGGGGTTACACATACCCCTTATAGATTTTTCCAGTTTCATATCTGTCTGTCTGTCTGTCTGTCCGGAACCCTATAGTGTTGGGGCGAAGGGGCCTCCAAGTGGAAGTTTCTGTTTCCTATGTGAATTTTGTTATGCTTATTTTCCGAGAGAGGGTTGAGGGACAGGTGGTAAGCCCGTAGCCTCTCCCAGTTTCATATAGGAGAAAATAATTAATTTCCACAATTTTGAAATCTGGAGAAATCTATGATTATACGCATTGTTTGCATTAAAGTAGCTATTTTTAGTGTTATGTTCATTATCTATACCATGATTTTCGAGAGGTGGGGTCTGACATTAGCACTGCTATCAGGAAAACAAGAGAGTGCTATAGCACTGCTGCAATGGTAACCAAGACTATGTTGTCCGTGTTACTACTTCAGCATTAGAGTTTGCTGTATCCCTTTCCTCTTGGTTTCAAACTGCATTTATTTGCATTAATGCTGCTGTACATGTCATTTTGTCTCTCACTATTCTGCAGTTGTTTATAAAGTGTTCAATTATGTGTGTCCTTGGGAAAATGACTCCACTTATGTACTGTACATGTCAGATGATCAACAATAGCCCATGATAGTTCCTAGGTTGTTCGCAAACCTGTCAGACCCCAACTCTTTCTTAGCATCTTCTGGTGAAAGGCATAAGAAAACTTGTGAGCATATCAAAGATTAAATTGCACCCTATGGGTACAATTAATGTGTACGAACTGAATCCACTTCTGAGGACTTAAATTCGTGTAATCTTGTGATTCTACTTTCATTCTAAATTTATGCGTAAGTCTGGCAATGTTTCTGTCAAGTCAAAAGCAAGAGTCCCCCTTAAATCTTTTGTAGAAAAAAAGCACTGCATACCAACAATGATTTCTTACTAGTCTGTGTAATGTCTTATAGTATGTAATGTTACATTGATCTATGTGCACTTGAGGGTGAAATCGTTTTATTTCATAAACGGGACAATGAAATAATAAGTGTTCAACTGTTTGCTCACTTCCACATCTCATGAGATGTGCCGTAGTTCACTTTAGTGTGTGACTTTATGTACTGCTTGCAGTTCGGTGATGTTAGAGTTAAAATTGTTTTATTTTACCTGGTGGAATTAAGGCCATTAGGCCTTCTCTTCCATTCAACCAGGATTATTACAACTGAACTTTACAATAATGCAATAGAGATTATGATAAGAGTACCGGTACAATATAGTTACAGATACACAGAAACACGATTATACTATTATCATTTAAGGTTTAAGAACTAGTTCTCTAGCGATAACATAATACACAAAAACCAATATGTTATATGGTTTACTACTTACTGAGATTTAAACTATTGCTAAAATTTTAACTATTACTAAAATATGTAATATGCAAGAAAAATGAATAAATGTGGATAGTTGGAAATGCTTACAGGAGTTAGATATTTGTGATGATTTATTGTTATTATTAATGTGTAACCAACACCCTAACTATGGCATCATTGGTCAGCTTACGTAAGAATTGTATTTGTGTTTGACAGTTCCTACAGTTCTCAGGTAAAGCATTCCAAGAACGAGACATGGAGACAACAAAGAAGCCAGAGTAACGGGCTGTTTTTTGATGAGGGATACTTAGAATAGTTTCTTTGTGAGCGAGTACCGAGATCAGGGTGAGAAGGTAACCGTTGAAAACATTCATACAAATGTAATGTTCATACATTGTCGATTGTACACTGGGCTGTGGCTTTCAAAACAATTAGTAGTTGCCCTTTCTGCCATTTGAAAAATTAAAATAAACATGTAGTAATTATGGCAGAATATTCATTATTTTGTTTAACCATACTATAATATGCTTATTACATGTGATGTATCAGTATGAAAATGATCCATTATTTTACACAATATCATTACGTTACAACACTGATGCTGTATTGATTAATATCATACATGGAACAATCTTCAAGCTTTGAAAGCAGCAACGCAGTCTACACATTAGAAAATCTGTTTCTATATTAATAAAAACGAATTTCCAAAATGTATGTTACCGCATCACTTGAAAACGGCTCGACCAATTTCGATGATTTTTCTTTTGTTGTGTTCGTAATTGTCAGGACAAGGTTTGTATGAAAGAAAATTTTTGGAAAATCCACGGAAAAAGTCGGAAATGTGAAATGAGGCAAAGTTAGAGTGTTCTGCTGTCAATTGTTTACATAAAAAAAAAGATTAAAAAAAATGAAGTGTGAAGTGTGACATATTCACAGTTTGAGAGTTCCGCTGTCACATGTTTTCATAACAAAACAAAATAAAAAGAAGTGTGAGTCTTGCAACCAAGCCAAATTGAAAGTAGGCTTGCCTAAAGGGATTTTTAAAGTTGGTGCCAAAGTGTAGAGTTACCTTGAGTTTGACAATTCAGCCATCTCTATGGACGTAATTACGTAATATATACATTGGTACACGTTCTCATAAATCCTTAAATAAAACCTGCCATTATTTCGCCTACATGGGCCACTGTACAAAAAATATTTTCCTTACAGATAATTTTTTTCCTAAAATAAGGCATTCAGTTTTTCTAAGCGAAGACTGAAATAACTTACAGGTTGAGACTTTGTAGAAATTATTTTGCTGAAACCATGGGCTTAGCAAGAAAACTGAATATTGCGCCATTTAACTTTCGCGAGTCTCCAAGATGGAGCCTTTCCGTTACCGTATCGATTTGTAGAAGAGACATCTGCTGGTAGCACAGAGTAACCAGTCGTACAACTTCGCCGTCAGATGGCAACACACACTAATCTTGAAATCGAAGGCCATTTTTCCCTAACTAACGCATAATAGTAGAGGCGATTACAAAATACATTATGTAAATATTTTAAAAATAATACAACACATCTTATGTTCTGTTAACGATTTTTACATAGTATGTCTGTTCTCAAAAAAAGGCTTCATTTTGCACAAACCCCTTACAGGTAGACCGATATACTGCTGTAAGAGGGTTTGGCTCCTTACGTTCTCCACTACTACTACTAAAAGTCGTCGTAATTGGGTTTCATACCCAGCTACTACTACTAAACTACTAATATTTTTGACGCGGTGCCATTGGAGTTAATTCCGGCACTGCACTCAAACTATCTCTCATGTTTAAAACTCGTTACAATACCGACATACTGGTATATGCTACGTTGCTTTACTGACTTCTTTTTTATGTCAAAATTCAGGAATAGATAACATAATGACATAAGGCTAACTTTGTTGAATGATTTGTCCATTGTCACGATTGGAACATATTTTTAATTATCTTAATATGGCAGATCAGTAGTTGACACAAAGGCTTAACATCAATGTGTTACTGGAAAATAATTATTATGACTTAAAAAAGTAGAAAATATGACTGCAAACATGCCCTTAAAATGACTAAATAAGACCCAAAAATCCTAAATATGACTTAATAAAATAACATATTTTAAAAAAATGTATGTTCAATTTAAAACGTTTAAAGACACTAAATTCTTACATCACATGAATTCAATCGGTTAATCTCTTTGTACCAATTTAGTGATTTACATATATTTTTAAGAATTTGCTCCTGTTTGATGGCTTCATCAGCTCCAAATACTCATATTTTGTAGACCTTACATGATCTTACATATCCCTATAAAATATAAACAATTGTATTAATTTTAAAATTTAAGTTATCTATTAATTTGGTATCAACAAAAAATTAATGAAATAAATATTAAATTTAACTCGACCATATAGTGCATACATTATACAACTGTGCTCCTTTACCGAATTTATAACTTAAATATGATGTTAAATTACAAATATGGCTAAAATAAAACCAAGACTACAAAAACGACCAAAATATAACTTTATATGCAAAATAAAAACGGTCTGATTAGGATAACAAATGTGCAATTCATGTTTAATTTGTGTTTGAGGCGAGAATGGAGATCAGAATAAAAATATTACATGTCATGAACATCTGAACCCTAGTTATAAGTCTAACATACTACCGGTATTATCACACAATTAGTAGTTATGCATTCATGTCACATAGTTGCAGCTGCAATAATATGAAGGAGGCATACCGAAATTTTAAATAACTGATTTCAACAGTTAAATATATTTTAACTATTCCTACCTAAATTGCAAAATAACTTAGACCTATGTAATTTTTAAAACCGTGGATTAGGCTACATCAAAATGTAAAAGTTATAATATAACTAAACTGCTATAAACACAATTAACAACACTTACCTGAATTACAAGTTTGAAATTGAAAGTATTGTTGACATTTTGTTGAAAAAATATGGCAAATAATTTCCATTCAGGAAGGCATTGCAAAGCTTACTTAACAATCTGACTGAAGAATAAAAAAATTACAGAGTTGTTGACATTTTGTTGAAAAAAAAATAGCAAGTAATTTCCATTCAGGAAGGCATTACAAAACTTCATTAACAATCTGACTGAGGAATAAAGAATTACAGAAAAGAGTAATTATTATCAAAAATAGGTTCTATTTAGCTGATTATGACTTATGAAGTTTTATTCATGAAATTAGCGATATTTTGTGATTTGATTTTACCCCCAAATAATTCTTAACATCTGAATGAAAATGTTATCTTAACCCTGAAATAAGCATTTCATTTCATAGCTTATTAACAAAAACCATGACCTCTAGTCATACATCATAACTGTAATTCAACTTACTTGTTGCTTTGGTTCAGGTGCATAAAGTAGTCTCTTCATTATTATATCCTTTAATGTCAGATGAAATGAACAGCACCGTCCAGTTCTTTGCATCCAACATATTTCTCGTACCAAAACCTGCAATACAAGAATCTGTTAAGAATGGATGGCATTTTTAAAATATATCTCATTTTTTGTCCAATTTATCAAAATCTTACCTTACATACATATATTAGGGCTGGAGTTTGTAGCCATATGTTAAGAACCTACCGGTAATTCAATCAATATAATATACGATTACAAAGTTCTGCTGATGTGAATAAATTTCATGAAAAGTTCATAGCAACAGTGCTTTTTTCTGGGGGTACATGGGGTTACACATACCCCTTATAGATTTTTCCAGTTTCATATCTGTCTGTCTGTCTGTCTGTCCGGGCCTCCAAGTGGAAGTTTCTGTTTCCTATATGAATTTTGTTATGCTTATTTTCCGAGAGAGGGTTGAGGGACAGGTGGTAAGCCCATAGCCTCTCCCAGTTTCATAAAGGAGAAAATAATTAATTTCCACAATTTTGAAATCTGGAGAAATCTGTGATTATACGCATTGTTTGCATTAAAGTAGCTATTTTTAGTGTTATGTTCATTATCTATCCCATGATTTTCGAGAGGTGGGGCCTGACATTAGCACTGCTATCAGGAAAACAAGAGAGTGCTATAGCACTGATGCAATGGTAACCAAGACTATGTTGTCCATGTTACTAATTCAGCATTAGAGTTTGTTGTATCTCTTTCCTTTTGGCTTCAAATTGCATTTATTTGCATTAATGCTGCTGTACATGTCATTTTGTCTCTCACTACTCTGCAGTTGTTTTCCAAGTGTTAAATTATGTGTGTCCTAGTGAAAATGACTCCACTTATATACTGTACATGTCAGATGATCAACAATAGCCCACGGTAGTTCCTACATTGGTCGCAAACCTGTCAGACCCCACGCTTTCAAATAGAGGTACCAGTATAGCTACTTTTCATTTTAAATTTAGCATCTTCTGGTGAAAGGCGTAAGAAAACTTGTGAGCATATCATAGACTAAATTGCACCTTACAGGTAGAATTGATGTGTATGAACTGAATCCACTTCAGAGGACTTACATTCGTGTAACCTTCTGATTCCACTTTCATTCTAAATATGTGGGTAAGTCTGGCAAAGTCCCATCAAGTCAAAAACAAGAGTCCCCCTTAAATCTTTTTTAGAAAAAAAAACACTGCATAGCAACAATGATTTCTTATAGTTGAATAAAAACACTTTCTTAAACGCATTTTATTTTACCTTATTAAACTTCTGGACGGCCGTTTCGCAGGTGGTGTTCCTGCATCATCAGCAGAGTGCCAACTGAGGTCTCTGGAGCAGGTGTTTGTGAGGGTATCTGTTATTTAAGAAAGTGTTTTTATTCAACTATTTGTTACACAACGCTAAAGTCGGACACAAGAATGAATGATTTCTTACTAGCCTGTGTAATGTCTTATAGTTACACTGACCTATGTGCATTTGAAGGTGAAATAGTTTTATTTCATAAACGGGACAGTGAAATAATAAGTGTTCAACTGTTTGCTCACTTCCATATCTCATGAGATGTGCCGTAGTTCACTTTAGTTTGTCACTTTATGTACTGCTTGCAGTTCGGTAATGTTAGAATTAGAAATAGGATGTTTTATTTTACCTGGTGGAATTAAGGCCATTAGGCCTTCTCTTCCATTCAACCAGGATTATTACAACTGAACTTTACAATAATTCAATAGAGATTATGATAAGAGTACAATATAGTTACAGATACACAGAAACACGATTATACTATTATCATTTAAGGCTTAAGAACTAGTTCTCTAGCGATAACATAATACACAAAAACCAATATGTTATATGGTTTACTACTTACTGAGATTTAAACTATTACTAAAATTTTAACTATTACTAAAATATGTAATATGCAAGAAAAATGAAAAAATTGTGGATAGTTGGAAATGCTTACAGGAGTTAGATATTTGTGATGATTTATTGTTATTATTAATGTGTAACCAACACCCTAACTATGGCATCATTGGTCAGCTTGCGTAAGAATTGTATTTGTGTTTGACAGTTCCTACAGTTCTCAGGTAAAGCATTCTAAGAACGAGACATGGAGACAACAAAGAAGCCAGAGTAACGGGCTGTTTTGTGATGAGGGATACTTAGAATAGTTTCTTTGTGAGCGAGTACCGAGATCAGGGTGAGAAGGTAACCGTTGAAAACATTCATACAAATGTAATGTTCATACATTGTCGATTGTACACTGGGCTGTGGCTTTCAAAACAATTAGTAGTTGCCCTTAATTAAAATAAACATGTAGTAATTATGGCAGAATATTCATTATTTTGTTTAACCATACTACAATATGCTTAATACATGTGATGTAACAGTATAAGAACGATCCATTATGATACAGAATATCATTATGTTTTAACATTGATGTGGTATTGATTAATATCGTACATGGAACAATCTTCAAGCCTTGAAAGCAGCAATACAGTCTACACAATAAAAAATCTGTATTCAAAATAAAATCAATTCTGTTAATTTTAATATTATACCAAATTGAGTTTGTTTCATGTTTTTATTGTGAATTGCTTTGAGATTAACACACCAGAGGAACCCTGAATTCTTTGCACAACATCAACTGCCATTTATCGCAAAAGAGGAGGACTTACCAACAGCTGATCACTGAGATCAGCCAACTCGTTTGTTTGAGGAGTAACAAGGTATTCGTAAAACTCAGAACTTCAAACATTTAATTATGGTCTTAACAATAACAGTCTTATGCAACTTCCCTATTGGTAATTAAGATACTCAGTTGTCAAATTGGAAAAAAATCAGAGGTAAATATGTTCCTCAGAAATTTTATACAGTAAACATATAGTCAATTGTAGGTAAGCTTTATGCTTGTTGCATCTATGGTGAACCCTGCTGCAGGAATGCTGTTGCAAAAGTACAATGGCAGCCGTTTTTGTGCATTATTGATGCCTCAACCTTGAGCTTTTGCGCCAACCCTGCAATTTATTCCATTGTTACTCAACAATGTTACTATGGTTCAGTTTCATTGTTTAGCTTTTTCAGTTGATTTTCTGAATTTTAAGCGACGAGTGTTGTATAAAGTATAACACGCGTCTGCTCTTGTCACTGATGCATGCTTAGCCTACTTCAAGCAGCCAATATGCAGAAAAATACATCTTCATGAAGTACCTCAGGCTTTGTGAAGGAAACTAATATTTGTGAATTGATTCAAGCAATGTTACGAAGAATACGAAAAATATAGCCAATGCCCATCTTCTTGTAATCCTTGAAACTGAGTAAGAGGCACATAATTTATCTCCAACATAAACTCCATCTTTTGTCAGGTTGTAGTCAATGTAATCACAAGAAGTTAGCAGAAGGTCTTACGAAAGATTTAAAGTGCAGCTCATTCACTGACAGCCAATCTCACCGTACTTCTTACTCAGTTCAATTTCTGAAGATCAGATAATTGAACCTCCGGCAAAGAAGCACAGGAGCTGTATTTCTCATGGACATAAAAAAAAATTCATCCACTTCAATTAAATGTGATGATGCCAAAACTGCTTGCAGAAAAGCATGTTAAAATTCAAATCTGTGAAAGCTGTTATGAAAGTGAACATTTCAGAATACCTGGACAAAATGGTATCACGAACAACTAAAAGAGCTAAACGTTTTGTTATAGCATGTGATAACAGTGGACATGTACTTACTGTTTTCTTCAATATATTAACCAATTTGTACAGCACATGCTTGTTATTATATTAAAATGTCCATGTTGTAAATTTTACAATGCATGCCTGCTCATGTGACTAAATTAGGCACACCTGCCAGAAGGTTTAGATGTAAAATCCTGATTTAGGGAATGTATGAACTGTCATGGCTCTTTATTTTAGCCCAGTATGCTAAGAATTCGCTTTACAGCTTTGCTTTAAAAACAAATGCACGGTTATTTGTTTGTCAGTATAGTCAAATAGATGTAATATGAAAATAATACGAGTGTCAACCAAAATCAGCTCCAAAAAGGCATGTTACTAATCATTTATTACCTGTGCTGGTATTGCATAATGCATAATGAGTTGAGATGAGCATGAACAATTAATTATTCATGTGTTTAAATTAATTCATATGTTGATGTATAGAAGTAGGCTTACAAATGAACCCAGATAAGACAAAATTAATGACCAACTCAACAGAGGCACCAATCATTATAAACGGCACAACGATACAGTATTGCAAGGAATATATCTACCTGGGCCAACCAATCAGCCTTATTGAAAGCAGGGACAAAGAACTCCGGAGAAGAATAAGTCTGGCATGGGACAAGTTCTGGAATCTCAAATTCATTCTAATGGACACCGACATTAACATAAAATTAAGATTTGGAAGCCCTAAAGACCTGCATCATACCAGTCCTCTTATATGGCTGCCAAACATGGTCACTTACCAATGCACAAACTAAAAGGATACAAATATGTCAACGGAAAATGGAAAGATTTTTAGGAATTAGTCTCCAAGACAGGGTAAAAAAACGAAGAATTGAGACGGAGAAGCGGTGGGGATGCAGCCGAGACAGCTGCAACACTAAGATGGAGATGGGGAGGACACGCAGCCAGACTCAACCAGGAAAGATGGGCATACACCACAACAGTTTGACCCAAGGACCGGCAAAAGGAGCAGAGGCAGACCGAGAAGAAGTAATTATTGGAAGCAGCAGGGCCACAATGGACAAGAATAGCCAAGAACAGGAAAAAATTGAAAGAACTAAGGTTAAATGTAGAAAACAGATAGAAAAACTAAGTGTGAAATGAAGTGAGATGAGACACAAAGAGTGGAAGTGATACAGTAAATGTGTATATAAATTTAGGTAAAGAGTGACATGAAAGCTCACAGGGACTATCTCTCCCTATGAGTTTGACTGAACTAGCCCTACCGGAAGGTAGGAGAACCTTGCCCACTAGGGATGCTATGGGCTTATTTATTTATTTATTTATTTATTATTATTATTATTTATTTAATATGTTTATTCAATTATTACCACTAGAATGATACAGCTTCTGCTCATTGTCATAATGAATTGAAAAAATTACTTTGATCCACCAACCAAAAATAAACCTATGAAAGGCCATGAGTGATGTCAGATGGCTGCAGACAGAAAGCGATCAACAGCAAGCCACAAGGATTACTGATTTATGAAAGTGGTTTGGTTGAGACTTTGGTGCTTACAAATAAAGTAGAAAAGTACACAAGAACACAGGTACAAAACTGTAAAGGAACATTGAAAATAAAATTTGTAATCTTTGCTCTTTTAAAGAACCATGCCCTAGAATTTATTAAGTTGGTGAAATGCATGGCATATCTGTCACTTAACTTTAAGCGATATGAGGAAATCAGGTGAAAAACCTATAATATAAATTTGCTACATATTATGAAAGTAAGCCTATCGTTTTCAAATTACCAGTCCCTGGCCTCCTTATTCCAGTCGATATGAGATGGTGTCTATTATTTTGGTGAGTAGCTGAAATTGACAAATTTTGTTTTGTTCAGGACAATTAATTTTGCTAATCCAGGCTTCCTGAGTATGGCAACAGGGGCCCAACCAGGGTTAGTATAGACTCAATAATTAGGATGAAAAGCAGTATATATTGATAGCTTTTAGGTATACTGTAATTTCCTGCAAATAATCTCTTCAAATTGCATGCGAGTTTCACAAGAATGTAATTATTTGTTTAAATCGATGCCCACTGTAACATGGATATTCATTTTAGTTGCTAGTTCTTGATGGGAATTGGTGGTTGTTGTTGTTGATTGATCAATCGATGCTCTATGTGACAGAAGGTTAAAAAATCAATAAATAATTTACTGCAGTCAATATTAAAGAAATTGTATTTCAACATAGGTTATACAAACATTGGCTTTACAAAAAAAATCAGGCACTAATATATTCATTTAACCTAGAGAAAACAATTTTATTATTTCAATAGAGATAGATGAGAATAGAAGGAAAAGATAAATAAACCTCAGACAAGAATTCAGGAGGAGTTATAAACAGGATTTAGGACAAGATTTTACACAACATCAAAGTGAAAATAAAAAAAAAACAGATGTGATGGATCTGTCGGGACCTGTTTCAAACAAAGTGACTTTAATATTTGCAAAAGCTTATATCTCTTAGAATTTTATTAAATTTTGTCAGAAAGAATATGTGAATGAACTAAGAGAATGAGAAAAGGGGAATAGAAATGATTCAAAAATTTAATCTGCACTGTATAGACGGAAGTCTATAATATACACAACACTATTAAATAGAATTAAACTAAAAATGGAAAACAATAAATAAATAAATAAATAATATAAAAAAGTAATAAGAAGGCTCAAAAATTATAATAAAAAAAAAACAAAAATTAATTTTAAATAGAAAAATTTGTTGGCGAGAAGGAAAATGTAAAATTAAGAATAGAAAAATACACATGTAAAACAAAACCAGAATAAAGAAAGAAAGAAGCAAATAAGTAAAGAGAAGGAAAAAGGGAAAGACTGGAGGTAATACAGAAAATAAAAACTCTGCTTTAGTACGTATAACACTGAGATAAACAGCTGCATGCAGTAGTATTCTAAATGACCAGGATTGGGTGGTCAATAATGATAAGGAAAAAGAAAGTAAAACACAAATCTCAAATAACAAACAGAAAACTTGCAGTATCAGATCAGTCTCATTGTTAACACTGTAATTAATATTTCGTGACATGACATAAGAATGTATTTTCTTTTTTCTGCTGAATTCAATGCAACTTCACAGAGAGCAACATATGTAATATTAGATCACAGTGTGTCTCAGTACATAATGATGAGATATTGGTTGCCTGCCATTTGGTGTATTCCACAGGCATCTCACACATCAGGATATCTAATTATGTGTGCAGTTGCATGCTTTACTGCTTTGAGATTCAGTAATCAGTGAATTTGTATTGTCCCATGGGTAAATATTCACATCATGAGGTAAGTACGTAAATTAAAATTATATTTCAGAAATAAATAGAGCAATTTAGAGAAAATGTTCACATAAAAATTAAGTCCATTAGTGCAAAAGAATTAGTGTGTGTGCTGATAATTTCTTAAGAAGACCTGTATTGAAGCTTAAGTGCGAACAACGTTATTACTAGACATCCTGACTTAACAAGCAACAACGGCATTGGAGCATGTTTTATCAGAACTCGTAAAATGTAACATAGACCCTTGTTCGCGTTAAGCTTCAATTACATACCAGAGAATATGGACAACACTTCCAGGAACTATGGTAACAAGGGTAAGTACCAAAATTAAGTTCTGTATAGTCAAAGGTTCACGGCTACTCGATGCATCTAATATGCCTGTGGAATGCGCAGAGTGGCAGTCGACATATGTCGCATAGTTGCATAGTGAGACATACTGAATAAATAACATTTTTTATACAAATTGATTTAAACATGAAATGGGACCTTCGATGTTCTTGTCCATTGACTTTGCTCTAATAATTGACAAAGACAGTGTTATTTGTTATGGATATACCGGTAGTGATGTTTTTTCATACCAATTAAAACATACTCTGTTCACTCTAAGGATAGCTAACTTTGAAAAATACATGGTACTCATTAATTTCGGTTCAAAACATCAACTTATAAAACTGCATAATGTCGAATAAAAAATCCAATGCATACTTATGTAGGGACTAACTATACCTAACGGATATGCTATTTTAGAATTTTTATTCAAAATTCAACTTAAGTTTTTATGAAACTTTCATAAAGACAAACTGTAGGAAGTAGGATGGATATTTGCTTTGGTGGTGCACAGGTAATATGCCTGCCTCTAAATTCGCAATTTGTAGATTCAAACCTAGTCGAGGTTGATGGATATTTCAGGATGTAAAAATCCTAGGAATGACCGTAAGTGGGTCCCATGTTGTAGATTTACAGTATGTTAGAGAATCACAGTCTAAAACCGGTCCTTTCCTGTCCACGTAATACCTTGGTTTTCTCTGAAGGTCATCCCTCTGTCCTCTATAGGAAAATAAGTATACTGTAACTAAATAAACCAATGGTAATGAAACTGCCTCTCAGAGTCCTATGATCTGCAAATTGCCAGGCTGTCATTCAACCGTCCTATACACTCTATATTGCATAAAACAATAACTGTATTTATGAACTAGTTGAAAATTATAAGATTTTAAAAATTAATGAAAACATTGTAACTATATATGACTCTGAAATGAAGTATTGGTATGATTTTGCAGTTGAAATAACTTCACTAAAAAGAGCTTTCTCTTTTGTGTTTGTTCTGTTTAATTATTCATTTATTGACCTTTGAGCAATTTTTAGTTGCAATCGATCACATTTATTTTATACAATAAAGTACAATATTAAATACAGCTAATTTTACAAATTATCTGGGCTAAGTCTAGTGTCTTATATTTTTCATAATAACAAACATAATTAACTCTACAGTAATAAATTATTAAAAAAATTAAAATGTAATTCAAGAAATTCATCTAACTTAAAAATACAATATTTCCAGTCAATATTCTTTTTACTTCTTTTTTAAACCTATCATAGTGCAGTTGTTATAAAGACAGAGGAAGAGCATTGTAAAACTTAATCAACAAATTGTTAAATGTCCTTTGTGTTTTCCTATAGTTTGATAGTGATGTGAAGAACTCAAATCCTTATAATTATTAATATTTTTCCTTTATGTAAAGCAGTAATAAAGCAGATAAATATTGCAGTAACTCTCATAATACCTAACCTAACAAAACCTGGCCTACAGTGAGTATGGTTAGGGAGATTCACATTAGTCTTATGCATACCTTATGCAATTTTAACAATCTTTCTACAGAAGACTGATGACCCCAAAGTAAGGTGCCATAACTCAAGTGACTATTAATATGTGCATAATAATCACATATGTGCCTAATGTGTTACCATGTACTATTCACTGAAAGCATTTTTTAAAGAAGCTAATGACTAAAATCATAGTTTGTGGACAGAAGGAATCAAAATTTTGTTTGGTAAGAGTTATACCTATTTGCAGTAATGCCAGCATTTTTTATCCCAAGACATGAATATTGTGGCTTAGAGTGAACAGAGATCAGAACTACTGGTATTTATATTTAAATATATACATTTGGTATCTTTAGAGCTACTTATAAAGCAGCAATGATTCTTAATATTAACAACTATTTATAATTAATGGCATCTCATCTGTTTTGATATTGTTGATAGCCTTTATAAGCAAGCTGCTGGGCATCGTATGTGCCTTCATTGGTCTCATCTCTGAAGGACACAGAAGATGAGGAAGAAACAGATGGCGTTCCTGCTGCATATTGCTGATTCTGCAGACCTGGCTGTCCTTCAGAGTCCCTTGAATAGAGATTTCCATAGTACTGACTTGGTCCTCCACTGAAAACAAATATATAATTAAGTAAGCAAACAAAACTATAAAATTCTTAAATTCAGTTTTATCTTTCTTTTCAAATATGGCTGGACACTACTACTTATAGTCCATGTGGAAGTGTTTTAAACGCATAGGTATTGTCCGCTCTATAACAGACCCTGAAGGAAACAAATATATCTGTCTCATTCTTAAGTCAACATAAGTATAGAGGAGTGGCGACTCTTGGTTTTTTAGTTGTGTAGGATGGTGTGGAGAGAGCTAATTAACCCATTCACTGCTATTGACATACATATCCGTCGCCGTAAAAAATGCATAAATGCAGAGATGTAAATTTAATACAATAATGCTTTATCGTAAAATATGAAAATATTTAACCATGTATGAAAACTGTCGTTTGCGGAAATCAGCTATTCCGCTATAATTTTCGCTATTCCGCTATATAATAGTTGATATCAAACTTGATATTGCTCCAGGAATACTTATATTGAAATATAAACAGCACTGTAAAGTTTAATAATAACTAGGCCTATAATATATACCAAGAAAATAAATAAATAAATATTAATAAAAATATGATCACTCCCCTCTTAGAAAACAAGCTATCGAACGTGAGGAAGGACTGTACTGTAAGACGTCCTCAACTTCTTCCATATGAAACTGGCTTCTCACCGCCTTTTCCCTTCCCCCTTCACTTGCCAGAGCTTTAACAACGGCATGGATACACTGAGGACATCCTCACAAATACCAACCTGCTCAAAACAGAACCGCTAACTTCCTTCCCGAGTGCTCTACAAAAACGCTGTTTTGTCATTTTATTGTTTTAATTTTGACAATGAATGCTAGTAAACATTTATGTAGATGAATTATGAAGTGTAGGATGATCCTCACATCCTATATGGAATAATCGCCACTGGTATAGAGTTAGAGTGTGACAGACTTATGGGTACTTGTTTACTTTAGGGCCAGTTCTAGAGTGCACAATACCTACTAATCCCATTGCCTAAAACATTTCCACTCCATAATTGTAGGCAATGTTAGCATGGACATCAGCATGAATTTTGCCAAGGGGGGGGGGGGGCAAATGAACAAATTACCACCACCATCACTATGTTATTATTACTATAATCACTTTATTATATTATTATTATTAATAATATTATCATCTTTATCCACATCCTTGATTTATTGCAGCTGGACATATGACTATGCATACACAGTAAAATGTATCATAGTAGGCTACACTCACATGACTTTTTCAACCCCTTACCATTTCACAGATAGGCCTATTATTCATTAAAATGGGATAGATTACATCCATTGCTTTACCATTATTGCAATAAATTGCTTGGCTGGAAATGTTATCGAGTTTACTAAAATTAATTATTCCTGCATGCTCATATCTAAGCTGTTACCACTCGTTTTTCTCGTTTTTGTAAAAACAACTCATATTATAGTATGCAGAAATCTAAGCCTCACTTCATAGTAGTTGCTTATAGTAATTTAGTTTACAGATTTATGTGTAAACAAAATTTCCTACACTGCCCCCCTTCCGGAAGGCCATGAATGCCAGCGTTGTGTCCCCCAGAAGGTCCTTTATATGTCTATAAATTTATAGGTCTGCCAAATTTACTTTACGCACAAATAAACATCAACAATTTGGCGTGAGACAAACCCATGAATTTGGAAAAAGAAAGCCAGTGCTTTATCAGTTGGTCTACTCAGGTTACAAAAAGAAAATATTGAAGTAGCTTCAACAAAGGATATTAATCCATAAACACAACAAATTTTCATGTAAAGTATGTGTCACAATAAAACTATTACCTGAAGTGACCTGTAGCGATACCAGCCGGTGAATACTGGTGCTTGTTGAAATGAGGTGGCTGATGGTAGAAGCTGCTATGTCCGTAACTTCCATAGTTGTGATGTAGATCGGGCTTGCATAACTTGAAAAAGCCGATGAGTCCAGGAATAACAAGGGCCAAGAAACCAAGCAGTTTCTTAAAGGAGGCAAGACCCAGGATAAGTGGCAAGAACAGCAACAACTTCAGTTTGAACAACTTCAGTATTATCAGCAGAGGGATGAAGAGTTTCTTCAGCTTTGTTCTAGCTGAAACAATCATTGTTACAATCAGATTATGATACCAATAATTAATAGTAATAGCATAATAATATTAATAATTAAAGACAGGATTTCCATGCAAATGCATGCTTATACAAGCTTTACCTTGCATAATATTATGTCTATTTTTCTAGTTTGAGTGCATGTTTTGTATGGCATAATACGGCATTTTATAAATGTATTGGGAAGCAAGAAGAAAAATGTCAACTGTATAACATCCTGTGTAACCCTCAAAAGTGGAACACTCTCTAATATTGTATTGTACTGTTATGTATTGTATTTTGTAAGCATTATGTAATGTTATTTATTTATCTGTTTTTTTAGGTTGCAGAGGTTAATGATATCTTTTCATGTAAACCTACCATTAGTACTTTTTCGACCATATTTGCATGATTTGACCTCATTATGGACAATTTAATGCTTAACGCATGTTTTGGGGTTTTAGGTTTAATAAAGCATATTTTGAAGTTTACCTTGCATAATATTATGTATATTTTTCTAGTTTCACTGAATGTTACGTATTAAATGACCTAATACTGAATTTTATAAATGTTGCATCTTAAGACTTGGGTATTTCTGATCTTACAATATATAACTCTACCACAGAAAATATCTAATGGTTTGCAGATTGCATTTAAGAATAAGAATGAACCACTCAACTTAATTTACATTAAGACAAACTTCATAGAATTGTTGAAGACGTTCAAAAGCAAGTAGGGTCTGAATAGTAAGGATAAACTGGACAAAGTTATCAATGGAAGTCCTAGTTATGGAATTATGTGTTCCATAAAAAATTTTAAAAAATATAATAATAATAATAATAACAACAACAACAACAATTTGCGGTGAAAATTAAGAACACACAAAACGTGGCCTCACTTTGTCTCAAATACAATAATTTAAGTTTGCACCTGTCATTTCTTATGTCATAGAAATGTATTGACTACTGGAAATTTGGATAGTAGTAAATTGTGCCATTCGAAAATAAAATGTAACTTAGAATTTTGATAGTCCATATTTGTAGCGTTTTTAGGTAGATTTTGAAGAAAGATGACGGAAAGTGAAAAACCTTACTGTTAATTCAGATTCCACGAATATGATCCCTATGGATATTTTAGGGAGTGCCGGATTTTTAAAAATATTTATTCAACCCCAGATAGTGTATCATGCCAACTGTACTTCTGCTCGATATACTCAACATTTTGGAGTGGTTCCTTCTGAGATACTGTTGTAGTTTGTTCCTACAGAAATTCAGAAACAATCATCGCAATACAATGCATGCGCACATTGTCAGTTTACTGCACGCCGAAAGCACACAACGTCAATTGTCAGCAAACTGACAATGTGCGTATTGTGATGACCAGGACCCGGATTATGATGACCTAATATTGTTTGAAAAATGACCTATAAAATGACCTTAAATTTTAAAGAAAATGACTTAATAATTATAAAGGAATAACCTAAAGACTGATATCTCATTTATTAAAAAAAAATATTATTGTATACACAAAGTTGTAGACTAATTTGTACGTAATTGAAAAAAAACTGGAAATGCAGAAAGGATGTTGTAGATCTAAAAACTCTGTTGTCCGTTCTTGATGGGAGCATTTGAGAAGAGAAGTAAGAAAATTGTTTTAAAGTACATAGATCCTACAAAAATGTTGCAATGGCAACCTAGTAATTTATTTAAATATTACTCGTATGAAAAAAGGTTGTAAATCCTACCTTATTTAGGAATGCAGTAAATTACTGTCAGCATACGGAGATTACTGAAGGTAAAAAAGTTAATATACTCAATTAAATGCATGAAAATGACTATTTATAAGGACGCAAATGACACGAAAATGACAAATAATGACGTAAAATTGAAATAAATGCCCTAAAAATATAAAATTGCATAAAATGACAAAAAATGACTTAATAAAAATGCATTTCTGTAACCTAGAGGCCATGATTAGAATTTATCTGCAAGTTGGTAATGTTTATGCAGCACCAATAAAAAGACATGTCATTACAATCCGGGCCCTGGTGATGACCGTTTCTGAATGTCTGTAGGAACAAACCTAATATTATGATATTTTCCGGTAGATGACAGTATTAAAGTCACAAGAAAACAAAACAACGAGCAATATGCGCATCCAAGCTTGAGTGGTGTAGTCGGATTAGATATAACCTAGATGCTAACACTGCGCAAGTGACACGGTTGCTAACACATACCACCTGCCGACCCACACATCCAAGTTGGATGTTAATAATCTAAATAATAAGGGGAAAGCTAGCATTGAACCAATATGTTACATGGATCCCTGTAATTATTCCTGCGGTTTCTAATGCAGAACGTCCCAGATTAACTTTTTAAAAGCGTGAAAGCATTTGGAAATAAATACAAAAAGCTGTGATCATCAAAGGAATGTTTGACTATGCCTAATTAATAACGTTTATGTAGAACTCGAATCTCATTCCACGAAAAAAATACCTAGATAAGATTCTCCCATGTATCAAGGTGATGGAACCAGTGGCGCATCCAGAAAATAATTTTCCCTAGGGCCGTTTAAAGAAACAAAACACAATTTAATGGATATGTTTATTGCAACAGATACAGCAAGTGTTCAGTTATTTTTCAAAATATTCGCTACCGGAATTGAGACATTTTTCATACAACTTTTGATACCTGTGTTGAACTCTGCCGCCTGGGATTGAACCATTGTGTGACAACCGTCTCCGCTTCTTTGTCATTCTTCGTCATTTCTTGAGGTGTATGAAAAGATGGAAATCACTGGGATCGAGGTCCGGGCTATACGGTGAATGTTTAAACAGGAGACTTGCTGGGAGGTGTTTAGAAATCCACCATACAGCCTGGATCTCGCTACCAGTGATTTCCATCTTTACCTACACATCAAGAAATGACGAAGAATGACAAAGAGGCCGACATGGTTGCCACACAATGGTTCAAATCCCAGGCGGCTGAGTTCTATGGCACAGGTATTCAAAAGTTGGTCCCACGGTATGAAAAATGTCTCAATTCCAGTAGCGAATATTTTAAAAAATAGCTGAACATTTGATGTATCTGTTGCAATTCCATGAAATTGTGTTTTGTTTCTGTAAATGGCTCTAGAGAAACTTACTTTATGGACGGCCCTCGTAGAAATCAAACTCAATTTTTATTGTTAAAAATATAGCCTATTTCAATATCCGAGATTCTTGAAATTGTTTGTACTCTACTATCGACTTAAAAATCTGAATTACGTAATATTCCTGGACAGACTCTCCTACAATGTACATAAGTATAGGAACTACTAATCTACTTTGTCTCTCCGTGTAGGAAGAAGACAAAGTGAAATGGCAGACGAAACGAAGTAGGACGAAAGCGTTCCAGAACATTCGCTGTAATAGAGTTTGTAACGAGGTGTCAGAAAGTAAAGTGATGTTTGGTGGTTAGGAGGCCAAACAGAATTCAGGACACATGCTATACAAATACAAACATATCAAAGGAACTCTGTCCTTGAACTACTACTCAATAATTATTGAGTTAATATAGCTTCAAGAAGCGGAAAAAAACACTAGCAAGTGAATTAGAAGAGACTGAAATTGACATGGGTGTGCTACTAACATTCTTTCAACTTTTCCTCAGTGAACAATAATTGTCTAAAATGGAAAGAATGCACTGCTAAACACCATCACATGCACAGTTCTAAAACATTAACAATACGAAAATAACTTGCTGACACAACCTCGAAGAAAATGAAGCTTCGTTATATACGAGAATACTAAAGGAGAAAAATTCCTCTGACAATGGGATTTGAACCCAAGACCTTTGGCTATCCTTGCCAATGTTCTATCAACTGAGCTAAGTCAAAGTTCACTTCACAGCGCCAGATGGAACCTCTCTCCTGTGATTAATTGCCCTTAATGGTCTACCTCACTGACAGACAAGTTATGTCATATTATATATCATATATGTCATATTATATTCGTTATATACGTTTATCAGATTAGTAGAATGAAAATCTTCATTATTCTTGCTCACGTTTCCATATGTTTCTTAATTTAAATTAGCTTAGTGTTTGTTTCGCTTAGAGAAGTATAGAAGTAACCCGAAGGAATCTTCCCTGAAATTACTTTGAAAAAAAAAAAGTTGAACTGACAGTCAATGGATCCATGGTCATAGCCGAGGATATTTAAATTAAATTATGTATTGTAATATACTACAAAATGGTTTCGTCAAATTCCAATTTAATCTAATTATTCTAACATTTTCAACATTTTTTTAAAAAGAAATGTCTGTATATAGTAACTATCAGGTATGATTGGTATCGCAAGGAACTGAATGGAAAAAAATCAGACTGTATAGTACATGTTTCTGATTGTTTAAACAATAAAGATACTACATACTCTTTCGTAATACGTTGGACAGTACATTAGAAATATATAATTCATTCTGTTCATGCTTGCTGTAGTACCTATAAATTCGCGCGAAATAAATTAAATTACAAATAAAAAATAATTATTAGTCTCTGTATTTTGTTCCGTTCACCCTGCAAATGCCGTCAATATGTTTGCCAATGAAATTTAAGATTGCTTCTACAGGAAAAAAAAAATACAACTTAAAAGATCAAAACACAACTGTAGCCTATATAAAATAGGCTAAACTTTTTCTTCGAAAAATAAAAATATTCATAACAAGTATTGTGAGCTATTATAATGCATAAATTGCTATGTCATTAGCCCACCTGGTTGGCACTCACAAAAAGCAAAGGATAAACTCAAATGAAAAGTGAATATCTTGTTGGTCCGCTTTCGGTGGAAGTCAATACAACTTCTCAGCGCTAATTCGGATTAAGAGGAGAGCCTTGAGGAACAGGACAATGAAGTCGTGATTTGTATGTACTTAAGAACAGGAAAATGTAATGGATATCGGTTAATATGATCACACTTTCAACTGCAGATGACAGATGCTTAAATTTCGGGTGAAGCAAAATATCATAACTATGCATCATTTTAAAAATACATTATTACTATGTGGTGCGACATTTCAACACAAGGTTATTATCTAAATCATTACTGTCACAGAAAAAATGGTTTGATAGTCATAGATTCATTGATTAGATAATAAAAGCCCATATACCGGTCACATACCGGTATTATCTAACTTTAAAATTAATATTTTCAGTCACATATAGTGTCATGAAAATGAAAATTATAATAGTGAAAACATAACTTCAGTATTATTCTGAGAAATATATGCCATAATTACATTATTTAATAGATTTAAAATCCGAAAGATACTCTGTTATTGAGCTATGCTTTAAAACAAATTAGCAAAAGATTTAAGATGATCTAATATAGGCCTATGTACTTAACCCACCAGGAGGCAAAAACCCAACTCTCCAAGGAAATAGCTCACCTTGGGAGAGTAAAACAGAGCCACCCCTACCATGGTAGGAGGCCCTTGCCCTATAAGGGATTGTGACGGGCTTATTTATTTATTTATTTATTTATTTAATATAGGCCTACCAATAAAATTTCATAATAATAAAAAGTAACGAAGGTATAATTACAATAATAATAACAATAATAATAATAATAATAATAATAATAATAATAATAATAATCGATTTTAGGGATTTTCTTCCATTTTATCTGCGAATTAAAACTATTTCTAACAAGACCTCGAAGAAAGAGCAAACTTTAACTCTGAAGTCAAGAATTGGTAGAATGTACCGGTGATAATATTAAAAAATGCACTTACCGGTACCCTAAATTACTAAGCTAAGGATCTGTTAAAGTAAATGGAAACGACTGAAATAGTAATGGCATTGCATAAATAAATAAATAAGATCAATAATCCAAAGCTGAAAAGAACTGTCATTTAAAATAGGTATATAAACAAATTTTAAAGGTTGAATTGTACAATATGCTTCCTTGAAATATCGGGTAGGCCTACTAATGAAAGCTGTTTACTCTGACATGCCATACTAGCCTAATATTAAAATAACAACGTGCCATTTCTGGAGCGAGAAGGAACGTTGCAGAATAATTTTTCCGATTATGCATAACCATAAATTAACTTAATAAACAGCAACATTAATTGTACAAATTGTAAAAAATTATCAAAAGTAATTTGTATTTACTGAATAAAATAAGCTGTGCATATAAAGAATTTAAAAAAATCAAGTGAAAATCGCTTAAAGAGATAAACCGTTTATTCACTGCATTTTAATGACTAATAACTTATATTATAAAATAAAGTAATAAAATGGGTACTTACAGAAAGCGCTTTCATTCTTGTCCTCAATTATATCGATTTCAGTTGCGATCTCATCGATGAATCGAGGAGCATAACGTCCTCCATCAGTAACCTCATTCGGGAACTGGACTTCGATGGCAGTAGACTTCACAAATTTTTCCACCTTCCGCAGCAAAAACTTGACGAACTGGTCCCATTCTGGTTCATCAGCTCGAGGTGTAGATGAAAACTCATACGGTTCATGACGTAATTGCCTCAGCTGGGCAACCGGCATTCTAATGATCCTCGCATTATCCGTTAATTTAAACAAGTCTTTGTCGAAGAATTCGTCTAAAGAAGACAAGGCCCTCGATTTAAAACACTCCGACAGATCACCCTCCAAACAAACTGCGTTCACTCTTGCGAGATAAGGGTCTGTATCACTTCCCGTACCAAGACCGATCCAATCAAGCAGGTTCTTTCCCGTCCGGATTCCTCTGCCTTCAGATGTTCCATTTTCATCAGCTTCGAACGCTGCTGGTGTCGCTACCGGTTTTATGGATGAATTCTTTATCGAGTCTTCTGGGAAAGAAACTGGGTTACTACTTTCATTAGCATTTGCTAATAAGAGTAATGAACAGACCAACACTTGAATGTTGACTTTGGTAAACCTGAGCTCCATGGCTTACTGTATTTCTCGCGCAGTCTGAAAGAACTGATTGCTTTCTTTGTTTTTTTTACAGCTGTTAATTGGTGGCGCGATATGAAAAGGTCACTCAAGTGTATGTGTGCGGCACAGATAGTTTGCGATGCTGAGATAGCTGTGATGATGTAAGTCAGGGATTCAGTCCCGTTATATCGCTCTGTCTTGGAGGAACGGTACTCTCAACAGCGCTCCCGTCAGCTGAAGGTCTGCATGGACGACGTTTACCTGTAGAAAGTTAATCAGTACGTTCTAGGTTACAAGTTTTCTTGGTTAAGGACATCACGTAAGTGTGAATGAAAAGCAGCAGGAAGAAAGCTAAAGTGAATGAACTGGATGGAGTAACGTAAACAAAGTATTAATAGAAACGTGAAATAATCGTTATGGCCTTGATGCAATAGCATGCTGTCAGTGCAAGTTAAAACTGTCAATCAGTAATGAAGCAATATAGAATTCCCCCCCCTCCACTTCAGGTAACGTTCATTCCTGTTAGTGACAGGAGACTGAAGTCATGAATCTGATGTTTAAGTACGTCCCGCCCAAATGAATAATAGAAACGTGAAATAATCGTGATTATTCGTATGGCTTGCATTATTAAATGGTGAAAGAAAAACTTTGGTTCACAATTTTTAAAATATAATGTTAAACGATAACATTACTCATTCCACATATTGCGACGTTCACATTGCAGCAACGTACATTTAATTTTATTAAGCCTCTTTCAGAGCTATTTTAATATAGGGTGTTAATGAATAACACCGAAATATTTTACTTGTGTATAGAGGGGACATAGACAAGCAACTTTTATTAGACGTTTGCTCCAAGGATTCAATTTTTCTTGTTACAGCATAAAATCTCCCAGGGCATGCCCGCCACTGACTTATCTAACATTAGAAAAAAAAATGCAAAACAAAGGAACTTCGTTTTTAGTACTAGTCAGTAGTTATGAATAAAAAGAAGACTAATGCAGTGGCGACCAGTCATGTGATTAGTCTGTAAATTTTGCAGATTATGGATACACTAAATTATGATATAGCTGTTGACAAAAATATAGTAATAAATAATAAATATAGTCAGGTTTTTTCTTTCGATCACTAGGAAGGCATGAAGTCAATTTAATGAACATTTTAACCCTATTTCGCGTAATTAATGATTTATGAGCACCAAGTTATAATGACTTCAATACCCTGTAGCATACACATTTTAAGTCATGGAGTAAAAATCTCCTAATAAAAGTTGCTTGTCTAAGTCCCCTCTATATACAGGTAAAATAATTCGGTGTTATTTATTAACACCCTGTATATAAACAAGGCGAGAAAAGCCCGAGTTTGTAGATGAGATGACGAGCTTATAATTACTCTTCTTAGAATGCATATGAAAAATTGGTTTAAATAAAGTTTTAACTCAAATTAAGCTTTTGATAAATTTTATATAAAAGTTTTTTTAAAAAATTGCCAAAAATATTTTCTTCATGTAAAGTGATTGTAAAACGCTCATGGATTTCCTTTGCCTCAGCTTCCGGTACTTACAAAGAAATAGGGTCTAAGCATCCGCAAGGCTGGTAAACAACAACCTTAAGCTTGCCGGATGAGAGATAGAACGTGGCATTTTAGTATATTTTGGTTTATTGAGTTAATGTTTGTTCATATAAGCCTACTTCATCTTAACGAGGCGAAATTTTGCATTTATCGCGTAATTTATGTATTACATATTATTCTACTTAGAATATGATTTTAAGAGTAAATAGTAGCCAGATTTAATGTTTGATTACTTTTATTATTGTTAGTGTCAGTCAATTTTTATGGCCTTTTCTTCTTAGTTTGAAGATAAACTTATTAATAACAAATCAAAAATATAATATTACGACCAAAAATATATGGAAGATGAAGTTTCTCTTTTAACATAAATTGTGCACTTATCGGAGCTTTGAAATCTTTTACTGCTCTAGTTCATACCTTGGAAAATGAATCGTCTGAAATTAAATAAAGCACTGACACTAAGTTCTTAATGATATCGTTATCTTCAAACTAATTACCAGAAAAGTACTAGTTTTCCCTGATGGAAATGATGTTTAACATAAGGAAGTTTAAAGGTAGCCATTTTTAAACCTTTGTCAATAGGGTGATACTTTTTTCTACGATAGTGTTCTTTCAGTATTTCCCTTTCATGGTGGGATTGGCAAATCCAGGGGAAGGCGTAAGGTCACTTGGTTTTTATTTATATTGATTTGAGTTTGTTTTTATTCGTCGAAAATAATTACCTAATAAAATAATACTTACTTACTTACTTACTCTCTCAATGGCAATAGACAATTCCTCAGTAAGCTAAAGGAATATTATCTATTTTATGGAACCTGAAGGTTCATTGCCACGCTTACCTGAACCCGCCATTCAACCCTATTCTGAGCTATCTCCATTCAATTATCCCTCGCAAATCCTACTTCCCTTAAATCTATCCTAATATTGTCCTCTCACCTACGTCTAGGTCTTCCACGTGGTCTTTTCCCTTCGGGTCTCCCAGTCAATACTTTTGAGATAACTTATGTCTTTCCTCCCCCATGCGCGCAACATGTCCAACCCATTTCATCCTCCGTGATTTAATTACCCTTACTATATCCGGTGAAGAGTACAGGCCATGAAGCTCGTCGTTATGTAGTTTTCTCCAGTCCCCATTTTCATCTCTCTTAGGCCCAAATATTTTCCTAAGCACCCTGTTTTCGAACACTCAGATTACGTTCTTTCCTATCAGTAAGCGGCCATGTCTCGCATCCATATAATACAACCGGCAGGATAATTGTACCTAATAAAATAATATTCATATTAAGTAAATATGAAATAAAATAATAGCATATATATATATATATATATATATATATATATATATATATATATTCGCCCTATTTCAAAGTGAGGGTTGTATAAGGGTCATTCCATGTCAAGGGACCTTACTTAATAAAAAATGGAATTTAAATATCACCATGTGGGTTAACCTATATTTTTCTGAACCAATGGATCAAGGAACAAGAAACCCATTCCAGTTTTCATTCTATTCTGGCCTGAAACATGGTTTGAAATTTACACTTGGCGTTACAAACACATAATTTTGTACTTTATTTTCTTTTTAATTTCCAGGGAGGAACCCAGGACCACCTGTTTTTGGGGATATTCCTCTAAAGTTGGGCAGGTTTAAGAATATGTACACATAGTATAGTCATACAAGTCATAGATTTTGGTCAGGTGGCTCAAGTTCACTTCATACCGCAAAGGCAATGTTTAGCTACATGCGTGTTATAGATGAATCAGGGAGGAGAGATGAATATAGGTACCAACACACCATAAAACAAAAAAGTATCGAGATAAGAAAAGAAAGAGACAAAAATATTGCTAGGCCTATACCACAAAATAGCTAATTTATATTTTAAAATGTTCACCTTATTCCCTCATATCATTCGAAGAGTGAGAAATATGTTGTTTATGCAATAACTTAATAAATATAGCGCATGGTTAATAAGAGAGCCTAAGTTTTCGGTCTCAATTTTATTGTACATAGGGTATTATAATATGTGTATTATTCAATTCTTTATTCAATTCAGAACAAAACAAAGATGTACCCAAAACCTTGTAATTAATTACCAAACACAAAGCATAGAAGAAATTAGAAATATCAAATTTTTAGGATTACAAATTGATCAACATCTCGACTGGAAGTCACATATTGAAATGATAATTCCAAAACTAAGTTCAGCATGCTTTACCTTAAGAGTCCTGAATCAGGTATTAAAACAGGATGCCTTACGCATGGTGTATTTTGCAAATTTCCACTCGATAATGAAGTATGGAATCATATTCTGGGGTAACTCGACCATAGGGATAAAATATTTAAGCTACAAAAGCAAGCAATTAGAATAATGTGTGGAAAGAAAAGGAGAGAATCATGCAAACCGCTCTTTGAAAAATTAAAAGTCCTCACTCTCACAGGGGAGTATATATACTCTGTTATGTGTTATATGGTAGATAATATTGAGAGATTCCAAACTAATAGCAGTGTTCATGAACATATTACTAGAAACAGGAATGATTTACATAGACCGGTTAATGCATTAAAACTTTTTCAGAAAGGCGCTTATTACTCCGCAATACAGATATACAATAAGCTTCCAAACAACATTAAATTATTATGTATTCAAAGAAAAAGCAAATCCTTCAAAGGATCTCTCAAGAAATTTTTAATGACTCACACCTTCTACAATATGGATGAGTATTTCCAGTTTGAATAAGTTTATAGGGTAGTATATTATATATCATTATTTATTAGTTGCTTGTATATTGTAATCTGACGTGTTCTATATCCTTGAGTCCCACTCAACACAGGATCTACAGAACGAGATAACTACATCTACATCTACATCTACATCTATAGCTACATAGATTTCATCTTAATTTCTAACAAAATCTGACTATAACATTCATCATCACACATTTAAGTATAGTCTACATTAATCTAATAGAAAGTTTTTTGGTAATAATTTTTTCACTTACTTGTAATTATCTATCCTGTACACAAAATATAAATTTTACACACTCTCTCACACACACACACACACACACACACACATATAAACACGCAATGACAGCCTATATGATTTTAGTTCACTCTATAACAATTACGAATGAATCAGGAATAACTACAGTAGTCTTTATGGAACATATTTCTCTCATGTTTCAAATGTAGTTATATCAACTGTATTCTTACTGTATTGTTAGTGTTTCATATTGTTATTGTATTCGTTGTATTTTTTAAAGGTATTCATGTGATGTATTTTGTATTTATCTTGGTTGAGTGGAAAAAGAGGTCCTATGGCCTTAACCCTGCCAGGCAAAATAAAAATTATTATTATTTATAACAACGTTTTACAACGTTATCCTGTGCTATAGTTTCATATATCTTATTATTTACAAATTTTGTTTACATTTTTTCACAAGTATAAACGGCATTATTTGTTAGAAATATTAATTGTAAAAAAATTGTAAACAAAGTTTGTAAATAGAAAGATATAGGAAACTATAGCACAGTGTAATGCTGTCAAACGTTTTTATAAATAAACAAATATTGGCTCTCTTATAACTAGTTTAATAAGTTTATGGCATAAACAACATAATTGCCACTCAACTTCAAGTGACTGAGAGAATAAGATGAAAACTTAAAATTTAAGTTTGCTCTATATATAATTCACTCTCATAGATATCAAGATGAAATTTATCAACCTATACCACAAGATATATTACAGCCATTTCATAAAATATGGGAATTTTTCCCTCGAAGAGAGAAGTTAATTGGGTGGTCAAAAATAAGTTTAAAACCTCAAATTCTCTGAATATTAAGGACTTAGGTGTATCTGAAGTGGTTTCATGTGTAAAATCTGTCGATTTACTTATTTATTGCGTCGAGTTACTTTTTTTGGGCCATTTTTAGCATGATTTTAACACTCTTTAATACCAAATAGTCAAGAGTAATTAGCTATGTCCATTTTCATTTGAGAAAATATACATCTTAAAGGTTATACATCTTAAGGTACAATTTGGTAGAAGATTAACTTAAAAAATTATGTGTGGTTAATTACTATGTAAAATAACAAACAAGTGTCTTTTTGTCCCACCCGTAATGGTGATAGTTTTGTTAAATTCTTGATGAGTTAAATAAATGTTCTGACAACTTGGAAAACAGTTTATAATTTGTATTTAATACCTCATACCATCATTAATAACAACATTAAGACCCTAACAGTAATAGCAGAACAGCAAATGAACTTTTGTTTTGCATATTAAAATCAGTGTCCAAATTATGTCCCACCAGTAATAGATTTTGAAAAACAAATTTAAAATAGTTAAAATAATTTTAAATAATGCTTTGCATGTGAAGAACCTATTCTAGTTTATTATTTATGATATGTAATAAACAAAAATAGTTTTTATAATTTGCTAGAATGTCCCACCCGTAATTATGAAATGATTGATTATCAGATATGGCAAAGTATCTCACCTCACTGTACCACCGTTTCAGTGTAGATCAGCTGGCGGTCCCAGGGGCACTTCTACGGAGATGCTACCAACCGCCCTCATACTTATACAATCTATGAGGTAATGCCAAGAGTGGGGGAGTATGTTTCCGGCGTAAAAGCCCGTCAGTTTTGTAAGTGAAGGTGAAAGTACTTTCTTCTGTACTTTACAGTGTGAGGAAACCAAAGACACTTCTTCGCTACCGCTTGTGTTGTGTCTTATGAAAAGGATCAATGACCAGGATCTAAATCCCCGGTGACAGAACCATGAAAGTTATGTCATGTTCAATTTGCATTGCAAATGTTTGAAATCTGTGCACATTCCATGCCCAAAATATTTATCTGTCACTGAAAGTCATGGCTACAGTTCTTCCCGTTGCTGTATACTGCTGGTACTCCTTCTTTCCTATTTAAAGCTGCAAGTATGAATTTCCGACAGTAAGCCTATTCATCCTTAAGGAGAGTTCAGTTAGCTTTCGTGTAGTAGGCCTACGTCAGTGAGTGAGTGAGTGAGCGAGTCAGCCGTGTGGCTCTATATTATAGGGATAAGAATTATTACTAACAACGTATGCCCCCTCATTCCTCTGTTTTAATCCCCTGTGACAACATAAAGTTTACACTATAAAAGCCAAACGTATTTACAATATAATACTAAAAAACATTTACCCTGTTGATATCTGCTCTGGAAATGTTCTACATTTGCTGTCACATAGGCCTAGGCCTATGTCTCATAAGCTCTTGAAAGATCTATTTTTAACCTGGCACCAAGAATGCTTTTTAAAAGTAATGAGATTTTAACGGTAATAGGAATTTTAATATACAATTCTGCTTTTTAATTTAATTTAAACAACAAAGAGATGTTTATTTGTAATTCAGAATTGCATCACCATAACACTAGAAGCAAATATGATGTACACATTTTCAAATATCAAGCTTTTAGATACACTAAATCACTAGATATCAGGTATTATAATTTTAGCTTGAACAGTATGAGAAAACGTTTTATTCTATTAAAATATTTCTATAAATATGTATGTTGTACATATCATGCAGTGCACGCAAGAGTTGGCCAATGACGCGGGTTTCTGCGTCGCGGCGGGCACAGCTCCAACTCCCGAGCGATCGGGTGGAATATCTACCCAAATAAAGCCGCTAATGATGTAATGATTCAGGTTCTCACAGTTACAATTACAATGAAAATAACCACATATCTCATCACAAGGTATGTTGGAAATGTCCTCCTGCATCCACACAGCACTGGCACCTATTTTTAGTAAATTTTCTTTCACGCGCGTAAGTTCAGCTTCCGAGATTTAATTTCTCTTGTTATATAGTCTTCAAGTTCTTCTAATGTATGGGAAATTCACCTATACACTTTATTTTTCAAGTTCCCCATAAATAATAGTCACATACCATTACACAGTCTATGCCAGTGGCGACCCACCTTTCCTTATCGTAATACCTCCACGGTCCATCGTTCCATGGTGGAGTGAAAAACCTTATTTGTGTCGTATCCCATCCTTATGTATATATAATTTACCATCAAATATTGCAAATATATATAAGCTTATATATGCTTTTTTGAAGATACAGATTGATTAGTGATAAACAATTTGTGTTCTGATATGAAAATGGTTGAAAAAATATAAGCACTTTGTAGCAAAACAGTTATTTATTTAACAATAGATATATGTTTTCAATATATGCAACAAGTGGTTTTATACTCACTAACAAGTGTTCCAAGGTGAAGATAAAAACTACAATTTTTAAAAGTACACAAAGAAGATAAAAACTACAATTTTTTTAAAGTACACAAAGAAGGTTTATTCGATGGTTTCTGATAGTTTTAGGATCGAGTCGCAACCCACCTGTAATACCCACCGGTTGGGAACCGCTGGTCTATGAGATGTATAGCTAAGGACGCAATAAACGACATGATACAGTTGATCAGCTTAATTCAAGTAATTTAACTTTGCCTCATGACTGAAAAATAGGTGCATGTCGCGCGACAAATGGACACCGAATTAATACAGTGTGTCCCACGCAAGAGTTGGCCAATCATGCGGGTTTCTGCGTCGCGCCGACTACAGCTCTAACTCCCGAGCGAGCGGGTGAAATATCTACGCTAATAAAGCCGCTAATGGCGTTATGATTCAGGTTCTCACATTTACAGTTGGAATTACAATGAAAATAACCACATACCTCATCACAAGATATGTTGGAAATGTCCCCCTCTTGCATCCACACAACACTGGAACCTTTTTAAGAAATTTTCTTTCGCGCGCATAAGTTCAGCTTCCGAGATAGAAACACCGTGCTTTAGTTGGGAGGGAACTCGTCTTATTTAAATCCACGAATTGTATCAAAATAAAATGAGGTAACTGATATAACAAAGTGCCAGAATGCTTTTTTTAAATCAGTATTGCCAGATAAATCACATCTGTTTTTCTTTGTGAGAACCTGAACCATTACACCATCAGCGGGCTTTATTAGCGTAGATATTTCACCCGTTTCCTTTGTGATGTACGGGAAGTTGACCTATACACTTTATTTTTCAAGTTTCTCCATAAATAATATTCACATACTGTTAGAAGATCTTAAAGACAATATCACATAGGCCTATCACAGGCCTGTCTCGGAAGCTGAACTTATGCGCGTGAAAGAAAATTTCCTAAAAAGGTGTCAGTGTTGTGTGGATGCAAGAGGAGAACATTTCCAACATCTCTTGTGATGAGGTACGTGTTTATTTTCATTGTAATTTTAACTGTAAATGTGAGAACCTAAATCGTAACACCGATCGCGGCTTCATTAGCGTAGATATTTCACCCGATCGCTCGGGAGTTGGAGCTGTGCCCGCCGCGCCGCAGGAACCCGCGTCATTGGCCAACTCTTGCGTGGGACACACTGTATATCGATAATTAATAGTACCGTTAAATATAGTAAAACGCTAGGCTACTGTCGCCAATTTATGACGGACTAGCTCACGTTAAATGCGAGAAATTAGGGGCTATACCAGCCGAAGAAAATATATCTTCTGACAAAAGTAGTTTACTTTGAAGTATGTTATTTTAGACCTATAGCTTAGTTCCTATCTATTTTTATTTTTATTCTGTAAGAACATGGTGTACTTTTGCTAATATTTTAATAATTATGATCATTCCCTCCTGATTGGATAACTGTTGAACAATTTTTTAAAAATGACATAAGTTCAGTTAAATACGACAACTTCTTACAATTTTATTTTTGATAGATTCAGTGCAGTAGGCCTACAATATCTCGGATGTAAAAGAAATTTACTTCTTTTTGATAGGCCTAATAGAGGTAGTCAGTTTTCAAGGTCGAACCCGGCGCAGGTCGATATTTATATAAGCGCAATTCATCAGTCCCATATCTGTCGATTTAGGCCTAGGCCTGTAGGAATGTTGAAGAACTCCTGCGGGACAAGATACAGGCACATTGGCAACAGTTACAGGCCTGAATAAATGTACACAACCGCTGTTAAATAACAATGCCTAAGAATAATTCTTCCTGGTATCAGCACTATAGTACAGTGACATTGAATCGAATGTGAAAGTGGGGTCAATGTTACGACTCACCCTTGGCTGTGGGAGGGAAGTAATAAAAACACTTTACTCTGTAGCAAGAAGAAAGTTGGGTTTATACGAGATCATGGTATTATTGTTTCATTGTCTTCAATTCATCACCTGCACCGCATTAATAAAGAAAGTGTGTTTTGAAACCTTGATTCAAATTGCCTGCAGGCAATATTCACAACAGGTGTAAGTGTTCACTTAAATTATTTAACGTAGGAATATGAATGCTTTTATTATCGATCTATTTTATACTATTTTAATTATTGTAATCTGGGAAATGGAAGCAAATTTTTATAAGTTATTCACAGATTGTATTGTAGGCGCATTTGTTTGTGAAGGTTGTATTGCTTGACGCTTCTAACTTATTTCCGATTTGATATTCTGAGGTGGACTTGAATGGGTGTATACACTCGGACAGACTCATGATAACGAAAGAGCTATCGGAATAAGGAAGTAGAGGTTCCAATGAAGAAAAGTTTGGATAACGGCCATGGAACATTCCCAAAACATGCCGTCTACGAGCGAAGTCCAAAGACTGAGATAGAATGTAACAAAGCTCACAGGTTTAAACTGGTGTAGTAAGAAATAGGTACGTGCTCGCAAGAAGTTTCTTGTTAGCGTACTTATTGGACATCAGTATATAACTCCGAATATTGAGTGTTTAAAGTATAAACCATATTATGTTATCATGCAATTCAGAACAAAGTTAGAGTTGCCTTTTGGCTAATGAGCAAAAAGCGGTGACTCTGAATTAAAAGTTTTGGAAAAAGCATAAATAATACAATATAATTATGATAACTTACCCCGGTACAACATCTCGGAAGTATCATACCAATGAAGGACTTCTTGATTCACTATTCCACTCAATCATATTAAAACTACTCGGCCAGAGTATGAATTTAGTAACTCAAAACACTGTAGGTAATTTTAGCTTTCGTTGTTTACATAGGCCGACTGATATGTAGCAATCAGATTTCACTCCCGAATTACTTCTTTGACACGACACTGATGTACAGTATCCCGCCACCACGCCATGTTGTACTACAAAATATTCCTACCCTAACCTAATTTGACACTGATTTCAGTCGATAGTTCATTTCTTTTCACATATAACATGTTTTCAAATCTATAATATAGCTGTCAGTGCAAAATTCTAACATACTGAAAACAAGTGAAGCTTCAATATTTTCTTAACATGGGTGGTTTAGAACGACTTTCATCTTTCTCTTTTATCTGTGCATACTGTAGGCCTAATACTAACCGTATTTGGCACTGTATTCTGAAGTCTGACACAGTTCAGGATTCTCAAAGAGATCCTATTGTTTCTATCTTTAAACTAAGTGTACTTGAAGCCGGCATCACACTAATAAAATAATCAGTAACGTAAAGTTGAAACCGCCCACTCCCCGAACACAAATATAACACACACTACAAGCCTATCCCACACATAACTAACTAGATAGCTTCTGAGTTCTGTCACTGTGATTGAAACGCAACCCCAACCCCCTGCTGGATCAGTGCCAAACTACTAAAAATACTGGAACACCAGCATATGCACTGCTACTGTATTGACAGCAGCCTACCTATCCTAATGCACAACCTTCCTAATCTTTGGACCTTCTTTGTGTTACATAGACCCGTCTTATCTTGACTGTATATCTTTGCACCGGCCACCAAACACAACGCAGATTAAATCCTAGTAAATGATAGCAATTTTTTCAGACGTGAAAAGGAACTATTGAGGCACGCCAGATGATTAAGGGTATATGAAGTAATCCTGGGAATGTCTAATATTATGGGTAGTGTACTACCTGGGTATAACGTGGATAATACACTACCTATTGTAAATGTACAACGAAACTTAGTAATTTCACTTAATGTATCATATTGTAAAATTGGTTGTGAATTATGTATACAATTTTTGGTATGTATTTTATATTGTCTAGTTTATATTTTACAAATTGACTTTGTCTATTGCTTATATAGCTTACCGACAATAAAATATTATTATTATTATTAATACCTGGCAGCCGCCACATGCAATTTATTACTAACTTATTATTGCTAGTGGGCCTATTATTAGGCCTATATCCTCCGCTATAAATGCACATGAAATTACTGAAATTCTATACTTGAAGAATTTTTTTCAGAAATGCAGATACTATCAAGTTAAGAAGATATTTCTGCATAAAGTTATTAGTTGGTCCGTCGACCTGGTGGCATAGTCAGTATCACTCTGGCTTTCTGTGCCCAAGGTTGCTGGTTCGGTCCTGGCCTAGGTCAATGGCATTTTATGTGTGCACAATTGTACCAGGCTCACGTCTGTAGGTTTACAAAACTCCGGTACACCGGTGACGGGCACAGGCCTAAGTTGCAGTGCATCCCCGTCGTTATGCAATCATAAGACCAACCAACTATTTATAATCCATAACGGGATATGGCCTAGGTTCGTCTGATCTGTCGGAGAGGAGAGAGAAATTCTGAGTATAGCTAAATCCAAGCAGTTTATTAATGTCGACTTCTCAACCAAAGCCTTTTGTTGTTTATCGAATTGTTCGCGGGAGGGATGAATCATTTTTCAGACCATGTTTCCAAAGTGAAAGGTGAGGATGTGAAGGCCAACAGCTTAGAAATAAAATCTTTAGGAAGTCTCAAAGAAAGATTCCTAAAATGCATGCTCATCTTTGATTGCTGTTTCCCGTAACATAATTTTTTAAGCATAGCCAGACTGATATTGATATCTTCTGAACTATTAAAGATATATGGATGAAATTTGAAACACACATTCTCTAAACTATTAGGAACCTTTCCTTTAGAACATAATTTTTCTAATTGATTGTGTTATGAAAATATGCACGTCTGTTTTAAAAAGAGAAGTGAAAAAGGTATAAAAATTTTAATTGCTTATTTTACAGAAGTGGGAACTAATATAAAAATTCCGTTGAAGGCAAATTGTAAAGCAAACTTTTACAAGTAAATGTAAAGACGTGTTTAAACATACAGTATATATCCTTTAAAAATGGCTCAGATATCTCGATTTGGGCCCTTTGTTTTGAAAATCTGGGCCCCAAAACAATTTAAAAATTAAATTGAGCTTGCTGTAAACGGTACAAAAAAAGTTCCCCCTTAAAACGATAAGTGACACAATATCGGGCACACAAGCTTCGTGAACATAGAAGCAAGTCAACTATGACTAACACTTCACTTTCACCACACTTCCACTCCTCTTCAAACCGGATCTCATTTTACTTGATCATCCCCAGACATAAAAACCAGGTCAATGCAACTTACGAGGATGAACATATCGCTTAAGGTAAAAAGGAAGATTTAAAACAAACGAATGCCTACGTGCTGCATTCTCAGCAAAATGAAAACGTTAGATTTCTGACCTTAACATTGCCCTGGTACCGTACAATTTTAGTTATTTTTTGTACAATCAAGGTCAAGTGCAATTCTGTTCAGTTGTGAATGGATTATTATTATTGCTCTTGAATGCTACATTTTTAGAAATAAAAATAAAAATGCTCACAGCCCAAAATGTATTATCTGTTCTATTTGGAAACGAATGTGTGCAGTTAGATTTAACTGGTTATATTTTTCTGAAAAAACAATATCCGCATATTTAGGCCCTTTCAAAAACAAATATTTAATTATCACGTTTTCTTGGAATAAAACAGATTTTACAAATGAAAGATACAATTGTCTGTAAAGCCATTACAGTGAAGAATAATTGCAATAAAATAAAAATCCTAGTACGGTATAGGCATACGTAAAAAAATACGTAACAGTATGATATGAAAGAACACGGAACTTATAACACTTTTGCATTGAACAGAGCAACTAATAGCTCAAGAAGTTGTGAAGATTACCACTAGATGGCAGGTTAATAGTGCCCGTGCTGTGATCGCGCGTATCATCTGCTATTCAAAATATTATTTTTAAACAAGTGCTAAGTGGTTATTGGACTTCTAGTGTAAAACAAGCATATTAGAGACTGCAGTTTGAAGAAAATATCGGCTAATCGGGATCAGGGTATGTACTCCAAACTGTATTACCTATTTCTAACTTTTGGAGCCAATTTGTTTCATGCAGAAATGGCGAACTGTTTAAACTAAAATCTAACCATGTGTTTATTCTAAGTCAGGATATTGGTTCTATTCTCAGTCATTCTGTATTTATTAAGAAATATTCAATTTCCACAAAATGTTTAAAGGAGGATTTATGTACTTTGTAAAACAGGACAAATTTGTAGTTGAGTTTTTATTCAAAATCCGGCGCTAAAAATACCGGCATATAAAAGTTTTCGGGAAGCTAAATGTTAATAAATGCAGTGGGAATCATGGTTTTTAAATTTATCTTTCTCAGATGTATATATGATAATGTGGAATCTTAATCGGAAAGCCTCTGAACATATTTTACTATCTCCTAGATTTACTAGCACCACTACTACTATTACTATAACTGGTAATACAACTGTTTTTGTTACTTACTTATTTACTTACTTACTTACTCAATGACAATAGACAATTCCTAAGCAAGCTAAAGGAATATGGTCTAATTTACGGAACCCGCAGGTTCATTACCGTGTGTTTACCTGAGCCCGCCATCCAACCATCTCTTACAAATCATACTTATCTATCCTAATATTGTCCTCCCACCTATGTCTGATTATTATTATTATGACACAGAACAATAATGTTGCTCAGAAATTGATTCTCATTAACTATAGTCCCAGCAGGCTATTTATTTATTAGGCAATGAGTGGACTACATGGGTTATTCGCCAGAAAAGGACAGATTCATGTCTCAATTGATTTTCTGGTGTAAAATAAGTATTTATGGATTATGAATTATTATGATAAGTTAGATTTAAATAAGGTCTATTTGATCCCATAGTCCACTTTTTAAACAAAAGTTACAATTTTCTGTATTTTAGGGCACAGTATGTGAGATCTCACCTCCGTGTCATGTTCCCATGCCTGACTTGTCATTTTCATTCTTTAATAACTCAACAGACTTTAATTTGTATTCCATTTCAGTGTTATAACAAGAAAAAACAGATAAAAAAATGAGTCATTAATAACTGAAAAGAAAATATATCATTTTGTAAAGACAATTTTTTGCACTGAACATGCCTGTCCCAAAGTGAGACCTCACCTCCGTGAAACAATATAAAAGTTCAATTATTTCCACAGAGATGGCACTGTAGTCTTTCTATCTTCCTTGGACTCCAACTTTTGGCAGTTTTATTATCATTTACATTCTCACCTCCGTTACCTACACCCAACAGTAAAGTTGTATGTTTTTATATTTACTTTTGCTATAAATTATAATAATAAGGAATGCAATAAAAAGAACTGAGATTTTCTAACCTCAAATGTTCTTAAGCCGTTTGACAAATTAGAGAAAAAATCTCACCTCCGTTACCCTCACCTCCATTACTGTTACTCTTGAATCCTATCTATGGAGGTGTAATTAATGTTGTAATTGATGACATACTTAACTGTCTGCATTTATTATTTTTGTTTAAAGAAGATACTGGTATAGCCTAATAGTTTATGACAATATATCATGTTTTGTTTTAAAGTGTTGATTTGAAGGTGATAATCTATTTTAACATAGATAAAAATAAGTAAAAAGTTGTGTGTTAATCCAATATTGTATGGTAATAAATATTGTCATTTTTCATAACAACATTTAATACAGTCAATTTAATCTAATTCTCACATAACTTCTATATAATGACTATTTATTACTATTTTCTCACCTCTGTGAATGCGCCAGTTTCTAACCTTGTTAATTTAATGCAAAATACCACTCGGTAAGTTGCACTAGTACCTCAGTAGTACTCTGCAGAAAGAAATATTGCAGAAAGAAATATTACATAAAAAAATGACATAGTCCAAAATAAAAAATATTTAAAAAAAAAATTCTAACATTGATATCTGCCCTTTTTTTGGAGAATGACCCATATCATGTATAAATGCTACCAGAAAATATTAGGTGATTTCTTTGTGAAGGAGAACAGAATCTTGTATAGTCTCTCTTTCTTTATCTGTCTCTCTATTTTGGTAGTATTTTAAAAAGTATTTTAAAAAGTACTGATACAATGTACTATTGAAGTATCCTAACAAATTTGTAGGAAGTTCAAGTCACATTCCAGCTAAGTAATCTGAAAACAAGTAACATATGGAAAATACAATTGTGAAAGTTGCATTATGCAGTCTTATGCAGTTTTAGCTCAAAGCAGTAACGAACAGGTGCGAGGTTTATTTTTTAATTGTATATGCTCAGCAAGAGATTGACCAAAGTAAGGTACTCTCCGAGAATAAAAAGTGTTGCTATTTCCGCAAATATGACACCACCTATGTTATATAAAACACTCTCCCTAAGCAATGTGTTGTCGCCAGTCCAGATATGAGCTTGGTATAACCTCTCTAACAGTTTCAAGTTGAAATTTCTGACACACTTATGTAAGAAAAACAAAACACAGTGTATGAAAGAAGTGTAGTGTCATAGGCCCTACTCATCACAATCTCAGCCAATCTGTCAATCCCACTTTTGTAGATTTACATGCATATAAATTAGCTAGGACTGTGGGAGAAAATTTTGGCACACCACCTGATACTCCTGTTGTTGAATCAGTACTTTTCTATAACTTGAAGTTTGTTCAGAACAGACATTTATCTAATTTATTTTGAAACTGGTTGTTTATATGCAAATTACGCATACACCCACACTTTTAAAAATTATTTAGAGTATAGTTCATTCATTATGCACTTTACACCGTACTAGGCCTACATATGAAGTTGCATCAGAGCAATGCTTGCCATAAATGACTTTCATTGGCTGACACAGAACTGGCATCTCATTGGTTTCCCGTTATCAGCGCTCCCTCTGCATTTTGTGCAGTGATTCAAAGCACACATTTCTCATGCTATTCACCTGCAATTCTGTTAAGTTAGGAATATTGATATTAATGTTAGTGATATGTAGAGCTAGGATGGTGGCAGTTAGATTAGGTACAGTGATATTAGTGTTGATTACCATGAAGTTTACAGCCCTGTTTCTGGATCATGTTACTCATGCACAACTCACTGCCATTTGTAATTCTTGCCTTGAAACAGCTACTTCTGTTCACACACTGCCATTTTAGATTAGAATAGTGACATCATTCTCGTTTTCCCAGTGTTTCGGACACTTTACATAAAAAGTAAATTTCTATAGGCCTATGGCTTCTGTGATTTATTTAAGAACACAAATAGCTAAAAAAAACCACTGATTTTCAAGTTTTAAAAAGTAAATAAACATACTGCATTATCATCGATACCATCCTCATTATTTCTTTTTTTTAAAGCACAGGTTGAAATTAGACATATTCATGTTAGCTTATATCATAAGTGAAGAAAGTTCTCATAAATAAATTTTTAAAGATTTTTTAAATATTCAAATGACTGTATCTTCGACACTATGAAGAGAATCAACTAACAAGAGAAGTTACAAAGAATATGTCTACAAAGTTGCAACATAAGTGTAAAGTACACTATCTGTACTGTAAACTTATAACATCAAATTCCATTTCTGATAATAACTGGCAACAACAAATGAATTATGTCAATCTGTCATAGAGAATGCCTAGCAAAGCAATCAAACTCCAAGTAATAATTTTTAAAAGATGGAATTGCATCTAAGATTATAGGCTAATGTTCAAAAGTAGTTTTGTTTAATTATGCCTACCAGTGTGCCTTTTTTTATTGTAGGCTTGCTGACTTAGTCATAGTACCTTTTCATAGTACTTTTGACTTGACGGAACATTGCCACACTTATCCACATATTTAGAATGAAAGTGGAATCACACAATATGCATAAGGTTATAAAAATTTAAATCCTCTAAGGTGTTTTCAGTTTGTACACATAAATTCTATCCGTAAGCTGCAATTTACTCTATGATACACTCACACAGTTTCTTACATCTTTCACCAGAAGACACTAAATTTAAAATGAAAAGTAGCTATACCTCTGTTTGCGGACAACCTCAGAACTACTGTGGGATATTGCTGGTCATCTGAAATCTATCTATATTATAAGCAGAGTCATTTTCACAAGGATATATATAATCTAGTATATGAAAAACTGCAGAATAGCCAGATACAGAACGACATGTGCAGTAGCATTAATGCAAATAAATGCAATTTGAAGCCAAGAGGAAAGGAATACAACAAACCCTGGAGCAAATGCTAATGTTGAATCAGTAACATCGGCAACACAGTCATGGTTACCATTGCAATGATGCTGTTGTGCTTGCTTATTTTCCTGATTGCAGTACTAATGTTAGGCCCCACCTCTTGAAAATCATGGGATACATAACAAACAGTAACACTAAAAATAGTAACTTTAATACGACCGATGTGTATAATCACTTTTCTTATTTTGTTTAGTAGGCCTACAGATTTTTCCAGATTTCAAAATTGTGGAAATTTAATTATTTACTCCTATATGAAACTGGAAAAATCTTTAAGAGGTACGCATATCCCCATGTACTCCCAGAGAAAAAGCACTGACCATACCAATATGTAAAGAAATGTTGCATTTAGTATGGTAGTACCTCAATTTTATTTGAATTAACTTAAAATCATTGTAGAAATAAATCAGTAAATCACTTCCTATGCCATATACTTATAGTTATTTGAATTCAATCTTAAGACACTTCTGCTGAAATTCTTTGAACACACTCCTATAACATTAAAATTGATACTCTTGTTCCAAATAGAGAATATCTGGTAACAGATCTATGGCTGCAATATATCAGCTAAGTAGTACTCAAAAAGCAGCTTCTACTTCTATTTCTACCTCTAATTCTACTTCTACTTCTATTTCTACCACTACATTAGAACATTAACTAAGAACTAGCTACATCTACATTATAGTCACCAAAATATTAGAAGAAATTAGCACATTAATGTCAAAACAGAGTAATATATTTATGCCCAAGGTAGACAGGAAGCTATCAATTAATATCCTATTAGAAATTTCTTCTATTTTACTACAATCTGTTAGTTCTGCTCAATGCTACGGAGCTGCCAAGAGTCCCCATGGTTGTCGGGTGAGGACGATCAGGAAGAGTGAGATTCCAGGAAAATGAGAGAGACAACAATGGGCATTGCTCGGGATGGCCATTTTCATTGGCAAGATAGATAATGAAAGACCATCCATGTTCAGTGAAGTTATAAAAACTGTTTTATTTTTATCTTAGAAAAAACACATCGCTCTCAATGAGATGAGAACTGATAAAATCCCGTAGATATACATTTCATGAAAACCAGCAAAGACACCAATGGCATCTGATAAAGACTATCATGAACTGTCGTATATCTAGCTCTATGAACTTCACGACTAAAATCATGACATTCAGTGACTGGATAACACTAAAAAGGAGTTAAAACAAAGTGAAATTCCTTACCTGAGCCTGCCATTCAACCCTATTCTGTGCTAACTCTATCCAATCATCCCTTGCATATCCTACTTCCCTTAAATCTATCCTAATATTGTCCTTCCACCTACGTCTAGGTCTTCCACGTGGACTTTTCCCTCAGTCTCCCAGTCAATACTTTTGAGATATGTCTTACCTCCCCCATGCGCACAACATGTCCAGCCCATTTCATCCTCCGTGATTTAATTACCCTTACTATATCCGGTGATGAGTACAGGTCATGAAGCTCATCGTTATGTAGTTTTCTCCAGTCCCCCTTTTCATATCTCTTAGGCCCAAATATTTTCCTAAGCAATGTTTTCAAATACTCTCAAATTATGTTCTTCCCGAAGAGTAAGCGGCCATGTCTCACATCCATATAATACAACCAGCAGGATAATAGTCTTATAAATCTTTTTTTTTAGATTTCTGGACAGAAGACGAGAAGATAAGAGTTTCTGAACTGCATAAAAACAAGCATTTCCTGATTTTAGTATAGACTTAACTTCTGCCTTAATATTATTTGTGTCTGTATTATTGCTCCCAGATATTTGAATTTCTCACTTGTTCGAACGATTATACTAAAAGCATATGGGCAATATAATTCCTCAATTCACATTCTATACAGAATAAGAGGGCATATTGCAAGAAGTGCATATCCAGTTATTCTAGCCTCATGCAAAGGTGTAGGCCTATTGTTCACCATGTTAGCCTGAAAGACTTTAAAATGAATTAAAAATGACCTAAAAATCACCATTAATTGTTGATCTCCTTGCATATTACCATGAACACTTTATCACTCAATACTGCATTGCAGTAAGTTATAAACATGTTTTGAGAGTTTTCAAATTTGAAATTCTGTCAATTGTCAACTAATAGGCCCTAAACATAACATTAATAGATAACATTATCGCTCGCATTCTAAGTTAAGCAACAGTTGAAGAGACAGTAAGGAATACATGGTTGGTGGGCGTCCAGCATCCCCAGTGACCCTCAATAAAAAAAAAAATATATATATATATATATTCATGGTTCCACAGAAATACAATACCAGTATAGCAGATAATTTTTTGTGACCTAAAGAAAAATCTGTCATTTCAGGTGAATGAAAATGTGACAATGGCCAGTCCATATCACATTCAAACAATATCTCAGGTAGACCTGAAGGTATTTTTGAAGATAACCAAACCAGAAAGGCAAATTTGGATGCATAACAACTGATACGGCATTTGTTAGGCGTGTCCCCCCACTTTTTGAATTAGGGGTTTAAGCCCTAAAGTTAACTTGCCCCCCTAGTTTGGGGAACATGCTTTACTTAAGGATGTTGCTAATTTAATAATAATCTCTATTTACTATAAATATTTTAATAAATAAATAATAAATTAGACAATAAATTATACATTACAATAAATACAACTTTTGTAAAACGTGTCACATAAAACATCCATATTGACAAGAGACTTGTTATTATACAGTATTTTCTCTTGTGTCTTTCTGAGTACAATTTAATGTAGGCAACCTAATTATTTTACACTATATCCAACTATATTGACATAAATGCTTCACTCAAGTTTTAACTTTTTTAACAGGACAAATTGTTTCACCATTGTGGCCAACTTCAGCTGATCTCGACTACTAGCAGTTGTGGTGCCCTTTGGTGTAGGATGACGATGGCCACAATGGTGGCAGAAACAAATTTCTCCTGTTAAAAAGGTAAAACTTGAGTGAAGCATGTCTGTCAATATAGTTGGATTTAGTGTAATATAATACCACTTCACTGTGTAATTCCCAGCAATAGTTAATTCAACTAAATTACTACTGACATAATTATTTATGTACTAAATATGTAGGCACGAAATTCTACATAAAGAAAATCCAAAATACTTTTCCAATTTTCAAATGCCTTTGGCCCTTATATTCAAGATGTGTATTCTTTTCATGTTTGACACAGCCAGATGATAGGTATCACCTCACATGGCAGCTGTCAGAGCACATGCTTTGAGCAAACTGAATGTAATATCACAGCAGACACCACTAAATTTATAAAAAGCTTTTTTATTTAATGATCTTGCCCTAAATCCTGAGGCTACTAAAGTGACAAAGAATAATTTATCAATAATATTCAATTTGCTTAGTTCACCAGCCATGGGTTCCATACACCAGTTGACCAGCAGCTGAGGATGGGAGAAAACTCCCGAAACTAGTCCTGCGTTTTAAGAACTGTGACTTAGTGGAGCATCAGTGTATGCAATATTTTATTCATTTTATTGATTTATTGACAATGATGGTGTTTTCGGTTTGTCACTAAGGAGTTAACATCCTATTTTTTTATTACTATTACATATATGGTTCATGTAAGTCTTGCAAAACATAGAATCATCCCTATTCCCCAAACCCTGTCCTGTTGTTCTGAAGAACTTTGTCAGGACACCAAAATATCCCACATTTTGCTAAGCATAAGAAAATAATTGATTTTTTAAAATATTTCTGTGACACATTAATCTTTCCACTGCTACTCATGTATAAATTACAAAAGTCACTTCAATAAATTGAATAAAAACAGAGATAGAAGATTAATAGAAGAATACTTCATGCAAAACATAAGGATTTTTATTTTGGTATTGAGACTGCCATGGTTGGAAAGCAGCTATTTCACTGAAATTTTCCACATTGACTATCAAATGCTGATGATTTTACTTTATATTCCTTTTTCAGTATAACAAATGTAGGTCTGAAAGGGTTTAGATATCATGTTTTTTATTAGGGTTACCATATGAAACATCTATTTCTCTGTTATTTTTCTTTCTAATCTGAAAGATTGTTGCATATTATTTTCTTTTCAAAGTAGGTAAATTAGGCAAAGTACCGTAAATTTAACTCTGTTTTTATTTGAAGTACATGATTAACATCATTAAAGATGCAATGCCTAATTTAGGTTTATAAATTAAGGGTATTTCAAATTAAAGGGTTATAAATTTAATATGCTACATAGTGGCACATTCCGTAAAATCACAGTGAATTCAGAAAGTTCAAATCACTTTTGTAAAATGTTGGTTTTATATCCAGCATACTTCAGAGGAAATTAAAGTCCTCTTTCATTAATTGTAATGAATTTAATTATTGGCAATCTAGACCTAAAACCTCTTGGAATATGGATGTAATATGTGCATAAATTATTTTGTGATGGTTATATGCAGTTACAAAATAACTTTGTATGCTAGACATTCAAATAATATTTTAATAGCATACATTGCCATTTTCATGACAGTATTTGTGTGTTTCTAAAACAAACATCAATATTTGTTTCATTATTTCCAGTGGGAAATAAAACATCTACTCATAACACATAGGAGAGAAATTCTGTATCCCTGAAATTGAGTTCTTGCCTAACTTGGTTCTATCATAGCCAAGATGTTTGATAGTACACAGATTTTTAATTATTCCTTCCACTATAAGGAACATGGTTTAGAATGCTGGTATAAGTTTTGAGTTTGTAAACATACAATACTACAAGTGATGTCAGCTCCTTCTTTGGTTGTATAGATTGAGAGTTACCTTTTAATACTAGGCCTACATGAGGTACAGACACCAACTGGTCTAAATGATGATAGCTATTTATGATATAAGTTTCTAAAGTGTCATCTTTCGGAAGGTATAGCACTACAATATACGATACCACTAGATTTACAGAAAATAATAATTTAAACTTACAGTAGATCAATATTTTAAAAGGTAACAATTTCATGGCCGTGTGAACATATGACTGTCAGTTGCTTTCATTTAGGTTATAACATTTCATGGCTGTTTGAACCTGTGATCGTTATTTGCATTTATTTTTCGGTGAGTAAAATTAATAATGTCGGCCGTGGTGGTACAGAGGTAGCGTGCCCACCTCTAGATCCGAAGGTTGCGGATCAATGGATTTTTCAGGATGTAAAAATCCTGGGCAGTGAGTCTTCTGGGAGGGCTTTATTTTTGGGGGAGGCCCATGTTGAAGATTTACGGCAAGTGAAAGAACTCTAAGCCTAAATTAGAGCCTCTAGACAAAATTCCTCAGCCCATTCACGTCCATCGCCTGTATAGCTACAAGAAATGAAAAGATTGATTCTCGTAGTAATGAAATATCTAACTATTACCATAAGTTGAGTATTAGAAGTCATGCTCTTGCAATGTAAGAAAATGGACAATGTTAACAAGATAGTGAATAAATATCACTCATTACGCTCCTTCATGTCTGTGGCATTTGGTCGCTTTGTCACTTTGTTATTGAGACAGTGGGTGCCCACTTTCCTCCTCTCCCTCTTATCCACATGCTGGCAACATTGTATTCTACACAATAATTGGAATGGCAAAGCTAACCCTTTGGCTCATGCAAAGTCCAATTTAGCTCAAAGATCAACCATCCAGCCCTCATTGTTTCAACATACTAACCAACCTACACTTCAACTTTCTTGGCTACACAATACTCCATACCAGCACCAAAATATTAAAGGACTAATTAAAGGGCATACAATTATGTGCAAATTCTACAAGAATTTTAAATGGGAAATTCAAAACTAAATACAAAAGGAAACATACAACAATGAATGTGAAAGATAATTTTTATAGAAACCTCAATTAAGAAGCCACAACCAAACCCTTGGAAAGTCACATCCTTGCAGTCTTGTTTTCTAATTCAGCTGCAGGGAACACTTTGTCCAAATTCATGACCATGGATAGCAGAGGTTCATACCATAACTTCATTGGTACCGGTATATGCATCTTAAATCTGTAAATGAAAATCATAAAAACACATGAGAATAATATGAGAGTTGAATAACATTTATCTCAAAACAAGTCTAAACAGTATCCAAAGGTACGATAACTAGTAGTGTAGTCCTAGCATTTTGGTAGGTCGTACACAGAAGGAGTTAATATGAAACATTTATTAATAAAATAATTTTTTTACAATAAATTTAGCAGTCTTTCGCTGATTTCAAAATAAGGCAATAAGAACAAATTTATACCCATAATTTGGAATGAAAGAGGCATACTACTTTATGCTAGCCAGTTTATGATTGCAAAAGGTGAAATACACTTTAACAATCCATTTGTTCACTAGGACTATAGTAAAATTTAGACTGAAGCTCGTACTATTTTGATTTGAGAGTAATATCTTCTTCAAGATTTGGTTCATGCTGTCATTTTCTTGTGCCACCAGTACTTTTTGTACTATACATACTCTCGATTTAGGTTTCTAAAGCCAACGGCAGAATTATAAAGCACGTAAATACTTAAATAAATAGTTAAATAAATTAAGAAGTAAATAGGTAAATGTATAAATGTAAAAAAGATATACAGGTAAATAGCTACATACACACATAAATAGACAAATAACTTAAATTAATAAAACATCAACAAAACAGATGGTAGGCCTATACACAATGAACCAGAAGGCACATGCTAGTAAGCAAGCTTGAGCAGAGGATATATAATGAATACCTGCTTGAAACCCTCAACTATCTTCATAAATTACTAACATGAGATGAATGCTCAGAAAATATGAAAATATGCTTATAATATAAATCATCACACGTTGTAGTTGAAAAGTATTGTCAACTTAGCCCCTTTCCTTGTGTTGTCAGCCTCTTTTTTTTAATGATCTAAATAATTGATTACTGTAGTGGCAGTCATTGATGCAACATTGATAATTCCACTCTTTCAACATCACGTGTAATATTATCTATCAGCAATTGCAGTACAATGTGTACCAACAACAGAACAATAAATAAGTGATACATGCGTTTTCAATGTATATTCTATATTCTTATAAATAAGAAGTCTTTTTTACTGGTTTTATCCTGTTTACTTATATAATTTAGTTAGTTTAGTTAAATTGGGATGAGAAACACAATGAAGTGTAACAATTATTAATACATAATCAGTTGTAAACCAAGGTGGGGCGGGAGGAGTAGTCCGCCCCAGGGCTCGCTTTGAACATAGACCCCAAGATTTTAATTATTTATCTAACCAGACCAGTCACGTGTCTTGGTTTGAGTGAGTAAAAAGTTGTCTATTAAACAACACTATACATTTTTAAACAATGAATTAAATAAAAAAAAAGGTTATAAACAACCTCATCCGAAGCACTGTAAGCCCACTGGAATAATATTATAAGCCCGATGATCAAGAGAAGACAGGGTAATCTCATGGGTAAATTTCCGTGTTGTAACAGCAAAATTTGCAAAGTTGAAAGCTCGCAGGAAATATTTTAAATTTAATTTCTCTACTATTTAGTTTTTTATTAATCTACTTTTTAAATCTTCGCTGTTTGGGTTTTCTTTGTTTTGTGCCGGTACATGAAATAATACTGTGAAATCACAGCTATTTAGTTCATGAAATACCTTTTCAATACCATGGCTAAAGGAATTGCATACTAACGTGGATTTGCTTCGGTCATAAGTCATTACTGGTACTGGTGCTCTAAGCAAACTTATAGTAAAAACGTAAAGTTGCCTGGTACACCATGATCACTTACTACTTCATTATTGTTTATTACTTGCTAGTAACTGGTTTTCAAGGGGACATCCCTCTCATCTTCAGCTACATCTTATTGCCGGACTTCTGTCTTCTATTACTTAATGTCGCTGCTGCAGTTTAACGAGTTTTCCAACTAGGCCTGACTCATCCTACCCAGGGATGTCGAAATTTTGGAGGTTATTCCTATGTTTTTGTATCTAGATATCCCATATGGTCAATTTAATCGGATGATGAAGATTTTTAAGTAGAACCAGTTCCTTTACCACGTGAGGATCTGAATTCCACATCTGTGCAGCTACTGCGGACTTTTCAATTTATACTTGTCAACATTTCGAAAGTGCTCTTTCCATCTAGCACTGAGGTACCTTTTTGTTTGTCTATGTGTACACTGTTGCAGTCATTGTATGATACTTTGTAAATATCTGATTTTTGGTCCTGAAGGAATTTTGTCTTTCAATTCTGATCTTAGCAAAGTCTTCAGTTTGAATCTATTCTGTGGTATGAACCTTGTATTATGTCCTTTGAAGAACTTGTTAAATTTGTAATTTGCCCAAGGGTGGTATGTTATCTTTTCAAAATGGACATTTTTGTTTTACAGAGTTCAGTGTAGTGATTACACACAATCATGCAATATTGACTAACCTAACTCATAAATTGGTTTATATCACCCTCAGTCACAAAGAGTTTGCACAACAGAAAACTAGTTCGTACAACAGTAAAGAACGGTTTCAACAAAGAGTTGGTGGACAAGAAAATAGACTGATTCAGGAGAGAGAAAAACATTAAAGCCAGTGTACGGTTGAAACCCTCAATATTTCTCTAAACTGTTTTATAACAAACTGTAGTTAACAAATATTCTGAGTCTTCAGACCAAACTGAACTGGAGGCACAAGTTTTAAGCAGTGTGAATAGAGAAATCAGCAACTCAAAATTTCACAGTTTGACATTTTAAACAAGAGCACTATAAAAACCAATGACTGACAATACAACTCCTATATTTAAAAGAAATAAAGACAGACAAATACCTATAGGCTACAAAAGTAATATTTATTAAGGAAAACAAGAATAATATTATCTATCTACATCGGTGTATAGGAGTTTAGTTGGTGTATAGGAGTTTAGTGAAGTGAAAGCTTATACTTATTGAAGTTTATTCTGAAGATTTTGATGTTTTGTCTTTTCATTGCTACAAACTCTTTATGTTACAAATAACTACCTTGGAACTTTTGAAGATTTGTAATAAAATTTACTTAAAACTTAAGTTGAATTTTATAATACCTTACTTACCTATGCTGTGCTAGAATGTATTGAGCTTGGCCTCTTGTCTTCAATTGTCATAGATCTGCTGAGTCGTCTTGCTTGTACCAGTTTGTTGATATCTTGGTATGTCTTGACCATAGGAGGATTTGCATTAGATGGACCACTAGAAGCTGTACAACCTGGATATCTTCTAATACAGTCTTGTCCATCTTGACCATCCTTTGCTGCTTTCATGTATCGGAAGAAACGTAGGATTTCTGGATTGTCAGTGGATGGTTTACGCAGTTCATTCAGCTCTCTGAAAGTAAAAGAGTCAATTAATTTTTAACATATTATATTTACTATTTTACTGGTAATGTGCAATGGCATCCGTTGATCAGTCATTTAAGTTATAAAATAACACTGTACTTTTGGAGAACATTCTTACAAAACAAAGTATAATTCTTACAAAATGATCCAACCATTTGAGTTGCCTGTCTTCTAGTTTCTTACTTATGAGTTCCTGCTGTGAATTTTCTCATATTCTATTGTTCCTAACCATGAATTTTTGTTTTCAATTGTTCATATGCACTCCCAAGCAGGGCAACCCATAGGGGGGGATAACCCCAACAAGGACCCAGGTTTCTGGAAGCCTGTGAAACAATTTTTTTTCAGTTTTCTTAATTCAATATCAAATTTTTCAATGCACTTTCAACATTAAACTAATGTCTGGAGGCCCATGGGCTAATGGGCAGCTCTGTTCCATGGCACTCCTGTGTAAGTAACCACAGAATGAGGTTACAAATCCCGATAACATATATGTAGTCAGATCAACACGCAGTGCTTCACAGTTGCTTCATATAAGGTAAACTAGATATTTTGAAAATGTGGAAATAAAAAGATGAGATAGATGTTTAGCTAGACCAGGTTATTTCCTTTCTGTACCTGCCTTTACTCCTCCAACACAACTCAAAGTTTGCTGCAATACAGCTACAGCTGTTATTATTTCTCTATTCAATAATTATCCTACTTCTTTAATGCATAATAATTATAATGACCAAGTCTTTACATTGAAATAATAAGTTCATTACAGAATTGTTTGTCTGATGATTGTTTAAATTCCACAAGCTATACCTAGGAACATGAAGCTCACCTTTTATGTTGTAAAATGGTAATAAAAAAGTTTAATATAAGAGTTTACTAGCACAGAATCCCATTTACTTACTTGTATCAGGATACTTGCACCTTAATGAGGCACACATGCCAGTTTTGTGATTTATGTATTGTGCTTTAGTAGAGAAATTCTACAGCAAGTGGTATTAAACAATTTCAAGTGACAAGTATTAAATATGAAATAGGTGAAATTTTACTTCCTGCTAACTCAGAATAGAAATATAAATTAATAAAAACACTTTAATCATGTCTTATCTCACCTGTTTCTAATGATGCTTGTGACATACATTTGGGCAGAGAATTATCTAGAAAGCACAAGATAACTTCTGTCGACCCTATCTAGCTATAAAACATGTTTTAAAGAAAAATTCCTCTGAAATGAAGTAATAATGCCTGTTATGGTCATTTCATGACTTTCCTACGTACAGATCTATTATCCAGTCACGGCTCATGGCTTAAAATGAGGGTGTGCTGCATATAGGCCTATCATCTATAATTCTGTCATGAACTGTAGTTGATTTAATTCACTTATATATTAATCTCTTGTGGAGAAAATTTTGAATCGTAGTTACATTTGACTGTCAGGGATGACACAATTTACCATTTTTTAACAAAATGTGCCATGAACAAAACTTCAGAAGACACAGGAGTAACCAGCCAGCCTTGCTCACTTGCCCATAGGCCATCTCTCACTACATCTACTACATCTCTCTGTAGTTCATCGTATTTTTAAATAGAATTACTGATTGGTGGAGGCCTGATATCATGACTAGGGATGGGTCGAAACCAGATTTTCTCGATACTCTATACCGATACATGATTTTTTCCTCGATACTCGATACTTCGATACTCGATACTGTCAACATTTCCAGTTTCAATAAATAGATACATTAAAAATTAAGTTGAGAGATCTGTGTATACCAGCTAAATTAATTAAGTGTGCATATTTAATTAGATAAAATTTAATATCATCAGTAGCCTATAATTATTTTTAAACTATACATTAAACCTAAACGTTTGACAGGAAACGAAACAATTAAGAATCCCTTCTGTTTGGATTTTAAAAGTCGGAAAATCTTTATTTATGACAAGACAAAAGTCACAGAGTGGTTTTCTCCATTTCAAGGAGAAATAGAAGTATTTATAGTGGAGGCTAGACCTATGTAGACAGTCGGGATGCTTTGAGGATTAAGCCATTGTCTGGCACTTAAGAAGTGGTATGGTAATGACTGAACGGCAATCGTCTGGTGCCCCACGTGGAGTCATAGCTAAAATGTCAAAAATTCAGAAATGAGCACTGATTGGTTGCACACGAAATTCTATTGGCTGTCAGGCAAATTCAACGCCCAAGAAAACACGCTGAAAATCCAGAATATACAACTCTATTGTCCAAGACACCCTCATTTCAAGTTATTTACTGCGGATTATAAGGGTCTGTCGGCATTGCTTTGAAGAAAGTTGTATATGTAGAAGTAGTCTCCACTATACTATATTTAGTAGACTACTAAAAGCAGAAAGAGATACCGCATTTCCTTAAATTGCAGAATTGCCAAAGTATCGAAAAAGTACCGAGCGAGTTTTCTGAAGTATCGCTCGATACCGATACCATCCAAGTATCGAGAGTATCGAGGTATCGAAAGTATCGAGGTCCGAAAGTATCGAGGTATCGAAAGTATCGAGGTATCGAAAGTATCGAGGACCCATCCTTAATCATAACACAAAACAAAATTTGGTTATTGTACATGAATAAATTTAACAAGGGAACCTTACGGTCGTCATAACTAAACCTACCCTCAAATTTTGCATGTCGGTAGGTCTTGACTGAAGATAGACACATGCAAAAAAATTAGCTGCTCATATAAGCTTTAAATGGGTGAAAATTAATTGAAAATTTTACAAATTTGAAACATTGAGTAGCCTCACACAGCTATCGGCAGGAGGGGATAGTGAAGCCTCCGCTATGTACTGGGTACCTTTCTAAATACTCGTAATTAAGATAACATGATCATGCAGATTCAGATGTCAATATAGTACTTCTGATTAAAATTCAGAAAGGACATATGTTTTACAATAATTTAATCACATTTATATTACAAACTTAACAACAGATATTCTGAGGAATATTACAATAAAATTTAAGATTCTAGGAGCTGCTCCTTCAATTTATTGATAAAACTGGAATACTTCATATTATGATGGCTTCTGTAAAATTAACAAGTTAATTCTATAAATAAATAAATAACTACATAAATATAACATTTATTAATTTTCTACCCATACTATAGGCAATACAAGTAGAGGAAATGTGTTTGACCCCCCCTTGAAGACTCTTTTAAAAAATACGTTTTTCGGAACATGTCTGTGTGTCTGTGAACAATATTGTAACTCGAAAAAAACTACACGAGTTAAATATATTTCGGAGATGCAATGAGAATGGAGGCAAATTTCTATTACTTTTACCGTCATTTTACTTTAAGAAAATTTAATGTTTACGAGTTTCTTGATAAGGCTTAAAAATATGTATTTTTAAAATTCTGTTCATAAACTGCACAATCCAAGAGCAAACATTTTTATTTGAAAAACTCTATCCAAGAAATCTTGTAACGGGTAGTTATGTCATAAACTGCACAATCCAAGAGCAAAAATTTTTATTTGAAAAAACTCTGTCCAATAAATTTTTCAACTCAGTCTTTTCGCAATTCAGCCGCTTACGCCATATTGGAATATTGAGGGTAGAGAAAGTCACGCGTGTGTGTATTTCACATAAGATTTTTCCTTTTGATTTAAATTACAGTCAACATGATTACTGTAGTTATTATGGTTATAATTTTCAACGCTTAAGCATTCTAATGTCTGGCGACTCAGACGCTGGGTACGACACGAACCCCATTAGCGGTGGTGATGAGTTGAACAACCCGGAGGTTGTTGTGGGAATTTGGTAAGGGAACCGTGGGGTCCCATGGCCAGCCCGGGATGTACTAGGGGTGAACCGTACTAGGCACGGTAAAACCTCGATGGTTTTTCCCAGCCTTCAGCGAGAGGGAGTCCCAATCCTGAACCGAGGAAGGAAATTTTCCATTTAAAAAAAATCCTCAATCCGGCCAGGAATTGAACTCAAGCCACCGAAGGGGAAGGATGGTACGCTACCACGGTGAACTATTTAGATTATTTCTAAATAAATGATTAACAGATACGTATAGATAATTTTTTTAACGAAAACACGATTTTTTTCAAAAAAGTTGTTTTTAAAATGATCGAGTAGAACATATAAGTATATAACGTCATCTTTGATAGCTCAGTTCCTTATTGGCCTCTGAATCCTAGGGACGAAGGTTTGAACCGGTTCGAGGGCGAAATCTACGATATCGAGGATAAATAAACGCACAGCTTCCCCCACTCTGGGAGGGATTTTAAACCGTAATCCAGACTCAGACTTTTCAAAGTTATTAAAGAACAACAGACTAAATTGGAACTTCTTAATATAAATCTTTGATTCTCGCCCCACGGCAGATTTAATTTCAGCCACGGCGTTACAGGATATGAAATGATGTCCAACTCGTATCTTTCATTATACAGTAGATACGCATATCTGTGCTTCTGTTCCCGATGGTTAGAACATCCGGGTTGAGTGAGGCACCTCTTCTACTCATCCCTACTCTCTTCGGTAGTCTATCTTGTTTTTAATGGAACGAGAAAGTTGTGAGGTCAAGGCCGTAGCGTGCTTTGTATTCCAGCTAGATTTGATCCCAGAATAAATTTTAGCATTAAATATTGAGCGATTTTGGGGGGATGGGAGGATTTCCTTTCACTGGCTTGAACCATCCCAACCACTTTTTTGTGTGTGCCCACCCTTACCCCCAGTGCCAAGCAATTAAGCCTAAACCTCCGGTCAAACCAAATTTTGGTAACCATATGTGATGTGTGTATACCTATTGTGCCCTTACGGATGACAAATATTATTTCCCGTCCACTGGATACAGTGGCGTACCAAGGGGGGGGGGGCAAACGGGGCGGCCGCACGGGGCGCCGTAAAGGAGGGGCGCTAAAATTGAAAAAAATCTATTTTTAGTTTAAGTAAAAATAATTTCTTTCAGGTAAAATATACGGTTTTATTGGCCAAATTACATAGGACGATTTCAAAATTATCTTACAGATTGGTAAGTGGAACCCAAATACTGTAATGCATAATGCCTATGCCTACCCAATTTCCGTGGTAATCGCAAATCGTTCTTTCAAACCAAAGAATATTTTAATTACCCTAAAAGCGTACTGTTTCCTTTGATTCGGTTCGGCTTCACTTCTAATAAAATAATAATTACGAAGCAACATTTTAAAATTATTGTCAAACTTACATAATACAAATTTTTAAAATTTGAAATCGTGAATAATTTGGGCTTTCAGCATGGTTCCTGGACATCCCTATACAAAGCAATAGACTTTTCTAATCGAAATCGTGATTAATTAGATCGTTTTGCTGATCCCTTCAGCTTCGAATTACCAAAGTTTGACTTATTTCGATTTTCATATGCCTGAAATGTTACGATACGTTTTATCACTCCGTGGACGGGAGTTCAGGGCCTCTGAGTGCAGCTTTCATTACTGAAAACCCCAATTTAGTAATGCTTATTTACCTATAGAAGACAGTGATAGATTGTAAGTACATCGCTTCGACAACTTGCTAGAGGAAAATAAGATATTATTGGGCATGAATTTGATCCAGATACTCTAATTTGGTTTTTGAGTCTTAACGAGCTTTAAGTCTTAGATACAGGACCTCCCGAGGACAAGGTACCTCATCCTGAGGGGGGGGGACTTCATACCCAAGTTTTTTACAGCCTGAAAAATCAATCTATCGCAACTAGGTTTGAACCTGCGACCTTCCGATCCAAAGGCGGGCAAGCTACCTCTGTAATTTGTTACTTCACATTGCTTGTAATTAAATCTTAATAGTCGTTTCTAACATACGAGTACATTGCGTGGACAAATTCTGGACATCTGAGGTTATACTCTCCGTGGCGCTACATCCCTGAAGGGAATTGGCCTACCACCCGACCGCTGTGTCATCTACCATAGGCAGGATTGGGGACATGTGGTCAGCATGCCGACACCCACGGCCATTAATGGTGGTTTTCATGACCGGATCCGAGTTTACAAGACCTTTAAAATTCCCCGACAATTTGTATAATGCTCAGAACTAAGGTTTAGAAAAGCAAAGTAGAGAAACACCTGAAGTAGCCATTGTGTAGAATGTAGAAGTAGAAGATGCGAAACGGCGACCAGAAGTTTAGGGCAGAGGTAGATAGCTGTGAGCTTAAAAAGTATTTTTAATTAAGTGAAGTCATTCAGTGCTTTGGTATTGTACTGTAAAGTGGTTAATATTTCGCATTTTGCCCGCATGTAGTAAATTAACGCAGAATTAAAACACAATCATTAGATATGGGTTTGTTGAAAATTCAAATAACATATGCAGCCTATTGCTTTTTTTGAAATTTATTTATGTTCATCTGTCATGAACTATATATCGAGTGCATATTCGACCTTATTTCTGCAAATAAAACGATACGTGTATGATATGGTTTGTGTAGTAATTGGAGCTAATGTTACGTTCTGAATTCCTAGCCTTGTAGTTGATGATTAGAGTAACGGTGTTCAACTGACCCATTGTAAGCTGGTGACCAGTGTTCCAGATGATAGCGCCTATACCACACCAGAGTGCATGGCCGTGCAGTTCGCAAATGTGCATCTGCCTATGACGTCACAATTATGCATTATGAAGCCTGAGCATCGGTCATTAAAGAAGGTCGGATTTTAGTAATATCGGAATGAATTATGTACACGGAATTACTGAATTTACTTACTCATTGGCAATAGACAATTCCTAAGAAAACTAAAGAAATATTATCTATTTTTATGGAGCCCGCAGGTTCATTACAGCGCTTACATGAGCTCGCCATTAAATCCTATTATGTGCTAACGCCATCTAACCACCCCTCGCAAATCCCACTTCCCATAAATCTGTTCTAATATTGTCCTCTCAGCTATGCCTAGGTCTTCCAAATGGGTCTATTCCATTCGTGTCTCGCAGACACTATTTCTGAGATATGTCTTACTCCCCAAGCATGCAACACGTACAGCCCATTTCATCCTCCGTGATTTAATTACTCTTACTATATTCGGTGAAGAGTACAGATTATGAAGCTCGTCATAATGCAGGTTTTTACAGTCCCCGTTTTCATCTCCCTTAGATCTGAATATTTTCCTAAGCACCCTGTTTTCGTACACACTCAGATTGTTCTTCCCGAAGAGTAAGGGACCATGTCTCACATCCATAGAATACAACCAGCGGGGTAATTGCCTTATAATTTTTATTTTTAGATTCCTGGACAGAAGAGAAGATAAACGTTTTTGAATTGCATAATACACACGTTTCCTCATTTTAGTAGACATGTAACCAAAATTAGCAAAACAGCCTAAATAGGTACAAAAGTATATTTTTTAGAAGTACTATAAACCCTCCATTAAATGCCACCCTTTTTCAGCAAACACCTCTTTTAAAAACAGATTTTTCTAGGAACCAACATTAAAGCCCATAACATCAATGCAATCTTTCTATCAAAAAATTACCACTCTTCCCGACCAAAGACAATGGTTTCTGTTGCTTTTTATCCCTTTTAAACGACCGAAGTCATAAATCAATTATTAAGTGCCAGTATGGTACTTTATGAGATTGTGTGGTGGACGAAAAAATGTCTGTCCGTCTGTCTGTCCGTCTGTCTGTCTGTCTGTCTGTCTGTCTGTCTGTCTGTCTGTCCGTCTGTCTGTCTGTCTGTCCGTCTGTCTGTCCGTCTGTCTGTCTGTCCGTCTGTCTGTCCGTGTGTCTGTACGCACCATAACTCAAATACGCTTTTTCGGATTTTCATGAAACTTGGAAAACACATTTATAATGTCCATGGGAAGAACCCTATTGATATTGAACCAAATCGGTTCACCGGTACCGGAGTAATGCCCAATTTAGTGCCTATTTTAATAGATTATGGCGCCTTTCTATTGCCTTTCTAATAGAAAGGCGCCATCACTCAAATACGCTGTATCGGATTTCCATGAAACTTTGTATACCCATTTATGACGTCCATGAGAAGTGCCCTATTGAATTTGAACCTAATCTGTTGACCGGTACCGGAGTAAAACCCAATTTAGTGTCTACTTTAAAGGCGCAATAACTTAAATACGCTTTATCGGATATTTATGAAACTTCGTATACTCATTTATAATGTCCATGGGAAGACGTTTATTGATATTGGACCAAATCGGTTGGCCAGTACCGGAATAATGCCCAATTTAGTGTTTTTATGTTAATATATAAGAAGTCGCGATAACTCAAATATGCTTTATTGGATTTTCCTGAAATTTTGTATACCCATTTATAATGTACGTGGAAAGACGTCTACTGATATTGGACCAAATCGGTAGACCGGTACCGGAGTAAAACCCAATTTAGTGAATATTTTAAAGACGCGGTAACTCAAATACGCTTTACCGGATTTTTATGAAACTTGGTATACACATTTATAATGTCCATGGGAAGATGCCTATTTTATGGTAATATACGTATTCGAAAGAATTTATAAAAAAATGAAAATCAGTTATCTTGACAACATAGCCTATTGTTTTACTGTGATGTTGTAAGGCCTTGGAAATTAAAATACAGGTAGCTATGACAAAAAACATATTAATTGACATGCGCTTATCCAACTAGACCGTTAAAATGACCCAGGTGGCCGAGATGGTAGACCTTTCTTCTTCCGTAAGCCCTGCTTAATGAATAAATCTGGAGCTTAACTTGGAAATCAATTAAAAAAAAAAACATATTCTGCATATCATAATTGCAGTCATAACTGATTAAACAAAAACATACTGGCACTTTGTTACATCAGTTTACCTGATTTTTCTGTTTGTTGTTGTAGCCTTCCCTGCAAGTACCGAAGAATGTTTACTGCTTTGCGGTTTTGTGGATTCCTGTTCTTTCCCAGAATGACTGGATCTAGAATTTAGCTCAGAACTGTCTGATATAGAAGCATTTTTCTGTGGCCCATCGTACGAACTTCCGAATAAAATGTTCAGTAACTTGGAAGGTTTTCGAGGTTTTACGTCATTGCTGGGTTTTGATGGCTCGGTCACGTGCGATTTTGTTTTAACGTCGGTGGAACCTGTTTGTAGAGTTTCTATTGCTTTAGTTTTTGTCTCTAGAGAAAATTGACTAGTTTTAGGCGAGGTATATACGTGAGTTTTTGATTCTACAAATTTTGTCGAAGATATGTTGTGCTTGTTTTCTGGAGGTCTAACATTTGTTGGTATATTAAATGGTTTGGGGTTTGTCGAATATATTTTATATTTGTTTTCTGGAGGCCTTGGTTCGGAAGCTTTGACATTTATTGGAATATTAGAGGTTTTCGGTTTTGTAGAAGATGCCAAATATAATTTATATTTGTTTTCTGGAGGCCTGGGAGAGAAAACTTTAACATTTATTGGAATATTAGAGGTTTTGGGTTTTGTTTCTGAAGCTTTGGTGAAATAGTTTTTAAAGGGCTTTGCAGATTTTTTAGGTTTATTCGCTGAACCTTTTGGTATACTTGCCGAACCTTCTGTTTTACTTGATGTTGCGTACTGTGCCAAATGGATCTGAATTTGTTTGACTGAGGCCACTTGATGTGCTATCACTGACTCGTCAGAAAAGTCCTTCGACATGTGAAGTCTGGGCTTTACTAGTATTTTGGACGATATCCTTGTGAGTTTATCCCTTGACTTCTTGTTAGCTTCTGGTCCTTGTGGGAGTACGTTGCTCTTGTCGGAGGCATGACCTGGGATCGAAGTAGAAATCTCTCTGCCGGACCGGCCTAGCCAGGACTCGTCATGCCTCGTGGCCAACTGACTGGCTTGGCGGAGTTGTGGACACAGTCGGCAGCTGCTTTTGCCATAGTCTGATATGTCTACGAGGCATCTGCACAGCTGGCTGCGAAACCCAAGACCCAACCGCACGGGCAGCATATTAGATGTTGCGGGGCAACCCTTCTACAATCATGCCTTGCATCTCCCTGTGTGTTTCGTCCATAATTCCGACTTAACCATGGAGTGAGATATGTGTGACCACTGCTATTGTTTGGATATCTTCACAAATATGTTATTACTAGAGCAAGGCATTTAATGACCATACAATAGTGGAAAAATGCAAAATAAAAAAAGGCATTTATGGCCTAAAAAAGTGAAAAAAATGATTTAAAATTTAAGAAAATGACCAATAAATTTTCATTTATTACTTATATTTTTTAATGTAATGAATTGCTAAAAGCAATTTAACAGATGACAGTCCGTTATATATGAATTTACAATATAGAATGCACTTATATTATTACTTAAGAAGTAAGTAAATCTATACTACTTGGACACCCAAAAATCTTTCTGAACTGGCATGGCCATCAAATTGCGCCTAGCAAATATGTGCCATTAAAAAAAATTACTGCTACAAGACAAACTGCTATGGTATTTACAATAAACCTGAATTAAAATTAACTATGAACACTTGGCGGAGATTCTCAAATAAAATCGATTGTCTGTTGTCTGAAAGTAACGATTTGTAACGATTTGTACGTGCCTCCATTTAAATATGATCTAAAATGCCGAAAATTATGTAAAAATGCTGAAAGTGTTCTAAAAATGCAGAAAAGTCCTAAAAATATCCAAAAAATGACCTATCTCTTGAAAATGACGAAAAAATGCAAAAACAAATTGACCTTATTTAATCAATTATTTCATGATACACATTTATATATATTCGAACTATCTTTTAAATTACATGTAAAAAAGATGCAAAATCATCAAATGCCTTGCCCTAGTTATTACACTACCTTACTTTCTGAAGACCTTTATCACGTACTTTATTTATTTATTTGTTGGTGTTTTTACAAATACTGTTTATACAGTGAGTCCCACGCAAGAGTTGACCAATCATGCGGGTTTCTGCGTCGCGGCGGGCACAGATCTAACTCCCGAGCGATCGGGTGAAGTATCTACGCAAATAAAGCCGCGAACGGTGTATTGATTCAGGTTCTCACAGTTACAGTTAAAATTACGATGAAAATAACCACGTACTTCATCACAAGAGATGTTGGAAGTGTCCTCCTTTTGCATCCACACAACACTAGCACCTTTTTAGGAAATTTTCTTTCACGCGCATAAGTTCAGCTTCCGAGACAGAGTTATTTTCTGTTGTGATATTGTCATTAAGTTCTAACAGTATGTGATTATTGTTTATGGGGAAACTTGAAAAGTAAAGTGTATAGGTCAATTTCCCAAATACAAAGAAAATGACCAAAATATGACTTTATATGAAAAATAAAAACGGTCCGATTTAGGTAGTAAATGTGCGATTCATGTTTAATTTGTGTTTTTGGCGAGAATGGAGGTCAGGATAAAAATATGGCATGTCATAAACATCCGAACCCTAATTATAACTAATCCATCTTTTCCGACCAGCTCATTTCCTCCCTATAAAGATAGTAGCTCACGAAAGCCCAGAATTACTGCTGAGGAAGCAGCATAATAGCCTTGAAATTGGCAATGCCCTTTACAGAAGCAGGTAGTATTGGGTAGGTTTATGACTAGTGAGACAAGCTAACTCTCCACCCGACTGGAAGGCTCTAATCCGTAATTCTGGAAAGTCCCAGGCCATGTGTAAATAAGATTTTACATAATTAGGTAGTTTTCGAAGAAAAATCTACCTATTGCAATGGATACCATGTCATGATTTTCGAAAAATTCTTTCATATCTTTACGTTTCATGAGAATATTATAGGAGAAAATATTATATTTCTCCTATAATATTCTCATGTAGTGTCCAACAGAGACAATAATCTGTGGCTCATGAATGCTTATATATCTATTTACGTTTCATGCTTCCCTAAGTACAAAACCACCGCCCGTTCAAAAAAAAAATGTGATATATATATATATATATATATATATATATATATATATTATATATATATATATATATTATATATATATATATATATATATATATATATATATATATATATATATATATATATATATATATATATATATATATATATATATCATATCTTTACACGCTAGCGGCCGTAATTTTGAAGATATTTGAACCAAATTTTACTATGTTATTTCTAGGCCCAATAGTTCGGACAAGTTCGTTAATGAGCAAAATTGGCCCAAGGGGGTTGTCGGGGGAGGGGGTTGAAATTTTAAAACATTTATATCTCGGCCCCTATGAAGTATAGAGGGAAACTTTGTTTGAATAAATTAGAGTACTCACTATGGAGTTTGCAGTGATACCAACGATTCGGGGTTTTGGGGGTACGAGTGGGGGTGGCGGTGGCGGTGGGGGGGGGATGGAAATTCGAAATTTTTGAAACTACGTCTTGTGGGGTATCTTTAAAAAGCTCTTGATGAGTACTTTACAAATCAATAACTAGTTTCTTGATAGTTCTCATATAAGGCGAGATTTGAATGTTTGAAAAAAGTTCTCTTTCCTCTTTTTTGGTGTTATTATTGCGGGTTTGTCATGCAAAGGCTAAAGAAGAAGAGTACTACGCATTGAAGTAAATTAAACCAAAAGCACTTCGAAATCTACCTCAGCCTGTAGGCTTGCCTAAAGGGATTTTTTTGAAATTTGAACGTCTGTCGCTCGCCTTCGATTATCAGCGTCCTGCTCGCCTTTAATAGGCTCTAGAAGTACTTTTTTACTTCCTCTACCCGTAACATAGTTACCATAGGAGAGGAAGATTTCTAGCCCGAAATTCGAATCAAGTTTTTAATATAAATACACGTTTTGATGTTACCTGAATCCAAAAATGCTATTTTTCAGAAATATGTCTGTGTGTGTGTGTCTGTGAACAACCAAGCTCTAGAACGAAAAATCATATGAAAACAACATTTTGTATTTGACTCAGATATCTTTTGGGGATATGACACTCTTACTCTTAATGCCACTTTATATAAAGAAAATTTCATTTTTCACAATTTTTCGAAAACGTCTCTTACGATTTTGTTTAAATTTTGTTCTTGGGGTGCTTATTCTAAGAGCTAAAACTTTAACTTTTTTTTGCATAAATTCTCTAAAGGGTAGTTATAAGCCACCCATTGTTTACAGAAACTCAGTCTTACCTCGTGAAGAATAAAGTTTGGCATCAGGTTGAAATAACTGTATCCGTGCTCTTTGCAATACGACCTCTTCTTCTATATCAGAGTGTGAAGTGAGAAAGCTGTATTGCCCATGCTTAGAGTAAAGAAAGTTATGTGAGTGCATTAATCAAATTTTATTTGGGTTGTGTATCCTTCGGGGATGCGATGTGGTAACGACATTCTCTTCATTTTTAAAACCAATTTACATGAAGAGAATGTCATTAAAAATATATTATACTAAGAGGCAAAACTTTTATTTGGGCAGAGTGTGTAACTGTTCTTCCGTTATAGCACTCAATTCTGAGAAAGACAACCTATGCATTGACTCTGGCATTGTTGTTGCTCTTAACTTATGCCCTTTTAAATTTATCTCATTGTCTTATATTGTATTAGATAAAATACTATGGGTAGAGAGGCAGATAACCTCTGTCTTCCATGATACGAGGGTAGATGAAATATAAACGAGACTATTTTTCATTTATTTTTGTTTGCAATAAACACAACATTAAGTGTTTTTCATTTTTGTATAGAATTTCCTGCTTTGGAAATGCATTTTTTCCAAGCAAATCTGTAGCTTTTTAATTAAAAAAAAAAGAGTTGGTTGTGTCATTAGCCAATTGCGTACGAATTGCTCCATCCCATCAACGTTGTCGAATTGCTGGCCATCCTCTGCTTCTTGGACTGGACCAAAAAGGATGAAAATCGCAAGCTAATAAATCAGGACACTAAGAAGGTTGTTAAATTATTTTCTCCATTTTGGTACGTGTGACAGCTCTTGCATTGTCATGAAGAAGGATCTCTTCTTCTACCGGTTAGTCACGTCTTTTAGCCTCATTGAAAACCTCGCAGTAGTACGCCGCATTGATTGCGCAACGATATTGTACAAGATCAACGTATAAAATGCTCTCCCTCCCCCCCCCAAAAAAAGCAGTCAAAAGCCTTCTGAATGCCCAGACTTGGCTTTCATAGGGAACTCCACGGCTTCTCACAAACGCCTTGTGCCAAGTGAAAACACGCGACGTTGACAGAGTTTGTTCCCTAAACTGTGCCAACAGTTTGCGCAAAATGTTGCGCTTTCATTTAGCGAGATAATGCATTGCGCAACTGAAGGTTGCATTTTTTTCTGATATATCCTTGCTGTATTGCAATCTCACAAGGGCGTCTGATCGCTCTCCCCCCCCTTCAACATGCCATAAAGTAGCAGCTTCCTTAGCTGAAAATTATGCCCTAAAATAGTCTCGTTTTTATTTGGTCCACCCTCGTTGCAAATAAATTGTAATGCCAGATCCAAGAAGTTTTAATGTATTCTTTTGCACTCTGTTTGATTTATTACTCTCCCTATGTTTTGATCATAAGCGCGGTATTTCACAGGTTTCAAGGTAACATTATAATCTTGAGTTGCCATTTATGTCATAGATTTCATGAACAATCCGAAATTTTATTAGTATAAGAACATGTACAAACTGATAAGTCCGCTATTTCTGTTGATGTTATATAGATGTTGAAAAGTTTGATCAATTTAAATTGCCACAATACTTTTGCAATGAATGAAATTGTGCTCTTTACTGTCATTGAAATCAATGAAAGCCCTGCGGATTTCATGAACAATCCACAATTTTATAGCATAAGAACATGTCCAAATTTATAAGTCCGCTATTTTCTGTTGATGTTATATGGATTTTGAAAAGTTTGATCAATTTAAATTGCCACAATACTTTTGCAATGAATGAAATTGTGCTCTTTACTGTCATTGAAATCAATGAAAGCCCTGCGGCTTACGAACTTTCTGCTGCCACTATTTTATTGCTGCTGCGTATACTTGGGCTTGTGCAAGCCTTCAGGTGCCAGCGTTTGTTTGGCACTTAATGCAGCCTGTGTTTGTTTGACGCTTCACCGGTTTGTTTGGCGAAGCCTGCTAGCTGTACTGCTAGCCTCATTTAGTTGTTCGAAGTTTCGCGTGGTTTGCACCACATTCTGAGACAGTTCTGGAGTGCTGTCCATGAAGTCTATATTTTCAGCTCTGTACTTGAATTGCACTATTTTGGGCTGGTTGGGGATTCCGGAAGGATTAACCTCGTAGTAGCGGAGTTTAACAGGGAATTCTGTAGCGAATACTACCAGGCGATCTTCTAGGGACAAGTCTTTCAGTTTGGCCAAGTTTATCTTGGACGAGGACAGTCGACGTACGTTTGCTTGTGGTAGCTTGATGCCAAGCGTTTCTTCTACTTGAGAGCTGTACTCTCCAGTTGATTTTGGTGCCTCTTCAGGAGGCGGTGTCAGTTTTGCTGATGGAGGTCTGTGTTCCTCAAGTGGTGTCGGTGGTTTGTCAGGCATTCTCTGATGCAGATTGGGGGTCAAGTCAATGGACTGAGATGGTCGATGCAAGTCGTCCCTTGCACTCTTTTCCGGCTTCGGTTCTTCTGACGGAGGAGATAGCAAGCGGAGGGTTTGTGCGGGAGGATCCCTTGCATCATAAGCGAATTCCCTGAGCTCTCTGATCAACTTGCTGACGTAGAGGAAGGTTTCCGGGAAGTACGTTCTACTTCTGGCGATCCTCTCACTGATTAGTTTAGCGACATGTTCTCGCAATGTGGGTCTCTTCTCAAACAGCTTGAAGCTGTGTCTAGTCAATGTTACACGGTTCTCAGGATGCGCTTCTACAGGAACTGGAAGGTTCGTTGTTGGTTTCATTAGTTTCTCATATCTGTTTCCTACTTCCTTTACTTCTGGTTTCTCTTCTTCCGGCAGTTGAGCACTCTCCGGCTGATCGACGGTTGCAGGATTGTTTTGCGCATGAGTACTATGCGTGTTGAGTGTCTCTGGTGTCGTATCCGTGAGGTCAAATAAGTTATTTGTGCCTTTCATGTCACTTTGCTTATTTTTCTGATACATTGCAAGCAATGTGTGGGACGCTTGTATTTGCTCCTTGTAGACTGTTTTCTGTTCCTTCACTTTTTTCATCTGCTGTAACTGATGAAAACTTGGGCGACGAAGCACCTTAGAGTCGTCGTATTTCATGAGGGTAGGCGGTGGATAACTTAGAGGCTGGGCGCCCATATTGGGTTGAGGCTTGAAGAATTGGAGTCTCGTGAGGATTCCGTCGAGTATGGGTTCTTGGGGACTGTACGCTCTGCTAACTTTATCACCATCCATTTTCACTGGGTCACTATGATGTGGATCGTACAACTTCATGACGTCTTGGGACTCGAAAACCTCAGTTGCAGTCTTTTGTTCCTCAGGCTTCTTGGATTCCTCCAGTGTCTCATTCGAATGCCTGGGTTCTGATTTGGATAAGCGTTTGGAGGGAGTGTACACGATGCGAATTTTGTCACTATCAGTTTTCACTGAGATATCATGATTTGGACTGTACTTTGCCATTGCATCTTGGGAGTTTGAAACCTGAATAAATCTCTTTTGTTCCCTTGGTTTTGTGGATTGGTCCAATGTCTCGTTGGAAGGCCAGGGTTCTGATTCGGATAAGCTTTTGGATAGACTGTACATGCCACGAATTTTGTCACCATCCCTTTTCACTGGGTTATCGTGATTTGGACTGTACTTTGCCATTGCATCTTGGGAGTTTGAAACCTGAATTGCTCTCTTTTGTTCCCCTGATTCCGTGGATTGCTCCAGTGTCTCATACGAATGCCTGGACTCTGATCTGGATAAGCGTTTGGGGATTCTGTATACGATGCGAATTTTCTCACAATCCCTTTTCACAAGATTATTGTGGTATGGATTGTACTTCTCTGCGGGGTCTTGGGACTTGAAAACCTCAATTTCACTCTTTTGTTCCCCAGGTTTCGTGGATTGGTTCAATGTCTCGTAGGAAGGCCAGGGTTCTGATTCGGATAAGCTTTTGGATAGACTGTACATGCCACGAATTTTGTCGCCATCTCTTTTCACTGGGTTATCGTGATTTGGACTGTACTTTGCCATTGCATCTTGGGAGTTTGAAACCTGAATTGCTCTCTTTTGTTCCCCAGGTTTCGTGGATTGGTTCAATGTCTCGTAGGAAGGCCAGGGTTCTGATTCGGATAAGCTTTTGGATAGACTGTACATGCCACGAATTTTGTCATCATCCCTTTTCACTAGATTATTGTGGTATGGATTGTACTTTTCTGCGGCGTCTTGGGACTTGAAAACCTCAATTTCACTCTTTTGTTCCCCAGGTTTCGTGGATTGGTTCAATGTCTCGTGAGAAGGCCAGGGTTCTGATTCGGATAAGCTTTTGGAGGGAGTGTACACGATGCGAATTTTGTCACTATCAGTTTTCACTGAGATATCATGATTTGGACTGTACTTTGCCATTGCATCTTGGGAGTTTGAAACCTGAATAAATCTCTTTTGTTTCCTTGGTTTTGTGGATTGGTCCAATGTCTCGTTGGAAGGCCAGGGTTCTGATTCGGATAAGCTTTTGGATAGACTATACATGCCACGAATTTTGTCGCCATCTCTTTTCACTGGGTTATCGTGATTTGGACTGTACTTTGCCATTGCATCTTGGGAGTTTGAAACCTGAATTGCTCTCTTTTGTTCCCCAGGTTTCGTGGATTGGTTCAATGTCTCGTAGGAAGGCCAGGGTTCTGATTCGGATAAGCTTTTGGATAGACTGTACATGCCACGAATTTTGTCATCATCCCTTTTCACTAGATTATTGTGGTATGGATTGTACTTTTCTGCGGCGTCTTGTGACTTGAAAACCTCAATTTCACTCTTTTGTTCCCCAGGTTTCGTGGATTGGTTCAATGTCTCGTGAGAAGGCCAGGGTTCTGATTCGGATAAGCTTTTGGATAGACTGTACATGCCACGAATTTTGTCATCGTCCCTTTTCACAAGATTATTGTGATATGGATTGTACTTTGCCATGACGACTTGGGATTTTAAAGCCTCAAATGTTCTCTTTTGTTCCTTCAGCTTTTTGGATTGCACCATTGTCTCGTAGGAAGGCCAGAGTTCAGATGTGGATGAGCGTTTGGAGAAGCTGAATACCTCTGGTTTGTATGCGTGATTCTTTTTAATTTCTGGGTAAATCGTAGACGGAATTGCTAGGAAGTCTAGAGTTGATTCTAAAGTCTTCACTTGAACTGGAGGCGGGAACTTGGGTTCACTTCTGCTTGCCAAATGTTTGTTTTCTCTAATCAGAGTTTTATGAAGACCCTGTGGTTTAATTTACACGTTCGCTTTCACTGTGGCTGCTGAGTCTTGTGGCTCCCCGGCATAGGTAACAGTTGCTTCAGGTGGGGATCTGAATCTCTCAACGGCTCCTGTCGGCATCTTGTAAGCCATATTCACCTTAGAGATGAATTAAAAAGATAAAGGACCCTTCATTATATAGAGTGCTAACTAAAAACCACCGCCGTCTCGAGAATTACACTGCCTGTCCATGCTTAATTTTAACATGGAGTTCAGAGTATTGTTAAATTGCCTAATTTCCAGTAGAGGCGACACAGTTCACACCCAGATAGCATGAAATTCCAGCATATTTCAGTTTCCGAGTTTATACTTCAGAGGGCAACACAGCATACGGTAATGTAAAGGGTATTGCAGCTGGGTGTGAATGGTACTGCCATCTGTAATGTGCATACGCAAAATGTGCATACGCACAAATGTGCATACGCAAAATTAGCCGTATAGGACAGGCAGTGTATACACGAGTAATACAGTCTAAAAGGCAGTGCTAAAAATATACGACGGTGGATCGAAAAGTAACTCAATTTTTTTTACAAAATTTAATAGGTACAATTACAAACAAATGCACACATGAAGGGACATCTTTTGTCTATTTTTCTATATAGTCGCCACGTTTCTCAACACATTTCTCCTATCGTGATACCAGTTTCAAAATACCCTGTTCATCTCCTATCGTGATACAAGTTTCAAAATACCCTGTTCATAGAAGTCCGTTCGGTTGCCGTATACCTATCTACGGACTGCTGTTTTCACTTCTGCATCTGACGCAAAGGGTTGGTCCCATGAAGAAATTTCTGGCCGGTAAACGCTTTGCGTCAGACGCAGAAGTGAAAACAGCATTCCGCAGATGGCTATACGCCAACCGAACGAACTTCTATGAACATGATATTTTTAAACTGGTATCACGATGGGAGAAATGTGTTGAGAAACTTGGCGACTATATAGAAAAGTAGACAAAAGATGTCCCTTCACGTGTGCCTTTATTTGTAATTGTAACTATTAAACTTTTTGTAAAAGAAATTATTATGCTTTACTTTTCGATCCACCCTCGTATATTATATAGCATACTAACTATAAATTATGAAACTATAGAGACTTAAAGCAATAATTGCTAATGCAAGTATTTTTTTAATAGTTCATCCATGGCTGAGCAGTTAGACTGCTCGCCTTCCACTGCTGGGACCCGGGATCAAATCTCTGTGGATGCATGTTGAATTTGGGATGTACAAAATGGGATCAGGGCAGCCGGGTGCCCCGGTTTCCCGTGACGTATACCTTACAGTCCCGCCGTTGGCACCACAATATCAACTAGACCTGAATAATGTTTTTAAATCTCGTGGCCGGCCTATTTGACATGTTTTTTTTTTGTTTCCCCAGTCGTAAAGGCAAATTCCGAATTGGATATTTACATATCATGAATCATCCCCACCATTTCATCCTGTATCATATCCATTTAAATTAATATCAGTTGAATTTACTCCATAAAAATACTCCAGTAATAGAAACAATTGATAATCAATTGTTCCATGGCCTGCCCTACTGTATAGACACATATCCCGAACTCCTGGCATGGCCTCGCAGCTAAAAGGAGTATAAATTATTTATTTTGCCTGGCAGAGTTAAGGCCATAAGACCTTCTCTTCCACTCAAGCAGGTTAAAAATACAATGTAGTTTTATATTAATAACAAAGAAATGGATAAGATACTAATGACTAATACTAAAACTAAGGTTAAGGCTAATCATAATAATTAATTAAGTAAAAAGCATATGTTTCATAAAAAGCGTAAGTTTCATAAAAAGCGTAAGTTTCATCGAAGAAAAAATAATATTACAAGCAAAACAAGGAAAATGTCAAATTAAGTTATAATGGAACTTTTAAGTTTGTGAAATAAAGTTATAGGCCTGGGTAGTTATTTAAGTTATAAGAAGATGAAGTAATGCTATGTACAATGAGAGATGGAGTGACTACAAAGAGCTAGTTCTGTTCACTGGACAATAATTGTTTAATAAGCCCAGTTTTGAAAGAATGTACTCTACGACTACCCCTGATATCTTGTGACAAGGAATTCCAAGAACGTGCTGTGGCTGTAGTGAACGAGTGAGAGTACAGCTGAAATAAAAAAGTGTTTTAATAGTGCCCATAATGGCCATTAAGACACTCGTATGAAAATCTTGGAAAACGAGCATAGCCACACACTCCTGTTTTGATAAATGTCTTTATGGGCTTGTGTACTATTAATAGACCTGGGATTTTAAGGCAAATACCTATTTTGTTCCTTATGAAATAGCATGAAGTTCTGTAAATTTGTTGACATTTCATGATATACGTATCACTTACATTTATAGAGTTTTATAGGGCCCTAAAATGCCTATTTGGACCTTTGGAGCCTATTTTTGCTCTTTTAGTGCCTAAAATGCCTATTTTGTAAATTTAAAATAAAATCAAACTTCTGTAACTTTTGCAATCATTTAATGGACATCCCTGAATAAAGAGCAGAACAGCAGAGGGTGGGTTTTTCACAGAAACTTGATTTTCCCAAACACTTGTCGCAAAAGGAATCCTGACTGACGGGGAGGATTCGCTCAAAACGACAAATAGCAGGTATATATATACAGTAAGAAGGGACATACCGTGTGAATTTTTCATATAATACAAAACTGTTTTTGATAAAAGTATTTTTAATTCTGTCTTTTTTTTTTTTTTTCAATAATCAGCATGCTCCATTGCTTGCATCGCAATACTACAATTATTTCTGTTCAGAATAGGTATACCACGCTTTTTACAGTAAAAAAATATCACGTTACAGTTTAAGAGCATATTGTAGTATTTTAAAGTCTATTTTCTGTCTATATACTCATTTTTAAAGCTTATTTTAAGTGCCTATTTTCTCTTTTAAAAGTCTATTTAAGTTACTTGTGTTAAAATCCTAAAACTAATTTTTTAGAGCCTAAAATCCCAGGTCTAACTATTATGGTATAAGGCGGATTCCATATTATACTCTTTAATTACCTTAGGGATGGACTCAGGTTTCAAAAGTCCGGCAAGATTCCCGAATATATGCCTGAGGTCATGGGCAGGAAGTGGCTTGTTGGGAATATGGGACAGCTGCCTCTTTTCTGATACAGGACTCTTCTGCCGGGGTATGTCCATCACAGACCTGGTGTGTGTTGGCCGTAGCTTCACGATTCTAAGACTGGCCGGTGAGGCGGACTTGGACTTGGTGAGGTGTCTAGATACAGGGTGATCCTTCATACTCCTCCTTTCTGTCTTCGGCACTAAGGTGAGGTGGGGTGGTTCAGGTGATGCCAATGCTGAATCTTTACTGTGGTCGGAGTCGCTCGGTTTGAAAATATAAATTGACCTAATTTTCTTTCTAAATTTAGATATCCAGGAGTCCTTGGTGTTTTTTGTAAAACCACTAGACGTGGATTCGAAGTGGGCCGATCCATTATTTTGTTTGGTAAATACTCGACTGAAAATTTTGAAGGATTCTCGAAAGGCCGCCATGTTAGATGTTGCGCGGCAACGACGATAATCAACCATTTTCGCGCATAAGACAATGACAACCGAATCGCCGAAGACTGGCGAACTGATATTTTTGTTCTTTTTCATTTATAATTTCCACCTATGCTCAGTGTTTAAAAAGAGTAGACACTTAACCTACTTTATTAAACATAACTTATCTTATTATGGTTAACATATATAAGTAGCATACGCTACTAGTCTAGAAATATAAAACCTTGTACAAACAATGAATTAGTGATAAATAGGGTTCGGATGTTTATGACCTAAAAGAGCGGAAAATATGACTGCAAATATGGCCTTCAAATGACTAAATATGACCAAAAATCCTAAATATGACCTAATAAAATAACATATTTTCAAAAAATAAATGTTCCCGTTTAAAACTTTAAAAGACCTAAATTCTTACCTCACATTAATTCAATCAGATCATCACTTTTTAACAATTTTGCAGGTGATTTACAGTTTTACTTCTAATGAACTTCTATTTTTAAAGAATTTTCTCTTCTTTGCTGGCTTCATCAACTCCAAATACTCGTAATATTTTGTAGAGCTTGCGTGTTTCAATAAAATATGAACAATTGCATTAATTTAAAAATCTAACTTGCCTATTATTTTGGCATAAACATTAAATAATTGAAATAAATTTCAAATTTAAATCGACCATGTAGTACATACACTACACAATTGTGCTCCTTTACCGAAATTATAACTGAAATATGACATTAAATTACAAATGTGGTTAAAATATGACCAACACCACAAAATGACCAGAAGTCAGAATAAAAATATGACATTTCATAAACATCCTAATCCTAGTGATAAATATTACTAAAAACTTTTAAAACTGTTAAAAATGTGCTTAAAGTCCATACAATAAAAGTCTTGTATATACAGTGAGTCCCACGCAAGAGTTGGCCAATGACGCGGGTTTCTGCACAGCTCCAACTCCCGAGCGATCGGGTGAAATATCCACGCAAATAATGCCGCGGTCGGTGTAATGATTCAGGTTCTCACATTTACAGTTAAAATTACAATGAAAATAACCACGTACCTCATCACAAGAGATGTTGGAAATGTTTTCCTCTTGCATAGGCTACACACAATACTGGCACCTTTTTAGGAAATTTTCTTTCACGCGTATAAGTTCAGCTTCCGAGATAGAGTTAATTTCTTTTGTGATATTGTCTTTAAGTTCTTCTTATGTATGGGAAATTGACCTATACACTTTATTTTTCAAGTATCTTTATAAATAATATTTACATACTGTTAGAAGAGAAAGTACCTCTGTCTCGGAAGCTGAACTTACGCGCGTGAAAGAAAATTTCCTAAAAAGGTGCCAGTATTGTGGGGATGAAAGAGGAGAACATTTCTAACATCTCTTGTGATGAGGTACGTGGTTATTTTCATTGTAATTTTAACTCTAAATGTGAGAACCTGAATCATTACACCGACCACGGCATTATTTGCGTGGATATTTCACGCGATCGCTCGGGAGTTGGAGCTGTGCCAGTCGCGACGCAGAAACCCGCGTCATTGGCCAACTTTTGCGTGGGACTCAATTTACTAAAATGCAGATGTCTTCTACGCGTTTCGGCGCTACTGAACACTTACCATCCAGCCCACAACGCAACAGATGTCTACAATTCATGCAGAAATTGCCTGAAGATGACGTATTATGAAAATGAAAATAATTGATTTTTTTTTTCAGAAGGTTGTATATTTCCTACTTTCTATACCCGTACTATAGATATTAAGTTACAGGTGAGGAGATTCTATCCCCTGACATCTTATTCATCGCTGTTGGCTTGACTCTCCTTGCTATTTTCTGTACACATTTCGTTTCTTATTTAGGCCTAATTTAATTTCTACGACCCAACAAAATACCAAGTCATTTCAGGGGGAGGGGGTTGAATATGCGAAATTTTCACATGGATTTATTGTTATATAATTTTCACCATTTTATGTCTCTTGTTTTGATTTTACAGCTGCTATATATAAAATAATTCTCTAATTGCAGATATGGTCGAAGCCATCATGATAACGAATTTTACTTTTTCGGTGTTTATCTGTGTGTAATAGTGACGTGTGTACAAACTTTACTATATCAAGAAACAATAAGACTAGAAGATAATGTTTGTGTTTTATATAGTGTTTGTGACATCAAGAAAAATACTTTTCTATATCAAGAACATGCAGAGGAAGACATCACTTAGATTCAGACCTTCTCTTCATAATTCTGTGCTTTGGCGTGGAATTCTGAAGTGAGGTCTGTGTATGCTCCATTCCTAATACTGCTGGACACCTAAAGGTATTAACGAAAGCAGTACTTAGAAAGGAGCAGAGATATGGCCTCTTTTTAGAGGTGAAGAGCGGTCTTGGTGCAAACCGAGACCACTGAACACCAGAAGACCAGCAATTCTCTCATTTAAAACATGTAAACAATGTTTGTGTATTACGCATGCTCCACTGAAAACTACTTTAATTCTGAATACAACATAGGCCTTGCTGAATTCAGGTGTTCATAATAATTCTTAAGTGTCAGAATGGTATTTCATAAGATTATATGGGGAACGGGAAATTGTCTATCTGTCTTATGCGCGGTAACTCAAGTACGCTTTATCGGATTGTCATAAAACTTGGTGTACGCATTTATAACGTCCATGGGAAGAAGCCTATTGATATTGGACGAAATCGGTTAACCGGTACCGGAGTAATGCCCAATTTAGTGCCTATTTTATGGTAAAAATTAGAATTTATAAAATACAAATCAATTCTTATGACAACATATTGTTTTACAGTGTTCATATACGGCTTTAAAAGTTGCAATACAGTTAGCTTTGACAAATAACACTATTCCTTCACATATTCTTATCAAACTAGATCATTAAACTGAGCTAGGTGGCCGAGATGGTAAAATCTTGGACTCGCATTTTGGAGGTCCCTGGTTCAAATCCCATAGCCGACCAATTTGACATTTTGTTGTAATTTTATGTGAATGTGCGATTGTCAAGATATCACAAATCTCTATAGTTCTGCTGATGCTGGACGGTGTTAATCTGATTTTTTTAAAACTAGACCTTTGTTCTTCCGTGAGCCCTGCTTAATGAATCTATCTGGAGCTTAACTCGGAAATCGATTTAAAAAAATACTTAATTTTCTGCATATCATAATTGCAATTATAACTGATTAAACAAAGACATTCTGGCACTCATCAGTTTTCCTGATTTTATTATTAATTACATTTACTTTATTTTAAATGATCAAACTTGTAATTGAATCTTTCTAACTTTATTGTCTGTAAGATGTTTAGTTTTTAATTTCGAGATATTTGTCAAATTTTGCATGTAGGACTAATATGTGTGGTTTTACTTGTGAAATAGAAGAGAAAGCCTCATGACCTTAACTTCGCCAGTATAAATAAAAAATAAATAACGCATTCTAGTTAATCTAACTGGAAGGTACGCATTGGAAGGATTTATCGGGAGATGGTAGTAGAGTCTTCTAATAAATACGTAGAATAAACTGGACCCCACCCTTCTCTTCTACCACATTTCATACCGTTCTACATTTTCAGTAACTATTTGCAATTATTCTGTAGAGTAGAATTAGTGATTCTGTTGTAGAGTTTCCTGTAAGATCTGAAGAGTCATTCTTTTCATTCGTACGTATGTTAAACTAGAGACACAAAGGAAGCAGGTTTCCGCTTGCAGGCATGCCAACCCCGGCGAGAGACTCAACGCCAACTTTGCTTCTTGTTAGAAAACGAAACTTCACACAAAAACATCTCTTGTCAACCTGTGACTAACAGTTAGAAGTTAAATGAAAATGCCAACTTCCGAATTATGCCGTTCAAGTTAATACTCGATCGATAGTCATTGCACTGTATTAGATGGCAGTCGTATTCATAAAACTTCTGTTTAGTTTTAAAAAATGTCCTAAGCTATGAAAGATTTATCTCATCGTTTTTCTTCAATCAATCAATGTTTATTTGCCATGAGTTATATAAGAAGCAGTAGCCAATTACATACTATATGTCACAAAATAATACATAATTCTATAATAAAAGGAAGTGTTTGTATTTCTGTCTATGCGCGATGCCCAGGGAAATCTACTGAACGCAGAGATCTGAAGTTTTAAACATAGATGGACGGAAAGGTGGGCGAATGCACCTCGAAGCCGAAATTTTAATTTTTGCTTTCGTTCGCGAGTTATGAGTGAAAAACGGGCAGACGTTTATTTTTTTGCGCTTTCGAAGCATCAGTTTTCAGTAATACATTTCAATCGTCAAATCAATTGCAGGTGGCCTTGCTTATTTTTTGTCATACTTTGGAAATAAAAGCATCGCTTGAATTTTGTAAGCCCACGCTGGCCGATTCATTTGTTTATAATGTCAAGGCATGCAGACATCTGAAATTTTCATCAGAGACAGAAGAGGGATAATGAATATAGACCTAAATGGGCAAACAATGTTCGATTTGGACGAAACTCACTATGCACGGGTTTTCTGGGCCAGAGAACTTGAATCTGAGGTTGTTTATCCAATGCTGCGCTTTCTAATCATGGAATTCACTTCAAAGCCGGATTTTTAGCTGTTTCATTAGTTATTAATCGTTTAGTTTAGGCATATGAATCTTTCGCGTGCAAGTGTTAATAAATATAATATTTTATTTTTTTTCTCTTAATTTTTAATCTTCCAATTTATTATCGTGGGCGCAGCCGCGGGGATCTGCTAATACAATATAAATATATTATTGGCCTAGTAAAATTATGGCTTATTGACAAATTAAAAAGTGTTGCTTTATAAAACCAGTAACTACGGAAAATATTGCAGACATTATTTAAAGTTATATACCCTATAATATTCAGAAAACTATTGTCTCGATATTTGAATATGTGTGTATATATATATCCACCTATATAAAATATATCTTGCGTGTCGTGATGTTATAAGCAATTGAATCAAGTGTGGCAACCGAGCAAGGCCATCTTCAATTAATTTCACAATTAAATACGGTCCTGTTCATAAGTGGAGTTGGATGCGCAGGGAAACACGAATCCAAATAACTTAGTATATTGCGATACAAGTGCCGTAAGCGGTGCATACGGATCGAGGAAAGAGTTTGAAAAAATGAGGCGCTTGTTCCGAGTTTTTTCAATTTCCGAGATCCGTTATGCGCTTACGGCACGAGTATTGCATGCTATTTTTTGCACGATGATTATTTATATCAATTTATTTATATTAATTGAGATATTAGCTGAAAATATTATGTTTATCTATTGAAGATGGATGTTATATTTCAGAAAGTGATTCGCATATGTTGGTTGTTATGGGAACCGAACATTTATCCTGTTAAAGTCGCCACAAACTGGGGGCCTTGGTTCCGGTCTTCCATAAAGGCTTGTATTATGATGATTTTACTTACGGCACTTGTGCTTTTTGTAATTTTTACCGCACGGAGATTTCTTTTGTTTTCATAGCAACCAGATTGCGTGCGGGTATGTCACGTTACGATCCACGGCAACAATATTCGTAAGTACCACTAATTAGTTGCGTCGTGCAAAAATTATTAGATACTAGTGATGAGAGTATAAGGTGTAAATTTATCTTTTTATTAGTAATTCCCTCATTGTAAGAAATGAAATTCATTAATAATAAAACGTTAAGCTTATCGCTGTTGCCGAAAATAGGGGCTTTCCTGATGAGAAATGTCAGTGGTTCCACTCCTTGACATTTGGCATGGGAAATACCACAGACGTCTTGTGACTTTTCCATAACTAGCATTTGTACGACTCTGCGTGAAGCCAATCGTTTGATTGCTTGCAAATGGCAAGTGGAAAGGTGACAACATTTCAGTTTATACACAGCACGTAAAAAATTGAATTTAACATTTTCTGTTTATAGTAGGTGTGACTGGCAGTAAATTTTATCAAGAGCTTCGTAAAATAATTTGCTGATAAAATTTCCATAAAACGCGTTTGTAACGTGTGGCCTATTTCGAACAGATGGGGACTTAATAGCGTAGGTAGGTAATATAAAAGAAAGGTTCGGTTTTAAGATAAACCGGATCTCGAATTCTAGTGTTATTTTTACGAAGGCGAATCAAAAAGTAAGTTACACTTCCAAGTTATGGCCATTTATGAAACCACCTACACATAGACAACACGGCTATGACAACATACAATGTACGTTCACTTTTCCACATAATCCCCAAGAGACTGAAAACATTTCTCGGAACGGTCAACCAACTTTTCGATTCCGAATGCGTAGAAATCACCTCTAGCGCTATGTAAAGACACAGACAGCATTTGAAAGTACAGGAATGAGGGAAACCGGAAAGAAAGGGAGAAAGGAAAGGAAATAAGAGATTTAAGGAGAGAACTGAAGGGGTTGTGAGAAGGATTGAGAGAGGAACTGTTGCAGCGATTCAAGTGCGAGGTATGGCAACATCCTCCATACAGTCCACACTAAGCGCCATGAGATTATCATGTGTTCGGTAAGCTGAAAGAGGATCTCGGTGGACGACGATTCCGAAACGATGAGGAGGTGAAAGCAGCTGTAGCCAAAAACGAAAACTTCTTCATGTAAAGTAACAGAAACTTGTCGCCAATCTTCGTGTCACATCTTCAGAAGATACCTGAACTAAATGCAAAATTTTGTTTTCCTACGATTTCCCGTTGTGTAGCTATTGTGTTCACAGACATACTGACACACAGACACATACATAGACATGTTTCCGAAAATAGTGTTTTTGGATTCAGGGGACCTCTAAATGTGTATTTATGTTAAAAACTCAACTTCGAATTTGGGGGTCGAAAACAATACTTCCTCTACCTATAGTACCTATGGTACGGACAGAGGAAGTAAAAATGTGTATATAGTATATTGCGATACAAGTGCCGTAATCGGTGCATACGGATCGAGGAAAGATTTTTTTTTTCAATTTCCGAGATCCGTTATGCGCTTACGGCACGAGTATCGCATGCTATTGTTTGCACGATGATTATTTATATAAATTAATGTATATTAATTGAGATATTAGCTGAAAATATTATCTATCTACTCTTATACAATTCAACGGCCCTAAATAGCGTGCTTGCTCGCCCACTTCGTGAGACATCGGGTATACTCGGCGATGTTCGTCTCTCGCAGTCTAAACTTTCATGACGACTACAAAATTAGGAAGGAAAATAGTTTCTTTATTATATAAGGCCTAAGTGAAATGAACACAATGAACAAATATTCTAATTCTATTTTTACTTACAATTTTTATAGCTCTGAACCACAAACATTTTTAATAATCTACCAGTGTAATTTTCTTAAAAATCCTGGAGTCAATGAATAATGGCGGGCGAAGCCGGGGGCAACAGCTGTAAAATATTGATTGTTTTATCTCTTGAAATATCGCTGATAATAATAATCCAAACAAACCATTCCTTCCCTTGAAACATTATATAATTTCTGAAAATTACACTGAATTGATAAAATAAAATTCACATCATATTCATGTCAATAAACAGCTGAGAAACAATACGTATTATGTGTTCAAAGGTTCTTTGGAACTGCATAATCGATTCTGATATAGTTTTCCCAGGGGGCGCTTTCATGTCGTGGAATGTACTCTAAAGCAGGAATTTTAGCTATTTCATTAATTATTAATGACTTAGTTTATGAATGATTCGCGTGCAAGTTTTAATAAATATAATGCTTTAATAATTATTATACTCTTAATTTTTAATTTTTAAAAGAATTATCGTATCGAAGCCACGGGCACCTCCTAGTGTTTATACACTATTGAAGATGGATGTTATATTTCAGAAAGTGATTCGCATATGTTGGTTGTTATGGGGACCGAATATTTGTCCTGTTAAAATCGACACAAACTAGGGGGCTTTGGTTCCGGCTTTCGATAAAGGCCTGTATTACCTAGGTATAATGATTTTACTTACGGCACGTGTGCTTTTTGTAATTTTTACAGCACTGAGATTTCTTTTGTTTTCATAGCAACCAGATTGCGTGCGGGAATGTCAAGTTACGATCCACGGCAACAATATTCGTAAGTACCACTAATTAGTTACATCATGCAAAAATGTATATTTCACCAGTCCTCTTTGAAGGCAGAGAAATCCATGTGAGATTTTTCCATCAGAAACAAGTGGGATCATTTGTAAGAAGGATGTCTCATGGTCTGATGAGCGCTGGGCGAGACAATAAGCATTAGTGATGTTATTACAGGCAACGGAAATCGATAGGGAACCACCACCGCAATCATCACCATTTCCTCTCCCTCCTGCAGATGAAACACTTCCAATTTCGTTCTAATAAAGCCCCTTTCACACTGCACAATTCTCTTCAAACTGACACCAAATTTCCACGTTTAAAAATTCCTTTCGTTATATTATCTGCTATGATTTCATGACTCAGTAACCAATCTAGTAGAAGAATATGTGGGAATTTCAACCAATCGTAGGTGTTTATGTTCATAATTTTTTTCGTTTTATTAAATGCCAGAATGGTACTTTCTGAGATTATATGGTGGACGGGAAAATGTCCATCTGTCGGCCCGCGTTAACTGAAATAAGCTTTATAAGATTTTCATGAAACTTAGCATAGGCCTATGCATTTATAACGTCCATGGAAAAAAAGTCTATTGAAATTGGAGCAAATCGGTTGACCGGTACCGGACTAAAGCCCAATTTTAGGGTAATATACTAGAAAGAATTTATCAAATGCAAATCAGTTCTCATGACAACATATTGTTTTACAGTGTTCATATACGGCTTTGGAATTTGCAATATAGATAGCACTGACAAATAACACTACCCACATGTTCCTTCACATATGTTTATCAAACTAGATCTTTGTTCTTCCGTAAACCCTGCTTAATGAATCGATCTAGAGCTTAACTCGGAAATCGATTAAAAAATAACTTATTTTCTGCATATCATAATTGCAATTATCACTGATTGAGTAAAATCATTCTGGCACTTTGTTATATCAGTTTACCTGATTTTATTACTACTGTGGATTTGTGTATTTTTCGAAATGACAGATTCAATTGTGTAATAATCTGTAAATGAAATGCTTGTAATTATGGAGTAAAACCGATCGGAACAAGTTCCAAATTCCATCAGAAACAGGAAAACCTTGTATGTTTATTGGTGACATAATGCGTGTGCAGTCCAAGTGGGCCACAAGCTGGGTGGAGGTCCGTCTTCAAAAAGCTGCGCCCTCTCTCATGACGTCATAGCATCCAAATATCGGTCAATGTGTCGAGACAGCTGTACCAGCGAGAGAGTCTCATTACAAAAACTCTCGTGTTACAGGTGATGATGCTGGGAAATCCATCTCTGTCCGTTATGCATGAGTGGTCTTTGAATATTCTTGTACCTTGCGCAGGAAGCTGGCTTCGACATGCATTAATTAATTTAAAACAATCACTGCTTTCAAACGGCGTTGATTTCCTATATGGTATATGGACTGTGTGGTTAAGCATTTAATTCTCTCTGTGGCGCTACATCCCTGAAGGGACAAGGCCTACCACCCGACCGCTGCGTTATCTACCATAGGCAGATGGCAGAATTGGGGGGCATGTGGTCAGCATTCCGACACCCACGGCCATTAATGGCGGTTTCCATGACCGGAGCCGGTAGTTCTCTATCAAGCAGCTCCTCAATGTGAATCACGAGGCTGAGTGCACCCCTACCTCCCTACCTCAGAAAAATCCGAGGAGGTACCGGGGATCGAACCCGGGCCGACGGATCTGTAGTCAGCGACGCTAACCACAAGATCACGACGGCGGTCTAAGCCTTTATTTGGCGAGACTAAATTTCTCATAAAATTTAGGGACGCATGCCAGACTGTACAAAAAGCAGTTAGCACAATGAAATTATATGACACTGAATGTTTCAGTCTGACCTTAATTTTCCAGTTAACACAATGATTAAACCCGTAGTTTAACTTGCTAATACTTTGTAATTTTTATGTAATTTAAATTTTTCTTGTATTTATTTTCCGTACTTTCTTTTTGATGGTAAATATTGAAAATAAGAATTTAGATAAAATATTCTTTATGCGAACATGATCTGAAAAGCTAGTGATCGTAGTATTAATAATAACTTAGTAGCAGTAGTAGCTAGTAGTAATAGGAGTGGTAGTACTAGTGAGACTGTCAGCAGTAGTTGTAGTATTAGGAAAAACATAAAGCGTTTTCTAATTTTATTACTTACAGCAATAAACAAATTCCTCTTATGAGAACTTCTTAATAAACTTGTAAATGAGATTAGTTGTGTAGTAAGCTAAATCCGTCAAAACATTATTGGAGATTATCTTCATAAAAATCTACCCATATATTAGAATATATTACTGATATTTGACTGGATATTAATGCCACATGCTAAATGATGCGTAATATAGTGAATTTATGCCTTATTAACTGATTTCTCTAAAACCACACTGACACATGTTGAGGGAATGTGGATAGAAATTGATTCTTCGCAATGCTTGATTCACTACTTGGAATTCTAAAGAGTACGTCGCCAGTGAAAGCTAAATACCTGTTCTTTCGAATAACGGTCCAATCTCAATAGCTTTGATGCCGCACACATTTATTCTGCTTTGCTATGAGTTGTTGACTGAAGCTTCATGGCTGATTATATTTTTGTGACTATTTAGCTGATAGTTCAGTGACCAATCCAGTAGAGGAATATGAGGAATTTTAATCAATCGCAAGTGTCTACCAGCATTATTTTATAGTTTTATCACACCTACATGCACTTATTTCTTGTGAGTAAATTCGCAAAGTTTGAACACTGAAACACCTTCATACCCGTAGTTTTAAAAAATAAAAAACAATAATTAAAAACAAATGAAACCAGAAGCCCTATTACGCAGCCGAAACACTGGCCATCACCAATCATGGCCCAAATGAAACAATGGAGATCAAAGAAAGAAAAATATTAAAGAAAATCCTAGGCTCTAAGTTCCATAACAACAAACTCATCCACATCAGAAAAGAAACACTCTACCAAAAGACTGAAAAACTCTCAGACACAATAAGAAATAATTTAGAAGAATTGATTTTTATGGACACATCCTCAGAATGAACCCAAATAGACTGACCAAAAAAATCTTTGAATATTTCCGCAACAAAAGACCAAACCAAATTCGTTTAAGGAAACAGAGAAGGATTTAAAAGAACTCAAAATCACAGAAAAAATGCTCATAGATAAAACTGCAATAAATAAATAAATAAATAGATAAATAACCAAAGTCAAGAAAGAGATGTTCCTAGTCAAAATCAAAACCAAACGAATGATCCAGATCAGTGAAGATGAAAGAAAAGCAAGATCAGAATGAATGAAGCAATACTGGGCTAAAATTAAAACACAAAACACTAAGAAGTGACTGATTCAACGTACCCCAAAGTTGGGTGAAACGGAGAAGAAGAAAAACAGCGATGGTACATAAACTACAAACAGGAAAAAGGAGATATGAAAATATTCAATTTTACGTTGTTGTGAAGAAAATTAAGTCCCGCATAGTATTAAATACAATATTAATAACACGATATTATTATATTAGTAGAATATTATTTGTAGAATAGTAGGGAGGAATTTAATCTAAAAAATAAAACAGCTGGTAACAACCGAACGCAGAACGATTATCGTCGATGCAGAGTCGATCGATATATCAGCCTCTCGCCATAAGCTACCTCAACTACAATGGCACAAAGAGACATGTGTTTTATTATTTTTTATGGTTTTAATTATTCATTATTTGTTCTGGGGTCGTATGAAGAGTATGGTGTACGAGACTCCTGTAGAGACCGAGGAAGAACTTCTGGCACGAGTGATGGTCGCTGCACAAGAGATTAACGAGTGTACCGGAACATGATTCGTCGGTACAATGTGTGCAACGACGTTGGTGGTCGTCACATCGAGCCTTTGTTGTAGTGAGCAGTTTCGTATGGGACACATCCAGTGCAGAATACAGAAACATTTTTTTTTCCCACTGTTGACACAAATGTTATTGTGATCAATATAAGTTTTTTTGTTACTTTGGTATTGTTACCAAAAAAATTGACTTTCGTCTGTAATGAGGTACTTCTGTACCTTATGTCACACCTCATTTGACATGGTGCTTTTCTGACGTGATGTACTGCCTCTCCGGTTGCAAAACAACAACACCGGCAACATTGTAATGGCTGTAGCACGGAAACTGTACGTTTCCGGACATGGGTCTCTATTCGAAATATTGTCTACTAAGTCCCCTCTACTAGCCCTAGAAGTTTGTGATATGAATTTCATAACACCCGGTATATGTAAAACAATTCCTCATTGAGTTCGGTATAATTTCTAATTTCGTCTTGGTATGCAGCAGCACAATGTAGGCTAAAAACAATGATCTGAGAGCACTATTATAAGTGTTTTCAAGTGGAGATATACTTATAACAGGATTAATGGAGAACAAGATATCAATACAGATAGAAGCCTTGCCATTTTACGACAGACTTAATTCAAGTCGACTGTTTAATTGACACAGATGACTGTGTCCTAGTTAACAGAAATAATCCTTCTGGCCATATCATATCGAGATATCTACATACTTAAACTGAAATCCTGTTACCTAGATATCTGATTTTAGGAGTTATCTAGAATTAAACTGAATTTGACTGGATTATGCCAGTTTGGTCAAATGCTATTTATATTTTAATCAGGGAGCGTAAGCTGACGTCAAGGGAGCCTAAATATAATAGGAAGTATGAACAGAACGGTAAGACACGTCATTGCGTTGTATATCCTAGTTTAGATCTGTAGGACAAAGAAGACATTAAGCTGACATCAAATAATATTGTAGTCCCTGGGCAATGGCTCTCTGGAACGTGACATGAAAATAAAAGTTGGCTGAAGGTAAGGAACTAGAGCTTCCGAGACCAATAATAAAGACAGTCGCTTTCTTTTGGGAAAATTTAGTGCTGACATCCTCAACCTTTGTTAAACAAAGTTCTTTATTACAAATTAACAGAATAACCTAAAAAAGAAAATAGGTTTATCAATTACTCACGATCAAGGCTATTCGAGTCTTTAGTCTTTTATTATCCCACATGCCTGACTGACTGACTGACAGACTCACTCACTCACTCACTCACTCACTCACTCACTCACTCACTCACTCACTCACTCACTCACTCACTCACTCACTCACTCACTCACTCACTCACTCACTCACTCACTCACTCACCCACTGACATTAATGTTTGTCCACTTCCAGATGAGCTAGAAACTTGAAATTTGGTACACATATAGCTTTTAGGTTGTAAATCACAGTAAAATTCCAAAAATATTATTTTAATTTGTAGCCCTAAAAACCCCCGAAATAGGGCTCGGTTTCCATGGAAACGGTATTATCAAACAGTCCTCACATAAGGCTATGAAAGTTTAGAAATAATTATTTCCGCAAACCTAACGGGGTGGTCGAGATTGAAACTCTTGGACTCGCATTCTGGAGGTCCCATGTTCATAATTAATTAAATCCAATTAAAATTTTTTCTCTAGAAATAACAAACCTTTCCCGAGAATCTCGGCTGGGGTTTGGAGGCAGAGCCCCCAATGAGGGAAGCGAGCTGCATTTCTAAAGCTAAGGGAAGTACATTCCAATGAAGCCTGTTTCAGTTATCTATTTGGATATTATAACTTTATTAATTGATTTCATGTTAGTGGTGGGTGGGTTTGGTATTATTATAATGTTTTCCCTTTACAACTTTGTGTCCCCTTACCTCACATAAATCAAATGTTCATACAATCTTCTTTTTACCTTAGGTACTACATTCGGATAAAATCTTTACCATTATATCAAGCATAGTTTTTTTACAGTATATAGCCAATAGCTGAAGAATAAAACATCGCTGTACTTATTTCTGGGGATGCATTGGCATAGCTTATGATTAGACTTCGGACTTTTAGGTCGCTAAAAATGCTGTTTTAGGTACCTAAAATAGGCTCTAAAAATTGTAAAATACGTTCTAAAAATCGTAAAATAGTCTCTTATAAAACAGTGAAGTTGCCAATTTTTTTAAATATCTCACTTGCAATGTAGAATATTCTATTTATTGAAGTCGCCATAAATGAATAATCATGATAAAACACAGATATAGGGCTATGGTACACAGAATTACATAGACCTGTTACCAGGGCCTGTATTACTACCATAACCATAATCCCTGCGCCCAGAAGCTACGCACGCTAGCATATTCAACCCCTTGTATCCCTCAATGATTCAGAGAACTAAGTTTTTTTTTTTTTTTTGCTGGATGTGGGAGTCGGGAGAAAAACACTACATTTTCGTGGGAATTGCAAGGAAATTTTCTACTGAACACTAAACATATCTTACTCTCTAACCACGTCACAAATGTGTATCATGTATTGCACATTCCGAGCAAAAAATTTAGTATGAACTGAAAATAAATGCTAGAATTTATAACAAAAATATAACTTATTTTGAACTTTAGAGGAAAAACAAGCAAAAAGGCAATATTAGGCTCTAACGTAAAAATAGGCTGTTTTAGGTCCTATAAAAGTATCAGTTTTAGGCATAGTCACTTATGAAACATGCATATACAACTTTTCGTCCACAGATCACTTAAGAATTAAAATAGGTTTTTACCTAAAATCCGAAGTCTACTTATGATAGCCTTGAAATGTGTTTCTACAGCCGCACCTAAAGCCATTGAGGATACACTCTGTAGGTGCAGCTGTAGAGCTGAAGATGAAATAACTTATGCCGAAATGCATCCCCAGAAGTAAGTTCAACGAAGAAGTTTCAGCGATTTTTTATAAGTCACTTCTTGTTGTATAGTACTTTTATGTTCCTGATTTTATTTTGTAATATCTTCATTTTGTATCCTAATTACATAACTGTTAACTACTGTAAACTGTATAAAAACTATGTATCACATAATGTGAAGATTTTATCCGAACTAAGCCTGTAAGGCAAATGGCTGATTTATGAGCGTTTCATTTTTATGAGGTATGATGGCTAAGATTGTAAAGGAAGACATTGTAATGTTACAAAATTAATTTGTTTAATCCTAATGCATTGTTAAAACAATAGTTGATTTTATATTAAATATACTCTAAAGTATTTCAAGTAATAATTTCATCTAGTTTTAATGTAATGATTATTATATACCTTTCAAAAGACTAGAAGCAGGATGTAAATCCCCTAATGTAATTGAGCCCAAGTTATTTAATAACCTTCCGGTCCATATTAAGAATGTAAATATGGTTTCTTTGTTTAAGAAGGGACTAAAACAATTTTTTGAGATTTTTTTATTGTGTGGAAGAATACTGAAATGATCAATAACTATCACTACTTTTGACTATTTCCTATGCTATGTATATTGTCTCTCGGAATAAATAAATTGATTGATTAATTTATCCTTTACTTACACGTATGCATACTGTAATAACTTATTATCCCTTACTATAGCTTCGAATAATTATTTTAGAAAATATTTATGTAATTATTAATTTCACCTGTTCAGATCAGGTCACGTCTCCATTCGTCCAAAATCGTATGAATACAAAAAAGTAATATATGCAAAATTTAATTTAAATAGGCCTAGTTGTTTTTTTTTTAAATGGCTATAAACACATTTTAAAAATTGAGGTTATGCTATAGCTAAGTTAAAAAAAATCGTTGACTTCTCGTCGCATCCTCAGAAGAAGACAAATTTGTCAACCAGATTTTGTTTTAAAGTTAAACCATTGTCAGATATACACAAAAATGAACACAAAGTTTTTTTTTCTTTTCTAATCACGAGATTTCATGAAGTTTCATGAACGAATGCAGTAGGCCTACTCCCTCCCGGCACGTGTAGAGAAAGTACAATAAGAACAATAAAAAAAGTTGTCCTGGTGCACACACACACACAGATATCTTGTGTAAAACAAAGGAGATCCACTTTTAAAGTGGAATTTTCAGCGTGTTATCTGAGATGGACACAGCGTACTTTCCTACAAGTTTGGATGTCAGCGGAAGTTCCCTTGACCTCGATTCACACTTCCCTTTACACTAATGAAATTAAGACCTCATGCCTTGAGGTACACCATTAAAGTGTACGTGCTCGTATTAAATGTTAAAATACTAACTCCTTTTTAATTGTAGTTTCCCTTTTAAAGTACCGTAAGATAAATTCATCCTTTTAAAGGATGGGCGAAAGAACTTAACTTAACTTCGAAACTGAAATTAATTACGTGGTAAAAGTAAACCCTCACTTATTTGGGTTAATAAAGTAAAGTAAAGTGTTCCCTATATAGGCCATTGAGGCCCAGAGGATTCCAGGAGGTTGAGGCTCCCAGATTTTAGAATTTGGGCTAATAATAATAATAATAATAATAATAATAATAATAATAATAATAATAATAATAATAATAATAAGCCCGGATCTCGCTCCCATTGATTTCCATCTTTTCCTACACCTCAGGAAATGACAGAGAATGACAAAGACGCGGGCATGGTTGCCACAAAATGGTTCAAATCCCAGGCGGCAGACCTTTCCGACACCAGTATTCAAATGTTGGTCCCACGGAATGAAAAAGTTTCAATTCCGGTGGCGAATATGTTTAAAAATAGCTAAACGATTGCTGTATCTGTTGCAATAAACATTTCCCAGGGAAACTTACTGTATGGACGGACCTCGTATTATTATTATTATTATTATTATTATTATTATTATTATTATTATTATTATTATTATTATTATTATTATTAGCCTGTTATTATCATCATCATTATTGGGAAACATTTTTCCCGAGGGTTGCGAATTTAATTCCATGTTACATTTTGGAGTCGTTGATAAAAGCTGATCGAGGGATTTTTACAATGCTACTGATGTTCATTAAGCTATGTAATCTACACAGATATTAGGTTTATTCGCTGCACTAAGAACTGCGTTTAGAATAACGTTATATTGCGAATTCGTGATTACAGTAATGAAAATCAAGAAGCGGAAAATGGAAATAGTGTTTATACGTTCCATGGAGGTCGAGGAGACTAATAGATGACTCGGTATTTTTATGTTTTTGCTAATACAAATCCTTTCTGTGAATAAACCAAATCGGTCAGGCTTCAGCTAGTTCATGCTCCGATACATTATTATAGCTTACGGATGAATACTATTAGCCTACTAGGTGAGGTATTATATTTATGCTCTAGCCAGTGAAACATATCTAGATCCTGTGGAGTGTAATTACTTGAGCAATATTGCTTATATAATGTTACTAGCATGTGCCCGCGGCTTCGCCCGCGATAATTATTTTAAAAATTAAAAATTATGAGCATAATAGTTAAATCATTATATTTATTAGCACCTAAATCACGTGAATTACATACCACGATTAGATAGCGTCGCCTGGTAAAAGCGACCTCAGATTCAAGGTCCTTGGCCCAAAAAACCCCTGTATAGTGAGTTTCGTCCAAATCGAACAACGTTTGACCATATTTAGGCCTATATTGATTATCCCACTTATAATAATAATAATAATAATAATAATAATAATAATAATAATAATAATAATAATAATAATCCTCTTCAGTGTAGGTTGAAAATTTCATATGTCTGCGTGCCTTGACATTAAAAACAAATTAATCGACCAGCGTGAGCTACAACTTTCAAGCGATCGCGATGGTTTTATGTCCAAGGTATGACAAAAATAGCCAAAGCCTACTGTAATTGATTTGACATTGAAATATACTGAAAACTGATGCTTCGAAAACGCAAAAAGTACACGTTTTCTGCCCGTTTTTCACTCATAACTCACGAACGAAAGCAAAAATTAAAATTCCGGCTTCGAGGTGCATTTCCCGACCCTTCAGTCCACCTATGTTTAAAATTTCAGTTTTCTGCGTTCAGTAGATTTCGCTGGGCATCGCGGACAGACAGACAGACAGACAGACGGAGGAAGACAGACACTTCCTTATATTAATATAGATAATAGATAATGACAATTAATAGGAGCTCTTATGATGACCTGTATCTTATTGGTTTTTAAGCGATAGGGGTTTTCATCCATTTCCTGTTCCTGTTAACAGGGTGAAAAACTGAATTGTCCAATGTGTTACTTGTGTCTTTTACCTTCTTTGCAGTCCCTACCAACTTTTCATATGGGCTACCGGTATTTATTTTAGCTAAAGTTAGTTGAAACTTATAATTTCTTAACTTACGATTTAATTCACAATAGTTAAGTAATCGGTGATTCTATCGCCACCAAGATTAAGATAGTCGCTACCTTTTTACGTTGGTAACATTGGAACTTGGACACCATCTCGAACAGCTGTTAGTATTTAAGTATTAATTATTTTTCACGTAGACCTACGTATTTTAACGTATTTTTTTCATTTTATAGAAAAAATAGTATGCAATACATGTTTTGAAGTGTATAACAGAATCTTGGAAAAAGAAAAAAATGACCTAGTTTTTCTAAATTTTTCTCGTTTCTGTTAAAACACATATCCTACTTTTATATGAGAATATGTTATTGCAATATTGCTTAAATACCACAAAGGATGTGCCATAATATTACAAGAACACTGGAAAAGAGATCTTATGTTGTCCTGTATCTTTGCACGAAAGGGTACATGAGGAAGTAAAGACGACCACAGAAAAATCCGGGCACTTTCAATGCCTGTTTCAGTCGTCAGCTCCAACGTGCATTTACCTGATTTTCAATCATTCTCACTTAAGGGTTGTACTTTTTCATAAACAACTAATATTATGATTGAAGCCTACGTCGTAAATTTATGGCTGAAATTTAATATGATGATATGGAATACCAAAGGGAAAGACACGTTCGGTAAAATACTTATTGTATAGTGAGTTGTACTGCAAGGAAATGAGTTTCTTTCGTATGCATAATTTGAAATCTGAATAATTTCAAATCCGTTCATGAATCTGGCAAATGTAGCAAGATTCCACTAAGAGTTCCTTTGGCTGAGTGGTTGACGTTTTGTAACGTTAGCATATTATAGTCCTAACATTAATAATAATATTAATACTGAAAGCCTTTTTGGTATTTCGCTGAAGATAACTTAGTTATACAGACTGAAATGGGTATAACCGTACAATGTCACCATTACAGCCAACTTGTCTTAAGTATTTTCCTCAGAAAAAATTGGGCATTACTCGAAAAAATAGCCTATTATCCTTCTGTACTAAGATTTTATTACATTAGCTGAGGAAAGTATAAGAAGAAAACAATTATTTTCCTTTGCGGTTTTTCAACGAAGTTGGAAGTTTCCTTGGAGATGAAATACAACCACATATTTCGCGACATATGCAACGTTAATAATGATATATTTTAAATATAAATCTTCTTAGCGAGAGGAAGTATTATACAACCTACCAGTATCCTAACTAATACCAGTAATTTGATTAAAAACCCCATAATATAAATGAGCATCAGAGTTAGATGCATCCTCACTACACTGTAAATGTAGCGATGTCGCTAAGAGTCATTGAGGAATATCTGAAATGAGTCTGGGTACCGACACAGTGTTGGCGTGGCAAGCTGAAAAACCGGTATCGATTCCAGCCTAGAAAAAATTATCTACAGTATTTAATAAGATATTTGAGCTCGTGTTTCCGTATAGACCCAAGCCACCTATTAACAAGACAACATTGAATTGTGAAATTAATTTAGAGTGTCTTGCTCAGTTTGCCATAGCAACTGGAGAAAAAAAGAGCATCAATGCTTTATTGTTTTTTGCAATGTAACACATCAATATTGATCGCTTCGAGTTTCTAAACCCGCTCTACTTGACTTTTTTTACATAGGTGGACAGAAGAGGATCATGAATGTATACCCAAATGGGAAAACATTGAACAATTTGAATGAAACTCACTATGCGGGATTTTTATTTGGGAGGAGGGGGCTAGGAAACTCGTTTTCCCCCAGGCGGCGCACTTCAATCGTGAAATGCCCCTCGAAGCCAAGTGTTTACCTTTTTAATCAATCGCTTTATTCGTTTATGCATGATGTGAGTAGGGTTCACGAATCGGCTGTTCGTTTTAATCGTTTCACATGGGCATACGGCAACACAAGATTCTATTTATTCGTTTAATTATTTATATTTACCACACAAAACAATATAATTAAGAATAAAATTATTCACTCGTCCAATTAAAAAAAAACTATATTAGTGTTAGTAAATATAGTGCTCTATTTTCTTTCCTGTTAAACAAATCACTTACATAAAACATTCAGCAGTTGAGTAAATAATCGCGGGCATGTGCTAGTTAGTTAATATAATGATTAAAGTGCACTTACCTGCTGAGTTGTGCAGACACCAGGTTGCTGTATGGAGCGAACTTCGCAGGGTTATTATACATGGCACATACGAGTCGTTCTCGACAGTTCTCGGATTCGTATCCCAGCTGCTTGAACACGCTGTCCAACCGGGAGAGCAGTGGGCTGTAGAAGGGATCGTAGTTCGTGAGAAGAAGAGATGATGAAGGAATGTTGTGGAAGACCTTATAGTCCTGTTTTTTATTGGTTTGCTGATGACGTGTGTAATAGCTTCCGTAATGGTGCTGAGCGCCGGTTGGTAAAGATGCATAGCTCACCTTTGGATTTGCAAGCGGTTGGTACCTGTGTCAAAACAAATATTCATTAATATAAATAGAGTGTAGCTTTCTTGGTTATACTGACCTCTTAATTTAGGTTACTTCTTAGACTGTTGTTTTAAATGTTTAAGAAAGTATGTAGGGTCTAGAAGTCTGATTTATGTTTATTTTGCGTTAGCACAAAACACTAATTCTTATTGCCTTCTACTCTGGGGACGAGCAACTATAATAAACAGAGTATTTATTAAGAAAAATGAATTGTTAAGACTAGAATAAAACCTAAAAAGTATCTAGATTCTAGAAGTCTGCCTTATGTTTATTTTGCGTTAGCGCAAAACACTAATTCTTATAACATTCTGCTTTGGGGACGAGCAACCATAATAAACTGAGCATTTATTAAGAAAAATGAATTGTTAAGACTAGAATAAAGCTTAAGAAACTATCTAGATTCTAGAAGTCTGCCTTATGTTTATTTTGCGTTAGCACAAAACAATAATTTTTATTGCCTTCTACTTTGGGGACGAGCAAGCATAATAAACAGAGTAATTATTAAAGAAGAATAAATTGTTAAGACTGGGATAAATTAATATCACCGATAATAAATTATCATTGAAAATTCCAAATATGCTTAATATAAGGCAGTGTAAACTGAAGTTGAAATATATTTGCGAAAAATCTTTTTTTAACGCCAAGAACTTTTGTTATAATCTGTTGTGATTTACTTGACTATGTCTATCTGCACTATGTTTATATATATATATATAATCCAATGTTTTAAGATGAAGGCTTAGTCCGTGGAATATGCCAACACTTCGAAGACGATGCTGCAAGCAATAATAATAATAATAATAATAATAATAATAATAATAATAATAATAATAATAATGATACTAACAATAAAATCTATATTACTGACTATGAGAAATATTGTACAAACAGATCTAGATAAAGATGATTTTACAATGTATACAACATGACAAGCGAATAATAATAATAATAATAATACCATAAGTGCATCCGTGGAAGAACCAATTTCCTTCAGAAGAGGTCAGCATAATAAAACAAAATACAACGGAAAGAAGAAATTCTATACATTTTTAACAACTGGCGTAGTTAGGAAAAGTGTTGATCATTGTTTTCTTCAGTTATCAAGTTGAAAAAGTACAGTTTTTTTAAAGTGTGAAATGTAATCTGAATTGCTACATAAATTCGATAGTAAACTAATTTCTAAGAAAATCTGTGTAAGGTGAGTTTGCCTTCCCATGCACAACCCCTTGCAAAATGAGTTGAACCAGCAGAACTGTATAAGGGACGGTCAATCATGACTCTTTCTAAATGGGATTTCCACTGTTAATGAAAACAGCCTTGTGGGGTGAATCACCCGATAGCTATTAGATAAATAATTTTAAAAAGATTACTTATAGGGATTTGTTGGTAAAGAAATGTTATTTAGAGAATGATAAATTTTGCATACCTTAATTCTTTCGGATTTTTATTTTATGATAATGTTTTCGTTCCAGTAACTAATGCTTCAAAATAGCCACACTGTGAAGTATTTCTATCGAAAGACCTACGGTTAACTGCTCTTTTAGGTGTAGGTGTTCATGAGAAAAGTATATCGCTTACTTGATTAGATGGCAGTACAGAGGAGATGGGTAATTTCCGGAAATCCATTAAAAAAATTTGGGAGTGAAAGTAGGATTTATCAAAGATGTAATGTTTCCAAAATGTTTGGATTTGACAATAATATCGTCTCTACGAGTCATGTCTTATAAACTGTAATCATTGTAATTATTTCCCAAGTTTTCTTAAAAGATCCAAATAGAAATTTCCCTAAAATCGCATGTCTATTCTTAAGTAGACTCTTATTTCATTAAATCTTTTTTTACTATGTATTTGAAATCACACAGTTTTATTAAATAAGCTCCTAAGATCATCATCATACTTGACTTTTAAATTAGTTATTTGTACACAAGATTAAACGCATTGGAAATGTTTAATACTAATCGCATTGTAAATAAACTTATAAATTCTTAGGCATACTGTATAGTAAAATTTAAAAATATAAAAATATTTCCTTTATAGAATTGGTGCAGTCGGCCTTCTTTGCAAAGTCAGTAACGTTCTGGTTTTCTGTTCTCAGGCGTAACAAATAAACGTAAAGACGTGCAAAAATCAACATTCAGGTTGGAATCACTCAGGAAAAACATTTCTAAGTTGATCGTTTTTTCATGACGGGAATCGAACCAAGGGTTTCAGCTATGTATGCTGATGACGAGACCACCCATATCTCCAGAAACCAATCTGAAAGCCCAGGGTGGACTCCAGCACAGGACAAATTTTCTCTAAGAATTCAGTACAAATCTCTGTCGATCATTTTTCCTAATATGATATTGTATCCACGACAATTTTCATGATCTTAAATACAGTAGGCTACTTATAAAATAACTGTCAGCATTTAATTAATTAAAAAAAATATATGGCATTTTCTAAAATTTAAAATAGAATTATTTTTTTAATGAATTGAAATTTTCTTTAGTTCCTGTGTTATTCTGATATCACATCTTTGGTACATATGAGATTTTTTATACTTAGCTAGGCTAAGTACATATTCAGATGTTTTTTGTTACATATTTATAAGTCTACACGTTTGGGGCAATCTGTACTATTAAATTAATAAAAAATCTGGAGTTTATATTTATGCATGGGTGTATCAGATATTCTTTCACGCAAAAATTACATAAGTGATACAGCTGAAATTGTATATAACATAGCTTTTGCACCTGAAAAAAATAACATAGGTCAATAGCCGTTTCGAAATCCTTAAACATTTTATGGATAATTTGAGACATTTCGTGAGTTGAAAAATAATTTCCTATAATCTACTGTTGGATATGCTGAAGATGGTTGCCATCCTATTGCACTTTCTAATAAAAAAAATTGAAATTCACATTTGCGAATACTTCCTATCATTAGTATTATATAAAAATCCAGACTAGAAAAAATAGAATCATCCAAACGATTACCCGGGTAATGTTTGGTAATACCGTGTAACACAGAATGTCAGTGTCATGGCATGAGTTACCGGATGACTGGTTTGGTGACACAGTTTGGCGATGATTACGTACCTATTGCTAGCAGCACCCGCAGCTGTGCCCGGCACGTAGAGAGCCGCTGCTGGAAGTGTGCCAGCAGCCAGTCCATTCTGATATCCGTAACCCCCACTATCCGGATACTGGAACATGTAAGAGTACTTTGACTCAGCCGTTGAAGGATCCGCCGAATCCACTCCCACGTTGTCTTTAAATTCAAAGTCATCGACGTTGTTGTTGGAAGGCCCCGATGAACCAGATGCTGAAGCGAATGTCGTCACGCCTTTGCCCACCAATTTGCCCAACCCTCCAAGGATGCTGGGCAAGAACATGGCTATCAGCACTGACTTCACGATCTGCGCCCCTATGAAGATGGGCAACAAGAGTTTCTTCAGTCCAAATGCGAGGAACCCAAGACCGAACCCCGTCAAGAATGAGCTCTTTCCTTCTGAAACAGATGCTTGAAATTCAAAGTATTTATGGTGAATGCATTCATTCTAGTTAGTAATGGAAAGAGTGCTAGGCCTACTGTGTTTATGAGCTGGATGTAAAGAGGAAAGAATAAGAAGAATGCTAGGAAAGAAATTTTATGTGAGAAACTAGAAATTGATTTTTAGATTTTTAAAATTATCCTTAGTAATTGAGTGAGTAAGTAAGTAAGTAAGTAAGTAAGTAAGTAAGTAAGTGAGTAAGTAAGTGAGTAAGTAAGTAAGTAAGTAAGTGAGTAAGTAAGTGAGTAAGTAAGTAAGTTAGTAAGTAAATAAGTAAGTAAGTAAGTAAGTAAGTTCGTAAATAAGTAAGTAAGTAAGTAAGTGAGTGAGTGAGTGAGTGAGTGAGTGAGTAAGTAATTTATTGTCACAAACATTTACAAAATAACTCAAAAGTTGGTAAACTAGTGACTCGTCAAAAAAAAAAAAAATACAATGGTTCAATACTAGTACTATATATACAAATATAGATTCTGAAAAATGTAAATATGAGGTGAAACTTTTTTTTTAAATAACCATATAAATTATACATTTTTGTCCTGAAAAAAAAATCACTTATTGAATAGTAAGCTTCCTCCAAAAAAAGTTTTTTTTTTTAAGTTTTGCTTTACAATTGTTTATCATGCAATTGTTTTGCTTCTTCTGACAAATGATTGTATGCTTTCATGCCCATGTATCTAGGACATCTTTGAAATAGAGCTAATCTATGTACTGGAAATTGTAATAAATTGTAACAGTTATCTTTCAAATATTCAGAAAGATTTTTGTCATCATTCTTGAGAATATTTTGCAGACAAGTTACAAATTGCATATGTCCAAGGATATGTATTGTATCCTAACGATTTTCTAAAAATGTAATATTCAAAATAAACTAACGTATAAACGAACCCTTGAGTTTATTTATAGAAGCATGAGTTTTTATTGAGAGTATTAGCTTATTTTAAGTACAGTTATTACTAGGTTTCAGATTCTTAGAATTTACACTATTTTGTTCCTTGGAACGATAATTCTTTCACACTGGCCGTGTGTAGGTTAAGATGGATAGGAGAAATCAGACTGAAAAATTCAATGCCATAGCCGGGATTTGAACCAGGATCTTCGGCACTCCGTGTCACTTCTCTTACCAACTGAGCTACCATGGCAACATGCCGGTACAGTATTAAATTCTCCAATTTAAGAATTAGCTATCAATGATATTTTAACATAATTATCCGTTTCATTGTCATGGCAGTTGCATAGTCCAATCTTATAAAACCTAAAAATGACTAAATAAGACGTTAAGAACTAAAAATGGCTAGATCTGTTTTATAAGTTAAATACGATAAAATCCAATCTTATAAAACCGAAAAAAGGCTAAACATGTTTTACAAAATTAAAAAGCGATAAAATACCAAACTAATATGTCATTTTGTAATTTATGTACCCCAATGTCCCACTAAAGGAAATCGTTAGTGAGCCGAAATCCCCGGTTTTTTAAAAGCCAAATACAGGCATTCTTAAGAAGCTTACACTTTCATCTTGTTCACAATGTTTGGACTAACAAGATCCCGAAAGTAAACTATTCTAAAAGTTGGTTGATTGAGAAACGTTCTTGATGAGTTTTATGGGGTGGAGTTTGAAATGACATGGAGAGTTCTAAAATAATTGTGTTCTATAAGCTATAACTTTAAAACTAAGCAAAAAGTGTTCCTATAATTTTATGGTTCAGAGCCATGGAATCCTAAGTAAAAAAATAAAAAATAAAAAAATAATTTTTTCAAATGTGTTTATTGTATTGATTAAAGTGAAACCCAAAATATTTGTCAAAAAATAGTAAAAAATTAAAACAAAACTATTTTAGTACGTTTATAAAACTACAAGTTTATAAAAACCCGAAAATCAATATTGAAATCTTTACAATATTGAAATCTACAGTACTTTAACATTCCAGCGACGTAAGCTTAACATTAATAAAATCAGGTAAACTGATATAACAAAGTGCCAGAATGCTTTTTAATCAGTGAAAATTGCAATTATGATAGCCCCATGCAGTAAACAGTTCTTTTTGTAATAGATCCCCGAGTTAAACTCCAGATCGATTCATTAAGCAGGGCTTACGGAAGAACTGAGCTCTAAAGTTTGATTCTTAACCGTAATTCATATTGGAATACAATGACGATAATGTTAATGATGTAATAGGCCTACGATTCGCTGACATGTTTGTTTCAAATTTAAAACAGCCGTATAGGTTATGAATGAATTAACGTCAATCTGAAATCAATCTGTCAGGAATTGCATTAGATATATTGATCCACAGGAGCGAATAAGAAAAATACTAATATGAAAACAAGTACAGATGTCGGTAGCCATTCATATCGATAGAAACACAATAAGTTATTATATCAATATTCAGTGGCTAGTTATGTTTTAAAAGTTTTATTTACACTGACATCATCATGAAGGAATCAATCAATCAAGACGGGCTAACAATATCAATAACGATTGGCAATTTCTCACGTCATGCAATAATATTGTAATGTCTAATATCCATTACAAAATTAACACTTATAATAAATTGGAAATGAAAGCATGCTCTTTAATAAGCAATTTCTCATATTATTTATATTTATAGAATTGAGTACATTAGGGCATTAGTTACGGGAGCTCGTCCGCTGATTGGTTGGCCGCGAGCCAATCAAAATGCTTCGAATTGTCTGAGAAGGAAGATTATATTATAATAGATGTGACTGTTAGTTACTCTTTATTTCGGTACCGGTCAACCGATTTGGTCCAAATTCAATAATCTTCTTCCCATGGAAGTTATAAATGCGTTTAACAAGTTTCATGACAATCCGATAAAACGTATTTGAGTTATCGCGCGTACAGACATGGACAGACAGACATGGACAGACAGACAGACAGACATTTCCCCGTCCCCCATAGAATCTCATAAAGTACCATTCTGGCACTTAATAAATACCTCAAGAATAATATGGATGCAGCCTCCTTAAAACATTTCACGATAATCTTTTTGTGGCCTCATTCCACACTATGTTTAAGTTACCGCTTATTACACTGGTCAACAATAAATTTTCGCCAAGATTCGTCGAGATTGATGTTCTAATTTGAAATCAGTTTTCACTATTTTCCTAAAAATACAGTTATCATTTTATTTGTTATCTATTTATTATCCGAGCTGGGAGGGCCTACGTAAATATGAGGTGATTGGCACGCCTGAAAGATGAAGGGACAGCAGTAGACATTCGGAATAAGGTACATTTTGCTCTTTAGTATATTATAAAAGAAAAGTATCCATTAAATTTTTCTGATGCAATTTGAAAGATTCGTCCTGTATCAGTTGGGCCGCGGGATCAAACTGGTTTTGGGCTCCTGGCCAGCTGATTCTGCTCAACCCTGCGGACGGAACCATAAATCGAAGCTAGGCCATGAATTTTCGTAATACAATAATTTAAGTCACTTCTAGGAATTTGGAGAGATTCGTCCTGTACTAGTTGGGCCGCGGGAATCAAAATGGTTTTGAGCTCCTGGCCAGCTGATTCTGCACAACCCTGCGGACGGAACCATAAATTGAAGCTATGCCATGAATTTTCGTAATACAATAATTTAAGTCACTTCTAGGAATTTGGAAAGATTCGTCCTGTACTAGTTGGGCCACGGGAATCAAACTGGTTTTGGGCCCCTGGTCAGCTGATTCTGCCCAACCCTGCGGACGGAATCATAGTTCGAAGCTAGACCATGAATTTTCATGATTATACAATATTAATCCACTTCAGGGAATTTGGAAAGATTCGTCCTGTACTAGTTGGGCCGCGAGAATCAAACTGGTTTTGGGCTCCTGGCCAGCTGATTCTGCCCAACCCTGCGGACGGAACCATAAATCGAAGCTAGACCATGAATTTTCATGATTATAGAATATTAATCCACTTCAAGGAATTTGGAAAGATTCGTCCTGTACTAGTTGGGCCGCGAGAATCAAACTGAATTTGGGCTCCTGGCCAGCTGATTCTGCCCAACCCTGCGGACGGAACCATAAATCGAAGCTAGACCATGAATTTTCATGATTATAGAATATTAATCCACTTCTAGGAATTTGGAAAGATTCGTCCTGTACTAGTTGGGCCGCGGGAATCAAACTGGTTTTGGGCTCCTGGCCAGCTGAATCTGCCCAACTCCGCGGACGGAACCATAAATCGAAGCTGGGCCATGAATTTTCATGATTGTAAAATATCAATCCACTTCTAGGAATTTGGAATTATTCGTCCTGTACTAGCTGGGCCGCGGAAATCAAAATGGTTTCAGCTCCTGGCCAGCTGATTCTGCCCAACCCTGCGGACGGAACCATAAGTCGAAGCTGGGCCATGAATTTTCATGATTGTAAAATATTAATCCACTTCTAGGAATTTGGAATGATTCGTCCTGTACTAGCTGGGCCGCGGAAATCAAAATGGTTTTGGGCTCCTGGCCTGCTGATTCTGCCCAACCCTGCGGACGGAATCATAGTTCGAAGCTAGACCATGAATTTTCATGATTATACAATATTAATCCACTTCAAGGAATTTGGAAAGATTCGTCCTGTACTAGTTGGGCCGCGAGAATCAAACTGGTTTTGGGCTCCTGGTCAGCTGATTCTGCCCAACCCTGCGGACGGAATCATAGTTCGAAGCTAGACCATGAATTTTTATGATTATACAATATTAATCCACTTCAAGGAATTTGGAAAGATTCGTCCTGTACTAGTTGGGCCGCGAGAATCAAACTGGTTTTGGGCTTCTGGCCAGCTGATTCTGCCCAACCCTGCGGACGGAACCATAAATCGAAGCTAGACCATGAATTTTCATGATTATAGAATATTAATCCACTTCTAGGAATTTGGAAAGATTCGCCCTGTACTAGTTGGGCCGCGGGAATCAAACTGGTTTTGGGCTCCTGGCCAGCTGAATCTGCCCAACCCTGCGGACGGAACCATAACTCGAAGCTGGGCCATGAATTTTCATGATTGTAAAATATCAATCCACTTCTAGGAATTTGGAATGATTTGTCCTATACTAGCTGGCCGCGGAAATCAAAATGGTTTTGAGCTCCTGGCCAGCTGATTCTGCCCAACCCTGCGGACGAAACCATAAATCGAAGCTAAGCCATGAATTTTCGTAATACAGTAATTTAAGTCACTTCTAGGAATCTGGAAAGATTTGTCCTGTACTAGCTGGGCCGCGGAAATCAAAATGGTTTTGAGCTCCTGGCCAGCTGATTCTGCCCAACCCTGCGGACGGAATCATAGTTCGAAGCTAGACCATGAATTTTCATGATTATACAATATTAATCCACTTCAAGGAATTTGGAAAGACTCGTCCTGTACTAGTTGGGCCGCGAGAATCAAACTGGTTTTGGGCTCCTGGCCAGCTGATTCTGCCCAACCCTGCGGACGGAACCATAAATCGAAGCTAGACCATGAATTTCCATGATTATAGAATATTAATCCACTTCTAGGAATTTGGAAAGATTCGTCCTGTACTAGTTGGGCCGCGGGAATCAAACTGGTTTTGGGCCCCTGGTCAGCTGATTCTGCCCAACCCTGCGGACGGAATCATAGTTCGAAGCTAGACCATGAATTTTCATGATTATACAATATTAATCCACTTCCAGGAATTTGGAAAGATTCGTCCTGTACTAGTTGGGCCGCGGGAATCAAACTGGTTTTTGGGCTCCTAGCCAGCTGAATCTGCCCAACCCTGAGGAAAGAATCATAGCCCGAAGCTAGGCCATGAATTTTCATGATTATACAATAATTTAAGCCACTTCTATGAATTTGGAAAGATTCGCCCTGTATTAGTTGGGCGCGGGAATCAAAGTGGTTTTGAGCTCCTGGCCAGCTGATTCTGCCCAACCCTGCGGACGGAACCATAAATCGAAGCTAGGCCATAAATTTTCATGATTATACAATATTAATCCACTTCTAGGAATTTGGAAAGATTCGTCCTGTACTAGTTGGGCCGCGAGAATCAAACTGGTTTTGGGCTCCTGGCCAGCTTATTCTGCTAACCCTGCGGACGGAATCATAGCTCTGAGCTAAGGCATGAAAGTTTGAGACAAATCATCTCCAGTAATGGGAAAATCTTTGCCAAGAGTAGAGAAGGTATTTATGTAGCGCAGCAAATGCAAACCGACCTACAACATACATTCCAGTGAAAGCCAGGAATAAACAAGATATACAGCAATGATTGTGAAAGAGTATACATAGGGCCAAGACGGAGGAAAGTTCTGGCTGCTCTTGGAATAGAGGTGGGAGTGTGATAGATGATGTAAGGAGTATGAGGGAGGTTCTATCTCTCCATTGGTTCAGAATTTAGTGTATTTATTAAGTGCCATAATGGTAGGCCTACTTTATAAGGTTGTGTGGGGGACGGGAAAATGTCTGTCCATCCGTCGGTCCGATAACTCAAATATCCTTTAACGATCTTCATGAAACTTAGTTTACACATTTATAACGTCCATGGGTAGATGCCTATTGATATTGGACCAAATCGGTTGAACGGCACCGGAGTAAACCCCAATTTAGTGCCTGTTTTTTTGGAGTATGTTATGAAGAATTCATCAAATGAAAATCAGTTATCATGACGATATATTGTTTTAGAGTGTTCATATTCGGCTTTGGAGGTTGCAATACATTTAGCTATGACAAATAATACTATTCCTTCACGTATGCTAATAAAATAGACCGTTAAACTGAGCGAGGTGGTCGAGATGGTAACGTCTTAGTCTCGCATTCTGGAGATCTCTTGTTCAAATCATGTAGCCGGGGAATTTGACACGGTTTTTCTTTTGTATATTTATGTGAGTATGCGATAGTAAAGATATCACAAATCTGTATAGTTCTGCTGATGCTGGACGATGTTAATCTGATTTTTTAAAAATTAGATCTTTGTTCTTCCGTAAGTCCTGCTTAATGAAGCGCTCTGGAGCTTAACTCGGAAATCGATTAATTAAAAAAAAACTTAATTTTCTGCATATCGTAATTGCATTTAGCCTTTAACTGATTAAACAAATGTATTCTGGCACTTTGTTACATCGTTTTACCTCATTTTTTCTCTTGGGACGAAAGGAATTGAATGCTTACTGCTTAATCGCTTTTGCTTTTGGTATACAGTTGGCATATACAAAATATTTATCTGATTGCAGATATTGTCGAAGACATCATGGAGTACCCAGCATTGATGTCGAGTTCTACTTTTTCAGTGTTTATCGGGGTATAATACAGACGTGTGTACAAACTTTCCTATATCAAGAAACAAGAAGACTAGAAGATAGTGTTTGTGATTTTATTTAGTGTTTGTAAAATCAAGAAAAAAACTTTTCTAAATCAAGAACAAGCTGATGAAGACAACAGTAAGATTCAGATCTTCACTTCTTAATTCTGTGCTTTGGCATGAAATTTTGAAGTGTAATCTGTGAGTGCTCTTTTCCTAATACTACTGGACACCTTAAGGTATTAACGAAAGTAGTACTTAGAAAGGAGCATAGATAGGGGCCTCTTTTTAGAGGTGAAGAGCGGTCTTGGTGTAAACCGAGGCCACTGAACACCAGAAGACCAGCAATCCTCTCATCGAAAACAGGTAAAGAATATATATATAGCCTACCGTACATAACTTTTTATTCTTCTATTTGGCAGAATGTTTTCGTTATCTTCCTACTTTATTATTGCTTTTGTCAGGTTTATATAAGCAATTATACAACACATGATTTTTAAAAAGGCTCCATAGTCCAATAATTCAGAAGAGTCAACTCAGAGTAGACTCTTCCGAATTATTGGACTATCCTCTTAAGAATAAAGACAGAACCGCAAAATAAGGTGTAATTTATGTTTTAACATAAGTTTGATAGGTTAAAAAGTAGGGATGGGTACTCGATACTTTCGATACCTCGATACTCTCGATACTTGCATGGTATCGGCATCGAACGATACTTCAGAAAACTCGCTCGATACTTTTTCGATACTTTTGTAATTCTGCAATTATTCAATTAAGTGAGAATGCTAGTATTTTCTAACAACAACTTGTAAGTGGACTGTTTAAAAAACTAATTTTAGTTTTAATGTAGAGTTTAAAAATAATTATAGGCTACTGATGATATTAAATTTTGTCTCATTAAATATGCAAACTTAAGTAATTTAGTTGGTATTACACAGTTCTCTCAAATTTTAATTTTTAATGTACCTATTTATTGAAACTGGAAATGTTGAAGGTATCGAGTATCGAAGTATCGAGTATCGAGGAAAAATCGTGTATCGGTATCGAGTATAGAGTATCGAGAAAATCTAGTATCGACCCATCCTTATTAAAAAGGACAAAATTACTCACCAGGTTTGAACCAAGACAGCCCCGCTCTTGCCGATTCTTTGACTCGATCCTTTATTTGAAGTAAGTTAACATTAACTCTGAAATCACTCAGTCGCCTAAGAACCAATTCCTGCAGCGCTGTGACGTTCTTCTCTTTCTTGAAATTATTAACACTTAACGATTCATTAGGATTTACTTCGTTAATACTGTCCTCAGATTTATACGAATCCGGCGAATATAAAATATCTTGCATATATTTAACCACAATCTTTTTAGCACATTCTAACGAACTGCTTGGTTTCATTAAACATTCACGATTGACTAAAGAAAGTAATTTTACAAAAGAAACCCCAGATTCCCAAAACATACCCTGATTTTTTAAATACTTGTCAATGAGGTAATTAGGTTCTGTAGAGTTTTCTGTTAATTTGTTTGAGCTAGAGTTATATTTGTACAATCTATTGGTCGAAGTCTCTGTCACACTGTCAGTTGTAGGAGTCCTACTGTCAATTGTCTTCGTATATCTGAGCGTTGTTGAAAAGTCTGTCTGTTGACATGTCGTCGAAGTTAAACTTGATAGGAGTAGACCTAATATTGTAATTAGAAGACAACTTAAACGTTGTCTACGCCTGATAGGCAGCGGCTGATCCATTCTTCTTTGGTTCTGCACCTAGGTGTCACAAGATGAAGTCCCGGTGCGCCATGGTTGATGGGTTTCTGAAAAGAAAAGAATGAAGTGGTAACTTAATGCTTATGAAACCATTTTAAAACAAAACAGTACACAAATGGGCTGCATCAAGAGTGCTAATTAAATTTCAAACAAATATATTTTTTAATAGTCTAGCTACTGATTTTCTGTAGAATGACTGTTAATCTGTTGAAATAATCTGGTTTTAATCTTGTATCATATATAGCAGGAGGCGAATTATCTGCATGCTTAAAAATGTACAGGTAATTACTATTAACCTGAAAATAATTTGTTAAATCTTTTTCTTTTTTGAACAGGAACTTTTGCAATAATATCAAATTTATAGTACCTTTTTAATAATAATTTATAATAGTAATATTGATATTAATAATATATAATTAAATAAAGTGTCGAAAGCCCAATTCTTTTTACCATGCAATTCAGGAATAGAAAAGGCTTAAGATATATAATGACAAGACTCTCAGAAACGGCATCAACTGTAAACTCTTCGAAGGAACTAGCCTAACAATTAACTATAAATGTACGTTTGCATGTAACGATGTGTAGTAATGACTAGACTTCGGACTTTTAGGTCGCTAAAACTGACTGTTTTAGGTACCTAATATAGGCTCTAAAAATTGGAAAATAGGTTCTAAAAATCGTAAAATAGTCTGTTATAAAATCGTTAAGTTGCCAATTTTCTGAAATATCTCAATTGCAATGCAGAATATTATATTTATTGAAGTCACCCTTAGTCAATAAACATGATAAAACACATATATAGGCCTATAGTACACAGAATTATATAGACCTATTACTAGGACCTGTATTACTACCATAACAGTAAAAAACTAATCCTGCACCCAGAAGCTACGGATATCATACTAGCATATTCAACCCCTTGAATTCCTCAGTGATTCAGATTTTAGGTAGATTTCGAAGAAAAATCTACCTATTGCAATGGATACCATGTCATGATTTTCGAAAAATTCTTTCATATCTTTACGTTTCATGCTTCCCTAAGTACGAAACCACCGCCCGTCCAAAAAAAAAAATTATGATATATATAGGCCTATATATACATCTTTACACGCTAGCGGCCGTAATTTTGAAGATATTTTAACCAAATTTTATTATGTTATTTCTAGGCCCAATAGTTCGGACAACTTCGTTAATGGGCAAAATTGGCCCAAGGGGGTGGTCGGGGGAGGGGGGTTGAAATTTTAAAACATTTATATCTCGGTCCCTATGAAGTATAGAGGGAAACTTTGTTTGAATAAATTAGAGTACTCCCTATGGAGTTCACAGTGACACCAACGATTCGGGGGTTCGAGTGAGGGTGGTGGGTGGGGGGTGGGGGATGAAAATTCGAAACTTTTGAAACCACGTCTTGTGGGATATCGTTGAAAAGCTCTTGATGAGTACTCTACAATTCAATAAATAGTTTCTTGATAGCTCTCATATGACGCGAGATTTTAATGTTTGGAAATAATAACACTTAAAAGAATTATTATAATAATTATCATAATTTTGTCTTGTTTAGCGGCTTTGCTAATTTTATTCATTGCTAATCTTGCGCACGGCTTCCCAGAATATTATATCCTATTCTTGTTGTCAAAACAAATGATTGTAGGCTCTTCCTCTTTACCGAATTCAGTTCTTATTACTGCAGGTTTGCCATGCCAAGGCTAAAGAAGAAGAGTGCTATGCAGCGACAATAAATTAAACCAAAAGCACTTCGAAATCTACCTCCGCCTGTAGGCCTGCCTAAAGGGATTTTTTGTTTTGTTTTGTGTTACTGGATGTGGGAGTCGGGAGAAAAAAACTACATTTTCTTGGGAATTCCAAGGAATTTTTCTACTGAAGATGAAACATTTCTTACTATTTAACCACGTCATAAATGTGTCATGTACTGCATATTCCGAGCTAAAAATTTAGTATGAACTGAAAATAAATGCTAGAATTTATAATAAAAAATTGAACTTTAGAGGAAAAAGACCAAAAAAGGCAATATTAGGCTCTAACGTAAAAATAGGCTGTTTTAGGTCCTATAAAAGTATCAGTTTTAGGCATAGTCACTTATGAAACATGCATATACAAGTTTTCGTCCATATATCACTTAAAGATTAAAATAGGTTTTTACCTACAATCCTAAGTCTAGTAATGACTGTGCAGCGATTATTGCGAATAAACAAGAACCTGTTAAATGGTTGCTGTATAATTTTGGCAGCTATAATGAAAGTAATTTGCAGTTTTCTTCATTTGCCATCTCGTTTAAGTTACGGTATGATGACCTTATTACTTTGGCTAATATTGAGAGATTTGTCATCCGTTAAGATGGGCGTTTACATTTTGCGAGCTTTTTCCTAGAACCCGAAGTGGCCTGTTCTGCTAACAAGGAAAGCTTAGGTCAGTTGGACACTGTCATTCTAATGGAATGACAAATAAGATTCTCAACCACAGAACTTTCTACATGGACAGAAATCAAACGTAAAGTGGAGATCACCAAGTATGACGAAACCGCATGAATTCTTGTGTAGGAATTGAGACTCTTACTTACGAGTGTTAAATTATCTGTAACACACTTGGCAAAAGCCTCTTTGTAACAAAAGACACACGCAACATGAAGCCGCATATCCACTTGCACTTCATAAGAACTGAAGAGTATGTTTATTCCATCTCAAGAACATAATTTACTTTGTAATGAAAAATACAGGAGGGCACTTACTATCGATAAATGTTTTCATTTTTGCAGAAGTCAATCTGATTAAAGCCGTTTAAAGTGAGAATTAATTCTTTCCACTGCACGTTTGCACGCAAATACCTAATCTTACACACACACACACACACACACACACACACACACACATATATATGTGTGTATATACTATATATATATATATACACACATATCACAAAGGTAACATCTGCCTGACACTTCAGGTGACCATAAAGATCCAGAATACAAATCATGATAAATTCTTACATTATTTAGGCATAATCTTTTAACTAGTTGTATCTAATCTAAGAAAACAAATATTTTAAACAGTAAAACAATAGAAGAAAAATGAATACTGGCAATACAAATGATTATGTAGAGTACATAGAGTCCTTCAAAGTGTGTATTGAGATATCCTCTATAAAACTCCACGATAGGCCCACACATTTCAAATAATCGCTCGTACATTTAAAACAGCTTCCACAAGCTCCGAAAAGAAGACCCTTTACCTCCCATGCATTTTCAGGAAAATTATTATTTTTATGACATTTTCATTAAATAAATTGAATTGATGCAGTTCAGTAACGTGTTTAGCGAATCTTACAAATATGACCAGAATTTAAATGACTGAATTTTTGGGGGACGATTCTGTGAAAATGAGCATCACTTGCAGTCAGGAATGAAATCAAACCAAATTATAGGTAATTTTTTTTAGCAATGTTATAGTTATCTAACAATTTTTTTTTATTTCAGTTTGTTTCAATCTATTATTCCCAAAATAATGAAAAAAATTAAAAGAACATTGGCAATAGTGTAATTTTCAGTTATGGATTCTTGGAAATCTTTGGCAATCCTTATCTTCCTACATAAATACTGTTTGAACTTGGACCGGTGCAATAGTAGCCTGAATTGTAATTTTGACTTGTGAAAGAAAAGATAATATGATCACTTGTCTGCCAGCGACCTGATAGACTACTCAAGGATCATTCATACAGTAGTTCTTTTTACAAGAATACCAGCACAATCCAAGATCAGTGATGCTGTTATTTATATAAAATGTTAACTAATTTGGAATAAGTTTAATCTTAAATAAATGCTGACTTAATAGAAAGCTAAGTTATCTGTTTGTACGTGCTGTATGTGTGTAAGAAAGTAATTAATTGCCGAAGTCAATTGATTTACACTTATTCCTAATTCTCCACAGTTAATTTGAAATATTTCTTGAGAAAAGGTTTGAATCTTTACGAACAGAATACAGAGTCATCGTGACATAATAAATCGTGCAGGGAACATCGCCCTGTAGATGAAGATAACACAGAGCGCACGACATACCCCAAGGCAGAAGAGAAGTTGTGATGTAAGTACCCATGTTCTCTTTACAGTGACAGGCAAAACTCTGCCCTATCCAGAATTAAGGTTTGTAGACCTGTTTGACAGCATCTTTAAACAAACACCTAAACACGTTGATAAAAAATCTAGGACAAGTATGAACAAGAACGTCTTCTCATAGTTCCTAAAGTTAATTTGAATATGGATGCAACACAATCATTTGTCAATAAACGTAATTTGAGAAGTGAAGACAAGGTGAAGTCAAATACCTTTAAATCCCAATGCGATTCTGTTTAACGTGAATAGTACGTTCCGGTACAATAGTGGTAAGTGCGTTCTTGGACAATCTAACAGATATTAGCGCACGCTTCAAATTACCTGCTAGATAATTAAATCTCATTCCATGTTAAGGAATAAAATGGAAGTAAAGACACGGTAATATCTTCGGTAAAATTCAACTATGAAATGTGATATTGTAAATCTATATCAAAAGTTACAGGGATTTATATAATGAGCGAGTGTACTACAAGAAAGCAAAATGGACGCGGTTCCCAGCATTATGATAGCCTGAACGGAAAAAGGATTTAAAAAAAAATTAATGGACGACATTAAATCGTTTGAGGATAGCTTTCTCAATCCAGTTTTTCCAGTCGCTAATGGTTACGCTTACGCTTTTTCGAACAATTTGATTTCTTAGTCACTAATTTCCCAAAGTTTTTTTTTCTTCCAGTGATTAAAAAAATTCTATATAACTAGTTGATAATTAATGTAATTTAAAAATAAAAGCAATATTCAAGGGATTTGGAAATGGCAAATCACACTGGAATAATATTCAATATACAAGACAGTTGTGATTGGCATAAGGAGTCAAGGACGTGTAATAACTCTAATTTTTTAAAATGGAAAAATAAGTAAGAAAAAGGGAAAAGGAAGGGAATCTGCGGGTCATCGGAACGGTGTAACCTTCTAGGTGCATTAGGTGGGCAGAAAGAAAAATGGACATAGGGAAATTGTTTTGCAATAAAATAAATCTTATGAAAAGCTTTCAGAAAACAAGTTTAGACCAAAACTATAAATGAAAACGACATGAAATGAATGCAGAAAGAACCGTGTTTCAAGAGGTCAGAATAAACAATTCATTGAGTTTATATACAGGGTGAATAGAAGAGGGAAGAATCCTCAATGGAGATATTAAGAAGGGTACCTTCTGAAATTTTCACAAAATAATAAAAAAATAAAAAATTGTCTATAAATGGACAGATTTCCATAAACTTTTGCACATTAACTCTATATGAGGATAACAACCATTTGAATAGTTTATATACATATCATGGATATTTCTGAAAAAATCATATACATTTGGCAGCAAAAAAAAAAAAGATGTAGAGTTCTGTTAAAACAGTCCTAATTATAGTCCAGTAGGAACTGTTATTACATCGCACTACAACAAATTCCTTTAAAAGTCAGTATTTTTTACTGGAATACAGCTATAGTGCAAGTGGCAGTAAACAAATTGATTCGCTACTCTTCATGGGATTGCGAAACGAAGCTGTAATTAGGTTGAATTCCATGTGAAGTTTGCAAGCTATGTTATGTTATGTTTGTATGTATCAATCTCTGGTTTGAGGAAGAGAAGATCTTAAGGCGAAAAGAAGATCTTAAGGCCAAGAGAAGTATATAAATAAATAAATATTGAATTGCGTAATCACAGGGAGTGACTGGCTGACTAATTAGTAGTGCAGCACCTAGAAGGCAATATGTTGCAATATGCAATCATCCGTTAGTGATCTGGTTTAGGATGAACCTAATTTTCTGTCTAACTGTTCTTCACGATGCTTATTTTGTTTGTTTTTTATTTAACTATGCAATTTCGTAACCCTAGCGCTTAAATTATCAAGATTATTTATTGCTATGTATGTAGATTTCTTCTTCCCGCTTCCAATACAGAGGTTTTCAGCACAAATCACATGCATCATTATTGTATGAGAGGATATTCGTTTACTGATTTCTTCATTTCGTGAAAATATCAATAATCATATACAATTTTAACTTGCAGAACACATTATTTTTGGCTAATGAAAAGTTGATAGTTATAATTATGGTCCGGATTCTTAGGTTTTAAACTAGTCTGGAAGTTAAAGTTTCCTCCATACAGTAGGAACAGGAAATGAATGAAAAAAAAATCACCGTAGAAAATAAAATATCGATGTATGTTAAGAGAGCAGATTGCAGGTTACATATAAATAATAAAAAAAATAACGATAATAATAGTATATATATGCACCTTTGGAACTTGACCATATTCTCTAAGTGCTCTTTGTTTTCATTTTTTCACGTAAACTGTTTCACTTATTTTTCCATGCCGTATACAAAATAGTATGCGATACATTTGTGTGAACTGCATAACAGTAACTCTACTGCATCTCGTTCTTTTTAATTTTTCCTCGATTCTGTAAAAACACACAGAATTCTATCATTATATCGCAGTATACTGAATATATATATATGAAACACACGTTCTTGCTATAATTAAATGAAGTGTGTCAATATTTCAGAAGCTAAGATGAAGCCGGAATTTAGAACATTGTTACCAAGAACAATAGCTGTAAACTTTTATCAGAAGCAAAGACAAATGACATTAAAGCTCGTAGCTCTAACGAAACAATATTTGTAAATAGCTCAACCTATATTTCATAGAAAATTATTGAAAATTTCGCGGAATCTGAAGAAACTAATTGAGTTGTTGAATGCAATCTTGAGTAAATGGACACGGCGTAATGGCCGCATTTACCATACTTCTTGTGTTCAGTGAAGAATCTAGGTTACAGCATTTCTTGACTGCACTTCAGGTTAAAGGGCACTGGTGATGGGAATAATAGATTTAATTGCTGTATACATTAAAGCATAATGGCATAATGAATAGCACAGCGAGTATCGACCTGCATTCATGAAGATGTCCATAAAGGAAAGACAATGTAACATTTAACCGGATCGTGGTTTTAAAAGTACCGGTAGCGGTTTTGCTATAGGGCTGTGACGATACTATTGAGGTATACATTAACCCACTATTTTAATACTGTGCTGTGTAATAATTTCTTATGCTATCATATGACCAGAAATATATTCCTGATATCTATGATGACACTCTTGTATAGCCTAATGCTCACAAAAAAATATGATGTGAAATTCACATAGCTTCCTCTGCCCATGGCACTCTTGTATGGCATAATGCTTACAAAAAATTCTGAAGTGAAATTCACATAACTTCCTCTGCCAAATAAAAGTTAGCCTCTTAGTACGGGGCCGATTTCGAGAAAATCGAGACAAACAAAATTTTCTTCATGTAGAGTCCCCTTAAAAATAAGAGAAAGTTGTCGCCAATCTTCATGTCACATCCCCAAAACCCAAATACAAAATTTTGTTTTTGTACGATTTTCCGTTACAAGAGGCCGTATCGCAAAGAGCGCGTATTCAGAGTGGGTGGCTTATAACTACCCTTCAGAGAACTTTCTGGAAACAATGTTTCAAATAAAAGTTATAGCTCTTAGTATAAGCAACCCATGTGCAAAATTTATAGAAAATCGTTAAATCCATTTCTACAAAATCGGGAAATACGTAAATTTCTTCATGTAAAGTCCACTTGAAAATAAGGGAAAATTGCCGCCAATCTTCGGGTCACATCTTCAGAAGGTATCTGACCCAAATACAAAATTTTGTTTTCATACGATTTTCCGTTCTGGAGGTATGCTATTCACAGACATCCAAAGAGACACACACACACGTTTCCGAAAATAGTATTTTTTTAAATCAGGGGCCTCAAAATGTGTATTTATGTTAAAAACTCAACTTCGAATTTGGGGGTCGAAAACAATACATCTTATACCTATCGTACATATGGTACGGGCAGAGGAAGTAACCAGGAGTACGCCAAGAAAGTAGATGTTTTGCTTTCTTTTATTGGTGCTAAAGTCTATACAGTAAGAAGAACTACAGAAATACAGAAGTTTTGAGTGTATGACGTGTAATACACTCACATAATTTTCTCTACAAAGAATATGGGTCATAAAACTTACTTCGCGTTGTAATACAGAATAAGAGGGCGTATAGCAGGGATTGCGTATTCATTTGTGTTCGCCTTATACAAAGGTGTATTCTTCGCCTTAAAGACAGAGTTTAGAAAACTAGATTTTTTTTTCCTAAGAAATGTTTCAAACATAGATTTTTAGCTATTAGTTTAAGCACCTGATATACACAAATTTCAAGAATATCTGGTGAGTCGTTTTACAGAAAATCACGGAAATGAATTTTCGCCAAGTGCAAGTAAACGAAAAAAAAGTATCCGCCACTCACTCAAACGATATCCAATCCAAAAATAACATTTCGCTCTCCAGTTAAGTTATCCACAGACACTTATACACTCAGAAACATACTCATTATATAAAAGTTTATTTTCGAAACACTATTTTTGGCTTTAGGAGATTTCAAAACTTGTATTTCTGCAGATAACTCGACATCGAATTCCAGGGTTGAACAGAATATTTTGTCTACCTGTAGTACCTATGGTACAAGCAGAGAGAGAGTAAAAAATATAAAATCTCTCATTTCAATTGCTTAGACAGAAAAATCACAAATATATAAGCTTTCATGAACCACAGATTATTGTCTCTGTTGGACACTACATGAGAATTTTTCTCCTATAATATTCTCAGAAAAATCACTTTTTCTTTTCAAGTAAAGTTTTCTGATTATTTTTTTCACGTTTGGCCACGTTTTATTTATGCAAATACAAATACAAATAGGCCTACATATTTATACAAGTAAAATAAAGCGCCTTGTACACTTGTACAATATATTTCAAATTTTCTTAATACAAACAGATAGTTTGGGGTGTAACGAATCTTTCCACATCTGCAAGGATTAGCATATCACAAGGATGTGTTTATGGATGTCATGGAGATGAATTTCCATTTCGCTGACATAATGGTCCCATAATGACATTACAGGTAATTTAACTCTGCTTATAAGTGAAAGGCAGAGAATGCACCAGAATGACATTGGAAAACGGGAAAACCTAGAAAGCAATCGTACCGTAGTCAATGGGAACAAATGTATACACATAAAACAAATCCCACTAAAGAAGATTACTGTTTAAAAAAAAACTGTAGCACCTCCTGTCTCAGCAAGTCGCTTAGCAACATAATGGAAATTTCGTGCGATTTACATTACTTTAGATAAGAGTGTGTTAGAGTTGCTTCCAGTATGTGTACCTAATGGAAGTGCAAATTAGACCTAGTTCACTCTACCCTTTTAACATAGTTGTGTCATCCCCTACTGTGAAGTGAAATAATATTTATTCCGATTTGATACTGCACTCTAATATTATGAGTTTTTAGGTATTTTCATTTAATAGGCATACTTGGAACAGTTTAAACTAGACAGCTTTAAGCAATCTCATGTAAGACCATTTTCCCTGTGAAATTTGCAAAAATAATGGCACTGAAATGATTTATTTTGGATATTATTTAATATAAATTTCTTGGCTAATCAAACAATGCAAAACTTTAGCTTAGGTGCATTTAGATGTTCATAATGTGACTTTTAAGGGCTCTACTCGCGTGCTGATAATCTTGCTACGTCGCAGCTCTATTATTACAACCATATTATTATTATTATTAGTATTATTATTAAATTTCATTTTTATTACATACATAATCAAAGAAACATCCAAAGATTACCCGAATGAGCAAGTGCCAGTGTTCCGGTTCAGTTCAGTTTTATATATATAGTGCAGAATTAATACAAAATTAAATACAAAAACATAAAACAAAATAGCCTATAACTCTAACTTAAAATCAATAACTAGAAAAAGAAAAAAGAAAGAACATTATATATTTAAAATTATAGTTCCAGTCATTTTCAGAGTACTGCTGGAAGAGAATACATGTATTTTCCACACTACTATTCTAAGGAAAACGTTCTAATAGGCCTATAAGGAGCAGGACAGTTTTAAAAGCAAGAAGTTTTTTCTCAGTTTTAAAGTTGATTTGTCCCCGCAAACGATTTAAACTGCTCCCTGCGGATCAAATTTCATTCAATTTAGTTGAAAATTTGAACAAAACCTCTAGACATATCAGCAAATAAAACTTACAAAATGAATTTTGAATGAAAAAATTGTGCCCCTATAACATAATGTTCATGATTTAGATTTTAACACAATTAAATAAAAATGTTTATTCATGTTTAAAAGAAACAACCAATTCTATTATTTTGAAGTGTCTAGACATCAAATATGATAGGCTTGGGTTTGAAAATTCGAAAACTGCTCCCCCAAGACATTTTCTTATGAAACACATTTAAAAACTAAAGATTTCTTTTTCCAAAATATAATAAATTCACAGCTCTGAAAGTTCCAGCGTTTATTGTGGTAAATTCTTCACGAGTTAGGTAAAGAAAATGAAGAAAAATGTATGAAAAATGTAGAATTTCTGAATTTCAAAGGTAGGTTCTCTTAAGAAAAACTTTTGTCGTTTATCTATCGTGAAAAATATGACTTTTTATTTTAATTGAATAACAAGTAATTAGATTGCCTTTTAGCTTTCCAAAATGTTTAAAACTCGGAAATGTTCTAGAAACTAAATGAAAATCGGGGGGAGGGACAGTAATACAAATGGCACAGAAATAGCAACAAGAAGTTGACAGTGTCGAGACAAGTACAGATGGTTCCGCAGGGTTGAAATCAAACCTTTAAGAGCACCAATTGAAAATGTCTTTGACGTAAATTTTAATAAAGTTTACCTTTACAGATATATGCAATTAAATAAATTATAGTGAAATGAAATATTTTGGATACTACGTTTAGCAATTTCCCGGATAAAAACTAATCACTATCGTTTATCTTATAACATGTTTCCTAGGGCCGCAAGGATACAATTATAACTGATAAAACGTCAGCTCGTTACTGGACATGTAAGGCATCAATCTGCCGTAAAAAATGTCACGTGCTGCCAGTGAACGTAATGAAAACACGCCATCATATACAACATAACTTTCTTAGAAATTGAAATACTGTAAATGAGTATAGATTATGGTATTGATTGATGTGTGTTTCGATTCAGTGCAAACCATTTTTCGTAAATATGTAAAACCATGTCGGACTGCACAGAAAATAGTTTCCACAATGATTGGTCCTCTTATTAAAAAATCTGTAATTATTGTGGGTGAGTTTTAAATTTCTTTGCCCTTATTTTTATTTTATTTTATTTTATTTTTTACAAATGTAAAGTACCCAACAAAGAACAGATGCATTATTAATTAAAGAGTTAAGAGCTGTCCAACTATTGAGAGAGATATTAAATTTGATTAAATTAACGAGAGAACACGTGGGATTATATCATGACCACTTGCATAGTAACATACTATACGCTTTAATTAGTAATAGCCTAGGACCTAGGCGATATCAACCAGTATGACATTTAAAAAAATAAATTCATTTGTTGAGTTAGACAAATAGAGAAAATCCCAGAAAATAAAGTTTTAACATCATTCCCAAAAAAATACATTTTTAACATTATTCCCAAAAAATAAGTTTTTAACATTATTCCCAGGAAATACATTTTTAACATCATTTAAACCATTTATCATAATTTTTAACACGATTGGCCTGGGTCAGTGAAACACTGGTTTAATGGATATAATGTATTCTCAAGTTGGCTTTATGTTCCAAAGTTTGTGGGTGCGATTCCTGACCAAGTCAATTATATCTATGTGAGAGTAAATGCGACAGTTTCTTGTATCTAGATCTACAGACATTTAAAAATCTCCTGCGAGACGACATTCATGCACACTTGTGTTAACATACATTTTTTTTTGTATCTTACTCATTTTAATACATTCATCGAGCTCAACAATTGCAATTACAATTTATTGTTCCAAATTACATGAAAAATACATACAAAAGTTGATACACCACCCGAAGAAGCAGTGTTCGGGGGTGGTTCAGTTCAATATATTAGAAAAACTTATACTAAATAATTACTTAAAACAATACATAATTTGGAGAAGTATGACAAAATATTATGTATAAAAGGTTGGAACATGTTCTTAACTTAAAACAATACATAATTTGGAGAAGTATGACAAAATATTATGTATAAAAGGTTAGAACATGTTCTATTTACAATACAAAGGTACGAGGTAATACAATAATACTTAAAAAGTATCATACAAAGATACGCAGTAGTTACGTTTCTACTAATTGCTTAAAATTAAAATCCGATCGGAAACATGGACACTAACTAAAATAGAGAAGAATTGTATGGAAAGTTTTGAAATGTTGCACTGGAGAAAAATGGGAAAAAATTGAATGGCTTAGCAAAGTGACAAATTAATGTTCTTGAGAAAATAAGACAAGAGATCGGTCCTTGGGTACAGTTATTCGTAGAAATTTAAACTGTGTAGGACACATCTAAAGACGAAATTACCTACTCCATGGTCTCAAGGAAGAAAAATTGGAGAGAAAATCCAGCTCTTGGAAAAAGAAGAAACGAACTGTAGGCAACTTAAAGAGAAAGAAAATACTGGTTACGTCAAGAGGATGCCAATAACAGGGGAAGAAGGTGGACGAAATTTGCAGACTAAGTCCGAGAACTTGGCCATTGAGAGAAAAAAAAACAACAGTTTAATTTTTTTAAAATACAATTCAAAAGCCACTAAAACAATAGGGGACACAAATACAAGAGAAATAATTGGAAACTAAGGCGTAAGAGAAACTGTCGTTTTCTTTAACTGCAAATAGAACTTATGTAGAGTAACATATATATGATGGGTTCATAAACATATTATCCTGTGTGAGACAACAGGGAAAAGCTTCTGACATCTACAATGGGCCCATAAAAGCTACCGGTACGGTTTCACTTAGTGAAAGACAAAAACAAAAAGGAGAATGGTGTCAATGTAAAGGAGGAATCCTCATAGCACTTTGGAAATGTTCTAATTCGTTTCCATATTGCACTTGCAGGAGAGGCTGCAGAAGTCAGATTCAATCAAACTTTATTAAACTGCAGCTACTGGCAATTCAAAAAATACATTTATTATTAATATATTTCTTAAAAAATTATTATTATTAAGGAATATCCCACAATACAATGGTTTTCCTTCATCCCACAACAATCTTCTGCCTCCATAAGTCCCTGTCCATAGCATGTTCTTCACTTAACCCTTTTCTCCCCATACTCATTTTTTCACCCCATCCATCCAGCACTCTTTGGGTTTGCCCCTTCTTTTTTCTTCTACTTTCCAATCCAAAATTTCCTTGGATATTCTATCCTCTGTCATTCTGAGTACATGTCCACATCATCTCAAGCATCTTTCTTCTACAATGTCCAAGATATTCTTTTCAACTTTCATTATGTCTGTTATTCTATTATTCCGATTTTTTTCTTTCCGGGATTTTCTTGCTGAACGTCTCCAAAAATCCATTTCTAATACGACTAATTCTTTTGCTTGTAGTCTACTTATGGTCCAAGTTGCAGTTAATATTTATTATTTTATTATTAATACCAAATATCTGTTTTGGGGAGGCAAAAACAACGTCCATTGAAATGTACGGAACCACGCCGGCAAAGTTTACAAATCTACTTATTGGTAGATTTCCTCTCCTTCGTGGAGATGCTGCAGAGTATTGGGGACCTTCGATCCTCCACCGCGTCATGTGCCTCTTTTTTTTCCGACATCATTGAGCGATTGCATATTTATGGGTACAAAGTCAACATTCAATCATCCGATACTGACGGTTTTGTAGGCCGGAGCTGCTCCTTTATCAAGCAGGCTCTTCAGTTGTCCTCATGAGGCTATAAGGACCCCGTTCCAAACTTCTCTACCTCAATAGAATCCTAGGAGATATATCGGAGAACGAACTATGGTCTGCGAATCCATAATCAGCAATGCTGACTATTAGACCATACAGGTTGTCATTGAATATAGCCTAATATCTGCAGCCAAAAATTCATGCCTGTAATTCTACACTCATGGGGTTACCCACACATACTATGAGATCGACCTATGGACTAACAGGTTGACTCTTAGAAATACATTTCTTACTTGGATAAGAAAATAGGACAAAGAAAGACATGGGAAATGAGCTTACGCAATATAGATCCAAAATCTATCTTCAGTCATATTACCCAGCTTCTTTTCTAATGTTTTTATGGAAAATACCAAGAAAAAGATTGAACCAGATTTTTCACAGCTATAATCTGTTCCTAGGAATGGGCACAAAGAATGCATGATGTCTATTAAGTTAGGATGGGGAACCAGTAGCATTATATATGTCTGACCGTCAGGTTTTGAAATGTTTATCTGTAAAGTACTTTGTTGTACAGGAACAAGATTTAACATTTCAAGTTACCTGATTAATTTGACTGATATCAACTTGAGCATGTTCCATATTAGACAGGATATCTATAACAACCTGCGTCGCATGGAAAGTACATGTGTCACAGTAAAGCTGTAATATTTTTTATCTTGTCATGAGCGTCCTAATGCTCTAAAAATATATATTTCGGTCTCAGAATGAACGGTAGCGTATCTTAAAGGCTATGTTCATTGTAAGTGAAAAAATACAATACTTTGTAACTTACATTTTATGTAACAATTTTTAATTGTATCCTTTCATCGTTCGTATATTGATTTATTGATTTATTTATTTATACAAATTTATACAAAACAAAACAAGACCACCCGAATGAGCAAGCGCTCGTGCTCGGGCACAGTTCAGCCATTTACGTTACAAAATACAAATTACAAATATATAAATAAAACATAATATTAAATCAATACCTAAAAAATAATCTAAAATAATAATAATATAAAATATGATAATATATAATAATATAAATAATATAAAAGGAATCTTTGGGAAAAGGAGGACAATATCGTTTATATTTTAGTACAAATTTAATTTTATTATAGATATACCTGAAAGCTGTGATATGATGTATAGAGCTTCATAATGTATTCAGTTAGAGCTATAAAAATCCTTACTATTAAAAATAGAGAAAATTAGGATTAGTATTTTTTAAGAAATAGTTTTTTTATTTTAACAGTCATCCTCTACATCAGAGGCTGCCAATTGACAAAGAATAGCATAACAATAATTACAACAAAAAAGTATTTTGTATGCACTACAAATGTGTTATTGGGTTATCTCTAAAGAAGAAGAAGAAATAAGAAATCTATTGTTTCGAATGCAGATGGTTTCTGAGTAGGGTAAGGTGGTACATTTTCGAACACTTAACAAATATTCTTATTTTATGAACACAGTAAACTTAAGACAAGTTCAACTGTATCGTAATCACAAAGTTGGCAATGTAGTTGACCCTTCAAAAAAATATGGAAGTCAAACAGCTGTAAAATTGGTCATGGCAATCAATCTTTCATTTCCAGAATATCGTTCGAAAATGTACCACAGGAGGTACAATTCTAAACACCAGTGGGTACTATTTCGAACAGTGGCATTTTCAACGAACGAATTGCTTTCTTCCAAATATTATGTTTTATTATTATTATTGATCAATAATATGAGCGTAATAATGAACTGTCACGTTTTAAATAGGCAGATGACAGGTTTGGGGCATGTGGTCAGCATGCTGACTCCTACGTCAGTTGTTGATGGCTTACTGAACCGGAGCCGCTACTTCTTTATGAATTAGCTCTTCGGTTGGTGTCAGGAGGCTGAATGCACCCCGTTCCAAATCGCCCTACCTCAGAAAAATTCGAGGAGGTAACGGGGATCGAACCCAGACTTGCGGGTCCGTAATCAGCAACCACTAGACCATGCAGGCGGGTCTGTCATAACATCAAGAGCAATAATAAAAAATACTTAACAACTCCAGAACGATTTCTGTTTGCTATTCTGTATTGCATAATTGCTGAGATGTAATAGCAATCCAGAGGAAGTGCAGTTCATAAATCTTCGTTGAAATAATACCACTGTTGAAAGCTATGTGAATGCTATCCTTTAAATATTTGACTGGCACAGTTAATAATAATAAACATGCAGAATGCTGTGATGGCAAAACAGCTTTTCCATGCAAGATATCGCGGGTTAAAGTACTGTTCGAAATTGTACCTAAAATCCGTTCGTATTTGTACCTCGAGCTAGTTTTTGTAAATTATACATAGTTGCAAATTCCGCTCACGAATGACCATTGTTGTGCCAATGACTTACGTATTATAGACTACGCTATTTGTTGGTATGAGTTAAAAATTTGCCCTCAACAATATATTCCAGTAACACAACGTGGAATTATAAGCAATTTTATAACGTGCCATTTTTCAAGCATGGAATTTTTACCTTCTATTGGAAAATAATTTTTTATGGCCGAATGAGACAACTTAAAACATCATTCTCGCGGATACAGATCAACAAAACAATCAGTATGGACGCTATATTTTTAAAAAGAGGTTGGCTGACATTTGAAACCCAAAAATGGATAAAAATCTTAGTCCGTTCAGAATTGTACCATGTTCGAAAATGTACCACCTTACCCTATATGTAGTCTACAATTTTTATATACGAAGTTCAATGAAACACTTCCAGCAAAAAATCTATATCTGATGAAATGTTAAAGAAAATGTATTTATGATGCGTAATTCTATATATTTTACATTTACAAAAGATTCTTTTTACAAAATATAATATACAGTTTTAAATTTTGAGTACATTCACAGTCGCAGTGTTAAAATTCTCTATGTGAAAAGGGCTCATATAATTTGTACGACATTTTATCCAATGTATGTGGTTACTGGAATTACATATATGACGGCTGCTGAAAATGCATTAGGTATTCCACACACAAGCTTACATATTTCATTTGATTTAAATTAGAAATACAGTAAATTATATTTAATTATTTATTTTCTTAAATGCTTCAAGCTAGTGTTTTTGTTACTATTTGAACTATAGGCCATTACAAGAAAATAAGGAGAATGCAAATTTTTTTAACATGCAATTATTATATACTCATATGAACAATTTTATTAATTATCTCAAATCATTTTGAAATTAGGAGGATAATGGAGTAAATAATTGCAAGTATCGGAAAAGGAATTTAAACTTGCCGGTGGATTTTAACAGAAAGACATTTAAAGGGCGCACTGACACAGCATACTCTCACTTTTTAAGGCATAACGCAAAGTAATCAAGATATGAAGGGCCTATTTCCATAAGGGCGTAAGGCACAAGGACATAGTTTCGAGAAATCTTGATGTTTTTTAACAATGTTACCACTTACAAGTAGGTGGTTTAAAGTTTAATTTTATAACATATATTTTTGAAGGACAGGTTAAATCAGTGTTCTGCAAATTTACAAGGTAGATTGGGATTTTTTACAACCAGAGGTATACATGTTAAACAAAAACTGAAGTACTTTTACAGTATTTTCATATTATTTGTTTTTTATTTTATTTTAGTAAAAACCTGTATTATACAGTGACAATTGCAAGTTTGTCAATGAATACCAGTATAGTAAACAATGACAATTGCATAGTCATTAATACGATAGATAAGCAAAACAATATATTTTAAGTGAAGTTACACTTCAGAAATGGAAGTTAAGTTTTTATAAACATCTGCTTGGATGGTAGCACTGCGGAAAATCAAAACAGTTGATAAACACGCCTCAATAACAGATAGGGTACGCGCAAGACGGAACCGGGATGGTCGCATGCCGCAGGCCGCATAAAGAATGAAGTCATGTCTTCTTACGAGGGTGAACAAGACGCAGCTTGGATGGTCTCTTGCCAGCTATCTGGTCAGGCCGCAGTTTGTTGGTAGAATGCTAGCCCTCTTTTTTCATGCGACCAGCCGCTAGCGTGTAGTCTAGATTCAGGCGTTGTACTTGTATACTTACGCAATCGCTACACAAACAAAGGACTGTTTATAAGATACATCCTCTGTAATCAGCTCAGACCACCAAAATAAATATTGTTACTACTCAATGAAGGGATTGTAGAGATGAGTCATGGCTACAGTCACTGAAATGTATGGTTTATATTCAGTATTTTTGTATAATTTAGCCTATAGTAACATAATAATTTTATATTATGTTAATTTTCGTGTTGCGGGGTTACGTGTGTTCGTGTTATTGTCTTCTTTTGCTCTGAAGACTGAATACAGTGATCACACCAACCCAAGAAAACAATAATAATAATAATAATAATAATAATAATAATAATAATAATAATAATAATAATTATAATAATGTTTCTATCCACACATTGGTTCTCCATCTCAAACCGTTTAAAAAATGTATATTCCCTGCCAAAAATCTACTTTTTTTGCCGAAAAAAGTTTTTACGCCACTTTTTCGGCGAACTTTGTATCTTAGCACTTAAAGTATTGGGTTTACAACGAGAACTTTTTTGAAGAAAAGCTGTAAGCATCAAATTTACTATAAAATACACATTCAATTTAGTAACTCTGCGAAACAGTGAAATACTCTTGTGACATATTTTACATGTAACTAATTTTGATGAAGCCTCCTGTAATGAGTTTAAATTCATAAATTCATTCCCATTGCCTTCTGTGTCTTCAAAACCTTATGAATGAGAATATAATAACAAAGAAATGAAAATCAAAAAGGAGATAATTCAGAAACTTAATCCATAACATGCGACCTGCCAGTTAAGCGACCAGGCTGCGTCTTGCGCATACACACTTCATGCCCGGCGCCTGGCTCAACTGCGTAGCGACCAGGAAGGGGACCAACCAAGCTGCGTCTTGTCCGTACCCATAGGAAGTGTGCCTTACGCCTGTATGGAAGGAACTGTTATGAAATAGAATGAATGGGCAATCTCACGGGTCTTTTCTTATGAATGAGCAGAGGTTTGAGGCACAATTAATATATCAAGGAGTATTTAAGATATATGAGGAAAAGGGATAAATGTTAAAAACTCAAAATTAAAGATTTTGCGCCTATGCCCTTATGGAACTAGACCCTTCATATCTTTTAAATTCCATTGAGAGAATGAGTAAATTGTAAAATTGCATCTTTAATATACCTGAAAGATAGATGCAACTCTTCAGTTAGCAACAAAATGTTGTAAGTCGCCATTCTAAATAATCAGTTCGACGCACTGCGTTTTGTCACCTGGGTGCAATACCGGTCCCGTTATTGCAAATAATCACTCGACGCACCCATTAGGCCTACTGAACAATGCGGCTGAGCAAAGTGTGATGTTTGTCTTGCGCAGAGGTGTTACCCAGTTTGTAGGATGTAATGTGTAAACAACTGGTAAGGAGAAACTGGATATGGGAGCTTCACCACTTGTTCTAGGTCAGTATGTGACTATGTTACACAAATAACACCAAGCAGGTCCATCATAATTGTCAGTAGCCAACAATTATATCATTATAACTAGAAGTTACTAAACGGCAATTTTTTTTTTAAAGTTGCATTTTAGGTTAAAGCATAAAATCATTTTAATTTATCTAGGAGAACCAAAATTAATATCATGTTCATTTAAAGTCCTTGTTCTTCATTGTAAGTAAAAATTTCAAAAAGATTTTTAATAGGCCTATAACGGAAGTTGATAAAACAATGACAGCATTTTGAACATTCCTGAAGATTGAAAAATTGAAAATAACGACAACTTTTTAATAACGAAGCTATTTTAAAGAGATGTTTTGAATAATTCGAGGTACCTTTTAATAAGCCTAAGAAAGTTATTCCTATATCGAAAAGTTTTATTTTTAAAACTCATACCTAACAATTCAAGAGTTCAGGGACATAGTGGGCCATACTCTATGATGTAAAGAATTTATTGTATACTCAGTGGTATCAAGGATAACTAAACATAAGTATAGAAACATTCGTATGGCTTCCATTGATTATACAGAAGCTTAATAGTATGCCACATGATTGGCTGATTAAAGTACTGGATTTAAATAAGGTAGATTCTTAAGGAAGATTCTTTATTCGGTATATTAATAATATGAAAAGCAAAATTTAATCAAATGTAAGCAATTAGAAGAAATATAAATAAAACTGAACATTTTCCAAGGAGATGTATTTCAATCCTTTACGGTTTATATGGGCATTACCCTCCTTACTTGGCTTTAAATTAAATGTCAAAAAAGAGGAAAGTCGATTGTCAAATTTAGTGTTTATAAAGCGACAGCATTTTAAGATACCTTTACTACTTTGGAGATCACATAGCAATATTTAATGTTATTAAATAAGTGAGTCAGGACAGGGTCAGGGTAAATGAGCTAATATAAATTTAGGAAAATCCCACAATTGTAGTCAACCTGGAAGTCTCGGGATTCAAGTAACAATGGTATATTTCATCCAGATAAGAACAAATATGAACAATAATAAGAACTTCAACGGCTAATAATACATAGAAAGAAAAATAATTTAACCAGGCTTAAATATAATGAATGGCCAAAACAATATAGACGAATTTTAATATAGCATATTAATGAGATAACCTACCAAATTTATTACCTTATGAGAATTCAGTTTTATGCAGGCCTAATTATAGTAAACGGGTAGGAAAGAACAATATAAGTGTAATTTAGCATAGAAGGATGCTAGATTTATTAGCCTATGAAAATTTTCTTTATAATGAATGAAGAATGTATGAAAGAGGTCTAGCATATGATATATGAAACTGAATGGAGGCCTATATTGAATAATACATATTGCAGTAATAACATTTTATTCTGAATTGGTGAGTTATCTATATTTAGACATATGACCACAATTACGTCAACTGCTGCGTGATCTTGCCAAATGATCTTGCACATAGGGACCTATACTAAACGTCATTTCATATGTGTGTCCCGAGAATCTTACAGAACTAAACATGATAAGGAACTTGCTAAGTACACAGAAGAAAGAACAACCTACATCTTGAATTAGCAGATGTTAGATAACATGAAATTCCAAAACAATTACGGTCAGGAGAAAATACGTCATAGCAAATAAATGCATACATGAAACAGAATACTGTCCAAGAACGCCCACAGATGCATGAATCACGGCAAAAAATATAAATCCCTACATGATAATTCCGGATGCACCTTCATGTTTGAAACAAATCACAGAACAGAAATAATCATAATGAACTGATTCTAAAGCCAAGTAAAATTTAGACAGGGGAGAAAAAGAATTGAATATGACTTACGTGGTTACACGGTACAGACGGCCATCGCCGAGGAGCGGCGTTGGCGACCCACACTGAATACCGGTACAATGGGGAGTCACGAGGTACAAACCGCGGAAGCCAAAAATAATGTCCTCGCGGACAGACTTGCGCAACGATCCAAGGTACAACGGCCTACTTACAAACGACGAGAAAGATTGTGGCGGGAAAATAACAGCCACACAAGTTACCAATATCATATTTTGTTGAAAGTTTAATCTTTTTGTTTTACTTAATTCCATTCTGCCAGCACCAGCAACTTAATACTTCTTCTTCTTCTTCTATAAATCGGGTTCGATCCCTCGTCAATCGGGCTTCAAACTTGAAAATAAGGACCTTGCTTGAGAATAAACCAGGTGTGTGCAACACGTTTCTTCGGATTAACTAAATATATATATATATTAAATGTTTAGCATTTCTTATTTTAAGAAATGCCTTAAAAAAGGGCAGCCAACTTTAAACAATTATATCCATATTTAAACGAGTTTCTACAGTATTTAACAAATTAATATATTTTCAATAATATTTACTTCATTTCCCCCCACACTTTGCATAATAGTAATATTTTCAATCCCAAATAAATAAATAACTATATATATACTGTATTAAATTTTCACCATTTCTTACTTTAAGAAAGCCTTAAAAAGAGCAGCCAACTTTAAACAAATACGAGTATATCCACATTTAAAAGAGTTTCTACAGTTAATAAATTAATATATTTCCAATAATATTTACTTCATTTTTCCACATACTTTGCATAATAGTGACATTATTAAAGAGAACGAGAATAAGATGTTCACTATATACTTGTTTCTCACCAATAGAATGTAATAAATTAGGAAAAGCCAGAAAATGACGATGGGTAGAATACTAATGTAAAGATATTAGTATTCCTTCTCCAGGAAGTAGTCAGTAAGGATTTATCTTCCGAAGTTAGCAACTTCAATCCCGGGTCAGATGGATGCATTTATGTATGCGTCAATGTCTATAGATTTACAGGCATGCAAAATTATAACCGCCAGTGAAAATTTCAGCTCACTAGTGACGGTTACAGACTACTTAGAGGTAAATAATCGTATTTAAAAATATCATAAACTTTCATGAGTGGCGCAGTCTGTATGGCACTGGCTTTCTGTGCGCAAGGTCTCCAGGCCTAGATCGATGTAGACGTACAAGCATGTGAAAGAACTCCAGCGGGACAAAATTCGGCAGTAAATTTACCATGGAAGCAACTAGGATACTTTAAATTAAAATTAACTATTGGAATTGCAGGCGGAAATGATGCAATACTTTTTGTTAATTTATTTTAAGGATCTTAGTAGTAATCTTGGATGAGGCAAACTGTAATTTGATTGAGGTAACGACAAGAAATCGTGGTCTGTGAGTTCAATGTTATCACGATCTACGGGAAAGGTAGGATGTAGAGAGAATCAACAAGATTAGTGTTTTTTTCCTTTCTCCTTTCGGCAATTTAAATTTAATTTGGCTCAATATCTGACGTGAGAGGTGAAATTTCAAAATTTCTTACATATTATAAGCTAAGCTAAATCTTGTATAACTTACATTCTGTTCGTATGGAAACTTTAGTTGTTTTTACTTTTTTTAAATAAATTCTCATATAATTTCCACATTACCTTTAGGCAGCTATTGAACTGCTAGCAGAACCAAATTTTCTTTCAGTAAGATGTGATTAAGTTGGGAAATTCCAAGATAGAAGTAAAACCAAACTATTTAACCGGATAAAATATTCACATAAAAATTAACTCGTTTTTGCATAGCAATAAGAATAGGCATATACCAAAAATAACAGCAATTATTTAAACCATTAAATACATTTCATAATTTAGCTCAATTACCCAGTGAACCTTGAATTAATACTCTTCAACTCTGAATTTCTTCAAAGGACGTTATTTTTCCCTTCATTAATTGATTTCAGGTTCTCCAAGTTGAGGTGACAGGTCATAGAGGGACTTCTTGCGGTGTGACAAGCACGAAGTAGGGCCTCCTCATAAGACAACGTACACATGCAGACAATGGACATGCGAGCGTTCGGAATAGGAATGAACTGAAGTGCGCTTGATGAAACCCCCCCCCCCTCCCGCAAAAAAAAAAAAAACCTCAGGCTGGCTGGCCACAATTTTCGAACTAGTAGACCATCTCCCGAATGCGAGTGTGAAAAGTACGGTAATACCTTCGGCAAACTCAATCGGCAAAGACGATCATATAAACTGAAAGTGTCTTCCATTAATGAGGGATAAAAGATAAATTTTGTTTAGGCCTATATACCATAACACATGCCACTTTAACTGAAAAATCATAATATTTTTCTTGCACTATTGGGTCTAGTGGTAGGGTAAAGAAAAGAATAGTTTTTAAATATTTATCTTCTGATAATTTATCTAAGAACAGAAGTTATTAAAGATTTGTCTACGAAATCTTCGCTAGATATGTTCTAAAACTGTGATATAGGCCTAGAGTGAAGATTCTACAGTTATAAGATTAGCCATCTGAAAAATATATAATACAGTTATTATGTACAAAAGGTTGACCTTACCAAATTCCATGGCAGTTAATTTCTGTTTACCGTATTTATATGTCATGTAAATTAAAAATTAAAAAAAAAAGCGATGGACACATACTTGCAGACAATCTCATAATTCCTTAATTGCAACCAAATGGTCTTATTATGCTGAATGGAATAACGGTGGAATAATATATGGCAGAAGAAACAGGAGCACTCCGAGAAAACCTCCCCGACCCCATTTTGTCCATCACAAATTCCACATGGATCCACCGAGATTCCGTCCCGGAACCTAGCGAGCGTTCTTTTATAATCTTATCTATACCCGAGACGAGCTGAGAAGGAAACCTGAAGTAAACAAAAACTAGTATGTCTGTCTCACTCTTAAATCATAGGCTACGAGTAATGTGATAGAGTGAGATAGATGTACTGGTTTTTGTTTACTTGAGGTTTCCTTCTTAGAACGGCCAGAGTTTAGACTGATAGTCATAGATCGAAGCAAAGATAAAATCAAATCGAACAGGCACTAGGATAGAACACACATTTAGGTATACTGCAGATACTGTTAATTTTATAAATCTGTATAATGTGCATGCATTAGGCTAGACCTATACACGATAGACCGCACTAATATATGTACAACCCGATAGCCTAACTATGTCATTATGTATTAGGTTGTCTCATAAATAATGTCAATTTTTAAAGTTTGTATTTTGAAAATTTTTAATTATTATTATTTGTTTAAAAATAGTATTAATAGGATTCTATGGTTATTATTGCGAGCTGAAAGGTGACTCAAGACTAAAGAATCAATGGCCTTTCCTTTGAAGATTAGTTAATTTATTGTCAGAAGACATTCCAAATAAAGTATTGCTTAAAAACAGACATTATTTATGAGACAGATTATGTATACTAACATATTTCACAAATAAATAATATCATAAAATATAGTTCTTAGCTTGAACAGTTAAATGTTATAGTGAAACACATGCAAACAGACACAGATACAAACAAACAAATGCATTCCTTTTTCGACGTTTAACTTACTTGGTTATGAATGTTGAATTTCCACACAATGGTAGAGAGGTGTGGTCACATGTCTAAATTAAGCTATAGCATTCACACACGTAAAAAAATAGTCACTTTAGTCACTGCTCGATTTCGCGAGCGTGTAATTTCTTCGCGTGCGTTCGGCTGGAGGAACTGATTTGTACTGCAGCGAGGCGGGCCGCTTACTAGTTGCCAGTCTAGCCGGTTACTATCATGTGGAACCAGGTTACGAGGTTCTCGGTACCACCAACACGAACCACCTTGATCGCAACCTTGCCTCTGACTCTCATCATCTTTGGTTAATGTTTCTGTTTACATAACCTCCATAGATGTAGGCCTTCCCTTCCACCCCGTCTTTTTTTTTTAAATAATTTTGGCCGGCCTATGGGCCAATAATTACCGAAAGCATTTCTCTCTCGTTATTTCTACTTAATATTTTTCTTCTATCATACACAAACAACCATGCTCGAGGTGGGACTCAAACCAGAGCCTCCCTCTCACTTCTCCAAGGCTACAGTCAATGCTTTAGTTGGGGAGGGGACGCGAGGGTCAGCGTACCCCAAAATATATGAAGTTTTAAGTTACAAAATACTAAATTACATTTACAAATAATTTTCGGAAACTATTTTGTCGGAATAGTCTTATGAACTACATATTTATGTCAAAATATCACCTGAATTTTCGTTCTCTTTCGTACCCTTCTTTATGGAAGCTACCTTAGGGAAAGATGAGTCCCCCCCAAATCTTTTTTTTTTTCAAAATAAAGCACTGGCTATAGCGGATAAGGAGCCCTGGTGTTTCTGAAACATTCGGAGCCATGAGTAACGAGCCACAAACGACTAATTTCGCCACGAGCTCCATGAAATCTGGAGGTTCCCACCATGATCCAAACCCGAGACCGCTTGCAGCCCAACCACAAGGTAGCGGGGGAATCCGTTCAAATGACAGTAAGTCTGAATATAACGAAACGTTAACTTTGGCCAATGCTATAATCAGGCGTTCGAAACTATGATAATATTAGATCATTCATTAATTATTTTATAAGTGTCACCAATAAGATCTCATAAGCTAAATACTACTTCAGAAAAATGTGTGACGTTGTGTATGTGATTTTGTGTGCGAAAAGGATAGCTCATAACTTAAAAACGATAACTGAACAAAAATCGAGCATTATAGATTATATACAGGTTATAAACAGGTTTCGAATACAAATTTTTGACGAAGCGGAAATTAAATGAAGTAACAGTGGTAATCATACCACACTTAACATCACAATTTATGCTACCAGTATATATTTCGCTCTGACCCTGCCACTATTGGAAAACTTACCTGTTCAGTAGAAGACATATCCCTATTACGCCTACCTGACATTTCAGACTATTACTTAACGCCTTCTTTTTAATAAAAAAATTATCCATATTATTAACCAACTTTAAGAACAGACACTCTCTGTAAAGGAAGTATTATGAAACTCCCTTTATTTATACATATGTTTAGATTTTAATTAATTATTTCTGATTTTCTGGGAAAATAGCACAATAAAGCATACTATTTAGAAACTAAGACCATAAATCTCACTTACATAAATAATAGACCTAATATTGTAGTTGTCTTACTGATCTCGAAATACGCGTAAGAGTTCCTAGAGGTTGGGCTAGGCCGTCAGATTTTGATTCAATAATTGTATAGTTGACAGTACTAAGATCATTCAGTATTAATTTCAAGAACGATAGTGCAGGAATAAAATTATATAAGTTTTGAAGCTTTCAGGGTGCTGATTACTTAAGATAGCTATCAGTTATCGGCCGTATCAAAATTATTAGGCTCAAGTTTTCAGTGGCCTCGGCCACAGAGTGAAGATGGCCAAAGCTCGAGCCTAATAATCTTGACACGGCTGATAACCCGAGAAACCCTCTTAAGGAATAATATTAATTTAATGCAATTTCAGTAGGCCTACTTGACGAGTATGAAATATACATTATACAATGAGTGTTGAGGGGCTTTATATAAAACGAAGGTACTAACTTCCCATTTTCATCATGGAACATAGTTGTAAGACCTTTGATCCTGAAACACTTGGGTGAAATTCAGGTCAAGTCATTTAAAAGAGTAATGTGGTCAGACCATCCTCAATCTTAGAAATCCACCTTATAATACACTTTCCTTTGAACTCATTCTTATTCATTCTTCTGTTAAACATGAAATAAAAATTCTGCACAGTAAAAGTATTTGTTTAAGCATTAATTTTTTGCAGCTTATAGGCCTACATTATCATTTTAATAGGGTGGTCCAACACAATAAAACGTTTTTAAAGATTCGTTTCGTTATTTTTAAAAAGAGGAATGTATTTTGAGTGAATTAATAATAACTTATTATTACGAGACTTTAAAGATATATTATAAATTATAATATATCTTTAAAGTTTCGTAATAATATTCTTAATTCACTCAAAACCACTCAACCAAACCAGAAGCCTATACGCAGCCGAACACTGTCCATCACCAATCATGGCCCAATTGAAAGACTGGAGATCAAAGAAAGAAAGATATTAAAGAAAATCCTAGGACCCAAGTTCCATGACAACAAATTAATCCACATCAGAAACGAAACACTCTACCGAAAGACTGAAAAACTCGCAGACACAATGAGGAAAAGAAGAATTGATTTTTATCGACACATCCTCAGAATGAACCCAAATACACTGGCACACAAAAAAAAAAAAAAAAAAAAAAACTTTTGACTATTTCCGCAACAAAAAGACCAAACCAAATTGGTTTAAGGAAACGGAGAATGACCTAAAAGAACTGAAAATTACAGAAAAAATGATCATAGATAAAACTGCAAAGAGAAAAAAAATCAGGTAAACTGATGTAAAAAAAAGTGCCAGAATGCTTTTGTTTAATCAGTGAATTGCAATTATGATATGTAGAAAATAAGTTATTTTTGTAATTGATTTCCGAGTTAAGCTTCAGATCGATTCTTTAAGCAGGGATTACGGAAAAACAAAGGTCTAGTTTGATAAGCATATATGAAGGAATATGTGGGTAGTGTTATTTGTCAAAGCTACGTCATTCCAAAAATACTTTTTTCGGTTTCTAGGCTTCATGAAACATGCTCTCCCGGTGTTATCTCGACTTCGATTTTTTGTCACGATCACAATACTTTCTCTATACTACGTATATGCGAGAAAGTAAAAATCATAATCTATATTAATAAAAGGAAGTGTCTGTCTGTCTGTCTGTCTGTCTGTCCGCGATGCCCAGCGAAATCTACAGAACGCAGAGATCTGAAATTTTAAACATAGGTAGACTGAAGGGTCGGGAAATGCACCTCGAAGCCGGAATTTTTATTTTAGCTTTCGTTCGTGAGTTATGAGTGAAAAACGGGCAGAAAACGTGCATTTTTTGCGTTTTCGAAGCTTCAGTTTTCAGATACATTTCAATATCAAATCAATTACAGTTGGCTTTGGCTATTTTTGTCGTACCTCGCGATGGCTTGAATGTTGTAGCTCACGCAGGTCGATTCATTTGTTTATAATGTCAAAGCACGCAGACAAATGAAATTTTCAACCTACACCGAAGAGGATTATTATTATTATTATTTATTATTATTATTATTATTATTATTATTATTATTATAAGAGGGATAATCAATATTGGCCTAAATATGGTCAAACGGTGTTCGATTTGGACGAAACTCACTATACAGGGGTTTTCTGGGCCAAGGAACTCGAATCTGAGATCGCTTTTACCAGGCGACGCTATCTAATCGTGGTATGTAGTCCACGTGATTTAGGTGTTAATAAATATAATGATTTAACTATTATGCTCTTAATTTTTAATTTTTGAAATAATTATCGCGGGCCATCGCTTGATTTTATAAGTCCATCCTGGACGACTCATTTGTTTAAAATATCAAGGCCCGCAGACGCATGAAATTTTCAACATAGACGGAAGAGAGATTCAAAATAGGCCTAAATATGGTCAAACATTGTTCGATTTGAACGAATCTATACAAGGGTTTTCTGGGCCAAGCAACTCGAATCTGAGGTCGCTTTTACCAGGCGACGCTATCTAATCGTGGTATGTAGTCCACGTGATTTATTTGTTAATAAATATAATGATTTAACTATTATGCTCTTAATTTTTAATTTTTGAAATAATTATGGCGGGCGAAGCCGCGGGCACATGCTAGTAGCCTATATAAAGACTGTAAAATAATGTGTTGTCATGAAAAATGACTTGCATATAAAGATCATATTTAAACATAAATTCTTTATAATATAAATTCTTTATAAGATAAATATTTTATAATATAAATTCTTTATAAGATAAATTCTTTATAAATATTACCATAAAATAGGCACAAAATTGGGCATTGCTCCGGTACCGGTCAACCGATTTGGTCCAATATCATAAGGCTTCTTTTTAAGGATGTTATAAATGCGTATAGTAAGTTTCATGAAAATCCGATAAAGCATATTTGAGTTATCGCGCGTACAGACACACGGACAGACGGACGGACGGACAGACATTTCACGTTCCCAACACAATCTCACAAAGTGCCATTCTGGCACTTAATAAAGATCATATTTAAACATTCTAAGCGGTAGAGAAGAAAAGGCAACGAAACTAACAACATCTATAATAATAAGTGATTCACCGTCAGTTTCTCAAACTATTCAAAAAATCTAAACGAACTGCAAAGAAAACAATTAATGCAATAAGTAGGGTTAATGGTATATTATTATTGGTATGTCATTGTTATATGAAATTTAAAATTTGGTACTACAAATCTCTCTTCCAATCTAAAATTTAGAAGCCTCAACCTCTTTCAACAACATACCTTCTCCTAATCTTTACCTAGTACATTACCTACATACCAATGCATGTAGAATTTCAAAGGGTGTTATTGTAAGATATGAAGATTAAAATAAATACCTATATGTCGTTGATTCCAGAAAACCTACTTGGCATAACTACTGACCTACTGATTCTAATATTTGAAGGAGTGTAAAATATAATGATTTAAAAAATAATTGGTACGTTGGTATCGATCATACTAAAACTGTTAACAATTTAAAAATCTGATGTGAAATACTCATTTTCATTTGCCCTTAATATAATATAGGTGTAGAATACACGTATCCATTGCAGTAATGATCGATCAGTTCTCAGCCTCATTCGAAGTTAATTAATAAAATCAGGTAAACTGATGTAACAAAGTGCCAGTATGTTTTTGTTTAATCAGTTATGACTGCAATTATGATATGCAGAATGTTTTTTTTTTTAAATTGATTTCCAAGTTAAGCTCCAGATTTATTCATTAAGCAGGGATTACGGAAGAATAAAGGTCTACCATCTCGGCCACCTGGGTCATTTTAACGGTCTAGTTGGATAAGCGCATGTAAATCAATAGTGTTTTTGTCAAAGCTGCCTGTATTTTAATTTCCAAGGCCTTATAAGATCACAGTAAAACAATAGGCTATGTTGTCAAGATAACTGATTTTCATTTTTTTTATAAATTCTCTCGAATACGTATATTACCATAAAATAGGCACTAAATTGAGCATTACTCCGAAACAGGTCAACCGACTTTATCCATTATGAATAGACGTCTTCCCATGGACATTATAAATGTGTATACCAAGTTTCATAAAAATCCGGTAAAGCGTATTTGAGTTACCGCGTCCTTAAAATATACACTAAATTGGGTTTTACTCCGGTACCGGTCTACCGATTTGGTCCAATATCAGTAGACGTCTTTCCACGTACATTATAAATGGGTATACAAAATTTCAGGAAACTCCAATAAAGCATATTTGAGTTATCGCGACTTCTTATATATTAACATAAAAACACTAAATTGGGCATTATTCCGGTACTGGCCAACTGATTTGGTCCAATATCAATAAACGTCTTTCCATGGACATTATAAATGGGTATACGAAGTTTCATAAATATCCGATAAAGCGTATTTGAGTTATTGCGCCTTTAAAGGAGACACTAAATTGGGTTTTACTCCGGTACAGGTCAACAGATTAGGTTCAAATTCAATAGGGCACTTCTCATGGACGTCATAAATGGGTATACCAAGTTTCATGGAAATCCGATACAATCTATTAAAATAGGCACTAAATTGGTCATTACTCCGGTACCGGTGAACCGATTTGGTTCAATATCAATAGGGTTCTTCCCATTGACATTATAAATGTGTTTTCCAAGTTTCATGAAAATCCGAAAAAGCGTATTTGAGTTATGGCGCGTACAGACACACGGACGGACAGACAGACGGACAGACATTTTTCGTCCCCACACACAATCTCATAAAGTACCATACTTAATACATAATACTTAATACTTAATACTTAATACATAAAGTACCATACTTAATAATAATAATAACCAAAGTCAAGAAAGACAGGTTCCAAGTCAAAATCAAAACCAAACTAATGATCCAGATCCGTGAAGACGAAAGAAAAGCAAGATCAGATAGAATGAAGCAATACTGGGCTAAAAATATAGTACAAAACACTAAGAAGTGATTGATTCGACGTACCCCAAAGTTGGGTGAAACGGAGAGTAATAATGATATATCAAGTGTACGTATGTATATAATGTGTAATTTATAGGCCTACATCGTTTAGATTGATCAATTTAGACCTTATCTGAAAGGTTTTCGTAACTTGGTAGTCTTGTTTAGCCTGTGGCATTTCCTGTAAATTCTAGGTGTTGCCTACCAGAAAAGGAATGTTTGAATTAAGGTCTACATTCTTTGCTATAAATTTTCATTTAGTTTCTTCTATCGAAAGCTACTTCGTAACCTGACAGAAACCGATATTTGTTTCTCAACACAAGAAGAAGGTCTGGGCGATGCTATGTTGTAATCTTTACAGTTCTTAACGTATTATGAAATCACTACGGTCAAACAAGTTCAAGTTGGCACTGCTGAGTGGTAGAGGCAAAGAGTAAGAAATGGTTAGGACTGTTATACTTTTTAATATTACACTTATTATAATAGACCTTTAAAAGTGGCCATGCTTCGTCAGATATATAAAGTTTATAATCTTCGAAAAGATGTAAATGGATACAGCACCAAAATAAGATAAGAACGTCTTGCATTAACATTCCAAAATTCAGATTAAGCTAAACAGTACAGTCATATTTATATTTATCTCCCATGTATTATAAAATATTACTTGATAAAATAAAATATTACAATAAACAGTGGTTTTCAAACATACTGTACAAATTGTTAATAAGATAACCTTTCTATACTCTTGGCGAATTTATCAAACTTAAAAATACTATAAATATGCTGTATTTTTTCTTTTTAGTATGTTACTTATAAACTGACAAAAGTCTGTATTTATGATTAAAGACAGGATAATATATAAATATTATACATTGGCATCTTTACCCTTCGAATTGATGCTCATGGGGCTTAACTGAGATCAGAGTATAGTGAAGGATTAGTTTTTAAAAATCCCACTGATTTCACTGTTCACATTTTATATCATATTATTAGTAATTACTATTGATAAAAACCTAAATTCTGAATTATATCAACACTTTATTCTCCACTTACTTTCACTTTTAATTACACAGGACTAGTTTCAAGAGCATTTATTCGCTCCCATCATCGGCTGGTGGTCGACTGTTATTCTGGTTGCCATGTTGGTTTGTATATATGCATTGTTCTGTGCTGCAGTTGTGTCTGAAGGGCAGGGATACGAAAAGAGTTTTTGAAAAGTAATACGGTGTTTCAATGTGTTTTTTAATGTGTGGAAGAAAGATAATTTCGTTTTGTCTACGTGACAATATTTGCAGAACATTTTATACGATAGTTATCAAAATATTCAAGAAAGAACTGTTGTCAATTTGTGTTAGGTTGTTTACCGGTTACTAGGCCAGGAAGAAGAATTTTTGCAATATTATTTGTACTGTTAGAATAATCACAAATAATAATTACAGAGATTAATCAGTGTGTAAATCATCAAAGGAACTTTTTGTCTATGTGATCATATTCGCAGAACATTTTGTGTAATGCTTTGCAAAATATTGAAGAAAGAACCCTTCATATTTGACATCTGAACATGGATTCACAGTCATCTGTAGATACCAAATCTTGTCCGCATTGTGGAAAAGAGTTTAAATCTATAAATATACACATAAGTAAAGCCCATCCAGAAATATATCGCAAAAAATTAGTATCTAAATACGAAAAAAGGAATGGAAATTCACAACAAATCGGAAATTCCAATAATGAATCACAAGATACTAATGGTAGCAATGATTGTACTACAATTAATAGTAGCAAAGAGAGTATCACTAATAATGTGAATAACGATACTTTATCAGCAGATAATGCTTTACCCAATGAAAATGACAAAGTAATCAAGCAATTTGAAAGTGCATTAGAAGAACTTGTAATAAATCCTAACCTTGAAGTACTTCAAGATGTATGTGTGGAGATTTCAGAGTTCTTATCTCATGCTATTCATTCACTTCCAGGACCAAAGCATCCTGCAGTTCATTATTATAAGATGAGAAAGAACAGGCAAGGCAATCACAGTAATTCATATTCCATAAGTAATAACCCAGCTAGGTTAACCAAAAGGAAAAGACAAGCCAATAGGCAAAAATACCAATATGAGGTTGCTCAATACTTGTATTATAATCAACGTCGGAAAGTTGTGAGACAAGTAATGAATAAACATAATTCTCCTCAGTGTAAAGTATCAACGTCCACAATTACTCAGTACTATCAAAAGCTATTTGGAGAAGCTAATAATTTGACTAACATGCAAGAGGTTGATCCAATTTCTGAAGAGGATATAGAAATAACTCTCGATGAAATTAATTCTGCTATGAAAAGAATAAAAGTTGACACTTCACCTGGCCCAGACAATGTTCTTATTAGGGCATTAAAAGAGCTGCATACAAACAAAATGTTGTGTTTAATAGCCAATGCAATGCTACGCCTTAAGAAATGCCCAGAGATATTTAAAAGGGCTAGGACGATTCTAATATTTAAAGGCGGTGATGCTGAGCAATTATCCAATTGGAGACCGATCTCAATTTTTTCGGTGATACGACGTGTAATTGAAAAAGCAATTGACTTGAGATTACGATCATATTTAGAATTTTCAGCACATCAAAGAGGATTTATCTCCCTTCCTGGTACTCACTTAAATACATCTATCATTAATGGTTGCCTTAAGGATGCCAAAATAAATAAGAAAGATTGTAGTGTAATATTCCTTGACATTACAAAGGCCTATGACAATGTGGGACACGATCATATTAAAAGGTGTTTAATGCATATTAGCATGCCAAATAACCTAAGAGAGTTAATTGCTGATCTAATTCAAGGAAATCACATTCAAATAGAATGTAATAAAAACAAAACGACGTGCATTGAACTAAGAAAAGGAGTTGCACAAGGATCGCCTATTTCTCCCGCATTATTTAACTTAGCCATAGATGATACCATTAAAAATTTAACAGATCATGAAATTGAGCAAAGCCACGGCTTCAAGATAAATCACTCTGCTAAAAATATATCAGCATTGGCATTTGCAGATGATATAGTTCTAGTTGCTAAGAATGAAACATCTGCCCAGTCACTACTGAATCTAGCAACAAGCCATTTGACTGAAATTGGATTCAGTCTTAATTCAACTAAATGTAAAATGATTAATATTAAAAATGGTAAACTTAGTCAAGATTCAACTGTTAAATTGGGAACTGCCAACCTAAATTGTTTAAAAAGTGATGAAACCGTAAAGTACCTAGGAGTTACATTTTATGATGAAATTGTTTTTGATCAGAATAAAATAATTAAAGATTTGGAAGATAATTTATCATATCTGTCAAATTCAAATCTTCTCAATCCAGACCAAAAAGCGAACATAATCAATCAGTATATTTGGCCATGTATTGTATACCCTATCCAAAGTACTCCATTAAATAAAATTCCAACCAAGTTCTTAGAAGATGTTGACAAACTCTTACGATCAACCATAAAAGAGATTATTAGCTTGCCAAATGATTGTCCAAATGACATGATTTATTCTCCGAGGAAATTCAGGGGATTGGGACTCGTTAATGCCGAATGGGAAGCTCACATTCAACAATTCAACATCGCTCAATGCCTTAGTAAAATATATGATGAACACCTTCCCTTTTGTAGAGATTTAGATAAAGAAAAGGAGGACATACTGTCACATTTCAGCATTAGGTGTGACGAAACAACACTAACCAAGACAGGCCGATGGTTAAGAAATGAAATGAGAAAAAGATCTTTTGAAAAATGGTGTGGACTCCCTCACAAAGGTAAAGGCGTTTCAGTCTATAGTGAAAATCCCAATACCAACACATGGATATCCAATAGAAAAGGTCTCTCTTGTTCACAGTGGACTAATGCAATCAAGATGTGTTGTAATATCTCTGCGGTGAGGTCTGTACCTGGAAGGAGTCAAACTACATCACTCTGCCGGCATACAGGTTGCAATAATCCAGAAACCTTGGGCCATGTATTGGGTAGTTGTAAAAAGGGTGAATTATTGAGAAATTCTCGCCACCACCGTGTCCGTTCAGCGATTGCCACAGCCCTTCGACGACAAAAAGACTGGGAAGTGTATGAAGAGGTGCATTGCATCGCGGAAGATGGCAGTAATCGAAGAGCCGACATAATAGCCATCAATAGAACTGTAAAACGAGGGTTAATTTTGGATCCTACAGTTCGCTTAGAAGAGGATAGAGAACAAGCTAAGCGTGTGAGTGCGGAAAAGGAGGCCATATACCAACCATGCATCCCTCACCTTAGTGAGAGCTATAACTTACCTGTCAATGCATGGGAGGTGAAGGGTCTGCTTTTCGGAGCACGCGGTGCAAGTTTCACCTTTGTTAATTCATTTCTTCAGTCTCTCAATATTTCTAAAGACACTGTTGTTAAAATATGTATTAGGGTTTTAGAAGATTCGCTATTTTTATTGCACAATCATTTATATGGTACTTAGAATTCTTATGTTCCGTTTCAATTCAGTTCATGTTACTATGTAATGTATGATTCTTTTTCTTTGTTTATTCTGGATCTGTATGGTCACCTGGATTGCCAGGCAGATGACTTGAATAAAGTATTTCTCTCTATACTGTTCCACCGCACCCGCAAAACAAGAGATTAACGAAATTATGAGAACATTTTAGAAGAAAAATTCCTCTGGTACTGGAACTCGAACCCATGATCGTTGTAAGGCTAAAAATCGTGCAAAACATTTTTCAACCGCTCGATGGACGGGTAACCAGCTAGTATTGTATAAACGCGTAGATGTCTTTTAGTAAGGTAGACCATTAAAAGGTAATCAATCACAGGAGAGAGATTCTGTCTGGCGCTGCGAATCGAACTCTGGCTAGCTCAGTTAGTGGAGCACCGGGAAGGGAAGTCGAAAGTCATGGGTTCGAGTTCCAGTGTCAGAGGAATTTTACTTTTGAAATATTCTCATGTAATGTTCACAAAAACTGTGGTTTCATGAATTCATACAGCTATCAAAATTATTTTAGAAAATAATAATTGATTTTCAGTTCGTTTTGAGCTAAATGTGGCAGGTTAAAGTTTTATTTATTTGTTTTTAATTGTATTAGAAGCAAATCAAATTTGCATTTTCTTAATAGGCCTAATTGTTATTTAGTTAACTATTATGTTAACGACTGTTATTTACTGCTACATAATCGTGTAATCGGTAACAGTGTCCCGGAATTTTGGTCCGCAGGAGTTCCTTTAGATGCCTGTAAATCTACAGAGATGAGATTGCTGCATACACGCACATATAAATGCCATCGGTCTAGGCGGATTAAACTTCTTTACTATGCTCCACCAGGTCGCTGTAGTTTTTGTTAATTACTATCTCAAATCACTATTGTTGTCTCAGAGGTGGCCGCGGCATTGGGCTGATCACTCATCCGGGGAGACCCTCCATGTCCTTGTCTGGTGAAAAAAAGTATGTATGTGATCCAAAGATAATCCCTCTACCGACAGGTCGCGGCCCTGTAAGGCCCGGGCGGCTTGGGTCACTTAAATCCTAAAAGGGAGATGTTAAACTACAGTAAAGAAAGAAAGAGAGAAAGAAATCACTATCATGAAATGTTCGTAACAAATCTGATCTTGGATTAAATCTGCGGTAAGGAGCCGTCTCTTGAGTAAGGAGGACTTTTCTAAAACTGTCATTTCGCAGTTTAAAATTGGAGCATATACATGTAATAAAAGTAAAACTTTCTCCCTGGGGTAAAAAACACTTATATCCGTAATTTACAACTTGAATAGTTGTAGTTACATGCTTGACGGGTGCTTACTATGGTACTAGAGTACGATGACCTACAGCATGATTAAACACGCATCAATCTCATTGCCAGCATCTTTTATAGGTCTATAAACTGTTATAAATTATTAGAGTTATAGAAAAAGTTAAAATGAATATTCCAGACATAAGTCATTGATCGATGAGGTTTAGCACTCATACAAAGTTAACCAAACAAGATTTATCTCTGTCAATTTAGCGGTGTGACTTGATCGTTTTGTTTTTATTTTTAGGTAGATTTCTAAGAAAAATCTACCTATTGCAATCGATACCATGTCATGACTTTCGAAACATTCTTTCATATCTTTACGTTTCATGCTTCCCTAAGTACGAAACCCCTGCACGTTCAAATATTTTTGCTATATATATCTTTACACGCTAGCGGCCGTAATTTTAAAGATATTTGAATTTTATTATGTTATTTCTAGGCTCAATAGTTCGGACAAGTTCATTAATGAGAAACCCAAGGGGGGAGGGTCGGGGGAGGGGTATGGAAATTCGAAATTTTTTAAACCACGTCTTGTGGGGTAGGCCTATCGTTGAAAATTTCTTGATGAGTATTCTACAAGTCAATAACTAGTTTCTCGATAGCTCTCATATAAGGCGAGATTTGAATGTTTGAAAAAGTGCTCTTTTTAGGTAGATTTTCGAAGAAAAATCTACCTATTGCAATGGATACCACTTTATGATTTTCGAAAAATTCTTTCATATCTTTACGTTTCATGCTCCCCTAAGTACGAAACCACCGCCCGTTCAAAAAAAAAATTTGTGATATTTATATATATATATATATATTTATATATATATATATATATATATCTTTACACGATAGCGGCCGTAATTTTGAAGATATTTGAACCAAATTTTATTATGTTATTTCTAGGCCCAATAGTTCGGACAAGTTCGTTAATGGGCAAAATTGGCCCAAGGGGGTGGTCGGGGGAGGGGGTTGAAATTTTTAAAAATGTATATCTCGGCCCCTATGAAGTATAGAGGGAAACTTTGTTTGAATAAATTAGAGTACTCCCTATGGAGTTCACAGTGACACCAACGATTCGGGGGTTCGAGTGAGGGTGGGGGTGGAGGTGGGGGTGGGGGATGAAAATTCGAAACTTTTGAAACCACGTCTTGTGGGGTATCGTTGAAAAGCTCTTGATGAGTACTCTACAAATCAATAAATAGTTTCTTGATAGCTCTCATATTACGCGAGATTTTAATGTTTGAAAATAATAACACTTAAAAGAATTATTATAATATCATAATTTTGTCTTGTTTAGCGGCTTTGCTAATTTTATTCATTGCTGATCTTACGCACGGCCTCCCAGAATATTATATCCTATTCTTGTTGTCAAAACAAATGATTGTAGGCTCTTCCTCTTTACCGAATTCAGTTCTTATTACTGCAGGTTTACCATGCCAAGGCTAAAGAAGAAGAGTGCAATGCAGCGACAATAAATTAAACCAAAAGCACTTCGAAATCTACCTCCGCCTGTAGGCCTGCCTAAAGGGATTTTTTTTGTAGTTATCATTGCGCGTTTGTCATGCCAAGGCTAAAGAAGAAGAGTGCTTCGCAGCAACAATAAATTAAACCAAAAGCACTTCGAAATCTACCTCAGTCTGTAGGCCTGCCTAAAGAGATTTTAACACCTATGCGGGCATTTGATTTTACCTAAAGTGATATGTTGAACTATATTTCAAACTTTAAGCGATTTAAATAGTTGAATTTGAATACAAGTTTTAATAGGTTATAAGCCATGATTTGGTGCTGTAGTAATTTGCATCTTTTCCGAGACACTGCGTTGAAAAATGTAATTTGTGTTTTCGATCTCATAATTTATTATATAGTATATACTCTTTAAAATACCGGTAAATGTAAACTGCTCGTGGCATAACCAATAACAACTTATGCCGATTCTGAATAGCGCAGATGCTACGTTATGACATCACGAATCCAAGGATTAAGATCTAAGTCTAGTCTAAACTACTTGTGAAAGTACTACTTGTCAATGCTTGGCTTAGTAATTAACAATCTTGCTGAATTCTACCGTAAAAGTGTTCCCGTACAGGAATAAAATGAAGTTAATAATATTTAATAACAATATAGGTTACTTTATTTTATAAGCAGTAACTTAAAAAATGGGAGAGCCCCTAAGTTTCAGTTGAGCTGTTGGCTACTGATCGGTAACATTCATGCACCACGTACTTGGCACGCAAGATGCCCCTTGCCCCATGCCATGCATATAAACTGGGCGATTAGGTACTGTCCTATACTAAGTACCGTACTCTGAGGATTACCCACTACAGTTGACCCTGAAAATCTCCAAGAAAAAATGTCCTGTAATAATAGTATTGACAAGCATTTTCATGCTGCTATGATTTTAACCCATATACGCCCAGTGTTGTGTTTACGCAATATTTCTTATGGGTTAATGTTTTGAAACAATGTGACAACTACCGTATTTTACGGACCATAAGACGCACTTTTTTTTACCTTAAAAACAGAGCCTTAAAAGTTCGGTGCGTCTAATGGTCCGAAGTACACTAAAAAAATTAAAATTATGGTAAATATTGCTGGAATACCATAGTTACACACGAGGTGTTGTAAACGATAAGACAATTACTAATTTTAGCACAGATTGTACATAACTGCACTTGTCACAATCGTAAAGTGAGGGTAGCTGGAAGCCAGGTATACAATGTGAAAAGAAAGGAATATTGAGTTACTTTATACAAAAAGAGTTGTCTTCGCCGGGTGATTTAAATGAATATAACGGCCTCTAAACAGCCTTGTCCCGTTACACTCACCGTATGCTGAATTAAGGGCTAGAGGGTTTAATAGCTATTTATGTATCAAGTACGCAAAATAACGCTTTAGCGGACGAATCTAGTATAGCGGCCGAGGCGAAAGCCGAGGCTGAAATACTGGATGAGTCCGCTAAAGTTTTTGCGTACGTGGTGCATACAATATTTTTTAGTAAAAGTTCTATAAATTACATGAAATAAATAAAAAAATACCGTATAATTAATTATAATGAAAGGCAGTCATTTCTTTAAGTTATATTGTCATGGCCATCTAGATCATAAAACAACAATGACCGTACGTAGCAATAACAAATGTGGTAGTATAGATGCATAATATATGAGTCCCTTGTTTGTAAACAATATTGCATACGAACTAGTATTTATGAAAAGCTTGTGAAAATATAAATGATAATTCCGAGGAAATTTCAATCCAAGTCAGAAAAATTGAATTGGAGCTGCTACCAGCAACTTCACGGCAGAAATAGGCTATGAGAAGGGATATATTACGGCATTTAAATGCTGTTCGTCCATGGTAAGGAATGTTTTTGAAGTTAACCAAAATGTGAAAAGTTGTTGGCTTATGTGATGTCATGTGATGAAGTGGGCTACCGTGTTTTGCGAAAAATCCAGGTAAAGTTTCTGATTATCATAAAGAAACGTGTTGGCTTAAATTTGTTGTTTTATGACCAATTATATGCGTAAATCCATGTTAAAGTTGGTGTGACTGCTCAATGCCGTCTGGGTTTTGTTTACAGATTGCCATGACGACTTTAAAGGACAAGGCCGCTAAAATTGCATTTTGAATGCAGTTTGAATGCACTTTTATGCAATTTTAGCGGACTTGTCCTTTAAAGTGAAGCTTTTCGGCGTGTTACCAGTCCGATAAGCAGCTGTTTTAGAGAGCTTGTACTAAAAAAGTATTTTCATTCTTTCATGAGAAATCAGTTCAGTTGTTAAAATTTACGCTATGCCACCTGTACAGAAGAGATTTTCGTACAATGCAGGTTTTATTTTGCAGTGATTTACACCGATTCCATTGTCCAAGGTTATAATATGTTTATGCAATGAAGCATATTATTCCCTTTTAAATATTTATTTTAGAATCACATTAAATTCATTTTCCTTTAAATTTCCATCTTAAAATTAAGGTGCGTCTTATGGTCCGTAAAATACGGTAAATAAAATATTAGAGTCCCTGTGTTATAGGAGAAAAGAGTTTGGCCAATAGGGTGTGACTTCTGATTAGTTGAACCAACCATGACTTCCTTTCATTGACCGAACTGGAAGTCAACTACAAGTTGCAATTTAATATATGCTTCTGCTAGCTTTATTATTCACTGAAAAGTCAATTCCACCCGAGTTGATTTCTTCCTCCAAAAGAGGTCCCAATTTTTTATACGCTATACGTATACTAAATTAATTTACAGTAGAACTTCAATTATCCATACTCCAATTATGCAAGTGGTTTTTGCATCAACAAGCGTTGGCAAATCCTTTCAGGACCGATTATTTGCGAAAAGCAAAACTTTTAGCTGACAAAATTGACTGATCAATATGTTTGATGTGACACTGTATGTAAGTACAGTAATGTACAATTTAGACTTTTTAAAAAATAAATTACCTTTTTCCGTGATTTATCCGACCATCCGGATCAGGTCCGGTCCCATTTAATCCGATTAATTGGAGTTCTACTGTATTTTAAAATTAACTTCACAGAGCGCAGAAAGGCCTTGAGGGCCACATGCGGTACGCAGGCCACCAGTTAGAAATCAGTGGTTTACCTTGTGAGGTAAAAAAAAAAGTGTGCGTGGAACGCTACGCGACAGAAGTGAAACTTGTTTAAATTTTTTTTTTTTCAATTTTGGATTATTGGAATTTTTCAATTTTGGATTGTTGGACTTTTTAATATTGGGTTTTTGGACTTTTTCAATGTTGGATTTTTAAAATTTTTGAATTTTGAATTTTTTATCTTTAAATTTTTGGATTTTTTTAAATTTTGGATTTTCAATTTTTTAAATTTTGAATTTTTGATTTTTAAATTTTTTAAATTTCGATTTCTTAATTTTTAATTTTTTAACTTTTGGATAAGCCTAATCATTGAGTTCATTGTTTTCTGTGCAGTCCGTTCCGTTGTAATCTTGTGGGCATTCATTTATTTGTAAATATTTTGTGGCCTCCTCTTTGTTAATTTAAAAATTTCCGATCTCGCCCTGATTCTAGTACAATCTTCGATTCACTTGTTTTTCGTGACGTATTGCTTGAGGGTTTAAAGTTTTCTCGTATAGCGGCGCTTCCGGCGTCTCAGAGTTTTCTTGGTGGGTTGTGGCGATCTAGCTAAGGGAGTTGGTGTTGAATGCAGCTTAGTGTATAATGTAGTTTTCTGGGACTAAGGATGTGCCTCACGGCGTCGCCGGGATGAATTGCTGTAAGTGAATTTAATCATGGTTATCTTATATTAGAGTCATTTGTGGATAGTAAATCCCATCACATTTTTTCTATTCCATGTCAGTTATAATGTTGGATTCTAGTCATGCTTCTAGCGGAAGCCATTTTACAGATGAATGCCACTTATAATGAAATCTCAGAATCTAGAATTGTTATCGGGCTCGTTCCCGTTGAATTTCCTTAACTTTAAACTCGTCACAAGACACCCAAGACGTAACTTTGGTTAAATCACATTTCTATTCATAGGAAGGTTATTAACTTAGTGTATTTGAAATTAGACGAAGGACTGGTTCTCACTAGAAATATTTCCATGCAAGGTTATGATATATTTTTGGTTCTTAAATGATTGTCATCCTTGGGTATAATATGCAGCTTAAGCAATCTAGTCTCCGCGAGTATGCATTTGCCTGATGTAAAAGTGGTACGTGGATCGTATGTTGTGCGGCCATTGATTAATACTCTCTACTGAAAAGGTTGTTGGTGCAATCATCTTTTTACACTTGTTGCTATGCTAAATTCATGTTGGTTCTAGCCGTAGATGTTTCTACAGCACTTAATTATTATTCTATCGAGTTGCATAAATTTTTCATTATAAAGGCTGTATTACTGAAGTTATAGGCCTAGACCTGTTCATGCTTTACTTTCCATCCTTGTAACGTTAGTTTACATTAAAAAGAAGTTAACAGTAATTAATCTTTATATTTTGAAAGCTGGTGTCACTGAAGTTATAGGCCTAGACCTGTTCATACCTTACCTTCCATATCTGTAACGTTAGTTACATTAAAAAGAAGTTAACAGTAATTAATCTTTATATTTTGAAAGGCTGTATCACTGAAGTTATAGACCTAGATCCTTTCATATCTTACGTTGCATATGTGTACGTTAGCTTACATTAAAAAGAAGTTAACAGTAATTAATCTTTATATTCTGAAAGCCTGTGTCACTGAAGTTATAGGCCTAGACCATTTCATACTTTATCTTGCATTTTTGAATTTGGCCTTATACCAAATTGAGTTAACAGTAATTAACTATTATTCTAAAGAGATTGCATTCCTATTGCATTATAAAGATTGTAGGCCTATAGTATTTAAACTTAACTTTGGATAACGGAGTCTTGTTTGTACCAAACTGAGTTAATAGTAATCAATTATTATTCTAAAAGATTGGAGTACTGAAGTTGTAGGCCTACGCCGTTCCATTCTTCTCTTTGTTTATTGAAACTTGATTATTTCTACATTATTTCTATTATGCTATTTAAAAGCTAGTATTTAACTCTCTTCAAAATTAGATTCTGCCTTCCTTATAGAATTCTGATGTATCTAAGGTGACTTCCTATTCTTGGTTATGAATCATAACCTAGGGATTTTTGAGTTATCCTTTGGAATCGATAGGTCAGTTGATTACCATACTTACAATTTGTGACAATCTGAATTATTGTCTATAAAAAAAAGAGAGATAGCTTCTTCGATGTGATTCTGTGAAAACCAGTCCCTCGATCATCAAATTCAAAGAAGGATTGTATTGTTATAATTAATTATGATTATGATAGCTCTTATTAGCCTTAATGCATGAAATTATTTATTGTGTTGTTAATATTGAATTCGAGAACACTACCTGTGAATGTTCTCATCTAAGGATTATTTAACTTAAAGTTTATATTCTTGTTACGGGATTCAGGCAGATACAGGTGTTGTTCAATGTGGAAAGTGTAAATTGAGAAAACATATTTGAAACTACTATTCATTGTACATTACATTCCAATTTAAAATACATTTATTGTTGCTTTGATTATGAAAATTACTTCTGTTTATCTTGTCCTGGCGTTTCATCCCATTGTCTCCACTGTCCTTGAAGAACTCAGTTCGATCTTACTACTTCTGGATAGGGCCTAGAATTTATCCTTGTGCTTCCTAAAAGAGTTTTTTTTTATTAGTACTTGTTTTCAGAGTTTCCCCCCCCCCCTCTTTAGAACCGGATTGTGCTCCTTATTCTTAATTATTCTAGAAGCTAACCTAGTATATTATTCTAGTGTAAATTTCCTTCTGAAATATATATATCAGCTATCAAATAAATGAATACTCAAAGTAATTCTGGTTCAGATGTTATCCTGGTGCAAAAATTTACTAAAACCGGTTCACCGTCACACCTCACTAATTTCGTGACAATCTAATTTCGTGACCATTTTGAGCGTTACACAAGCCCTCGATTTACCCCTACCGCGGCTAAAGAAGTTTCACTTCAAAAATAGAATCCTTACAATGTTGATTTATTTCTTCTGAGTTAGCGACAAAGGATAGAAAAGATCGCCAGTTATTTCTCATCTGTGTCAGTATTACACAAATGAAATGTAGTAACTGTTTCACAGATTTTTATCCATATAGTGTGAGAGATGCATCATTACACGAGACATACATTATTAAATTTGCCCTGTTAGAAGCCTACGGGTTCCGGTTGTTATGCAAGCAGTTATTACACATATCTTCCAGTTACAGCCAATCCTTGAAGTGGAATAGTGTTACAAATCGGTGTATTCGTTCTCAGAGTCTGAAGCTTCTTTCCATTGTAATTACGACTAATTGAGAGGTTCACTGACACCTTTTCTTTGTTAAATACCATGCAACGAAATTTATGAACAAATGAGCTGTTGAACAATATTGGTATCCGCTATATTCTTTAGAGATATGACAGCCTATGAGGTCAGAGCTTTATCTATTAACTGTTGGTATCACGGTTTCATGTTTATTATTATTTTATTACTTTACATTTCTGTTATACGCATCATAAAAACAAACAGTGAATAATGTAGAGATTAATAAATAGTAGCCCCACAGATTAATTTCTGTTAAATACTTACATACTCACTGAATGGCAATAGACAATTCCTAAGCAAGCTAAAGAAATATTATCTATTTTATGGAACCGGATGGTTCATTGCCGCTCTTACCCGAGCCCGCCGTTCAACCCTATTCTGTGCTAATTCCACCCAACCACGCCTCTCAAATCCTATTTTTCTTAGATCTATCCTATTATTGTCCTCCCATCTACGTCTACGTCTTCCAGTCAATACTTTTGAGATATGTCTTTCCTCCCCCATGCACGCAACATGTCCAGCCCATTTCATCCACCGTGACTTACGAGTAATTACCGTTACTATATCCGGTGACGAGTACACTTTATGAAACTTGTTGTCATGCAGTTTTCTCCAGTCCCAATTTAGTGCCTATTTTAATAGTAACTTATTATATTAGAAAGGCACCACAACTCAAATATGCGTTATCGGATTTTCATGAAACTTGGTATGTGCATTTATGACGTATATAATTTTACGTCCATGAGAAGTAACCTATTGAATTTGGACCTAATTATTCTAATATTTTGTAGCGCATTATTTTGACGTTCCATGATCATATTAATCTGTATTAATTTCCAATCCAACATTTCTTCAGGCATCGAAAAGACTTTCTGCATTTCTCTCGATTGTGTTTATGTCATCGCCCAACAAGCAAACTTCATCTGCATAAGCTAAAATCGGTTGACTGCCACTTAATTCTAGACCTACCTTGTTTTCCTGAAATTTCCTAATGGCATATTCCAAAGCGAAATTAAAAGTAATTATTCAAATCGTTTTTACAGCAGCGAACATTGGGAAATCCTTTCATTGCCAATTATTTGTCAAAAAGCGAAAGTTCTAGCCGATTAAATCGACAGTTTGTCGGCAAAACTACAGACACTGAACGATATGTTCAAGATGTGACACATTATGTAAGTACATAATTATAAAGTTTAGCTTTTTAAAATTAGAAATAAACTTTTCTTTGTTTTATCCAGTTATCCGGATACTTGATTTTCCGGATAATTGAAGTTCTATTGTAGTAAAGCACAGTATTCAGGCTCAAATGAGACGTCCTGCAAATACATTAATTCTATTCTATGTGCGCTTGTGCTCATTTGTATTGAGGTTTCAGACACAATTCTCCCACACAGAAAAAACGACAGGAAATCAATCCCTCCACACAAGAAACAAAACAATAACTCTCGAGGCTAGAGAGGCTAAAATTAATTGAGGTTCATTGTCTTGAATATTAAACGATATGTGATGATTTATTGTTACTATTAATGTGCAATCAAGTCCCTAGCTATGGCATCATTGGTCAACTTGCGTAAGAATTGTATTTGTGTTTGACAGTTCCTACAGTTCTCAGATAAAACATTCGAAGATCGAAACATGACTCTATGCTGGAACGTATTAAGGGCAAGGAAATTCATGTGAGTGTTTGACATCTGATTTTTTGTTTTTACGCAACCATATAGCCTATATGCACAGCTAGCTAAACAAATTGAGTAATTACTAGGGAAAGGACTTTTAGGTTTTCATAAACATTGTATTAGTTTTTAAACGTAGTAAAATAGTTTTATTTTAGTCTTTTTTTATCATTTTCAGACAAGTTTGTTTTCAATTTTCACTTTAATTTGTACAATAAACATATTAAAACAGATATATTTATTAATTTTAATTTAATTTACAATTTTCACTTTAATTTCTACAATAATCATATTAAAACAAATATATTAATTAATTTTAATTTAATTTACAGTCTGAACCACAAAACTATGCAAACATTCTTTGCTTAATTTTCCACATTTTATAGAATATACCCGTGTTGTTTCCAACTCCACCACATAAACAACCAATTAAACAACCAACTTTTAGAACACTTTACTTTCTGTTTCTTGCTGGAGGAATCACTGTGATTAAACTGCAAGTGTAATCTTCTTAAGAATACACTTTAGTTTGCTTCTAAAGAAACCGAGGGTTTCGGTTCACTAACGATTTCTTTTACCGGGACAATGGGGTTACAAAATGACAGAATGCAATGGTGTAATTTTTCTCACAGTAATGTACTGGTAACAATAAGGAAGATACAAACTGTAGGCAGATATTTACAAAAGTATTTTTTCGTCTGTTATCTATTTTATCTTATTTTAACAAAAACAGTTTCATATATTTTTAGTTTTTAACATCTTATTTAGCCATGTTTAGGTTTTGTACAGTAAGATTGAATTAAATGACTACCAGGATAATGAAACGGATAATTATGTTAAAATATCACAGTTAGCTAGCAAGGAACAAAATAGTTTAAAACCTAAGAATCCAGGATCTAGTAATTACATTCTAAAAGATACTTTGGAAAAGTGTCTGCTGTTCACAGTTATAAAAATTTGTTCCAAACAATGAGGATCAAATTTGTCTTTAATCTCTCAGAGCTGTATTTGTGTTTAAATATGTAATCATCAAGTGAAATCATCAGTGGGCTTTAAGTTTGAAATCAATTAGGAAAATTTCAGTGGGATAAACGGTTTCCGTAAATGACAATCCTAAATTACAAATAAACATTCTCATATTTTATATATAACCATTTTCCATTCTCTGCTTTTATACATTGTCATAAGGGATGAATTTATACGTCCGTAGCCGTGAAAAGTTAAGGTTTTACGCTAGAGCCAAAAATTTACAATTTCGATTCAATCTCTTAAACAGTTTATACATATTTATTGAGAAATAATTAAGGAAATGCAAGATAACGAATTTTAAAAACATAAAAACCGGGGAGAACAGGCGAAAATTTGAACATTACTTCGGCAAGCATAACTTCACTTCAGACTGACGAAGATCATCCATTCTTTCATCAATATGTTCCAAATTTTATGCTGGATGTTGTGTACTAAAAGAAAATATATAGCATTTTTTCAATAATATGTTATGCTGTATATTTTTTAAGAACACATAACAAAAAAAATAAATTTATTTATTCGGTTGCCAGGGGACAGATCATTTCCATTTACGTAATTTTAGTGTACAACATGGCCACATCTTTAAGAATCATTTTTGTGAAGTTCATACCTCAATTCTAAGTGTACCCGTATCTTCTTATCAAGTAGTTACGTAATTATCCTCACAAGGTTGAGTGCACCCGTTTTAGAACTTCCCTACAACTGAAAAATCTGGACAAGTATCGGGGATCGAACAGGAGCCTCCATATCCATGGTATGAACCGCTAAGCCACTAGCCTATAATATATACCTTGTTATAGATGACTAGACCAATAAAATGTACTTTACTATCGGTACTTTCTTATGATGGAACAAAGTAAGGCAGAGAAACAGCACACATTTCAAGAGCAAGACAGAGTGTTGGCTACAATGTCCACGGTCTTCAAGTAGACTTTCTGCAAACCAGAACTCACCCGTTCCCTCATAACTTTCCGCTGCATGATGCTATGTTTCTATATTACCTCAATTCTCCACGGTTCTCTAATAAACGTATGCTGAATACCATGAAACTCAAAATTTATCATTATTTCACGCAATGGTTTATAGGAAAGAGTAGCTAAACTTCTATACAATCTAAACTTTCAAGCACGCCATCTTCACTTCAAAATGACTGCTTTCAATGTTTTATAGGTAGATAAAGTGCTCGATCATCGCATGAATCATACATAACCTATAAAGATTTCACTAAAATGAATGAAATTGTCAGTAAAGTTAAATAATGTTAACAAACTTTGTTTAACATATTTCCATTTCCAATCTTAATTATTTAAATCTCTTTGTGGTAACGTTGGTAACAATTGTTGAGAAAATTGGTATTGCAAAAATTGTATCTTAAGTATACACTTTCCAGATATATTGTGAATGAAGTTTGAGCACTTGCCGGAAAAGTCGTTCATTAAATTTGTGTCATCATTCAAGATTATTGATTTTTGAACCCAAAATGACTCACAGTAGTTCTCCTAGTTCACTCTCTTTGCAGTTTTTGGTTAGGTCGTCGCTACTAGCTTTGTGCCTATGTACTAGCGGCGGGTTTGAACCTAGGCTGGCTCTCGAAATTAATGGGAGTCCTTTGAAAATCAGCAACTCGAAACTGCAAAATTTATTCGTGTCAAATAGCGTGTGAAAAAATGTTCGTGGTTCGTCACTTTTGAATTGGCTTTTGATATAAATTATTCGATGGTTCTCAATATAAAAACCTTCAATGTTTTGGTCTTGGCTTAGACCCATTTCAATAGGAGCATCCTTCAGCCCTATCATCCAATTTGGGAGACTAAGTGGACTTAGTAAGTCTTAATGAGACGTGTGCACATTTAAATGACTGTAGGCCTACTATAAGATGTGATACAAAAACTGGGATTTGTTTAAAAAATAAAGTGAATAGTTTGAAAATTTATAAGTATTTATGGGCTACTGTGGTCATTCTACAAAATTTAAGATTTAAATTCAAAGAAACATACTAATTTCATATATTTAAATTTGTAGTTTCGTTTCATCCACTTTATTTGGAGGTATCATAATATGATTATATATATTGAAAAAATCAAACATATTGAAAAAATCCAACATATTGAAAAAATCCAACATATTGAAAAAATCCAACATATTGAAAAAATCCAACATATTGAAAAAATCCAACTCTCAAAAGCTATTGCACCGAAGTAATTATCGATTTGCGGGAAGTTTATTTTATGAAAAGGTTTTCAGAAATTCTATAATCTAATGTAACAAGAAGAAACTTAATCTCCACATAAAATGTAAATTTCTTCAAATTAAAAAAATAAAACATGACTTTGATAACGTAAATTTGTATTTAAGATTATGCTACTTCTTAGTGAAGAGCTTTTTAAAGTTAATTAAATGAATGCCACGTTCTATTGTTTTTGTTGGGTAACATCACGTAAGATTTTAATCAGTAATGACACAATGGGATGAGAACAAACTACTTATTTATTGCAATTTTCCCGCACTGTGCTCTAGAACGTGTAACTATTAGCATCTCACTACTTCCTTCCGAGTTGCTCTTCACATGCTCCGGATGTGTAGCCAATCCCTAGGCTAGATGTATGCTAGTAAACCAGGGTTGCCAGATCAGAAACGTAAAACAGTCGTACCAATATTCGAAAATAGTCGTATGATAGTTAAAACTGTCGTACACTTCATGATTTTTTCAGTGTAATGAATGTATTGCGTTAATACTAACAATAATAATATTAACAACAATAATAAAAATAACAACAATAATAAAAATAACAATAATAAAAATTACAATAATAATAAATAATAATCGGCGTTATACACCTTACACATGTCATGCAATTGTTAATAAATCATCTTATTTGTAACCAATTAGGTGTGTTTCATTATCTTCCGATGTGTTAAATTTGATAAAAATACAATCGAATTAAATAAGTGGTTGCCACAGTGTTGTAATTATTCCAAAAGGAACAGGACTGCTCTCCAATCACATTGATTTTAGCAACATGCTTACTACAAAAACCACGAGAAATAAAACGCTGGAATCTCAAGATAATTTAAAAAAAATATATATAAAACGCTATGTTAAAAATAGTCGTACAAATAGGCGTACGACTCATTGTTGCGTCGTACGTCGTACAAATCTATGAAATAGTCGTATGTTTACGACTATAGTCGTACGTATGGCAACCCTGTAGTAAACTGTCATCATTAGTATTATTAAGGTCATGTTATTTCACAGCATTCTAGTGTTATTGACAAAATACGTAAGGTCAAAACACAAGGTCATTAACCCACAATTCGCAAGAAAAGTGCTAGCCGTCGTTAAATGACCAGAAGAAAGTGTGGATCCCAACTAATTTTGAATCTCATTAGATTAATTAGCTCATGAATCAATCAGGGATAAAACCTTATTTTTATAGCACCTGCGTTCAATACATTTTACATAACTTCCTCTGCTCAAATAAAAGTTTTCCTCTTAGTATAAGTTAATAGCCCGGGCGGCTTGGGCCGCTTAAATCCTTAAAGGGAGAGGTAAAACTAAGATAAAGAAAGAAAGATCTCATTAGCATGGCTTCCCGCACATAAAGGTATTTCTGGTAATGAAAACGCAGATACAGCAGCCAAATCTGCAACAGTGTTATCACAAATTGAAAACGGTTTGAATGGTACATTAGAGGACACCAAAACAATGATCAGTCCGAAATTACGAAGCACTGGGATGAAACATGGAAATCCACTCCTTCAAAACTGCAGCTCCTGAGCCAGCCATTCCGAATTCTCTCCTCTGTAGAAGGCAACAAGTCTTGCTGACCAGGCTACGGATTGGCCACTTCAACCTTAGCCATGGCTATCTTATGAAGAAAACTATTAAGGATCCATGCCCGAAATGTAATGGGGATGTAACTTCCTCCCATCTTATTCTGGAATGTCCACGGTTATTGCATGTAAGGCGTCTGTTAAATATCAAAGGAGACTTATACAATATATTTAAAAATGATGAAGGATGCCTTAAGGTTATCTCACTTTTGGAACTGTCACAGTCAAAATCATTCATATAATGTAAAATCAATTCATATTTTGTCAGTAGTTGCTAAATTACTTCCAGTCCTTTTTATGTTTAATATGTTGTTCTTCTTACTAAATTTAAAGTTGCATATATGTTTTTCTTCATACTCCACTTCTTGTAGCACTTGTTCAATATAAATGTATGAATTATTGTGGTCGCTGGTGACCCTGGCAGTTAAAAAGCGACCTGAAATAAATAAAAAAAAAAAATAATAAATAAATAAATAAAAGAAAGAAAGAAAGAAAAGTTAATTATGACATTCTCTTAATGTAAATTGGTTGAAAATATGAATAGAATGTCATTACTACATCATATCGCATCCCCGAAGGACGCATAACAAAAATAAAATCTGACTAATGCATGACGTAACTTTCTTTACTCTTAGCATGGGTAATACATCTTTATTACTTCGTATTCTGTAGAATAAGAGGCCGTATTGGGAAGACCGCGTATTCAGTTGTTTCAACCTGATGTAAAGCTTTATTGTTCACCACAAGACTGAGTTTCTACAACCAATGAGTGGCTTATAACCACCTTTCAGATAAACTTTTCTAAAAAAGAAAATTGCCCAAATAAAAGTATTATCCCTTAGTACAGGGAATCCATTTTATGCGGAAACTTTTTAACAGCGTTGCTCCTGCTCACACTTTCCCCGCTGTTGCGCTTGCACCGGCCGGGACCGTGTTCCGTTACTACCGGCAAATCGACAAATCAAGACTTTAGAAACAATACAAAATAGAATAACTCAACCAATTTATTATCAAAATAGGCCTACATGTAGAGGCTTATTACTCGCCATTTTGTACGGATGGTACAGTCAGGGTATTTAACATTCCACCAAATAAATTCGCTGTTCAACCGTATACATTTTCGATTATTGTCTTACGTAACACACAACAATAGACAAGCGTCTCACTACAAGACACTACAAGACACCGAAGCAACTAACCGCTTGTAGGGTCTATGCTTTGTACTATGCTAGCGCGGCAAAGCGGCAGTGATGCGAGATTTCCTCATAAAATGGACTGTATAAGTACCGATACCCCAAATACAAAATTTAAATAAAATAGTTAGAGCCGTTTTAGAGAAAATCGTGAAAATCTAAATTTTCTTCGTGTAATGACCCTTCAAAATAAGAGATATTCGTCGACAATCTTCGTGTCACATCTTCAGAAGGTACCTAACGCAAATACAAAATTATATTCTTACGATTTTCCGTTCTGGAGCTAGGCTATTCACAGACACACACACAAACGTAGCCATTTTTCTGAAAATAGTATTTTTGGATTCAGGGGACCTCAAAACGTGTATTTATGTTGAATACTCTACTTCGAATTTGGGGGCCGAACACAATACTTCCTCTACCTATACTACCTATAGTTCGGGCAGAGGAAGTAAAAATATGTTGGCTTGTGAAAATGCATGCATATTTACACTAAAATGCTTTGATTTTAGGTAGATTTCGAAGAAAAATCTACCTATTGCAATGGATACCACTTCATGATTTTCGAAAAATTCTTTCATATCTTTACGTTTCATGGCTCCCCTAAGTACGAAACCACCGCCCGTTCAAAAAAAAATTCTGTGATATTTATATATATATATATATTTATATCTTTACACGATAGCGGCCGTAATTTTGAAGATATTTGAACCAAATTTTAATATGTTATTTCTAGGCCCAATAGTTCGGACAAGTTCGTTAATGAGCAAAATTGGCCCAAGGGGGTGGTCGGGGGAGGGGGTTGAAATTTTTAAAAATGTATATCTCGGCCCCTATGAAGTATAGAGGGAAACTTTGTTTGAATAAATTAGAGTACTCGCTACGGAGTTCACAGTGACACCAACGATTCGGGGGTTCGAGTGAGGGTGGGGGTGGGGGATGAAAATTCGAAACTTTTGAAACCACGTCTTGTGGGGTATCGTTGAAAAGCTCTTGATGAGTACTCTACAAATAAATAAATAGTTTCTTTATAGCTCTCATATGACACGAGATTTTAATGTTTGAAAATAATAACACTTAAAAGAATTATTATAATATCATAATTTTGTCTTGTTTAGCGGCTTTGCTAATTTTATTCATTGTTGATCTTGCGCACGGCCTCCCAGAATATTATATCCTATTCTTGTTGTCAAAACAAATGATTGTAGGCTCTTCCTCTTTACTGCAGGTTTGCCATGCCAAGGCTAAAAAAGAAGAGTGCTGCGCAGCGATAATAAATTAAACCAAAAGCACTTTGAAATCTACCTCAGCCTGTAGGCCTGCCTAAAGGGATTTTTTTGTCTAGCATTGAGGATTGCGAACTGTTCTCGTTGTTTGCAATTCAGAACACTTCCTATGAAGAAATATAGATATTTACCAACGTGAAGTGAAGTGTGGTGGAATAATGATATAGCTTAATATCTAATACACGCGCTGATGAACAAGCGACTCCCTACATCGTGTAGTATCCTTATATACATATGCATTCTGCTAGTCAACTCTAATGCGTGTACCGACTGACCTGAATGTAAGGGTCATGTTCAGTAAGCCGACAAATTTTGTTTATATAAAAAAATTAATCTCGGTTAATGCCATTATGTAACTTCCTAGTGAACTTCATTCAAGCTTTCATTCGTTAATTCTTTCATTCATTTCGTGCCTACAATCGATTCAGTCTACTCTTCTCGCCTCTTATTTTAAGGTTCCTATTTAAGCCTAAAAACATTCTTCAAAGTAGTTATTCTATGAGAGTATTATAGGAGAAAATTCCCCCCCCGACACTGGGACTTGAACCCAGGACCTTTGGCTATTCGCGCCAATGCTCTACCAACTGAGCTAAGCCGGAGTTCAATTCACAGCGCCAGATGGAACCTCTCTCCTATGACTGATTGCCCTAATGGTCTACCGCACAGACAGACAAGTTATTCCTCCGACACTGAGACTTGAACCCAGTCCCAGTGTCGGAGGAATTTTTCTCCTATAATACTCTCATGTAATGTCCAACAGAGACAATAATCTGTGGTTCATGAATGCTTATATATCTAGTTATTCTATGTATTGAAGAAAAAAGATTCAAACCCACATTTATTTAAATCTCAATATCATTAGTTAGAAAGAAACCTCTGCAGCCTGCGCGGAACGTAACTTCCTGCGCGGAACGTAACTTCGCTTGCTGTAGCGATCACAGTTCCGTTCCGCGCAAGTTTCTTTATAATTCGTAGCACTACAGTTCATAGTTTTAAAATTCTTGGTTAAATATTAAAGCCTTACATCAACTTGTGTATGTAACTACTTTTTATTGGCACTCTTTGAAGTTGTAAATTTGTTATTTAATTAACTTACGACAAATTGATTTAAGGAATCAACTGCTTATTCTTCTATGTGTCATATTGGATTTGTTATTGGTGGATTGATGATTTGGAATGTACTGACCTGAGGATTTTGTGTTTAATTTGTTTTAATAAGCCTCACGGTTTATGTCTTTTGGGTTGTTATTGCTGTTTGCCTCTAAGTGCTTTAAACAGTCTCTGTAAATGCTAGTTTATTATTCTGAAAATAAAAATTTAGTAGCGGTTTTAATACTGTTTAACTAAACAAAGATAAATTAAGTGATACAGTACTACAGTTACTTTAATGCAAGAATCAATCATATTTTTGTTACGGCTACGATGTTCACACAGTAATTACTTATTCTCCTGAAACTTCGATGTGTTGAAGTTTGAGAAGTCGAAGACGAATAAGAAGTTAATTTTACGATGATGATGACAGAAGTTTAAAAGAAAACACAACTAGAATTTTCAATTTCCGAGATCCGTTATGCGCTTACGGAACGAGAATTGCATGTTATTTTTTGCACGATGATTACTTATATCAATTTAATTATATTAATTGAGATATTAGCTGAAAATATTATGTATATACATTATTGGAAATAGATGTTATAGGCTATTTTAGAAAGTGATTCGCATGTGTTGGTTGTTATGGGGACTGAATATTTGTCCTGTTAAAGCCGCCACAGCAGGGGGCCTTGGTTCCTGCTTGTATTATAATGGTTTTACTTACGGCACGTGTGCTTTTTGTAATTTTTACAGCACTGAGATTTCTTTTGTTTTCATAGCAACCAGATTGCGTGTGGGAATGTCAAGTTACGATCCACGGCAACAATATTCGTAAGTACCACTAATTATTTGCGTCGTGCAAAAAATTTATTTAATAGTTCTATTTTAGTCGAAAGGGATTTTCCTTGCCTCAGTAAGTTTCATTAATTAATTTTTCATGATGAGAGATTTTCCAATCAACTTGCATGAAATGACCTGGATTGTTTTAAAATTTTATGGGAAAATAGTTTAGTGGAACTTTACTTAAGTGTTAAAATCCATATGGCGAGCAGGTGAGGAACGTAGGTTGTGCAATACTGTGTTTGTTTTGGATCGCCACCTGGACCGGTAAGCATGGGTTATCGGGAACATGTGGGTCAGCTGATTTGGCATGAAAAGAGCTACGACCGTTAAACATGCCGGAACCGTTTCATTGAGGAAACTTCTTTATCCGTGAGGAATGTTTTAATCTATAGAACACCCAACACCTTGCTTTGTCACTGCTTTAATAAACCTATTATACCTGTATAAGCATACACTTTGATCTTCATGTATTTTATATTTCTGCTCATTACACTTAGTTTGCGTTTTTATCTTCCTTACACTTAATCCTTTCATTGCTGCTGACGTATAAATGCGTCACATAAAATGCTGTTTATAAGCAAAGTTATAAGCAGGGTTACGATTTTTAGATGCAGTTTCCATGTGGAAAAAGGAAGGGAAAAGGTGCTAAATATAAGGCAAAATAGGGACAAAAAGGTGCTTACTAAACTCTAGGTCTATATGCAACAAACTCACATTCATGAACAATTCATTCTTCATATTCGCCCTCATATTTTCATTTGTTTCTTTTAAGACTTATTTCATCACCGTCATCAATTTCTTCTTCATCATCACTTCATTATCTTATTTTCCTTCCCTTGATCTTTCTTATTCTTTTGTTTCTCCGTAATGTTTCTTAATATTTCTTGTTATCTTTAATTTATTTTCCTCTCTCATTTTGTTATTACATTGGTCTTCATAATTATTTAAATAACTCATATTCAACAGATAAGGGTTAATATTAAATATTTAATACACTATTCCACCTTTACCCTTAACATATAATATACAACTTATTATGAAAATGCATTTCGGCGTATGCTGCGCCATCTTCAGTTCAAATAAGATGTAATGAACACCACAATTCTTCTCAAATAATGTTGTTTATGAAATTTGTTAATTGGTAACCTAGGTCACCGTTGTAGTCAAGTCAAATAATTGATTTTGGTCAATTATGTTTTCATTAAGGATGTTATTTCTGTTCTTATAAATTTGAAAGTTTTCCAATGTATTTAGTCTAACACCCTTATCACAGATATGTAGGACTTCCATGGTGTTATTTAAATTATCCAATCTATGACCACTATCAAGCAGGTGTTTAGCATACGCTGAGCGTAATCTGCCATATTTAAAGTCAGAGACATGTTCATTGAATCTTTGTTTGAATTTTCTACCAGTTTGTCCCACATATATCTTTTTGCAATCAATACACGTCAATTTGTACACTCCACTTTCTTCCATTTTATCCACAGAGTTAGTATTATTGCTGTACAACTTATTCTTTAAGTTGCAGTTTGTTCTGTAAGCAATTTTAAAGTTTTCTTTACGTAATAACTTTGTTATAGCATGTATTCTGTTATCTGTGTAATTAAATGTAGCAAAATATTTACTATTGTTGTCTTTTTGTAGAGGTGTGAGTTGGCTAATGGGGTTTTGTTTGTTATGTAATTTCATTTTGTGTTTTCTGATTAAATTTCTAATCATACTTTTATTGTAACCATTATTTTCGGCAATTTTCATAATTGTACTACATTCTTTGTTGTAGTTAGTTTCATTCATGGGTATGTTAACTTTCAGACAGCTATCAAAAAAGCTGTTAAAGAATCTAATTTAATACTGAGTGAAATGGAGAAGAAAAAGTGCATAAATATGAACCCCAGAACTCCAGAACTGAGGTCGCAAATCAAAACACACAAAGTAAATAATCCAATAAGACCAGTGGTGAATTTCTTAAATGCTCCTAGCTATAAAATTTCAAAAATGTTGGGGAAAATATTAAAGCAGAGATTAAATCTGCCCTACAGATATAATGTCATAAATTCAATTGATTTGGTTAACAAAATAAAATACACTTGTGTTAATAAAGAAGACCTTATAATATCGCTGGACATCACCAACTTGTATACAAACGTACCAATAAATGATTCAATCAGAATTATAGAAAATAGGCTTCTAGATAACGGCGATAACACCAGTGTTACTAAGCAGATAACCTCACTTCTTAACACTATATTATTCCAAAATTATTTCAAATTTGACAATAAATTGTACATACAGAAAGAAGGAGTGGCAATGGGATCGCCGCTTTCTGGGATTATAACAGAAGCCTACTTACAACATATTGAACAAGAATGTATACAAAATATTATAGTTAAATATAAAATTACCACTTATCAAAGATATGTTGACGATATTCTTATCATTTGCAATAAGAACAGAGTAGAAGATATTTTCAAAGATTTTAATAACATCAATAATCATCTGAAATTCACTCTTGAGAAAGAAGAGAATTATTCACTACACTACTTGGATCTCAGTATTACCAGAAACAACAAGACACTCGATTTTGGTATATTCAGAAAAAATACCTATTCGGATAATATTATCGGCAATTCTTCTAATCATCCTATTAGCCACAAAATGGCTGCTTTCAACAGCATGGTATACAGAATGGTTAACATACCCATGAATGAAACTAACTACAACAAAGAATGTAGTACAATTATGAAAATTGCCGAAAATAATGGTTACAATAAAAGTATGATTAGAAATTTAATCAGAAAACACAAAATGAAATTACATAACAAACAAAACCCCATTAGCCAACTCACACCTCTACAAAAAGACAACAATAGTAAATATTTTGCTACATTTAATTACACAGATAACAGAATACATGCTATAACAAAGTTATTACGTAAAGAAAACTTTAAAATTGCTTACAGAACAAACTGCAACTTAAAGAATAAGTTGTACAGCAATAATACTAACTCTGTGGATAAAATGGAAGAAAGTGGAGTGTACAAATTGACGTGTATTGATTGCAAAAAGATATATGTGGGACAAACTGGTAGAAAATTCAAACAAAGATTCAATGAACATGTCTCTGACTTTAAATATGGCAGATTACGCTCAGCGTATGCTAAACACCTGCTTGATAGTGGTCATAGATTGGATAATTTAAATAACACCATGGAAGTCCTACATATCTGTGATAAGGGTGTTAGACTAAATACATTGGAAAACTTTCAAATTTATAAGAACAGAAATAACATCCTTAATGAAAACATAATTGACCAAAATCAATTATTTGACTTGACTACAACGGTGACCTAGGTTACCAATTAACAAATTTCATAAACAACATTATTTGAGAAGAATTGTGGTGTTCATTACATCTTATTTGAACTGAAGATGGCGCAGCATACGCCGAAATGCATTTTCATAATAAGTTGTATATTATATGTTAAGGGTAAAGGTGGAATAGTGTATTAAATATTTTTGGTCTTCATAGTTTTTTATACTTTCATTTTTAAGAAAAGCTTTAAGGTGTTAAATGATCACAATTTATCACAGTAAGAATGTTGTTCGGATATTTTCACTACCGCAAGGGAAAAAATTAATTATCACGTGCGTGTAAGTGGATCAGTTACCAATTCACTATAGCCAACGAGTGGGTAAAGAGATTGCAGTTTCAGTAAAAATTAGATTGTGATACGATCCTCAAAAACATCTTTTGGTTAAATCTGGAAACAAAAGCCTCCTTTTCAATAATTTAAAAAAGTAATTATTTTATACAAAAAAAGGACATATTGCAAATTTTGAAAATAAATACGGATGCCGGGACATCCTAAAATTATAAGGACATGTCCTAAATACGAACATCTGGTAACTCTAAGGTACTGAGTTTCAGATCCTAGTTTTTGTTTTCCCAGAATATTCATATACCAGTCATAAGTGCACTTAACGAGGAATATAAAAGAAAATATTTAGACTTCATTAAAGAACGTTTTTGAATAAATTCATCGCTAATTTACCTTGAAAAACGAGGGCATATTCTTCTCTTTGCTAGGTGGGATCTGCACTCTAGCGGTAGCAGTAAGAAACGTTACAAACACAGCGAGGCCGAGAAGTAATATTTACAAAGAGTGGACACTTGGCAGCACTGTTCAATTGCTAAGCCAATTAGATTTTTAGGTAGATCTTCTCTGTACAATAGTTACTAATTATGCATGTTCTATAATTATTATTCAGACAACATAAATATGTAAGATCAAAGTTTGAAAAAAAAAAAGACTCTTGAATAGATACATCGATAAAGTAGTAGAGGAAAGACAAAATTTTAAAACTTTTGGGGTAAAATGCAATAAAAGACAAAATATGAAGAATTGAACATTAAAAGAACAAAATATAACTAATAAGGATGGGAACCTCAATACACACTATTGATAAAGTAATAAAGAACCAGAAATAAGTTAAATCGAATAGATATTCTGGGATTTAAATCTTGGGCACACATTCTGAGCCAATGAAACCTGCGAGTCAATGTTTTTCTCTTTCCCATCAAATAATCAGGAATATCAGATTGGAACTAACTTCAGACAAAACACTCCTGTCCATATTCATTTTTGTCAGTGGTGTTAAAATTAGGTTCTATGTGATTGCTTCTTAGTTGATAGTCCCTCTTATACTGAATTGGGTAGGGTCCAAGATAAGTCACTCGGTTACTGGAAATGTATTCAAAGTTAAGGCAAAGGAAAAGGGAAAATAAAAAGAGACTAAAGAAGAATTTTAATTGGGTAAGAAATTTGAATCTATGTAGCCTTTATAAACAGAAGCACGCATAGGATATGGATCTATGGCCAACCCTATCAGTACTGGTCTGGAAGCCTTGGTTATCTTTATGGTTATTTAACGACGGGGATGAACTGCTACTTAGGCTATGACCGTTGTCGATGTGCCGGAATTTCGTTCCACAAGTTCACTTTTAATGCCCATTAATCTATGGGTCTGTAACATTTTGCGCTCATAAATGCACTCGACCTGAGGCGGGATCGAACCACAGCCTTGAGACCAGAAAGGCAACAAGATACTGATTGCACCACCCAGGCCGACAAAGGCCTTCAAGGAAACAAGGGTTTGTTGAATCAGCCTTGTTACAAAATCCTGTTGTGAGAAATAATTTCTTTAAGCCCTCGATCGTATTTTAACTCTCAGTCTCTCTTTTTCACAAATTTCTCTAACTTAGGCTGTAACATTTTAACGCTTTTCTTTCTTTTCCTTGAAATTCGTAACACTATTTACAGACAGACACTCGTTTCTTTATATTGTTCAGATTTTCAAGTTTCTTCGGATTTTTTTTTATCTATGCTGTTTCTATCATAGTTTGATTTTCTTTTTAACATTTCACATCTATTATATTCACTTAACACTACTAGTCTATAATTCTATATTTCACATCCACACTAGTATAATAACGAAAAAGATAAAATGAAATATTAGACTCAGAGTCAAAAATATTAATAGACGTTAAGGCAGACTTTGATTTGCAACCTGCAACGTTGAGGTGCTCAAGAGAAATCAAGAAAGAGATTCGAGAGAATATGTTATAAGTCTAGACTTCGGATTTTAGGTAAAAACATATTTTAATCCTTAAGTGATATATGCACGAAAACGTGTATATGCATGTTTCATAAGTGACTATGCCTAAAACTAATACATTTATAGGACCTAAAACAGCCTATTTTAACGTTAGAGCCTAACATTGCCTTTTTGCTTGTTTTCCCTCTAAAGTTCAAAATAAGTTATTTTTTGTTAGAAATTCTAGCATTTATTTTTAGTTCGTACTAAATTTATATCTCGGAATGTGCAGTACATGACACATTTGTGACGTGGTTAAATAGTAAGGAATGTTTCGTCTTCAGTAGAAAAATTCCTTGGAATTCCAAAGAAAATGTAGTGTTTTTGTCCTGAGGGTAAAAGGGGGTTGAATATTCTAGCGTGCGTAGCTTCTGGGCGCAGGGATTAGGTGTTTTCACTGTTATGGCCCTAGTAATAGGTCTATATAATTATGTGCACCATAGGCCAATATCTGTGTTTTATCATCATTATTGATTAATGGTGACTTCATTAAATATAATATTCTGCATTGCAATTGAGATATTTCAGAATATTATCAACTTAACGATTTTATAAGAACCTATTTTAGGATTATTAGAACCAATTTTTCAATTTTTAGAGCCTATTTTAGGTACCTAAAACAACATTTTTAGCGACCTAAAGGTCCAAAGTCTAGTTATAACTGAATGCATATCAATCGCCAAGTCAACTGTAGCTGAACCGATTTTCGTTTCGGGAGAACAGCTGGAGGTATATTGGACCAAAACGCACTCTCGTGTACATACAGGGTGTTAATGAATAACACCGGAAATATTTTACCTGTGTATAGAGGGGACGTAGACAAGCAACATTTATTAGGAGATTTTTGCTCTGTGGATTCAATTTTTCCTGTTAGAGCATAACATCTTCCAGGGCATGGTCGCCACTGTCTTCTAACAATTGAAAAAATGCAGAACAAAGGAACTTCATTGTTAACACTGGATTTACGAATAACAGAACTAATGCAGTGTCGACCAGTCATGTGATTAATCTGTAAATTTTGCCGATTATGGAAACACTAAATTATGATCTAGCTGTTGATGAATGATTTAGAATCAGGTTTTTATCGATCACTAAGAAGGCATGAAGGCAATTTAATGAAAATTTTAACCCTATTTCGCTTCATTACTGACTTATGAGCACTACATCGTAATTACTTTAATGCCCTGTAGCGTACACATTTTACATCTTAGAGGAAAAATCTTATAATAAAAGTTGCTTGTCTATGTCCCCCTCTTTACACAGGTAAAATATTTCGGTGTTATTCGTTAACACCTTGTGTAAATGACTGTATAGAAATGCTACCGGTACTTGATACTTGGATTCTCTTGATACAACTTTGTCAACCAAAAATTTGATCGTGAGGCATCGACTTTACTCTTATTTTTATAAGAATACGAACTTAACATTTTTTTCTTTCGTTTTTACGTTTTGTCTAGTTCAACTCTTATACGATGGCCATTCAATAATTAAAGAGATAAACTGACCTGGAGAAAAAACAGTTTATTTCAACAAAACAAGACTTTTCCTACTTTTCAACATAATCCCCATCAACGTTTATGCACTTGTCCCAACGGGTTCTAGCTTTTTTATACCGGCTGCAAAGAACTCTTTGTCTTGGTGTCAGGAGCCAATTTCCCACAAATTTCTTGGCATCCTCGTAATCCTGGAACTTCTTCCCACGTAATGCCTCCTTCGGTGGACCAAACAATTCGAGTTTCAAGTGAGGAAGTTGCAACTTCAACAGGCCGGCCAGAACGGTGTTCGTCAGTCACTGATTCTCGATCACTTTTGAACTGTTCTATCCACTTTTAAAAATTTCCACGGTTCATACAACTTTCACCACACACTTTAGTCATTCTAGAGTATATATTAGCTGGTTTTTCACCTTCAGCAATCAAAACCGAATCACAGAACGTTGTTCAACCAATGGGGAATTTTTAAGAAGACTCAATATCGTTAAACTTAATTTTGAGGTTATAAACAGAGCAATGTTGATCCATCAGATGATTAGAACTCATCCCAGTGATGCCAAATTAAAATCCTAAATGTATCTAACTTGAACTACCAACCATCCTTTCCCCAGACCAATTTGTCTCTTTAATTATTGAATGACCCTCGTACATTCACAACAGTGAACATTAGATTGGAATTCACATTCAAGTTGCCCACAAATTCTCGTCCATAGTAAATACTGTTTTGATTGTTTCAGGATGATGCCTAGCGTCATGGTGAGCAAAAGTGACATCCTTGCCCTACGACCATTGGTGAGTTAGCTATTTCAAATATAATGTTGAATACAAGAAGTTGCAACAGTGGAACCACAATACCAACATGTTGAGCATTTAATAACTTTCTGAACATTATAATTAAATATAACAACCACAATCAACTTACATATTCGTGTTGTAACATCATCCGAAACGTCATTCGAATCGGTTTACCGAAAATTCTTCTTTCAGACGCATCTAAGTTATATAATAACTGTTTGTCTATTTGGCTATGTGCGATACCAAACCAAATCTAGGGCACGCGGAGAACTGAAAGTTTTTAATACAACCGGACTGAAGGGTGTCCGAACGCATCTGGAAGCCGGATTTCTAATTTTAGCTTTCATTCGCGAATTATAAGCTCAAAAAAGTGACTTACTGTATTGGGCGTTAGTTTTCGCTATTACATTTCTTCTGTAAAATTATTGGTCTGTTGACACAGCAACCGGGAAAGAAAGTATCGCTGAAGTATATTTTTTCAACATAGCGCATGGAACTGTCGATCACTTCGATTTTGTTAGCCTGCTCTGCTTGATTCAGAGGTCTGATTTTTATTTTTTACAGAGGTGGAGTGAAGGAGGATTATGAATGAATTCCTAAATAAGGAAACTCGCTATGCGGAGAACTGGGACGGAGAACTTGAATCTGAGGGCGTTATTTCCTGTGAAATGCACCTCGAAGCCGGATTTTTCATTCTTTATAGTTTTTAATTGCTGATCAATGAATAACGTTTAAGTATTGGTAAATACAACTTTATAATTAGTTCGCTGTTAAATAAATGGTTTAAAAATCATCTGTCGACTGAATTAATAAAAATGTGGGCGAAGCCACGGCCCCCTATTAGTAAATAAATAATTTCAAAATAGATATTCAGGAGCGGTGGTTCAGTGAAAATTTAATGCAAAGGTTACCATGAGAACCGTACCTGCTAAGTCGGTAGAATAAAGTTAACGCTGCTCGATCCCAGAGTCACAAATTTGTGAGGTCCCTAAGACTATCCCTTGCATTTCTTGTCCCTTGTAGCACGCATCTTGTAATTAGTAGCAGCCTTGAACTTCACATTGGTATCTGCTATTTGATATGCATTACGCGCATTGTAGCGAGACTTCACGTATGACACACTGAATACTCACAATCTGGAGCGTTCGACACATTCCACACTTTCCTTTCTCTCATCACTTCTTTCACATGAAAGCAAATTCAAAGTTTACACCCCCACACATACACTCATCCAGGAGGAACCTCTGAGAAACTGAAAATATGAAATAAATTCTTCTATATTGAAGTTTAATTCGACAAGTTATTAAGCATAAGGTTTTAGAAAGCAGGCCTTTAAAAAAAATTAAAAATTAAAAGAAAATAAATAAATAAAATAAAAACTACTTATTTGAACTTTGTTGGAGGATTAACGGATTGAGAACCATGTTCCTACTTCCATGGCTCCCGCCTGTTATTCGACGCCCTGGAATGCTAAGCACTAGAGCAGCGTTTCTCAACCTTTTGAACCAGAGGACCTCTAAAATGTCTAAAAAATTTTACGGACCCCTAATTTTACATTCCATTTTTAAAAGAAGGCCTATATTATTAATATTTGGGGTATTAATTATAGGTCATTTTAATGATATATGTGAAAAAATTTAACTTCTTTACTTTCCACTTGCTTTATGATATTTTTTAATTATGTCTGCGGACCATCTGCGCCATCTTCGCGGACCATAGGTTGAAAAACGCTGCACTAGACCATGCACATACAGCACGGGCCTAAAGAGATACATGGAAGAATAAAATAGCCTACAGATGAGGAAGGCAGACAAGAAAATAAACCTATCATACCCAGAGGACAAATTAACAGACGAATAGATAAAGGAAACATATAAATAAGGCAAGGAAGATAAGATCCTACGGAAATATTGACTAATTTAGCAAAAAAAATATGTTTCGGGAACCACATTTTTAAGATGGAAGCCAAACACCATATTTATATAATTTATTACGACAGGCGTTAGTAGAATAGAAAAGTAAAATTTGGCAATCTCTGAATGGAGTAATTTCCTACTTAAGATTTATACATGCAGTCACATCTCTGGGAGCAACGAAAACATTTAACTGCTGCTAATGAAATATTACAAGAGAAATAAAAGAGAGGAAGTCCTGAATAATGCTGAAGAGCTCCTGGATGTTTTTAAATATAATAATAATAATTATAATATATTACATTTTAATATGATAATTTAACTATAAGAATTAATATTTTAATATATTTAATATAAATAAATGAAGCTGCTTAGAAATCAGAACAGCAAGCTGAAGTAATTTGAAGTAAGTTGAACAAGTAGTTTGAAAGTGACGGCTAGTATAATTACCTTGGCTTCACTTATTATTTATTTATACATTGATATCACGAGTTTCGTGAGTGATGTTTTAAGACTGAAGTATAAACAAAGTCAGAAGAAATAAATATAGTACATACAATATAAGACTGAAAACATCAGAAATATGTTATAATATCTATTACAGTATATATAATTCAAGAAAGTCAGCAATGCTTTGAAAACGGATGATCTTTGGAGATCTCTTATTATAAAAGACTTTTAAGGTTTTTTACAGAAACATAAGATCGATTGGTTCTACTAATCCTATTTATATGTAATTTTTCACTTAGGTTACATTTCTAACTTTCAGTGAATAGGAAAAGTATCGTCCAAAAATTAAGCTATTCTAAAACTAATAGCAGTAATATTAGCAAAACAACCTAAATGCAGACTTCAGAACGAAAATAGAAGGATAAAAAATATATCAATAAATTCCTAAGTGAAATTCAATGTTTTAATCGAAATAAAACATCTTACTTTCGCCTGAGGAATGAATTGATGTTTGTTGCTTGCATTAGCAATGTTCTTGAGCATAGCACGACTCAACTACGCCCGTCTTACTATATGCTGATGACATTGCGAGCATTGCCAAATGTGAAGGTGAAGGTGTTTGGATATTCAATTCAACGTCCTGTCTGCTCCACTTGCCGAGGAAGGATGCACGTGAACTGGTATATCAATTCCAAATCGAAATCTTTCGGAGAAATTAGGTCTCGATTTTGCTTTTTAGTATGTCATGAGTGCTTTGATAGAGAAGAACAATAGAGAGAGGGAGTACCTCGTATAAAAGCACAATGCGTTATTGATTGACTACTCATTTGTTATCCATCACTGCTGACATCCACTTATAAATTATATCAATTAATCTGGCGTTAGATTCACTTTCAAAATGAAGCGACATTTGTTGTTCCTAGTGCTGTCAGCAGTGTTGGTTTCTACATATTCCTACGAAATAGTCCTGCAGAGGTTCAGCGATGGTGAAATGGTACCAGTTGGGGTTATTTCTGAAGATATGGATTCCACAAAGACGACTGAAGCTGCAATGGATAACTCTGTCCCGGTCTTGTCGGAGCCTGAGTCTATGATGTCTACTATGCCGATGAAGGCTGAAGTAGCAGTCGATTCTTTGGCAACAGAGACCATGGAAGTTCCAGTAAAAGTGCTGCCTGAAGAAGCTGTTGCTAAGAAAGATGAAGTTACTGGAAGAGCTTCGTACGATGTGTCAGCTACAGATATGTTGAGGAATATTTACTCTGACTGTATTCAGCATGGATCTTTCGCTTGCGTGAAGCCTAAAATGCTTTCCTTCCTTAGCTATGCAGCAAAGAAGGACAAGATTTTCCTGACTGAAGATCTGATAATCGAGAAGAATGGACGAGACATGAGTGATGGATATCAGTTCGAACAGCCTCAGCAGGTAAGCCATTTTGAGAATTATGTGTTAGCCCATTTAGCATAATTTATTTTTAAAATGTTTTCCTCAAGTTTAGGAAAATTAAATAAGTCAATAATACTGAGAGTAGCTTAAAATAAATTACAAATACAGCTTTCTAAAAAATAGGCCTTATTAATAAAGGAAAAGAAAATTACAAAATATGAAGTATAAATAAGTGAAACTAAAAATATTTAACTAAAAATACAACAAAATCTATAGTAAGCTGCTAATGTGTAAATCAATTAACTGTCTTTAATTTTAAAATAATTTTTATTTATTTTATATTACTTTGTATCGTAAACATTGTAACGGTACTCTATCCTTCTATGCAAAGTTTAATTTTACGGGATGAGCCCATTAAGGTAAAGAAAAAAGTGCAAGCACGTTATAGAGTTTATAGAGGATATCCGAAAATGTTACTGTCGTTCTCTTCCCTTTCGTACAAATTATTAATTATCCATTTCCTTAATTTTAACTACTACAAATAATGGTGTTCCTAGTACTACTAGTATGTGTACCTACAATAATCTACAAATTTAAAAAACATAAATATTTCGGCTGTAAAAATTTGATCCATAAACTAATTAACCAGTTAAAAAAACACATACGTACGCGATCTCACTATTTAATTTTGCTCGAAACATTACGTACGACCTTCATTTCTCCCCATTCATTAAAAGTCTCCAAATCTGTATCATGGCGAAAGGTCAATAGTAGTTTCTTCTTGATTTTTCTGTAACTTCAAGAGAGAATAATTCTTTAAAAGTAGGTCAATATTTTAAGCAATTTTTCTTAGATGTTCAACTGTTTCAAACAACTTTTATAATTATGGCATAGTTTGGAAGCATCTGAATGCTGAGGAAGATAAAATTTTATTTTCAAAAATGTCCTCGCAATTGAATATTTCCCTGTACGCTAAAATACATTCATTCTACTATGTCTAGAAAGTTAAGACTATCCACAATAAAATAGTTACATTATTTTGTACCTAAAAATTTAGTTACTGAATTCTTGAAGAATATTAAAATAACATTAAAATAATGATGATAATAATAATAATAATATGCCTGTTGTCAGAACATGATATTAGTATGGTCACGTAGAACTTCAACAGCTTAAATACCGTCATAAGAAAATATATCTTAACTTGTGTATAAAGTTCTACTTTCTTTTATTTTTGTTAACCTCTTCTTCTTCTTCTTCTTCTTCTTCTTCTTCTTCTTCTTCTTATTCTTGTGATGTAGGATGGCATCCTGTTTATTTCCCCTTTATTCCTCAGATGAGTCATGTGTACTGTCTTTCCATCTTGTAGCAGGTCTTCCTCTTAATCTTTTTCCGTCTGGTCTGCTTTCTTGAGCCTTTTTTGCTAGGCGATTGTTTTCCATTCTATCAACGTGTTCTTTCCAAAATTTTCTTCTGTCATTGGTAAATTTAGTTATGTCCTGAATTTGGCATTTGTCCCTAATTTCTGTATTGTGTATCTTATCTAATAACGTCTTCCCCTGAATTGTTCTTAGCACCTTCATTTCACATGTGCTTAAAATCTGTTTAGTTTTGTTTGTGTCTGCTCTCGTTTCTGCTGCATATGTTAAGATTGGTCTTAATATTGTTTTATAAATGCGCACTTTACTGTCTATCGCCATGTACTTGTTTCTCCAAATTATGTCTTTCATACAACCTGATATCTGCATTGCTCTGTTGGCTTGTTTCTTTACTTAACCAATTTTTAGTTATAGCTTTGATTAATAAAGGTTATATTGCTCTTCTATGTGAAAGATAATTTACCGATATTTCATACAAGTGCATTCTTGTCATGTGCATTTTTGACGGTGCTATAGACTGTAGTATTACTCGTTACAAACAGAAACAAAAAAATCCGAGTATGTAAATTATAAATAATAATGAAGATAATGAATATTATACAGAGAGCATCAGAATGCTGTATCTATTACAGAAAGTCACTAGCATAATAAATACATGTGAATGTAACACTTTATTAAATTCACTACCTCAAATATTTTAGAATTTATGAAGAAAATAGAACGTAGAAAGTAGCTGGCTTTAAAAATATCATCATCTAAGATTACGTAAAGATTCAATCATCAATGCATTGACTCCATTGGAATGTGATGTTACAGTTTGACGGCTCAAATTCAGTTCGCGCCGACGTGCTCCTGGAGAAGATCGACAGTTTCCTGAGCAATCACGAACTGAAGTTGAGAGTGCCTAAGGAGATCGTGTCTGGAGAACTCCTACCCTACGTGCCTAAGTTCCTTCTGCAGAACATCCCTGCAGAACTCAGAGTACCTTTATCTGAAACCAAGAGCGTTGGACAAGGTAATTTTTTCATTACAGAAGAGCTCCAAAGAAACTATACCGGTATTTAATCTGTAATGCATGCTGAATCTGGATGCACAGTCTTAAATAACTATTTTATTTTACTTACTGCTTCATTGGCAGGTTTCCATATAAGTGTCTACTTATGCATAGGCCTACGCAAGGCATAGGAGTGTAGCAATTAAAAGTGGTGTTACGGAAAAGAACAAATCAGTGCAGTAACATATAATTGTATGATTTGAGGCTTTCCCGGTGTTTAAAATATATTAATGAATTTCATATTGGCTCTTTTGAGGGCGAATTTATACTATCAAGTTCAAAATTACCACCTTATTCCCTCAATAAGTCAGCTCATGTAATCCTAAAGCTGACTTATTGAGGGAATAAGGTGGTAATAGTTGAGAATATATTATTGTTTCTCGGGCTTCTAACCGGGTGAGTTGGAGGTTTGGTTCCAAGTTTTCGGCAGCTATCTCTGCTGTCATCTTCTGGGACATTAGCCTTAGAAATTACAAAATGTATGGTAAATAAATATATATATAAAGGAAACAAACATTACAGAATACATTAGGTCTGAGTTTTGACCTAGTTTTGATTCAACATTTCAAAATACTCTTCTAATATATATTAAGCACTTATTTCTAACAGTATGCTACTCTTTTGACTTCATGCTTGAAATGAGGTATCATGTTGAGTTTTCTCACATGTACTGATAGTTTGTCCATTCCCTGGGAGAAGATGGCATCATAGATAGCTACCGAAAGCTTGGAACGAAACCTCCAACTCACCCGGTTGAAACCCAGAGAAACATAATTATAATTTTTTATATCCGTAATCATGGTTCTCGGTATATATACATAGAAACCACCTTCTCGCTCCAACCACTAAACCTATTGCTGTTATGAATTGAAGACTGCACTTCTCTTTGAAATATCTGCCTGTTTGTGATGATAGAAGCAAATCTATGAACCATCTTCTACAGGCAGTAGCATAGCCAGAAAATAATTTCGGGGAGGGTCGAAAGTGCCGGGGGGTATTCCACCCTGAAAACACAATTCAAAAGTACATAGCCTCTTGCAAAACAGGAGAAACTTAACAGCTGAAGGTATAGGCCTATTATGTTATTCAGTACGCTAAATGACGTTACTCTTATTGAAAACAGCTCTGAAGGGTAGTTGCTTAAGAAAGAGCGTAAGATGATGGGCGTTTCAATGGTTTGCGATAACGACGGGTATCTTTCCTTACCGGTATTTAGTGTTTATACTTCGATTTTACAATAACAAAACAAAATGCCCAGGAATAGGCACATTAATTATTCTACAAAGTCTACTAAAGTTAGTCCAATGTCGTTTGTACGAGAAAAATTGTCTGAAAAGCCCGGCAAATGAGATTAGAATTAGATACTGCCAGCGATCTAGCGAGACACCGGGAGAAACATTTGTATACACACTTTGGAAAGAAAATCTGTAAATACTCTATACAAGCTCATTTTTAGATTGTGTTGCCCCTACATTGTCCCACAAAAAAGAAACGAAGTACGATCACTTCCTCTCACGGTGTTTCTGGGTAACGCTATAAACGTGTGAAATACATTTCTTTACCTGTACGAGGGTGGGCAATTAGCTAGTATAAATGAAAGTTATATGTGGAAAGTAGTAGTATTAATTCTTCTCAAAATTGAGTTAACAAGCATAGCTTGACTCCAGAATGCGAGTTACCGTCTCGGCCAACTCACTCTCTTATGTGAATGTTATGGCAGTTCATTTTATGGTGATGTCTCATGATCCAGTTTTACAATTCAAAAAGTTGTATCGAATAGCATTTTTACACAATTATTTATTGCTGTGCACAAGAGACTGCGTTTTGGTCCAATATATGTCAAGCTGTTCATCCGAAACGAAAATCGAGAATATGGCGGTCGATATACAAACACTGGTCACACTTTTTGCCGAATCATTTTCATAATTTTCAGACCTCTTAAACTTTTTTTATACAAAAATTGAAACGTCTGTATTCCTTTGCATGCAATACAATTGGATAAAAAATATAAGATGAAAACGTGTGCACTGGCCGTCGTCCATGTCACGCGATCCAATCTGGACCTAAAATTGGATCGTGGGACATCGACTTAATATTGTTTTCTATATTATGTTATATTTTACTGTAGAGCGCGGTATCATCAAGAAAGTGGTGATTCCGTTCCTCTTGGGTCTCAAGTTCAAGGCAACAGCCCTCATTCCTCTGGCTCTTGCACTCATCGCCCTCAAGACGTGGAAGGCCCTCACTCTGGGTCTGCTGTCCATCGTACTGTCCGGCGCCATGGTCATCTTCAAGTTTACCAAGCCTAAGGTGGTAAACTACGAAGTATACCACTACCCCGCTGCCACCCCCGCCGTCGTGGAGCATCCTGCCCCCGCATACGAGCATCACGGAGGCTGGAGCCGTTCCCTGGATGCCCAACCCCTCGCATACAGAGCGTACGCCAAAGCGTACGCCAAAGCGTAGAGAATACTGACTTCAAACTGTTGTGTGTTACTAACTTATTTAATAAATTATATTTATGTTACCTAAATTTGAATTCCCTTAATTCCCAGTTACTTATTACTAGGGTTCGGATGTTTATGACCTAAAAAAGTGGGAAATATGACTGCAAATATGCCCTTAAGGATGAATAAATATTATCAAATGTCCTAAATATGACCTAATAAAATTAACGCATTAAAAAATAAATAAATGTTCCAATTTAAAAATTTAACGACACTAAATTCATACATCACATGTATTCAATCAGATAACTTTTAACAATTTTGGCGATTTACAGTTTTACTTGTAATCAACTTCTTTTATTAAAGAATTTGTTCATGTTTTCTCGCTTCATCAGCTCCAAATACTCGTAATATTTTGTAGATCTTGCGTGTCCCTATAAAATATGAACAGTTGCATTAATATTAAAATTTAAGTTACTATTAATTTGACATGAACATTAAATTATTGAAATAACTTTCAAATTTAACTCGACCATGCAATACATACATTGTATTATTGTGCTCTTTTATTGAACTTATAGCTGAAATATGACGATGAATTACAAATATGGCCAACATATGACAAAGACCACACAAAAAAAATACCAAAATATGACTTTATATGTAAAATGAAAACGGTCCGATTAGGATAACAAGCGCGCAGTTCATATTTAATTTGTGTTTGCGGCGAGAACAGAGTTCGAGATAAAAATATGACATGTCATAAACATCCGAACCCTACATATTACTCCTTCTGTGTATATTTTGCTTTGCAAATAGTCTCTGAACTGATACAAATAGTCTAGTAGATGCTAACAACTCACCCTTTCAGAACCGAATATAAATAAGTAAATGAATATAATCATTCATCACGTGAAGTCACTAGTTTTCACCCTAATGACAATCTGGCACGTCATCCTCATAAAAATCCTCATATTTTAACATAAAGCATTATTTATATTAATCTTATATCTCTGCTAATATAAAGTTTTTTGATGAGGTGCATTTAAACCAAATATCCTTTGTGTAGACAATTAGTGCTCATACTACGTGCGACTGGGTATAAGATATATCATACTGATAAAGGGCTGAAGAAGACCTACTTGGCTAAAATGCGCGTATTATTTTTAACACCAATGGAGAAGGACCCTGCATAGATGCACAATATTTTAACACCTTAATTACATCATAGCACTTCTATCTTAAAATTTTTTGTATATTTTTTATATTTTAAATTTGTGAAGAGTGTAATATATAATTTTATGAGATAAGTAATATTAGATAATCTGTTATTAGACTATATCGCAAATATTTTAATCTGAACTTGAGGTTATAACATAAACATATAGTAATGTATAGTAAACAGACTTCGGCTTACTATGTAAGGGTATCATACTATTCATTAGGTAGCATTGTGATGTACGGTTATACCGAATAGAGGCAGTGGTAATTTAGTTGTAAGATGCCGCTATATAGAATGGATATGACTAGATGTCAACAGCATTCTTACGTCAAATTACTCACTATCCGAGGGAGAAATGACAGGGAATACCACACAGAGATGATGGAAGCTTTGGGGAATAATTCGCATTCGTACCGAAATTTAAGGGGTCAAGGAATGGAAATGTGTGCTTCATTCTTCCAACTAACGAAATACATTAGAATGATACGATCGAGTCTCGTATGGATGTTTATGAGTGTGTGTTTCCTTCACTATTCTACATCTAGTAGTCTACCCATTATCTGCATTTTACTTACATTCCATGCCTTGCCATTTCATATGTATATTTCAAAATTTTGAATTTGTGTCACATTTTCCAAACAAAAAATAGTTACAAAGAAATGCCTCATTCCTCGTAATATCATCGGTCGAAAAATAAGTATATAAAACATAGCCTAATCCTATTTATACTATAGGTGTTTCCTCAGGAGATCCGAGGGACAATATTATGTCCAGAAGTTGCCCGGCGGGTTGCATAATTTTTTGGGAAGTAAAATTTATATATGTTTGCTTTTCGTAAGGCTTTTAAACGGGTCTTGAAGTAATCTGAATTTGCGTCCTTTACAATGTAGGCCTACTACTATTTAACAAAAAAATTCTAGTTGCGAACTTTAGCTTGATCTAAATTTCTGGAATTAAGCAATAAAACAATAGAATTACAAACTATCATACCTAAAATTTATTTAACTAAAACCTGTTACTTACTAATGAATTAAATACTTTTTTCATAATGCGCTCCTTCTTACAAATAGAATATACGTTAATAAAATGTAGTCTATAATAAAGTAATATATTTTCTAAACCGACTTCGGGAGCCGCATGTGGCCCCGGGCCGTCAGTTGGAAACTCCTTATATACAGTATAGCTGGGAGATGTGTCAGTGTTAGTGGTTTTCATTAAAGCTTTTGATTTATGACACTGATAAGACAAATGACGATGCCATTTTAATTTGTACATACCAGGATACCCTGAAGGTGTTACAAGAAAATAGGCTTAAAACAATGGTTGTTTAGCGTATGGTATCAATTATCCATTTTATTTTATTTATCCGTAGAATTACAGGCGTATAAAATAATTCCTGCAGAAAATAATGCCAGCACATCGGCGACTTCAGAAACCTAAGTAGCAGTAACCAATCGTTGTGGAAAACCACAACCAACATGAAAATTATTCACTATTATTGATTACAACTTAATGTTTTATAACATTTAAGACACCATCTTTACACATAGTTATAATAATTCCTGTGCGTCTGTAAAAACTACACAAATGACAGAGCTGAAAATTTGAATAACATAGTGTTTATATACGGAAAGAACATATGTCTTTAACGAGAAATATTTCACTGTTTCATAATGATGTCAGTTTTAATATTATTGCCGATATTTAGCGTTACTCCGGCCAACCGTTTTAAAATCTATTGCTTCGCTTTTTCACAAACAAAATAAGATTTCGAGGAGAAGGCCTATTAATCCTTCTAGGAAGTCTAGAAAAGTCAGAGCAATATCACCTGTCAATAAAATGAGTCTCATGAAACGTGGCTACAGAATTTTTTTTTTTTTTTTTTTTTGTTTTTTTTTTTTTTGTTTTTAAAGTGTATATCGGCTTGAACGAAGATAACTTCACAAGCAGTAACAAGAAGAAGGAAGAGTTGAGTTACATTCTAAGACCACTAACGGATCTACTGTACTTCAGACTATAAAATAAAATTTCATTCTGTTTCAAGGTTCTTGGTTCAGACTTGTTATTCTCAAGAGCGTGAATCGGGTGGTATTGGACATGAAACTAAAGGGTTGTATCGTACACCATAACTGCTCGTCCAACGTGGTTACTGATGGATCTGAATTTTGTTTTAAGTAAATACGAGGAAGATAAGAGGAAACTGCAAAGATGGGAATATAACAGTAGCCGAAAATAATGTCAGGGACAAGCAAATTACAATTCCTATCTGCTAAATGTACTTTTCTTCAGAGCATTGGTTGCGAGGGTTGGGCATACGGAAAATGCACGAATCTGGAGAGAACCGATATCTTTTTTAAAAGTGAGATATTTGCGTAAAAAAAGTAAAACAGCATGACTCTGCACTTTTAACATGGAGATAAGATTGTTATTGAAAAGAGTGACTGTACGATACCATCCTTCAGTTTTAAAATGTATAAAAATGTGACCACCTTTTAGTCTATTTATCATGATTACATTTTTTAGTTGTGGATTGCAAAGTTGTCCGATACCACCTGACTTTCCCCTACATACACTAGGATTTAGATTATTTAGACTCTGCTGTTCACAACAAACCGTTCCACAAAATCACGAAAACACAAAAAGGTTTAAAAAAGTTACAAAATATAAATGAAGTTAGGACTCTTCATCGCGTTGTTTCTCGGGTAGCACTACGAAATCTGCATAGTACTTTTTGCCCGTACGAAGGAAGGGTAGTCTAACATCTAGTCCTAAGCTTAAAAATTATATAACGTATGTACGGTTCAGACTTTAATTTTAACAGAGCTTAATATCACATTCCTCTTATATACGCATATCAGTATACTGACTTTTATTAGTAAATTTACCTTCTAATACCCTGTATACTCAGTATCAAGGCATATACATGTTTTTACGCTTAAGATTGTATGAATATTAACCCACATTTTTAATAATCCTATTGTACATAGAGGTTATACGGTTTTAAATGCACTTAACAGATATTTTGAAGATAAAAAGTAGGCCTATTCAACAGCATTGAAACGACATTTTTAATTCCAAGTACTACGCTGCCTACTTTGATTCTTATATTTTTATACAACTCATTGTATTTGAAAAAAAAATAACCCTAATTTGTGTTGTTGTTGGTAATACGATTTGTTTGCATATAAATATTGTAACTGTTTCCACAAAGTCTGCCAGTCTGTTGAGGTTAGTTTTCTTTCCTTACTTTATAAGGGGGTAGATATTTTTAATACATTCTATATATTCTCCCTTTTAGATCAATATGAAGTTTATTAATTAATTATCAGACTTAAGAACTCCTCCCATGGTACCATGGTGTATTAAAAGCAAAATAAAACAAGACATTAAATGAAATACACTGAGCATAATAGCATGCCCCGGGATTTGTAACCATGATTCTTCAAGTATGAGTCTTCACCAGCCGATTTGGTTATAATAAGATGTGATAATCGTAATGAAATTATGAAGGTCGCTTCTATAAGCTTCGTAATATTAACCTAAAGACCTCAATCAAGGACGTGATGTTGTCAAGCATTCTGTTCACACTGCTTAAAACAATAAGAACTTGTCCTAATATTTCACACTTGCAGCTTAGAATTCAGGCCAATAAATGTCCCACATCCATCACCCATCACTGTCAGAACTACGATTTATTTGAAGTAAAAAAAATAACGTTATATCAGTAAAGTACATTCAAATTTAAATAATAAATTCACTTTCTCTGCCAATATCTATTGTCATGAGGACCTAAAATAGTACAACTGACTGACTGACTTGTTCCAGTAACACCTAGGGTATAGGGTCTCCAAGTGGAGGTTTCATTACTGATGCTAATTTTGTTACGCTTATTTTCCGAGAGAGAGCAGAGGGACAGGTGGTAAGCCCATCGCCTCTCAAAATAGTACATCGAGAAGTTTTAAAGTATGAACAACATGACTGGGTAGAGAGTGTTTTTAAAATAACAATAATATTGATGACGATGATGATGATAATAATAATAATAATAATAATGATAATATATTATGTTCTCAACATCTCCTTTCCCAACTATTTTAAAGCCTGCAGCAATGAATAAGGTATTAGTGGATAGTACTATTGTAGTAGCATTGCAGTATCATGCAATTTCCCAAGCCAGATGTATACACTGCAACCTTGTCATGGAGACGGCACATTAGCTGCATTACCATGCATTGTGAATTCATGTGGTGAGTTCGATGTAAGCCCTTTATCGAATTCCGAAATATAATAGGTCCTACTCAGTTTTAGTTATAATATATTGTTTAAGATTTAGTTAAACGAAAAAAAAATAAAGTTTTAAAAAGGAAAGTTTGAATACGAATTTTCACATGGATTCGTTGGTTATTTAAGTAAAATCCGTGGCACTACATCCCTTACAGGTCAAGGCATACCATCCGACAATGCGCTATTTACGATGGACAGATGGCAGGATTGAGGAGCTTGTTATCAGCACGCCGACATCCACGGCTGTTATTGATGGCTATCTTAATAAAGTGGCTCCTCAGTTGTTTTCACGAGGCTGAGTGTATCCCGTTTCAGAACTCCACAGCCTTCCTCGAAAAATCCGGTGATCGAACCCAAACCTGCGGATCCATAGTGAGCAACGCTCATCGGTACACCACACAAGCAGTCAAGTTGTGTTAAATCACATGCACACTTGTGAAATTGGAATGTCTTTCTGCCTAATGAAACTAATTATATGTATGGACTTCAGAGATTCTAGACATAATACATTTCCTATTATAATTAATACAATGTAGCCTATTTCTAGAAGTTTATTCCAAGAATATTCCATCAGGAATGGAATTATTTATCTTGTTATTAGAATGAATTATTAATTTTGCTGGTTCTAAACAGAATGCTAATTTTGGTACGATAATTTTTATTTTTCTTGAAATTACTATACACTATTGTTTTAAATTCTGTTGAGGAAAATTCGTCCTGGACAAGAGTCGAACCTGGTGTGTGGTGAGGTCAATAGAGCTCTATAGAAAATTCACCTCCATGGAATAAGAACGTTGCTTGGGAAGTCATGTGATCTCGATGTCAGCGAATAAAGCTGAAAACCCGTGTTCGATTCCCACCCAGGACAGATTTTCATTTACAGAACATAATACAAACCTTCTCAGCGAGATAAGGTTGAAAACTTCATTCTCTAATATTTTTGTTGTTTGAAGTTAGAAAAATAGTAGGAATTACACTAGATACTTCGAACTCCTCTTTCTAGAAAAGGGAGAGATTCGAATCTCTTATATGTTTCCGCTTTAATTTGCATAGCATGGATTGAGAAAGTTTCTGATATAGCAGCGATAAAGAACATGGTGACCAGGATAAGAAGACGTAACATTGACATTGAAGCTCCTACTTGTTATTCAACAAACACCATCTTGTCGTGGGGCCCACTTTGCGGCATGTCCTGTTGGAACCGCCTCGCTGTTGTGAGATAAGAATAAACATACCTCGATGTAAGAGGGGGCATTTGTGAAGCCACATACCAAAGTATAAAACTCTAGTGATCGGCGACGCCGGACACCATAAGTAGTAACGAATCAATCGAGTGGGGAAACATGTGGAGGTTCTTGACTGTGGGCTTTCTTGTGGCCTTTTCTTCAGCGGCGCCCCTTCCTCCTGGGAAGTCCGACGACAACAAGGCGTTCTGGAGGGAGGCGCCTATGGAGTCTGCGGTCCATGAGCTGAGAGTGAAATGTTCTCAGAAGAACGACTACTCTTCCTGCCTCAAATTCAAAGTACTCACCCTTTTGGATGAAATCTTCAAGAAGGACTCCTACAAGGTCAGTGTACACACTTAATTTTATATTATAGGCTATAAATGTTAGTATGAGTGTGAGAGATACAATTTGAGGATATCTGTGATATTATTTTTCTGATTTGGAAAACTCTTGCTCCGTTAAAAATGTTATGACTTCTGATTAACTCTGACATAAGTCTCTTTAGAGGGTTGCACACTTTGGAGGGACTATAATGCATTTTGTAAAAAAAGAATTGTAAAAAAAAATTAATTACATATAATTACTTAGGGTGAAAAAATCGGGCGTCACGTACTTGTTCACTATAAATTGCGAAGTTAGTAGTTTGTTTGAAATTTTGAAAAGCTTAAGTAAAAACTGTTCCGGGAGATGAACCATCTGAGCATGCACTAGAAGTTTTTGTTATCCATACATTTATATATTATTTCTTAAAATTTGGTTAGTAAAAAGAATCTAATTTTAATTATGTTATCTTCTATCATTTTCTTTTGAAAACAGGAATGGAATTTTTAAATTGAGATTTTAATTAAATCTAATTTTCCAACCATACACACAGAATTTCATACATTACAAAATCATACATTTAAACTTTCCTTGAAAGCCCCGAGATGAGTAAAGCTCTAATTTAATTAAAGAGTGATATCGCAGATCCTAATGTATGTTATAAATGTGGGTATTTACTAATAGTTCAATGTAAGATTTACTACGGAATTCAAATAATTAAGAAACCTAGCATATAAATGTTGTTGGGCGACAAAGAAATTCATGCGACATTTAAATAATATTCTTACATCGTTTAAAACAAGAAATGAAAATATTAAAAGCATACATGATAATATAGACTTATGTATAGACCAATCATGTTAAATTTCAATTCAGTAGATCTTCATGGTTCTTACATAAATATTAAAATGATCTATTTTTACACCAATCATATGCGTACCTCCCCTCTTAAACACATCTTGCATTTATACAATAATTAACATAATTATATAGGAATATTATATATATATATATATAATTTCTCTTGGGACAGTTTTATATAAGCTTAACTAATAAGTATTTAAATACAGAACTTCCTATTCAATAGGCCTACAAATTTTTCCATGTTATCATACAGCAAGGGCCCCTCAATTTCACTATTATGTTGTAGTGTATTAAAAGCCTTATCAGGAATAATCAAGGGGTTGGTGGCGAGAAGAAAAACTAATTGTGGGTTTTTTAACTAATAAATAGATTGCTACAATAGCCTGGACCTACAGTTTAAGATTGAATTCGAAACATAGTAGGATCATTGCGAGTTTCATTTAAGCTTAACTAAAAGCATGAATGAATTAGCAGTCTCATTTAATAGCCTATTGACGTCTGCAAATATTAAGTTTTTTACACTTACTATCAATATTAAGTTATACTGTATAGTGTATATTGTAGTTATCCAAGATTTTAATGTGTGGGCTCAAATAATTTATTCATAATGAATGTCCAGCATATTTAAGATATTAGTAGTATTTATAAAGTGATATTTCATATTGCAGGTTTCAGAAGCTATCACAATTGTCCGGAATTCGTTCAAGCCTTCAGAGAAGCCAAGTGAAGAAGCCAGAAGCGATGATGATAAAATTCTTAACGAGGTGGAAGAGTACATACAGTCACACGACCTTCTAGTTAAGCTTCCCGGCTCAACAATCGATTTCTCCCCTCGAAATATCGATAATAACGAACTCAAGTTCTCCTTCATATTCGACCAAGAACAAGAGACGTCAGTTGTTAGTGATGAAGGTAAATGTTTATCTTGATTAATTTATTTATTAATACGCCGTGGTATAGTTGGTTGAGACACTGCGCAACAAATAGGGAGGTCACGGATTCGATCCCCGATGAGGTGGAATTTTCCAATCGGCCTAATCCTTCTGGTCGCATAACGGCTTTGGGATAGACTCAGCCTCTAGCAAAATCGAGTACCAGGAATAATCCTGAGGGTAAAGGAGCAGGTGCGTAAGATTGTCAACTTACCATCTACACGTGCAGAATTTTAAAAATAGAGGATCCTCAGCCTCCTGGAACCCTAAGGGGCTTCACGGTCTGTTTAGGGATCACTTTACTTTTACTTCACATTTCTTTGCTTGTCTAACAACATGTCTTTAGGTCAAAACGTGACATTTTAACCGTAAGACTTTTAATAAATTTGAATTGATATTTTTAATGGATATATTTAACTGACACTCATACTTAAAGAGCAATCAGAAACATCAAGCTTATTGGGCATAAGATAAATTTTGAGCTGATATTTTTAATGTACTACCTAAACAGGTAGGCACCACATACTTTTGGAGTTAAAGATTTTAAGTTTACAATCATTTAATTACAATTTAATTAGGCCTACATTACAAGTTACAATATTTTCCTATTACTTTTTTGTTACCAAGACACCAACCGAATGGGTAGGCCTATGGTCGTGGTCGCAGACAGTCCAGAAATGGATATAAATACACTGAAAAAACAAACTATTCTAAATAAAAATACCATCAATTCACTCCATCCACAGCAATAATAAGAAGGAATTTTTTGAAAAAAAAAACTTATACAATAAAATTAACTATTTTCTAAAAAAATTGTAATTGTTCAGATTATTTAATTCAGGATTACTTTTGACAACGTAATTGTATAATCCTGGGTTATTATATTTAAATGAAAGACATGTTAGTTCCATTTGCAATCAAAGTTCATACTAATGAACCACAATACTGAGTAACAAAACAAAAATACCAGTGTTTAGCTGGAGGAATGTTTTATAACGATTAAACAGAGAGCTCAGTAATGACTCAGAAGTTTATATTTTGTTTCTCCTAAGACTCAATAAAAGTTTACATATTAAAATAAACTATTAATTACAAAATGGCACATGAAAGTGTAATATGCTGTCAGGTCTGTGCATTCGCCAATTCTTGATACTCCTTTTAGTTAGAAGTTGAATCGATGCGAGAGCTTACTCCAAAATGATCACCCGACTGGCAAATATCTATGATCTCATGAGTCGGAAAATCCATGATGATGGCAACAGAGTGTGTTGCCGAAAGTATGTTGAAATACCTCTGGCCCGGTTAAAATTCTGAGGAATTATTCTTGATAAAACCTCAACCAACTTCACTAGAAAAATATGATAAATTTCATGTAAATTTAGATGAGATAAGATCAGAAGATAAACAAACACTGCTTTACTTTTATAGCCCACATACCAAAAAAAATTATCAATAGGATTCGGATGTTTATGATGTAAAAGAGTGGTAAATATGACTAAAAATATGCCCTTAAAATGACTAAATATGACCCAAAAACCCTAAATATGACCTCATAAAATAACGTATTTAAAAAAATAAATGTTCCAATTTAAAACGTTTAAAGACACTAAATTCTTAAATCATTTGAATTCAATTAGGTATTGCCTTTTTAAAACAATTTTGGTGGTTTACAGTTCTACTTGTAATGAACTTCTATTTTTAAAGAATTTTCTCCTGTTTGCTCGCTTCTCCAGCTCCAAATACTCCTAATATATTGTAGACCTTGTGAGTCCATATAAAATATGAACATTTGCATCAATTGAAAATTCAAGTTACCTTTTAATTTGGTACAAACACTACATTAATTAAATAAATTTCAAATTTAACTCGATCATGTAGTATATACACTGTATAACTGTGCTCCTTTACCGAATTCATAACTTAAATATGACGTTAAATTACAAATGTGGCCAAAGTATGACCAAGACAAGAAATATGACCAAAATAGGACTTTATAACTTATGCAAAATAAAAATGGTCCGAATAGGATAACTAGGGTACAATTCGTGTTTAATTTGTGTTTGCGGCGAGAATGGAGATCAGGATAAAAATATGACATATCATAAACATCCGAACCCTAATTATCAATATAATTAATTGTACACGTCTGTTTTCAGCTCGCAGAAGCAAGTTCAAGAAGATCTTCCTCCCCATCGCAGTATTCATGCTGCTGAAAGCCATCACACTAGTTCCGTTCTTCATAGGAGCTCTGGGCTTGAAAGCATGGAACGCCCTGCAACTGAGTTTCTTCTCCTTCGTGATATCCGTGGCGCTCGCCATCTTCCAACTCTGCAGGAAGTTCGCTGCCGACGCGTCACCACCGCAGATTGTGGCCGCCCCCGGAGGGTGGGAATCCAACGCCGCCGTCTACAGATCTGCACGAAGTGTGGATTCTCATAACCTCGCCTTTAGGGCCTACTCTCAAAGATAATTAGTATTTGTTTTTGGAGAAGATTCCAAGTGGACAACTAGACAAAATGCAACAGAATTTACCAGTGACAAAGTAGTGATAAAGATGAAGTTAGCATTCCAATGACAGTTTCAACAGAAACTTCCTCGAACAGATTTTCTCTTGCCTTGGGACTTTTTTTTTCATGTTAACCCAAAAGTTGACTTGCATCATTTTCATGCACTACAGTGCTTACTCAGTTCCTCGTAACTTTAGTAACCACAGTTTTGCTTAAACATAGCAGTTCTGATCTCCCTCAACTGCTTTTCCCTTCACAATTCCTTCCCATAAGTATATTTTTACAACTTACACATACCAAATTACGTGACTGATTTATATGACCATTAATTGAAAACCAAGTACCCCTTTTATCCTCCTTTACTATACTTCATTTCAACTGCAACTCACCCAACTAATCTTCAGTATCTTCCCTTCTCAACTGACAAAATTAAATTCCAGATAGGCCTAATATCTGAAGTATTTTGGTCATTCTTCTTCGGTTTTCTATTTAATGATAGGGTATTATGAGGTATTTATCCTTACTTTTAAAAGTTTCCACTTTATTCATTAGAATCACTACCTCTCTCCTGCTCTTGGACTCCTAAGACAATTTGCTTCCTCATTATGAACATATGAATTTACAGGTCTTAGAGACTCATGGCTCAGTTTTGTCTGATCATTGCCCTTTCTGTTTACCATCAGTATAGTATTTTAGCTTAAGCATAAGACATTATTTCTTCGCAGTTCTGACATCAGTTCGGCATAATTCAAAGGTTACAGGATGTATTGGCAAGCCTATGTTTCTTTAGGTGGAAGAGAAGTACCCTTTATAATACGAGTATTTATTTTTAAGTGCCTGTAATAAAAAATCCATTATCTTATAGAGATATAGAATAATGAAGTTAGATAAAAAAGAATAAAACCGACGAGCCGAACGAAAAATATTTAACTCATAAGGGTTAGGTGTGTTTTAACTTTTCTTATTTATCATTTGACAAATTTAGTAAACGAATTATGGAAGTGAAACGAACGCCACATATTCTTTAGTCTGTAACCCAAATAAAAAATTGTCTGTACAGTAAATCCTATTAGCAAGGTGCGGATGGCATTCAAAGTTTTCACAGTAAAAATTTAAAAAAAAGTCACTGAATCAAACTGTGACAAATATTCTCAGTTTTAATAGTTCTTTCTGAAGTTTCGAAAATCGTATCATAAAAATAAATAAATAAAAAATAAAAAAATAGACAAAACTATGTTGGAAATATTTTTCTTCTGTAATTAACGCGATGTTTCTTATTAGTTTGGACACTTATCGTCCACCAATTGATGTTTTTCAAGCATTCTTAGTGTTTTTGTGTGTCAGTCTTACTTTATCATTAAGTTCTGCTTGTATATCATATTTAATTATTTTATGCGACGTAACGCAATCTTAAAGATTATATTAATCTTGCTTATTTTCTTCGTACAAATCGTTGAAAAATAAACTACGTATAACTGTAAATACATATAAAATTTCGTCGTAAGACGAACTGTACAGTTTTAAGATTATAAGAAAGTAATAAAGAAACATGTATGTAACATTCCTTGTAAGTAGTGTACTCGTAATTCCTTAATTTTAACTTTTCATAAAAGAATATTAATTCCTAAATAATAGAGGCTATTACATGTATAAGTTTACAATGTACAATGTACACTTCTAATTGTTCTATTTTTATCACTGCGTGATTTGACGTAAGAAAACTGTCTCTTTTTCTATAAGTAAGTTTCTTTTCTTCCACTTATTGTATTCTATTATGTGCTAATTTTAGAACTGTCATATTTAAACAAGTACCTTTTAATAGGATGAGTTCATAGCTGACGCTAAATGAAGCAGGAGAAATATATAATTTTATTTTACATACTAGTGTATGTGTGTTCAAGTATTATGTGAATTGTAATTTATTAAATAAATTTGTGTCAGAATTATGTACGTGTACAAATTTGTAATTTATTATTAACATGTTTCTGGATGGTATTCTAGTCGATGAAGTGGTAGACTATGGTTGATAAAAAGCTGTATACCTGAAGAATAAAGAATTTTTTTAATAATGTCTTTTGATTATTTTAAATGATTGCTGTGCATGGAGAATCTTTATCTTCGCAGAGGACGTCCAACCCATCATGCGTTAGACATCCTACATGCAAAAGGGCCTTTAGATTTGAATGCCTATAATACACAATGCTATTCTGTTATGCTGAAATATTAAGTATCCTTAGGTTTCTTGAATTATTATTATTTTTTTTAAAGGTTTGTAAAAAGGTCCACCTTATACCCTCAAGTAGAGAAATAGACATCTAGAGTTTTGTAATAAATGGAACTTGTTTAATATATGTTAAAAATTTATGAATAGCGTAGATAGTCGGCTTATTAAGCCTAGTCAGTTAAACAGTGAGTGACTTAAAAAATCTTTAAAAACCTTGAATTATTTTCATTAAAGTTTAAGTACTGAAAAAAACGTTCCAAAGTTGGTAACAATTTTGAATGACTTTACTGAAAGATTCGGATAAATGTTTACAAAACTGCTTGTAGCATTTTTTGGCAAACTAAATTTTTGCAATTGGGCATGAATTTCTGCACCATTTGAGTTAGAATTATTATATAAGTGAAACATTTATGTAATCCATACGAGTTTGTTTAAAATCACTTCTCTTTCAAAATTCCCTGCATATTTACAATTCATATGCAGTAAACAAAATTACCGTAAAACCATTAGACCTATAATGATTAACTTTGAAAAGTGCATCGTCTACATTACTGGTCATCTATTCAACCCAGACTCTATTAATAACGGGAGCAGCTGCAGAAATAAAACTCGAGTAGTCTAGGGACGCAGAGGCTGGGTACGTGAAACGTCTTGTGTGTGCTGACTAAATGTAGCCCAATTCGTTATTTCATTGTGATTAAATTGCAATTGAAAAAATTAAAAATGCATAATACATTAACACCTAACCTACATGCGTTAGTAGGAATAAAATATGTTCCTGTTTGTGTGGCTATATTCACTTAGGCCTAATTCTGTAACAAATTGATTCACTTTTAATAACTTTTCTGAGGTATTACTGACGGAATTTATATTGAAAATTCACAGTCTACTGTTTACCACTGAATTTTCATTTGGAATGAAATGTTCGCTCTGCATTGCAGATATCCAGTTGTTTTAGAAAACTTCATCTTGAGGAAACCTAGTCAGCAAAACTAGCCACTGATCCATAAACGGTAATTCTGTTGTTTGCCCTCGAAAACATAATGTCTGAATAATCGAACAGAAACGTACGTAGGCTACATTTCCTTATGTTGGTAACTGTTTCCCTTCATTAGAGCCTTTATAATATGGGAATGGTTTGGATGAAATATACCCTCTTAAAAACAATAGAATATAGAAATTTTGAAAAAGTTTTAGAATATTTTGAAATTATTTTATTTTTTAGTTTTTCTCCTAAGACAGTAATAGGTTTTATGTTAGCCCTTAAATTGATACTGTATCCTTTAGAATACAGTAATTTGTCTTAACTTTGTATAAAATGATGGCAAAGAAAATGGAAGAAACCATTAAATTTCTTATAAAATTACAGGGTAAATTACAAGAAATGAGCTATTATCCTAGTCATTGTGTTCTTTGCGGTCCGGCCTTAAAATATATTGTTTGAGAAATTTATTCCTGTTCATAAATAAAAGATTCTAAATGGCTCTTAATTTGGCAAAAATAAAGATGCAAACCACATAGCCTACTCATGACTACCTACTAATGAAGCAAAGCTAATATATATATATATATATATATATATATATATGGGGCAAATGGGCACTGCCTATCCATAGTTGTGAGAATAAAACAGGAAGGGGCCTCTTTGTGCACATATTCAATTCCGTCTAACGCATTTAAGGGTAATCAACATATACTTTCTTTTTATCCAATGCCTGTGGTAAGGTTTTGGGGCTTTCCCCCATTTCTGCAAGTTGGGACACATCTGAGGCGGGAGTACTTCATTCCTATGAGATGATGAGATGCAAAGGTGATGGTGGGAACCCGGAAAAGGGATTTCTCACTACTGAAAAATCGCCAACCCAGTTGGAAATCGAACCCAGAAGCCGGAGTGGAAGGTAGACATGCAACCGACTCACCCACGGACAAGTCTGACCTAAAGTATAATTTATATTTTATTTTTTTGTGCGAAACTTCTTAATTCTCTAAGAAATCTATGGATGTTCAAATAACTCACAGTTTTAAGGACTCAGAGACTTTCCCAGCAGGTAATATTTCATATACTACCAGCAAACGATAAACTTCAGGAAGTTCGATTATTGCTATTACTTTAAACGCTACTACTTACAGTTTATCACACTTTTTCTAGTCCCGAATGGTACATGTACCTTAACAGTTCCGCATAGGCTATTGTTCATTGGTAGGCAACCACGTTATTGGCCTTGTAATTTCTCTGCTCATAAAATATCTCAGATATTCACGTGATTTTCTCTGCCTTAAGATGAGTGACGAATTTTATAATTTCATATTCCTGCATAGCATGGGTGTACATTACACTGCCTCCCCTTAGGAATTCAGGGTTGCTGAGCAGGCTGTGTCTGTAAGAAATATGAGCGATAGAGATAGTTTATAATTACAGATATTTTATAATTTATTATTCAGGGGATTTTTAAGAAAAAATTTCAAATGAAAGTTTCTGGTTTTCATGGAAGCAGTTATTGAAAATAGTTAATGCTATTTTCGGAAAAATTTCGAAAACGAATGTTTAATGTTGTTTTTGTAAAGGGTAAGTAAAGGAAGAAGAAAGTATTGAATTGCATCTTACCATCACTTCGTGGAATGTTTTAACTCAAATGTAACCAGATCTGATTGATTTTTTCTTTTCCTATCACTGCTGGTTATTTACTTATTTATTAATAAAAAAATCTTGTAGAGGACAAGGCTATAAGATTCGTCACACAAAATAAGATCATAAATAATTACCCATTGCTAAAAAAAAAGTCATCACTGTTAAATGGGCAGATATCACACATAGACTGGTTTCACAAAGACTGACAAACAGACTAACAAATTATTTTAAATTAATTTTTAAGTCAATTAACTTCAAAATATGTATTTTTGGTGACGATTTGTCATCGAATGTCATGGATTAATGCTAGGACTACTTTTTCTAGCTATACAAATTGTCTCTAGAGAAATATAAAGAAACATAGAAGAAGATGAGGAAGATAAGAAGACATAAAAAAAGGAAGAAGTAAAGAAATAACGAAAATAAAGAAAAGAGAAAAAAAAGAAAAAAGAAAATATATGAATATAAACAGAAAGATCGAGAGAAGAAAGGAATAAAAACAATACAAACAAAGAAAGAGAACGATTGAATGAACTTAATAGAAAAGACAATCAGAAGAAAAGGAAAGAAGGAATGAAAAACAAAGAGCGAAAGAAAATAGGAGAAAGTAAAGAAAGGAAAGAAATAAGGAACGAAGAAAAAAGGAGAGAGGGAAAAAAGAAAATAATTTCGACGAAAAAAAAGTACGGTTTCCCCTACATATTTACAATGGTATTTTGTGTTAAATAGTGTGCCTTATTTTGATCTAATTTACGTTAATATTAATTCTTTTTTTATATACAAGTGAAGATTGACTTACTGATGGTGTGTCTGGGGAATACTATTGATAGAAATGCGGATGTGGAAGAGGATACAGTTTCTGGATGACATTCGTATCACGTAACATTACGAGACGCTTCATCGACACACTTTTCGTTTAATGAATACTAATTCCTTGATCCATGTTGGAGAATGCACTTCACACCAGTATAATGACTTCACTTCCTTTATGTCTTATCCCGTTTCACTTTCACACATTGCAGCTGAGTGATGTTACTTTCGTGTCTGTAAAGTTTTATTCAGTCTGAGGGGCTCTTGCTAAATTCTAATGAAAAACTCTATATCTACGCTTCAAAATAAAATCAAGCGATCTTCAAAATAAATCATCATGCTGTCAATGAAATGTTACATATTTCATTTAGATTTTGCCACATAAGCTTAAAATTGTTTTCAAATTTTTGCCTCGCAAATGGTAGCAGATTTCATGACCTGTGAGAAAATTTGTTGAATAAGGTCGATCAGTAATCTTAAAAATATGCATTATTCGTGCAAAATAATAAAATTATTAGAAGGAAATTCTTTTCAGAGATTATGAGTTAGATTTAAAAAGTTTAATAATATACGAGTTGTAAATCACTAAGCTATAATGAAAAAATCTATATATTCAGCTTTATGCAGGAATGACTTTTAAAATAGTAATTCACATTGGTGTTTAAATAATATAAGTTAAATAATGATTTGATTTAGCATTTTTTACTTCTTTTCCACCGAAAAATGTGCCAATTTTTAATGAACTCTGCATAATTAGGTTGAATGAGTTCGATGCATTAACATTATTAGCAATGCCAAACTGGGATGGAGAATAATTCCTTTGTTTACAAATATTATGGTTAAATTTACGTTATTTCAAAAGTTAAGACATTAATATAATTTTGGAAATTAAGGGGTATGGAATATATCTTCATAGAAAGATTACTGTCCTTTACTTGTTAGCTACCTGAGTAGGTTCAGTCCAAGTAGAAGATATTTTTACAGATGACTTTCTACAGTGTAATCGTGGTGTAATGTCGAGATCTTAAAATGAAACTTCAGTAGCATGCACAGTTATTGCGTTTGTGAATAAAATAGGGAAAATTCAAAGTGAGAGCAATTGCTTGAAAGGATTTAACAACATATTCAATTGTTTCGTTTTCTGTGCAATATAAGTTTGAACGAACATTTCACAAGCGTTTGTTCGAACCTACATCGAAAATACAACTCTTTCTGGTGTCATTACGATATGGTATGTAATAAAAATACTGACAATAAAGATGGATTGATGGCAACTCTATGTATTCACTATTCTAAAATTTTCAAGGCTCCGGGAGCCCTTAAGTTTCTATCAAGTCCTGGATAAAGATATGGAGACCAGTATTTGGGAACACATCCTATCCAAAAGCGGAGTACTTACAGCTGATCCCTATTTTCGCACAACTATAACCAGAGGGATTCTATAGTATTGACCTTCAATGAAGAGGGTTGTGCGAACACAATTGTCTACGGGAAGAAAGAATGCATTGCTCGTACAAAATTCAGCCTGTATATGAAAATATTTGTAGCGCTATATGAGATTTAGATAATTACAATAAATCATGAAAATTAAGTAATTCAAGGAAGTAATAATACTTGTTATTAAAGATAGTACTAGATAATAACAAATAGTGAAGGATTTAAACTCTAATAATAATAATAATAATAATAATAATAATAATAATAATAATAATTTGCATATTATTTGGTTATAATTATGGAAGGATATGAAAAAGTGTATAATTTCAACTATGAATGTAAAATGATTTACCAGAATAACCAAAAAGAATCCATTGAAAATGTTCATGGTTGAGAAAATAATGTAAAGCATCTATTATACCTAATTTAAGTAGTATAGTGGATACCCCGCTCAATTTATTGGTAAATCACTTTACCTCCAGGTAAAACTATACAATTGGCCATATTCTTGCATACACATCAGCTGAAAATAATATGTACGATTTTATCGTGGATAACAATAACAATAAGTCATTATTATCTGTAAAATATTTAAAATGTGAATAATTTGGTTACCTAAACCTCAAATAGAAGGATAATATTAAAATAAAACTTTGCTGATCCTGCAATTACTGCACTCCCAGTGGTGGAGCGTAGGATCTCCAAGTGGAGATTACAGTTACCTATTAGAATTTTGTTACGCTTATTTCCCGATAGAGGGCAGAGTGACAGGTGGTAAGCCCATCGCCTTACAAACCCCCCCCCCCGGAAACTAAGGTATGGAGACCAATTGGGTTTCCGACAGGTTGAGGCTCCCAAATTGAGATATCTGCACAGGAAGGTGATAAGGTTGTCACCCATACGCAACGACCGCTTTTTACCCCCAGGAATACTCCTGGTACTCACTTATGTTAGAGGCAGAGTCGACCCCAGGGCCATAGTGTCACCACAAGGATTATCCCAATGGGAAAATCTCACCGACCTCATCGGGAATTGAACCCGCGATCTTCCGCTTCAACCATGGCCTGGCTTAAATGTAAAATACCATGAAATACCAATAAGATGTGGCAATGAAAGTAAAATTTGATAATATTCTTTTAATAATACTTTTTTGTTGTGGACGGTAGTAGTCTTAAATCCCACTGAAATAGTTCTTTCGAAATGAAATCTACATGACGGGCTACCCACAATCGTTCCAATTAAGAAGTAACGAAACGCCACGAGAAGAAGAAATCTGCCAAAACTTGGGTGACACAGTATTAACGAAAGCCAACATATCAGTCAGCACCTTTGCCATATCAGACTGAAGTCTCGGACGCATGACAATATGCGCCCTCATAACCTTCTTCCGGACACAACAATAAAAGGTCTTCGCCAGGAGGTGTGGCCTCACATTATCAAGTCGGTCCCCAAGCGATATTGACCACCACACGACGATAATGCTACCGCTCCTGGGTCTGGTGTGCTTATGCGTGTTGTCCAGCAGTGCGACAAGTGTAAGCGACAATGAGGTTGTTCCTCGGAGAATTAACAATGGTGAAGAGTTACTTGAGGCGATTGGCGATTGTTTCACTGGTGATGGCGAGAAGGGTGTCTCATCAATGTCATGTTTACGGCTGAAGGTTCTCTCGTATCTCGATACCCTCGCTGGCGCAGAAGCGAGGGCTCTGGAAGATAGTGACGCTGAGAACCTAGACGCCATGATATTGTCCAGAGTCACCCGGTATCTCAAGACACATCAGTTCAAGCTGCATCTCCCAGAGTTCCTGTTTCAGGAGGCAGTGCTCACGTTCAGACCCGGGAAGAGCTTGGCTGACTTCAAAGTCAGCTTCCCCAAACAAGACGCATCTGAAGACAGGGCTATCAAAGAAGGTACAGTACCGATACCATTGTTCATTTTCACATGCTGATACTATTATACTAAGTTTTATTTCTATTCTAAGTAATATATATTCACTCCAAAGAGAAATGCACGATAAAATATAAGATAAAATGAATTGGAAAAATCATAGCAAAAATATTTACTCACCCCCAAAAGAAATACATGATAAAATATAACATAAAGTGGGCAAGAAAAATTATGTTTCAACAATAAAATATAACTTATTACAAAAAGAGAATTAAGAAAAGTACATATCATTTATTACCTTATAGAACACTTAGTTTTAAAAACATAGCTAACACCGTTTTTTCAAAGGACTCTAATTAATTATCTTCAATAATACTATGACCACTGATCATTAAGCTAATATTAAATCCATAGAAACTAATATCCAACTGTAAATGTAAAGTACAAGCTTGCGTAGACTACAAACTACTGATCGGGATAAAGTGTGAACTGTGAATTACAGTCTTCGGATACTTGGTTGTTTTTTAATGACTCCCATTATTCAGAAAATCCCGATAAAAAAAAGAACGCCATAATATGTATTCTAGTCCTTTCAAATATAAAAACTCTTTAACTATTGTAATATTTCATTAGTAAGTAATGAGATTTATTAGAGGTCCTTATTTCTATACATTTTGATTTGTATTGACATATTAATTCTTCCATTAATTAATATGTACAAAAAATCTCGGGTAGGCTGCATGGGGGACAGGGCTGCAGGGTACGTGAAACTTTTTTGTGCGTACTGCCTAAATCTAGTGCGCTCCGTATGTTACAACTTGTTTTCAAATTTTCAACAAATAGAAAATGCATTAGGTACACAAGTTTCTTATGCGTTAGAGCCTATTATTTAATTAAAATTTTTAAACTAATACAATTATAATTTGATATATCGTTTTTCTGATAAATCTGTAGGGGCAGAATATATGTTTCTCGTAAAAAATCTGATTCTATTGTAGTCAATGCCTTTCTATTCAATATCTAAAGAACGGAATAAGCCTACGGAGGCCGTGGTATCTAAATTCATTTGTCCAGAGATGACGTATTTCCTGTACATACATTTCCGTTATATGTGGATTTAGAAGTCACCCTGTAAAACCTATTTTGAGAATGTTTAAAAGTCAAAATGTAATGTATTGCAAAAAGTAAAGCGAGTTAATTTTTAAGGCACCAAACTTCTATTATTGATTACTCTTAAGAACAATGAATGGCAGGTTTAAACTAACACAAATATAAGTTCCAGATTTAAGAGGTGGAATTATCAGAATACACTAATTTTAATAGGCGTTTAGGAAATGACTGACATGTTAATTTATTTTCATTTTGTTAAAACAACAGACAATGAGTCTCCATAAAAGGTGATAGCAAATTAGGCAGATTAATTCAGCGATAAATTATTTTTTTATAGCATTTCTTAACTTTCAAGATAATGTACTGTATCCCCATACTAACACACGTATTTTAACTAGATAACAGAGGAAATCACAGTTATTTATGTCAAAGTAATTATACAAAATGAACTTAAAAGAAATATTAAAGCTATGTGGGAATTTAAAAAAATACATCACTCTGTTGGTATAGAGAAGAAATTAATACATAAGCAACTAACGTCACTGAAATTCTATTTAAAAACAAAAGATTATTTTATTGCCTAAAAATAAAATAAAAATTCTAAGAATGATGAAAGCGTTACGTTTTATTATAACGCAGTTTTGCAAGAAAATCCAACAGGGTTATAAAAAAAAAGCAATTAAATCACTGAAAGTTCTAATAATATATTCGACAGTATTTGTATCGGGGTTCGTGATTAGGTTAACTTATAAATAATTTTGTTGCAAGTCAGATACTTAAAAATTGTGAAAAATTGTGTACAATTATTATAAAATTATATACTACAGAATTCGATAAGATTTATTAGTAATAAAACGCTATGCTGATAAAAAGGTTGACCGCATGGTTCTAGAAAACAAACGTACTATATCATTATTTATTAGAAATTTACATATATTTGTAAAATATGATGTGGATGTTGACACAAAAATCAGTAAATGTTAAAAATTGGTCAATTTATGCATCAACGTTCATCATATTTTATCAATAAATTTAAATGGTAGTAAAATATTAACTTTCCTCTAATTCAAAGAAAGACATATTTCTATATTTTATTATATTATTTCAAAGATCTGTATATGTAAATAATAATAATAATAATAAGTTATGTATAAATTTACCTTATGTCGTAATCTAGCTAGAGGTATAAGTTGGAAGTTTAATTTTGAATAGACAGAAAAACTCAATTCAATCAAATCAAATTGTTCAACGTTTATTGCATTATGTTTCAGCTCGTGGTTTGCTGAAGAAGAAGTTGCTACTTCCCTTGCTTCTGCTCGTCAAGTTAAAAATGAAGGCCCTCATGCCCATCTTCGTGGCCATCATCGGCGTGAAAGCACTGAAAGCTCTCGTCCTCAGCAAGATCGCAATCCTGCTGGTAGCTGGATTCCTTATCATGCAGCTCTGTAAGAAGATGCCTATGCCAATGATGCCGATGTTGACTGTTGAGCCAGCAGCACCCACGCCATACGGGGCTCCCGCTTCAGGGCCTTCCACACCCTCTTCGACCTACGATCCCGGCTGGGACCCTACAGGATCATCTTCAGGAGGACCTTACTCCAGGGTATACGATCCTCATCAGATGGCATACAGCAGCTACTACAGTCAACAGCAGCAGTCTTCCCAGCAATCACCACAGTCATCAAAATCATCATAGGCTCATAAAATGGTTATTTGTTTTAAATCCAGTTAAGTGTTCAAAAGGGTAACATTTTCCCATATTTGATTTCTACAAATATCAAGAGGTAGTTCGCTATGAGTTCTAGAAAATTTGACGTCTATTTCCTGCTGATAGCCTACTCGTTTATTTAATGTCATTCAAATCTTAAAAATTGCTGGATTAAATAACACCACAAACACCAAAACGATTTCGGAATTGCTATGATAAAGTAAGATTTCTGTACATTGAAGTTCAAAAGTAAAATGACTTAATATTGATAGTTCATCTATAAAAAAACCTAGCGTTAAATAGGTAGAAATGTTTATTACTCTACTGCAAATTTTATGATTTTAGGTAATTTTCTTCTGAACTGCCAAAAAAAAAAGTCTTCAGGGACAAAGACAAGAGTGTTTTGAAAATTTCTCAATAGACATTTTTCTTGTAGGGGTATCTGTCAGTGTAGACAAAATCCTAGTCAATTCGTTGACACTTTGAACCCAATAAATAAGGTATTCGGATACAGAAAAAATTAAGTAAGAGTAGACACTGATGAGACAAGGAACCTTTGAACTGCCTCCATGGTACAGTAATTGGATGGAAACTAATTTCTTCGTAACTGACATAAAATATTAATTCCAACTCAGCGGGGAAAAAATTCTTATCTTCCAATGAATTCCAATTTATAGAAACATTTTTATACGTTAAATGATCTTTAATTATGAGTATGGTATCTCTAAATATATCACAACATAATTTTAAATTAATTTTACAATGCTATTTAGGTTGTTTCTTTTTTCAACTCTCTACCAACGAATACTAATAAGAAGGGAGTAAAAGTACCTGATAATTTTTAGGGAAAATCGTCAGAAAGAAATTTCATAAATTTTTGTGGTTACGAAAGAGAAGACAATTTTCTCAGCACCAATAAAGAATGACGATATAAATGATGATGATAATAATATTAATTGCATTATAGAAATATAATGCGAAGAATATAAGGTCAGTCAACCCAATATAATATTTCCATCCATGTTTGAAACATGAATGGGTCATTTGCCAAAGATTTTTTATTACAGGAGTAATTGAGTTAACCATGTTACTTTAACTTATTGATGTATAACATATTTATGATATTTATTTTATGGTTTTGTACATATATCAGAACACTCGAATACATTGAATAAATGTGAAAGACATTTCATGATTTGATGTTTTATTTAACTTGCTTAAGCTGGATTTCAAGTTTTCGTCTTCCCCGTAAAATTTATCTGTGCTGTTACCTGTATCTACCAAATTATAAGGATATGAATAAAAATCAATTGCCACATGTATGTCGCAGCATCACTTGAGAACGGCTCGACCGATTTGGCCGACTTTGTGTTCGTAATTGTCAGGACAGGGTTTGTATGAAAGAAATTTGTTGTAAAATCCACGGAAAAAGTTGGAAATGTGAAATAAGGCACAGTTTGAGAGTTCTGCTGTCACATATTTACATAACAAAAAATCTACATTTCTTGACCAATTTGCACGAAATTTTTCAAACTTACCCAGTAAAGCCCGGGAAGTAACATGGTCAAAATTAAAATTCACACAAGCCACTCCTTCCCTTAAATTTTTTTATCATTTCTGAAAATATTATATTGAAAAAATGAATTATTAATAATAGAAAAGCGCACAATGTGCATGATTAGTTTGAGCAGAAAGCCGTGAGTGAACCTGTCCTTTCGGGGCAAACCATCATATGATAAAGAGGAGCATCGTTTCAAAACGTATTAAGTGCACTCTTGGTCAAAATACAGTTTTATACGATTTCGCCCTATTTATTATGCGCTCTTTAACGCTATCGATTCAGAATGGAACATTTCATGTTCTATCCCGTGTTAATTCACTGTCAAAGTTGACGTATCGGATCAAATCGTATTATGTGCACGGGAATGACCGGTTCAAAGCGTATTATGTACAACTTTATTTTAGTGCACTTAATACGTTTTGAAACGATGCTCCTCATATTATCTGTCACAAGTCCGGTGGCATACTTCACACACACAACCCTAATTTGGGGTGTTCCATTTTGACACATTAGATAGTGGAATCCATGAGTTGCAAATCTTGTAAGGATATAAAGAGAATTCAGTAAAAATAGTAGGCTATAGTTAAAAGTAGTATGGTATAATTTATGTCTTTAAATAACTGGACATACCAGGTAGGCCTATATACATATATATGGTTTATATATATAATCTGGACAATATACATATATATATCTTGTCTCCGTGGCGCTACATCCCTGGAGGCATTTGGCATACCACCCGAGCGCTGCGTGAACTACCATAGGCAGATGGCAGGATTGGGGGCATGTGGTCAGCATGCCGACACCCACGGCCGTTAATGGTGATTGCCATGACCGGAGCCGCTACTTCTTTATCAAGTAGCTCCTCAATTTGAATCACGAGGCTGAGTGCACCCCGTTTCAGATCTCCCTACCTCAGAAAAATCCTAGCAGGTACTGGGGATGTGTAGTCAGCGACGCTAACCACAAGACCACGCCGGTGGTCATTTATATATATATATATATATATATATATATATACATATATATCGATATATTATATATATTGTAATCAATTTCTAGCTCATATCAATTTGCCCTTATTTTACTTAATATCCGTCTTGTTTTAATCTATTTGCAGAGGAAGCCATAGCTCGAAAATTCTTTATTGGTATACTCTTTGTGAATCCTTTTTAACAAAAGAACCTTTTAACATAAATAAATAGATACATAATTTATTTCTTGTAACTTAATATGTAATTTTACATGAAATTTAAAAGCTTCTTTCAGTTTATTTTTCATCATTTTATTATAAATTTATAACAAACTACTATATACCATGGGATCACTATGAATTTTAGGTTAGGAAAAATCAGACTTTTTAAGTTTATCTTTAGCTAATGAAGCAATGATTTTATTTTAAGCAACAATCAGTAACAAAATATATTTAGAATATTTTCTTAACTTAGCATCATAAACCCTAATGGAAAGGTTTTGCACCATGGTACGTAACTTCACTGTCACCATGAGCCTCTGTCTTCTTAACTTTGTTTTGACTTCGTCTCCAATCTTATTTGTTACAGAGCTCTTCTTGTGAACATCCTCCTAGTTTGAGTTCAAGTCCCTAGCCAAGAAAGAATAATTTACAGCATAAAATTTAATATTTTAATAGATATCTGAATGTTTTCCTAGTGTTGAAAAAGGATTAAATATCAGTTTCAGAAAATAAAAGAATCAGTTGCAACGCCTCAAAAATTAATAAAACACAGATTCGCTGTAACAAATTTATTGCACTAACAAGGCACATATACAACACAAAATTGCAACATTAATAAAAACACATTAATGGAAAGGTTTTGCTCCATGGTAGGTAACTTCACTGTTACCATGAGCCCCTGTCTTCTTGACGACTGCGATGAAACCGTTGTGTTTGTCGGCGTAATACTCCACGGTTCGGGTGTGGCCATCAGCTTCCTTCAGACTGTAAGAACCCTTGACCAAGTCACCATCCCGGGTCTCCCACTGTTCCTTCACATCGCCGTGATGAGGATCGTGAACTGCGTACTCGAACTTGTACTTGGGGTGGACATCATGTTCTTCTTCGTGGCGATGCCCGGGGAAGGCCGACACTACAGTGACAACCCCCAGTAAGGCGATGAATGTAAAAATCTTGGAGCTCTGCATTGTTCTGTTCTATTGTTCAGAGACGACTGATAGTCACGTTGCTGTTCTAAGCTGTATTTAAACCAAGCCAATTTCCTTTTTAGTTTTGCAGTACCAGGTATATAAAGTCACTTTACCATGATTCCTTTCTTAAATTTCACGATAGAAGAATATTGCTCCTGATATTATATAACCGCTTTCATATCCAGGTAATCTACAAGTGCATGGAAAAATACCTCCGGAAAAATGTTTCTTATTACTGTTATCCTCCTAAGACTTACCATATTATCGTAAGACGTAAGAAACTGCAGGACTTTTGTAGACTGTAAGAACTGTACAGTATTGTAAATAGTGTCTAACAGACATAGCAAGCTTTCAGATTCCAGTATCAAGATAATTTATTGTAAAATAACATTGGACATCTGCAACCCTAATGTACCTTCGGGTGAAATAGGGTTTGTGTAATGTGGATATTCAATAAATAATAAATAACTTAATAATGCTCAATAAGGAAATACATCCAACAATTCAAATATTCTTTTTAATTACATGCATTGCGGTAAATAGACAAGTATATTTGCACAGCTTCACTAAATAACTCATTTTAGTACACGTGTTTTCTTTGTATGTCTTTAAATATAATATGTACTTAAATGAATATAGGGTACTGAATATTTTACTGAATGATATGTAAGCATATCAATAAGTTAGGCTACCATTGTACTTTCTTGTATTAGCACAGGTACCGCATACAGTGGCATAGCCAGAAAATAATTTTGGGCATGGTCGAAAGTAACGGGGGATTTGGGGGTATAGAATACCCGCCAAGAATGGGGGGTTTGGGAGCTCACGCCCGGAAAATTTTTAAATATTGAACTAATGAAAAAAAAAATACGCTATTTTAGCACTGAAAGCTAGTTACCAAATTTGTTTACTATACTCTAAGACGTGCTAACTTAAACAATAAGTCGTTACCTAAGTTATAACACTCATTACTATTTCTAAGAAAAGTTAAATAACACGTGGAACAAAGGAAATAATAGACCTACAATTACAAGTTCAGTATTTGATTATTAAATAACATAATTAAATAATTGATAAAATAGAGCTAAATAACTTACATAAGTTTTGATTTCGGGGGAGGTCTGGACCCTCTACGCCACTGACCGCATATAACCTTATTTATGTTATTACAATTGATTCTTATTTTATTTGTTTTTATACGCTCAAGACAATATATTTTAGTTATTTTACGTTATTCGGGATATTTGACTCTTTGTATAATCAGAGAATCCCTAAAAAAAACTTCAGGATTCATAATCGCTTGCTTGAGATCATAGGTTGCCAACAAAACCCTATAGATGTCACCCTGTCCTGACACCATTACACCCGTATGTAACATTGTGTAACGTTGTGTAACATAAAAAAATTGACTGTTCATATAACAAATTAAAAATATTTATGACAATTAAAAAAAAGTTTGCATTCAAAATGAATAGCGGTATACGGGAATATTTAATCGAATGATATCTAAGCACATCAATATAGCTACATTTTACTTTCTTGTATTTCTACATAAATCTTAAATTTTATTCTAATTTAGTTTTGTTTTATTTTTATTTGTGTGTGAGAAAGACTAATATATTAACATTATTCCAGATATTACACTGTATGTACTATAATCTAAGAATCCCCACACCTCTTGCATCATTGCATAAGTTGCCAGAAAAAGCCTGCAGATGTCACCTTATCCTGGCATAATTCCACCTGCCATCTAGTTGCGATGCGAGGAACAAGCACAAGGTACATGGAGATAGTTGAGCTAATTCCTCCATAGATGGAGATACGTGAGAGAAATAAGATAGCCTACCTGAGGTTCGAGAGGTAATCGTCCTTGCGGGCCAAATTTGCCGCGGAGTTGAACGCACTTTTGTTTATCATCCAGGTAACACCAGAGCTGCGGACTGCGCAATCGCACTTCACGGTCAAGAATCACGGTCAAGGTAGATGAATGGAATGGCAATAAAACACACTATTAGGTACAAATGAAGTTGTCAGCCATTTTCATGCATAGGAGCCTGATTTGTTTTAGTGAAATAAAACGTCTGATTTGGATGTTAACTTCCTTTTATTCCGGTGGATATCTCTCGAAATAAGTTATTTTAAAAACGTAACCTTACAATGGAATATTTTTAGCCATTTATTTAGACCTATATTAATATTATAAAATATGCCTACCGGTGAAAAATACAAAATTATCATACATTATTTCGCAAAAAAAGTTTATGTTGAAAAATAAAACATAATTAGGCCTAATTAGGCCTACAGAATGCCCTATTTATCACCGATTCATACGCAATGCTGTTTGTCGACATTAGCTATTGTTTCTCATCCATGTAGGCTATAATAAATAGTAGCTGGGAGTGTGGAAATTGAGTTTATACATAAACACGCTCCAAATTAGCGTTATTCATCCAGAATTCTATTTCTTGAACCGTATGTACATTTTTTTTAAATGGAACAAATACAAAAGAGATAAGAGGTATTTTTATGTATTTTAAGTTAATTACACTAATTACATGTTTTTATGCGTATTTCACACGTCATAAAGATTTTATTTTTTTTTAACACGGCAAGTTCCCAACCCTGGTTGTGACTGCTTCAATAGTCAATTGATCAGGATCAGAGTTCAGAATTCTGCGTCCTAGATATCTGGATATCAACATTTTCGGGGGGATTTAGGACACATCTAGGACACCTTGAATATAGAAATGGTGAACTTACGGTCGAAGAAAACTACAATAAGAATAATTCAATTCGCATCCACATCAATTCTCCTCAGCTGTCAGTGAAGTCAGGGGATGCGGGAAATAGGCTTAATGACTGAGCAAAGAAAATCTTCCGACAAACGTCATGCTGTATTCGTAAGTTACTATTAAGACACTTTCAACAAACAGCATTTGAAAAGAATGGAATCTTGTTCACTTCATGCACGGAGCATGGATTATTTAGTACCCTTATTTTCTTAGAGAGGAAAGAGGGACTGGTGTTTAAGCCATCGCCTCAACGACCATCTAGAAGAAACAGCTAATATTTGGACGTAAAAAGGCCGAGCAATTTTGTCCAAAGGCTAATAGGATTATACTTCTTTAACGTGCTGTAAAGTCTACGAAACAGGATTCCTGGAGGACATCATGCACAGCACTTTTTACCTCCGGAAAAATCCATTGACCGCGGTAGGGTTTGAACCCGCGATCTTCAGATCTAAAGATGGACACAATACCCCTGCACCATTAAGACGGACAAAACATAGTACTAAACAATGAAATACCAAAACAATTACAGTAAACTTTTAGCAGGACACAAAAATGCTGATGTGAAGTTTTCTACTATTTATGGTTGATTGGTTTTATGATTATTTAACTATAGGGGTGTACCGCAACTAACTACTCTAATTGAGTTAATATACGTAGCCTGTATAATGTTCCAACGATTAAGGATGTCTTTCTCCTACCCTTGCTTTTAATTTATTTGGAAGAAACTGATTTCATTATTTTATAAATCCGGCTTAATGGTTTGATTTTCCACAGTATTCGCTAGTATAAAGATCCACGGATTTTATTTTCAGTGGTCCTATAATTTCAATGAAACTGTATGAAGGTAGTTATAAGATAGTCAATACTGCCTCACATAGATTCTTTTAAAATTCTTGAGTGGTACAATAGGATTTGGGCGTAAGGATCTGAATAATTCAATTCGCCAACAACACATGTTTTTCACGTAGTTTAAAATTAACGATGTCCTGCAGAGGATTGCTTTTGTGTTTGTTATAGTATGAAAGTGAGCGTGGAGAAATTGCTGAAGTTGAATTATGGATGTCAGAGTGCAAAGGATAAATTGCGGTGCGCAAAATCGCGAGTAATCACATCGTACTAGAATTACTGACCTACGGCAAGTAAGTAGCCAGTTCAAATGTTTTAAATTTGAAGTTACACCTATGTTTGGCTTTCCTCGCTTTACAACCATTAGATTACTTCAACATGCCAGACTTATGGTTTCAGGTTTGGTTATAGTGAAGTTTGTGGTATGTTAGTGGAAAAGAGAGGCGTATAATTATAGAACAAATCAAAAGAAGAAAACTCAATCTGAAAGATGGGAAATTAAAGTGTAATAGTAGAAGGCCTAATAATAATAATAATAATAATAATAATAATAATAATAATAATAATAATAATAATAATAATAATAATAATAATAATAATAATAATAATAATAATAATAATAATAATAATAATAATAATAATAATAATAATAATAATAATAATAATAATAATAATAATAATAATAATAATAATAATAATAATAATAATAATAATAATAATAATAATAATAATAATAATAATAATAATAATAATAATAATAATAAATAGCGATTTCATAATATTGACACAGGAGCATAAAAAAAGTAAATAGTCGAATAACATCAACGCCCTTAAGTTCGCCCTATTCTCTTTTTCTTTCTACCCCAGAATGGGCTTGATATAAGAATAATAGAAAATTTAAATAATAAAAAGGAAAGTAACGCTGAATCTTTCAACTGATAAGGAGAGTGTAATAGTAGTAGGCTATTTATCTACAATTCTTACATTCTAGTAAAATCCAAAACTAAGATAATTTGTTTACCACTAACCTGATATGTAACTAGAACACTAGTAAAATCAAAACTTACAGGGGCAGAGGTTTAGCAAATTAGCACAGTTAACTGTTTTGTTATTGTAACTAATCCAATGCAGTAATGAAATGAATTATTAATAAAACTCGAACAGTAAAAACAGGTATCGAAGTTACGTGATTTTTTAAAAACCAGTTTATTTAACCAACCAATTTATATTCGTTCATGTTTAAGCTTTATGCAGTATTAATAATTTTGTTGGCAGCTTCATATCTTTACAACTTCTGATGCTTGTGACAGATGGCGGCGCTATTTATTTCCTTATCCAAAATTTCTTGTTAATTTAAGAGCGGGTAAAAAAAAAAGTGGCCCCAGATGAAACGTAGAGGGGTGGAAAGTGTGTCATGCGGTCACCTCATCTCGTGTCTGTGATGCTGACCACCAGAAGAGTCGCCCTTGACCATGGATGGATGACAAGGATGGATGTTCGTGCCAAGAGGTGTACAAATTGCAAGGCAAGCATGTTCACACAAATTGAAAAGACTGATGTCATCTAATTATTTTATATTTTATAACGACACCAAACAAAGTCACGACATTCGCGGATTAAAGTAAACTGCTACACGGAACTTCTTGCATTATGGCGTGAGGGGGATCTTAAAATTGTCCGTAACATACATGAATTGCCATTTTGTGAATCAGAACTTGACCGAGAAAATTATTTATTTATTTATTTATTTAACCTGGCGGAGTTAAGGCCATAAGGCCTTCTCTACCACTCAGCCAGGGCAAAAACATGAAATACATAATAATAATAATAATAATAAATGAAAACAAGAAATGATATACCTGAATACAAGAAACATAGGCTAATTTAAATACAAAGACAAAAATTCAAACATAAAGTACTTGAATAATAAATAATACAAATAACTAAAATAAAGAAATGAAAGAAGATGAAAGACTAAACAAATACCGGTACGTTCTTAATTATTACAAATGTTGAAAATTTTCAAAAAAAAAATACAAATTAGCATCAATTCCTAAATGTTATTGCATACTAAATTTATTAAAATAGTACCATAAATATTTTTTATAAATAAAAAATAAATAAGTAATCACACAATAATGGCCAAATTTCAAATTTGTAATTTCAAGTCTGAAGGCAGTAGACAGAACAAACATATTAGACGTCATTATTGTTACATATTGTACAACATTACATATTTTCTTCTTTACTTATAAATATTACAGCTCAAATCGCTTATAAATATGCAAAATTAAATAAATATATTTCATTGAACTACTCTCCATTTTAAAATACTGATTAGTAGTTACTAGGCTGTATTTTCTTTTGTATTCGACCAACTAATATGTTAAAAAAAAAAATCAGCAACTAAATACTTTGGAAGTATTTCAACTGACTGTACGATTTGTAACAAATAAACAGAGAAAAAAAACAAGAACTAAATTGTTTCGTCACTACAGGAGCTAAAGCAACGATTGGCTGAAACACAGGGAGCCAAAACCAATCAAAATATCGTAGGATATTCAAATTTTAATATAAATAACTTCCAGGTATTTTTTAATACATCTGAGTGTATTCAGTCAGTGATTGCTTGTGGACATATTTACTATTAATTTGAATTTCGTTTCGGAAACTAAAATAAAGCAATACAAATTAAATAAGCAGTTTTTCAAAGCAGAATGTTTTCGCCTGCCTCGGAATTCTGGGTTCCCAATATATATTGTCCTGCATTAATATAATATATTTTCCTTTTCTTTTCTTTTATTTTGTGAGCATTCTCTTTTATTTTTCTTCTTCGTTTTCTTCTTTAAATGTAGGATATATATATATCCTGTTTATATTCCCGTTCATGCGTGTACTCTGAAGATGTGCATACACACTCCATCTGTTTGGAAAACTTCTTCTTTGTCTTTACCCATCTAAGGGCCTATCTTCTTTAGATCTTCCACCAGCTGACCTTCCACCATTTTATTTATACGGTATTTCCAATATTTTCTTCTATCATTAATAAAATTTGAGATATCTTGATATTCTCCCTAATTTCTATAGGCCTATTACGTATACTCTAAAATAGTGTTTTCCCTTAATATTTTCATTTCAAATGTTCTTACTTTTTGTTTTAGTTATGCTCTTTTCTGAGGTGAATTTTTAGCCCTCTTCATATTTGAAATATGCACTTACTGTAACATAAACATTTTGGATTTTAACTGAATTCGACCCCGAGCAGTTTGCTCTTTCGGCTGAGGCAAATAATTTTGTAAAAACCTGACATGATTTTAATTCCTGGGTAAATATAGTTTGTATTAAGTAAAGAAAAACAAAAATTACTTCCTTACGCAGTTTTCGTAATTCGTGTGCTGTGGTCTATGCGCTCTTATAGCTACCGAAGGAATCATCAATAGGGTTCGCCTAGAAAAAGTTCAAGTAGTTCAAAGAAAAGAAATAACTTAATTATAATAATGCATTGGGTTTTCTTTCCACGAGCAAACTCTACTTTTAAATCATGTCGTCAACTAATTTGAGCGTCTTTTTACAAGCGTATCGTTAATTCGTACTTCGTTTTGACGAATTATATTATAAATTCTATGTAGGTCAAGAACAGATCCGTTTGCATTCTAGAATACTATTTTACGTCGACAGAAAGCACACATATAAAAACGTTAACATGCTTAATTTTAGAAACCAAAGCTATGAGTTAATTGCTAAGGAAGCTGTTGACAGAGCGACAGCTTAATAATAAGTTTAGCGAAGACACGCAATGTAGGTCGACAGTCAAATTAAATGGACCTAATAACTATACATTCACGCGACTTGACCACTGTTTGCCAAGGTTATTTTAACTAATCTCACAATATTCTTCGATGTTTCTATCAGTGGACTTGGCCACGATTCGCTATAAAGCCACAAAGAAGTATCTTCTTTCATGAAACTTTTTTATTTATTTATTATTATTTTTTTAAATATTACATTAATCAAAATTAAGGTTAAAAGTTAATCAGTGCTACCCTTTTCAGTTTTAAGTATCCCCCGATTTGACCCGTAGGCCTACATCTACCTTGGTTTCATGGTTTCGACCTGAGTCTGGGTTAAACGCGATAACAACTTAGTATCTTAAACCTATTAACATTTCAGAGTTGAATTGATATTAATATAAGCATTCATCAAATGTAATCAGAGGGTTTACAGTATAAGTTTGAAATCAATGAAAAGAAATTGAATGAACGAGCTCATTTTCACGAATGAAAATTCTATTACGTATCTATTCCACTCATACTCTTTGTGTTTGATATTGACCAATAACGTTTAGCAATTCCTCGGATATAGACCAATCAAGATCGTTATCTTATAAAATGCTTCCTATTATTATGAGGATGATGTTTTATCGATAAAATCGTCTGCTCGTTACTGGACGTGTAAGCATCAGTGTGCAGTGATTAATACGTCACACGCTGCCATTTAAGCATAACGAAAACAGATTATTTTATACAACATAACTTGTTTGGAAAATTAAATAGTAGAAATGTACATTGACTTAAAACACAATTTCGATTCGGTGCAAGCTAGTTGGGTGCTCTTATTCTGTTCTGCTGTTAGCTTACCTGAATGAAGTTAACCATATCTTATAAGCACCATTGGTAGCACTGTCATCAACAAGGTAACTTGAATCGATTCATGGATGGTTGATTCATAGTATGCCGTGATCTCGTAACTGTTAGTTTTGTTTTTATACAACAAAGCACGAAATACTCATTTATTTATATAATCCGTTACATTTTATTCATGGAATAGTCTTAATAAATCCAACTCGAGTTAACGAGTTTCGTCAGATAAACTCGTCAACTCTCGTAGGATTACCTACGATAAAATTCCTCATATCGTAACGTAAAGAATTACTCTATCCATTTTTTATTTTTGCTTTTATGAATGTTTTTCTGACGCATATATACGTCAGTAGCAGTAAAAAGGTTAACACCGCCTCCCACACCAACATTTTATAAACATGGAGGACGTCAAAAATTACAATTTTTACTTCCTCTACCCGTACAATAGATACTGGCCTATAGGTAGAGGAAGTACTTCATTGAGATCGATCCTGAAATTCGATGTCAAGTTTCCAACATAAATACGCATTTTGAGGTCCTCTTAATACAAAAAAGTTACTTTCTGAAATATGTCTATGTGTGTCCCTGTATCTGCATAGCTCGTGATCCGGGAAACCCACCCAGGAAACTTCTCCCAACCGGAAATGGAACCTGGCGTGAGGAGAGCGAACGCATCGCTTACGCCATCGCGATGGACCTTAATTCTTATATCACGCGGCCCGCCGGGACCTTTAATCTGACCCTCGGAAATTTCTTGAAAATAAACTCAAATTATGGGAACTCCAGCTTTGTGAAAAGGGAACAACACACTTCTTTGTGAGAATGTATGTCCCCTAACGTTGCAAAATATGATTCAGAAATTGCTGAAGTCAAACTCTGTATTCAATAATTTTGGATAAGTTGAAAAATCAACGGATAGTTTTCTATTCCCTCAGTGTGGCTATTGATGATGTTCCTGGTGAAATGCAAATGGAATAACAAATCTTTAGCGTGAAGGCGTGCTAAAAGAAAAATCAGTGAAGTTGGAGTCAATGAATCCAAATTCTTGGATATGTCTTGTTTTCCACAAATGTATTCTCATGCTCTTGAGACTAGGCCTATATCCCTTCTTGGTACTGCCTATGTATGTGAGAAACTAATTTCACGAATGAAGACTGTTAAGTGCGAAACTAGAACCCGAATGACCAACACCCATATAAAGAACTCTAAGGCAATAATAAGAACTCAGTTTGCAACATCACAGATAAAACCAAATATAGGATGTAAACAAATTCCGTATACAAACTTGGAGGGTTTGTAGAGGAGATGAAATGAAACTCTATTTTATGTGACAAATATCTGATAGGTTCTTCGTTGAGAGGAGTGTGCCAGTACAGTGGCCACCACGTTCTCCTGATCTCAGTCCTATGGATTGCTTTTTGTGGGGGAGATGAAGCGTTTGGTGTACGAAACACCAATAGATACTCCAGAAGAGCTGGTTGCCCGTGTGGCTGCAGCAATTATTCGTGAGACACCTGGTTGTTTTGAACGAGTGACACAATCATTTACACGCCGATGCCAGCTGTGCATTAATGTAAACGGTCGACATTTTCAACAAAATCTGTAAAACATTCATCACTCTCCAAGTTTGTATATGGAATTTTTTTACACTCTGTATAGACAAATCGGTGAAAAACAAACAGTGGCCGTGACTCAAATGATATGATTGCAATTTTTATGTTCTTCTTTTATGAATAACTTTTCTGTATTCTTTATTGTAATCAGGAAAAAATACATATTCACTTCATGGTTAAGTATGGGTTCAAACAACACTTCTAGTGGTCCTCAACTTGGCTTAAATATGGCCCTTGAGTAGCAACAGGTGATTGGTTTAGGTGATTGAAAGAGAAGAACGGTACGGTCTACACGTTTTTATTCCCTAATAGAAAAAGGCCTTCAATAGATCACTTTTATTTATATCAAATTTAATTGGCAACTATATTTTCCCTTTGTACATAAAACTCGATTTCAGAAAACATAACAAAGGATTATCGTAGCATCCGCACTGTCAAGACTCACGCACAAAGATTACAGGGAATCATTATTACAACACCTTACACATCCTCCTTCAGGTATATAATTTAGAATAAAAAATTTCTGTGTCCTGCAGCGAACACTCAAATTGCTAATACAATATAAGTATGGATTTAGTTATATTATGTACAGTTATGGTACACAGCTTCCAGCATAAATCTGGACCGACCCCTTTCTATCAAGGCCTTCAACTTGACCTTGACTTAGGTAAATCCCACGCACTCTTCTTCTTCTTCTGCTTGACACGATGCCCCTCCTTCCTGTGTACAGGAGTCAAAATAATAAGGCCAGTGGGGTCAAATAAGGGAAATCGTGTGAAACTGGGCACATTCCTTAATCCAGAAAAAAAGCTGCCAGTTTAATGAAAGTTACTGAATTAAATTTGTTTACTGCAGAATTCCTTCTAAAATAAAATCAGGTAAACTGATGTAAAAAAGTTTTTTTTTTTTTTTTTTTTTTTTTTTTTTTTTTTTTTTATTATTATTATTATTATTTATTACATTACAATATTACATTATTACATAGAATTGCAAAAACAAATACAAGTACAAATACATATTTATACAAGTAAAATAAAACAATTTTCAAAATTCAAAATTAACTACAACTATTTAAAAAGAGGAAAAGAAATATAGGCTATATCTTCACAAGAAGTATTACATTTAGTAATACACCCGAATGAGCAAGACTGCTCGTGCTCGGGTGCCGTTTCAAAAATATCAAAGTGAAGAAAGAGGAGAGACAAAGAAATAGAGTGTATAATGTGCTTAACTAAAAAAAAGAAAGTTAAAAAACATTAAACATAAAAACGTAAATACATAAAAGGAGTGAAACAAAAATTACTTAAAAGCTAAAAAATTACAAAAAATTCTTTACATATCTATTAAATTTAACAGTGGAGTATGCTGAGAGATCAGGATATTTTCTGATAATTGAGTTATAGAAGCGCGGTCCAAAATTAATGCTATGCTTTAATCCTGCCGATGTGAGACATTTGGGTTCTAATAGGAGTAAATTAGTATTTCGTCTAGTTTTGTAGATATGTTCACTGGAAGAGTATTTTATACGATGTTTGTGAAAATATTTTAATATAGAAAATTTGTAAATTTGGTCCAAACTTAAAACATTAAATTCCGAAAATATTAGGCTAGTTGGGTAATCAATGTGTTTTCTTAGACAGATTTTTATTATTCTTTTTTGTAAAAGGCAGAGGGGCTTAAGGGTAGTTTTCGCTAATCCTCCCCAGGCGAGAATGCCATATTGAATAATGGACTGGAAAAGTGCTAGATAAACGGAACGTAAAACAGTAATGGGCATACAGTGGCGTAAAATGACAAATTTATGAATTGTTCTGCGTAGTCTATTACAGATGTAGTTAACATGGTGAGACCATTTAAGATGTTGATCAATAAAAATACCCAAATATTTCACAACGGCTGATTCTTTCAGTGGTAAGCATTTACAATTCACATCAAAATTACAATTATGTATTATTAAATTTAAATTTGTACGTTTTTTCCGCGCTATCTGACCAGTAGATGTTAATGAGAAAGGAACTAATGTTGATTTATCCACGTTTAGTGATAGAAGGTTAGAATCGAACCTTTTTTTTACAATTTTCATGCCTGTATTAGCGTATTTATATGCTACTTCCCATGAATGACCACTGAAAATCACAACAGTGTCATCTGCGTATGAAAATATGGAGCCATTTATTTGATCTAGGTTTAAATTTAGCAAATCATTTACATATATTAAGTATAAGATTGGTCCTAATATCGTTCCTTGTGGCACACCAATATCAATATTTGATATTTCACTTATATGGCTGTCTACTTTTGTCATTATACATCTATTGCTCAGATATGTTTTTGTTTAATCAGATATGACTGCAATTATGATGTGCAGAATATGTTTTTTTTTTTTTTTAATTGATTTCCAAGTTAAGCTCCAGATTTATTCATTAAGCAGGGCTTACGGAAGAAGAAAGGTCTACCATCTCGGCCACCTGGGTCATTTTAACGGTCTAGTTGGATAAGCGCATGTAAAGCAATAGTGTTTTTTGTCATAGCTACCTGTATTTTAATTTCCAAGGCCTTATAAGATCACAGTAAAACAATAGGCTATGTTGTCAAGATAACTGATTTTCATGTTTTTTATAAATCCTTTCGAATACGTATATTGCCAAAAAATAGGCACTAAATTGAGCATTACTCCGAAACAGATCAACCGATTTTATCCATTATGAATAGACGTCTTCCCATGGACATTGTAAATGTGTATACCAAGTTTCATAAAAATCCGGTAAAGCGTATTTGAGTTACCGCGTCTTTAAAATATACACTAAATTGGGTTTTACTCCGGTACCGGTCAACAGATTAGGTTCAAATTCAATAGGGCACTTCTCATGGACGTAATAAATGGGTATACCAAGTTTCATGGAAATCCGTTACAGCGTATTTGAGTGATGGTGCCTTTCTATGAGAAAGGCGCCATAATCTATTAAAATAGGCACTAAATTGGGCATTACTCCGGTACCGGTGAACCGATTTGGTTCAATATCAATAGGGTTCTTTCCATCGACATTATGAATGTTTATACCAAGTTTCATGAAAATCCGAAAAAGCGTACTTGAGTTATGGTGCGTACAGACGCACGGACAGACGGACGGACAGACATTTTTTCGTCCCCCACACAATCTCATAAAGTACCATACTGGCACTTAATAAATTGGGTTAACAACACTTCTCAGATTTACGAAACACTGCCGTTACAGTATCCTTGAAGATGGTTCAGCTTCACATCCAATATATTTTCATGCTGTCTTAAAAAAAATTGGGGGTTATAATATACACATCTTTCCCACCACTCTCAGATACAAGCCGATATTACTTTTGTTTTCTTCTTCTACTGAAAAAAAATATTTAAAAATATGTATTGTCGTCTAGATTAATTGTTTGGTTGAACCATCAGGTTTCTCCTAGTAATTGGGGAAGCTATCCCTTGTGGATTCTCTCTTCCCCTTGTCTGAACAAGCACATTGCTCAGTTAAATAATTTTTCAGTTGTAAAACTGTTCAGAAAAATTGTATTCATTTATTTCTTTATAAAATTTTATTCCTTTCAATACTACCATTTATAAGCTTGAAAATTCATTCCTATGTAATTTCTCTTGGTAGGTCAACATAGAATATTGGTACCTCATCTCAGAGTTTTAAAACTGTTTATCGTTAAACAGAAAAAATGCAATACAAGGATAACATTTTAAAAATTTCTACAATTATCGTATAAGAGCATACCTTTCAATAATATTGAGACTAAATCTAAGATGAGGAAAATATAAATTAGAGGAATAGACTCTATACATTTTATGACTTTTAAAACGGAAATTGTAGTATTTAAAAAATCTGAATTGATGTAGATGCACCCCTAATAACCACTCTTGTACTTTCGAGTGCATACAGATTTCAACCCAGTTTTTACTATGAACGCACATTGAAACTTCAATAAAAATTTTGCGCACTCAGTAGTTGAATGGTAGATCAATGTGGAGAATGCACTAGATCCAATATCCGCGCATTCAAACCAGGCTAAGGACAAGGAATATTCTGTGAGTAAAAAATCCCCTGCACGAATTCCTCGGGTAACCCTGATCAACGCAAGCTAAAGAAACCACACTGTTAAAGAGGGCCCCTCGGAAAATCATAGCAAGTCGGCCTCTCATGTTGAGCCTTCCTTTCTTTCTGGTCCTTCTCTATTTGATTGATATATGGTTATTTAACGACGGGGATGTACTGCAACGTATGCCTGTGACCGTCCCCGGTGTGCCTGAATTTTGTCCCGCAGGAGTTTTTTTTTTTACATGCCAGTAAATCTACTGACATGGGCCTGCCACATTTATGCACACATAAATGCCACCGACCTGGGCCGGAATCGAACCCGCAACCTTGGGCACAGCTCTGTTTAACATTTTCACATTTTTTATAAGTGTATCATTCTTTCTCACTTTGTTTTTTGTTTCTCCTCTTTCTCCACTCTGATGTTCTGAATCTACACCCGAGCACGAGCAGTTTGCTCATTCGGGTGTATTTCTAAATAAATATTTGGTTCTTTTCTTTCTTTTTCTTTTCTTAAAAAGTATTGTACATTAATTTGGAAATTTGTAAATGTTTTTTTGTTTATTTGTGTATTTTTGTATTTGTATTTCTACATAAGTTTGTAAATGTAACTTAAATAAATAAATAAATAAAAAATATATTTAAAAAAAAAAGCCAGCGCGAAACTGCCTCACTCAGGCCGACTTGATAGGGTGACGCTTTATTAAAGAAAAAATTAACGAAATGTAGGATCACCCTCGTTAGAGTTTTCATTATTTATCTGCGGTAAACGAAGCAATTCTTTCGTTCACTCTCAGACACATAGGTAAACATACAAATATGGCCTGCAAAATGTAGTAATTCCGAAGTAGGGCTTCTCACGTTCGGTGATAGAAATCAACAAGGTTAAAACAATAGAATCATTGCATGTCGTTGCTGAACCCAGATTTCAAATCCACTAGGCTCTTTCACTGTTTGAACGTTCATGGGAAGAAACAATTACCTTTCCGAACATCACGAAGTCCTACTCAACAGAATTATCCATTTCCGCGAAAATCTAGTTTCTAAACACTAGGAACCAATCATTCCAATATGGGAATAAGTATTTTGTAATGTAACTTCTTCCTAATGGTGTATTTTACTTGGTTAATATTGGTTCTTCTATAGTGTATGTTTATAGTAAAATATCTCGCATACTGATTGAACTTCGTAGACTATAAACAGTCAGTAAACATTTATTTGGTCTATGCAAATAACTTCATATGATAAATTAAAGAAATGTGAAGTGAAGTGAACAAAGCTTAGAGTAAGAGTAAGAAGAGTAAGTAAGAGTAAAGTATATTTGAAGTAAGAGTAGAGTAGACGAAGAGTAAGAGACAGAAGAAGAGGAAAAATAGACGGAAGAGAAATGGAAGAATATTTAGAAGAGAAGAAGGATAATGCGAAGATATGAAGAATAGGTAGAAAGCGAATATGAAGAAAAAATAAAAAAGAATAGAAAGTAGAAAAGAAAGAATAGAAATAAAAGGCACATGAATAATAATAATAAGAGGAATATATTTAGGAAGAATAAAAAATTACGCAAGAAGAAGAAGACAGGACCAGAAGAGGAAGACAGGACCAGAAGAGGAAGACAGGACCAGAAGAGGAAGACAGGACCAGAAGAGGAAGACAGGACCAGAAGAGGAAGACAGGACCAGAAGAGGAAGACAGGACCAGAAGAGGAAGACAGGACCAGAAGAGGAAGACAGGACCAGAAGAGGAAGACAGGACCAGAAGAGGAAGACAGGACCAGAAGAGGAAGACAGGACCAGAAGAGGAAGACAGGACCAGAAGAGGAAGACAGGACCAGAAGAGGAAGAAGAATAGGAAAAATAAGAAGAATACGGAATTTAGAAAGAGCATGAGAAAACGGAGATGAAAGAGGCGATGAGAAAGAGGAAGAAAGAATAGAAATAAAAGGCACATGAATAATAATAATAATAATAATAATAATGAGGAATATATTTAGGAAGAATAAAAAATTACGCAAGAAGAGGAAGACAGGACCAGAAGATGAAGAAGAATAGGAAAAATAAGAAGAATACAGAATTTAGAAAGAGCATGAGAAAACGGAGATGAAAGAGGCGATGAGAAAGAGGAAGAAACATGACGTACTGAAACTATGTTAGAACATTACTTCTACAAATGTTTATATTAAAGCTTAAGGATTCTTATTCTTACACTAAAAAAAAGTTTTGTTAAAAACTCACAATGGGGATAAATTCTTCTGTACACAAAACTGCATTTTATAGGAGGGTATGTAATTATGTTAAAATAATTCAGTAGCTCTCGGTATGTGATAGGGGCCTCTAGCAACTCATATAACATCAGAAAGTTTCCTCCGGAGACGAGAGCAAATAGTTTCGATGGGCGTTGGGTTCTGGCCAGATGGGCAAGCACAGCAAGAGAACTGGAACAAGTATGCTGTTGCCGTAGGACGTGGATTGAAAGTAGGGCCTGGCAATGAGGAAGCGAGATTCACAAAATATTCATATCCACAAATAAAACAAAAATTTCCTAACAAGAGTGAGTCATCTCCCAGGGAACCCAGTAGGCTGTGTGTGTGAAAGTTGAATAACTCGATCCGAACAAATACAATCGAAGTTGCATAGTCATTCTTGCACCCAAACAATAAATATTATTAACTACTAGATCAATGAAAGAGAAAATGTTTTATTACTAAATTGCCTGTTAAACTATAACTGAGTGGTAATAAATAGGGCCCGGATGTTGATGACCTAAAAACAGTCTAAAGATGACCTACAAAATGCCTCTAAAATTTCCTTAAATTCTTTTAAAATAAGCAAGACCTAATAACATCGTCAATTTATTTCATAATCATTGTCTTTAACGAATATATTATAACTGTAATGTAAAAATATCTTAGTAGAATTAGTAAACTAAAAACATTATTGCTAAGTCATTTTCATTTGTACTAAAATAATAACAGTCTATTAAATATAATATAAGTATATTATTAACTAAACATACTTCAGTTAGGATTGCAATACACCACCACAAAAATACTACCTCACCTACAAAAATGACATAAAACTGAAAATTTAACCATAGGCGATAAAAAAAGACCTATAAAAGAATGGAAATCGAATAAAATCATATAAAATGAACCCAAATGTTAAAAGATTACTTCTTTCTTGAAAATGTGGAAAATGCATTTTAATGACTTATAAAATCCCATTATATCTAATATATTTATTGCCGAATGTACTTAATTGCCATTAAGCATTGGCTCTGGCTACTCAGAAAAAATATGACTTTCCATGAAAATCGCGGCCCTAGTGATAGGCCTAAATCTTTATTTGAATGAAAGTTCTAGTTTAAAGCAGTATTAGAAGAAAGAATGAAGAATGGAGGGGACTGGGATGTATAATCAGAACTGGAATTGTTTGATAATAAACAAAATATGAAAAGTATAAAATAAAATGATAGGCCTAAGTTTTTCTTAATCGTTTAAGTATCTAAGAAATAGTGTAAAGAACTGAAATTTGTAGACGGCAACCCCAAGAGCAGCACTAAATAAATACAATATGAATTTTTGTTTTTTATTGTTTACTATTTGAAAGACTGCAAGTCCAAATTTATAACAGAAGTGGAAAGCAGACTGTTTAATAGAGATATGGAGGGCAATATGATATTTATCCACATAACAACAAACATTTTCTTAGAATCAAGATCATTACACGGAAAGAAAGCCAACATTGTCTAAAGCAAGTTAAGAACTGAAGCAATATGAAGAAGTTAAAACGGAAGTAGGAAACTAGAACCGGGACTTAGCCCAACAGGTGTGTAAGAGATGTAAGACTAGCAGTCAGTAACTCAGAGCTATGAAGATGAATTGCCTTATCAACTACGAGAAATTAGCAGAACAACTTTCGATGTCGGCAGAACCGGACATAGGACAATTCAAATCTGGGTTGGACGGACGGAACTGCGGATGTTGATTATTGCTTTGTTTCAAGGAACATATTATGCCTTCAGGGTTGATCTACATAGCCGTCCTCAAGTGTTACAGAATACATAATGGCATCTTGCCTGAAGCTGGAAGCAAAATGCTACAGCCGAAAATTCCTGAAAGTTTTATTGCATTAATTTATTACAATACTTTTCCAGTATTAGTTCAGCACGTGGACCTCTCATTAGGCCTGCATATGGAACAATAGGACTATGACTTTATTAAAGTGTGTAATTTTTACAGAGACTACTTCATTTCACGCCGCGTATTTAATATTGACCAATAACATTTAGCAATTCCTCGGATACAGACCAATTACGATCATTTATCTTATAAAATGCTTGCTATTAATACGAGGATGCGATTTTATCTGATAAAACGTCAGCTCGTTACTGGAAACGTAGGTATCAACGTGCAGTGACTAATACGTCACATGCTGCCAGTGAACTCAATAAAACACATTATTTTATACAATATATTTTTTTTGAAATTTAAATAATATGAACGTAGGCCTACATTGATTAAAAAACACAATTTCAATTCGGTGCAAAAATTGGATCATTGTCGTAGGTTAAAGCAGTAATCACCCATCCGAGGTCTGTTCCTTTTCTTATTAACGACATGCGCCATATTAACAAATACGAACATATTAACAAATACTTAAGATAAAGATATATAAGTACAATAGTATAATGCATAGGATGCATACATATATTCTGTACGATGTTAAATTGGGAGCCTATGAAAAATCCTAATTTATTGCTTATTGCACCTATGACATGTTCCAGTGTATGAACATGTTCACACAGCATACAAGTTAGGATTAATGCATTGGTTTCAGTTTCAGGACTATCCATTCCTAACCTAAACAGTAGCTTTTCTGCTATTTTAAATTTTTAAGGTTTATTTAAAAATTCAAAAATGTCTAACATTTTATTAAAAAATATAGTCTACGTATATACATTCTTAAAAACTCTTATTTTTTGAAGTAACATATTAAAAAAAAATCTGAATGTATTGTTCATTAGAACAACTTAAATGTGTCTGTAAATTTAAGGAAATTGTATTTCACCTTACATACTAAAAAAACTTTAAAAAAATTTCCTTTAAGACAGGGATTACTCATGTTGAGAGCTCGCTTTTTAGGGCTGTTTAACAGTCTTAGGGGAGCGCAGAACCATTTTTAATTAGTAAATTTTTGCATACGAGCTCGAAAAACAGACTGTAGGCCTAGGTTCTTTTCAAATCTAGGTCTTGTCCTTAAGCCTGAGAAGTGCTTGAAAGTGGTGTGATGAGTAGTGTACTGTACCACCCACTGAAAAAAGCTAGTCAAGAAAGTACTGTGGAATAATTCACGACATAGTCTGGAACACATTACAAATAGAAACGCATGCCATCGCGTATTTGGAATGGACTAACAACTGGTCTGACATAACCTACTGCAACCTTTGAACTATGGCCTTTCATCCAATTCTATTTGAGAGTGGGAAGTGAGACATTTTACTTGTATTTTATCCAGTTCTTTTTGAGAGTGGGAAGGAGACATTTTGTTTCTTTTCTGTTATCCAGTAATATTCGAGAGTATGAAGTGAGAAAGTTTATTTATTTTCTTGGCAAAATTCGAGGATCAGTACCGAACGCAATTGTTTTTGGGGAACTAGGTAACATCCAGACAAATTTTAAATCTATTTTGCATTTTCTGATCCAAGTTTGAGATAATTAAGTGTGTCTCCGAATAAATGGGAATAGCGCACAGTCACTATTTAGGTGGCCATGACCTGTCGTCTATCCCTAGTGTGAAAAATCCACTGCAAGACGGAAGTATCCTATCTTTCTTGACCTTAGCAAGTTTCGTGAAGTAGGCCTATTATTTTTATCATTTAAGTTTGCATGTAAACTGCAAACTTAATTGAAAAACCGGAAAGGCAAAAATTATACCTTTTCTTTTCCTTTTTTGATGTGAAAAATCAATTCGACAATAGTGTTCGGGTAATATAGTTTAGGGAAAAAAAATTCTGAGCAAAGTAGTAAAAAAGAAGAAAAGAAAACTATCATTTTTAAATCTTTTAAATAAGTTTTTTGTTGTTTGCCATTTTGAATTCTCCATCTTCAGGTACTATTATGATAATCTTTGCTTATTTTTCATTATTATAATTAATATTACTTTCATCACTTGAGTCATGACAATGATATCAGCTTTTGCCATTCTCCCCAAGTACCTTTTACTATTTTTTGTAACCTTTTTAGTTTTAAGATAATTTGGGTTAATATTAACTTCAATAATGTACGACATAGGCTTAGGCTTATATAGATGTAACATTGAATTGTCTCTGAGCAAGAGCGCCTAGACTTTCGGGGTTCGAGGATCAGTCTATGTAGGCCTATTATATATGTAAGTTAATTATGAATATGTAAAAAGTTAAACAATTGAAAAATGGAACAAATATGGTATTGGAATTGTTTGTTTGTTTCTACAGAAAGAACAAGCAGTTAAATTCTGCACAATCACTATACTTCAACCCTGTAAAGAATTGGAGGTTCTAAATCACCAAAGAATTAAGGATCACTTCCTGAACAATGCAGTAACTACCGAAAACTTTCGATTTTCGCGCCACATTCTTGTTCTTGTTCTCATAAATAAATGAAAAAGCAGGGTCATGACACGCTGAATAAAAGAGCAACGATATCAGTTAAGTGCTATAATTCCGTGAAAGTGGTTGTGAAGTTGTGGGATTGTTTCACAGTTTAGGGAAAAGTTAATTGTGTCGCCTGTACCAGATTCGTCGCGATAATCGGCAGTCTTCTTTTCTTTAGCCATCAGCAACTAAAACAAGGTTAGTGGGTAAGTGTAGCAAGAACATCTGCAGACATATACTCTCAGATATACCGAATTTATCCATCTGACACGAATTATCGCGTCTGCAGATTCAATTGCCTGTTGCTTGATTTAATACAGTTTCTGATCTGCGCACTATAACGTGTAAAGTGGAGGAAATGTTCAGCCTGAAAGCACTAGAATAAAACCTAACAGAAATCTGTCATGTAAAGTTGTGTGCTGGAGATAACTGCACTAAGAAAATTAATTTATACATTTTCTCAATTCTGTAATATAGGCCTACCTATACAAAATAATGCTATTAATACATGATTAACAGAGCTGTAATTTTTAGAGTTCACGTTTGTGATACAAACTTAAAAGGCCCGGCGTCGCCCGGGTTTTTTATTTTGTAATTGGAAATTAACTTATGAAGGACTTTCGTTTTTTAAATTCTAGGTCCTTATATAGGTATTTAGAATTTGAAGTAGGAAGAACGACTTATCACACTCAAACAATTCCCTCAGAAAACGCTAGATATAGCTTTTTATGGCTCAGAGGATGTAGAATTTTGCATCCCATCGCTTATGCAGTAAGTTACACAGCAAGCCTAGTAGGGCTTCAAATAAGAAGAAACAGAAATTTCGGTAACATTAAATTGTATTGTATTTGCGGAATATTTATTTCTCACTCTCATGTTACCATAAACCCGTTTTGGGGATGAAATTAAACAGAAATGCAATATAACTTTCATACTCCTCTCCCCAAAACATATTACCACACCTCATATTGTTTTCTCTATGTCCAGGTAGAGAAAGTTATGTGACTGCATTATTTTCGTGGATTTAATTCTTTAATATTTATTTATAACATGAATTATATTGATATCTTCTCTAATTTGTCAAATTCTAGTTTCATTTATTTCCAAAGCCTTATGTGAAGACTGCCAACAATACTGTTGTCAAGTGAACTGTGATTTGAATTTTATAATTCTGTGTAAAAAGATATTAAGTATTCTCAAAAACATTTAATTTTTGGAATTTAAAATAAAAAAATTTCAAAATCCTTTCTTAGTGAGCACCTACATCATGAAACGAAGGTACTGTCAAAATTCCAAGTCTCTACCTGTTATAGTTTAGGCTCTACGTTGATTCTCTGTTAGTCAGTCAGTCAGTCATTCATTCATTCATTCAGTCAGGACAAAGCCTTTTATATATATAAAGAATAACATTCCGAGTGAACATGTAATTTCTACGTCTCCAGCACTCAGGATTTTTTTTATAGATTCTGTTAGGTTTTATTATAGTGCTTTCAGGCTGATTATTTTCTCCACTTTACTTAAATCAGCACTAGTGGAATGAAATTCATTAATACTCTTTAACGTGTATATTAGCCAGTAGTAATACGTATGATATCTACCTGCCGACATGGATTCATATTACATTCTGGCACATCTGGCTTAGTAGGCCTACTGCGGTGTTAGCTTTCCGTCTCTGGCCCAATTCTCGAAGAATTCAATGTGAAATTTGCAGTGGTTTCGGGGATAATGTTATTTTTCTCAGTAAAGGTGTAGTGAATATTAAACTCTTGATAAAAAAAACCACTATATACCCTCAACTTACTATCTTATCCAATTTATACCTGAGCATTCATAAATAAAATAGGCCTACAGCACAAAGACATACAGGTATATGAATAAACTCGCTTCGCTCATTGGGGGCTCCGCCCCCAAATCCCCGCTGATTTTCTCGGGAAAGGTTTTTTAAAAGATCTATGGGAGATAGAGTGTCCGAGCCCTATGTGAACAAATCGTTTCCATGGAAACCGAGCCCTTTTTCGGGAGATTTTAGGGCTAAAAATAAAAATAATAAATGTTTGGAATTTTCCTGTGGTTTACAGCCTAAAAACTATATGTGTACCAAATTTCAAGTTTCTAGCTCATCTGGAAGTGGGCAAACATTAATATCAGTGAGTGAGTGAGTGAATGAGTGAGTCAGCCATGTGGCTTTATATTATAGGGATGAAAAACATTGTTGGCCACAGTCTTTAAAAGAATCCTGCCCTGGTTTCAGTTAGAAGCTGAGCTTACCTAAGGCGATACTTCTACGAGCCGGATTAGGACAATTATAAAATCTCAATAACTTAATCAGGAATCAAACCCGTGACATTTCGGTTGGTACAGAATCTTAACCAACGGTTTCCCCAATCAGTAATGTTACTCGCACATCAGATATCGACATCCGATGTCATTTGTTTAGAACCTGTTTGGCCAGGTGCAATTTTAGCTGAAGCTTATTTCTCACGTTAAATCGTGGTATAACCTTCTGAACCAAGAATCCGAATTACACCTTACATGAATATTATCATAATGCTTGCACTCGCTCTGCTCTACATCTCAGAGCACAATAATCGTGACTTACCGATTCACTTTCCTCCTCGTATAAATTAATCGTTGTATCACGATCTTTGGAAAAGGAAATCACCATCTTATAATACGTGTTTATAATAGCCTGCCTATTTTAATGCAATAGTTTCAACCCTGAAGGGTGTTTGTTTCCTACAAGCAAACAAAGTACACCCTAATCGCAACTTAGGTAGATTCCACAGTGTATATATTTATTCATACGTAATTTTAAATTTATCATTATTAATTCAACTCTTCCCTGTCGTTATGACCTTTCTTCACACTACAGCAACAGGCACAGTACGGGTCGAAAACATACTTTCCTCGACGTTGCCTTATTTCGCGGAATAACTTTTGTTTTTGAATTTGCAAGGAAAGTGTAAGTTTTGTTGAATAACCGCTAAGGAAAAATGTATTTTTTTTTCTCTGCTGAAGTGGGGAAAAATTATAACAGTCCTGATAATATTTATCGAGTAAAGCATGGATAAAATTTAGGGACAACGTTTTTTCTAAATAAACTACTCACACGGGACTTATGGTATTTTTTTTGTTTCTATGGAAGGAATGAGCTGTTAAAATCTTGACAGTATTCCACTATATAGGCCTATGATACTTTTATAGCTTCAATCTGAGAGATTATTATTACATTAGTTCCACTACTTCATTTATATTGATCTAAATTTTTCTACAACATCTTTTCACGATCTGTAAATGAAATTTGGTATTTTTCTTTTAAAACTCCCAAGAAATAGAGGACACACCAAGATTATAATTTGTATCCTGTAGACTATAATTAATTAACACAAAAAACAAAAAATCTATATAAAATGTTTTAAAAGTTTGTAAATTCACCTCTCCCATTTGTTTGCTTACTCATATTCGTATGAAGCTGGATTTTATTCCAAGCGTTTATACTGTCCTCTTAAGGGACACAAGGACTTAGTTTAGAAACTACATTTTCAAGCTGTTGAATTTTATTAATTTTATTTATTAATAAAACCACCAATAATAAAAACCCTACAACAATTAAACTAATAAGTTGACAAATATATTCACCTTATACTCTCAATTGAAATTCATCACTTTAAAGTAAATTGGACAAGTAGGTTGTGAGGTATAACATTTAAAATTATATGTAATATGCAATTATTGTTAATTACAACATAAAATGTTTATAAACCTTCTATTTTGGAATAGAGAACTTATACCTTGAAACATTTAGACTTTAGATTTGTAAGGAATTTTTAGTTTAATTCTCTGAACGTTGTTTTATTTCGTATTATCTCTTAATTCAGAAATTTTATTGATATCCCGAAATTAACAAACTTCATTCATAAACTGGTTAATCATGGACATGTGTTAAAATTTTCATTACAATTAAAAAGATCGCGTGAATTGTAGGCTACGTTTCGGAGATTTGAAAAATGCAGTTTTGAGAAAACTTCTTTTAAAAAGGCCTGCTATATGGATTCATTCATCTCACCATATGAAATGGCTGTAAGACTTAATTAAAAATCAGTTGTCACTCTCTTTCATGGAGCCCATGCAATTTTTTCCTCATAAAAACAGTAAAACAATGGAACAAGAAAAATCAATACTGGCAATACAAATGATTATATACATAGAGATGACAATATGATGTTAGCCGTAAATAACATCAATTTTGGAGGCAAATAAGTTACATTGATTTTAAACCTAGCATTCACTGGTATTTCATTCCAAAAATGCTTATATTAATATTTAAATTCAACTCTGAAAGGGTTACTGAGATTTTTTCAATTTATTAAATGCCAATATGGCACTTTATGAGATTGTGTGGGGGACGGGAAAATGTCTGTGGGTAATACTTTATATATTTTTTAATTGGGCTGCTAAGAATCAAGCATGTTATTTTGCTTCCGCTATTCTTCACGGTCGTATTAAGTAGGATGAGCGCGTTTCACAGAGTTACTGGCCTTAATTTACATAGCGTGCTTGTAAACATATGGTTCTGATATCAACTTCTAATTATAAGATAGTTTAATATAAAATTACTAGTGGATGTTTATTAGTGTGCTCTCAAAATGTATGTTAATGATCTAAATCTGCTGCCACCTTTTATTGTAAAACTGATTTAAGTAAGTACCTATTATTGATAAATTTCATTTTGGATATTTTTCTATGAGGGAAATATATAAGTATCTAAGAATATTCAGTCTTATACCCTCAAAATATAGAATAGTGAGATGCCGTCTACCAAGGATGTGGGGGCAACCTTATCAACTAATAAGAACTGTAAAGTTATTAGTGAAATCTTGAATAATATTTTTTCACCACATCATATATATAATAAAAAATACTACATATAAATTTGAATAAATATTTGCAAAATCAGACTTCAAGTATAAGATATCAAAAAGACACACAGATATTTGACGACTCAACTAACATTGTCATGATAAAGTGTAATTTTATTGTTAATGACTATATGAACTATTTGTTTATGACTGTATGAACTATATGTTTATGAATTACAAAGTTATTAGTGAAATCTTGAAGAATATTTTTCACCAAATCATATATAAAATAGTAGAATAAAGAAAATACTACATATAAATTTGAATAAATATTTGCAAACTAGACTTCAAATGCAAGATAACAAAAAGACTTACAGATAATTTAACAACTCAATCAATATCTTCATGATAATGGGTAATTTTTAATGTATAATGACAAGATTATAAATAGATATATCGCATAATTAAGTCGATAAAACATATAATTTTTAACCTGTAAATACAGGCATTATTATATAGTGACACAAGTGTATATAATTTTTTAACACACAATATCTTGTATGATACATTCATTTTTATAGATACATGTAATTTTATGAATTCAATTTTTAATTATATAAAGACACGTCAGAAAATATTAAGCTGACCTGAATTTGCCATCATATTCGACGCAAATAATTTATGACTATATAACAAGTGATATTCTTGATATATTACTTCATGTATAATAACAAGTAACAATTTATATTTAATCCTAAGTTACTTACGTATGAAAAGTGTAAAAAAATTTTCAAACAATATTGTACCATACTAAAAACTAACAAATAAGTGTGTTCTTTTCGCAATGCATGTAATCTAAATTGTTTATAATAAATTATTGACTTGCCAGATAATTCACTTAACAGATATTTGTAAAAGGTTGCCCCCACATCCTTGGTAGACGGCATCTCACTATTCTATATTTTGAGGGTATAAGACTGAATATTCTTAGATACTTATAAGTACCTATTATTGAAATATTTTTTCTTTTTTTTCTTTCGATTAGGCCTGCTTAGGACCACGTGAAACAGTTGTCTTCTTCTTGTCTTCCCAAAACTTCTTCAAACTTTCGCGATTTTACTGTTTCCGTTCTTCCGTCCGTTTACTTCCCTTTTCTTCTTGGGTTTCTCTGGAAATTCGCCATCAAATATTGCTTTCCTAAACTTTTCTCTGTTCGCAATATCCTCCTTTTTGATACTGAGTAATTTCAAATCTTCTCCAACTTCCTTGAAAAAAACTGCTTTAGTTTTTTTACTTACATAGTGATCAAAAATTTGTTTGGAAAGTCTGTCTCTTTCTATTCGGAAAATGTGACCACATAATCTTAATCTTCTTTTCATGAAAGAATGGCCTATATTTTCTGTTTTTCAGTTTGTATTACTTTCTTTCGTAATTTATGTGTAATTTATTAGTTTTTATGTAACTTAACTTATTCACTGCTACTGACGTATATGTTCGTTACAGAAAAACATTGCATAAACACATCATTATAAAATTAACACAGTAATGCTTTATGTTAAAATGTGAGGAATTTTTATCCGGTTCTTTGGTGATTATTCATATGAGTCAGACATTTAAAAGGAATTTTTAACATTGATTTTTAACCTAGCATTCACTTGTGATCTCATTCCAAAAATTCTTATATTAATATTCAAATTCACTTCTTAAATGGTTACTGAAATGCTTTTAAATTATTTTTATAGTGGTACATTGCTAGATCAAGTGAAATAGCCTATCTCGAAGTCCTTTTCTTTTTTAGCCTTAAGTGCCAGTATGGTGATACTTTTACCAGCATGTATATTTTCGAAACTAGTAAAAAAAAAAAGTCTAAATTTATAGATTACACAAAGAAGGCCCATTTTAAAGTATTATAAAATAGAGTACTCTACAATGTTTGACTGAAAGATTGCATTTCAGTTTGCTTTATTTTCGCATGTTGAAGGCTTATTTTCGCATGTTCAAGGCTCATCTTCCACATTAATCCAAATGCAATTTATAACTCCTAGATTTCTTTCTTTATGCCTTCTTTTATGATTAGGGACCGGATTCTTAGGTTTTACCTAATTTTTTCCTTACTTCCAAAACAAAGAGCGCTCATACACTTTTTCGAATCATGTCCATAGGATTCACCCACATTAATTCTCTGGCACCTAAAAATACCTAAATGGGGTATAAAAACCTAAATATACCTAAACGGGATATAAAACCTAAAATATCTAATTTAGGCTACTTTTTGTCTTTTTTGTTCGTCAGTTGAGAAATCGATATTTTGCAGAGAGACAAAACTTTGTCGGGTTGAAATTAATACCACCAGCGTTTCGATCAACCCATTGTCGTCTGGGGTTTACAGTAACAAGAGCTGAAGTGTAAGAGTACCGGCTTATTCCTTTTAAAATATTCGTACGAACAACCATTGTTGCCGTGTGTGAACAAGGATATAGATTTCTGTTTTAAAGCGGTTGTTTGTCTTTAGTACTTCCCCGTTAATCAAACTGAGTGGTCACACTGTGAGTTTTAAGAAGACGTGTGAATTATGCCGAAACAATTGAAATCGAGTTTATTACGGCAGTGGATTGGCGACGACCTGAATTTCTTCTTCTTCTTCTTCTTCTTCTTCTTCTTCTTCTTCTTCTTCTTCTTCTAAGGTTATTTTATGACGTTGCACCCCGCGGGTTTCTACGTCTGCTCTGTCGTTTTCCAAGTTGGTCCTGATGTATATGACAGACGTTGTCATTCAATACAACTCACAGTTGAAAATCTTGAAAGATTCACTGTGATATACTGAAACCAGGAAATGTGAGGCGATCTTATTTTCACTGCTTCTCTTGATTGTTTATGCTTTCTTTCTTAAATTGTATAATATTGTCCTAAAGCAAGTTTACACAAATTTAAGTCAATTTTGTTAAGTTAAACTTTACAAGTATTATGTACTGAATCCTATGTAGCACATTTAAATTCATTAAACCAATTATTCTACCCGAAAACTATATTTTGGACAAAAAACCTAAAAAAAAACTATTTCACCTAATGGAAAACCTAAAACAGTGTTTTTAAAAACCTAAAAATCCGGTCCCTATTTATGATTGATAAAAATTTTGTTGGCATGAATGTAGGTCGATTTGGACATATTATCACACTGGTGGAAGAAGAATAGCTGATGTTATCTTTCTCTGCATAGTCGACCCACCAGAAAGTGAAGAATGCGGAGTTCAGATGTAACGAACCTACTTTTAGACTATAGCATTTTGTACACATGATGCAATACCAACGAAAACTCCGTTACCACTTGTTTATATACTCATCCTCATGTTTATGCGAAACATATTCAAAGCTAAAAAGGATAGGGAGACGGAAAGAGATAGAGATGGATAGAGAGAGAGAGAATAATGAAAACCATAACCTAGGGTCAAAACCGGACAGTTCGGTTATTCACAGTACTTGTGAAACAAGAGTTGCCGAATTTCCTTGGAAACGCTTTTTGAGTTATCCAAATTAATGTAGTACATGCTAAGAAGACAAACTGGTTCACTGTCACTTGAACTTGCTAATGAATCCAATATAACGGTCCAACGCCTTATTCATTATACATTTTTATTAACATCAAATATATACGTAAGATTGCAGCATAGGTTGCATAATATTAGCGCCTTTCCTACTTGAGGTAAAACTCTCAGGCATGGGTTATTTTTTTATTTTTCTCGACCTTGAATTGAATCCCGCAGTTTTTAGTTCGATTTCGAAGAAAAAGTACTTATTGTTATCGTTACCATGATACAACTTCCGATACCAGCCATAATTTTCCACAGATAAATTCCAAATTGATACACCAGAGGGAAATATAAATAAATATAAATATAATATATATATAGACGCAAAATATCGATCCAGTTCATTAATGGACTAAATAGAACTAAGGAGATGGAAATGGAAAAAGAATTTTTAAGACTGAAATATCACTACAAATCCCTTAATAAGAGAAACATTCAATCCATTTGAAATTATGATATAACCTAAGAGTAGTACTAAAAACTTTTGTGTGATAAGTTTTTTAATAATACTAACCGTTAGTTTAAAGGTTGGAATAAATAGAGGATGAAGGAAAAAGAAAAGTCATAACTCCATTGCTCCATATTTTGTTTACTGAGAGAGTAATGATTTCATTTTGTTCTCATTTCGGTTATTCCTTGCAGTAACTTTAGTTAAAAAATTTCTTTGTCGTAAGAACCTTCTGAAGAGTACAGTAGTGTCCTGCTATTCCGAAAATCCGCCTGTTCCGAACAGAGTTCAGAAAAAATACCGATTATTTTAACTTAAAAACAGGTGAAATTAAAAAGACGTTCGTGAAAAAACGTACATTTATTGTTATACAAAGAAGTTAAAGAGAGACATACATAGATCCAAAGCTTGATGAAAACGCCTGAAACCAAATTGAAATGAAAGCTGGTTACTTACAGCACATGTCGGCTCCATTTATATAATTCCCCGCGCTTAATTTACGCCTTAACAAGTCAATACGTTGGTATTATTCATGAAATCCGCCTATTCCGAATTCCCGCTAACCGAACGGTGTTCGGTCCCAATTAGTTCGGAATAGCGGGACTCTACTGTAATTAAAAAGTATCCTCTACATCATTCAAAACATAGCTTAGCACTCAGTAAGACCTTAGGTAGGTTTCTATGGACTGTACACTTCTTGGACGTAAGGAATGTGGAACAAGAAAAAAGAAGGAAAAACTGCAAATTCTGTCATTTGAGCAGGGTAATCATACGAGTTTTTCACATATTTTAGGCTATTGCACATTTGTAAAACAAGTAAACTGCAATGTACGAGGGTGGATCAGAACTCGTTGCTGGTTGGTAAAACTTTAGTTAAGATCATAGATGCATACCCATGTTAATTATTATGGTTCGACGCACTGCAGCTATGCTTCAATTTTTACTTAAAGATTTTTATCACTGAGGTTAACCGCAGGTTGGCCAAAATATACCTGTTTTTAACATTTTATGTTTAAATTGACAAGACGGAGTTTCCGCATTTTAAACTGACTTGTCAATATGATTCTATTTGATCAAAATTGTAAGTTAAATAAGCCAATGTTTTATTGTGTTACATACTTTTATGTATATAAGTAAAGTGTTCCCTATTACAGGCCATGGAGGCCCAGAGGGTTCCAGGAGGTTGAGGCTCCCGGATTTTTAGACAATCGGCACATGAAGGTGGTAAGGTTTTCAGTCTTACGCACCGGCCGCCTTTACTCCCAGGATCTGTTTGAGGCTGAGTCGACCCCAGGGCCATAGTGCCACCAGAAGGATTAGGTCAATTGAAAAACTCCAATGACCTCATCGGGGATCGAACCCGCGACCTTCCGGTTTGTAACGCAGTGCCTCAACCACTACGCTACGGCGTACCCCCCTTTTATGTATATGCTGCTTTAATTTTGGACTTCAGTATATCCTAGAATGCCCTAGATAGTCCGCACAATAATTTTAGTAACTTATAATGGATAATGCCTGAATCCCTTACTTTTTTCCTTTAATCATATAGTAAGTTGCGAGTAGATGGTAGAGGGCAGAAGTTGATGAAACTTGAACAGCAAACTTGATATAATGATTATTTCATTAAAAGTTTAAATACACAATGAAGTAACATGTAATGGTCTATCATAACATCGCCAGTGGCAAGGTCGGCATGAGTAAGCATGTACAGTACACATCTCTTACAAGTTGTATAGTTAACTCGGAGCACTTAGCTCGAGATATGATAAATTATCAAGTGATAAATCACTTCATCGCCTACTTAGAGAGGTGGATATATATTTTACATTGCTTTTTGATCCATTTCTAATGATTTATTGTAATTTACACGTATTCTCTTATAGATAAATACCAAGAATTCTCGAAATCTTCTTATTTCATAGGCCTACAGAATGTAATTTATCGAGAAGCATGGAAATGCAGCTCTTATATGCTATTATTTTTACTTTAGTGATAGCCCGACATTGAATTTCACTGTCGAAGACAACACTTCTTTTATCATACTGCAATATTTAATAACAATAACAATTATGAAGTAAGAATTCTACTCTTAACAACAATAACCAATTTATATGGGGTACACAGTGTGATTTGGGTCTAAAATGATCGTTTTCAAGAATTAACTATGAAGATTTTGGAAACGAAAGCAAGAAACCATGTCTTTTGTTTTGCGAAATCGAGTGCATTCAGTCCTTTCGCATAATACGTGTGCATACGCATGCACACGATGACACACTTGCACACAAATAAATCCGTTAAAAAATATCTGTTTAATTTATTAAATATTCTTCCTATGTCGCCGTTGAAAGTTATGAACTGAGAACATAGTCTTATAAACTGAAAGCTTAGAAATAATAATTCAACAGTTTTGTAGCAACTTCTTCGTCATAAATGAGAAATCTTCCTGAAATAATGTAAAGCTAAGTTAAAATACGGCATAACAATGAACTTAAATTTTTTATTTTAAAGGTAGGCTATATGATAATTTTTAATAACGATTCACTAAAATAAAGGATTATTTTTTAGGATAGGCCTACCACAGTGAACTTCTGTGTTTTTATGAACTCTATTAATGATATTTTTAATAAGATCTATCTTATTCTGACACATCTCACAGTATATTTTTAATTTATTGCATTTTTACTGAGATTCATTGTTTTTAAAAGTCACTCTAACTGACTGGGCTTAATAAGCCGACTACTTATTCATAAAGTTTTAATATATTATATATTAAACAATATCCAGTTATGACAAAACTCAAGGTTTCTACTTCTTTACTTGAGGGGTCTTTTTACAAACCTATAAAAATTGATTACCCCTCATTGGAAAATGAAATTTATCAATATTTTTTAGGATGGTTCACTGAATTGGACAACGACCTTCCTGGATCAATTTACGAAAAATCTCTGAAGTGAATGATGACGTTTTGTAATAAATTACTAAGTGAAAACTTCTAGAATAGTTCAGTTAAACGAATGCCAATATTTTCCAAGGAAATATTAAATACATATTTAGTTCATGTAGGTTAGTATTGAGTATCATACACGCACATGAAGTCCATACACGCGTCATAAACAAAAACTGTACATATTTGTCCCGACAAAGGATTGATGTTCTCTCATTGCTAATAGAGACTTTGCTGTAACAAATCGAGGACAGCTATAAATCAAGTCAATATGATGTTACGACTCATTAACTCATTTTAACTGGAGAAAGCATTGTATTCAGGGCTCGATGCCACGTCTTTTAATACACAGATCCTTTGTTCTGTTTAACAGCCGGACATGCCGTAAGCACAGTCTATTATCCATGCGGTAGAGGGGTGGAACTATCAGGTTGTAAATACTCTCTCCTTAAATTCGCGTAAAGGAGGAAGAAAGTATTTAATAACAAGTAATCCAACAGAACATTTTTTTTATAACGATTTTATGAAAACATCAGTTCTGGTGCACAAAACCACAGAAGAGTTACATTTTTACTGTACACAGAAAGTATAGGATAAAGCGATTTGCTGTAATCATCGGGAACGAATGTATTTTTAGAAACTCTCTTACCTCTTACCCCCAGAAACACTGTCGGAAGTAAGACAATAAACCAGTTTAAGAATGTCTTTTCTCGTTAACAGTTAATGGATAGAATCAAATTAAACTGTGATCTGATTTAAGTTTAAAAATTCATGCTTAAAAAAAATTGTTAAAAGTTTTGAAATTTTGTGCATGTCCATCGATTCATAAGTTCGATTAAGTTAAATATCAGCATTTTAAACGGCACAAAAAATTACATATTGTGAATAACAGGGTGCGTAGGACATTAGTCTATATACATTTGTTATCCTTGGCTCAATTCTAAAAATACCCGATTAAAGAATAATCTACATAATATCTTCAATAAGTATAAGAATGTAATAAGTATGGCATATTTAATGGGGAGAAGTTTAACAAAGCATGATGTCTCCATCATAGGGGTAACCAGGTCAACCATATGGGGGGGTTATAACATCCATACCCCCCAGGGAGAGGGGGTCCGAGGGTCCTTCCCCGGAAAATTTAAAAAATTAAGATGCAAAATAACGAGTTTTAAGCTTCCGGGGGTCCTCCCCCGGAAAATTTAAAAAATTAAGATGCAAAATAACGAGTTTTAAGCTTCCCACGCTTTATGCTAGTATTAAGTAATTTATGGGTAGACTTTAAAAAATTATACAATTTTCCTTTTTTTAATCAATGGGGGGGTTCAACCCCCCAAACCCCACCCTCGGTACGCCTATGGTCTCCATTAATATTTATTCAAAACGTATCATTTAAATTAGTCTATCTAAACCTCTTGACTATCCTTCTAAATCACTAAGTTATTTTCCGGTAACTGATGATAAGCAGATATTAGATTATTTGTTTACAGATCACAGATCTATTAGTATATTTCTTACCAGAATGGAAGTAGGATGTGAGGTTAATGGAACTTGCGATGGTAAAATTCCGAACAGTATCTGTGTCAAGGTTGTCTCAAATTTGTACTAATAAGACAATGAAATTTTGCCTAAAGAGTTGAAAAGTAACGAAACTTAATTACATCACGCAAAGAAGATGTCATTAAAGTTCTGAAGACGAAAGCTGTTTGTGACTCACAGTTGTAGGCATTTCCAAGAATTTCCAGCTTCACACGCACTTCTTGCACATGTGTAACTATATACAGAATAGCAATGACTAACGTCTATTGTATGTGCATTTATATAACCTCTTTTTACAAAATCTAGCTGGAGAAAAAAATGAAGTATTTAATTTTCAGAAGAAGAAGAAGAAAAACAATTTTATTCCTTGTAAAATAATTTTACAAATCTTTATTTAACTTCTTTCCCTAGACCTTTTTGTCGTTGTTCATCATCATAGCTAGGGTTCGGATGCTTATGACCTAAAGAAGGGAAAATATGACTGGAAATGTGCCCTTATAAAAGACTTAATATAACCCAAAACTCCTAAATATGACTTAATAAAATAATGTATTTTTAAAAAATCCAATTTAAAACGATTAAAGGCACTAAATTTTTACATCACATGAATTCAATCAGATAATCACTTTTTAAAAATTTTCGTGATTTACAGTTTCACTTGTAATGAACTTCTATTTTTAAAGAATTGGTTCCTGTTTGCTCGTTTCATCAGCTCCAAATGCTCGGAATATTTTGTAGACTTTGCATATCCCTATAAAATATGAACAATTGCATTAATTTTAAAATTTAAGTTACTATTAATTTGTCATAAACATTAAATTTCAATTTTAACTTAACCATGTAATACACACACTGGATAATTGCGCTCTTTGTTCGAATTTATAACTGAAATATGACGTTAAATTACAAATTTGGCCAAAATATGACCAAGACCGCACTAAAGATCAAAATATGACTTTATATGCAAAATGAAAACGGTCCCATTGGGATAAAATGCATGAATTCGTGTTTAATATGTTTTCGGCGAGAACGGAGGTCAGGATAAAAATATGGCATGTCATAACTCATAACCATCCGAACCCTAATTATAACCATCAACTTTTTTTTGTATTTTCTTCTTCTCCGAGAATAACCTACCCTTTCATGAGTTTTAGCCACTTTCGTTGCTCATGGTTACTGTTTTAGAGTACGGAACCGGCTAGATTCCCCCTTAGTTCGATTTTCGTAGGCCTGATAATGTCAGCATTGAGCCTAATGAGTATAGAAAACCATTTAATGTCCTATAACTTGACAATATATGCGAAATAAAAATACAATTACGACCTAAAATATACAAAATAGATAAAAAATTAAAAGTATGAATAAACATTTGAATTCATTCATTGTATAACACTGTTCGAACACTGGTGAGTAATAAAGAAAAATGAATTTATTATCATTATTACTGTATATTAATAGATATGTTAAGCCAGAATTAATTTTACGGAATATTCATACATGTGATTTAATTTCTAGCCATTAAGAAAAAATTATATTGAAGCGTCTTTTTTTCTTCTTTCATTAATTCATTCTTTCTTCCTTTCTTTCTTTCTTTCTTTCTTTCTTCCTTCCTTCCTTTCTTTCCAATCAGTTTGATTTCTCCTCGGGAAGAACGTTTATGCGGCTCATGCCGCCCGGTTATTACAGGTCCACGATCTAGGTCAGTGGTCTTCAACCTTTTTTTAAAACTAAGAACCATTTTATTTTTTGTGAAAGACTAAAGGGCCGCATTGTTTTATTGATGATTAAAAACACGATACTTACATAACGCAAATATATAAATTATATTACATTAAATGTAGGGGTTACTTAACAATATACATAATTTGCAATGTTAGTGAATAACAAAACCTCAGTAACATAAGACTTGACACTGTTTCTTTGTAGCTAAATTGTCAATTTTGGCACTGCAGTTAAAATTAGTATTTGTTTGCTGGCCGCCAAAAATTAAGTAACGCCGGTTGAAGATCACTGCTCTAGATCATACCCTCACTGACATGAATGTTTACTCATTTCCGCATGAGCTATAAACTTGAAATTTTGCAGACGTATAGCTTCTAGCAAATAAGCAGTCGATAAAATTCAAAAAGTCAGAATTTTAAATTTTTTACCCTCCAAAAAAAACTTGAAATATTTTGACTGCGTATTTGTTAGTCTACGTATTCTCAATTTTTTTTCAAAAATAAGGAATACTGTTGACGTCAGAATTTTTTTTTTAAATTTGTTCTGTTAACATTCTAGTTATTCCACTTACTCCTTCACATATGCTGATAAAACTTTCTGAAGGTGCCTAAAACTTAATAATTTCTTCAATATGGTGTATTAACTCCATCTGGCATTTGTTTTATTAGTTTACTGATTTCATATTTTTATACTCGTATAAAGTAAAGTGATCCCTATACAGGTCATGGAGGCCCAGAGGGTTTCAGGAGGTTGAGGCTCCCAGATTTTGGACATTCGGTACGGGAAGGTGGTTAGGTTGTCAGCCTTACGCACCGGCCGCCTTTACCCTTAGGATTGCTCCTGGTATTCATTTATGTTAGAGGTTGAGTCGACCCCAGGGCCACAGTGTCACCAGAAGGATTAGGTCAATCGAAAAACTCCTACGATCTCATCGGGAATCGAACCCGCGACCTTCCGGTTTGTAGGGCAGCGTTTATACTCGTATAAGCATTCATCAAGCGTAATACTAGTGGATTAAAACATTTGAAATCAACCAGAAAATTTTCAATCAATCGGATAGTTTCCATGAGTGAAAATCGTAATGCGTGGTTAAACACCTTCATATTTTAAGATTTATCATTAATCTTATATATCAGGCTTTATGCAATTTTTGCAGCGTTGCATATGTACGTCAATAGAAGTATTATTCCATACTGTCTGTTCCACTACAGCTCAATTTAAGTCCGGATACAATGTTAATTGGTAGATTGGCCATGAAATTGTGGACACAACCCGAAAGCAAATCAAATTAGCGCGCTATTACAAAGCCACAATAGAGAGGAAGATCAAGACAGGTAATTGATGATTCCACGGCTCATAAGTTTCCATGAGGCAGGTAATCGCACCCATTGAGGAGACTGGATACTTAAACCTGAACCTCTTTTACACATGAGTACCCCTGGCTTACATTAGTCATGTTTATAGCTGATACATCGTTACTACTGATCCAAATATTTCTAATAGCCTTCTAGGGATGTCCAGTGTATTTAAACTACAAGACCGTGACCAGAACATCGCTTACACATCCTACATAAATTTAAATGTGCGATATGAACAACAGAAGTACAAATACAAACTATGTTTTCTGTTCAAATTATGACCTGTTGAAAATCCTCTTAGCATTTCCAGAACAAAAGTAAAACTCATGAATGAATAAATACCCACAGTACTGTGGAAAAAACCACACTTTCCTGTTGCTTGTAGAGGAATATCACAGCTAGTCTACTAGTTCCACATTGAAATGTAGATATACGTGTACGTAGGAAGAAGTTGAGTAGATAAACTTATCAATTCCGCATTTGTTTATTTTATAAATATCAGCCTATAATATGCTTACAAAATTTGTATGAATGTTTTCATCTCAAAATATATTTCTTTGGCCGTAGTGATTCCACAATTCATTTATTCATTGAAAGTCTTTTTTTTTTTTTTAAGAATACAGCATGTTCCATTACTAAGTTAAGTAATACTACATGCTAATTTGACTTCTTTTCCTTAGTAATTATAATATTTGGTAGCTAATGTTCTTTATCTGATACTATTTGTTATAGTTTACCATTATTAGTCGTGTTATATTGTTCTTATTGCAGTGAGTCTAAGTCTATGGTGCTTGCAAACGTTGTTAAGTATTTTATGTATTTCACTCCTAGTTCGGCCTTCGAAACTGGCCACTTTCCACCTTTATTACTTACACACGCTATCAACTTCTTTCTTTGAGCTTGTAATTTGTCACATACATATATTACGTGGTCAACTGTTTGGTCCCCGGTTCCACACACGCACGTTGCACTGTCCTTAATTTTGAAGCGGTAGAAGTAGCTGTTGATTCTTCCATGTCCGGTTAACAGGGTGGTCAAGTTAGGTGTCATCCGTAGTTTGCATTTTAGTCTGTCTTGGACGCTATTGAAAGGCATATGGAGGACAGCATCTAACCATACATGACTTACGGAAGATCCCTAGGAGTGAAATGATTTGTAGTTTTGTCGAAAATGATCAGTCACCCCCTTGGTCTAGGGGTTAGCGTTGTAGGCTATGGATCTAAAGATCTGGATGTTATTCCCCATATCTTCTTTCATTTTTTCTGGAATTGGGTCTGTTCGGTCTTGTGAGGATAACTCTGAAGCTACATGAATAAAGTAGCGGGTCGGCTTAAAAAACCATAAGACCAACTTCTGCCCATGAAGTTAAAACACGGAGGTAGATGAAACACAATGTCGGATTGTAGGTCTCTTCCTTGGAATTTAGTAGACTCTTTTCTGATTTCTTGTAAAAGCATTATTGAAAGATATGTATGAAACATAATTGAAATTTAAGCGATGTTTCGCATATTACAATTAAATAGCAATATTCAGAAGGGTGAGTCCACGTCCTAAAAGGGAGTGTTTATAAAGCTAATGTTTATTTGAAATGTGGATTAGAATTGAAAATAAAATATTTTACAAATTGATAAATTTCTTATGCGATTTTTCTATAGGGTCCCATATGACGAAGCTCTTCCAGAATAAAAAATAAATAAATAAAACAAATAAGTAATCTAGGACTCGTTTTTACTAAAAGATATGCTTGGGTTTTTTTAAGAATCTCGCCTTAGATGCTCCTTTTAGGGAAAATAAGAACTATAAGAAAATTACAAATACATAATTTTGAAACATAAAAGCCATTTTTTATAACACCATTGCTTCCACCCTATCTTACCTGTACACAAACATACAGCGAATTTACATGAAGATTGTAAATATTATTAATTGCTCGCTTTCTGCTTGAGCTATTTGCATAAGAACTTAATAAATATCACGTTCTATATATAGTTAAAGAGTTAATTAAAAAGATTAATACATATATAAATAAACATAAACAAATATAATATACAAACAAACTTTAAATACAAAAATTAAACACCGATATTACTGTAGTCGATTAGAAACAAAAATGTAGCGAACTGACAAAAGAAAACAAGAGTAAATACATTTAAAAATACACAAACATGCAATCTGTAGTATTAAGACGCAGTGAGATCGGAAGTAGGCCCAGGAACTTCCCTCACGCATATGTTGTGCGTGTAGATGATCTCAATAGAAGTTTTCTAGTGCAAGAGCGAAGTTGCTAACACATATTAGAGCGTACGCACAAACACCCAGCCGGGAGCGGTGGAGCAAGTTTTCTTCTCATGGGTACCGGTTTGCGCGGCGCGGCGAGCTACACCCCTCTTACTTACTGGAGGAGGTCCTCCCATACGATATAAACAGCGGGTCACCGCACCATTGTGACCACTATCTCTTCCGACAACCAACCGGGCACAAAAATATTCCTGAAATGTCTTATTAGCACATATCAAGAAAAGAAACACCGCATTCGTATTTCATTCAGGCTTGTATCAGTGTTGAACTTGAAGATATCAGACGACATGGCGCGGATATCGGCAATACTCTTCTTGTTTGTGTGTGTGCTTGCGTGTTCGAGGGCTAGTCCCGTCGTGGTTGTCAAAGAGGCTGAAGCCTCTGCCAAACCGGAAGCAGTTCCGGTACAGGCTTCACCGGAAGCAGCTCCTGCTGCTGTTAAGCCGGAAGAAACTCCTACAAAGCCGGAAGAGCCTGCTATAAAACTGGAAGATCCTCCTGCAAAACCAGAAGAAGCTCCTGCAAAACCAGAAGAAGCTCCTGTAAAGCAGGAAGATGCCCCAGTACCAAAACCAGAAGAAACAGCTGCTAAACCGGAAGAAACTCCTGCAGCCACGGTACCGGAGGCTGATAAGGATGTCGCAGAGATGTTATCAGATAAAGTGCCAGCTAAAGTGGAAGAAGTAAAGCCTACTGTTGCTTCCAGTCGCAGTGCTAGAGTTCTTGTAAATGGAAACGAAAATGACATTGGTGGAAGCCGCATTTCAGACTCCGAACAGGCCCTTATGCAGAAGTTAAACAACAAGTGCAGCCGTAGGGATATGTCCTCATGTGTCATGCTCAAGTTGGTGACTTACATGAATCGACTGCTTAAGAAGTCAAACATCGAAGTGATTGAGGGACTTCATATCACTCAGACCTCTTCGGAAGTTCAGGTAGAAGAGGAGACCCAGCCCAGATCTTCAGGACCTCAAGACGAAGATTCTCAGCTGAGTGAACTCATCTCTAACAAGGTGTGGAACTTCGTGAAGACGAGGTCCCTGAAGTGGAATGTCCTACCCGACGCTGATGTTGTCATGTCAACCACCCCAGATGAGGAAGGAACCCTCAACATCGGAATGTCAATTCGAACTGCCAAGGCCATGGAGAAGGGTAAATATCATCACAAATGACGCATGTAAATAACGTTATATTCTAATCTAATTTTGTTGGTGGCAAGGCTTTACTTGGGGCATGTGGCTTGAACGTTTTTCCATTCATCATCTTTATAAATATTAACTCGAAAAGTTTTGAGAGTGATAATTATATTCCGGTGCATGGAGTTTTGTGGCGCATTTTATAATTTGGAGTATACATTTCGCTGTTTATATATTCAAAAATGTTTATATATAAAGTGTAAAACTCTTTTTAAAAACATGATAGAGTAATGTAAATTACCAGTTTTCACGTGCTTTTTAATCAATTTCATATACATAGAAATAATATGGTTTTTTGTTTTTGGTTCGAGGTTTTCATTAATGCTTTTTTGTATTAAGTATTATACACAAAGCCTTCTTCTTTCAAATCTTTTTTAACTGCATACCTAACATTGAGTTTATTTCATACTAACAGAAAACTAACGTACTAACAAGGACGGTCATTATTTAGTTATATATACCATCCAATTGAAGGTACATGGTATTTATAACTTCCATTCAGTTATCAGGTTAAATGACAACATTCATTGAAATGATTAACATAACTTACTACAAATTTTCATTTTCAATTACGCAACTTTGTAACCGTAGAATTAGTCTCACTAACAATTTATTTCTGGCACCAAAGGGTTTAGAGTTACTACATAGTTACCTGAGTGGATAATGAGATATGGATGATAATTGTAATTGTAATTGGATGACAATATTGAAGATTTTGAGAGGAATAGTCAGATATATTTTACAGTATGTGTGGTCACAAAGTCTGGAGAATTATTTAAATGAAAATTCACGCCCATTTATATATAAACATGTGTTAATTTACGTATGTATTATACACATAATCATATGTGAATTATCATTAAATTTAGTTTGTAACATTAATAAAACTAATTTTGAAATTTTATTAATACCACAATTATTAATAGGTATTAAAATATTATATAAAATCGTACATAAATTCAGATAAATTCAGATAAATTCAGTACATGATTTCACTACATAGAGAACTCGTACTTTCATATTCTACATAGACCCTATTATACTATACTTAATAGATTAAACTTGTAGTCCCTAATAGTAATATTTAACAAGAAAAGACTTCTCAAATAATTAAAAATTAACAGAAGGAATGGCACCACAAACTAAGTCTGATTCGGCAATTGTTAATATCAAAGATAATAGATACCGAGGATACAAGGTTGCAATAATTATTTTTTATGTTTTGTTATAATAATTTTGAAAAATCCAGCTAAGTTTAACCTCATATTAAGGTTATGAATTAACCAATTTAGATTTGTTGTAAGAGGATTTTGAAACTTACTTTATGTCAACTGCCATTAGTTACATGGAAGCAATTTTATCAAAATTTATGTTATCGAATTGGGAAGTGATATAGAGGATATGTATATACCCATCCTATATATAGATATATATCTATATATATATATATCCTATATATCCTCTATATCACTATATATGCATTTTAAAGCACTCAGTATGTCTTTTATACAGTCATTTGTATTGTTGAATTCAATGTTATTACGTTTAGGTCCGTTTAACAAATCAACTGTAATGACTAAATGATGTTATGAATCAATTTCTCTTGCTTTGTGTTCTGGATCTCTACGTCACATGACGTGTCAGGAAGAGGTTACTTTTGTTCCGATATACATATATATATATATAAATTCTTATATATACATACATATACATATACCTAATATTAGTCAAAGCAAAGTAAAATGTTCCCTATAAAAGATGTGGAGGCCCTGAAGGATCCAAGAAGATGAAGTTCCCAGATTTTAGATATTCGGGTAGTGAAGGTTGTCAATCTTAGGATCATGGTTTTAATTTCTGTTTGAGAATAAGTCGAGCCCTGGGCCATAGTTCCACCAAAAGGATTAAAGCAATATAAACACTTAAAGTCCTCATCGGGGATCGAATCCGCGACTTTCCGGTTGGTGGCACAGTGTCTCAACCACTACGCCACGGCGTACCACCTAAATTTAATTCATATGAATAAAATAGGACGATTTCCTATTATACTACATCATTTTGCTCACAGCCATAAAAAGTAAGTTCTGTACAGTTCAATCTTAACATTTGGTTACTTAAATAAAACACATGAAAATTAACACGAAAGTGAACATAACATGAACTATTATGCCTTCTAGGGGATATTGCCAGTCATAGTTTTAATTGTCTCTATGGGTGGGCTTTACATCTTAATTCTGTTTATTCAAAGCCTCTGAGTAAGTTTTATCCAAAGTAACTTTACTTCAGTTTACTATCACAAGAGTCAGGTAGGGATGAGAGGTCAACCGATTCTCATGGATTGACCCCAGAAGAAGAAGGAACATGTCAGGCCTGAAAATGTAAGTAATCTTGCCCACGACCCCTTTGTTTCAGGATATAGTAACGTAAAATATGAGACAAGAGAAGATGTAGTTCTTACGTTCCTTCCAGAGAAAACAATGCAATAGCGAAAAAACCTACTCCCACAGCGAATTTTAGACCGTGACAATTAGCCTATTTTATTGGTAAAAAAAGATCTGGAAGTAGGCTACATAGAATATGAATAGCTTTTATCCCATTATTGCTAATGTGAGGAAAGCAAACAGCATAACGCAGATAATTTATAAGATGAATAAAGTTCGTACTAGAATAACCATGACCGGATGAAAAAACTTATTTAAAATGCACTAAATTAGGCAATTTTAGTATTCTGCATGAGTAACAATATAACCTACATACAGAAAAATCATGCCTATTATATTATATATACATAATTATATGAATAAGAAACTCTTACATTAGGAATCAAGTATACTTTGTAGCAGAACACTCCAAATTCAGGAACTTAAAAACAAAGAATTATGTTGCAAAACTGATACAGTTATTTCAAATAATAATTTTGATGTTTTCGATTTTTAATTAATAACTTCGTACTTTGTACATGGTATCTCCTGTGGCCATGTTACATTTCAAGCTGACTACCGGGTTAAGCATTGCTAGCTCGTAACAGAATTTGGGATGGGCGACCTCTGACTTGAACTTCGACAATTAATGTTGAAAATGTATAATACGGACACATGCCTTAGTAGAAGTTAAACTGTAGGTCCCGGCTACCATAATAACAGCTTCAGTAGTCAATTCGCAATTATCTTATCACCCAAATGTCCCACTATCCACCATCCCCATGATCAGTTACCGTAAAATGGCTTACAGACATTCTTTAACAAAGCAGATATGCACTGGGCTATGTAACAGGAAGAAGATGAAATATAAAAGGTAAACATGTATGAGCGTCTATAACCTATTTTTTTAGTCAATAATAATATAATCACAGTTACTAATATTAGTAATAATAACAACTAAAATATACCGTAGACTCTATCGGGAACGCAACCATGGGATACGTGAAATGTCTCGTGCATCCTGCCTCGCTCCATATGTTAGATTTGTTTACATATTTGCAATACAGTATAATAGTGAATGCAGTATGTATACTCGCTTCTCATATATTAGGCCTATAGCATACTATTTAGCTGATATTAAAATTAAAGTCGACTTTAAAGTCAAAGTAATGTAAAGTAAAGGGTTCCAAGATTTTCAAGATTCTTATACATTTCTGTTAAGAGACTGGATCGGACCCGGAAGAATTAAGTCAGTGGAAAAATCCCAACGAATTAAGTCAGAGATTCGAACCAGAGTTCTTCCGGTTTGTTAACGCTGAGCCCCAACCAACTACATCTCAGCCTACTCCTTTAAATAAGTTTAGGCATACAAAATAAGAATGTACTATATAATGTGGCGGAAGACTTAATATTATGGTCTGCCTTTCTGAAGGATGTATCAATGCTGGTTGGGCTCTGGATAATTAAACGTTAGGATGAAGAAATTACACTCTTTGCGGTTTGGATTATGAAACCACGCCTTCTAAACTCGAATGCCCAATAACTGAGTTAGTAGGGCAGATATTTTGATTACTAGCTACTTCTGTAAATCGCTGCAGAGCTAGCTACTACTAGTGACACAACCGTTCTTAATAAATATGATGGACTCCGAGAAGTGGAATTTGAGACACTAAATTAGGGCCCGAGGCGGGATTCACTGGAGTTAGAATCTGGTATCTGGGAGGCACACTGAACCACTTTGTACGTGGTTTCGTGATTAAATAATATCCTGCCCAACCCACAAATGCCACTCTACTTAAATCTCAACTATTACATCTACTTCGTCAATTCCGTTATTTGCTACTTTTATAAAGGTAAACATAAAAGGATCTTCTTAATCCTAGGCCTTTTCTGTTCGACTGCACTACATTAAATCAATGTCAAGCAATTTCATTTTTAATAACCCATAATTTAGCTCAATAAACAAATGGAATAATACCACGCAATTAAACATGCAAAACATTAATGGTGGAGAGATATTGCTGTACTTAAAGAAAGTAGCTCGTAAATACAAAAAAAGAAGTTATTCAATGTGTTTCTTACAACCTCATGTAATAATGTGGGCATTTATAAATTTACTGCTTGTACAGAATCCAGGTTAACATAGGATTGATTACTAAGCATCTTTCAGGGAAAGTAGACTATACCTGCATACAGCAAATTTCATTATATTATTTATAGTAATTAATAATAATTTAAAGTGATCTTATAATCATGTTATAGTTTTTAATATTATTTGAAAATCTAGAATCCTTCTAACGGAAGTTTAAAGAGATACAGAAAATGATACTAGTGTAATGTTTTGCAGGGTTCTCTAATTATTTTGTAAATTCATCTTCACCTATTATGGACTAATGATTAACTTGAAATTGAATTAGCAAAATGCAGATATGTGAAGCTATTATGTCCATTAATGTCACTTGTGCTGTGCAAAAAAACTTAAATAGCATTCGAATGCTTTCTTATTGCACTTTGGTCAAAGTCTATAGCAGGGGAAGTCAACTACGTCTTGTGATGACGTTTGTGGAGCAAGAGCATGCGGATCCCTTGTGTGTGACGTCAGCAAGTGCGCACGGTAGTAGGGGTGTTTAGAGTACGCTAGAGCTAGGTACTAGAGGACCTATTCACTTTAGCTCTGTGGGTAGAACAACTTCTGGTTGGAAATACGGAGCATTTTTCAAAGTTATTGCAAGTACGCGATCCTGATAGTGTTCCCTCTGCAGAACATTCTTCTTCAGTTCGAATCGAGGTTTCAGGATGTGGAAAACCTTTCTCCAATGTTTAAACTTTTTGCTACCCCATATTCAGTTAATGTCAAAGACGTTCCTTGTCGGTATCAATCGGAACTGCTAAACTTACAATGCGACGATCTGTTAAAGGACAAATACGAACGTAAAGTGGTCTTGGGTAACTTTTACAGAAATTTATCTGAAACCAGATTCCCGAGACTTGCCGCACGAATATTATGTAATTTTGGATCGACATATGTGGCCGAACAATTTTTTTCACTAATGAAATGTGCAAAGCTCAAATCAAGAAGTACATTGTTAAATCACAACCTAAATGTAGTCTCCGATTAAATATTGCTCAAACATTACGTCCCAACATTGATACACTTGTTAAAGAAAAAGAGACAGGAAAGTCAGAATATTGTTACTGTAATCTTGTATCATCTAAGGTGCAGACGAGCTTGTATGGTAATTAATTCAGTTCATTTTTTATCATTTTTACTGTAGTGAATTATGTTAATTCAAATGATAGTAGCCTATTGTCTATTTTTGTCAAAGAGCATAGATTTTGTGGAAAGGCAATTGTTCTCACAGAATATAAAAATAGAATTATTTATAATGTTAAACTGCTGCGCTGTAATTAACCGATAAACTATCAAAAAAATCGGTTGATGTTTCATTAACTCGGAAACACGTATTACGTAAGTTCTAACCCCCTAAATTCCCGCTGCCCGCAATACTAAAGCCCCTCTCTTCCCCCCTGTTCACTGATGCCTACATTTCACATGCTCCTCGCAGAGATATAACGCGAGCAGTAGAGCAGTAGGCAGTGACGTCACAGAGCAAGCTTCTGTCTTCCCCTGGTCTATAGAGACAGTGGAATGAATGGACATTTTCCGCTCTACAACAAGCCCTGAAGTATCAAGTAAGGCTATCTCACTCTTATGTAGATACAAACGATGTGCTAATGTGAGACAGACTTGCTTGTTTACGTATGTAATTCCGGGCCTTAATAAGCAATATTTGGAATTTAAACTATGTCTCAATTGAGCAAAGTATATTAGCTATTCCTTTATGCCCCGAACTTGAAGGCATTTGCAAGAAATGGTCGGGATACGATTTATAAAAGGTTAAAAAAAATGCTTTGAGGAAAAATAGCTTGAAGCGAAAACATGGTTGTGGAAAAAATATTACAATTCTTTAAATAAATAAGACGTTAAAAATAAATTAAAAGTGTAAAATAAAACTGTGAAGGTTTCGATGTTGAATTCCAACTACATACAGAAGCAAACGAAAATAATATTGATTAGTAACTGACTGAAAGTAAATAAAACAAATAGGCTGTAACCTTAACTGAAATTCTTATGTATAATAACAAGCACGTTCACGATTAAACTAAGATAGGCCTGATATGGACAAACCTTAAAACGTTCGGACGTAGATAAGCTTTTGCAGATTTGCTTACTAAGGTTTTCATCCGTATGGTCTCTGACGAAGTGTGCGTATATGTGTGTATGCAAAATAACAATCAAGTGCCACTAAACTGACCCTTCATATTCACGATAGTAACGTTATGAAATGTCAAAGCATTATCAAGAATAATAATTTAAATTAGTTCACTTTATATTAGTGCCATCAAAAGAAGAATTCCATTTGGTTCTTTTAATTAAAGCCATAAGAAAGCCCTTAGGAAAGCTTTAAAGCTGATGTAAAATTTAGTATATATTTTATTTTATTTCTTAAACCTATTTAATATAATCACTTCTAAAAGCATAACTTTCCTCTTTAATTAATCGTGAAAGGAATCCATGATTAAGACCTCCTTCAGCATTAAATACATCTCAATGCTAATATTTCACTGCGAAATTATAACTGTACAAACTGTTATCTTCAGAAATACTTGTGAAGTAAATGTGAATTATTTATACATACAGTGATTATGTCAAATTAACTGCTTGTAATACATCCTATTAGTAGAATTGTTATCCAATTACTTAAGCATGTACTTTACACAAGTCGCTGTCAGCGAATGACAGGTGAACGTGAATTTAATAGGCTTTTAATGTCACACTGCTTATTGCATTGCATACTAACAATTATCATCTCCAGCAAATGTACACAAAATACAGCATTATAGATATCCATCATTAGAAGTATCCGATAACATTGTCTTATTCCAACAAGAAAGCTATAAGTATTTGAAGAAAAGATTTAAGAGGAGAGAAATTCCTAGTAAAATTCCTTGGAATGAAATTGAGCATTCTTTAAAATTCATGTTATTGTTTATATATTGAATTTTCTTAGTCGGCCTCGTTGGTATAGTGGTAGCGGGTTTTAAACCCGGCCGCCTTCGATGGATTTTTCAGGACCTAGGCACGGAGTCCTCCGGGAAGGACTTTAAGCTGGGATTGCCCGTATCATAGATTTACGTCTCGTTCAAGAACTCCAAGGCTAAATTAGAACTCCAAGCCTATATCAGAGCTGCTAAACTAAATCCCAAAATTCCTCGGTCCTTTCACGTCAAAGTAATAGGCCTATCTTGTTTCCTGTGAGGGCTATGAGGCGATGGGCTTTACATCTGGCCCTCTGCTTTTTCTTAAAAAATAAAGAGTAGTCAAATTACTCTAGGTGCAAAAACCTCCACTTGCAGGCCCTATGCCCCCAACCGGGAAAATTCAAGGATGTACAAATACGATTGAATTCTAAAAATATTAATAATTTTTGGAATCTTTTACCACATAGATTCTAGCGATTTGGAAAACAAATGGAAAACGACCTGAGCCCATTAAAATTCAGACATTACATTTATTATTATTTATTTATTTATACTAGCGAAGTTAAGGTCATAAGGCCTTTTCTTCCACTGCACCAGTAAAACGATACATATCGTAAATAATACATACTACAAACAATACAAGAATTGATCAATTATAAATTAAAACTAAACATGCTACAGGCAATAAAATTACAAGGATTTAATTACAAGTTTGATAAACTAAACTAAAAAAAAATTAATCACTAACAAAATGGATATTCAATTTATTTCTAAATTGTGGTACTATAGACTTACTCCGAAAGCTGAAGAAAGTCGACCTTGGTGGCTTATTCAGTACCGCGTTCTGTGCCCTAGGTTGTGGGTTCGATCCCGGTCGATCACTGGTATTTATGTGTGCATCAATATAATAGGCCTATGTCTGTGGGACGAAATTCCGGCACACCGGTGACGGTCACAGGTCAAGTTTCAATACATCCCTGTAATAAAATAACCGCAAAACCGAAAGCTGACGTCATTAACTATAATACATATATGCTAGAGACTCACAACTTGATAACTACTCGGTAAATTACATACTACGATCTTTCTACATGCATACCTCAATCACTGCCTTCATTTGTATATAGATTATCAAGAATGTTATGGTTTAGCCTACAAATCATCAATGAAGCAAGCGTTTTTGATTGCTAGCTGCTAAGAACTTGATTGCTATTTACTGTGTACCTTTCGATCAAAAACGTTATGTTATTTCTAAAAGATATTCGTGTTTATAGTAAAATTTAAATGTTATATCATCTAAAATATTTATAAATGGTTTTTATATGTAATTTACGGTCGCGATTAGACTCCCATGAGTCAAAGCGACAAAAAATAAATCATATTTAAAAAATAGACTTCTGTCGTCACTTATGGTTATTTAGTCAGCTGTCTGGTTCAATTCACGTGACTAACATTACTGCATTATTAAAATGCAGGAATTAGTTATTTTTAATGTTAGGTGAATAGGATATATGTATTTTTTTTTTAATTTGAGCTATATAATATAGACCAACTTCATGACATAAGGCTGTACGATATTTCATTTCCTTATTTTCAACCCAAAAGTTATATTAGTTCCTTCCTTTGAAAACGGGAATACACTAAATGTTAATAGTGAATTAGTTTTTTTCCGACAGACATAGGCGAAAATTTAGAAATTTGCATATCGAATCTGCCTATATCTGAAAACTTATTCCGAATTCTCCAATTTTCGTTCAGTGCAGAGGTGACAAAATGTAATAAGTTGTAACAAAAGTAATGCAATATCAATAACTTATAATACGAATATACAAATAAAATAATATAAATGAATATATGCTTACAATTATATTCAATTGCATAAAGATATACCCGAAATATATTTCCTTAGACCCACAGCAGGGAGCTCAGCAAAAGGCCAGCGCAGGAATTCATGTTTCAATGCTAGAAGCATAGCACCTCTCCTGAGCACAGTACTGTAGTCTGTAAGATTTCTACTTTGATTTAACACTTTCTCGGTGGATAGGCCTACTGTTTATAAAAAGTTTTCAAAGATGTTAAATGAAAACAAATAATATGCTTATTTTTCTGGATTGAGACTCATATCGACCAACTTCATGAGGTGCACTCATAGAAACACACAATATATGAACCAACAGTGCCCTTTAATAAGGAAAAATATAATTTAGAAGACATCGAAGTTCGAGGCTTATTGGTGGGTGGAAGAGGCACTATCCCTCAGAAGTGTGTCACCCTACTTCAAGATCTGGAAGTCACAACTTCGACCTATAAAGAAATTGCCTTACAGGCCTTAAAGTTTTCTATAAGAATACTTAGATACCATTTATATTCAAAACAGTAGGTTTCTTCATCTTCTTTAGTGATAAACCTGTAACACATTTATACTGCATGCTGTTATGATATTCTTTGTTAAACTGGCAGCCTCTGGATGTAGAGGAAGATTGCTAAAATAAAATAAAATCAGGTAAACTGATGTAACAAAGTGCCAGTATGTTTTTTTCAATCAGTTATGACTGCAATTATGATATTCAGAATGTGTTTTTTTTTTAAATTGATTTCCAAGTTAAGCTCCAGATTTATTCATTAAGCAGGGCTTACGGAAGAAGAAAGGTCTACCATCTCGGCCACCTGGGTCATTTTAACGGTCTAGTTGGATAAGCGCATGTAAATCAATATGTTTTTTGTCATAGCTACCTGTATTTTAATTTCCAAGGCCTTATACGATCACAGTAAAACAATAGGCTATGTTGTCAAGATAACTGATTTTCATTTTTTTTATAAATTCTCTCGAATACGTATATTACCATAAAATAGACACTAAATTGAGCCTTACTCCGAAACAGGTCAACCGATTTTATCCATTATGAATAGACGTCTTCCCATGGGCATTATAAATGTGTATACCAAGTTTCATAAAAATCCGGTAAAGCGTATTTGAGTTACCGCGTCTTTAAAATATACACTAAATTGGGTTTTACTCCGGTACCGGTCAACAGATTAGGTTCAAATTCAATAAGGCACTTCTTATGGACGTCATAAATGGGTATACCAAGTTTCATGGAAATCCGATACAGCGTATTTGAGTGATGGCGCCTTTCTATTAGAAAGGCGCCATAATCCATTAAAATAGGCACTAAATTGGGCATTACTCCGGTACCGGTGAACCGATTTGGTTCAGTATCAACAGGGTTCTTCCCATGGACATTATAAATGTGTTTTCCAAGTTTCATGAAAATCTGAAAAAGCGTATTTGAGTTATGGTGCGTACAGACACACGGACAGACGGACAGACAGACGGCCAGACATTATTTCGTCCACCACACAATCTCATAAAGTACCATACTGGCACTTAATAAAGGCCTTTGCCAGTAGTTGCTAAATTACTTCCAGTCCTTTTTATGTTTAATATGTTGTTCTGCTTACTAAATTTAAAGTTGCATATATGTTTTTCTTCATACTCCACTTCGTGTAGCACTTGTTCAATATAAATGTATGAATTATTGTGGTCGCTGGTGACCCTGGCAGTTAAAAAGCGACCTGAAATAAATAAATAAAATAAAATAAATAAAAGGCCTTTGCCACGGATATCAATCATAAAAAAATCTACGTTAATCCTTTTTGAGTTTTTTTAATCCTTTATCTTACAATACAAACTTTCTCACACATGTAAAACCATGACGGACTGTATAGAAAATAGTTTCGAAATTGATTCGTACCGTAGTATAAAATTCTGTAATTCAATGAAACATACTTTTTTTTTAAATTTCCTTCCCTTATCACTTTCTCTACCAGACTATAGGTGGAGGAAGCATTGTGTTCGACTCCGACATTCAGCGTTGCGTTTTTAGCATTTTTCACTTTTGAGGCTCCCTGACTCTAAATATACAATGTTTACAAACATGTTTCTTTGTCTGTCTGTTTGTATATCTCTGAACAGCTTATTAACGAAACAACGCAGACAAAATTAAATTTGGGTTATATATCTTCTGGGTATTTGATACCAAGATTGGCTATGAATTCTCTAATTTTACTAATACTTTGCATAAAGAATATTTCGTTTTTCGAGGTTTTGTCAGAAACGGCTTTAATGATTTTATTTAAATTCTATACATTAAGTGTTTATAAAACTATACTCTATGGCGCTGCATCCCTACAAGGAAATCCGACCGCTGCGTCATCTACCGTAGGTAAACGGCAGGACTTGGGGCATGTGGTCAGCATGCCGAAATCTAAGGCAGTTAATTATGGTTTCCGTGATCTTAGCCACTACTTCTCAATCAAGTAGAACATCAGTTTCAATCACGAGGCTGAATGCACTTCGTTCCAGACCTCCCTATCTCAGAAAAATTCGATGAGGTATCGGGGATCGAACCCAGGACTGCAGATCCGTAGCCAGCGATGCTAACCATGAGGCCTGGCAGGTGGTCATGAAGTATTTATACTGATGGTTAAAACTTTTATTTATAACATTTTTTCGTAGAAATGCGGTTATGGCTAATTAGTCTATATGGCAGCCATCGTTTGCACAAATTCAGGTTTAGGCCAAGCCTCGCACAGAATAACTTACACATTGGCACGACGCAGAAATAACTGAATAAGCACTCCCGCAATATGCCTCTTATTCTATGTCCGGGTTGTGAAGAAATTGTATTTGTCATGTTTAGTGTAGAGAATTTTATGCAGGCGTGTCACATAACTTTTTTAAAATACAAGTTAACAGCTTTCCAAATTTAAGGGTTCATTTATTATTTTATGATCAAATTAAACATTTTCGGATATAATATGAAGAGTCAAGGAAGTTTTTGAAGGATCACCAAGTTCAAAACAAGGAAAATATCAAAATGTAATAAAAAGTTTATTGAATAGTAACTTAACGTCCAATTTAGAATCCAGGTGTGAATTCTATAGCAAAAAAGAAAAAATTGTTAAACTCATTCCTATGAGTTGGTATGTGTTATGTTCAGATATATGTTTATATTTAGGGCCTTCAACATTTTTAAAAAGTTTTAACTTTGACATACGCCTACTTTGATTTTACAATTTGACACTTAGGCCTACGTTCATATACATGACTAAAGTTTCTTTGACAGTTTTCAAATAATGTAAATATTATATTGCACATACATTAGATTTTATCTCTGACGGGCTATTACACATATAAAGAACCTTATTACTACATTTATGATTATAATTGATGCAAAATTTGACCTATACATACATTATATATAATATATACATTATATGTAGGCATTTTCTGCCTCAATCACAATCATAAATGTACTAATAAGGATCCTATAGATATGTGAGGGTATATATATACCCTCACATATCTATAGGATATATATATATATATATATATATATATATATATATATATATATATATAGGGTGTAAAAAATGCCGTATACAAACTTGGAGGGTTTGTAGAGGAGATGAAATGAAACTTTTTTCTTATGTGACAAATATCTGACAAATATCAGGTACTCCGGTGGGATGAGGTAAGCCACTACAGTGGCCACCACGTTCTCCTGATCTCAGTCCTATGGATTTCTTTTTGTGGGGGGAGATGAAGCGTTTGGTGTACGAAACACCAATATATACTGCAGAAGAGCTTATTGCCCGTGTGGCTGAAGTTGAATACAGTCACACCATCCAATGTCAAACCCTTTAAGGACCCCTAGCGGGGAAACGGAGAACCTGTCAGATCTTTGTCACATAAAAAAAGAGTTTCATTTTATGTCCTCTACAAACCCTCAAAGTTTGTATACGGAATTTTTTTCACACTCTGTTTACATACTTGTAAACTTACCTTTATCGGAAAAATAAATACATAGACAATTCATAGCTTTGCCTATATGTATCATCATACATTATCGTCAAATAATAACATCATTCAAGAAATAGAGAAAAATAAAATAAAATAGGAATACACGTTTTATAGGTATATCTGTATCAAGAAGCAATTGTGTCACTGAATCAGATACAAACATCTTTTACGGAAGTTCATGTAGATCCAATATCTTTCTCCAGACCTCCTTAACTAATTGAGCAAAACGAGTTATGGCAAAAACTAGAAGCTAATGTGCTATCAGGCGGAAAGCATTTTTAAAATCGCATCAATGTCATTAAGCTCTCTTATCAACACACTTCTTATTCCGTTCACACTGCTAAGGAACTGAACATCTTTTTTTAAAACATATAAGCGTGTCAGTATGTTAAGGTACCGTACTACAGAGATTGCATAATAATAACAGTACAATAATAATAATAATAATAATAATAATAATAATAACTTGTTTTATTTTACCTCGTAGAGTTAATGCTGTAAAGCCTTATCTTCCACTCAGCAAGTGCAAAAGATTAAGTACAGGTAGGGGGAAAAAAGCGGACCGACTAAAATATCTAAGTTGTTGATATGAGCCACTGCGCATGCCTAGCGGCATTTACAGGATAGCAGGGAATGTACTGAATTTTTTTGTTCTAATGTCGACTGTTGACTTAGCCCATTTCGAAACTTAGAATATAGTTTCTAATCGTATTGTTTTATAACTGAATATATTAATTATTAATATTATTATAAAATACTAACACAAATAATATTATATTCAGCTACCTGTACATAGCCTATAACTTAAATATTGATTAGAACTACAGCAACCTTATAAAGTATTATTGCACAAAAAATAATGTCTGAGATAATAATTTACAGGAATAAACACCTAAGTAATGATTGAAAACTATGTCTTCTTATTATTATAAGTTAATAAAATAAAATAATATCTAGAGTAAGAGGACCGAGGAAATATGCTCGAGCAGACATTTAAAGTTATGGATTTTTTAAAATATTGAAGTCTAATTCACAGAAATATTAGAATATTGACATCTTTTTTTTATAAATAACAATATAAAGGAAAGCTAAGTACTTTAAGGATTATGCAAATAATTTATTAATTTAGACTTGAACGACGATGTAAGTTATATGTCCTTCATGCACTCGATGTACATAATGGATCCAAACAAATAAAATTAAAATCGAAACATTCTCACATTGTACAGGTGTCGTGTTGTTCACATGGGCTTCAGATGGTTTTACATCGAAATGATAGAAAAATTAAGCTCACAGTACAATATTCGAATTAATTTTTACCAGAAATCTTTTAGACGGACAGCATTATGTCAATATACAATTTGACAGTATGATGTCGAATCTATTAATAGTTTTAGTATTCGCCTGCTATAAGCCCTGGTAAGCTAATTTCTACCTTATCGTGCAGGTCTTGTTAAAAGAAACTCCTGATTTATTATATTTCGGTTAAGTCTCCTGCATCCTCTATAAGAGAATAATAAGGGGAAGTATACGTTTCACTACCGTAAAATTAAGGGAATTTAAAATTTTATATTTCCGGATCGTACAGACGTAGGATATAAAACTTGACACCTGCATTAGCCTATCTTAATAAGGCTAAGCTGTCTTTATACTATTTTTAAAGCACGTCTTGACAGGAATTACCTTTCAACTGTCACACGAATTTTATGCAGTTCAATAGCCCTTACAGGCTAGCATTCGTAACTACTTGAATTTTCAGAAATCTTAATGGAATTACAAGTAATACCAGCATCTACAACATATATCAGATTCGACCTCACAGTACTTGTTATAATAATTATTCTGTTGTATTATTCTACTAAAATTAACATTTTAAATATCTGCCTACATTTTTCACCTTGCTCAATGTTGCCAGTATATTATTTTGTACGATAAAATATAGCATTGCTTTTTGTAATTTTGTACCCCAATGTCCCTGTAAGGAAAACTTAAGTGAAACGAAATCCCTGGTTTCTTTAGAAGCAAATTAAACGCATTTTTAGAAGCTTAACACTTGCAGTTTATTCCCAGTGTTAACTCCAGCAAGACGCCGAAAGTGAAGCATTCTAAAAGTTTATTGATTAAATGAAAAACGTTCTTGTTGAGTTTGTGGTGGAATTAGAAATGACAGGGGTAGTTCTAAAACCAAGCAAAGAAATATTCCTAAACTTTTGAGTACAAATCCATGAAAATTTAAAAAAATAAATTAAAATGAATTAACGTTTTTTCAACCTGATTATTGTATTTATTAAAGTGAAACTAAAAAAAAAATCTTCAGAAACAATGGTAAAGTTCTCTTCCACTCACACTTCCCCGCACTTTTACCGGACGTCTTCCTAGTTGGACCGCATTCTACCTGCCGAACGTTTTTGACCGCAAGCCAGAATTTATATTAGGGGCTTTTACTTTTTTTCAGCAAATTAGAGGAGAAATAGTACATTAGACAAAAAAGAAAATTCTTGATAAATTATTTTTTAACCTGAGATATGTATCTCCCTTAAACTCACTTGCGGTGTAGCAGTTGCAGTCATAGGCTTTTCACTTGCTTACAAATGGTTATTTTACTCTCCTGTGGTGAGGGTGTGGTGAATGGTTTCCTGCATAACTATCTGCTTGTTATTAAGTGCCAGTATGGTACTTTATGAGATTGTGTGGGGGACGAAAAAATGTCTGTCTGTCTGTCCGTCCGTCCGTCCGTCCGTGCGTCTGTACGCACCATAACTCAAGTACGCTTTTTCGGATTTTCATGAAACTTGGTATAAACATTAATAATGTTGATGGGAAGAACCCTATTGATATTGAACCAAATCGGTTCACCGTTACCGGAGTAATGCCCAATTTAGTGCCTATTTTAATAGATTATGGCGCCTTTCTCATAGAAAGGCGCCATCACTCAAATACGCTGTAACGGATTTCCATGAAACTTGGTATACCCATTTATGACGTCCATGAGAAGTGCCCTATTGAATTTGAACCTAATCTGTTGACCGGTACCGGAGTAAAACCCAATTTAGTGTATATTTTAAAGACGCGGTAACTCAAATACGCTTTACCGGATTTTTATGAAACTTGGTATACACATTTACAATGTCCGTGGGAAAACGTCTATTCATAATGGATAAAATCGGTTGATCTGTTTCGGAGTAATGCTCAATTTAGTGCCTATTTTATGGCAATATACGTATTCGAAAGAATTTATAAAAAGAATGAAAATCAGTTATCTTGACAACATAGCCTATTGTTTTACTGTGATCTTATAAGGCCTTGGAAATTAAAATACAGGTAGCTATGACAAAAAACACTATTGTATTACATGCGCTTATCGAACTAGACCGTTAAAATGACCCAGGTGGCCGAGATGGTAGACCTTTCTTCTTCCGTAAGCCCTGCTTAATGAATAAATTTGGAGCTTAACTTGGAAATCAATTTTAAAAAAAAACATTCTGCATATCGTAATTGCAGTCATAACTGATTAAACAAAAACATACTGGCACTTTTTTACATCAGTTTACCTGATTTTATTAGTTTCTTATTGGGACTGTTTTATATAGAGAAAAGAGTGACTATGCATAAGCTCTCTTTCGCAGAATAACTCGAAGAGCTACAACCAAAGACACCTATGTGGAAACCATCGTATGCTTGTGCCTATTACCTATGACTACTATGTAGCTTATTCTTTCTTAGAACCGAAGTATCACTTCTATCTTTGTACTGTTCTACTGTTGTACTGTTCACGAGTTTGTATCTAGATTCCAGTGAGCACGTGTAATGTATTTTGACATACATCGTTTATGTTTTCTTTTTAGGAGGAAGAAAAATAATTGTCTCTTTTATGATAGGATGAAAATAATAATTAGTCTCTATTATAAAGCGATCTCAATTAAAGAAAGTTGCTTTATCTGAGTGAATTATCTCTCTAACAGCTCACCTACATTACGACCGGCACGATTCTTGTTAGATTTTACACTGTGAGAATTTGGTTATTGTCATGAAACCTACAATTACACTTAGAAGCAATTTCATTGTCTACCTGGTAATTTTTTTGTTTAAACTACTGAACATAGACAACTTAAAAGAAAGAACACGGATTCCCACGTTTATTGAATGAATAATTACATGATTCTGATGATTCTTCTCCTTCCTCCTTTTCTGTTCCTTCCACTTCTTCACTACTCCTCCTCCTTCTCCTCCACTTTTCACTTGAAATTTTGACATATTCCTTGTTTTATTTTGCTATAAATATTTCGAAACGAAACTTCTATTTATTTATCCAACAGTATCTCACATACTAATGATTTGTTTCCCCCCAGATACAAATTATATTTCTTAAAGAGTTAGGCCTATTGATAATATTATAGGAGAAACATTCCTCTGACACTGGGATTCAAACCCAGGACCTTTGGGAATTCTTGCCAATGTTCTTCCACGTGAGCTAAGCCAGAGTTCACTTCACAACGCCAGATGGAACCTCTCTCCTATGACTGATTGCCCTTAATGGCACGGATAGCCAAAGATACTGGGTTCAAATTCCAGTGTCAGAGGAATTTTTCTCCTATAATATTATCATGTAATGTACAACAGAGACGATAATATGTGGTTCATGAATGCATATGCATATGTCTATATAGGCCTATTGTTTGAACCAGACCAATGAGTCACTTTCTTACATCTATCGAATTCATCATTAGGTGGCAGAATAGGGATAATTTGGTTAGCGTGCCTGCATATTGGTAAATTTAAAAAGTGGCGTCGCTGGATCAAACCATGGCGTATCCTGATAATGTAGTAACATATATAGCCTTATCACCATATTAGGTACTGTGGTATATTAGTAGGCCCAGTAGCTACTGACATACGTTTTCTATTGTTGATGTGTTAAGGCATCTGATAATTTTAACTGATTTCAATTTTGATGATTATGATACAGGATGACATAGAGGTGTAGGGTCAGATAAGTATGACATAGAGGTGTAGGGTCAGATAAGTAAATATCCAAATAGAGTAGTTATAATGCAAATAGCCTATGCCTAATATAATGTTATTTATCTATCTATAGTCTTATACTATTGTAGGTTACTATTGTATATGCATGAAAAAATATAGTTATAGAAGTAGTAGGCCTATGTATTCATGAATCACTGAATATTACATTATAATATTATAGAAGAAAAATTCCTCTGACATTGGGATTTTACCCCATGACATTCAACCGGTGCCAACTGAGATAGCCCGAGTTCCATTTTCAGCGCCAGATGGAGTCTCTCTTCTTCCCTATCATTGGTACAATACTGCATATGACGTTCTTGTCTTTCAGTGAGTAGACCATTAAGGGTAACCAGTCATAGGAGAGAGATTCCATCTGGAGCTAGCTAAATTGATAGAACCATGATATGTTATAATTATCTATATAAAAGTTCTTCACAGGCTAACAGCAGAGTCTCCGACAGCTCGGAGTTTTTTAAAACCTTGATTTGCTGTTATCCTGTGATGAACTTTTATATAGTATTCGCCGAGAAAAGTTAAAACCTTTTATGTTATAATTATCCTCTGACGTATTAATCTGCGATGTTATATGTATGCATTTTTTGGGACTGTTGATTATAAATAACGAATGGGTTTAGTTGTACAGTATCAATTCGAGAAAATAACCTTTCCTCAAGAATATTAAGGTTTGGAAGTCAAAATCGTCCGACTAAGTCCAAGTCGTCTGGCAAAAAAAGATCGTGTATATACGAGTAGGTCTATGTAATTATTCATGTCAATATCAACGCAACATGAAACTCAATCACCTAATATTTTGTATAAACTAATTAGAGAAAAAGTCACAATAAGTTCTTTTTTGACCAGTAAATACTGAGAGATAAAAAAGTAACCAGCAAAAATCCTTTATTAATTTCAAGTTGTTCTATGCAAAAATTAGAACCACATTATGTCGTTCACTATTAAACAGGTCGAATAATGTACAATCTACGATAGTTGCAGAAGACATTAAAAAACACCAGGTAACGTTCTTTTTTGTAAGATTTATCAAGCCGACAGAGAGGTCCAATAAATGTTACAGATTACGCATGAGTGTGTGTGTGTGAGAGAGAGAGAGAGAGAGAGAGAGGAAGCGAGAGAGAGGAAGCGAGAAAGAGGAAGAGAGAGAGATAGAGATAGAGATAGAGAAAGAGGAAGAGGAAGAGGAAGAGAGAGAAAAAGGAAGAGGAAGAGAGAGAAACTCAAGTTATTCAGTCATTAAGACTTGTGGAACTAATTAATCAAAATTTAAAATTCATGTAGATTACTTATAATCAGGTTTCATAATATGCATGCATAGTTTTGTTATTCTAAACTTATAGCACAATTCATTATTTTCAGGACGTGCCAGGATCAAGAACATTGGACCCATATTAGCTCTAGGAGCCATGAAGTTTGGTTTGCTCGGAGGTCTTGCTCTGAAAGCACTGGCACTTCTCGTCGGAAAGGCTCTGCTGGTGAGCAAGGTTGCTCTCCTGCTAGCAGCCATCCTCTGGCTGAAGAAGCTCTTCTCTCAACAAAAGCACGTGACATATGAAGTGGTGGCTCATCCGCATCATACGCACTCTGCAGAGCATCACAGTGGTGACTCCTACAGCTCTGGATGGGGTAGGAGCTCAGATACTGAAAATGCTGCCCATCGGATGGCATACAGTGCATATATCCCAGCAGCTGCTTCTGCACAGTGAGGTGGGTACAGTTTAAACTTAACGTCAATTTTAGATGAAAGCAAAGAGGAACAAGAATATTTACAGACAAAGAGCGAGGAATGTCTCAGGCCGTACACAGATATATGAGGGGGGATCGTAAAGTAACACACAATAATTACTTTTACAAAAAATTTAATAGTTACAATTACAAACAAATGCACACATGAAGGGACATCTATTGTCTATTTTTCTACATTTTTCTACAAGTTTCTCAACACAATTCTCCCACCGTGATACCAATTTTAAAATACTCAGTTTATAGAAGTCCGTTCGGTTTTAAATTTCCTTTCTCTAGAATAAATTTGTTATTTTCAGTTCCCCGAAATATTGGGTTTATCTCACGTTTACAGCTATGCGTCTGATTTTAGTTCTTAGTAATAATTTACTTAGTAACAATTAAAACTAATTTTCAAGATTTGTTTTACACTCTAATTTACTGACCTATGTAAGACTCTAAACAGAATATTTTCCAACAGCAAAAAAGATGGAATAAAAATAGCTTTTAATTCGTACCAGAAAAACATAATAATTTTTTACCTTTTCCTAAATTTTCTAGTAATAGTAGTTGTAGTAGTAGTAGTAGTTTATTTAACCTGGAGAAAATTAAGACCATAAGGTCTTTTCTTCCACTTCACCAGGGACTGATAGTAACTTACATTAGTTGTTACAATATAACATAATAAGTAACGCAAAATACATTAAAAGAACACAACATAACACATGAAATGATTTAAGATACATTAAAATGACACACTAAATAATATGAAAGAATTTTAAGATACAATAAATGATAAAAAAGAAATTAATTGTTACAAATACAATTTAGTTATACAAAAGCATTAAGTGATAGAAACTGAAATTAACATAGGACATGAAAAAGATATACTATTAAGTACTACGTATATGTGCTGTTAACTGCGATCTGAAGGTTGACAGTGACCGGCAGTCCTTGATGTGAGATGGTAAAGAATTCCACATTCGGATGACTGAAGTAGTAAACGATGATGAGTAAAGAGATGTATGATATTTAGGTATTGCGAGAATATGATCTTGCCTGGACCGAGTGTTTAGGTTATGATGAGATGAGAGAGTTTGAAAGCGTGATAACAGACAGTGAGGACAGGAAGTGTGAAGAATTATATATAGGAGGCAGAGAGATAAAATCAACATTTGAATGAGCAGTATCAGTAGTTTCGAAATTATAGTAAGATCCTACAACACAAGCGATTTGGAAAATGAACTGAGATACTTAAAAAAATACCAAGGTTACTACAAATGTGGTGAAATTGAATATTCAATTATCCTTAACATGATATTCACCACAAAAATCAGCGATGAAGGATGTAAGGCATACGTTTCCTTGAAGTTCATTTTTTTAAGTTTATTTAAAAATTCTGTTAACATTCTCTATGAAAGTACGTAATAAAAAATATTATGAAATTGTTAGTTTAACTTAATTTTAATTGATGCTGAAACTTAAATATTTCTTTTGATATTGCAGGTACCAAAGCAGTTGAATTTCATCTCCATATTTCGCCGGATGGTTTAAGGCTCACATAAGTGTTGTGAAATGTTTATACTGGTTAGAGGGTTTTGGTTAATCCGTATTGATGGAGACGGATTAACAGACGCAACCACGTTTGCTGGAAGTTGGTGCAACCTAACGCAAAGGACATCCCGACGTACAGTACAACCAACCAAGACAATATGTCTGTTGCAAAAGTTCGCTTTTCAGGAAGTCCACGTATACTACCTAGGTATTTGAAATATTAATCGTAGGAAAAAAGTCCGTGCTCCAAATCATAAATTCTTAGAGAGAAAACATTTTCACGAAGCACTTCAATGTTTAAAGAATGTGAATTCTTTGTAATCGCGGTAGTTTTGATGAAGTTATTGGAAACCACGATGGAAAGGGGGAGAACCAATGCTAAAATGAGACACGATCGAATAAAATTACAGCTACAACCAAATCAAAATGAAGATGAGTTGTGACAATTACAAAAATGTGTAAAATTGATGCTTTCAGGCAATATCCTGCCATCTAGATAATAATGTCAATTCACTCCTTGAAAAAGAAGAGGATGTTGCATAAAAACGTAGAATTCGTAAGAGTCCTTAAATGATCCTTGCAACCTCAATAATAAAGAATATTATTGTAAGAATATTCTAGCTTTATGTAAAGAATAGACCTATTACTTTCTTAACTTCTCTTGAATAGCACTGGGAAAATGATCTTAAGGCATAGATGGTATTCTGTAAAAAGCTTACTTTTTTGTAGCAGACATTTTGCATTGACGTTTCATCTCACAATACCCACACGATGATAATTTTATTTCTTGCTAGCGATCTATTATTCTGCGGCATAAATAACTTTTCACTTCAGCAAGCATTGAGATTTATTGTCTTTTCATTTTTTCATTATCTCAGCCTATTTCTTGTTCTACAGACTTGGAACTTTACGAACTAATTTGCAATTAATCCTTAAGTAGGTAACGAATACTAGTTTTGTAATAGTTTGGTCATGTTAGGGATGGCCTCTGTTTTCCATTTTCCCATTCATAATCCCATATTTTCTCATTGTGTTTGAATTTCTCCTAAGATTTCTTTTTGTCTGTGTTTATGCTTATTATTTTTCTTGATATCGTGAAATCATAATTCTTACAATTTCATATTATAGTATTATACAAGAGATCTTAGATCGTTCAATTACGTTATAAGTGATCGAAGGTGCTAAATATAACGTTCTATTTTCAATAAATCTCAAGAAACCTTGACGTTTGACTCTAGAACGCTGGACGTTCTTTTAGACTGAATGCGAGATATTTTTCATACTTTTAATAGCCTTACGTTACAGTAAGATAACATAATATAACCGAAGTTCAAGCTTTGACCAAAGACAGATTATCTAGTGCTTGATATATTCATATGTTTGTGTATATAATTTATTCAACATTAACAGAGACAGTTTGATTTAAGTTCACTGATACTAATACAACTAAATAACTGACAACTAAATAACTGCTAGAAGCAGTAACTTTGAAACATTATTTGACTTGTAAGACATGGAACTGTATGACATATACATGTAACTTTTACCAGATGACAGACTTACAAGAAACTACGTAATACGACGAAACCGACTGTGATATTTACGACATTCCCCGACTGTAAGACATGAGAACTACTTCTAACTCGCAATAACTGTACTTCTAACTTATAATAACTGTAATACTCAGGGGAATTATTAGACATTATTTATTTGTAGGAAATGTGTATATATAGTAAGTGAAGTATATCTTGTTTATGTTAGTGTGTATATTTATTTATTTATTGTTGTGAAATACAGTTATAAATTATTATAAATACAAATGTCTCATTTATTATACCTACTGTTCATCTCAAACGTCTCCAAAATTTATTTTTGGCCCAGCCAAATGAGGTCCTGTTTTAACTCGGCCGTTCGGCAGTTCGTCTGTTCGTAAATTTGTAGGTTACGCAGTTATGACCGAATGGATTCTTCCAGTTTCTTCCAATTTTGCCTGAATGTTCCTTAAAGTTATTAAAAAGACTTATGTATAAGGATTTTTATTTTTTGTTTAAGTTTAAAGGTGATGGACATCTTAATCGTTTCATGTAATGTTCTGCTTCTTTCAACGATTCTAGCCAACAGTTAATGTTTTACAAAATTCAAGACTACTTCCACTCTTGAATGTAAAATTTTCTACAACTTTGTTGCAGAACATTTTTAGATAGCTCCAATGGTTTACCGGCATTTCGTCCGTTTGAAAATTGTTGTGTACGCAGTCACGGCCGAAATCTTTGTTAGGTTTTCTTCCAATTTGGCATGAATACTGAAGTCATTAACCTTATAACTGCTGTAGCCATCACTCTGAAGGTGTGGAAAATAATTTTTAAATCACTGAGGAAAATTCAAATAAAGTGGCTGTATTTTACAAGCGATGTTTGTAACACAAGAAAAAACTTAAACATATATTTTTATTGTTGATTCTATAGAAGTTAAAAGTTAGAAACGACGTTATCTATAAGGATTTTTTTTTACCCCGTTTCAAGGTGAAGAATGGATCTTGGATTTTTCTTTGGACGAGAGGTCTGCTACACAGAGAACCACTAGTCCATCATGTATTATGTTACTGAAACAACACATTGTAATGCAGTACTGTATTAAAATGCACAGGATCAATTTCATATGTGGGAACTGATTGGGAAGGCTTTCAACCAGGATTTTTAATGAAAGGAATCGTAGCCGATGACCAATTTTCATATTGAAGATGATGGCGAATGATACATAACAGCTTAAAAAACCTGCACCTACTTCACGTTATTGACAAATTCTACGAGGTTTGAAAGAGACTCCTAACACTTGCACATCACGCATACAAATAGAGAACGCCACACATAAACAAATGACATACGAGAACCATGCATGTTTGGAGAAAAATAGATGACTACATTTTGCTTTTGCGCCAACTGCGGTGGTCATACGTCCGGCATTCTGCCGGATAGTCCAGATTTGGAGCTAATTGTTCACTGTCAGGCACTAACCCTTGCCGGACGTTAATTTCTCCTCCTTTTTGGCGTTAAACCATAACTACACAAACTGCATTTTTATTTTGTCCAGAGCATGAACAAAAAATATAAAACGTCCGCAGGTAGAGTTGCTTAATACAACTAATGAAATTTGGAATAATTTACTAGAAGAAGTAACTTAATTTTTAATTTTGATTGTTATTTGTTGTGCTTCAAGCAGTCCTGTACAGTCATGGTGTGGATTGGATACAACATACTCTTTCAGTGAAATACACATAGAACATACTTTATCGGCGGGGTTGCTAAGTTGCAGAGTTGTGAGCGCATAGATCATTCATGTTTTGGAACTCCTGTACTGGGTTATTATTTTCAATAATAGTATGTTTATTTACATGCAGAGTTCAGTGTTATGTCATAATTTTCGCTTAATGGTAAAATTATTATTTAAAGTACCCGTGTAAAAGGCTTAATTATCTAGTTTTCTATACAGTTTTGTTTACAAAAACTTATGATGTTAATTAAAAACAAATAACTCCTTATTATTCACCACAATACAGAACCATTATTATTATTATTATACACAAATCACCACTATACTATAAAGAAACATACTAACTGACTGACATAAATGTTTACCCACATGCAGATGAGCTAGAAAATTGAAATTTCGAATACTTATAACTTTTAGTCTGTAGCCGATGGAAAATTCCAAAAAGTTCAAATTTTTAATAATTTACCCCCGAAAAAATTTGCAAGTTTTTCTCACTCACTGACATTAATAATTACCCTCTTTCAGAGTAGCTGGAAACTTGGAATCGAACTGGTGAATGTGAATGTACAGTTTCTTTTTATATTCTTTCCTGGCAGTGTTCAGACTTATCATGTAGGTATAGATGACTAGTACTCTTTTCGGTATTCTAGTATTCTTCTCAGACAATATTTTTAAGACGCTTTCTGAACGAATCCATTCACGGCCATAGGTGTTGGCATGCTGACCATATGCCCCCAATCCTGCCATCTGCCTACGGTAGATGACGCAGCGGTCGGGTGGTAGGCCTTGTCCCTTCAGGGATGTAGCGCCAATGGGTTTAGTTTTTTTCTGAATGAATACCGATATTTAAAGTTAAAAAATTATGAACATGTGATGGATTTCTCCTCTTACATTCTTCATGCTCCCTACAGAGCTAATCGAATTATAAATGAAATAGCTGAAAAGACCCGGCGTCGCCCGGGTTTTGTATTTTGTAATTGGAAATTAGCTTATGAAGGATTTTCAATTTTAAATTCTAGGTCCTTATATAGGCATTTATAATTTGAAATAGGAAGAACGACTTATTACACTCAAACTATTCCCTCAGAAAACGCTTGATATAGTTTTTTATGGCTCATAGAGGATCTAGAATTTTGCATCCCATCGTTTGTACAGTGCACAGCAAGCCTGGTAGAGGTTTAAATAAGAAGAAACAGAAATTCCTGTAACATAAAATTGTAATATCGAGGCGGGAAATTTCCCACTCTTATGTTACCATAAAGCCGTTTTGGAGATGAAATTAAACAGAAAGCATTATCACTTTCACACTTTTCTCTCCAAAAACCTGCGATATAATATAATAATATACACATTACCATACCTCGTTTTGTTTTCTCTATGTCCAGGGTAGAGAAAGTTATGTGATTCCATTATTTTAGTGGATTTCATTCTGTAATATTTATTTATAACATGAATTATTTCGATAACTTCTCTTATTTGTCAAAAGTGCATTTCATTTGTTTTTTCCAAGCCCACCTGATACCATTTGGCAACAATATATTCTGTGATTTGGAATGGATAATTCTATGTAAAAAGGGATTAAGTATTTTCAAAAACATTTAATTTTTGGCATTTAGAATCAGAATTTTTCAAAATCCTTTCTTAGTGAGCACCTACATTATGAAACGAAGGTACTGTCAAAATTCCAAGTCTCTACCTGTTATAGTTTAGGCTGTACGTTGATTCCTGTCATTCAGTCAATCAGTCAGTCAGTCATTCATTCAGTCAGTCAGTCATTCATTCAGTCAGTCAGTCATTCATTCAGTCAGTCAGGACAAAGCCTTTTATATATATAGAGATGTCGAAAATTTCAGCTCCTTATTTCACATAGTTGCGGAGTTATTCAACTGTGAACTTGATAAATGTAATGTAATAACTTCATTATTTTCTTGTAAAACACATTTCAAAGTTGAAAGAAGAAGCTAAGCTCCCTGTTGAGGAAATATAATAACAGCTGATTTTATGGGTAAATAGTCACTGTATAAAATTATGTGTTAAATCCAAATTTACCAGGAAGAAGAATATTCAACAGTTTTTGTATTTTTGTTTTATTCTTCCTCGACAGGTTTTAAAACGAATCATGAGGTAAGATCTTCTAGGACTGCACACATTTAAGTTTTATATGTGTAAATGAACCTATGCAATCACAAGCATAGCTCCCAGTTAACTAAAGAAATTTACACCAAGTGTAAACCAATCTAACTAGAATAGTACATTATGCAACGAGCCTACTATGGCGTTTACACGAGTATGCTTTAATGAAACGAGGTACTGGCGAGTCAAAATTCAGCATATCCTTTTGTGGTCTGCCGGATTATATTGCTGTTTATTGAGGGTAAACAGTAGTATGCACTCTAAAATCCAAGCAGGTGGCAGACTCTGGTGCCAAGTCAATCTAATAATAATAGTAATATAATACAAAATTTTGGCGTTTCTTTGATTCTCACTTCCGACTGAGACATGTCAACACTTTAACGCCGAATTTTTCCTTCTTACATTAAACAAACAACACTTCAAAGACAGCACCGCTAGCGACAAAAAAAGGTAATACACACAATGTAAATACATGAAAATGGCTAAATAAGGAAGAAAATGACATAAAAATGACAAAATAATGACCTAAAATTGAAATAAATCCCCTAAAAGTATAAAATGGCATAAAATGACAAAAAATGACCTAGTAAAATGTATTTCTATAATCTAGAGGCCATGATTAGGACTTATCCACGAGTTGGCAATGTATATACAGCATCAATAAAAAGATGACATGTCATTGGAATCCGGGCCCTGGTAATAACAGTTCTTATAAAACAAAGTCGTGTCTTCTTATCAGCCATGCATATACATCATGTATTTATAGGTAAACAACGGACGTTTAAAGACAGTTGGCTGAATAAAGCAATTCCATTATAAAAACAAGTGTTATGAGAGCTATTTAATGACGTATGCACAATCATTTATGAAATCATATACGTTCTCGTTTTAGCTGAATTACATTATAAATACAAAAAATACTAAACGTTGTATTGATTCCATTACCCAACGTTTTAAAAACAAGATCAATGCAAAAAATTTTAATAAACTGACAACTAACAAAGTGAAATTCCGCTTTAGTGTTATACAATCAGTTTCGAAAACATTAGGCTATTTATTGTCAATTATTGTACAGTCAGTTCTCAAGACATTTACTGAGTCAAATATGCCATGAATGTTTAAATTAATAGACGTATGCCCGATACATGAAATATGCCGTTAAATATCTTAAATTTCCCCCCCAAAAAAGTATGAATATTTTAATATGAAGCATATAGGCCTATGATGCGTTATCGCAAAACTAACAAAATATGCAACAAAATGCAACATGAAGTCATTAATTTTCTGTTATTTCCGCCATGTTTTGTATTCATTTTAACACTAGCATGTGGACCTAATAGAGCAATAAAAAATTATTTTCAAACACTGCCAGGTCCCAGTAATGTATCGTCTTCAATAACATATCTATTGTTGTTACAAAAGTGGGCCAAAACTGCTAAAAAATGATCAGGAAACAAATCTGTAATTTCACTAAAAATTCCTAAGATCCTTAACGTTGCCTTAGTATTTATTCTAACGAGGTGAAATCAACGAACATTGCTGAAGTTATTTTTCTGAACGTGGTTATTGCAATTAATCCTTTCAGAGCTGAATTTACGTATAAAAACACAAGCAATCATCAAGTGAAATCATCAGTGAATTGTAAGTATGAAAGCAATACGAAAACTTTTAGTGGACATTTGGCTTTCGTGAATGACAACCGTAAAACACGGGTGAAAATCCTCACATTTTAACATAGATTATTACTCTATTATGCTTTTGTACTATTTTTTGCTGTTACGAATTTATACATCCGTAGAAGTGATAAGGTCAATTGAATGTAGAGCAAATATATTTTGCTTGTATTCCGTCCAAAATTGTGGAACCTGCATTAGATTTACTTCCTAGTAGGTCTACAAAGTTATGTGAAACTGCCTACTAGAAATTCAAGCAAAAGGATGTATGAAAAATACAGAGAAGAGAAAGGTAAACTGTGCAAAATATGTTGCACAATATTTCTCACAAAAATAAGTGGTAAGAATCTTTATTGTGATTCTCAGGTTGACGAAAGAAATCAGTATGTACCATTAAAAAATCATTAATATACAACCTCCAGGTTAAATCGATTTAGGGATTTTACCGAATATTCTCTTTATATCATCACACGTATTAACTCAATAAATATCTGCTTAGGATAAAGTATTAGCTTTGCTACTTGAATCATTGCTAAACCATGGAATCATGTTTACATGATTCACCAAAAAAATATAATCTTTCCGCCCATACACTTAGCTTTCGGGTAACTTGACCAAGTAGGCCTACAAGGTAATCTTACCCGTCAGGTAGATTGAAAGGTTATATAATTCCGAAATAACAAAATTGTTAAAATTTTTTATATTAAGATCTTAATTTTAAGAAATAATTCTTATGGCTTAATTTTAAGAGAATTTTCTTGAGGAATGTGAGAAAGGATACGCAGGAACGATCGAGTCCACATGTGATAGAGCAACAAGTGAAACTTCCTACATTTTTGTAACTTTCAGGAATAAGTCAATCAAACTATATTCCATGACCGGAGCATCGGGGATTTCCAGCGGAGCTTTCATTATCGAAAACTAATTTATTGACACTTATTTTCCCGAGGTCAAATTGCCCGGCAGGCTCATCAGAGCTTTAGGAGGAAACTAGAAAGTTAAAGGTTCCGCAATTTTTTTTTTTTCAGAGCCTCAAATTTCACTTAGATATGTTTAAGGCTACTATTGTCGTAAAACTATACCTATACTACACGGAGTCCCTAGAGGATTTAGGCTCAGGATTTGTAGGTCCTGAAAATTCTTTCGACGTCGACGTCGACGTCGACGTCTTCCGTGTTGAAGAAGCACATCCAAGATCGACATTTCGAATAAGTTACGCATGATAATGTTTGTTTGAAAAAGAAAAATGGATTTTTTTTTAGTTCAGATGTCGTCCGCTGCTGTCGCTCTCCTAACGTAGCGGGCTTGATTCCCATTCTAGGAAGCTTCTTGGATGGCGTTTTTGTTTGGGGTTTTCCTCACCTATGAGGAAATGTTGGGACACACTAGACCCTTGTGGTCCTCTGCTATTACCTGGATGTTTTATCCTATGCGCGTCTTGTTCGGAATGAATGTCTGTGTTTGATGTGTCTCGTCCTATGTATTCGTGTTGTCTCTGAGGTGGGGCGACATTCGGCTGATCCCTCTTCCGGGAAGGTTATCCATGTCCTTGTGGTAAAAAAGGTATGTCTGCTATCCATTGTATTTCTTCTCCCGACAGGTGACGGTCCTGTAAGGCCCAGTTGAGAGAAAGAATAGGCTCAAAAGTCACTGGGGACTGCTTCTGAACTATAAAGTTTTGTTTACATGGTCCTTTGAAAATCTTCCCGAATGACTGTAGTTCTTTCTTGTGAAATAGTATTCGTATGCCCTGAGAAATCTTCGTCAGCGTGGGTCAGCATTGGGCTGATCCCTTTTCCGGGAAGGTCATCCATGTCCTTTTGGTAAAAAAAAGTATGCCTGTGAACCAGAGTATTTCTCCTCTCGACAGGTGACGGTCCTGTAAGGCCCAGTTGCGAGAAAGAATAGGCTCAAAAGTCACTGGGGATAGCTTCTGAACTACACAGTATTGTTTACATGGACTTCTGAAAATCTTCCAGAATTATGACTTTAGATCTCTCTTGTGAAATAATATTCGTATCCCCTGAGCAATCTTCGTCAGCATATACAATAAAAGAATTCGCTACGAACTCCACCCTTAAAAGCAAAGAATTTTAAAATATATATATATATATATTTGATGTCCGCGCTCTGCATTCCATGTTGTGATGGCCGTTACAACTTGAACTTGACCCGCAACGTAACTAGTCCACCTATCCCACTAGGACGACATCAACAGGCAGAATGGTGTGAATGGCCTTCATATCAACTGGTTTGTCAGGTGCCGCCTGCCTGCTTGCCCTTATTTACACCAATCTTAAATTAATTAATCTGCACCGCATTTTCATTCTCTAACAACCTGTAAACACAACCGACCACCTTAGTTCCTCATACTACTAATACCGTATTAGCTTTACCAGTAACAAAATAGTAGAGTGGCAAGTGCACCGTGGAGATTCAAGGAAGAGTTTTGGAGTTTTTAAATTTCAGAAATTCTATAATCGCACTTAACGCATGTGTATTGCACACTATTTTTTCGATGAGAGCGAATAATACAAATATTACTTACGTGAAAGTAATTTTATTCACTAACATCAGCTTGAGGTGGTGTTAAGTTACAAGTATACCAGCCTTAAGAAATAGTTACTATTAATCTTGTGACGATCGAAGCATCGGTTACTTTAGCGTCCATCATACATAGCTAAGTCAGTATTACGAAATAAAATTAACTGATAGCATGAGTAGACATGTAGTTGAAATGATAAAATTCAACCTGCAAAGATGTTTTAAAAATTCCATGTCTGTAATAATAAAGATATAAAAATTAGAAAGTTAGATTTAATGACACAATTGGGTTGCAAAAAGGCAAAAGACTTCAGGCACTGGTGCAGGAATTTGAAGTTCCCATCATGATAGAATGTACGGGAAATGAGCGAAAAAAAACTATCGTCGAAAAATAGTATTAATGATTATAATAATAGGTACCTGGTTAGTTAATCGCAAGCAATAGTGCCCACGGGGCAAGTAATCCAGGGTTTAATTCCTAGTGGGAACCTCCACTTCCCGCCGAAGGTAATAGAAAAACCACAACCTAGAATGTCCGAAGGCGGATGAGGCATCTAATCTAAGATTCCTCTCACAGTCCTCTACCGCGGTTCAGATACTTAAATCATAATAATAAATTATTGTAATAAAGCAGATACAGGGGTATTCATGCTAAAAGTGCTTAAAATAGCATTTCAGTTAAATTCTTGATACTAGGCCTAATATGTTATGGGAAAATACAAACCATCACAACAATGGGATTTTATTATGGGACAGTCACCCAACAGAAACAGACCGTTTATTCTGCAAACCAGAGCAATTAGGTCTATTTATGAAGATTCACCAAGGTCCCATTACATATAACTTTTTGTTTAACTTGATATTCTTATTTAATTGCTTCCGGTGATCAGTTATGTGAAGATTATGAAAGTCGGGCGTTGTGCCTGCTTATGTGATTTTCTTATTTAAGTTCGCTATGGTACTAGTTCGAATTTAGTCGACAAAATCTTTTCCAAATATTGTGAAGTAAAATCCTTAAAACGTTATGAGAGTCCAACTTAAGGAATGCCCCTTAGTCGGAAAAAGAAGTTTACAATTAATAAAATCAACCCTTCCTGTTTTGACTAAAATTTGAAATTATAAAACAATACTCAGAGATTATGAAGTTGGATAATTTAATTTCTAGCTAAAATTGATATTACTAAATATTTTTGACTCGAAGAATCCTCTTTCTACGTGATTACGATGGAGGTATCTGGAACTATAAAATATATGTGGTGACCGTAGACATCTGTATGCTGACATGCCCCATTCCTGACCCGATGAAGTAGAAAGTAGGAAGTAGATGTTGCAACATTCAGTTGCTAAATCCTGTCCCCCATAGAAGTAGCCTCAGTTTTTAAATGACGATTGAAATTAATCATTATGATAGAATGAAATTGCATGATGTCAGGATTACATACCGTAACTAAACTGCGTGGCGCTACATCCCAAGGTGGGACAGGGTCTACCATCCGAAAGTTGAGCCAACTATGTTTATCTTGAGAATAAATGTGTTCAGGATTGGGAGAAGTGGCCAGCATATAGACTTCCTCCACAACCGCAATATTTAATACTTTTCTACGCCTAAGCCGCTAATCACTACTTCTTTGTCATCAAGATCCTCAATTGTCCTCACGAAGCTCAATGCATTCCGTTGCAGACTTTCCTTCCTCAGAAAAATGAAACTAGGTACAAGGATCGAACCCAGCTCTCTAGATCGGTAATCAATGACGCTAACAACCGGACCACTGAGGGTCTACAAATATGAGGAAAAATTAAATTTCAGAGAGAGGTCAATTAAATCACACACTCATAGAAAATACTGGACAAAGAGATTGCCTTTATAACATATCAAGATGAATATATCCATCGAAACGGAGGAGAATGAAATACGGAAAGGAAGGGAATGAACTTGAAGATGTGAAAATACATAAAACAAAGCATTTGGTATGCAAGGAATTCTTCCAGATGCTGTTTTATAGACATTTTATATGCACTCAAAGCTTGTAAAAATTGTATGCGGTACTTTCATCTACATTATTGCAACGAGAACTGGACTGGTAGGGAAGACTAATCAGTACCCTGTTCGCCATTATTAATTAGCTAGATCTAAATAAGTGAAGTAACAAAACTTAGCTAAACGTGTGTAATTATAAGACTCCACAAGTATTATATGTAATATTTCAAAGAGGCCTACTACAGACCACGTGTTATTATGAATTTTCTTTCAAATATGCATTATTTTAATGCTTAATTAATTGAAATTGCCATATACTTTCATCACAGATTTATGTTTCTAAGTATGCTGTTGACTGTATCGAAATCATACCACATTACATTTCAAATAAGTAAATCTAAAATATAAACACTCATTCGGGTGGCGTCTTAATGAAAAAAAAAAGGTGGAAAAATTGTTAGCAAACTGTCATAATATGTAGGTAACATTTATTTAAAGACAAACCAGTTTTCAAGTTAATTTTCATCTGAAGACGCTGGGTTATGACATGAATAAATTATTAATTTCAGTTCTTGAGTATAAAACTGGAAAAATTGTTTATTTTACTCAAAATACATGAGGAACAAATGATCAGTTATTTAGAAGACAAGATAGAAGTGTTACACACCAAATTTAATGCCGATTCACACACATCATATAACTATCACACATCCATACATAGCTCACTACAAAGCAATATTTACAAAAACAGACTTTACATTTTCAGTCTATAATTACATGGATGCTGGATGTCTGGCGTAAACTATTCCAACTACATTGTCATTACTACTGTATCACTTAGGTTGTAATGTTGAGCAAATGTAAAAAGTGGTTTCTGTCACTTCTAATAAATACAACTTAACATAAAATAAATAAACTAAGCACATTTTTCACAATCGGCAAACAATCTGGATTACTGTGTGATTAAAAAGTTACACTTCGGTGATAAAATGTTACCACGGTCTGTTATTTTCGAGGATTCATTTTTTTTAGGATCTCTTGAAAATAGCAGTTAATATATAAGAGAAATAAAATTAAAAGTCACAGAAAATAATGGATGACGGTGATTCCTCAAGCACTTCTGCCTGTGTCCACGAGCTTTCTGTACGTCACAATTGGAACTCTGTTCATGTTGCTCTTCACCAAACTGAATACTGTACGCTGAGCACCTTCAGCTATAAGGAAGAACAACATTATTGTTGCCTTCCAGGTTATAATTATTGGGTTCAGAAACGAAGAACTTTGATTCCCTTAAGGGATAACAGATGTGTTTATTTAGCCATCTTGACAAAAAAAAATGCTATTTTTTAGGACTAGTGTCAAAAAATAAAGCATACCCTAAAGTTTTACTCTGCAAAGTTTATGTCGTTTGGACACATGAAACAGGTGGTGGCGAATTCATTTTTAAACTTCCGTGAGCTTCAAACTCACATGGAAACTTTAATAGTTTTTTTTTAAGCTTCAATTGGCATGCTATTTTGCCAAATTCAATTTCTACCTTCTCCCACAAAAATAGAGATACAGCTATGATTTTTTTCATAATGCACTTGACAATGAGTGTAATAAAATTACTAATAACATTTTCTGTACAAGCTTTAGTACTTTTAAAAATATTTTGTACAGTATAATCATACGCCACTTATTTTAAGTTTATATTTTTGTAGGTGTACTTTTTACATAAAAAGTATAAAAATATAAAAAAAATTATCAGACATTTTGTGAAGCAATCATCAAAGATTCCCACATAAAAAAGTTAGCGTTCACATTTAAATTTCTGTCGGAGAAGACAGATTACAATATTTTTTTATTTTTTTATTTATCGATCTCAAAAGCAAATCGAGACATTAAAATGCGAATTTTACACTTTAAATTCTGTTTACATTTTAATTAAGCGTAGGCAATTTCAAGTTTTTAGGAAAAGAAATTTAAAAAATAGCTTTTAACTTGTTAGTTATCCCTTAAAATAATTTGGGAATCAGGGTTTAAAAAATAGCTTTTAACATGTTAGTTATTCCTTAAAATAATTTGGGAATCAGGGTTCTTCAACTTATGAATTCAAGGTTTACAGAGTGGAAGGGGTATAAATGTGCAAATATTAAGAGCTTATTCCTTGGTAGAGACAAACAAATAATTTTCCTAAATTAGTAGTATTTTTATCAGAAAAGAATTATCCCTAAACTTTAATTGTGCTCTACTCGATAAGTATTAGCTGTACATTTTTCACGTTAGCTGAGGAAAGAATACAGAATACATTTTCTCTTTGCTAGTTTTCAATAATGTTGGCACTTTTCGTGCAAAGTAAATAAAATACTACAGAATAAGCGACATAAGCAAACGTCGAAGTCTTAAACTGTTTTAATGCGCTGACAGTGGTCATTGCTACCCAGAAAGCTATCTGGCAGTGCGCTGTTGCTATTCTGCGGAAGCCGACAAATTAATTACCTCGTAGATCATAAACGTAAACAGAAAACGCCAAAATAATTATATTTATTTTAATTTTATTTATTGCCTCTCTGAGTCTGCATAGTTATTGGCATACCCCTTCTTCTCTGTAGAAGTTGGTAAACTGATCATGCGCATCGAGAAATATTTTAGACAGTAATGATAAGACACTTAAGATAAGATATCACTTCATTATTGTTTACCATATTTTGCAATACACCCGATTAGGATTGCTTACTTGTAAGACATATTGCGACGTCATAATGGTATTCTGAAGTGTAAATGTAGGTCTATAGAAGCAGTGGAAAGTGTTCAATTCCGAAGACAAACATCAGAATATTTGATTTTCATTTTCCCCCACGAGAGGTTATCAATGTTGGGGGGGGGGGGCGTTGTGGAACCAGCCCACCTTTCTTGGTACTGTATATAAAGCGGAAATTTTTACACGAGAAGAACTATTAAAGTTAAGTAACAAGAGTAGGTAACAAACTTACTAAAGCAGTACAAACCCAATCTTGTTTCAGCAATAGGATTGTAGAAATAAATAATTTCCAATTATACAATTCGGTAGTCATATAAGCCTGCAGTTTATTGTAGTTTCATGAAATCTTAATCCCTATTGCTGGAAAGAAGAATCATTAAGTTGTCACTAACCTTTGTTGATGCATATTTTTGTAAGGTATACAATAGTTTCATTGGATCTGTAATACAATATCGGAAAATACTCGAAAGAAAATTTAAAATGTATGTAAAATTTACAGAATGTGGTTAAAGAAATAAACTATGACATAAATCATTGTGTTAACTGTTTTCTAAGCAGTCCGGCACAGATATATAATTTGTGTGAGAAATTGTCTTTCATACATTTAAGGGTTAAGGTCAAATTGTTCTTGTGATTTGTGTTGTATCTTTGTGAAGGATACTATCCAAGTACAAATGAAATTTGCATTTTTTTTTTTGGAAGCTTGAAGAACATGAGGAATTCTTGCATCATTTAATATAGTCAATTTTCGAATTCTATTGAAAGGAGCTCAACCGCATTGCATTAATTATATTCATCAAGACTTTGAACCCTTCGGATGGAATGCAATTCTCATGATATAAAATGAGAAATCAATATATTTAAATAATTTACATTAATAACATTTAATAAAATAAATTAATATAAATTTCCGTTAAAAAGCTTGATAGGACACCCGTACATTTCTTTGTAGATCCGTATATAGCCTATAATACATACCATCTGCGAATTACCTTGTGAAGACGTTTCAACGAATAAATATGATACAATGTTTACCACTTTCCACTGCTATAGTCCAACGGTTTGGTTTCTAAGAAATCTTATCTTAGACTATAATAAATTTCAATACAAGTTTCAATGGTAGGTTACAAATACAGTATTTCCAAGAATTTCTATACTTCATTCTGACAAATCTCGCTAAATTATTTACATATCATTATTACAGCTCTTGAATTATAATTGAATTGAAATGCATACCGGTACCCAAAAATAAATATTTATATGCTGGTAACAATATTTATGTAAAGTTACGCAGAAGTTTATACAAATTAAATAAATACCGGATATTCGATGTATTGAGACAATTGACATGCAATAATAGGCTATAATAAATTGTGTTGATTTACTACAGATTCATTATTGATTTGCAGGATGACAATGAAATAACACTAGAACGAACTTTTCCCCCTCTCTATACATTACACAAGCTAATGTACTCGTATTTCCATTTTAATGAAGCAACTCTGAAGTTATCAATGATACTGATATAGGATTTTTTCATCAGTTTAAGAGATGATAGAATTCAACAACTAGATTTTCCGCAGTGGCCATGGGCATATTATAGTCTAGTGTATTAACTTCATACATTTATTTTAGATCTCTTCACATATTTATTTTAGATCTAATATAAAGGATCTCTTAATGGCCAGGCCTATTTATTAAACGTTCTTGCGATGCAGTATCATGCCACGAGGTAATTTTGTAGTTTTCTGTAAATTCTGAACGGTCCGTTATGTAGAAATTATTACATGTTCAGTGTGTTTTGTGTTTGGCTAAAGCTTCAAATTGTGTAATATGAAACCTTAATTGATTTCATGCAATATTTCTCTGTGATACTAAGGGCAATTTTTTCTCAATTAAATATATTTTACTGAAAATTCGGTAAATTTTAATCTTCAATAATTCCATTGAGTTCCTACCATTTTCCTCTAGTCGTAGAATTAAAAGAAATGTACAAATGAAGGAGAATAAAAAATTTAAGTCTGCAATGATTGAATGATTGAATAAATAAATAAATAAATAAATAGTGAGTAAATATTTAAATAAATAAACAAATGTATCGACAAAGAGGATTGGTTTGTTAATTAGATTTATTACATATTTGTTGTTGGCTTAATTAAAAAGAGTAATACTAAAAGAAATGAAATAAATATACTAAAATGAATGGGCTTTTTAAAGTTTCCTATTCTCTCTAAAAAGTATAAATATACCATCAAAAGATTAAACATTACTGCACACGAATACTTAAAAACATTTTGAATCATTTATATTATTTTTTTAAATACTAGGCAAAGTGGAATCGAGCCAATACTGAAACAGCTAAGTAGGCTTAACAACGACTGTGAAATCGAAAAAAAGGTATTTTTATATAAAGAACTAGCATGTGCCCGCGGCTTCGCCCGCGATAATTACTTCAAAAATTAAAAACTAAGAGCATAATAGTTAAATCATTATAATTATTAACACCTAAATCACGTGGACTACATACCACGATTAGATAGCGTCGCCTGGTAAAAGCTATCTCAGATTCGAGTTCCTTGGCCCAGAAAATCCCTGTATAGTGAGTTCCGTCCAAATCGAACGATGTTTAACCATATTTAGGTCTATGTTGATTACCCCTCTTCCGTGTTGGTTGAAAATTTAATATGTCTACGGGCCTTAACATTCTAAACAAATGAATCGACCAGCGTGGGCTTACAACATTCAAGCGATCGCGATGCTTCTATTTCCACGGTATGACAAAAATAGCCAAAGACAACTGCAATTGATTTGACATTGAAATGTATTACTGAAATCTGATGCTTTGACATCGCGAATCACGTTTTCTGCCAGTTTTTCACTCATAACTCGCGAACGAAAGCTAAAATTAAAAATTCGGCTTCGAGGTGCATTCGCCCACCTTTCAGTCCATCTATCTTTAAAATTTCAGATCTCTGCGTTCAGTAGATTTCGATGGGCATCGTGGACAGACAGACAAACAGCATGTGCCCGCATGTGCCCGCGGCTTCCCCCGCGATAATTATTTCAAAAATTAAAAACTAAAAATTAAGAGCATAGTTAAATCATTATAATTATTAACACCTAAATCACGTGGAGTGCATTCCACGATTAGGTAGCGTCCCCTGGTAAAAGCGACCTCAGATTCGCGTTCCTTGGCCCAGAATACCCCTGTACAGTCAGTTTCGTCCAAATCGAACAATGTTTGACCATATTTAGGCCTATATTGATTATCCCTCTTCAGTGTAGGTTGAAAATTTCATGTCTTCGGGCCATGATATTCTAAATAAATGAATCGTCCAGGATGGACTTACAAAATCAAGCGATCGCCCGCGATAATTATTTCAAGAATTAAAAATTAAGATCATAATAGTTAAATCATTATATTTATTAACACCTAAAGCACGTAAACTACATGTCACGATTAGATAGCGTCGCCTGGTAAAAGCGATCTCAGATTCGAGTTCCTTGGCCCAGAAAATCCCTGTATAGTGAGTTTCGTCCAAATCGAACGATATTTAACCATATTTAGGTCTATGTTGATTACCCCTCTTCCGTGTAGGTTGAAAATTTAATATGTCTACGGGCCTTGACATTCTAAACAAATGAATCGACCAGCGTGGGCTTACAACATTCTAGCGATCGCGATGCCTTTATTCCCACGGTATGACAAAAATAGCCAAAGCCAACTGCAATTGATTTGACATTGAAATGTATTACTGAAATCTGATGCTTCGACAGCGCTAAAATCACGTTTTCTGCCAGTTTTTCACTCACAACTCGCGAACGAAAGCTAAAATTAAAAATCCGGCTTCTATGCGCATTCGCCCACCTTTCAGCCCATCTATGTTTAAAATTTCAGATCTCTGCGTTCAGTAGATTTCGCTGGGCATCGTGGACAGACAGACAAACACGTCGTTTTATTATTTTAAGATAGTATGTGCCCGCGGCTTCGCCCGCGATAATTATTTCAAAAATTAAAAATTAAGAGCATAGGCTAATAGTTAAATCATTATATTAACACCTAAATCATGTGGACTACATATCACGATTAGATAGCGTCACCTGGTAAAAGCGACCTCAGATTCGAGTTCCTTGGCCCGGAAAACCCCTGTATAGTGAGTTTCGTCCAAATCGAACAACGTTAGACCATATTTAGGCTAATATTGATTATCCCTATAATAATAATAATAATAATAATAATAATAATAATAATAATAATAATAATAATAATAATCCTCCTCTAAGGTGTCGGTTGAAAATTTCATATTATGTTTTCGTGCCATGACATTAAAAACAAATGAATCGACCAGCGTGAGCTACAACATTCAACAGATCGCGATGCTTTTATGTCGAAGGTTTGACAAAAATAGCCAAAGCCTAGTGTAATTGATTTGTATTACTGAAAACTCATGCTTCGAAAACGGAATAAATACACGTTTTCTGCCCGTTTTTCATTCATAACTCACGAACTAAAGCGAAAATTAAAATTCCGGCTTCGAGGTGCACATTCCGACCCTTTAGTCCGCCTATGTATAAAATTTCAGATCTCTGCGTTCAGTAGATTTCGCTGGGCATCGCGGACAGACGGAGGACAGACGGAAGACAGACAGACAGACAGACGGAGGACAGACACTTCCTTTTATTAATATAGATGTGCTTGAAAATGTTGCACTTCAAATGTAAATAATTCATGGTTTTTCAATTTATTAAACCTTTTCTTTTAAAGGAAGATGGGTGTTGTTATATTAATACTGTATTTCATTACTAGAGGTTCAATAGACCTGTGAGATCAGTAATTATTTATTTAAACCCTCTTCTTTATCATTTAACAATGGATAAATATTAAATCTGGTAAAGTTCATTCTGAATAAAGAGTAATTTTCTTAGAGCAAATCCGAAAAATGTAAATTATAAATTACAAATTTGTTTATTTGGTTATAGAAACTTTAGGACCAGTGCGCCTAAACTGTAAATTTCATTTAATCAATAGTAGGTCTAAACATAATTTTATATAGATAGTGGTAGAAAAAAGTTCGAAGATTTTTTCAGAAACAGAGGCTAAGTTTTTGAATTTAGAATGATTTATGAGAAATAAATGGTCATATTATGATAGATGGAGTAACGGTGGAATGATATATGGCTAGGGAAACGGGAGCACCCGGAGAAGACCTGCCCCGGCCCCAACCCTATTTTTTCCACCACAAATTCCACATAGATCAACCGAGATTCGATCCCGGGTAAGTCTTTCAATATGCGGCCTCTGTCATGGGGACGTTGTCGCTACTTTTGTTAAACGATTTGATCTTATAGTCTTGAATGGAATTAACATTTAATACATTATTGTATCAAATTTTTTTTTTTTTTACGAGTAATCTAAAGCAACAAATATAAAATAAAATACGAACAGTACAATTAAGAATTCTTGTAAACTTACATCGTTCTAGTGTTATATCAATGGAAGAGCGACAGAGAGGAACAAGCGTCATTAATACTTAGGGTAATAGTATTTATTCATCCATTTGTTACCATCTTTCCTCGTGGCAGTCTGATTGGACGGAACAGCCTGTAAAGAAGAGACGACTGGGTTCGAAAAGTGACCCTGCAAGTCTTCTGCACCCGAAGAAGCCAAACCGGCTGCCGATGCGGCGTATCCGTATCCTGCACCTCCATGATGGGTTCCAGCTGGTATGGCGTATCCATAACCGGAGGAATAAGCACCCTCCAGGGCATGTTCGTTATAATAGGGCACTGTATGATGAGGGTACATGTATGGATGATGCTGACCTCCCATCATGCTGAGGACCTTCTTCAAAACCAAGAATCCAGATGCCAGCAGTGCAACCTTGCTGACGAGGAGAGCTTTCAGTAAGAATAGTTTCACTGCAGAGATTGCGAATATGAGGGCACCAGTGGTCTTGAAGCCCATTACAAGAGGTACAATGATCTTCCACATTCGCTGGCTTTTTCCTGAAAAAGTTATGCTTTTATAAAATAATGAAAATTTACATAAATTTGTTTTCAATTAACTGTATAAATTCTAAAATAAAGTATGAGTTTTCGATACTTCCGGTACCTCGACATCTGCGAAACTCATGTTAAGAGAATACTAAATATTTAAATTAATATTGTCAACTTGCCAGAAGTAACACAGACTGTACTCTGAAAAAGTAAAAATGCTTGTATATTATTTCAACACCTTTACGTCTACTTTATCATTAATTTGATTTATACTTTTTAAATACTGCCTAATACTTTTTAAACATTTGCTTGTGTAAGGATGTTTTGCTAACTGCTATCTACATAACTATATAGGCATAATACATTTTAACTTAATTTACAACTGTACAGTTAATGAAATGTTAACATAAAGTGCCTACTTGATAAATAATGTAGTATTTTAAAATGTGTATTTTACTATTTTATTTTCTAAATGAAGATGCCGGATTACTGAGACAAAGAAACATATATCGAGTATTGAGACAAAAACATATACAGTAGAGTCCCGAAAACTCGGCACTCGATAACACGGCAGTCCGGATAACACTGCAGTCCGGATAAAACGGCAGTCCGGATAAAACGGCAGTCCGGATAACTCGGCCACACCCTGGCAGGGCAAAACGAAGAGTGCAGGGTGAAAAACAACAGGATATTACGCATTTCTTACAAAAAAAATGTAGCCAGTTTGTGCAAAGCCGGCTAGTTAATTTCCATTATAGACAGCTTTATGCCTTATGCATTATGTATTCTCAAGCAACCAATGCATACAAGTACTGTATTTTCTGAGGAAACACTCGTACTTATTCTTTATTGAAACCTTTCCCGATAACCCGGGTTTTTCACACACTTGGCCACCCTTCGGTCCACATTAGGCCGAGTTTTCGGGACTTACTGTATTGGTATCGAGTACTGAAACAAAAATATATTACATTGACTCTAGATCGACATAATCTTATATCAACAAACTCAAGGACTTGTAGTATTGTCTGCCTAAGCTGATTAATATAGAAGACGGCAAGTCGATTTTGCTTATTGTTTATAGATACGATGACATGACCTTAGGAAAAATTGCATATGTGTGTTCACATTCATAAATTTTGTGATTAAAATAATGAGAATGATGATGGTTCACATCAGTTCAAATTACTGAAATAAATATTTTCTTATATACACTCAAGCTGACTATTTTGTTAAGCCACATTAGCAATTTTACGGGGTGACTACAATTCACATTACAGTTCATAGTAATGGAAATATGTGAGGGCTACCGTTATGCATGTTAATTCATAAATTAATTTCTGTCTTCGTAATCATCAATATTATCATCACATGACTACTGGCAAAAAGACTTCAAAAAACTGAACTCCATGACTCTGCATCCCTGAAAGGACTAAGCCTACCATCCGACCGCTGCATCATCTACCATAGACGGATGCCAGAATTGAGGGCATTTGGTCGTTAATGATGTCTACGTGACCGGAGTCGCTACTTCTCTATCAAGCAGCTCCTCAGAATCACGAGGCTGAGTGCACCCCGTTCCAGACCTCCCTACCTCAGAAAAATCCAAAGAGGTACCGGGAATCGAACCCAGACCTGCTGAACCATAGTGAACGTTGATTATCAAGAGACCAAGCAGGTGGCCAGTGCTGATAAGAAAATAATATAAATCATATCATAATAATTTACATTAATAATATTTAATAAAATAAATTAATATAAATTTCTGTTAAAAAAGCTTGATAGGACACTCGTACATCTATACTTAATTCCCATTTTTCATAAAAGCAATAGTACGTTTAAATAAAATTAGTATTCTAATATAACGCAAATTCTTTATGATAAATGATTTTGATAAGAGTCAAAATTTCAGGAATGTAAATCATACATGGCTTTCAAGGTTAATATCTTAGCAAAAATAATAAAATGTCAATAACATTATGAGTCAATCCCTTTGTCATGAGATAATCCCCACAATAGCTTTGTGATAGAGAAATATGTATATACACATGGCAGTTCGAACTTTTGATAATAAGGCAGTCATTAAGTAAAATCATCAGTGAGCTCTAAATTTAAAACCAATGAGGAACATTTATTTGAAGTGGCTTGTTTCTATTAATGACAACTGTAAAATGCGGATAAAATTATTTACAATTTAACATATATAATTACTCTTTTATTCTTACATCTTTTTTTTATTCCATTTTGGAGACGACGCATTTATCCGTCAATAGCAGTGAATAGGTTAATTTGCTACAATTATTAAGTTATAAAAATTTCATTGAACGTTGGGAGTAATTTGGATTCCCATTACCCACCATATACAGTAAAAAATACGTCCAAAGGAGAATACGTTATGAAGTGACTGACAAAATTTTATCTATGGACCTTTCATCCTAATTAAACGAGGTAGTAAGTATGCGAACATCATTGCCATTATATGATAAGCATTCTTAAAATACATTTTGCTGAACTATTTTGTCTTACTAAAAATGTTATTAACAAACATTATTATTATTATTAATAATAATAATAATAATAATAATAATAATAATAATAATAATAATAATAATAATAATAATAACAACAACATACCTTCTCCATGATCGCTTCCATTGTCCATGTCAAATACGATCTCGAGGTTATTCTTATTTTCTTGTGACCGTCCAACTCTGAGGGTTCCGAAGTCCCATAGATTAACTCGAAGAGCATGAGACTGAAGAAATCTACCAACATTCTCCATCATCAGGTCACCATCCATTCCTCTTCCGTCTTCCGTTTCCTCCTGCATTTGGTATTCTTCTTTTGAAAGATTCGCAATCTTCTCTATCACCATAGAATCCGAAATCTTGATCTGATCTTTCTTCCACATATCCTTAAACGGATTGACGATCATAGCTTTGATGCATGTAAAGTTAGCGGCTGACCAACAATCTTCAAAGCTTTGGTCATGGGATTCTATGTCGTTACTATCTACATCATTTGAAACGAACTGCACTTTCGATGGTTGACGTCCATCCACGGTTCCGAAGATAATGAACACTATGATCGATATTTTTGTAATAATCACTGCATTCACACGAGAACCCATGTTGGTAAGTATGTCCAGAAACTTCCGCTAACGTTCACTTGTATTCAAACGGAAACAGATCACTAATATTAAGGAAGGAAAAAAATTTGCACTGTAGATATTTATATTTAAAGCTGTCAATCTGAAAGATGTTAAAGGAATGAAGTTGTGAGAAGCTTCACCCTACACTTTTATTCCTTGTCACAGACTTGTAGTCATGGGCAACAAAGCTAAACTCCCTCCACAGGAGCAAAAATGATGTCTTTTAGTGAACTCAATTAGACAAGTAAACCTCAACGCTTTGCTAGCTTTGTCCCCCCTTCCCCCGCTTCCATAAAACACATTTGCACGCTATCATTTGTGTGTGTATGTGTGTGTATGTATGTGATAATAAAAATATCTCAGTTCCGTGTCTGCACCCCTAACCGTGATGACAACTGGAGCAAACACGTAATCATCTTCTCTCTTCTGCAAATTACACCCTTGATTCAATCATTTTCGCTCATGAGATCATCTAAGCAGTTCAAGAAATGCAACTTAAATCTAGAAAGCTGCACACAAAATGTTGGCGATTTTAATTAGCGCATATCGAAACAAGATTTCTTTGAGATGCTTCCTTTAAATAAATTAATTAATGAAGGAGATTTCTATTACAGGATCCTCTGGCACGCACCGTGCGGAACAATCTTTTGCATTTGACGTGCCTCTATGCCTTCTTATTTGAAATAATTATTCATAATAGTGGTTAGCAGGAGGGAATTTCACATGAAGTTAGTAAATTCTGAATATTATTTACCACGTTAGTGATGGGATGAGGACACGAATACTGGAGGCTCTGTTTGGTTATCAACATCAGTTGTAATTGAAGTGAGTAATAGCTAATTATGTTATAGTGACAGTAAACATTGGAAATAAGTTTATGAACAGAGATACAGGGAGAAAATTGGATTTAATCCCAAACTTCTACAACTTAAGAGTAGACAAAACAATTAAGAAAACCACCAACTAACAATCTTATAACAAATGAATCTAAAATTAACAGCATTTTAAATCTTAAACATTTCAAGAGGAAAATAAAGAAATATTATATAATATTAATAGCACAACTTTAATTTTCTTTGGTCTTTCAATGTTTCAACCCAATTTATTCTATTTTTTGTTGTAAATTCTATATAAACCACTGGTTAATGTTTCAAAATTATTTTTGCATATATTGTACTCATACATTTATAATTTTTCGTTTGTAGTATACTGTGCATTGATATACAGGGAGGCCATTTTATGTGGAAACTTTTTAACAGCGTCCCCTGCTCACACTTTCCCCGCTGTTGTGCTTGCATCGGCGGGGACCGTGTTCCGTTACTACCGGCAAATCAATACTTTAGAAACAATACAAAATAATAACCCAACCAATTTATTATCAAAATAGGCCTTCATGTAGAGGCTTATTACTCACCATTTATTTGAGATACTAAGATGGTACAGTCAGGATATTTACGAGAAAATCTCTATGGTTATTTCTCAATAAGTAGCATTCCACCTAATAAATTCGCTGTTCAACCGTATACATTTTTGATTATTGTCTTATGTAACACACGACAACATTAGACAAGCGTCTCACTACAACACACTGAAGCAACTAACCGCTTGTATGCTTTGTACAACTGCGATGCAATGCGATGCTAGCACGGCAATGCGGCAGTGATGCGAGGTTTCCTCATAAAATGGACTCACTGTATAATTAGATTTATATTAATCTACTATACCCCCTAAACACGAGTTTTGCTCATATAGGGGCATGTTTAATGTAATAATAATAATGTAATAATAATAATGTAATGTAAGTAAGTAATGTTAATAAATAATAATAATGTTAATCTCTTGTAAACAGATATAACACTAGCATTTGTTCCTCATATAATTTTGAATAGGAAAAAATTGTACTAATATTCTTTACCTTAAAGGACAATTTATGCTTACAGAAAGAAAATTACTTACAGATAATTGAATAAAAAGCAAATTACGAATGATAAATTTAATACAAATAATAACTTAATCAGAAGATAATTGAGGATATGACCGTTCTATGGACGTTAGGAAAGGATACTTGTCAAGCATGCTTTTTCATTTGGCAGACTCTCTTTATTGAGGAAGCTGGAAGACTATCTGAATACATGTAATATTTAATTTGACACTTTATAATTAAGTTATCCCCTTTTCTAGCTGGTAAACGTATGAAGGACGGTACTTCGGAACCATTCTAAAGGAGGAAGCACACTGCATCCGTTCCGTTCAGTTGATTTTGGATGTTATCGACATTGTAACAAAATTTGTTACACATTTAATGTCCGCTCGCCCACTGCTTCAGTTCCGAGCATTTCATTTGATTACACTGCCAACATAAAATCCAAGGTGAACTGAACAGAACGGAGGTAGTATGATTTCTCTTTTAGGGTCACCCAAGAAATACCGCGAGGAAATTACATTACTTCGTTTCTCATTTTAAAAATTAAATTTTTTGTGTGTTTGTGGAACAGTGTGGTAATAACATAATACAGAGTGTTAATAAATAACACCCAAATATTCTACCAGTATATAGAGGGGACTTAGACAAGCAACTTTTATTAGGAGATTTTTGCTTTATGACGTAAAAGGTGTATGCTACAGGGCATTAAAGTCATTATAATTTTGTGCTCATAAATCAATAATTATGCAAAATAGGGATAAAATGTTCATTAAATTGCCTTCATGCCTTCCTAGTGATCGATAAAAACCTGACTCTTAATCAATCGTCATCAGCTATATCATAATTTAGTGTTTACATAATCTGCAAAATTTACAGACTAATCACATGACTGGTCGCCACTGCATTAGTCTTTTTTTATTCATAACTACTCACTATAGTGTTAACAACGAAGTTCCTTTGTTTTGTATTTTTTCTAATGTTAGAAGTCAGTGGCGGCCATGCTTGGGAGATTTCATGCTGTAACAGGAAAAATTGAATCCATAGAGCAAAAATCTCCTAATAAAAGTTGCTTTTCTATGTCCCCTCTATACACTGGTAAAATATTTCGGTGTTATTCATTAACACCCTGTATAAAGAATTGCAGCATTGAAAGGATCCTTCAACTTTTTTCACAATCATACAATCATGTAGGTAATGACAGATGGTTTTTAATATTAAGTTTCTACATTCGTGTCTTATCTACTCACTGCTCAGCTAATCCTATTTCATAAGACGACGGCCCAGACCCAAGAAATTTATTCGTCAAAATCTTTTCATTTCTTAAAATTTACATAAAAAGGATTGTATTTAATAAACAATTATTAAAGAAAACAAACATAAAATAACATGATGACTGAAATTACATATATATATATATATAAGTTATTCATTACTTGTTGTAATTGTTGTAATTATTGTAAGCTTATTGTAATTTCCGAGGATTACTTTAATTAAAACAATTTGTTAATATTTTCATTGAATTAATTCCGATCATTAAAAACGCATAATTCCCGGGCGGCTCGGGTCGCTTAAATCCTAAAATGGAGAGGTAAAACTAAGATAAAGAAAGAATGAAAGAAAGAAAAACGTATAATTAATATTACTGAGCGCAGAACAGAATTTATCGTTGTTATTAAATGCATTTAAATGATGTTAGTTTGATAAAATGTACTGTATATATAAACATATGCAACTAAGCTCGCCGTAGAAATTACCTGAAAGGTTAAGGAGAAAATTTTCGCTGAATCACTTATCACACAAGCAAAATAATTACATAAGTACAAGGTACGTGTTATAATTAACCCTTAATTTGATAATGTCACTTATAGGATACACTTGTTTCACTTAGCAGTAAAAGAAATCGGAAGACAAATTTAAGATTCATATAAATTTCAGAATAAGAAAGCACGAAGTTTACTATGGGCATAATCATTGCCTTAACTGTTTTCTATGCAGTCAGGCATATTGTGTGATAAATTGAGTCCCGTCAAATGGGTTAAATATTGAGTGAAATAACTGAAAATTTTTTAATAAATTTTTAACACTAACTGCAACAACAATTACTTTTTTAGTAGACGCTCTCTAAAAAGAGCTGCTTGTCAGACTAGTAACACGGCGAAAAATTGCATTTTAGCAACCTAGGCCGCTAAAATTGCATAAAATTGCATTCAAAAAATGCCACACCAACTTAAACATGACATTAAGCATGTATATGGTCATAAAACATCACATTTAAGCCAACACTTTTTTTTAATAATCAGAAACTTTACCAGGGTTTCTCGCAAAACAGGGTAGCCTACTTCATCATATTACAACAGATATAAGCCAACAACTTTTCACATCTTCGTTCACATAGCTTACCATGGATGCACCAGCATTTAAATGCAAAAATATATTCCTTCTCATAGTGCACTGCTGCGGTGATGTTGCTGGCAGCTTCAATTCAATATTTCTGGCTTGGATTGAAATTTCCTCGGGATTATCATTCATATTTTACAAGCTTTTCATAAGCACTAGTTCGTATGCATTATTGTTTACAAAAAGCGACTCATATATTGTGCACCTATACCGCATTTCGTATTGATACGTACGGTTTCATTGTTCTGCGATTCAGGTGGCTGTGAGAATATGACGTTAACAAATGGCTGACTACTTTTCATTATAATTAATCATACGTTATTTTTGTTTTATATCATATCATTTAGAGAGCTTTTACTAAAAAAAAACATTGTAGGCCTATGCACCATGTAGGCAAAAACTTTATCGGACTCATCCAGTATTTCGGCCTGAGCTTACGCCTTACAATCGTCCGCTAAAGCTATATTTTGCGTACTTTATACATAAATAGATATTTTACGATTTAGAACTCTTCACCGTTACGAGATAGTATTAATATTTTCAAAAACGTAGAATTATCTGAGGTTCTCGGGAAAGGTTTTTTTAAAAGATCTATGGGGGAAAGAGTGCGTGTATTTAGTCTGCTGTATTGGCTATTACCTTTCAGAGCCCTATGTGAACATTGTTTGATAATACCGTTGCCATGGAAACCAAGCCCTTTTTCGGGGGTTTTAAGGCTAAAATTAACCAAATAAACTTTTTTGGAATTTTCCTGGAAGTTTCTAGCTCATCTGGAAGTGGGCAAACATTAATGTCAGTGAGTGAGTGAGTGAGTGAGTGAGTGAGTGAGTGAGTGAGTGAGTGAGTCAGTCAGTCAGTCAGTCAGTCAGTCAGTCAGTCAGTCAGTCAGTCACTCAGTCAGCCATGTGGCTTTATATTATAGAGACAATTGGATGTAGTTCCGACAAAATGAAAGTGATAAACAAAAACTATAAAATTATTACGATAGACACTTGCGATTGGTTGAAATTTGACATATTCTTTCTTATACTGGATCATGGGCTAAGTGGTCTCGGTAATATTGTTGTAAATCTAGGTTCGTTTGAAACTCTCCACGAGTAGGAGAATATGAAAGTATGAAATTGAAAATTATAATTTTTAATCAGGGAGGATGGAGCTAGCATATCGCGTGACTACTTCCTTCTGTTTCACAGCTCGGGAAGTATCCTAATTGAATTAACTGCTTGCTGGAGGAGAAAAGTGCGAATTAGTAGCCACATGCGTTTACAGCTTGTAATAAACTCAAACTTAAAATTTGTGTCAAACTTTCTATTGCTCCATTTTTAGGGTTCTGTAAATACGCAAACACGGAATCCTATTGCTTTCGCTCGATTGTCCGTCCGTCCGTCCGCAAACGAAGGGTATGCACCTGTTGGTGTTGAATAAATTGAAGAAAAATTAATTGAAGCATTAAAACATACATATGTGTAAAACTAGTATAATGTGTTTTGTTTCCCAACTGGAAATGATATTTTAAAAACAATACGGACCGATCCAGTGTAAGAATAGCCTATGTGGAGTTCGAACCAATCGCAATTGCCTATCGTCAGTTATAACTTTATCGTTTTATTTTTTCAACTTTCAAATTATCGTATCTAGGTGTACATATTTTTTTATGTAAATTCGCAAAGACTGAACACCGAATCATCTTCCTACCTGTAGCTTCTTTGATCAAAAACAACTAATTATTATTCAACACAACGATTGGGTATTATACAAGCTGCATATGAACAAAAGGAGATATAAGAAATAGTGTGTGGTGAAGCATTTTAAAAAGCGTACAATAATAAATACAATATTAATAAAATCAGGTAAACTGATGTAACAAAGTGCCAGTATGTTTTTGTTTAATCAGTTATCATTGCAAATATGATATGCACAATATGTATTTTTTTAATTGATTTCCAAGTTAAGCTTCAGATTTATTCATTAAGCAGGGCTTACGGAAGAACAAAGGACTAGTTTTTTTTATAAATCAGATTACAATCGTCCAGCATCAGCTGTACTGTACAGATTTGTGATATCTTGACAATCGCACACTCACATAACAATAAAAAAGTCAAATTTGTCGGCTCGGGATTTGAACCATTGAACTGCAGAATGTGAGTCCAAGACGTTAACATCTTGTCCACCAGGGTCAGATTAACAGTCTAGTTGGATAAGCGTATGTAAAGCAACAATGTTATTTGTCATAGCCAACTGCATTTTAATCTCCAAATCCTTATAAGATCACAGTAAAACAATTGACTATGTTGTCATGATAACTGATTTGACTTTCATAAATTCTTTCGAATATGTATATTTACATAAAATAGGCACTAAATTGGGAATTACTCCGAAACCGTTCAACCGATTTTATCCAATATCAATAGACATGTTCCCATAGACATTATAAATGTGTACACGAAGTTTCATGGAAATCCGGTAAAGCATGTTTGAGTTAACGCGTCTTTAAAATAGAGACTATATTGGGGTTTACTCCGGTACCGGTCAACAGATTAGGTTCAAATTCAATAGGATACTTCTCTTGGACGTCATAAATGCGTATACGAAGTTTCATGAAAATCCGATACAGCGTATTTCAGTTATGGTGCCTTTCTAATATAATACTATTAAAATAGGCACTAAATTGGGCATTACTCCAGTACCGGTGAACCGATTTGGTTCAATAATAATAGGGTTCTTCCCATCGACATTATGAATGTTTATACAAAGTTTCATGAAAATCCGAAAAAGTGTAGGCCTACTTGAGTTATGGTGCGTACAGACGCACGGACAGACGGACGGACGGACAGACAGACAGACAGACAGACAGACATTTTTTCGTCCCCCACACAATCTCATAAAGTACCATACTGGCACTTAATAAGATATTACTATAGCAACGAATTTAACCTAAAAACAGCTCATGAAAAGTCGCACGAATTGCGACTATTGAAGATGGCGAGTCGATCGATATAGTCCAATTATAATTATTGATCGGCTCGCCATAGATAATCTCGCTTACAATACTACAAATAGCGATGTGATTTATTCACTTTTCGTTGTTTTATTATTATTCATTGCATAATTAGTTCCTTGAGAAGACCTATTCGCTAAATAGTCACAAATATACTTCTAGGTTAGAATTCCCTCCGCAACTTCGCTGCTCCAGAATTTATATTACTTATGACATTTTTTTCCCAATATACCAAAAAATAGATCTCATGTTGATATCTCAAACAGCATTTAAAAAAAGTCATTTTGGACCTCTATTATTTTTGTTTCTTCTGCCTTATTATTCAAATATAAAATACTCAGTTGGTAGAACTGTTTTACTGTTGATTTACGTTTACCATGATTCCGAAATTAAACCTCATAATATTATAGGGCAAGTTTAAAATAAAGTGCTCAGTTTTATTCTGACAGCGATTAATAAATTCTGCAGACGGAGTAAATTAAGGATGTTACGGTACATTTTTAGAAGGTTGGTTGGTTATATGGTTATTTAACGACGGGGTTTACTACAACTTAGACCTGTAACCAGGGCCTTATTAGAGGGGAGTGCAGGTGAACGCCGTTACCGTCGTGGTAAATAGAAATAGAAATATTTAAACAAAGCGAAACATAAGATAAAATTATTATAGGTACATTCTCTAAGAATACAAGCAACCGTTTGAATGAGGGAGTTAGGAATACATGGTTGACGGCAATCCGGAATAAAAAAAATCCCTTTAGGCAGGCCTTCAGGCAGAGGTAGATTTCAAAGTGCTTTTGGTTTAATTTATTATCGCTGCGCAGCACTCTTCTTTTTTAGCCTTGGCATGGCAAACCCGCAGTAATAAAAACTGAATTCGGTAAAGAGGAAGAGCCTACAATCATTTGTTTTGACAACAAGAATAGGATATAATATTCTGGGAGGCCGTGCGCAAGATCAGCAATGAATAAAATTAGCAAAGCCGCTAAACAAGACAAAATTATGATATTATAATAATTCTTTTAAGTGTTATTATTTTCAAACATGAAAATCTCGCGTCATATGAGGGCTATAAAGAAACTATTTATTGATTTGTAGAGTAATCATCAAGAGCTTTTCAACGATACCCCACAAGACGTGGTTTCAAAAGTTTCGAATTTTCATCCCCCACCCCAACCCCACCCACACCCTCACTCGAACCCCCGAATCGTTGGTGTCACTGTGAACTCCATAGCGAGTACTCTAATTTATTCAAACAAAGTTTCCCTCTATACTTCATAGGGGCCGAGACATACATTTTTAAAAATTTCAACCCCCTCCCCCGACCACCCCCTTGGGCCAATTTTGCTCATTAACGAACTTGTCCGAAATATTGGGCCTAGAAATAACATATTAAAATTTGGTTCAAATATCTTCAAAATTACGGCCGCTATCGTGTAAAGATATAAATATATATATAAATATCACAATTTTTTTTTTTTGAACGGGCGGTGGTTTCGTACTTAGGGGAGCATGAAACGTAAAGATATAAAATAATTTTTCGAAAATCATGAAGTGGTATCCATTGCAATAGGTAGATTTTTCTTCGAAATCTACCTAAAAAGAAAAAATATTACCGATGCTGGAGAAACGTAGTATAGCATAATAGAGGCCCAAAGGAAAACGTTCCATTTCAGGTGAATCAAAATGTGGTCCAAGCACTCAAATTGGAAATTTACAATAACGAGTTCATGTCACATAATAACAGTATCTCGGGTAGGCCTACAGGTAATATTGAAGAGAAACCAGAAAGGCAATCCACATGCACAGATCCTTTTTATGGCACTTTCAGACTCCTCCGTCCACTTTTTTCTATTAGGAATTAAGCCAGTCTGTAACCGTTGCCGGTGTGCTATAATTCTGTACAACAGGAGTTCATTTACACGCCTGTAAATCTGAAGACTTGGGACCATCACATTTATGCACACATAGGCCTACGAGACGCAGACCTGGACCGGGTTTGAACTCACGAGCGTAAGTACAGAAATCCAGTACCATACTAACTGCGCCACTCAGGCCAACATAAGGTGAAGGATATATTCTAGATATATAGGCTATAAGTAATCCTTTGTTTCGTCTATCCACATCAGTAGGTCTTATCTCTTACTTACTTACTTACTTACTTACTCAATGGCAAATGACAATTCCTCAGCAAGGTAAAGGAATATTATCTATTTTATGGAACACGAAGGTTCATTGTTGCTTACCTGAGTCCCCCATTCAAACATATTCTGTGCTAACTCCATCCAATCATCCCTAGCAAATCCTACTTCCCTTAAATCCATTCTAAGACTGTCCTCCCACCTACGTCTAGGTCTTCCGCGTGGTCTTTTCCCTTCGTATCTCCCAGTCAATACTTTTGAGATATGTCTTTCCTCTCCCATACGTGCAACAAGTCCAGCCCATTTCATCCTTCGCTATTTAATTACCCTTACTATATCCGGTGAAGCGTACAGCTCATAAAGCTCGTCGTTATGCAATTTTCTCCGGTCCCCATTTTCATCCTTCTTGGGCTCAAATATTTTTCTAAGCACCCTGTTTTCGAACACTCTCAGACTATGTTCTTCCTGATCTGTAAGCAGCCATATCTCACACCCATATAATACAACCGGCAGGATAATATAGTAGTCCTATAAATCTTTAGATTTTTAGATTTCTAGACTTTTAGATTTTTAGATTTCTGGACAGAAGACGAGAGGTCTTATCTCTTCTTGCATTAAATGTTATAAAATGAAATGTTTTAAGATGATTTATTTCTATTTTATATAAAGAAATTAGACGTATCTGCTTGTTAATACATTAATTAGCATAGACTTCATTGAAAATTTAATTCTCGTGTGTGCATGGCTTCTTTCCATTTAAATAATTTAATTCCTTGCTCCATTACTCCTGATATTGCACATTTTTACTTCTTTTTGTAGTCAGTATATTAAGTAGCATGTAACGAACTGCACATAATTCTCCCCAATGAAGTTGAGGTAACTTTCACTCACCGCACGAGAGAGCATATTCACAAACGCTGCAGTGTTTACAATGGAAAATAAAAATAAGCATGTTGTAAGCGTTTGATATTCTTTACTTGTATTCATTTATTTACATTTATATCGAGAATCGTGAATGATGCTATATACTAAAATACATCCCAACACTAATGCAAACTATAAGTTTTGTATAAGCTATCACAGGTAGTTCAATAAAGTCACTAATATCATAAAAAGGATGTTCGGAGATTCAGTTTTATAAAGAATTTTTAACTGAATATTTAGTGAAACTTAATGGGACTCATATAGTAGTTTATTAAACATTGTAATGGATAAAGTACGTAACCATTTTTTTGTCAATCCCATAGATGATTTATTTAGAAGATGATTATTCCTAATGTGATAATTATGGATGCTTTTAAATACATAGGAGGCTAAGTATTTTTAATAGTGTTTTGGGGACTGAATTTCTTAAGTGCCATAATAGCTAAATCACTCTGGACGGTCTAATACAGCGTCAATATACGAAGCCCAAGTTAAGTTCTTATCTCCGATATTTATGAACTGATTATAGAATTTGAATATATTTGAAATGTAGAGAAAGAATTCTTACAGCTTCTGTTATTTATACAGTATTACTTATATAACAATATGTTTGAAAGAGGTTTGTGCTTCATTTTTAAACTGTCAAATTCTTGAATTTGTGCCTGTACAAGTATTTTATCACTGATGTAGATTATTTGTTTTTAATGCTATAGACCTACGTGAAGACTAATAAACAAATTCTTTTAATTATGGTCGAACTATAGAGTATGGTTGATGTAGTAGAGTATGGTTGATGTAGTAGAGTATGGTATGTGATAATTGCAACATAAACAGACACAAAAATGATTAGAGAAATACCTAATGTGAGGGAATTCTAATTTGTACGTAACACATTTAAAAACAAATGTTAAGTTGGATATTAAAACTATTCTAGTTGTAAGAATTTCTTTAAAATTATGATCTTAGTTCAGTGTCTCAGAAATCAATCCGAATAATTGTCAAAGCTTTGCTGTGAATTTAATTTCTAATAATACTGATTTTGTCAGAATTGATTATTACCATATTTCACCTCTAGTGCTGTTTATAATTGAAAGAGGATTTGAAAAATTCCGCCTTAAAGCACTAGTAAATGTTGACTCCTAGGATCTGATGGGTTGCAGACTAAAGAAAAACATTTCCAATTTAATTAAATCTATATATAAGAAGTACTGATATATTCGTAAGATATAACATCTTGTTGACAAACTTTTGTTGTAGCCTAATATATTTGAGGATTTGAAATTGCAAAGGTTCTAAATGGCTTTTAGAGTACGGGAGAGAGAAAAGACTTCACAGTACTTACCTCTGAGTCTACAGTACTCTTCATCTGTTCACGGCTGTACATCTGTTCAACTTACATTGGTTGTTGTCATTGGTACATTGAAAATGGTGAAAAAATATATTTAAAAAATTATACACAGAACTTTTGAAATGTACACTCCTCATTTATTAGCTGGAGGTCAGTGTAGTCTAAAATATACTTAAAATTTTAAATTGCATAGCTGCCATAATAAAATATTTATTTTAAAAATTTCACTTGATAGTAACGAGTAAAAGTAAAAGCAAGATATAATTATTGTTAGGGTTAGGGTTAAAGTTAAAATTCACTCACGAAATGATCAAAACCAGTCGAGGTTATTAGATTTCTTATACATCCGAAACACGAATTAACATTTTCTAAATAAATAAATTTCACACTTTTATACGATCTTCTTGGGAATAAAACTGTATGTAATTGAAACACTCGAAGATAAGAACAATTCTGAAGTTCGAATTAACTGTCAGCAGCTATTTCCAATTCAAGAGCACACTTTTGTTCATCTAGTGTCGAGATACTAATTTGGGTAATCTCGTAGTAGCGTGATCGCCCAGAAGTCTAAATATTGGTCTAAGACCAATGCAGAGATTTGTTTGATAACGAAAAACTTCGAAATATTCGTTTCTGTATAGGAACACACAAATTTCTTAAGGAGTAAAAGATAGTTTTGCTACGATTGGCAGTGTGCATCATGATGCGACCAGATGTAGAATCATGTTAAGAAGATTCAAATTCACACTCTACTTATTACTGTACACATATTGTTCTTTGTCATGGAATTAAGTTCTTTCAAATCTCTTCCTTAACCCACCTCTGACTTACATAAATACATTCGGTAAAGCAGCATCTCTGATCTGTTGATTATAATAAAATTCTGCTGATTCGGTTATTAATAAAATAGCACGATAAACTTAAATTTAATTTTTTCATTAAGCTTTTACAAATTACATTCATACAGGATACATTAATAGGTAGTCGGTAGTGATTTATGTAGTATTTGTCCATTTCTATCTTATTTGTTTTTCAAGTGTACTGTGTTATAGCCTACATTTCATTTTCCTTCACGCTATTTAAATTATTATTATCAATCCTAGAACACATTCATACTTTGTACTCTATTGTAGTCTATATCTAATTTACCGACTCTTTACAGCGTTTATACATGTCAAAACTAAAATAAATTGAACATATAACAAAGAGATGAAATAGTATAATGAAATATGTGAACGAATGAATAATTGGCACAAGCAGGAACTAGGATTAAAAATCACGTTTTTATTGCGTGAAGTACATGGACGCTTCCCCAAAAGTTCTCTTTGTTTTTATAATCATTCCACTAAACAATTTCAACTGAAAGTCGTTATCTCCAAATTATATAGTCATCAATACAATTTATATTTACTTTTGTTATACTACCTTTCACTATATTAATTAAAAGAAAATAATACTGTATTAAGTAAAAGAAAATAATACTGTATCGAGTTCCTACAAGAAAGTCGGATTCCCTGAATCCAGAAATATCAATTTCTAAAACTCGATGTGTATATCTGTCTACGTGTCTGTGAATAGGAGAGTTGGAAAAAGAAAAATGGCACATAAAGCTAATTATTCGAGTTGGGCAACTTCCAGGGATATGAGAAAATAATGTAGGCCTAGTTGACTTCTCATTACTCTTACTTTTTTAATTTGTTGATATTGACTTTACATAAAGTTTTTTTTCTTCTAAAACTGTGTGAAAGATAGGACAATTATTATAAGATAGGTGTTACAGCCACATTAATTAGGCTACGATTTGTAAAATTTCATACAAAATCCGTCAAAAATATAACATTGGATAGAGATCACATAGGCCTACTAGGGGTTGAAAATGGGGTTGTTCGTTGGAATATTTTTATTCCCTACAAGTTTCTTATCGTTGTAAAATCCTTGTACGTAATATTTGCTATAAATTGCCAAAGAATGTACAATATCAACTTTACATTGCACAGTTTGTATTACGAATTCTCTAACTTTGCAGCATGTATGCCAAAATGTGAAACAAGAAAATCTCCAAAATCATTGTTATTATTATTATTATTAAGTTATTATTATTAAGTTATTATTATTAAATACTCTGCCCACGTACAGATTATTGGACTTGGTCTGCTAATTTCAATCTCCATCTCGTCCTATCCTTGGCTTCCTTTTTCGGCATCCAGTATTTTCTTTCGTGGAGTAGCTGGATTCTTCTTCTTCCTCCAAAACCTGGAGTTCCTTCGATGACGTCTTGCAGCAGACCATTTCATATCAAGACTAGCTTTGCTTGTTGTAGGCACTGCCCCCAAACCCCCAGTCAAATGCGAGTTCAAGACGTTAGCCTATCATATGAGTCACCTCGCTCGGTTTACGGAAATTACTTCTATCGGTAGCTTGTCTAAAGATTTGTCAAAGTGTATTGCAACTTCCAAAGCCTTATGTGAACACTGTAGGTAATATTATTATCTACCGTTGTCATGGAAACCGAGCTTTTTTCGGGGGTTTTTAGGGCTAAAAATGAAAAAATACACTTTTTGGAATTTTCCTGTCGTTTACAGCCTAAAAGCCATATGTGTACAATATTTCAAGTTTCTAGCTCATCTGGAAGTGGGCAAACATTAATGTCAGTGAGCGAGTAAGTCAGTCAGCCATGTGGCTTTATATTATAGGGATGTAACATATCCAGTTTGATGTCCCATTAAGAACTGTCTTCTGGACTGATATCTTCTCGTTCACCTTCTCAGGACTCTTCATTGGTCACTTTCTTCTCTATTATATATTTTTCATTCTTCTCCAGCAAATGCTCACCAGTCATTGAGGGAAAAATAATGTGGTTGTCTTTCCTTTTCATGTTGAAGTATCCTACACCGGCCATCGCATTAAAAAATGGCTATTATATTCCTATATATATCCTTGTAATCCCCCCTGTTGGGGGCATACAGTCTGCAAGTGGAGGTTTCGGTACCTAAACGTATTTTTTTCTAATTTTTATTTTCCGAAAGAAGGCAGAGGGTCATCGTCTCACAATTCTTGCAGGAAACTAAGATATTACTTGGATGTGAAAATGCCGAGGAATTTTGAAGATTTAGGCTTCGAGGCCTCCCGAGTCTTCTTCTTCTTCTTCTTCCTCTTCTGGCAGACAGCTCTTATAGTCTAGCTAGTGCCTCCTTAATGATGATAGCCCATTCTTCTCTGTTTTCAGCCTTCCTCCTCCATCTTCTAATCCCCATACTATGTAAGTCCTTTTCCACACAATCCAACCATCTTAATCTTGGTCTACCCCTATCTCTTCTCCCTCCAGGTTTGCTTTAAAAAATCTTTTTAACAGACCTGCCTTCATCCATACGCACCACATGTCCGGCCCATTAAATCCTTTTAGCTCTAACAAGGAAACTAAGATATTACTTGGATGTGAAAATGCTGAGGAATTTTGTAGATTTAGGCTTCGATGCCTCCCAGTGTAGAGTCCCTTCCGGAGGACTCAGTGCCAGGGGTAAAAATGGTTAGAGCAGTGGAAATTGTGTGGACTTTCTCACACCGGATACGGTGGTCAGCTAAATGGCTGGATGGATTGAATAAAGTTGGTAAACAGAATAAACGAACTGATAAATATTTTAATAAAGCAATTAAGGTATGGAGGAGAGGTGACTATAATATGTCTTTTTTTTTAGATTCTTGTATAAAAAAAGAAGGAACTTACTTTCATCCACGAGATAAGAATCTCAGAAGATATTTGAAGCTGCATTTAGCGCAAATGCTTGTTCGCACCTCCTACATCCGACAAGCTCTAAAAATCCTCAGTTCGACACAAAAAATAATGATAATTAAAGAAATTGTAACATCCGCACGCGTGTCACTTGTTTACAAGATAAAATAAACCACACGTCCTGCACGATTTTTTATCGCAATTAGCTACACAAGGTATCTTTTACACACTCCTATGGAAGTGTCCTTCATGATCATCAAACCTTATACGTAAAACTCATAAAGCACGCGAATGAAGGCGGCGTATCTCACTTATGTCTCGCACCTGAAACTAGAAACAACTTCTCAAACAACTCAAACAACAAACAACTTTACTTGAGTGATCCAAGTGAATCTTTAGCTCTCCCCCACCTTCCGGAACTAAGAAGTATGTGGCGAAATATTTTTCGAATTTTGAAATTTTTATTTTTCTTGTATCCGGTAGTATTCAGCGCATCGGTTTTGGACAGGACCACTTCAAGATATAATGCCGATCAAGGGGAAATTATGTCTTACAAGTTATACAACAAGTGTCTTCAGGAGGATTCTTCTGCGTGTATAGGGTACAAACTGTTCAATGCAGCGACTACTTATATTCAAAACAAGACTGAAGTTAATTCCCAGTGGGGAAGGAACTCAGAAAGTGAATCGAAAGAAATAGAAATGGACAATCAAGTGAATAATGTTCTCTTCAAGAAGTTCTTGAATTATGTTGATTCGTGGTGGCCATCTGCAGACAAGGACGATGCACCAAGACGTAAGTCTAATTGTTTACTAAATTTTTTCTGGTTTTATTATTTACTTTATACTACTGTATAATTAACGAAGGGGACACGTGTGAATATTTACTTAGAAAACTTATTTAAGCAATGCATATTTAAGTACTAACTAATTAATCAAAATAAGACTGTGAACAACTGATAGGCAGAAAATTCAAAATGGTCCTGCATCTAAAAAATTAGATAACGGCTCTAGTACCTTCTTCATTTTCATAATTTCTTCTTTAGTATTTAGGTGAAATAATTCAAACGTCATTTAATATAAACGTATGAAATTTACAGGGCACCTTAAATAACTTTTAAGACACAGTTCAACAAACTATTTTTTCACATTTATTTGCTCTAAAACATATAAGTTTTCAAACTATTACTAAAAATATCTCAATGGATTTTCAATAAAAAATAAAAATATTAAACTTTTGATTTTAAAAATAGCAAAATTGTAGCATCAACATTTTATCTGGCCGAATCTTTACATGAAAGATTATGAACTTATTTAAACAGCGTCATGCGTTAAAATATCTCCTAGGCATAAAAAGGAAGAAAACAGGTGTTTCATAGATTCCTAACCCCTTGGTGTATTGGAATGACATTCCAGACATGAGTGCACAAATGGCTGAAGATAGTCCAATGATGTAAGAAAAGAGAGAGTATCGGAAAGGGATATCCAGATTATTAATAGAAAATATCCTATAGACAATAATGTATATAATTTTTACCCTTAATCGACCGTAACTATGTACTGAATTTATTTTATTAGAAATTGGAAGACTGATTTCATGAGAGACTTCCATTGTAACTTTCTTGAATATAAATTGCTGCAATAATGTAATAACCAGCCTTAAAGTTGATATTGGCAAAGTAATATAGCAGTCACATTAGGAGTAATAATAATAATAATAATAATAATAATAATAATAATAATAATAATAATAATAATAATAATAATAATAATAATAATAATAATAATAATAATAAAGGTAAGTTAACAACTGTACTCTGTAACTACAGGTTTGCAAACTTTAACAAATCAATTCTTTCTTACATAAACTTAGTACTTTTGGTAAAGTGAAATAACTTGTTGAAGCTGTTTCAACTGCATGTGGCAGCATCTTCAGTAACTGCAATATATTGTTTATATACGAAAATTATTGAGAAAGGAAGGAAAGTGAAAGGAGAGGGAGAAAGAAAGATTAGGGAAAGAAAAACAGTCAGAAAAAGGAAACCCGGAAATAGGAAAGAATGAACAGGCGGTTACATCAATAAATCAATAATATTAATGATAACACGTCTTAGTGATCGACAAAAACCTGATTATTAATAATTCACCAACGGCTATATCATAAATTAGTGTTTCCATAATCTGCAAAATTTACAGACCCATCACATGACTGGCCGTCACTGTATTAGTTTTTATTCATAACTACAGTATTAACAACGAAGTTCCTTTGTTTTGCATTTTTTCCAAATGTTAGAAGTCAGTGGCGGCTATGCCCTGGGAGATTTTATGCTGTAACAGGAAAAATTGAATCCGTGGAACAAAAATCTCCTAATAAAAGTTGCTTCTCTATGTCTCCTCTGTACACAAGTAAAATATTTCGGTGTTATACATTAACACACTGTATAATTCAAGATATATTTATTTCAGGTTAAATTTTAGTGAGTTTGATCCGTTAAGTAGGTTACGTGGGACAATTATCAGCACATTACTTCGCATTTCAGCAAAGCCACTTAATTAAAAAACCATTAGTGTATTTCGTCAATTGCATAGTTACGGTTCTTGAGCGATGTAACGAGTAACTAAAATAATTAATTTAGACCTTGTTGAATTATACATGCTGATGAAGATACAGGATAACCACAGCTATGCCTCACACATACGCCACATGGATGAACATCATTCTGTTTTTACGCAGTCAAACTGTTTCAAACCAAATTATAATTTTCATCCTTTCTTATAAATGTAGTCACATATTATTATGCTATGCAATGTGAACCTTTCTTTCTCAGGTCTTATTATCACTTCAAACATAACAAAACAATATGTCTTAAAATTAATACAGTTATCTACATTCTATCAATTTTTTAAGTAGCACAATATGCACAAGGTATTTAGATCCCATTTCTCTCCAGTAAGATTTAATATGTCTCACGTAAAGTAAAATGAACGAAGTAATATTAAATTGTCTAAATTAAACCAGGAGTGTAAATAAATAGAAAACAAAATGAGGGGGATAGAACTAATTTCCAAAAGACACTTCTGACTTGCAACAAATTTAAGCTAGTGCGAAGTAGCCAAAATTGTTTAGTTTTGATACCTTTACAGTATTTCATTTCGTGAATATTTGTATATTCATTGTACTTTAATTATAGGAACCTATACAACTGCCTGAAGTTTTTGGACTTTCCATTTGTAATAAATTCTTATTACTAATATTTAATATTTTATTTATTTATTTATTTATTTTATTTATTTATATTTATACAAAATATTTCTACAAAACAAAACCACCCGAATGAGCAAGCGCTCGTGCTCGGGCACAGTTCAGCCATTTACATTATAAAATACAAATTACAAATACATAAAGAAATTATAATATCAAATCAATACCTAAACAATAATAATAAAAAAGAAAGAACAGAATAATAAAAAGAAAAAAGGAAAAGTAGTAAGAACAAAAATTGAAACCCTGAGTTATTACAAATAAAATCGTTCCTTAATTGTCTACTAAGTACAGAGTGAAGTAACGTTTGAACTATGAAATAAGATTTTTGATAAACTTATTGAATTTTTTGTTGTTCATATGTACTATTTCTGGATGTGACCCATAAATGTTGTAAAGTTGTATAAAAAATACGCCCTTAAAGTTTCTTATGTTAATTATTTACGAGTTTGTTTACGCAACTTTATTTATGCCTGCCTAATTACTAGTTCATACCACGAGTTCAGGATCTTTGGGTTTACCAGTAGACCGCGCAACTACTGACGTCATCTTTCTTCTATTATTGTTGTGTTAGGTTTTGTTCGTTTTAACTGATATTGAATTTTATTAATTATATTAGGTGAAATAGTGGCGATGGATCATGATAAATATCAAATCATTTGCCTTTATCTAAGTTAAATTGAACCTGGGGCCTTCGGAATGCGATAGGCCTATAGGCAGTTACCATCGAACGTGTTTAGGGAAGACTTGGCAATACGAGTGGAGATTATATCGTGATCCCATCAATCTCTTGCAGGCCATCATCATCAATGATTATTACTTGTTTTGTGTTTGTAGGCTTACCAAGCGATGTCAAAGGAACAAAAATGAGTAAAGAAAATGACAGGAAAACTAAACAGACCGCAGGTAATAGGTTATAAATGGTAAGATGGTTTGTGCATGCACTTAGCACAAATTCACAAAATCCTAGTGAAGCCAGTACGCATGGGGCTGGAGACAGCTGGCTGTCAACACTGGCATGTCACTCAAATGCATGAACAAAGATGTCAAATTAATGATCCAGGTTTGTTGAACCTATTCAGAAAAATGCATGGAAGTACAAAGTGAGAAAATTCTGACGTAATTTCATCACAAGACCATGGAAAGGTATTAGGTTTATGTTGGGGGTTTTTGGAGACGTTTAAAATAAGTGCACGAAACTAAATACGATTTTCTATATACCAACTGATAAATTATCTTCGTTTTTTTGTGAAATATTTTTGTTATGCCTAGAACTCTTAAGATACAACATTTCTCAAATTATTCTTAGTTAGCCGAAGTCTACTCTAACGCATAATTATAGTTAGAAAATAAATGACAACAGGATTACATTTTACACTACTGTATTCCTAATTCGTGGCTTTAATAGTATTTAATATATATACCAAATATGCCTAATGTTCTTCAAATATATTTCATTGGGATATGGCGCTGGCCTAAATATATTTCATCTGATAGTTTATATAAAAGTATAGGCGAATGAAAATACACAGTATCATTTTCCTAATAAATAACAATGATAATTAATCATGGCATAATTAAGTTTAATAATTCACAAGGATGCTTCTAAATGTATGTTCCCGTCACCGTGAATTCAAGAATTTAATAAGTATACTGTCGGTGATCGCTATCTACTAGCAGTTACGAATTATAAAAACACTTGCTGTATATAATTTAACACCAGAGAAATGATTCAAGTGCAGTATATGATTTAACAAGAGAGCACAGAATATCTCCGTCTCAATAATATTATTAAAAACCATAGTTATTTATTAGCAAGCGCTCTGAATGAACAAGTTGTTAACATGGTTTTCATTATAATCAAGATGGGCGTACTGATATTTCGCTGAGCGTTCAGTTCTTTATCAAATGTAATTATGACCAATTACGAATCCTCTTTCTGTCTTTGTCTATTAAGTTAGCAATTACCTATTATCAATATTTTCAAATATACTTCTTTTCATAACTGTATGTTACACTTTTTACATAACCTCAATAGTTTACAAATTCATAATAAGTTATTATTCTTAGCCTATGTTTCAGATATAGGCTATTAGCAAGAATGAACAGCTAAGATTCAATAAGAGAATTACGTATCTTATACCATACGCTATGATTTATTTAATTCTGATATTACTATGATATTTCAGCAGCTATTTAATTATCTATACACATCTACTCACTTTGCTTTTCTTGGTTGTAAATTTTAAGCAATTATATTTTGTATTATTAATTTCTATATGTTAGAACACCTTGCTCATTCGGTTAAATTATTTATGTATCTCAAATAGCGTATTCCATTAAATAAAATGAAATAGATATATAATGTATTTGGCCACATCTATCATTTTGTAGTGGATGCTTTCTTATAATTTATGTTTCAATACTAATATTTACCACGGTTTTGTTGCAGGGCACATGATATTCAACAAAAAGATGTTGTTGCCTTTACTGATGGGAGTGGTCCTGAAATTCGGCAGCTTGATTCCAATAGTGCTAAGCAAGTTAGCATTCATTGGAGGTTTGGCCATAATGGCGAGTAAGATGTCCTTGCTCATCATGATAGTGATGGGTCTTAGGAAACTCTTCTCTGGTTCCGATGGTGGAGTATCCCAGATGGCCAATTTGCAGCCTACAGCCCACCACATGCAAGATCAGCAGGCGTATTACGGGGACATGCAAGGCCAAGCAGCATCAATGGCCATGACTGTACCACATTCGCATCAGCGTGTGTCCTATATTGTCCGTGGCAGGCAGTTAGGTGGTAACGAATTCTGGACATCACCAGAAAACGCAGAAAGAAGACAAGGATCAGAAGTTGATTCTGAGACAAAGGTTGGACACAGATTCGGCGTGCCAAATACTCTTCAATCTAAGAGCACGAAATGGGGCGAAAAGAATTCACAACCTGGAAAAGAATCTGGTGTAACAGATGACACAATAAATGCTTCCGTGCGGAGGTATAATGACTCAAGAGGAAGAGTTTTTTCAACACCTGAAACAATTAGCCCGGGTCTTCACGCGCAAACTGTTGAAAATGAACCAGTCACGGGTGGAGGGGTAGATTACACGCACGGCGGATCGGTCCTCGGTAACGCATCAGATCTTGGTCGTGATCTAAATGACAGTGCCACTAACGAGAATGCAACACAACCAAACAACTTGAGTTCAGAAACCAGCAAACCTACTCAGAGACTTCGGAAGCGACATCAGCTGGTGGAAGAAGGTGCAACGGGATATAGCGCTGGTCGGAGAAGATTGGATGAAGAAGAAGGTGAACATGTAGATGCATGGATTATTAGGAGTAAAATGAGGAGAGCTTAGACTGACAAAAGAGACTCTGCAGTGAAATATTAGGCGACTGCTGGAACTATGTACTGAGAGCACCACTAGGAATCTAAGTAGAAATTTACATCGGAATTGGTAAATTTTCGTTTTGTTTTAGTGACCTAGAAGTCAGTTAAAACTGCGAATTTTTTATTCGGTTACCTTTAAACGCTCTACAGAGTTCAAATTCCTGTTAAAGTAGAATTTCAGTTATCCGGAATAATTAGACATCACGCCAGCTTCCCAGATAATTGGATACAACTCAGGAATACGTTCATAATTAAGAAAAAAAGCAAAAACATAATTTATATTGATAAAAACCTGTGGAACCTTCTACATAATATATACGTAGGCCTATATATTGCATTGTAATGTAATATTAAACTTAATAATTGGGTATTCGGATGATTGGCGTCCGGATAACTGGAATTCTACGTTATTAAAATTTTCTATTATTCTAGTTTCGACGTAATACAAAAATTGTGAGTTGAATAACGTGTATGTATCTTCATAGTTTTACCAATCGATTAATCCTTTATTTATTTATTTATTTACTTATTTATTTACTTTTTCTTATTTTATTTGTTTAGATTATATAGTAAGTATGGAAATCGTCTGTCTAATAATTCGAAAGTATTAAAATATTTTGCGTTACAGCTATTATTCAAAATATTCAACTAATCGAGTTTATAATATTCATCGAGTATCTATCAATGTCCCAATCTATATGTTTATATTTAGGGAGTACTAAGTGTTCTTAGGTAATCCATGCAAAAATCACATTCCCTGCAGAAGTGGATCATTGGAAAAAATTACAACTGACTTTCCATCCAAATACTTGCAGTCTACTTCAGTTCAGGGATGCGGCACATCGTCAACTGAGCAATGGAATGTACTAACTCTCCTCTTTTTAAAAAAACGAGATAGTGTATACTTCGTAATCTTAACTAATCTAAGAATTCTAACTATACATTATCTTCTTTTATGCAAAAAATGGAATTAGTTCCTAAAATCCAATATGCAGTTGTAAGGAACTCCATAACTTGATAAAATATATGCTGATTGAATGTTTGAGGATTGTTACCGAAACCTTAATCAAATCTTACACTTTTTGTATGAAAGAGAAGTGTTGTGTTTAAGGTATGAAAAATGAGTTGTGTATGATCTTTTTTCATTACTCATTAATTATATTATCCTATTGTTAGTAGTAATGCATATTGCAAGAATGATATTTTCTGAATCTTCTGTATACGGGTGAATCTAACATTACTACGATAAACTTTAGAGAGTCAGAAGGTAGTATCTTAAAAATCTTTTTACTGTAAAAAAAATCTTAGGACATGCAGGACAGCTAACTACTCAGTAATTTGCCCATCAATATTATGTATGAAAATGAATTATGGCTAAAAGTGTGTAAGACATAAACAAGGTATAAATATATAGATGCCAACTAAAAGTGAATAAAACCTTATTGCTGTCATTACTGTCGCCCACACGAAGGAATGGGTACGTGAGCATTCTTGGGATGCTTAATCGATCTTCCTATCTGCTTATAATTAAGTCCACAGAAATACTTTCACGGCATTAACTTACATATGCATTAACGCAAAATAAATAATAATTAAAGGTAACCAATTGCTGAACTGAGAATATTAAGATACGTCTCCTGAATACTCTTTAGTGTCTGTTGTAATATTATATGGCCAGTATATTTACTAACTCCTGTAATACATGTGTATAGAATCTTATTTATACATGCTTTATGAAGTTATAAACCGCACATTATATATTTCACCAACTTCGGGTATAACCGGAGTACAGTTATTTTATAGAGCTGAGGTGAATTCTATTATATAGAATGACTAAGCTTTGTTAAGAGATCATTACATATTTCCTTTTGTGAACAACTACTGAAATATATTACCTTCTTGAATCCTAAACTACTATATAGGCAATGGAAGTAAATAAACTGCCTTTAGGAAACATATATTCTATTCTTTTATCATTGTAAACAATACTTGGCTAAGAGTACATTGAGCTCAGTGTGACTAGAATAGAACCCACTTTGGGTATTGTACTCTGTCTTTCCATAAAGTATTTTATCACATAATTCACTATACACTTATGATAGTAGTTTACAAAACTACAATAAGAGTTAACCTTAAAGCGTGATTTATTTAATTGGTCTTTTATGATATTTCCTGTAGGCTTCAGCTGTTCCTTTTTTAAGTATAATAGTGGTATACAGGCAGACATTTTCTAAACACTTTATTCGTAACTATACCACTTGAATTATGAAGCTAATCAATTCATTATTCCATTAGGAAACTTAAATACCTTGAGAATGATTAGTGTAAGTTAAAATAGTAGCTTCTTACTTGACCACTCTCTGTCATAGGCGTAACCAGGCCGACCATATGTGGGGAGTTATAACATCCGCGGGGCCTGGGGGTATGGAATACCCCCCAGGGAGAGGGGGTCCGGGGGTCCTCCCCCGGAAAATTTTAAAAATTAAGATGCACAATAACGAGTTTTAAGCTTCCCACGATTTATACTCGTATTAAGTAATTTATAAGCAGACTTAAAAAAATTATACAATTTTCCTTTTTTTAATCAATGGGGGGGGGGTCAAACCCCCAACATCCCCCCCCTCGTTACGCCTCTGCTCTCTGTTCTTTTCCAGTGAGAAGGACACAGTAATTATCCAATTTCTGATTACAGGCTATTGCAATACTTGCCGTGACAGGTCAAATTGATAAACTGATATGTTTACATGGTTTTTAAAAATCTATTTACTGTGTATAGGCTAGACAAAAAAAAAGAATGGCTCACGGGTCATAACATTTATCTTTCGCTGAATTATCGTAAGCCTGCAGCATATTATTGGTTTGTATTGCACCATGTACTCTTCGGCTAGATTATAATTATAATGAAAATCAATTATATACTCATACATAATATAACTATAACTATTTGTATATAGTTCATATATACTGTATTGTGTATTTATATCAGTATACAAAACAAAAGGGAAAATGTTTTCTTACGTGCCTTTTGAGCAAACGAACTAAGAATACTTGATTGAGTATACTGACTTTTCTATCCATAATGTACTTTTAAATAAATCGTTAGAACATAATGTGTAAGTCTTATTTCTAAAAGCGATAAAGGGCAAGAGAGGATCAGTCAGGTCTTCCTTTCGCCTGTGCAACCAACTTGCAGACCTAATCAGTCTATAACACTGTGTGATTAGCAGCTATTTACATGAATTGTCCATGGTAAAATATTATGTATATATAATTCTATTGTTTCATTCTTATACCACGACAGGGTATTGAAATTTTACAATAAGTTATAAGCTGTATTTAAATAGAGCCTTCAATAAGGAATTGCCTTATTTAGTTGCTGTAAGTGTAGTTAGAAAATAAAGGTATGAAAAAATAAAAGTTTAACAATCACTCTCCCGTTACATAGTGTATTATCGTATCTTAGAAGATACTGACCGACAGATGTTGGAGATTCCAAATAGTAACCTGTGACAAGAGTTCCACGATTGTTGAATTACATACTGTAAGCGGTGAAATAAACTCTATTAGTTTGTTTATAATGTCAAGGAACGCATGCATCTGAAATTTTCAACACAGGCGCAAGAGGGATATTGAATGTAGGCCTAAATCGGCAAACATCAAATCAATAGACCTTTCAAAACCAGAATAAAGAAAGCAAAAAACAAAGTATTTAATATAAGTGTAATATTGTAAATAACTGATGAACACCTCTGTTCAGGTATTATTTCAACATAGTGTAAGATTATAATTAACTAATTAGATTAACCAATTTTTAACAGATTAATCATTAACTGGTTGCTAAATTATAAAATACGAGGCGCAGCCATGAAGTAAGTTTCCCTAGAGCCGTTTACACAAACAAAACAAAATTTCATGGAAATATTATCGCAACAGGTATAGAAAGTGATCAGCTATTTTTCAACATATTCGCCACAGGAATATGAGACATCTGTCATACCGTGGGACAACTTATGAACACTTCTGTCATAGAAGTCTTCCGCCTGGGATTTGAACAACTTTGTCACAACCATCTCCGCTTCTCTGTCATTCTATGGCATTGATTGAGGTGTAGAAAAAGATGGAAATCACTGGGAGCAAGGTCTGGGCTGTGGGGTGAAACATCTCCTAGCAGGAGACTTGCAGGGAGGTGTTGAAGTCTCCACCCTACAGCTCGGACCGCGCACCCAGAGATTTTCATCTTTTCCTATCCCTCAAGAAATAATGCCCATCCGTACCGAACTTTAGGAATGCTTTCATGCTTCCAACTATCACAATATACATTAGAGTGGCACGATGCAATCACGTATGGATGCTTATGGGTGCCTGTTTCCTTCTTTATCCTACATCAAATACACATAATCTGCATTATACATTATACATACATTCCATGCCTTGTCCTTTCATGAGTTTATTTCAAAATTTAAATATGGTTCCACATTTTGGAAAGAAAAAAAAACAATTCCCATGACCTATGCCCTATCCTTCGTACGTTAAGATATGGCTTATTCATTACGATTATACAGTATTCGAGCAAAAGGGCCGGGTGGCTTGGATCGCTTAAATCCTAAAAGGGAGAGGTAAAGCTAAGATGATAAAGAAAGAAAGAAAGAAAGAAAGAAAGAAAGAATTTGAGCGAAGTGTGTTCCAGACAATTGAAGTATCACGAATCTCAGTTCATAATTACTATAATTAGGAAATAATTTTTTCTTTAATTTATAAAATTTCTTAAATTTTATTTTTGGCACGTGTAAATTTTAATTTTGGCTTACGTACTTATCAATGTCAGACCTCAATAACTTTTAGGGGACCAATTTTCCATTTTTTTTTTATATATTTCAGCTGTGTTTATATTCCTTTTAGCTTCGAGGCTATGTCAGGAGTTCGGGATCTGTATCTGTACAGTAGGGTAGGCCATAGAACTATTGCTTGTCAATTGTTTCTATTGTCGGTGTATTTACTGGAGTAAATTTCAACTGATATTAATTTAAATGGATATGATATAGGATGAAATGGTGAGGATGATTCATGACATGTAAATATCCAATTCGGCGTTTGTTTTACGACTGGGGAAGCCTTGAAAAAACCCATGTCAAATTGGCTGGCCATGGGATTTGAACCTGGGACCTCCCGAATGCGAGTCCAAGATGTTACCATCTCGGTTAATTTTCCAAATTATGTAGATGTTACTATTACTATAAAAAGAAAATTTTATTGTTTATATCTTAACGAAGCAGAATTAAATCGTTTATGAGATGCGAAAAACTGCTAACTCTAAAAAAATATTGTAGTGGTAGAATTTTATTGCTTTACAACAAAGACAATACCAAACGAAAGTGCAGTAGATTTTTCTCTCAGTTCTCTGGTCATTACAGCAAGACACCATAGCGTGTCATTGAGGTTACTACGATAACACTTTGCTTCAAGGCCACACTTGTTAGATCTAATTTAATTGCATTGTTATGGTCAAAACAGTGAAACCGAGTCTGTGTTGTTTCCTAGTAAACAACCTCATTTCTTTTCAATTTCATCCATTTCCTCTTGTTAACCTCGAAAATTCTTGCTTACTCAGTGCTATAACTAATTTTCACCTATCATTACCTGTGTTGAGAAAGTAATACTTTAGAATTACAATTTAGAATTGTAAGTGAAATTTCATGAAATACTGACCTATACAATATCGCATATAGTTCCATTTGCCTCTTTCTTTGCGTTTAGTGGTCTTGTAACAAATTGTCTAAATCGTTACAAACAAAAGAATTTATAGGTAGAGATACCCACATTTCCACTGAACACTGAATGTGGTTTCGGCTGGTTGTTTACCAATATTTTAGCTTTTAGTGTACCATCGATTAGGTCTCCAGCCTCTTTTATGTGAACTTTAATATAGGCTATACCGGTAGAACATTTGCATGCGGAATTAAGATAATACAGTCAACCCTCGAAATAATGCCACTATCCGTTCTCTAACATTTAGTGGCACAAAGCGAGGGTGGCAATAAAACGAAATTTAATTTTTAAAATAAAAATGGATAATACAGTGCTGTATTAATTTACTGTACTGTATTATGAAAGATTTAATCTAATATATAAAGTCGAATGTGTGTTTGTAGATATGTGGGTTTGTGGATATGTGGGTTTGTGGATATGTGGGTTTGTATGTATGTATGTTCCTTATACAAATCTACATTTCTTCACCAATTTGCACAAAATTTTGCACACATACCCAGTTAAGCCCGGGAAGTAACGCGGTCAACATTAAAATTCAAATAAAATACTCCTTCCCTTGAAAATTATATAATTTCTGGGAATATTATACTGAAAAAAAAAAATGAAATGTTGTTCAGTTCACATGACAACCGTGAATTGTTTACTGTGATTACATAGGGCCTTGGCAACTATATAGCCTAATGCTGGACTTTAACGAATTATGATTCCATCGATGTAATATATTGGCGAAAATAATTACTGAAAATGAAATCCACGAAAATAAAGCACAGTGTGATGTAGTCACATAACTTTCTCTACCCCCGACATAAGAAATATTTTCTCACTTCACATTTTGATGTAGAATAAGAAGTCGTATTGCAGGGATAACTTAAGTGTGTGAGTATGCTATATCAGAAGTCAGTAAATAATCCTTTCCGCTTATACTTTATCCATAGCTGTATGCTTTGTATTAGTTGAGCAATAGGGATGTTTATCTTAGACCCTAAGCATGGGATGGAACATTTTGAGTCCTATGCTCGCAGTATATTATGTCCCGGGTTTTAGGGGAGGAAAGTATGAAAGTGGTACTGCATTTCTCTGTTATTTCAGCCCCGAAACGGTTGTCTGGTAACATGAGAATGATAAATAAAATTTTCCGTCAAGTCAATACAATCTTATTTAATTTATGTTTCTTCTTATTTCTACCCCTCCCAAGCATGATGTGTAGAAGCAACATCCTCTATGAGCCATAAAAAGCTATTTCTAGCGTTTTATGATGGAATAGTTTGAGTGTGATAAATCTTTTCCTTCATTTCAAGTTCTACATACATAAAGTCCTCCTTAATTTAATTTCAAATTAAAAAATACAAAGCCCGGGAGACGCCGGGCCTTTTCAGCTAGTTTTAAATAAAATAATTAAGAAAAAACTTTAAAATGCATGAAAAATTACAGAATAGGGTACAAGGAATAAACTATGGGCTTTGTCATTGTATTAACTGTTTTCTTTGCAGTCCGCATGGGTTTGTATATTGTGGGAGGCAATTGCGTCTCATGCATTTAAGGGTTAATATAAGTTTAAATAAAAATATATCATTAAATTCAATTTTTCCTTCCCGACCAATCATATCTCTCCATTCAATTACTCCATTTTATAATTTTCCTGCTGACCCCCCCCTATTTTAGCACATTCTACTTCTCCCAGAAGATGGTAGTGGAGATAGCTACCGAAAGCTTGAAACCAATCCTCTGTCTCACCCGGTTGGAAGCCCGAGAAACAATAGTATATAATTGTAGAAAATCTTCTCGGGTTTGCAGCCAGGTGAGAAGTTTGTTGTGGTCCAACGTTTCCGAGGCTGACGCTGCCTCCATCCTCAGGGAATCTGAAGTGATTCCCTGAGGATGGAGGCAGCGTCAGCCTCGGAAACGTTGGACCACAACTAACTTCTCACCTGGCTGCAAACCCGAGAAGATTTTCTACATAAGATTCGCCAGGAAAGCCTCAAATCTTACAATAGTATATAATTGCTTTGCAGATTTTATTTTTATTTTCCTTAACTCCAATTTTCATATTCTATAGCTTTATATGACATTTCTCTTATTAACTACGCCCAATTCCCTTCTCTCTTTCTTTGTTCCCACAATGATAATTTTTACTTTTGTGTTAATACCACAAAACCTTTAACACCTTTTAGACCACAAAACAAATTTTAGAACATTGTAACCATTGTCTTTTTGTGTGATAAAACAGATTCTGCTTCATCAGTTGACTAGTGTTGTGAGACGGACTCCGTTATTTTGAAGCTCCGTTCACTAGCCCCTACAAACAATATTGCACTCTTTTATTTTCCTTTCTAAACTCCAACAGATGCAGTAGAGCGTTCTCACATCCTAGTACCTCAGATAACAATATTAAAGCCGTGAATTTATACAAAAAGATAGGATATGCTACAATGAGTTATTATTCATATTATAAACTAAGAAATTCTACTGTGTAAATTGCCATATTTTACAACACTGTACATAATGATACCGTAACCAAAGATTAAAATGATTATCTTCAATTAAAAACGAATGTATGTCTGTCTGTCCTTTATGCATTACTACACCATTCACCCGATCGCCATGAAACTTAATGAAGTGTTTGAGTACACTTCCGCGAAGGTTTCTGGCATAGTACATGTTTTATTTTAGCTTTCGTTCGCGAGTTATGAGTGAAAAACGGGAATAAATCGTGCATTTTTTTTTGCGCTTTTAAAGCATCAGTTTTCAGTAATACATTTCAATTAGGCCTACTGTCAAATCAATGAACAGGTGGCTTTGTCTACTTTTGTCAAACCTTGGAAATAAAAGCATCGCGATCGCTTGAATGTTGTAAGCCCACGCTGGTCGATTCATTTGTTTATAATGTCAAGGCTAGAAGACATATGAAATTTTCACCCTAGACGGAAGAAGGAAAATGCATATAGGCCTAAATGGGTAAACATTTGGACGAAACTCACTATGCAGAGGTTTTCTGGGCCAGGGAACTGGAATCTGAGGTTATTTTTCCCCATGCTGCGGTTTCCACTTGTGGAATTCACTTCAAAGCCAGATATATAGCCGTTTCATTAATTAGGCCTATCAATCGTTTAGTTTAGACCTATGAATGAAGTCCTGCATAAGTTATTTTCGAATTTACAAAATACAAAAAAAAAGCTAGTACAATTATAAAATGAAGTGAGAAGAGAAGCAAATGTTGAATATTTTTTTAGAGATTAACTTTTCAATAAAGTAGTCGAAATAATTGACAGTAAAACAATATGCCTAGACCATTGTTCTAATAATTTTTAATGGGGCTAAACATAATGGCTATTTCTCAATTCGTTACGGTTGTACACACAGTAACTGGGAGCTAGAACGCACTATACACTTTTATTTTTAAAAAGCCATTAGGTTATCAATATGAGGCAATGATATGAAAAGAACAGATTGATATTTTTATTTATTTATTTACTTATTTATTTATTTATTCGATTTACATTTAAAATTTACAATTTTACATGAGGCACTCTCCAGTGAGCTACACCTTGTGCCTAGGAATGTATTTAACAACACAGACGTTTATTATAAAAATCTTTGTTATTTCAAGTTTTCAAATTAGTCTATTTTTTAACATTTTGTTCCAAGACCTAATGGAAGTATCTACGAATTTGTAAAACTAAAAACTTTATAATATGCTTCTCTTTTAAATAACTGGTTCATTAACAAGTAATTACTTACAAGGAATAAGTTTTTATTTAATTGTACGTGTTGCTGGAGAACAGGTAATTTTTTCCAATTTGAACTTCTAATCATTTTCGTAGGATTAAAAAAACTGAATATCGTAAATAATTATGTTTCCATAGAATTCTGAGAGAGGTAACGTCAACTAGTTTTTCTTATTTTGGCTCAGGAGCCTAAAAAATCTGAAATTAATTTTTATTTCAATATTACATGGAGTTTACGCCATATTACGTGGAGTTTAAATGGCTACGTAAAATATAACAAGGTGGTTACAATCTCAGTTGAAAGCACTCTATTGTATATATTTCCCTCCATTTTACAAAGCCTTTCTCGATAGTGTCTGTGGCTATAATAGTCTTCTTGGTGTTGTATGGAAAGCAGAAAAGGAGGAAAGTTGGCTCTAAAAGAAGGCATCGACATTGTCTTTATATTTACTAACAAGTGCATCTAAATTACACATTGTTTTCTTCATATAAACTTCAGATTAAAAAATAAAACCATTAAGTATAATATAAATTATTAGAAATTACACATAAAAGATTATATAAATGAACAAGTTCTTCGATTCACTGCAATTCAAACATTTAGTCCATTTCATTCATTTTTCAAAACCTAATTCGTTCCCAAGTAATATGTAATATGTACTGGTTATGGAATCAAAGGTATTGTCTTAACTAGAACACTAAAGAAATTAGGTAAAACTATTTATTGAACCTGGAAAATATATTAAAAAGTTTTGTTTTTTATGTAGTTCTACAGAATGATGAGAAAAATGAATAAGAGAAAATGAGAGAGAGAAATAGAAGTGGATATCAAGAACGAGAAAATCAACGCAACCCCTACTGAAAAGGGAATAGCTTAGGCTACTGAAAATATTACCATATGATCTAATTCTGCCTAATATTATTGCGAAACAACTATTTCATAAAGATATTTTTACATTATAATACAAAACAACTTTATGGCAATTCCGGGGTGCGCGGGCAAAGAGAGTTAAGTCCACTTTCTTGTTACTGAGAAGTAGAGTGACTTAAGACACTATACCAGCCCAACATATCTTTAGATATGGATAAACCCATGAGGCACACATCCAAACTACCGTACAATTTTGATTGTGACTTACTGGACTTATCACAAATGTAGAGAACATTTTTATCTATAACTCTATGGACATATCTAAACTTTTAGGATGGTGGACTTAACTCTCTTTCCCGCGCACCCCGGAATTAGTGTGTTCGTGGTACATACACATACACACAAAGACACAGAAACTCACTTGCATCCATATGCCCGGTTTTGCTTCATAGTAATTTATCTTGCAGATTTTCTGTCAACGTCATTGTGCTTTATTATAGTTCATGCTGCTTCTTTTGTAACAAGACAATCGGAATCATTCTCGCCTAGTTTTTCTTTTTTTGTCCCCCTCTTCTTCCCTTCACAAAAGAGCATCACGCTCCATTTAAAAAGAGTTTGCTTAGTATAGTCGCATAGGTTTTGTTGGTCAGGAGCTCTTCGACCATTCTAATTCAGCCTATTGAATTTCATCCCCCACTAAGTCCGCCAACATCACATATATAAGAAGCCAAGACCATTACAATGTGTAACATTATTCAACCTGCAGAAGTGTGTTTTGGATCTGACTTTGCAATTTATTTAATAGCCACATCTGTTTGATAGCAGCTGTAGTGTACGGTCTACCAACCGACATATACAATCGTATTTGCAGACGATACAGTCACCAGTCTTCAGAATGTCCAAGCATTGCATCTTTAAGTTAATAACTTTACTAACGTGTGCTTTTGTGTTTGTTACGGGACTTAAAGTCAATTCTCAAGAACAATGGGGGACAAGTATGGCTACTCCTGCAGAATCTAATGACATAGTCGAAGAATTCCGCGAGAAACTTGAACGTTTTTCCGATAGTGAAAATGTTTACAGAAATTTTGCCAGTAGTGTGACAGATACATGGAATAACTGTCCGGATAATGACGATGAACTTCTGAGAAACTCTTCTATTACTTGCCATGGCGTGAAAATAGTTCGGAGAGTCATGGCTCAGCTTTTGGATAATTCTAAGGATTTTCAGCTAGCGGATGGTGTTCAGTTAGTGAAAGTTCCCGGTGATGACCACACGACCGAGTCCAGGAGCATGCAAGAGGAAGACAGGACCCTTGCAACACGATTTAAGAAGTTTCTGCGTAGCCATGAACTCAGAATTAGAATCTCAGACTTGCTTCCATCTGGAGAAGAGATATCTCGTTTCATGAAGCAGCTTGGTTCTAATGACGATGGTGAGTCTGTTTTATATTAGGATAATGTAAAAATTGATCTATTGCTTGTACAATTAATTTTGTGTGTCATCTTTAAAAAAAATTGCATTTAGAAGATCTCTGCTTCAAGCTTATAATAGGCCTATTTGATATGCCAGTACTATTTGTTTTGTATAATGTTTTATAACTTACAAACATTCATCCGTTCTTATCTAGTTCAAGGTAGGTTCCATATAGGTAGAAGCATGCTTATTTTAAAAACTTTTTAAACATGTGTAGCTTCTCCATATTAAATAAATTCTCTATTGTTCTTCACTTAACCTAAGTTGAAGTTTAAATTGACAAAGTTTAATTTTGACAATTAGTCTTGTATGAACATTAAGCTTGTATAGTGATGCATTTGCTAGTCGTCATATAAAAACAATGAAAACTTAAAATAAATATAACACATTGAAATATATTAGGCATAAACAGGAAAACAAATTTTTCTAAGGGGACCAAAATGTGATTGTTAGTCGTTTTTGACGGATTACTATTAAATAACTGCTGAAATTTCATGTACCATTACACTTCAGAATAAATAATATATTAAAACAAATTAAAATTAATTAAAATTGTTTAAAAATGTAACTTCTGTAATAGTTCGCTCAATGTAGGCCTACTCGTAGATGAAAATTAATTTAATCTTTGGTGATTCTGAACTGGTAAATTCTATAACAAACAGCATCCAGCCTACTGGTAACAAACTATTTTTCGAAGGTCATATACATTCAAGTCATAGTAATACTGCCAAAGAAAATACTGGGTGAGTTTCTTAAACAGGGTTCACATCATGTATAAGAAATTAAACGAACTCTATAACATACAGTTAAGACAGTAGGAAATATGTACCGTATATAGGCCATTCCAAAGAAACCATTTCTGATAATCATATCCTTCGAATAAAATCCCGCTAAAATTGGCATCCCACATAAAGCAAAATTAGACACCATTAAACAATAATTTTCAAACTATAAACAAAGATGATTAGAGCGGGATAATAAATCTGCCCTCACTTCCTTCATTTTGCCTTCGTATTACAGAGAATTTTTTTTAAATCTAATACTGAAGCACGCTATCACTTAAATAAATTCATCAGGTTTTCTACATTTTAGTGTGCCTATAGTAATGCCTATAGTAAAACCTGAAAATCGACCAGGAGGGCTATGGGTTTAAACAACACATTGAGAGAATGGAGCAATTCTTCAGGGTTACTGGAAGTCGATGCACATATATTTTAGATTCCTAATTTCCTATTCTTTTTGAAGTAAAACTTCTTTAGTGGCGGTAGAGGGTAAATCGGGAAAATCAGTCACACTAAAACCGTCACGAAATCAGTCACAATCAGTCACGAAATCAGTCACACTCAAAACCGAACGAAATTACTGTGCGGACGGCACAGAAAACAATCAACTCAATGATTAGGAGTAATGAAAGGCAATTTTTCAGACCTTACTTCCTCAATGGCAATAGACAATTCCTAAGCAATCTAAAGGTATATTATCTATTTTTTGGAATCCGGAGGTTCATTACCGCGCAAATCCAAAATTAAAAAACCAAAATTAAAAAATACAAATTTCCAAAATTAAAAAAAAAAAACAAAATTAAAAATTAAAACATCCAAAAATTAAAACAATAAACCCAATGATTCAACTCAATGATTCCAAAATTAAAAAAATTAAAAATCCAAAATTAAAAAATACAAATTTTAAAATTTAAAAAACAAAATTAAAAATTATAACATCCTAAAATCCAAAATATAATAAATAATAAAATAAAAAATTTAAAAATCCAAAAATAAAAAATAAACAATTCAAAGATCGAAAATTTAAAAAATCCAAAATTCAAAATTCAAAGATCCAAAATTAAAATGTCCAAAATCCAAAATTAAAAAGTCCAAAAACCCAATTTAAAAAAATCCAATAATAAAAAATTGAAAAATTCCAATAATCAAAAATTGAAAAAATAAAAAAATAAAATAAAGTTTTACTTCTGTCGCGTGGCGTTCCACGCAATTTTTTTTTTACATACATCTTGTGCTAGAAAGAATGCCTAACAGACTGGCCCAAGGATGCCAATTAATTCCCTGGATGCTGTCTCTGCCAGTAGGCCTAATGGCTGAGTTTAATTATTAACGTTTAGATGCCTCTTGAACTGAGATAGGACATTCTGGATTATGTTAAATCATTATAGCCTATAGAACTATTCTAAAATCAAAGGTAGTTAATTCCAATCCTCCACTCTGCAAATAGAAAGAAACCCCTAAAATCTCACACTCAGATTATCCGACCACGGAATTTGAACCGGTAAATAGACGAACCACAATTAGTGGCAGCGACGTTGTTGCCTTAGCATATTCACTCGAGCTTTGAAAGTATTACAACTTTATAATACAATATAAGTAATATTAATATTAACAAGTTTAACAATAATTGGTATTTATAACAATAGTAGAAAAATACCGGTAATAACTTCATAGTTTTGTTTTTACTGCTGTTATTGAGGTTTACGTGCCCTACTAGGTATAATAATATTACTAATTGTGAAAATTGTACACGTTTGTTGCGCAGTGCCTCAGCCAAATTCATCGTGACCTATCCTCGCTAATTACACTAACAATAATAAATCAACACAATTACTGCTCAATGTTCTATTCCGAATCATTCAGCACATAAAAACTTCATTTAGTTACTTTATACCGAACTAGAATAAAATATCAAACGTGTCTAGAAGACGGACACGTGAAGTCAGAATGAAAAATTCAATGCCATAGACGGGATTTGAACCAGGATCTTCGGCTCTCCGTGCCGATGCTCTAACCAACTGAGCTACCATGGCAACATGCCGGTACAACATTAAATTCTCCCACTGACTCACAATCCCAGAATACCACCAGGCGTTCTCAATATGAGATACGAAGCCAGTGGCGACTTACAAGCTGTCTAGGAGACGTTTACAACAGATTTAAACACCTTCGTTAAAGAAAGGTGTAGTTATGCTGTTTTCGTTTATTATTACAAGATTTTCGAACACTGATAGGCTATTTTCTTGAAGTAATGTAATATCTGTTGAAATTTTGAGGTCCGTGTCTTCAATTAATACTCCACATCCTTTTCACTGCTATTACAAATTAAATATTAAGCAGAAGCGACGTACAAATTCGTCACCTCAAAAAATTAAATATTAAGCTGAGATGAAAGTTTAATAAAGAAATGCTTTACGAAAAGTGTGAGGATTTTTATTCTCGTGTTAGAAATGTCATTTATGGAGACCAATGATTCTAATGAAGTTTTCCTCATTGAATTCAAATTTAGAGCCCACTGACGATTTCATGTCATGTTTCTATTAATATAAAAACTCGGCTTTAAGGAATTAGTAAATCCTGAAATTAATCACTTGTTGCGGGAACTATAAAGTAATTGGATTAATAAATTTGATATTTTATTATCTTATTAATAATTGGAACTCTCAGTGAATATATATATTATATTTATCTGTCCATGTGCTATATGCAGAGGAAGTGTTTAATTCGACCCTGATATCTGATGTCGAATTTTCGACATTCATGCACGTTTATATTTGGGCTAGATATCTCCTGGGGATATGACCAGGGTTGCCATGCGTACGACTATAGTCGTACACATAGGCCTACGATTATTTCACAGATTTGTACGACGTGCGACGCAACCATGAGTCGTACGCCTATTTGTACGACTATTTTCAACCGATAGTTTTAAATTTATTTAATCTATCTACTGACGAATTTTAAATTTTGATATATATATATCCAGCTTTTTTTGTAAGCATGTTGCTAAAATCAATATGATTGGATAGCAGTCCTGTTCCTTTTACAATAATCACAACACTGTGGCAACTACTGTTTATTTAATTTTATTGTATTTAATCAAATTTAGCACATCGGATGATAATGAGACACGCCTAATCATTTTCAAATAAGATGATTTATTAACAATAACATGACATAATACGTAAGGTGTATAATACCGATTTATTATTATTATTATTAACGCAATACTTTCATTACACTGAAAAATCACAAAGTATACGACAGTTTTAACTAGCATACGACTATTTTCGGATTGTGGTACGATTGTTCTACGTTTCTGATCTGGCAACCCTGGATATGACATGAAGATCGGCTACGACTTCCTGTAATTTTACTACTGCTTAAATGAAAAAAAAAATCTTCGCAATCTTCTTAAAGAAAGGATCTAATGATTATCTTTGAATTTTGTACACGAGTTCCTTATAGCAAAAGCTAAAGCCGTGATTTTGTAGCATTTCTTTGCAAAATTCCCTGGACAACCATTGTTTGAAAAACTCCAAGCTCTGCAAAGGCACTGAGGCAAGTGAATACTTACTTAAGCCTCAATTTTATGTCAGAATGTGGAGTGAGAACATTATATTGCCCATGCTTAGGGTAGAGAAAGTTATGTGATTGTATCACACCAGACTTTTTATTCGAATTCCACCTCTACTACCGTTCTCTAGTCGTCTTATCTAACAATAACATATTTAAAAGCATACAGATAAATTCCGCGGCATAAGGACATTTTAGCTTTGTTTAGCCTATATACTCATAATAACAGGCACTTTTAAAATTCTGGCTTCTTTAAGACAAACTCACCCCATGCCATCGTTATTCCGTAAGAGACTATAATAGCACTGTTCCCTTAACCCGAGAGAACAGCTATGCAGTCTCCTAATTCCTAATGTCACCGTTATTTCATTTCTTTGCTATTTCTAAATTGAAGTGTTTCTTATTAATTAGGCCCGAATTTTTAGGCTTTTATAAAAGGTAATTTTAGCCTTTTATTTTCGTGGAATAGATCTTCTTAGGTTTTAAACAAACGATTTTAGCCGTCTTAATAAAACACTAATATTAACACCCATTAATGTATTATAATTTTGACACAGTTATTCTAGTTTTTTTACAAAATAAACAAGTAACTATTCCTTACATCGGCACTCGAAAAATAGCATAATCAATTGAAATGTTTACCCTTTAATTATACAATTATTTAATACACCTCTCAATTCACTTCCGATCTACAAAAATAAGTAGACTCGAGTGTCACAAATTTGTTCCTTTAATATACTTCTCTGTCGTTGGTCGGCAACTTGTTATGTTAAAGTTGAAACGACAGTGGATTAGTTGCAGATTTCAAAGTATTAAAGACAGCTCAAGTTTCATTTCCTGCGACGGTGAGGCGGCTCATTTTCGAGTTACAAAGACAAACGACAAAGTGACATATATAGACTGTTAATTTCAGTGCGTTGTATAAATTTATTTTTATTATGTCTTTTCTTAAAATGCACAACTTCATATATTTATTTTCCTTTTCATTAATTGGAAAATCTATTTAAAAATAGTGTTTTTCTGCAAAAGTCCTCTTTAGCCCCTAGGTTTTCAGCAAAAGTCCTCTTTAGCCCCCAGTTTTTAGAAAAATCCTCATTAGCCCCTTTCAGACTCTTTACTCCGATTTAGCCCATTCTACTCGTAGCTTCTATAAGATTCCTATATTCTGAAGCAAGGGGCATTAAACGGAAAAGTACGTTCAAATGTTCTAATTAGGAATCTGGGGAAAAAATAGGTTACACCCTTAAAATCCGGGCCCTATTCATTAATAAAAATTAAACTCCTCTCATTACACAGATCCAAGTCAATCTGTCTTGTTGTCTGTTTCAAACAAGGGTCAGTTCCTTTATATGCTTTTGTTCCTTCCTATTTCTGAATTATTGAAGCGCTTTTCGGTAGTCTCATTCTAGTCAATCTATTGTTGTCGGGACCTAACAAGGATCGGTTTCTGTATGCTATGTTTCCTGGAACCGAGGAAATTAACATCTGACAGCGTACAGCTAATTAAATTTATGTTCACTGATCGAGAGTACTTACGAATTAATGGAATTGCATGAGATTATGTAGTACCGTATTTTGCGGACTATGAGACGCTCCGGACCATAATAGGTACTATTATTTTAGGATGGAAATTTAAAGGAAAAGAAATTTATTGTAAATCTAAACGAAAATTTTTGAAGGGAATAATATACTTAATTGCAAAAACATATTATAACCATGTACAACGAAATCAGTGTAAATCACTTCTGATATTATTACAAAAAAGAATAAAGATATGTTTAAAGCAAAAATAATTATTACTATTAAACTCGTTTTTACGCAACGTATCCTACTGTTGCAATTTTATCACAGAAATTATAAAAATAATGAAACCAGTGACACATAATTTTTTGAACTTGCAGTAAGAAATAGGTGTAATAGGTGTAATCCTTAGCTCTAATTCTGGTCCGAGGTTCTATAATAGCTTCATTAAACAGAACCCATCAATTATTAACATTATTAACCCATTATTAACATCAATGATTAATAAATAATATTAAAAAGCATATAAAGTTATTACAAATTTGTAAGTTACTCCATTAACTTGTCAAACAAAATGTTAAGAATACAATATCATCCATACGTTTAAAAATTAAAAAATAACAGAGTTTTTTAAAAATACGACATCGTATAATCGATGTTATTGTTAACTTCAATCCCGGGCAGTAAGCCAGTAAGCAGTAGCTTACTCGGGAGTGCTTAGTTTATGTTGTAATTATAAATGTAAAATCGTAAATTGTAAATGTAGGCTAATACTATAAGTATAAGTAGTACTAGATAGGCTACTAAGTAAAAAGTAGTAAATACTAAAAATTTATGAATTATTTTTCTTCTTACGTCTAAGCTTACAACACGCATGCGTAAAAATAATCTGAGCACCTGCAAGCTATAGATTTTTGCAAAATGGAGTTAGGATAAAGAATATTCCTATTAGCTAGTGCTTTTTAGTCGACACCAATAGGAATTGCTCCATGCTAATACTGTCATTGCCTCATGTGAATACATTTTTCAGATCTAAAAATATAGCACCTATTGCCTGGTATGAAATATCTGTTTACTCCAGCATAGCATAATTCTATTCTTGCATATTTAATCTCCTGGGGCCTTTTCACTCTTATGCCCAAATTAATGTACAAAATTCCAATACAATATCAAATAATTTTAGAATTCCTTAAAAAGTTTCTCAGAATTTTATACTATCATATATTTGTCACCAACAGGCATTTCAGAATTGTTAGAAGTTTGTATTGAAAAGGTTAATATTAATGGTGTGAATATGTCAATAGCAGTTTCAACTGAAGACAAATGCAAAATCTTGGCATTGACATAAGAAAATCTACGTGTTATGCATAGGCTGCTCACATTTATTTCTATATTTAGAATTTCGACCAAATGTGACCTTGAATGGAATTTGTGTGCTTGCAGGTTTAGGAGCCAGGAAGAAAGACAAAGGTCAGGGAGGAATGCTGCTGGCAATGGGTCTTATGATGAAAGGTATGTTGACCGCTATCGGAATGGGCGGACTGGGCCTTCTAGCAATGAAGGCCCTCATGGTTAGCTCTATGGCCCTCCTTCTCTCCGCCATCATCGGCATCAAAAAGCTCGCGTCCAAAGACGACAGCAGCGGCGGCGGTCACGTCGTCAGTGTGGTGCCAGTGCACTCTGGCGGCGACCACGGTCACTACAGAAAGAAGAGATCTTCTCCAGATGGTGGCGACATTCTTGATGCGGCCTGGTTAGCTTATCGGGGATACAAGAAACTATTCCATCAGTCATAACAGTTCTTTGAACCTGTCACAGATGTCAGCACCTGTTGCACGGTGCTTGTACTGAATTTATTTAAGGACATTAATTTATTCCACTTATTTATTTCAAAGTTTGATATTAAAAAAAGGTAATATAACTTCCAGATGAGTTTATTCAATGTGTTAATTAATATTGTGCTATTATTTTGTTCAGTCAGTGGTTGGTTCGGTTTATGGTTATGTAAGGATGGGGGTGTACAGTAGAATCCCGTTATTCCGAACCCCGCTATTCCGAAAATCCGCCTATTCCGAACACAGTTAAGAAAAAATACAGATTTTTAAACATAAAAATAGGAGACATTTAAAAGACGTTCGTAAAAAAAGTACATTATTATTATACAAGGAAGTTAAATAGAGACATACATAGAGCCTAAGCTTGATGAAAACGCCTGAAACCAAATTGCAATGAAAGCTGGTTACTTATAGCACATGTCGGCTCCATTTATACAATTCCCGCACTTAATTTACGTCTTAACAAGTCAATACGTTGATATTATTAACGAAATCCGCCTATTCCGAATTCCCGCTAAACTGAAAGGAGTTCGGTCCCAATTAATTCGGAATAGCGGGACTCTACTGTAAAATAGACCTGAGCAAGAATTTTGTCCCGCAGGAGTTGTCTAAGTCTAGATGCCTCTAAGTCTAGATTCATGCCTCATCACATAATGCACACATGAATGCCATACGACCTCGGCTGGGACCGAACTCGCGACCTTGGACACAGAGAACCAAGACTAAACCAACTGCGCCATCCATGCCTATTGTTCAATTATTATTAGTGTTTTAGATAATTATAATAATAATAATGCATCTCATTGTGGCAGCGCCTACAGCAGTTTCCGACTTGGAACTTTCCTGGGACGTACATTACCGGTCATTTTAATGCGTAGTTTTATCCCGTGCTGTTTTACATCTGCAGGATTGCCTGCACTTGTTGAAAGGGGTATATTCTTCATAATATGACGTGTTTTCCTATGTGGGGTAAGAAACACCAAGATTCAAATTCCCTCTCACGGAATAGATGTCTTGCATTTCCTGCGTTTACAATCTGAGTAGCGCTTATACCAAACTTTGTAAACATGATTTTCTAGAAGTTTCCGTGTTCGGTTAATGTTGATTATATTAACTGTTTTATTTGCAGTTGGGTAGGGATCATAAATTATGTGAGGGATCGAGTATCGCACATTTAAGGGCAAACTTACGAGTATGAAGGATTCCCTATTGAAAAGAAATAATGAGATAGCCTAATTCTTTTTTCTGAATATAAGAGCTTAGTCCTCATTACAGCTAGACCTTAGTAGTTTAGAAATCTGGTCGAGTCTTTTTTAAGGTGCAAAATCTGCCACCTTCCCTCCTAAATTGTCTATCAGTGTTAAAAATCTTCTTACGTAATGTGCAAACCCATCTTTATTAATGAATATTTCAATTCTCAACTTAAATGATTACGGTATAGTTGCTAAAGTAGTGTTCAGATACCTATTCAAATTAATTTAATATATTTGTAGTTTTAAAATCTAGTTTTTATTGTAATATTCCGGATAATTTTGATCACGTAAAATTGTAGAGAGATGTCTGTCAATAAAATATTTAGGCCTATTCCCCCTTTGACTATAAGCAATATACTATGCTTCTACCACTCAGTTCTTTGAAAATTTCCCGTAGTAAACTTATAAACTTGAATTAGTAGCAGTCGGGGAGAGACAAATACAGACGGAAAAATATAAAGAGTGAAAGAGAGGGGGAAGGGAGAGGTGTAATTCATTTGCAGCGTGATTTAAATATTAAAAGAAGTTCAGGCAGTGATTTAATGTGAATATGCAAAATAGAAACAAGTTAGATTGTAAATTATAAACGCCAACGCGTAACTAGAATATGATTACCATCATTTAGTGTAAATTATTCTGATGGTATAGGAATGCCTACAAATTAGATAGGCTAAATACCATCCTTTAAATGTTCACAAAGGATACGCGGCTACTGATTTTACATGTTTTCTAACAGGGGAAAGGTAAATTCAGTGCCTCCTTCTAGAAATAATTTATTCCACAATATCCAATAACAACTGCAAAGTTTGGGCGTAAAGATGGCTTTTACTACTACTATTATTATTATTATTATTATTTTTATTACTATAGTTATTAGTTACATAGTTAATATAATGCTGCTATATCGTTAGGCATTTTACTCATAACAATTTGCAAGCCTACAAAGAACTTAAAATGTCATTAAAAATCATTCGGCTTTAGAAAGATTATTCATTATTTTAACAAAATCCGTCGGTAAAGCTGAATGAAAATGATCGATTCTGTAAACAATTACCATTACACTGTGAATACTATTGTTTTTATGGCTCTACAAGTATTCCCTTCACAAAGCAATGCGATAATACGTGGAGATTCAGATGCAAGAGTACGACATGTACTGTAAGTACTGATTGGAGATTCACATACAATATGAGGGTGAAAACTGCTAAAGCTTACCGAGTGAAACTAAGGTGAATAACTATTAAAAAGAATATAAGTTATTCCATAATTAGATCCCCCCCCCAAAAAAGCGAATACTTACTCAAAGTCGCCCCACAGACGGCTGTGAGCGAGATTTAATGAAAATGTAGATGGGAGTTTGGAAAAGCTTGAAAAAAATACATAAGAACAAATTGGAGCATAATTTGAATATTATCTGTTTCTGCTACGAAAATATAATTTCCGTAAAATTTGAGACTCATTTTACGAGAGAAAATCGCTACTTGGAATATTTTTAAGCCGAATGGAGAATAGTAGGCCTATAATAAATTCATAATGCCATTTTAATCATATTTCCTATAATGTTCTGTGTCAAATCCCATGTCGTATATTAGAATACTTCATATTTATAGTCTAATAATAATAATAATAATAATAATAATAATAATAATAATAATAATACCAACTTTGTGTCAGTTATAAAGGTTGTGATGAAGCATTAACACAAGAACAAGATCATGACCATAACAATAACACGCTGGCAGGACATAACTGACCAACTCCTCAGGGATGGTTGAAACATGTATTCTGTATTCTGGGTATTATTTTGCAATAGAGTATTTGGTTCTTTAAATTAAAACATATATATACAAGCTTATTTACCGATCAAACCTTGTCCGAATAAAATGTCATTATCCAATAATATAGAGCTCATAGCTCTGTACTCTAGTACGGAATTAACGGACTTTTTTTACAGACTACTGAGTGAGCGTTCGTTTCCTTGGGAAATGATGTAAAGCCATTTACTACCAGTATCGTAGATTTATGTGGACCGTTAAATAAATCATTTCCTAAAAGAGAAGGTCTCTAGGAATAAGTATTATAAACGATAAGTTGTAATCAAATATTCAGTGAAGAATCTACGTAGGTTGAATAAATAGGCCTACATGAAGAGGTTCAAAGATTGGTTCTCAAAGTAGCATTAGGTGCAACGACATCACTGCTTTTAGAAATTATGTAGCTTATATCTTGGACCCCACCATCGCAAAAAGTACATAGGCCTACGCAGAAGCAATATATTCAATCCAGCTGTTCCATATTGTAAGGAGAAATACAATCATGATGATTGGGTTAACATGTACATATTTTTATCTTTCCACAAAATTCCTAACAAGTATTGCAATTTCAACAATAAAGGATTATTTAGAATTTTGCATTATATAGTTTCAGTATAGTTTAGCATAAAACTGTGTAGCTTTACGCTAAATTATAACAATTCTTTTTAATACCCATCTTACTTTACTTTATCTGTCTATTAAGGTCCCTAAGGTATTTCGAAAATTCTGTAGCAGTACGCTTTATCAATCTGGCAACCTTACAATAAAGGAAGCTTATAAAATAAATAAAGATTCAGTGCAGAAAAGGATGTTTGAATCCTTCCGTACATTTCTACTGACATGAATTACAACTTAATGAACTTAATTAATGAAAGAATTTGGAACGAATGCTACATGAACTATCAGTAATTAATAATGGAATGGGAATTATGCTTATTCGTGTGATTTGTGTCACATTAAGCTTGTGCAAACAATTCTATCACGAACGAGATCATCTTCTTAAGAAATGAAAACACTGTACAAGTTATTTGATGCCGTGCAGACAGAACGGTCTGGAAACCGGAAGGAAACAGAAGGAAAAAGTAGATTCCGCTTTAAATGAAACATGTTAGCAATTTCTTGGAAATACTGCAATGTTATAAATGCACGCCATATGTTGTCCATGGCGGGATAGCTGGTAAGATGGACAATGAGGCCAGGGAAGTGACCTAACCGGAGCAGCTCCTCGAGTTCTTGTCCGAGCGGATGTGCAGCACGTAGTCTAATCAAGTTTTCTGATGCCATACATGTCCAACAACAACAGATTATTAGAGCAACAAGCAGCTACCTTGTTTTAGGTTAGTGGCACGAGCTCACTATAATGAATCATTTGCTGAAGAACGACATATGTCAGTCAGTTGTCACACATGTTTCGATAAAGAAAAGTCGTGTGATAATATATAGAATACGTTCCAAATTCTGGAGCACCGCAAAGAAGAAAATTTCATTTTGGGAAAGAAATAGTACCAAGTTTTACTGACCAAGCTTAGAGGGACAAGCAATATATAATAATTAGGGCCAGGATTTTTGGGTTTTTATAAACGCTATTTTAGCCTTTTATTTTCATGGAATAGCCCTTTTTAGGTTTTAAACAAACTACTTTAGCAGTGTTAATAAAACACTAATATTAACACCGAAAATTATAATTTTGACACAGCCCCTCCTATACTTCTCTGCCGTGGGTTGGCAACTTGTTATTTGGAAGTTGAAACGACAATGGATTACTTGCAGATTTCAAAATATTGAAGACGGCTCAAGTTTCATTTCCTGCGTCGGCGAGTTGGCACATATTCAAATTACAAAGACAAGTGACAAAGTGAAATATGCATTATTAATTTCAGTGCGTTGTGTAAATTTATTTTTATTATGTCTTTTCTTAAAATGCATAAATTCACATATTTATTTTCCTTTACATTAATTCGAAAATCTATTTAAAAATAGTGTTTTTCAGCAAAAGTCCTCTTTAGCCCCTAGTTTTTCAGAAAAAGTCCTCTTTAGCCCCTTTTAGGCCCTTTAGTCCGATTTAGCCTCTATTAGGTTCTTTAAGATTAATATATTCGGAAGCTATGGGTATGAAACGAAAAAATACGTTAAAATGTTATAATTAGGAAGCTGGGAAAAAACAGGTTAAAACCTTCAAATCCGGGACCTAATAATAACAAAAGGAAGCGTTTGTCGATGTTTGTCTGTTGGGTGATGACATCGGGAAAATGCAGAAAGTCTTTTCGATGCCGGCAGAAATTTCGGATTGGAAATTAATACAGAAAAAAACTGATTATATTGTCATGAAGCGTCATAACAATGCGGCAAATATATTAGAATAGCAGAAAAGCATGCGAACATGTGGAAAAATTCACATATCTGGGAGCAATAATTACTGACATAAATAGGCCTAATATTGAGGCCAAGTTAATCATCGAACAAAATCAGGAAATGCCTGGTTTTATGCCAATCAGGAACTTTTATTATCTCGTCTTCTTTCCACAAATCTAAAAATAAAAATTTATAAGACAATTAATTTGCCGGTTGTATTATATAGAGTTGAGACATGGTCCCTTACTCTTCGGGAAGAACATAATCTACGAGTGTTCGAAAACAGGATGCTCAGGAAAATATTCGGACCTAAGAGAGATGAAAAGGGGACTGGAGAAAACTGAACAATGACAGCTTCGTAACCTGTACTCTACACCGAATATAGTAAGGGTAATTAAATAACGGAGGACGAAATTGGCTGGACATATTGCGAGCATGGGGGAGGAAAGACATAGCTAAAAGATATCGACTGGAAGACCCAGATGTAGGTGGGAGGACAATATTAGAATAGATTTAAGAGAAGTAGGATTTGTGAGGAACGGTTGGATGGCAGGCTCATGTAAGTGCGACAATAAACTTCCGGGCTCCATAAAATAGATACTATTACTTTAGCCATCCTTAAGAATTGTCTATTACCACTGAGTAAGTAAGTTTGTCCTGACTGAGTGCGATGCCCAGCCAAATCTATGGTACGCAAATGTCTGAACTTTTTAAGATAGGTGGACTGAATGGGATCCGAATGCACCTCGAAGCTGGATTTTTAAATTTCGCGCTCGTTCGCGAGTTGTGAGCATGACGCATAGCTCATCTTGGGCGTAGGCTTAAATGGGTAAAAATGACCGATTTGGACAAAACTCACTAGGCGGGGTGTTTTGGGCCAGAGAACTCGGATCTGAGATAGTTTTTCCAAGGCGGCGCACTCTAATCATAATTGTTTTGCTTTATCTTCTTTGTGCTAATGATTTATGCTAAAAATTGAATATAATAACTGAAAATAAAATTATGTAATTGGTAAAATAAAAAAGTAAAGTGTTTCCTATACAGGCCATGGAGGCCCAGAGGGTTCCAGGAGGTTGAGGCACTTGAAGGTGGTAAGGTTGTCAGCCTTACGCACCGGCCACCTTTACCCCCAGAATTGCTCCTGGTACTCATTTCTGTTAGAGGCTGAGTCGACCCCAGGGCCATAGTGCCACCAGAAGGATTAGGCCAATTGAAAATTTCCAAAGACCTCATCGGGGATCGAACCCGCGACCTTCCGGTTTGTAGCGTAGCGAATTGGTAAAATAATGTAATAAATTATAATGTATCAATAATTAATTGATATTTTCATCATAAATAAGGTTTAAAGACATTTAGGAGTTGAATTAATAAACGCGGGCTAAGTCGTACATGCTAGTTTTATAAAACAACATTTATTTTGAAAACAGCGGATTTTTTAAGACGTATGTACAGAATATTGATTTTTCAAACGATTCAACATGTTTTCCGAAGACCACGAGGTCCTACAGTTTACGGACATTAGTCCCAAAGGTGAGAAAAAACCCAGGAAAAATCCCACCTAGGAATCTCGTGAGTCCACCTTATCACCAATTGTGTCTACAGTGCAGTTCAGGGTTAAACGCCATAACGTATGCAGAAATGCATGCTCTGTAATAGTTCCAACCTACGAGGTCCTTGAACATCTTATATAAATGCCAACAATAACATTGTAATGTCATCGATTATAATTATTTTCTCAACAGAACTTGATCACCAGCTCAACTACAACATGCTAATGATGCATGTATATACTTTATTTTACTTATATTTTAGAAAACTACTAATTATTGTGATTTAAGATTATTTTTATTCTTTTAACCTTTTCTTTTATATGACTCGTGCTTTGTCCTGTGTTACATTTGGGATTTTTTACCTTTTAACGTATATTTATAAGTGTTAGTGATATTTTATCCTGTTCAGCAGCAGTTTTAAATCAATACAACACACCACTAAATGGAATTTTCAGACGCAAATGTTGTGCATCTTCCTTTCTCAGTTTCATCTTTCACATTTTTAAAACTCTTTGACTGTAATCGTAACATTATGTGTTCTTTTGATGATTATGTATCACAAATCTAACAGGTTAATTATCCATGTATGTATTTAAGCTTATGAAATCAATTTAGATTACAACATACAGCCCTAGCATACCTATTGGTGAAATAGGGCTCCTTTGTATTGGAGAATAATAATAATAATAATAATAATAATAATAATAATAATTATCACATATATAGTATTGTAGGATCTACGTTTTAAATACACTCTACATTTGTACAACTTTTACTTGTAGGTGGATAAAATGTAAATGTTAGGCTAATAGGGTTATGTCTGTCTGTCTGGAACCCTATAACCCCTATGTTGGGGCGAAGGGGCCTCCTAGTGGAGGTTTCTGTTACCGATATGAATTTTGTTACGCTTATTTTCCGAGAGAGGGCAGGGACAGGGGGAAAACCCATCGCCTCTCAACCCCCCTCAGGAAACTAAGGTATGGAAGTGAAAGGACCGAGAAATGTTGTCCATAGGCTGTAATTTAGGCTTGGAGTTCTTTTACGTACCGTAATTCTACGAAACTGGTCCCCCAGCTTAAAGTCCTTCCCAGAGAACTCCGTGCCCTGAAAAACCCATCGACCGCGGCCGGGTTTGATCCAGTGACCTTCGGATCGAGAGGCGGGCACGCTACCTCTAGACCACCGCGGCCAATAGGGTTATGTAGGCTACATTAATTTTAACTACTATTTTTTTATGTCATGTTCTGTTTTATTATAAAGGTCTACGGTACATTTTGTGACAGACAAAAACATCTGATCTCTAATTTTAACTTATATAATTTTCACATAATTTCTAAACAAAACTGTACATATTTTATCATATGAGATTCTATCTGGAATTTATCTGGAGTACAGAAGTAATTCTTATCAACTGCATAGGCTTATATTAGCGAGGGTGTAAGACGGATCCTTTACGTCCTTAAGTTATCTCCTCAAAAGCGGGCCCTCTACGTGAGTAAAAGGAACGCATCCCCTACGCCACAGCGATGGACTAAAATAGTTATTTATGTATCAAGTACGCAAAATAAGGCTTTAGTGGACGAATCTAATATTGCAGACGAGGCGTAAGCTGAGCACTATTTAGCACTGAGAGGAATTCATCTTCAGGATCTTACATTGTGGAGCAGAAAAATACATAGTGAAAATTAGCACTATTTAGTATAAAAGGCATTTGAGAATCTACTAATACAAAGAGTTCATTCTGTTTTGGCGAACTCACATATTTAAGTAGGTTGCAAACTATTTCAACAAGGAATTTAAACTATTTGGGCGCAGAAGATGATTCTAAAGGTGTATGACAGGCGCGCTAGTAGTTACAAAAAAGCAATAATTGGCAACGGAATGTCCCTTGCGGTAGTTGGCGTAGTAACAAAAGTCAAGCAAGTCTGCTTTCAATGACGTTAACTAATGTTCAAGTAGAATTTACATTAACGTGTTCTCTTTGTACAACCGCATTCATAGCAGAGCGGATGTAATCTCACGACAAGAAGCAGTCCTTTGAAATCCATAAAATGCGTATTTCTATCCTTGATTTTTTTTTTTAATTCAGCTGTGTTTATACTCCTTTTAGCTACGAGGCTATATCAGGAATTCGGAATCTGTGTCTATACAGTATGGTAGGCCATGGAACTATTGATTGTCAATTATTTATATTATTGGTGTATTTTATGGAGTAAATTTCAACTGATATTAATTTAAACTGATATGATACAAAACGAAATAGTGAGGATGATTCATGGTATATAAGTACCCAATTCGGCATTTGCCTTTACGACTGGGACAACCATGAAAAAAAAAAAAAATGTCAAATTGGCCCGCCACGGAATTTGAATCTTGAATTTTGTCCACTATAGCTACGTATAGGCCTAAACTAGTATTACCGTATTTGCTCGCGTATTTTGTGCACACTTTATTTTTAAACAATTATTTTGAACGTAATTTTTCTTCTGCGTATTACACGCAGGATATGTAGGAATTTTGGGACTTGTCCTTTTGCCAAAGTTCATTCTCGCATTTCATGGTAGATATTGTTCATTTAGTAAACCCCACTACCTGCTATACAGGGAATTCCTCAGATACCTTCACTTCAACACTGTTGTAGGGGGTAGCAATGGCATTAATAGGCCTACATTGAATTTGCTTCTTAACATTGTAGTGTGCACTTATGTTGAAATTTCACCATGGGACAGAACGATAATAATTAGGCTACAAGTGTCTTATAAATTAAAAGTAACGTTTCGCGTAACAGTTCAGCAAACGTGCAGCAGAAAGAGAATTCGGGATTTTAGTAAGGCAAGTCGATTTCCGATAGCTGGGAAACATCTTGCTATAGGAGATGAAATTCTACATTAATATGAATAACTGAGAAACGACGGCATTACACTTACCATGATACATTACAACTTAGTGCACTTGACAATGCTAAATTTCACAACATACCGGTATCAAATAAAAAAGGTAGGGCCAGTGTTAAGGGTGGCTTCAGCGATTCATAAGCAGGAAAGTGTTTCCCCACGTAGAAGATAGACATTGTGCCTTAAATTGCCATGAGATTATAAATTAATACCAGAAGTATCTTGCTTTATGCAGTTCAGAAACCCTTATCTTCTAGTCTTCTGTCCAGAAATCTAAAATAAATATTTATAAGACTATTATCCTGCCGGTTGTATTATATGGATGTGAGACATGGCCCTTACTCTTCGGGAAGAACATAATGTGATAGCATTTGAAAACAGGATGCTTAGGAAAATATTTGGGGCTAAGAGAGATAAAAATGGGGGACTGGAGAAAACTGCATAACGACGAGCTTCATGATCTGTACTCTTCACTCTAGTAAGAGTAATTAAATGGGCTGGACATGTTGCGCGCATGGGGGAGGAAAGACATATCTCAAAAGTACTGACTGGGAAACCCGAAGGAAAAAGAACTGGAAGACCTAGACGTAGGTGGGAGGACAATATTAGGATAGATTTAAGGGAAGTAGGATATGCGAGGGATGATTGGATATAGTTAGCACGGAATAGGGTTGAATGGCGGACTCGGGTAAGCGCGGCAATGAACCTTCGGGCTATATAAAATAATATTCCTTTAGCTTGCTGAGGAATTGTCTATTGCCATTGAGTAAGTAAGTAAGTGAGTAAGTAAGCAAGTACCTTGTTTTTTACTACCGTATCAAGACCTCCTTTTAAAAAATCCGCATATTTTACGCACCTCATTTTTCGGTGACCAAATTAGGGTAAAAAGTGCGAAAATACGGTAAATTGTATAAACTTTTCCCGATACTCACTAATACTTCTCTGGTAATGTAAATTACCTTTCTAGAGCGCTTTCAACTGCAAACGGCAGCCATCTTCAATCTCAAAGAGACCAGATAAATCATCCGGAAGCATTCCTTTGTAATCAAGCGACAAGATAAGATGTTGAATGGACATGTACTTTCTCTACAATGTCAAGTGGACAAACCACACAATTAGTCTCCCGAGAGTCTTTCATTTTAGAAGCACTCATTTTTTCACTCAATCTACTTTCATTAAACAAAGGAAAGTTGCTTTAAAAGGATTTGCAACTACTTTGTGTCTGCTTTTCTTTTGACCTCCTAACAATATCAGAAACGATTACTGTATGTAAGGTAATGAATGCAAAATATAGATTCAAAGGCCTACATTTTTAATTGTTCACGAAGCCTCTGAACCTCTGGACTGTCATAAAATCAATGGTAGATTGTTAACTTAGCTTACTCAAATTAGCAACCTTTTATTTTATTTTATTTTATTTTATTTTAAGACAATATATTCTTCATACAGATTGTACAACTTCATGAATACCACAAAATGAATCTAGAGAATACTATAAGTAGGCCTAATTGAGAAAACACATTACAAACTAAATCTGAAACGGCGGGTCTTATACAGAAACACTTGAAAAATGTGGATTTTTTCTTCTATTTTTGGAGAATGAGAATTTGCAGAGGCCTATTTTACTGTATTCGCAAATAACTTAAGAGCAAATTAAGCAACATCAGTTATAGGCCTATATAACACGTTCTCCTTTCGTTTATTAAGTGCCAGAATGGTACTTTTCGAGATTGTATGGGGGACGGGAAAATATCTGTCCGCGTGCCCGTGTGTCTGTAGACACGATATCCAAAATACGCTTTGTCGGATATTCATCAAACTTCGTATAGACATTTATAATATCCGTGAAGCCTACCTTTCTGGACTAAATCGGTTGACCGGTATTGGAGTAGTGTTCAATTTAGTGCCTATTTTAAGGTAATATATTAGAATATATCAAATCACAACACAACATACTGTTTTACAGTATTCTTATACTAACAAAATGGCCATATGCGATTTTTTCTGCAAAAATGACTTAGAGGTTACGGTACTTCACTCGTATCCATTTTCAATTTTTCTGTATTATCTCCATTACAGTAGGCGATACATAAAAACCTACCAAAGTAAAGTTGTAGAGAAAATTAAAATGAAAATTTTTCGTTAAACACATTTATTTATACAATTAATAGGTATCAAGATAAAAACGAAATACGGCTTAAATGTGAATTTTAGAACATACATGTTAACTAAAATGTGAATGATATTTTGTTGCCCATAGGAACAAGAAAATGGTAATCTACTTATTGTTGTGAAATGTAGTCTGTTTAGCTCATTCGTAATGAACACATCAAAACCTTTACAGCGAGGTGGTATACGCTAACAGGGAAGAGGTCCTGGGTTCAAATCAAACCTCGTTGGCAGCCCAAATTGTCTTGGGTTTTTCATGGTTTCCTCATTCGCCTAATAGACCTAGTAGGCTTAATAACACTAACGGAGTCTGTCCAAGTGTGTAAATTTGATAAAAATGAATCCACACGGCTTAAATGGATATCTGCAATTCAGAGTGAAAATTTTAACTCCATATGGCACTTTGTTATATCAGTTTACCTGATTTTTTAAATTATTGGTTGTTGTTCCGAAAGGCTATGGAAAATCACCATGAGAACAAATTCTTTTGTGCAACTTTTAGATACGCATGCCTTAGGGGCTATCAATAGCAGTCTATGTTCGCCGACTTGAGATATTGTTCTCTCTGAAAACATATAAGACGTTCATTAGAATAGGCCAATGAAAAAGTAACGTAAGATATAAGTTACGTTATGCTAAAATTGTGAAATAGTGACAATCTTACGAAGTCACGCATCTCTGTTCCCTTAACAAGATATAAAGTAGGGACGTAAATTAAACTCTCAGTGGTTCTAATTACTTTCAGGTCATTGCACGGTATTTAGATTTACGATATCTTAAACTCATTTCGAAGTCTCCAGGCTGTAAAAATTTGAACTCATAAAATCATTAAAATATAAAATAATAAAAATGATTTAATCTCTTCGTGCTGCGGATGGTTGGCAATCTGTCACTCCTCGGACGGGGTATAGGGCCTTCATTTAGCAGCTTCATTTATAAACAACTTAAGAAAGAGTAAAATGTAGGAGTTATATTTTGTATTATACTTTGTTTTTCTAAATGGCATTGTCTTTTTTTTTATTGTTTTTTTATTCTGAGTTTTGGTTTTAGTTTACTCCTATTTTGTTTCGTCTGTTAATTCCTTTTTATTTTCTTTACCCGTATTATAGGCACAGACTATAATTTGAAAAGTAGATGGGTAGATAGATACCTTTATTGCTGTGGACAGTTTACATGTATAGCAATATAAAGTATTGTGTTCGAACCCGATATTTGACGTCGAGATTTCAACATATATTAAATGCATGTTTTGAGTTTCTCTCCATCCAAAAATGCTATTTTCAGAAACCTGTCTGTGTGTGTGTGTGTTTGTCTGTGAACAGCCTCAATCGAGAACGAATATTCGTATAAAAACAAAATTCACATATAAATTATACATCTTCTGGTGATGTGAACGAATAATGGCGGCGACGATCTTATTTTTAATTCCATTTTACATAAAGAAAATGTAGTTTTTTTTCGCAATTTCCTCGAAAACGGCTTTAGCGATTTTGTTTAAATTTTCTAGACGAGGTATTAATACTAAGAGCTAAAACTTTTATTTGAAACAGTTTTCCATAAAAACTCTCCGAAGGGTAGTTAGGCTATAAGACACCCACTTCTTTTGGATACTAGCTCTTATCTGGTGTGCAATAACGATCTGGCGATTATTGCGGTTGTCGTCGACGGTTTTCATTGTTGCACGAGGAGCATGAGGACGTGCGTTATCATGTTGAAGCAAAACACCTGCACTCAGCAATCTCCTTCGCTTTGGCACTGTCGGTTTTCCACATATTTCAACCATTAAACGAGTATCTTGGAGGGCAGAAGTTCAAGTCTGATGAAGACGTCCAATCGGCGGTGCAAGACTGGCTACAGCATCCACCAAAATAATTTTTCTCGCGCGGTATCGAAGCACTTCCTGAAGTGCGTTGAATTAGGAGGGGACTAAGTAGAAAAATAATGTACAAACAAACATTCTTCCTGCAGTAAAATAGTGGGAAAAAATTAATTGCAGTTTTCATTTGATTCCCCCTCGTGTAATATACTAGTTACTTTTTATCATTTGCCTCTAACTTTTCAAGTGTGGCAATTTTTTATGTAAGGGAAGCATAAGAAGAAGAAGAAGAAACCATTCAAATCCAACAAGTGTTTACAAGGGCTGCTGCTATGAGAATATTAAGTAACAGGAAAATTTATAGCGACAGATCTGGTTTGTTATCCGTTAGTACGAGAAGGCGTGAACTTCTTAATAATACTACATGTTACCGTGTTATTTTTGTACACGTAAGCCTGAACTAGTTTACTGGTCAGGAAAGGTGTCCTCTGCCAAATCCCAGCATGGGTTAATAGTGTGAACGTTAACAGGTTGTGGCATAATTCATACCAGATACCATAATATGTTGGTCATGAACGAAATCCGATCCTTTTCTCAGATAAACTACGTGAGATTTTAAACAAGGAAATGGTCCAGTTTAATATCATGGCTTATTAAAACCATATAATCTTTATCAAAACTTTATTGAACATTTTACAGTTATGGTTCTTTTAACGGCAATGTGAGAATTTAACTCACACATAGGCCTAATAAAGCCAATAGTAAAGCCATGTTCAGTAATTAAGTGATTAAGTTTAATTAATTATGTATTTGTTATTTTTATTTCTTATTTTTAAAATATCCTTCCTATTATTACTGTGTATGAATGTAACTTATTGTATTTGTTATAATTGGTATTGTTATTTAATGTATTTAAAATTCAAGTTTGGATTACCCCCAACCACAAAATGTAGGCCTACTCATGCGGGTGGTGTCATACAGAAAAATAATGTAGAATAAATGTAAACAAATATTTAATTATCTGCCTAGCTTAAAAAAAAATTCAGTAAGTTATATTTAAAATGCGGAATGTAAAATATTAAAAATTATACATATTTCGGTGAACTTCTAGTCATCCGCAGTGATAAAATCTTTAAGCAAAAAATTAACCCAATGGTATTGCTTATGGCATTTACTTATTTTGTTTTAAAAAAAGCAAAAATTTTATACCGGTAGGCCTATAATTTATATTTCGGGTTCTTCCAATAAGTTCAAATTAGCTTAACATTAACGTAGACTATTACGGGAAGCGAACCCACAACCTTCGGTACAGACGTCCTATCAATGAACAAACATCGCAGTAATGACAGAAAGTTCGTTTACATTAATAATAATTCTTTATTGCAACCAAATGGTCACACTATGATGAATGGAGCAGCGGTGGAATGATACATGGCAGGGGAAACCGGAGCACCCCGAGAAAACCTGCCCCGATCCCAGTTTGTCCACCACAAATTCCACATAGTTCCACCGAGATTCGATCCCGAGTCTCAGCGGTGGAAGGCGAGCTGTCTGACCACTCAGAAGTTCGTTTACATTTGTGAACCGCTCCATAGAACTATAATTTTGTAAGAATCAATCTTTTTTAACAAGGACGATAGAGGAAAACGAATAGGATAAAATAAATGCTGCTAGAAATTAAATAATATTCTAACTGTAACAAGCATTTTAATTTTTAAAGCTGGTGTGTTTATAAGAAGAATCTCCAAAATTTTAGACTTAATAATGGATATACATAATCATGAAACAAGACAAAGAAATCATGTGCACATACCTCATTACTCAACTACAGAGTACACAAAATCTCCAGTTTGCCTCATTAGTAGGATAGTAAACAAACTTCCAAACAGCATTTCTAGTATTAATAATCTTCATCTGTACAAGTTAAGACTAAAGACATTTTTATGTAAGAATTCGTTTTATGATTTAAATTAATTTTTTAGTTTTTAGTTGTATTGTATTGTATTTTGCTATTCTTTTTTTTATTTGACGATTCTATCTGTACTGTTTTTACGGCACACAGATAATAAAAATAAATAAAAATAATAATAAAAATAATAATAATAATAATAATTATTATTATTATTATTATTAATGACATGCCTGAGAGGTACTATCGGTTGCGCAATGATAGAAAAAATAATTAAGTATAATGAAGAAATAGAGTATTTAGATAAGACAAAATAAACCAATGTAGACAAAGCTGGATACGTCGGTTTCAGAGGATGGACAAAACCAGGCATTCAAAAATGACATAATTATTTATCACCACATGGGAAAAGAGACACCGTGAGACCGATAAGCTAGAAAGAGACATAAAAGTTCGTAATCCATGAAGACAGTATGACGGTGATGATGATAGTGATGATAATGATGATAAATGTAAAATCGGTTTTGATATAAGTCGGGATCGATATGAAACTACAATGACAATTTTATAATCCAACCAGCCATTCGAGCTTAAAATGAATGAATGAAGAAAACTACTTTGTATTCTGTATTATTAATATCACGCAGGGAGTTGAATCCAAGCTTCCCGAATGCAAATCTCTGCCTTTAACAGTTGCATCATCATATTCTCCTCGATACTGAAAGAGCAGGAAGAGAAATTAAAGATTGACAGATCTGTTCCTATCTATAACCCTGTCTCTCTATTTCTCTATAATTGACATATCATGTTCCCATCTTCCAAGACTGTGATCGACTTGATAAGCTATTTTATTACGTTATAAATGACTTGAAGACTTTGAAGAATATGAGCACAGCATCTCCAAATCAAATCTGAATTCCATCTAGTTACAATTTAGGCAATGGCCGAGAGGTAAACGGAAAAGTTTTATGAAGTGGTGTTCCTGATTGGAGGCTTGCTAAATATTGTGATAAAGCGGTGTTATTAATATGGCCAACTAGGAACCGGTAGAACTTATATGTCTTCCCTTAGGGCTTCAGGAGTATCAATAACAACCTGCATATGAGGTCAAGTCGAAGGATCAAATTATCATCCACACATATTAAGTGCGTTCCGTTTTATACGCTAGCAATTCATTGAAACGACCAGAGTACGGAGCAAAATGTAATCACTAGCATTATCAAGGCAATTAGATTAACTTCTGGAAATACCTGATATTCTTTACATTGTTCACTAAATAATTTATAAGTTCATGCGTACGATTTTAGGAAAATAAACAATGATTATAATTCTTCTAATTACAAGAAACAATATTAAATTATTAAAAATGAACAAATTTATTGGCACTCTCACTAAATTGTGAATTTTTTGTAGCTTCTAGGTATACATATATATAACATATTGTAATTATTTACAAAGTTACCTCCACAAATACCTCTTTTCAATTAATAACTCCTATTTAACAAAATATGTCTTACAAACACTATCAAGAACTGATGACCACCTTAATTTTACTAATGAAATTAATTATACTCTAATATAATAATTAACAGAGCATAGTGCCGAAGTTGACATTGAATCCGTTCCAAATATAATTAATTTTCTGCCGTTTATGATCTAGATAGAGAAGCAGTGGAACTGGTTTGTCAAAGCGTGTGACACAAAAATGTCAAAGGAAATTTAACCTTCAGTTGTCTAGTTCCATATAGATTGGCTCATCATTGATACACATACATTTGAAAGTAATGCTCGGAAACTAGAGTTCCGACAGTATTCAACTTCTACTTCTTCACAATGTTAAACCATACAAATAAATAAATATTAAACATTAGTTCATTGTTTCAACTACTTCGAAACATAGGCATGTTACGATGCACTGGAATACAATATGGAAAGACATCTCTACAACTACAAATTGTGTTCTCATGTGTGTATTTTCCTTATTTTCGGGAAGTAGAATTAAAAAAACAGCTCCTTAAAATGTGTTAGCCCAAATACTAAACTTCTACAATATGGGTTAGATAGATATAATTGGATCTTGAACTACATTTAGACAAGTGCAGGGCAAATTTTCAATTTACACTTAACGGAGATATTTTCACTAGGAAATGTTGTTATTTGTCATTCACAGCAATTTTAGAATATGTGTTTAAGAGACTATGAATGTATCTTCCTGAACTTTAAATCTATACAGGAAACCTCAATTGACTAAATATAGCCCTAACATACTTATTGTAAACTAGGGCTCACTCAATGGAGATTAAATAAATAATAATATGGGTTATTTAATAAACAAGTTAAATTAGGTTTATGAAATTAAAATTATAACTGGATCTACACATTTATATTAGACTTTCACGGAATTTTCTCTTGCGGGAAATCGAAACCAGTAGGCCTACGTTGATGCAAAGTATTATAATCGATTACCAAAGCTACGCACGGAATACGTATAATCACCTGAAGATATTTCTCCTTTTAATATTATTCCTCTGAAAAATATTAAGCATATTTGAGGTAAACCATATAAATGAATAAATTCACCAGTAAAAGCGCCTTATGATATAGCCTAATTAAAATTTGGCATTCGACATTCGAGCTATTGTGCTTTTTTCTTAAATATTATATATTTTTCGTATTTTTATAACCCTGGTCAGTTGCTATTTACTTGAAATATAACGCATGCGGAAATGTGGTCCATATACACAATCAATTAACAAAGAAGAATAAATTTAGAGTTTGTAAAATATAAAACCTTAATTTGTTTGAAACACATAGAATTTTTTAACTATGAAGGGTATTCGGAACGTTTCTGAAAACATTGATTTTCTGTGATTTTATAAATGAATTAACAAATTAGGCCTACACGAGCTAATATTAAAACTATAAACTATATTTTAGCATAGATCTACTATCTACTGTCATGCATGATAGATGTTAACAATTCTGTAATAACAGGCATTTGGAGTTGTCTTTCTGAATATAAGCAATTAAATGACTGAAAAGTAATGAAATCGAGTTCAGAAAAAAAGTACACGTTTCAGTAACTGACTTCACAATTTTTTTCTAGATGTTGTAGATTGGACCAATGCCTTTTGGAAATTACACACATTAAAAAAAGCCCATAACGGCGCTAGAATCGAAGCATTTCTTCTTATTATTGAAGGTCTATGGCTATTTCTAAGGGTATTTTCACGAGATATTTTAGAGGAGTTTGGAGGAAAGACAAGAGGGCATTGTTGTCTGTCTTTCCGAATAGGCTCCCAGAAGAAGATATATGAATGTATCTCACTAAAAAGCGAAATACCTTTTGCCAGATTTGCTCCAACGAAAATAATAATCGGTACGAATATGCCCTTTATATATAACTCTAACTTTTTATTGGTTAAGATATGCTATTTCTAAAATGTCCCGGCTAAAACACTAGGTGAATTCCGGGGTGCGCGGGCAAAGAGAGTTAAGTCCACTTTCTTGTTACTGAGAATTAGAGTGACTTAACACACTATACCAGCCCATCATAGCTTTAGAGATGGATAAACCTATGAGGCACACATCCATAACTACCGTACAATTTTAAATATGACTTACTGGACTTAACACAAATGTAGAGAACAATTTTATCTATAACTATGGATAAATCTCAATTGTTTAGGATGGTGGACTTAACTCTCTTTGCCCGCGCACCCCGGAATTTTTTGATGACACGCCATACGATTGCTTTGAGTCCTCTATTTCTAACTAGATGTTCAGTTTTGTTCAGTTCGTCCTAATGTAATTAATTTTAACGGAGATTTAATTAATTTATATTGAAAGTACACTGCACCTACATGACCGAAAAACAAGTAGCTTACAGACGCAGAAACAACAGCACGAAACGGATATTTTAAAAAGTTGAAAGAAAACAAAAGACGGGATATCACACAGAAGCAATAAAAAAAGTATTTACAGTTTATATTATAAAATAAACATGCTAAAATTATGTTATGGATTGAAGTGTAGCAGTAAAATTTCGTAATAATGTAAGCAATCTCCAATTTCGAGTGAAATATTGAAGCAATATAGGCACCCTTTCATGACAGCACTTCCTATGGGGGGGGGGGCACTTCTGTAATGAAACCTGAGTTCCTTACCCTAGAGGGCAGTGAAGTTGCAAAAACCAGGTGTAAGTTATGGATTGAGTGATTTCCCTCATGGTTTCTCGATGTTTGTGACTGCTCGGGAGCCCCCCTCCCAGAAGTGTCTAATCTCATCTCTGTTCAGAAAGAACTTGTTTGTAAAATGTCAGAGACAATGAAACAATTAATTAATTTTATTTACGAGTAGTATTCATATATTACATGCTGTATAGAGACACCCTCAAACCTGAATTTCAAAACCTCTCATTTCGTTCACCATCATTAAGAAGATTAAGTTTTTGTGTAAGCCAAAAACTTGAATCTTGTTACATAACCCATTAATGAATTTAAAATAAGCATTTGAATAAATACACTCTCATTTTCTTTTGAATAATATGATATTCTGTCATGTTAACTATGTGAAAAATATATAAAATACACACTGTTTAGGATGTACATCTACTAGTAAAATCGGGATATGCCGTTGTGTGGTTATTCAACAGATCGTCAAGTGTTCGTTCTCCGATGAGGTAACAGCTTTTTAAATTACCCTAATCCTTCTGGAAGTGCTATGGGCCCCGGAGTAAATTCATTCTTCAATATAAATTAGTATCAGGAGAAATTTTGGGGGTAAACGTTTTCCGTGCATAAGGCTGACCTTACCACCTTTATATTCCGAATATTAAAAAAAAAAAAAAAAAAATCCTCCAGGAAACGTAAGACCTTCCACGGCATGTACGCGGAAACTATATTTTGCTAGTAAAACCAGACCTTTCGGCCTGAGGAAAATTCTACAACAATTCCGGAAATAATTATGATTCTAATGTTGAAAATAAGATTATTAGACCGGATGTCATATAAGCTACTAAAATGAATAATATCGTCAGCGGAGTATTTAAGTGGTTCAGTCTATTCCAGGGCTACAGCGCCACCAGAAGGATCAGGCAAATTGATAAATCCCAACAACCTCATCGGATATCGAACCCGCGTCCTTCTGGCTGGTAGAGCCTCAACAACTGCCTGCTCCTAGTTGATAAGTTATGTAAATTCCATGTGTGTATATATATATATATATATATATATATCCTTCTTGTGGATGAATTATTCTGGCGTCCAGTAGCTTAAGCATGTAATCAGAGAAGAGTATATTTGCATATAAAATTAGTATAAGATAATGCACCAAATTGGAAATGGAACTTCTTAAAACTGTTAATTTATGTGCAGGATGTAAGTGTTTTATATCATCATCATCATCCTGACACGTAGTAGTCCTGTAAGAACTGTTACGTCTACAAAAAATTTTCCGTCCATCTTTTTGGAGGGCGACCAAGTGATCTCTTCCCATGTGGTTGGTAGTTCAAGATTGCTCTGGGGATCCTGTCTCTGGCCATCCGTCTTACATGCCGCAGCCAGTCCTCCTGATATTTCTGGATGTAGTCTAGAATTGGATCCATGTGGAGTTCCTGTAGTATATCTTCATTTTTGATGTGATTATATTTGGTGTGGCCCGCTGTCCTACGCATGAACCTCAGTGTTTTATATATGCAATTATTAATACGTAATTCTTTATAAGTTAATGTTAATTAAAATTGTTATTTAAAATATTATTTTAATCCGAACTGTATATTTTGATGTTCTGATTTCAAATTACTTATATAAAAAAATAACGCAATAAAAGTTGAACGTATTAATTTGTTTTACTTGCTTTACTGTTCTGGATAAAATTGCTTCTTTCCGTCCGTCCTATATTGTTAGGTATTAGCTCAGATAATAAATACTAACCAGAAGTCAAGAAGCAGTGAGAGGTTTACATTGTTAAAGTTGTGATAAGTTTCTTGTCGGTGAAATGATTTCCACTCACATATATACACTTTGCAATTAGAGTACTTGCAGAGTAGGAAAGCAACATTTTTGTGATTCAACGCGACCTTCTTAAAACAAGATTCCAGCCACGCCAACTGCCTCTATCTCAGAAAAAAGTAATCCATGTCCGCAAGTATCCCTTCCATTGTCCATTAAGCCTATCGCATCGAAGCACTTCTGATACTTTTATCGGAATAACATGTTGAGGGTACCCGTGGAACGCGAAGACCTGGGAGGGAATGGGAGGAGTCCGCGATGGTAGGCACTCTATGAGTTATGTGAGCGACTCCAGAGCAGTTGCTAAAGCCGTCCTTAGGTTACCACATTCATCCAAACTGCATGTGTAAAGAGCGACGCTAGGGTGGGGGAAGCTTAAAAGGTGTGTTGCCACTCTAGCTTTATGACATAACTTCAAAACCACGGCCAGTGTCAGGGGCAAATTCGTTAGCAGCAAGTTCTCTCTTCTAAAAAAAAAAATCTTTGCCTTGGTTTTAATTATTTAAAATCCAGTGGTTAACTTAGACTCGTTACACCATGTATCTCTTAGGGGTTATTTTTGTTTTAACTATATCAGCAGGCTTACAGGCTTCCGAAGTCTCGAGTAATGACATTGTGATGAACTCTGAAAGACCTTTCGAAGATTGCCTAAAAAAGGACTCGATTTCGTGTGTACAAGTACAGATTTATAGAAGTTTGAAATCTTTTTTTGACCGGGAAAGTTTATCGTTTACTGATTCAATTTCCTTCGTTAAAGATCAAGATAAGTTACAAGCCAAAGCTAGATCGAACAATGATATTCTAGCTGAAGAACAAATTCTGGAAGCTAAAGATGTGGAACAAAGGGAAAGCGCCCTTGAATCTTTCGCGTTTCAAAAAGTGACGTCCTTTTTTCAAGAGCGAAGCCTGCGATGGAACATCAGCCCGTTGTTTAGCCAAGTGTCTGCCACTGCCAGGAGTTTCGTGGAGGATATTCCTGAAGAGGGTAAGTTCTGAACTAATTATAAATCCTCAGTTTATTTCTCATACTTTATGATGCACTATAAATATGAAATTAACACTTCTTTTGCTGGATCTTCTTTCTAATATATTGCATGTAAGTCTCATTACATTTATGTATTAAGTTTTATAACAATTAATTAATAGAAAACAATTTACCTCATTAAAATTATTATTTAAAATTACGAGAAAATTAATATATTAACCTCACTTAAGAACTAATGAAAATTTAACTTGAGTACAAAGAAGAGTTGTCTTAGATACCACTATATGCCTAATAAAATCACGTATGTCCAGTGAGCTAGGATGAAAAGAAGTTCAGACTTCTATTATTTTAGTTATTAATGAATTGTTCTCTTGTAGTAGAATGTTTTTAAAGAAAATTATATTTTCGCGCAAGAGCATTAAATAAAATGAAATTATTTGAAATATACAGTAGCCTATAGTCCTACAAATGATCTACATGATTATCAAAATTATTATTATTAGTATTACTAATAATACTGCTACTTTCTATGGAATAAGTTTCAAGTATAGTTTGAAAAGTGAAATATTTTCAGATGCACAAATAATACAAATCACTTGACCTATATTAAGTAACAGAGAAATAACAAAATAGTTTTGAAACTTATAAGATTTAGGCTTTTTCTTTTCTGATATCGCAATTTAAAACAACATAAATGACTTAACCTGTAGGTTTCACTCTATGTACGTTACTTACATTTAATAAACAACAGTTTAAAATATACCTAAGCAATATTTCAAATATGACGTTGGTTACAAACAAGACTTTAATAGCATAATTTCAGTGAATGTTACCCCAGTCGTAAAGGCAAATGCCGAATTGGATATTTGTCTAACATGAATCATCCTCACCATTTCATGTTATATGATGTATATTTAAATTAATATCAGTTGAAATTTACTCCATAGAAGTAAACAATTGACAAGCAATAGTTTCATGGCCTACCCTACTGTATAGACCAGGTATGGGCAACCTTTGGAAAGATGCGGGCTAAACTTTACGATATTTATGAAGTCGCGGGCCGTAGATAATAGGTAGTTGTGAAGAAAGAATCATGATACGGTTTTTTATATTTATAAAATATAATGTTAAAGATACATGAATGAGAACAATATCGAACTGATTAGGCATTTACTTACAATCACCAGAAATTAATGAGAACCTTGAGCTTGAACTTGAGAAACAAGATATTCAATGTTGGCATAAATCCCACTAATACATAAGTGCAGAGTGTTTTCCAAATTTTCATCTGTAAGTCTGGTTCGATACTTTGATTTAGGCTTATTGCAACATTTTTCTAGCACTGACCGGAAGGAACACCCTTGTAGTTCAGGCTTTTGTTTCCCCCCTCTCACTCTCTAGTTAGCGAGAACCGAAAATATTTACTTTTTCGAGCGCGATTTTAAAATGTTCCTCGGGCCGGATCTAAAGTCGGGGCGGGCCACATTTGGCCCGCGGGCCGGGCGTTGCCCATACATGGTATAGACACACATCCCGAACTCCTGATATGGCCTCGCAGCTTAAAGGAGTATAAACACAGCTGAATTAAAAAAAAATCACTGTATAAGCAACACAATACAATTATTCTAACGATTTTAAATAATTACACAACAAATCTCTGCTTTGCCATTGGTGGGTTCAGTAAAATTACAATAAAAAAGGGAATATCGTGAGCAAGTCAGTCCTAGTCCTATTTCATGTACCGCAAGTCCCAAGTTAATTGACTAAGGTTTGATGCCAGACCCCAGAAGTTGGAAATTAGATTTCCTAACCAATTGAAATGTAGGAACTATTGTTATATAATTTTTCAACGTAATATTTTCAAGACCTTCCACGTGTGCGCGAGGTCTGTAATTATTATGCATGGTGCTTGGTGAATGTTTATCAATGTGCAATAATTACAGATATAGCCTAACGTTGTTACTAATCTCCTATATAGTTAACTAAAAGCAAAGAGCTTCCTGTATTGGCTTTAAAGGCCGTTAGGATTTACAGAGATAGAGGTTAACGGTTTTTTTACAATCTTTGCACCAACCGCCTATACCCTTAGGACTGCTCTGGGTATTAATTTGTGTTAAAGGCGCGGCGTTCTGTTTTGTAGTGCCTTGCGTCATCCAAACACAAGAAGTAAGATATTAAACTAATGAAAATTAAACTCAGAAGCGTAGCCTATATTTCGTTTAAGGACTTGGCCCCCTATCCGATCACTGCGTTATCTACCTCAGTCTATTGATTTCATTGGTAGATGACAGACACAGGGACAAGTGGTCTGCATTTCCATTTCTAGGTCCTTATTGAAAGTTTCAAGGCCCACAGGTCTATAGGCAGCGATGCTAACCAATAAGCCATGTAGGCAGTCAAGTTCTTAAAATAGGTAATTGCTCTGAAATGTCGGAGCTCTTCCAATCACTCACCTGACTAGCAACCCGAGAACATTATACTCGGACCAAACGCAGGAAAACCTCAAGTCATTCATCAATTTTTACATGTTCCAAAGGTCACAAAATAAGTTTAACATGAGTACAAAATTAATAAAATGTTCACTTTCTTCACCAAGTCACTACATCTAATGGGTATGATAAACCTGCCCCTTCGTATTCCGTGATACGGAAGAAATCTTAGAGTCCTAGGGTTAAAATGTTTATCTAGACTCAATAAATAACATAGTATTTTACTTTGGTAGGAATCACACGAGGCCTGTAATATTTTCTTCCATAACCTCTTATTAAACAGTGTCGATGCGCAAATACAACATGAATTGAATGAATGAAGTGCTTTTATTGTTAACAAGAAAAACTATCTTTTTACATTATTCGTTGCATGAGCCCTTAGGCTGTCCATGCTTTGACTGTGCACAAGCAAAAATGTACCCTAAAAGTAAAACTAGAAAACACACAAACAGTTAAAAACTAGTAAATGTACAAACAAAACACCACACACACACACATACACTCCTCACCAAAAAATAGCACATACACCAGCAATACCCTTAAACACACCGACCAAATATATTTTACATATTATTCTATATACAGCCGTCTACCCCATCGGAGTACTCCCCTCACTCCCTCGGTCCCACTCCCTCGGCCAGTTCCATCCTAAGCTGCCTCACTTTGGACATAAATTTCCCCACCCCCCAAAAAATCTAGTGTTAAGTAGCAGATCGTATGTGAACAGCTGACCCCTACAAGAAGCAGTGAAAGACTCTGGTAGATGCCGTTGCCTCAGTGTTTCCGTGAATGTACACTCTGCCAAAATGTGGTGTGAAGTTTCTCCTGCCCCCAAATAAAACATAGAAATAGCACTGCTGCTATCTCTTTCGTGCATACTGATTGTTATTTAGGTTAGACGTCCAACACAATCATTTTATTGTTAATAATGTTTAGTCCAATGGGAGTAATATTAGACCTAATAATGTTGGGTTTCTTTACCACCTTATACCCTCAATAAGAGATGTAGGAATATACTATAGGCACACGACACTAGTGGGACTTCTGTTGGTGCCGTTTTAAGAAGGCCTCGTCCCAAACCATCATATATCTACAAAAGAATATAACAGCATTGCTCCCTAATCCGAAAATCTGCACCGACATTGACACCGACAAAGAACAGGTGCTCCGAAAACCTGCACCAACACCGGCAAAGAACAGGTGCTCTTCTAGTCGGGTGGATTTCCCCAGTGTTCCCGCTTTCGTTCACTACTTCCTAAGTGAAGTAAACGAGTTGTGGTACATATTTGTCAACATTGTACTAGATTGCAGACAAGTGCGAATACGCCTAATTACCATTCTATTCACTGATTAACAAGTCGAAGAGGATTAGGGTGGCAGCAGGTAGAGGCAGTACTTGGAAAAAGAGTCTTTAAGAAGTGGCACCCATAATATATTATTGTTCAGTTTATCTTTGTTGATGTCAGTAATAAAAACACTATTACACTTGAGACTCGAAAAGTTTCAACACTATTAAACTTCTATTTTAAATGCTTTTCTGTGTGACTATAAATCTTTAATAGTGTTTTAACTTTTTGAGTTTCAAGTGTAATAATGTTTTTATTACTGACATCAGCAAAGATAAACTAAACAATAACATATGCCTACTAATGTCGTGTGCCTATAATACATTCCTGCACACCTTATTGAAGGTATAAGATGTGTAAAGAAACCCAACATTAACAATAATTTAAATTAGACGTTATTATTTCAAGCTTATCTCCTACTAGCTCAAACGATTAACTACAACTAAAACGAACTCCAGAAGTATAAATGTTGAAGTCGTATCTAAGATTATAGGGAGTATATCTGAGAATGGAAGAGGTGTCTTGTCAGTCGAGTTACAACTCATCTGCATATTTATGAGAAAATGCTCTTAAGGTATTTGCCTATTGATAGCATCTATGCAGATATGTCACGTCATTCAATTGGTCGATAAATAATGTGCACAACTACCTTAATATTAGATGCCAATATTAGATGATGTGAAACTCATGATTTTCTTTAGCTATAACTATCTGTATAGATCATGTAATTTCCATTCGTTTCATAATAAGTGACTCCATTATAGGATTGCGCATTCATTCCTCTAAGTCTCATGTAGATCCACTTTGTTCTCTAGAACAAAAAATTATATTGTACCTATATAGGTACGAAGTATCTACGAAGAAATACAGCTTAAAGAAGCGTAAACAAAATTGTTAAGGCCATTTTCGAAAAATTGGTATAAAAGTAGGATTGGTTTTATAGTTATTTAACGACGGGTGTGTACAGCAACTTAAGCTTGTGACCGTCGCTGATGTGGCGGAATTTTGTGCCGCAGGAGTTCTTTAACATGCATCCTAATCTATAAGCATGGGCCTATCACAAATATGCACACACAATGTCATTAAAAAAGGACCGCGATCTTCTGTGACATTCATGCAGACAGCGCCATCTAGACCGAAAATGTAACCAAGTTTCACGCCACATCCATGTTCATAGACAATCACATAAACAAATGTTTAAATAAATAGCCTATTTATTTACACCTAGTTATCTATTCTGGCTCAGGGAACTTTAAAATTTTATAACTTTTGAAAACTTGAAATTATATTTCAAAGCTTAAGGAGGGGACATACAGCTTTCGGTCAAATTCCTAGGTGAGAAATAGGTGAATTTCAATATTTTTTTCCTCAGCAATGAATTGCTCTAAAATGTTGCAATCAGGCATGCTCTTTATTGACTACCTCTACAATTGCATACTATTTTCAAAATTAATCAAACTGTTACAGCTATCGGTAATTATCGTTACAAAATGGCAGCCACGTTTCGTGCACTAAAATGCCGTTTCCGTGATGATTTCCACAAACGGCAATATTTTTGAGGATTCTATTTGAACATATCATATGATCAACATCATCTACAATCTCGGGAATATCTACAGTATTTTTTTTAATTAAAAATTTATTTTTTAATTAAGTTTTATACACATTTAAATGATGAACTATTAGTGATAAATGAATCTATAGTTAGTGTTGTTCATATGACATTAACAAATACACACTAATCACTAAGAAGTATTGATATTTGTGGAAGTTATCAAGGAAACGACATTTCAGTGCATGAAACGTGACTGCCATTTTGAAACGATATTTACTCTTAACTGTAACAGTTTGATTAATTTTGAAAATAGTATGTAACTGTAGAAGTAGTCAATGAAGATGTATCCGATTGTAAGATTGTAGAGCATTGCTGAAAGAAAGAATTGAAATTCACCTATTTCTCACATATGAATTTCACCGAAAGCTTTATGCCCCCCTTAATACAAAACTGCCTATACCTATGCAATTAATGAGATAGGTTTAGAAGGTAAACATGGATTAATACAAGTTTAGAAGGCTAATTAAAGAAAATAAAAATGTCTCGGTGAGCGCACTTGTACAATGTGTAGAACATCGCTTGGACGATTTGAAAAAGTAAATTTTTGGTCAAAATTAAATTAATGGGCTATGAAAATACAAGTGAAAACAGTATAATATTTATTTTGTTGTTTAAAAAGCAATTTTTCGTATCACTGCTACTGTCGCATATATGCGTCACCACAAAAATTGCATAAAGGCCGAGAAATAAGCATAACAGGTCAATGCTTGGTCTTAAAATATGAAGATATTTATCCACTTATTAAAATTTTCAAACTTGGAAACTACCAACTCCACTAAAATTTTAATAGTTGATTTTAAGATTTTAACCCACTGATGACCTTAGTTGATAAATGCTTATATCCAAATATATACGACTATTTCATAGATTTGTACGACGTACGACGCAACCATGTGTCGTATGCCTATTCATACGACTATTTTTAATGTTAGCATTTTATACTGCCATTTTCTGTTTATTTCTTAGCCATCTATTGCATAATTTTCAATTTGGGTAAATATGAAGTTTTTGTTTTTTCGTAGTTTATTTTGTATAGGCTAAGTGAATGGCAGAATATTATAATAGCCATTGTCAAATAAAACTTAGTCCATTTATTTATTACAGGCTTTCACGGCCCGGTGCCGCACCTCGTTTAAGTTGCATTGCATTGTTGTTGCTACTCCTCTCATTATTCTTCTCCAAATATTATATATTTCAGCCGCACGTGTGCAAAACGAAGCAATCCAAACCTCTAAAGAAATTATACCGATAAAGAGCAGCTGGTCTTATTGTTTTTGTTTTATTTTGACCAAACATATTAATCATAATTATGAGTGTTACAGTAATATTAATAGTATATTTTGACACGTGCATATCAAAAGTGGCTGTATACTTTTCTTTAAATAATATTTGGAAATCTTACTTTCTTATTGTTTGTAATGTATTAATATTTTATTACTATTTTATTTCTTCCTGCAACATCTGCAGGTACCGATGACAAAGAGTACCAACAACAATGGGTATGTGTATAGTTACGAGAGACCAGTTAGCTGAGTAGTAGCGGTGAACAACAATGTCATGCGTGAGTGGAGCAGTAGCACGTTATAGAACTTACAAAAGCAAATTTTAACCATCATATTTTATAGAAAAAATGTCAGTACAGAGTACCTCATTTGGCAATCATTATTATATTATTATTATTATTATTATTATTATTATTATTATTATTATTATTATCATCATCATCATCATCTTGACAATTCGCAAAGTGTACGACGATTTTAACTAGCGTACGACTATTTTCAGTTGTTGGTACGACTGTTTTAGTTTTCTGATCTGGCAACCCTGCACTTAATATAAAATTGTTTACAAAGGTTTCATCAAGTTTCACTTATTATACGCTCCTTTTTACATCAGGCCACTTCATTGTCCTATGACAAACAATAATAAGTTAATATCATTATGTTGATAAAGGCAGTTACTGCTTATGCCTGACCGACAATGGAATCTGCACTTTGTAGTTGGCTCTTGCTAGAAAATAAGTTAAATTCATTCAATCAGAAAATTCTGATTTGTGCTTAATGTAATTTGAATATACTTCATATAATTTGGTAACCTGCAGTTCTATTAATGTAATGACTCTTCCTGCTTCCTGTTAAACGAACATAATTTTTCCTTTCTTACTTCTCCTGTTTTAGTTGTAAGTGGTAAAGAACGAATTTTTACACATTTCTCTCTGAGAATTGAATCATTCTCTATAACTGTACAATTCTTTAACTACATTTTAAATTTAGCCTAAAATCCTAATTTATTTAAAATTAGCCTATGTCTGGTATATACTATTTGATTTAAATAAATATAGTTTCATTCTCTATTTTACAGCTAGAAGAAGGAGGAAGGTCCTGAAACAGCTTCTGCCTATTCTAATTGGTGTAAAACTGAAGGCAATCGCGTTCATCGTGATGGCTTACTTTGGAATCGCTTTGATCGCCAAGAAATCAATCCTTGTGAGTTTGATCTCCCTAGCAATCTCTGGATTCGCACTTTTGAAGAAGATGATGGGCCAGCAGAAGTCGCACCACCCACACCACGAAGTTCATGAGACATACATCAGCCCTCACAGCGGTGGCTATGGTGGCTCAGTGATAGGAGGCTATGGTTACGATAGCTCAGGATATGGTCATGGCGAATACGGTAGTCACTCATCCCCGGTCGCTCACACTTTGGCATATGGAGGACAGAAAGCAGCTCACAAATAGAGGTAAATTATATCATCATCATCTTCATCATATGAGGGGGTTAAAGCCAAAGTGGTGTAAGTAATGTTTTATGCATTCTCAGAAACAGAAGGTTTTGTTAGATTCATTATAATAAATTACACAAGAAATTGTTGACACTTTTTTCGTGTTGTACATTGCCAGAAGGTGTCGTTATCTCATTATGATTAGGGACCGGATTTTTAGGTTTTTAAAAACACTGTTTTAGGTTTTCCATTAGGTGAAATAGTTTTTTTTAGGTTTTTTGTCCAAAATATAGTTTTTGGGTAGAATAATTGGTTTAATGAATTTGAATGTGCTACATAGGATTCAATACATAATTAACACGTCTTCTTAAAACACAGTGTGACCACTCAGTGTGAATAACAAGAGAGTACTAAAGGTTAAGGCAAACAAACGCTTTAAAACACAGAAATCTATATCCTTGTTCATACACGGCAACAATGGTTGTAAGTACGAATATTTTAAACGGAATACGCCGGTACTCTACTCTTCCTTCTTGATACAGTCCATCCTAGACGACAATGGGTTGAACGAAACGCTGGTGGTATTAATTTCAACCCGATAAAAATTATTGTCTCTCCGCAAAATATCGATTCCTCAACTAACAAACAAAAAAGACAAAAGAGGAGCCTAAATTAGATATTTTAAGTTTTATATCCCGTTTAGGTATATTTAGGTTTTTATACCCCATTTAGGTATTTTTAGTTGCCACAGAATTAATGTGGGTGAATCCTATGGACATGATTCGAAAAAGTGTATGAGCGCTTTTTGTTTTGGAAGCAAGGGAAAAAACAGGTAAAAACCTAAGAATCCGGTCCCTAATTATGATTATCACTGAAAATAATCCAAGTAGTTTTTTGTATTTTTTATTGACATTGATTCGTTCGTGACATTTTTTTTCTCTCTTTGTAATGGCTTGTTCAAGATTCTTTGTAGACTTGAAGTCTTGAACTGACATTCTGCTACAGAAAAAAAGCTTTCTTCTTTTTGACTTTGCGATTATTGACCGCCAGTCAGCTGGAACAACAACAGTCTTACCTCTTGCATAGGATTCTATGGATCCAAAATCGGAATCATTAGGGAGGTATTAATGTCCACTTACCATAAATTTATGATCAATAATGTCGATATTATCACTGCTTTGAAGCAGTTTCATAAGACACAGTGCAAAGTTTACAAATCTACGGATGTAGCAACTCACACTTCACAAACACTTACAGGAATAGTGTAAGTCAATGACTTACACCAGTATGGCTGCTAAAGCAGCTGTTTCATTCACCAGTAAAACTTCTGCTGCAATTTGTAAGTGTATGAACACAACTAGGACTTACACCAATCTTTATTTTAACAGATCTATACCTCAACATTGCATTGCAATACTTAGGCTTAAAAATGTTAAAAACATGACATACACCACTTTGGCTTTAACCCCCTCATATAAACATCAAGGTTAGGCTCATTGGCCTGATACGTTTCCAAAGGTATATTCTTAAAATTCGTCCTTCCAACGTTTCTATGGTCGACGTAAGTTTCATGCCGTCGACTGTGAGAATCAGTAAGTCAATGCTTCTTCTTCTTCTTCTTCTTCTTCTTCTTCTTATTCTTATTCTTAAATAGTTAAACCTTTTCTCTCTGTTTATTTATATACATATATTCTTTAAATTAAGTTATAAATAATGTAGATAACCTATGTAATTGTAAATTAATAAGTACAAATTGTATAGCGCATAAAAAGGCATCTGATAGGAATCCAGGACAGGGGCCAATAAGTATCATTATATTAAATAAATAACTAAGAATCAATAAGTCCAAAAACTTTGTTTCGAGACACAGCTAGTTTGAATAAACCATTGTATTATGGACTTAGCTAAATTAGAAAAGCGGGTCGTGATTTTAATGAATTCCACCTGCCTATAAAGCATTCTTTCAGCAATGTAGTAGGCCTAATAGATATAAATTAAAAGGGCCATTTTTGTAGTTAGCAACTTCTGTCAGATCGACGTTGCGTTTTTCTCTCGGTTGCGTATAAAATATTTGTTCATGTCATTTGTTCTATATTCTACAATTATTTCATTAATGTTTTCAATGTTAAGTTGTTGTCTTATGACTGAATTTCTTTTATGATCCTGCTATTGATCTTAGTAATTGGTATGTCCTCTTGTTTTATCTTCAAAATACCATTACTAGGAAAATCAATAGATTCATATGGAATTATTCAAAACCGTAACAACTATAATTTTTAAAAAACACTGTAGGCTTTCACGGCCGGAGTCAATATTAAGCACTTCTTTCGGGCTTGTAGGCCGTGGTCTATTTGACATTTCTGTGCCAAACGTTTCGTCCGAGACTCCACCGCCACTGAGGATGTCCGCCGCAGTCGCGGACGAAACGTTTGGCACAGAAATGTCAAATAGACCACGGCCTACAAGCCCGAAAGAAGTGCTTAATATAATAACTATAATTTTTATTTTTATTTTTAGACCTCTTTTTCTATCTACATTGCTACTAACTTTATTTACGGGCCTTTTGAACTAATGAAATCATGTATTGCAGATCGTACGGTCTTGGGTTAAAACCCGACTTCATCGATAGATTTTGAAACTCGTTAAATAGCTCCATGCCTAAATTAGAGTCTCTGGATCAAATTCGCCATCCTTCCGTGTTCAAGTAATACCTTAGTTTCCTTTGTATGACGTAAGGAGATGGGCTTATCACCTATCGCTCTGTTTTCTATAAGGAAAATAAGTGTAACTAAATTTGTCATCTGTAAAATAAACCTCCACCAGGAGGCCCTGTGATAAGTGCGCGGAACGTAAAGAATAAAATCGTACCTTTCTACAGAGACTTAAACGCAGATCACTAAGCATTTTAAAAGAGTAGCCATTCTCCTTCAGCGTCTATTTCTCTAAAATGTTTTATCATTTTCTGTTATGTATGTACGTATGTATGTATGTAATTATTCACACTGCGATTGGGGTTTGCCCGGTGGTAATGGTGTCAATTTACAAGAAAACATTAAAGATTAAGAAAACGTTAAAAATTATTACAGATACCCATTCTAATAACTAAGAACCTAATATTTCTAACAACGTATGGAATTAAATAAATACATGTCAAGTTAAATAAATAAATAAAATTCGTACATGTCTAGTTAATTAAAAAAATAATTATATATGCCAAGTTAGAATTATCGCAACTAATGCTGTGTTATCTCTTTTAAATTATTTTATATGCCATTGTAGAAGTGCGAAGGCATGTATAATGCACCCTAATTTATTAGAAGTTGGTGTAATATTTTAATAAGGTGTTATTTCTCGAACACCAGCTGTTATTTGTATAAGTTAATATGGCCAATCATTAAACTGGTTTCAAGGTGTCAATGCAATTGCTCTACTTTATAATGCCTCCAGAGGATCGTGCAGTGATTGATGTCTGAAGAAGCTAATTTAAAAATAATTACTGAAATGTTATGGGAGTTGCATAGCTTGAAGTGAATAATACGACCACTTCTTTATGGATTAACATTACAAGACGGTCAGACTCTTTGGGTCAAGTTTTTTTTCACTGGAATGCCAAAAGGCAGTATTACGCACACGGAAGTCTTAAAAGGGTAATCAATTTAAAGGAAATGAATGGGTTAGTCCCCCTTTAGACAAAAAAGGAGTTATAGGTTTTGTGGACACATACGTACAGTGATCCAGTTAGCAAGCCATCAATATCTGCACCCAGTTCTTTTTTTATTACTTAACCAACTGGTAATTCAAGTTCAGGTTGTTCAAAATCTTCCATTCGCAAGTAATCGGTAAACTAGTAACCCATATATAAAATTCATGGCCTGCTCAAGGAACCCACCTTGCTACTGGCTTCACTAATTCTACCAATGGAATTAATATCTTAACACTTTCAGAGGTCAGTGTACTGTTTGAGCGGACTGTTAGCCTTATATGAATAATTGGAAAGTATACAGTAAATAGAAACATCTGAAAAGAACACCTCGAGCAGTTAATATTTCTGATACCTAACAATTCTAGAGTGATAGGGTGAAAGCGAATAAGTCAAATTCCAAAGTTTTAGGAGAGACAAATAACGATTTATTTTACAATATTTAGTTCAGTCCACCAGATATTTTTATAATGTCCATGTGATAATGTCCATGGAAAGAAGCCTATTGATATTGGACGACATCGGTTGACCGGTACCGGAGCAAAACCCAATTTAGTGTCTATTTTAAGGAAATATATTAGAAAGAATTTATCAAATGCAAGTCAGTTCTCATGACAACATATTGTTTTACAGTCTTCATATAAGGCTTTGGAAGTTGCAATACAGTTAGCTATGACAAATAACACCACCCACATATTCCTTTACATATACTTATCAAACTACATCTTTGTCCTTCCGTAAGCCGTGCTTAACGAATCGATTTGGAGCTTAACTCGGAAATCGATAACAAAAATAACTTATTTTCTGCATATCAGAATTGCAATTTTCACTGATTAAACAAAAGCATTCTGGCACTGTGTAACATCAGTTTACCTGTTTTTTTTTATTTTATCAAATAATGTTCTTGTTTTAGTCGGTATTAAGTTTCAAGATAATTATTAGACATTAACCTCTTCATATGATTTCAGGAATGCACAACCTATGGAACCTTCTGGATCTACTAGAAGATCTTCAAGAAACTCCAAAAGGGAAAGAAATGGAGGCTCATTAACTACAGTCAATGAAGAGTAAAATGCCAAAGCAAAAGCGAAATAAAAAGACATCTTCAGTTTTAATGTACCCATTTACTTAGGCTTATAGTTGCTTATGACTAACAGGAGATTCAGTTTCCCAAATACCTGTTTTGCTTCACTAACATCAAAGTAACTTATTTATTAACATAAGTTTTCATAAGTACTAGTAACGATTCAAATAATTATTATTGTGCCAATGTAAATATGATGCATTTCTGAATATTTATTTCATTAATAAGAAAGCTTGTAATAGAGTAATGGATTAGTTATATATACCTACTTATAAAATATTTGGTTATTCGAGAAGCTATTACTAGAAAAGATAGATGCTAACAGCTAATGTTTTCTGCTTGAACCGGTACAGCAATTTTTAAAGAGTGATATTCATTCTTTAAATTTTAAACTTCTTATAGGTCTTTGATTTGTTTACATTTGAGCTTCTGCTTTAATAGGTATTCTTTAGGGCGATACAATGGTGTATATGTTTAGCGTTTTAATTCTGAGGTTATGCCTTACATGTTGGGTAATTATCTTATTATAATGCTTCGAATGCTACATACTGAACATGTCATGGTCATACATATTCTTCCGCGTAAACTTCTCTCTTTCGGTGTCGGATGAAAGCAAGTAGATTTCCCTAATGGCCTCACTTAAGATATTCTTTTCGTGAACGTAACAATAAATATTATATAGTGTTATAACATAATCGCTTTGAGCTTAACCAGAGAATAAAATCTCAAGAAGTAGATATTTACAAAGGCTCAATTTAATCATTCAGGTACCGGAAATATTTATTGTATGTATAGAAGAACTATTCAGTTATGAGAGGTAGAGTGTTTGTCATAATAGTAACATATCGCTGTTTGCCGGATGGATGAGTGACTTTATTATATAGTATTATATTTTAAATCTAATTTAAACTTATTTATATCGAAAACATACACACTTAACATTATTTATACGAGAATATAGTCAAAATACTAACCAAAATAGGAAAAGGATCGGAATGGATAGTCCTGTCAGAATGCAGACTTTTCACTTAACTTTTTTAAAACGTTAATTCCAATAAAATAATTGTGCAATGATGTGAAAGCATGATTATACAGGGTGATCCAAAAAAGGTAACCGTTTTGAATGCATAGCGCAGTTCGGTTTTTTCATTGGCCACCATGTATTAAAATACCTCAGTATGGTCATTATACGATACGAAGACTGAAAACATGTGACATGAACAATAATATTATGATTAAAAAAGACATACCGGTACTGCACACAATTTTACTAGTCATATTTTGTTTTTCAAGAAATGCTTGACGGAACTATAACTTATACCACATTTTATTTGACTACAACATATTAGGATAACATGGGACCTGTTTCATAGAATTTTTACAGTATATTATTAGCAAAAACATAATATTCTTAGATAATATCATTAGTCTTCTGTTTCATACCAGCTGTTAGTTATGAGTCTACAGCCCTGAATTGCTAGTAAATGTTCTATTTGCGCATGTGATACACGTTTCGCGACCATACAATTGTGAAATTCTAATTACCCTGATACTTTTATCGATTGTGAATTCCTGTTTGCCAATAAAAGAATTTCAGTCATAACATTATTTTTGAGTTTGAAGTTAGATTTTAGTTCATAGTCCTACCGCTAGTACTTGATACAATTATTGATTTCTCAATGTTAGTTATGTATAACTCAACAACAATTGGTCATAAAGAACAGAAAATAAATATACGATGTGAAGGCAATAGATGGAAATAGACGCCATGAAGTACGTGAATAATGAGATTTATTATATTTATGAATGTACATGAAGGCCATGTTGCTTTGAACTAGTACCACAATGATTTAATCAGTAATGTAGGAAGCATGATTTGGAAACTATATAATATTTTGGGTAAGAATATTATTAGCGAGTTCTATGATACAGGGCCCAGATATTTATTTATGGGACATTTTACTCAGGAAACTAAATTGGAACAATTAAACATATCACACTTGTAAGTATTCTTGTTAGTACGGTGCGTAAAAATCTTGACTCATAATAAGTTGAGGGATACCAAAGACAGACAGAAAAAAAGAATGTGGGATGTATAAAAGGATTTCTTGTGAAAAATCCACAAGTAAATTTCTCAATACCACCTATCATAATTTCTTGGCTATGTGTTAAATATGAGAGATAAATATACTACATATACGTAACATGACAATAACATATGCGATATAACTGAACCACGCATTGACTTCTTTTATTTCTTTTATCACGAATAAAATCTTACATTGGCAGATGTATTTATTTTATATTTTGGATATCGATGTGATTGATTAAATTAAAAAATATATGATAGGCTTGTTGCACAGGGAAACGAAAGAGGGCATGATCATGCCTTATTTACTTAAATTCCAAAGGACATCCAATGATGTTTTGTGTTCAATAGAAACTGAATAGCTTAAACACCTATCCCATAAAGAAAAGGTGTATATCTGGCTCTTCTCTTCCGGGACATAATTCTACGAGTTCTGAAGGAGTTTTGGTACTATCCCCCAAACTGTGTATGTATAGCTTGACTGGATAATATTTGGACAGAAAATTTAGACATACGTTATAGGCCTACGGCTGTATATAAAGTTTTAAATCTTAAAACCAGAAAAGAAATAAGGATTTTTTCCACTTCATTCTTTATTCATAAATAACAATTAATCTGAAGTTTACGAGTTTCTAATAAATAAACATTTTAGCCCTAATTTCTATTATAAAGATAAATTATCGGCTACATGTTTGAAGCAACAAGCTTTCGGTATTCTAGTCTTTTTTAGTTTCTTCATACAGTTCTACACATGGACGCTGACAAATATACATGGACAAGAAATCCATATATGTATATGAATATATTGTGGTATAATTCATATGATTATTAGTTAATTTTATGATTAATTTATGAATGTATATCTTTAACCTCATGGAGAGTTGAATCAGGGTTGTAGCTAATAATTTTAGTGTAAATACAACTTATGTACAACATTTTGTGTTTTAATAAAAAAACTGAAATATATTTTTCTTGTTGTTCATAAATGCTTAAATGATTTTATTATATTGTGTGTAACTCTGAAAAATAACTATGATGGCTTCAGCTGATTTTACGACATGGGTGGAGATGGTCCACTAAGGTTCACTGACCCTAAGAGAGATGAAAACGGGGACTGTAGGAAACTGTATATTGACAAGCTTCATAACCCTGTACTCTTCACACCGAATATAGTAAGGTAACTTAATTAAAACACGGTGGATGAAATAGGCTTGACATGGGGAGGAAATACATTTTTTAAAAAAATATTGGCTAGGAAGATCTAGACATAGGATTAGAACAGAATAGCGGGCTCATGAAAGCCAGGCAATGAACCTCCTGGTTTCATTAAATAGATAGTTATTGGGCTCGGACTTTTAGGTGCTTATAAAAATGAAAATATTTATTTTTTATGTGTTTAAAAAGTCGAAAATATGAAAATATTTTAATTAACTTATTTAATCAATATTTACAGAAGTATCCCTACTCATCTAGTCATTCTAGTCAGCAAGTGTAGAACTGTTGCAGTGAATGACAAAAGTAGATCTTAAGTTGTGCATCTTAAAGCTGTGACGATTTTCACGGAACAGAGAGTTGTATCTTGAAAATGTACGTTCAACATCTTGCATATTTGTAACACTGACACTCAGATGTTCCATCTGCTCTAAGTTCTGTACACTGTTACCCATTAAAATTTCTGAAATCTTGCGCAACACTTGTAACCCTTCATTTTATTTAGGCATGACAGGCATTTTGACGTGTAATCGTACTGGTAGCGATAGTACGATACCGCTAATATTAATTTCTTCTACGTCAAATATTTATTTCTTCTGTGAATTCGGCTTTCCCCTTGAGGAAAGCTAAGCTCTTGAATATCAGCCTTCCTTGTAGATGTAGTCTAGTTGTTTATCTGAAGCACTGAAGTCTAGATGAGGAGAATAATTAATTACTAAAATAAATACGAAGTATTGACGTGATGAATGACAGTAGTTCTATAGTTTATTCCAATCAAAGTATACAGTAATGAAGATTTGACAGTAGTCAACTGTCGACGTTCAAGTTACATTGTGCCCCCTGAATAACAAAAATTCAGAGTTTTTATACAAAATAATACGTCATTGATGACATAGTATTTCCTACTTTGTTAGAGAAATGGGAGAAGATTAACCTTCATATCAGCAATAAAACTGCTTGTATAATTAATATTATTGTCTTAAAAATGGCATTCCTAAAATAACTGATGAATCGGATCTGCTGTAATGTGATATTCTGCATGGTATTGCATCCGCTTTCCTGGTCATATGAGACACTAAGAAGCTACTCGCATACTTATCAATGCGTGCAAAACTGGCACTCTTACATTAACTTTAACATTCAATCATAAATTTGTCACAAAATATTACTTGAAATTTCTTAAAATAAATGTATTACAAAAGTGTCTTTATACTATTCTTTTATATGACGCTGTTACACGACAATTTTTCTTTAATTTTGTTTGCTTTTGAACCACTGATTTTGTTAAGTTTGTTTTCAATGTGTTTGATTTCTTTTTATTGATTCTGTCAACAATTGTTTTGTTGTTTCCAACTTAGTAATGCAGTGTGAGAGGAAACAGATATTTGCACTAATGAATGCCAAATCCATCCTGATTTATTACCTGACTGAACATAACAACGCAACACATTGAAAATATGGCGCAATTTTACAAAAACTGTCAAAATATTCATATCTAAACATGATATGTGGTAAAATATTAAAAAAACTGTCAAAATATTCATTTCTAAACATGATATGTGGTAAAACATGTAAAAATAATTAAGTTACCAAAAATATTTATTCAAATAAGAAATATCGAAAATATATTTTTTTTATGTGATATGCAACTCAGTATTTTGAATCCAAAGGTCCCAACCGAAACTTTGACAAAGTCCAGAAATCATAAGTATTAGCAAAGAAAATATGTATTTACCTAAAAGTCCTAGCCCTAGTTATTACTTTAGCTTGCTTAGGAATTGTCTACTGCCATTGAGTCAGAAAGTAAGTAAGTAAGTAAATAAGATATATTTCGGCCTTCTTAGGGTCATCACCAGTGACTATTTAATAAAGTCGTTTTAATGGAATTATAATTAAACTGGATAATTAGCTAAACTGTTTTGTAGCTATAGCGTTATTACTTCTATGTACCTTACTGAATTCCCAGCAGGTAAAGGTATATGGGAAGTAGTTGTTAATTTCCCTGCAACTAACAGGGCCCTATTTCATAAAACTCTACAGGTGTGACATATACGACAATTATGTCAAATCTGACAAATTTGTCAATATGTTATGACAATTGTATTTTTCATAAATTATACAACTTTTCCTTATATTAGAGGCAAATTAATGTAAATTGTCAGACTAAAAGAACCCTTTTCATAAACACGACAATTTTATGTCACCTAAAGATTACTTTAGTACATTGTAGAGGGCTCTCATATACACATGCGATTGAATGTGATACCTAAGCAATCGATTATTACTATCGAAAATAAGTGATTTATTTATTTATTCTTTTGTTGCAAAGTCACTGAAATCGAAAGTTAGGTTAATCCGTTGCCTAAAAACCCTGCGAGGTCTCATGTCTATTTTTTCATCACTTTCACTGCTACCAATATCACTACTACTAGTTTTCATTATTAACAAGACAATTTAGCAAGTTTATTAACAAGAAAGTTTAAATCACAAAAAACACTTTGCCAAGTTATGCCACACATTTACATAACCTACTGACTTGGCCTACATATGAAAGATTGCCTGTCACTTCTGTAATGACAATTCTACATTTTTTGTAAATTTGTAAATATGTCAACAAAAAGTAATGTTTCATAAATGGTAGGTGTCCTAAAATTTGACATATATGTCAGACTTTTACCCGTAAACTCAAAATTTTTGAGAAACAACAATATGTAAAATTGTCACACAATTCTACAAAATTGTCATGACATTTATGTCAAGTTGTTAGCTTTTATGAAAAACAGAATTGTCAAAATGTAAACTTGTAAAACAATTATATGTCACCTGTCACCTGTAAAATTGTAACTTTCATGAAATAGGGCCCAGGATATAATGACATTACTTAAGTCTAGCCATTCTTCTGTCTTCAATATTTCCTCTCTAACTACAACTGTACCACATCCCCCAAGTCATGAGGTAGGCCTACACTAGTACCGAATGCAGTGAAATCTCGGTACAACGATTACCGATACAATAACATTCTGTATAACGTTAAAGTAGGCCTACTAATATTATATTAAATTAATATAATTTAAATTTCCCCACGTTTTACGATACTTTTAATAACGAAAACAAATCACTTACGATTACATTCAGAATCCCTTTTTCTTCAGTACAACGATAAAAATGCCGCGAAAGCGAGAAGACGAGGAAGAAGAACTAAGTGTAAATTTACCAACCTTAATTACATTAGAAGCCATTGCCTCTTGCGAAGCTCTACAGAAGTTTCTATCAATTGTCCCATATGTTCTAGAAGGTATTTTAATTACCATTGATGCAAGAAGGTCTTTGTGTGTTCCCCTGTTCAAGAAAGAAGTGAAACAGACTGTCATAACAGACTTTTTCAAGAGAAGAAGAATGTTATACATCGTCCCATTCGTTCGTGCTTTCCTTGACTGACCCTGTAGTTTGAAATGTGTTCGCTCAAAATGAGTAAAAAGTTACTAACATAATGCGTAAGAGTATAGCGTATTAAGAATAGAGTAAGAAGTATATTCACTAAAATGGCATTAATGTTTATTAAAAAGTTTAAAAAACTAAAATCACGCGAGTAGTTCCCTATGTAGGTCTACCGTCAAAAATTGAACTCTTTTTGTTGTTGTAAATTCTGGATATACCAAAAACATTCTCTACAACAATATTTTGTCTGGTCCATGCTAAATCGTTCTATCGAGATTTAACTGTATTACAAAAGAACGGTTAGTCTCTGATTAGTGATAGCCGGAAATAATGTCATACTTACATCAAGGTATAACAAATTTCATGTTGATTGGGAGGAAGAATAATTTGCGTAATATATAGATAGTGTGAGGCATGTTTTCAGTTTATCGATTTCGTGGGCCGTATATCAGCTACCAAAAGAATTACTAAGAATATTGAAATATCAATCTCTACCATTGAAAGTAAATTGAAAAATTCAAAGTTCAAAGTAGCAAGAAGTAATATATAATTGTTAGCACTCTGGACATTCATAAGCGGTAACTGATCAACAGTGCTCACGAAGTCGGGGAAAGATGGTTGTAGTTTTCGCCCAAGTCGGGGCTTCAGTTTCAGTAGGAAAAATAGGGCACAAATTCATAATATTTAATTGAAAATTAAATTTATTCTTTAAATTCAAAAATTAAATATTGCTCTATCCTTTAAAATAAGTAAAATAAAATATTCAATATGTTCTAGTCTCAGAAGAGAAACAATACAAAGTTATTCTCAAGATTACAAAAGTTTAATTTATCAATATTGTGAATTAACTTTCATTAGAAGTGCAAAGAAATATGTAATATAATTTTGAAATTTGCTTACAGATTCAGAACTGACTTCTTTTCCAATTTTCTAATTTCTCTTAAGTAATTGGAAAAAATAACTAAATTCTCTATTTCTTTTATCATACACAAAAAAAAACTAAGTTCTAGGCCTGTAAAAGTCTTTCTAGAAGGCCTGTATAGACAAAGGTAATGTGTGATGGAGATAGACTTGATTGAAGTACATAGGCTATCTTAATAGAACAAATAAATACGGGGGTTGGCCCCGGTCTCACCAAATAAGTTGCTGGTCCATTCACAAATTTCACACTTTATGTTGAGCGTTTCTTTCTTCATCCTATGACGTCACTGCTAGCTGGCGATACCACGTAATTCCCTCGTTGTGCAACCCTGAATATTCATGGACGGCTGCATACATTAACGAAGACACAATTCTTGAAATCTGACCGCTAGCTTTGTATGTTCTAGTTGTAGTTTTGAAGTAATAGTTTAAAAGCTTCTCTGAAGACAATATGCACTGTTCAAAACCATAGGTAGAAATTTAACTTGTACAAAGTTCTTTTTCTTGAAGGCACATCAAACAATTATTGGTCGTTGGTGCCCTACACACAAAAAGGTTCGTTGAGTTGAAACATGTTAGCATTTTTAAATTTAAATGCCTTTTCTCAAAGTTCATTGCGTCAGAGCACGTTAAAGTTTGCCGAACATGGTTGCCTGTGTGACGCATTTTGATAACACGACGAGCATACTAAATAACTGTATTTTCGCCGTTATTGTCTTGAATGTTTAGACAGAAAAGGTGCTAATCGCCAGTACATTAGAAGTCACTAACATAGGTACTGATACGAATCACTTCTGTCTGTAGTTCAACTGATTTGATGAACACAATAGTTATTGCTTCTTCACTTTGCGTAACATAGATGCAGTTGCACAGAAATTCACAATGCTGGCACATTAGAAGTACTAACATGGGAGCCGATGTGACTGGATTTCTTCGTTTTAGTAGATTCACTGCGATCGACCATTTTTTAAGCATGATCTTAATTTGTCGAAAATATGGCGAACACTATACTTCTCCCAGCCACTTGCTTGAGAGCTACACTGCATCATATCTCGTCGAAGTCTTTACGTAGAACTGAATAATGGCGAACAGTATACTTCACCAAGCCATTTGCTTGGATTTTAGACTGCACCACATCACGAGGAAGACTTGAGAAGACTGAAAAATGGCGAACATGGACTTCTCCTTCCTGCTCAAAGAGAAGCTTCCAGAACCGGAACTGCTCTATTCAGTTGAGAGCTTTAATCTCAAACAAAAATTATCTTCTTATGTTTATAAGCAAGATTTGCTTTAAGAGAATATTTTAGCGTGTATAATAATCGAAGGAAAGCTTTCTGCTTATTTATTTAACTCTTTAATTCTTGGTAATAAAAGCTATGAAGAAAATAAATGTCATTTTTACTACTTTAAATACATACACATAAAGCCATCTTTGATGACGTGCGCACCAGGCGAATCTAGTAGAAAATCTTCTCGAATAATATTTCAACAATTTAACAAAATAAATAAAATTGATATTTTTACTACTATCCGTTCACGTGCGTGAACATGAGTAATGAAATATTGAATTTAGTATATGTCTAGCAATATATTTCCGGATTCTGGTTAATTAATGAGATGGTTTTCCTGCAACCTAGGCCGATGTGTCGAAATATATATATATTTTTTCTTTTTGCACGACTTAACTAACTAGTGGTACTTACGAATATTGTTGCCGTGGATCGTAAGTTGACATTCCCGCATAGGAATCTTGTTGCTATGTGCGGTAAGACTTTATTTACGGCACATCATAATACAAGCCTTTATGGACAAGGCCCCCCAGGACAAATATTCGGTTCCCATAACAACAAACACATGCGAATCACTTTCTGAAATAAACATCTATCTTCAATAATGTATATACATAATATTTTCAGGTAATATCTCAATTAATATAATTAAATTGATATAAATAATCATCGTGCAAAAAATAGCATGCAATACTCGTGCCGTAAGCGCATAACAGATCTCGGAAAATTGAAAAAACTCGGCGCTAGCGCCTCGTTTTTTCAAACTCTTTCCTCGATCCGTATGCATCGCTTACGGCACTTGTATCGCAATATACTATTTCTACAGGAGTTCTTACACATGCCTGAATACCTGCAGAGATGAACCTTTCATATTTATGCATACATAAAATACTACCTCTCTGGTCCAAGACTGAACCAGCTATTTTCGGCATAGATAGCCAGCTAAATGCAGACTGCGCCACCACGTCCACTGCAATTACTTCGTTTTTCATAAAATATGTCAACGCTTTGTTTAATTCACATTTTGTAAGATTGGTTTTTAAATAGTCTACCTTCAATTACATTAAAAACAAGATAGCACAAATTAAAGTAATGTGTGTTACTTACATTATCCTCTGAGGTAGTACGTGTCTCCATCACAGCAAATATAGGTCGGCTTCTCCATCTATAAAAAGGTACCAAAATTTATGTTACGAAAATCAAGAACTGACATCATAATCTCATAAAAGTTACTTAAAAAATCGTATGTTAAACATATAAATTCCTCTATCCCTAAAATATTCCAGTATAGAATATGAGTTATTTTATTTTGCTTGGCAGAATTAAGGCCATTTGGCCTTCTCTTACACTCAACCAGAAAAAATTCAAAATACAGAATGTTACAAAAATACGAGGGAGGAAAAATACGAGGTGCAAAATACAAAATACTTACAGAACTACATAATTTAAAAAGTACATAATTTCCATAAACAAGAATTTATATATATAGGCTACATATTTCAATTTTCTACCATAAATTAGGTAGGCATACCTGTTCCGCCTAAATCAATATTTTGGGAACAGGTACCTAATTTATGGAGTGAAGGTAGAACATTGAAACGGGAACATTAATAACAGGTTGAAGAGTAGGCAGTTTTATTGCAGTAGTGCGTTTTTCAATTGTGTCAGCCTTGTTCAATGTTGCATTATTCCTGAGGCAAAACTTAAAACCTAAGTATGTATATGAAGTTAGTAGCTGAAAACAACCCTTCAGATAATCTATTAGGAAAAAAATTGAGAAAAACGTTTTATTTCCTAATATAGGCCTACTACGAAGTCATAGCAACTATTCTTTCATTTGAAAAAGTGGGACCATTTTAAAATTATGAAATAAACAAATGTACAAAATTTAATGAAAGAGCAGGTTATGGGATATATGTTATCACACTGATTATGGATACTAGATGCAATGAAGGAAACAGACACCCATAAACATCCATAAGCGACTGCATCGTGGCACTCTAATGTATTGCGATAGTTGGAGGCATGAAAGCACTCATGCCCACTCCATGATCCCTTAAAGTTTCCATAAACGTTTTGCTGATGACATTTATCCCCAGGAAAGTGACTATTTTTACGTAAGAGTGGTATTTACATATCTAATTTTCTACGGCAGGTGGCTCACAACTTAATTACCATCGCCTCTATTCGTATAACCGTACATCACAATGCTACCAAACAATGTGTCCATATAATAGAGATGCCACACTCTCCCGTGACATACAATATCTCATGGTACCATCTCATTTTGAAAAAAAAAGAAAAAGAAATAGCTTCCATGACTCATGCTCCATCCATATAGGCCTACATATTATAATTATACATTATATTATGCATAGGCCTATATTATTAAATACCTGCCGAAAACTCAAAAACGTTAAAACGCTTTTCCAGAAGATCGGTAACAAATAAAATTTGCTTTATAGAATATGGCATTAAAACAAGAGAAAGTCGTCGCCAATCTTTGTGTCCCATCCCAAAAGATAACCACCCAAAACATATAATTTTACACAACACACACACACAGACATGTTTATAAAAATAGAATTTTTTTTCAATTTAGGGCCTAAGGGGCCTGAGAATGTGCATTTATGTTCAAGATCTACATAGAATTTCGGGATCGAACACAATGAATACATCTTACCCGAAATACTTGAAAGTACGATATGCTAGTATTTTTATAATCACTAAATTTGTTTACAATATTCCTGATGTATCCACGGATACATATTCACTTCCTCCCAAGTGAATATGCCAAAAATTATAACTCAGAAATTTTGTTAAATGTTCAATTACTTTATGAAACTGGCAGGTAGGTACAGATCTCTTTAAGATAATCTGTAGAAATGACTTTCTACAGATAATAGATTATGCACTAATAATGCAGTAATAGATTTAACTATTATGCACTTAAGTTTTGAAATAATTATCGCGGGGGAAGCCGCGGGCACATGTTATCTTATAATAATAATAAAAGGACGTGTTTGTCTGTCTGTCCGCGATGCCCAGCGAAATCTACTGAACGCAGAGATCTGAAATTTTAAACATAGATGGACTGAAAGGTGGGCGAATGCACCTCGAAGCCGGATTTTTAATTTTAGCTTTCGTTCGCGAGTTATGAGTGAAAAACTGGCAGAAAACGTGATTTTAGCTCTGTCGAAGCATCAGATTTCAGTAATACATTTCAATGTCAAATCAATTGCATTTGGCTTTGGCTATTTTTGTCATACCGTGGAAATAAAAGCATCGCGATCGCTTGAATGTTGTAAGCCCACGCTGGTTCATTTGTTTAGAATGTCAAGGCCCGTAGACATACGAAATCTTCAACCTACACGGAAGAGGGATAATCAACATAGACCTAAATATGATTAAACATTGTTCGATTTGGACGAAACTCATTATACAGGGATTTTCTGGGTCAAGGAACTCGAATCTGAGATCGCTTTTGCCAGGCGACGCTATCTAATCGTGGTAAGTAGTCCACGTGGTTTAGGTGTTAATAACTACAGGGCGATCCATATAAAACTGAACACTTTAAAAGGCTTATAACTTTTAAACTAATAATAGCATACATATGCAACTGTGCTGAATTACAGAGTACCTTTGGGAGATTCCTCAGAGTAAATGTTGAAAATGTCCTCCACCTGCATCCATACACAACTGTACTCGTCGCACCATATTCTGAGACGTTTTCCGAAGCGTATCCTCGTTAATGTTACTGATTTCATTCCTTATTGCTTCACGGAGTTCAGCAAGTGACCGCGGTCTATTCTTGTACACCCTGTCCTTAAGGTAGCCCCACAAGAAGAAATCTGGAGATGTCAGGTCTGGCGATCTGGGAGGCCACAGATTGTTTGAGACAAGACGATCACCGAAGAAGCTGGCTATAAGTTTCATGGAATCACCAGACGTATGGCATGTTGCGCCATCTTGCTGGAAATAACCTTCTGTTAATTCGATGTCGTCCAGTTGTTCCACGAATGTATTGAAGATGCGACCATAAACCGCAGTGTTTACCTTGGTGTCGTAGAAAATGGGACCAACAATTCTGGTAGCTGACACCGCACACCAGACCCCAACCTTTTCCGGATGCAATGGAGCTTCGTGGATAATATTCGGGTTCTCAGCAGCCCAATACCTGCTGTTTTGAGTGTTGATGTAGCCTGAGAGGTGAAACCATGCTTCATCTGTAAACCAGGTTATGGAGAGAATGTCTGGGGTTGCAATAAGAAGAGCCTGAAACCATTGGCAATAACGCATTCGCTTTTCCGCGTCTGGTTCTTTTAACTGATGCACTACATGCACTCTGTATGCTCGTAGGCCTGCTTTCTTTGCAGCTCTCTGACATGTGCCATATGAGTAGCCTGTCTCCTGGCTCAACCGGCGCAATGATTTCTTTGGTGAGTTCACAAAACGTTCTCGAACATCATTAACACACTCTTGACTCATCACAGATCTTTTTTTCCCAGTTTCGCTGAGGAGAGAGCCAGTTGTCTCCAGCTTCCTCACCATGGATAAAATTGTTGCCCTTGTTGGAATATTGCGCACATTGAATTGTCTTCTAAATGCCCGTTGAGTTTCAATCAATGACTTCGTACACCAATATGTTTTCACAAGAAAAACACGCTGCTGAATTGAGAACTGCATTTTCGTTTCTGACTGCAAAACTAGAGACTGAAAACTAATTACTAATAAACAACAATAGTCGTAAGGCAACAATGCATGGATGGTAGGAGTACAAACATTATTACCAATATCGATTCTCCCAAAGCCACTGAGATCATAAAACCAAATTTCAATCTTTTATTACTTTCCAGAGGGAAATTATAAGTCTTTAAAACTGTTCAGTTTTATATGGATCGCCCTGTATAATGTTTTAACTATTATGCTCTTTATTTTTTATTTTTTATTTTTGAAATACTTATCGCGGGCGAAGCCGCGGGCACATGCTAGTAGTTTAATATTGAAAATGGTATGTAACTGTAGAAGTAGTCAATAAGGAGCACGTCAGATTACGAGGTTGTTGAGCAATTCATTGCTGAGAAAAAAATGAAGTTTACCTATTTCTCAGCACCCAAACTAGTAGGCTTATGTCCTTCCATAATGCACATGTTTTAATTCGATGAAAAGGGGGTTTGCCATTAAGCTCTGATGATCCTATTCAGCCTGCAACTTAAGGCTATTTCAATTACCCGGAGATATATTACAGGGGTGTCAGCCACTTAGACGTGAAATAAGATACAATAGGGGCTACAACAGCGATAGGTTTTGTTCAAATGGTCTGATTTATACTGGAGGTTCAAACACAATATTCTAAAATCTTGGACTCGAAGTCCCTTCCAAAAGACACGCTCAATATTACCTAGCTAAAAAGATATCCTTCTCGCTTGGGCGGGTACGGTTTTGAGAACAATGGGAGCAAATGGTAAGATGAATCAAATGAACCACAATCGGCGACAGTAAAAATTTACAAGTTTAAAAAAAATCGGGTGCGTGGAACGCCACGCGACAGAAGTGAATTTTTCGATTTCTGCAATTTTTGGATTATTGGGCTTTTTCAATTTTGGATTATTGGATTTTTTCAATTTTGATTTGTTGAACTTTTTTAATTTAAAATTTTGGATCTTTGAATTTGTTTAATTTTGGAATTTTGAATTTTTTATTTTGGATTTTTTGATTTTGGACTTTTAAATGTATCTTTGAATTTTTATTTTCTTAATTTTTAATGTTTTAAATTTTGGATTTTTAGAGTTTTTAAATTTTCGATTTTCGATTTTTTAATTTTTGAATTATTAATTTTGGATTTTTGGATTTTTTATTTTGGATTTTTTATTTTTAAGTTTTTTATTTTTTATCTTTTAAATTTTGGATCTTTGAATTTTTAAATTTAGAGTTGATTGTTTTCTTTGCAGTCCGTCACAGCCCCGCTACTTTCGTGACGATTTTCTTCGTAACGCAACTTTGGGTTAGCTCTCGATTTACTCCTAGCGCGCCTAGAGAAATTTCACTTCTAAAATACTTTCCTAATACTTCTAGGCAGCCTGCTATCTCTTGAGTATTTTAGCGACTAAGCAACCGGGGTTCTCTCAGAAAGTTTAAGTTGCTTCGTAGCAATACACTCCTACGGAGAAACGCTGAACCGTTTGAGATTATCTTTACAATGAGATGTTACTGTTCGAAAAGTTTGAGACAGATGGCGCCTGCTGCATAATATGCGTGTTCAGTAACACGCTAAGTACAATACATCCATAAACGCCTTCTGTGTATACATCTCGTTTTTGCACATACACAAGGTGTTGCATAAAGAGATGGGAGTTAGAAGAAACTGGAGACTTGTGTATAATAATTAGGGACCGGATTTTTAGGTTTTTAAAAACACTGTTTTAGGTTTTCCATTAAGTGAAATAGTTTTTTTTGGTTTTCTCCCAAAATATCGTTTTCGGGTAGAATAATTGGTCTAATGAATTTGAGTGTGCTACATAGGATTCAATACATACTACTTGTAAAGTTTAACTTAACAAAATTGACTTAAATTTGTGTAAACTTGCTTTAGGACAATATTATACAATTGAAGAAAGAAAGCATAAACAATCAAAAGAAGCAGTGAAAATAAGATTGCCTCACATTTCCTGGCTACGGTATATCACTAAATATCTTTCAAGATTCTCAACTGTGAAGTTCTTCCTGTTATCTCTACATTTGAAGGCAGAAAATGTACTTTCAACCTCACATGACGTCAGCAATGGTTGTTCGTACGAATATTTTAAAAGGAATACGCCGGTACTCTTACACTTCCTCCCTTGATACTGTCCATCCTAGACGACAAAGGGTTGAATGAAACGCTGGTGGTATTAATTTCTACCCGACAAAAATTACTCTCTCCCCGCAAAATATCGATTTCTCAACTGACAAACAAAAAAGACAAAAAAGTAGCCTAAATTAGATATTTTAGGTTTTATATCCCGTTCAGGTATATTTAGGTTTTTATACCCCATTTAGGTATTTTTAGGTGCCATAGAATTAATGTGGGTGAATCCTATGGACATGATTCGAAAAAGTGTATGATCGCTTTTTGTTTTGGAAGTAAGGGAAAAAATAGGTAAAAACCTAAGAATCCGGTCCCTAATAATAATTAATAAGAGGAAGTGTTTGTCTGTCTGCGCGATGCCTAGCAAAAACACTGAACGTAGAGATCTGAAATTTTAAACATAAATTGACTGAAGGGTGGCCGAATGCATCTCGAAGCCGGGTTTATGATTTTCGCATTCGTTCGCGAGTTATGAGTGAAAAACTGGCAGAAAACGCGATTTTTTCGCATCGAAGCAACAGTTTTCGGCAATACATTTCAATAGTCAAATCAATTGCAGGTGGCTTTTCTTTCTTTTGTCATAACTTGGAAATAAAATCATCGCGATATTTTCAATATATCGCATGGAATTATCGATAGTTTCGATTCTGTGAGCTCACCCTGGTCGATTCGTTTGTTTATAATGTGAAGGCACGCAGACATCTGAAATTTTTAACCAGACGGAAGGGGGATAATGAATGTATGCCTAAATGGGCAAACATTTATAATGTGAAGGCACGCAGACATCTGAAATTTTTAACCAGACGGAAGGGGGATAATGAATGTATGCCTAAATGGGCAAACATTGTTCGATTTGAACGGAACTGAGGGAACTCGAATCTGAGATTGTTTTTACCAAGCTGTGCTTTCTAATCGTGGAATAAACTCCAAAGCGTATTTTTAGCTGTTTCATTATAATTATTAATCGTGTAGTTTATGAATGATTCGCGTGTAAATAATTGACGCTGGCGAAGCTGTGATAACCTGAAAGTTCATAAAAAATAATCAATTCCGTACAGAAGAAAACTTTAATAATAACACAAACTTTAATGTGAATATTTTTGTGTCTAATACAAGCTCTAATTAATCCAGTTAGAAGGTTATCTTAACATGCATAAAGTTTTATATAAGGTATAATAAATACAATTACATTATAAGACAGTCTTTTCTAGAGTTTTCATCCGAAATACCAGGCTGCTTAATCGAAGGAAAATAATTTTAATTAACAATACCAGTTTGTTTACATAAGAACAGTATTCCTCAAAACGGTAAGAGGTGGGAAACTAAACTATAACCTTAAGTTTGCCATTTTGGATATGAAAACTTCTCGGCATTAGCTCATATCTGACTTCTTTGGGATAGGGTGGATGTTCTGCCCTGCACGCTTTAACTTTAAGGGGGGACATACAGCTTTCGATGCTGAAAAATAGGTAAAGTTCGTTATTTTTTTTCTTGGCAATGAATTATCCTGTAGCCTTTTAATCTGGCATGCTCTATATTGATTAGTTCTGCAATTGCATACTATTTTCATAATTAATTTCACTATTGCAGTTATGGGTTATTATCATTACAAAATGGCAGTCAAATTTTGTGCACTGAAGTGCTGTTTCCTTGATAACTCAAACATTTATTAACATATTGCAGGGAAATTTTGCATGCAAGTATATTTGATAACAGTAAATAATACTATCCAGAATCATTGATGTAACATTAATAGTTCATTTTTTTTAATACGTCTGGGGGAAAACTCAGTAAATAATATTAACAAGTGATGAATTATTTTTTTAAAAATATTTATACTAGATAATCCAAAGACACTAGATTATGTTATTCATATGATATTTACAAAGAGATGGAAAAAATAATCACTCAGAAATATTGGTATTTATGAAAATTATCTGGAAACGTCACTTCAGTGCACAAAATTTGGTTGCCATAATTATTCCCATAAATTACCATACCTGTACCCATATTAACCATAACTGTAATAGTTAAATTAATTATGAAAATAGTATGCATTTGTAGAACTAGTCAATATAGAGCATGCCCGATTACAAGGCTACAGAACAATTCATTACTGAGAGAAAAAAAAAAATGAACTTCACCTATTTTTCAGCATCGAAAGCTGTATGTCCCCTTAAAACACGAATGTCAATATAAGTCAAGGCAGATGAAGAGAAGAAACATAGCCTATTTATTTTCCAACACTTCCCTCTATAAAGGCAAGCATAATTTCGGTTATATCGAAACGAGAGGTCTTTCTGATAGGAGCTAGGGGCACGATACCAATGAAAAGTATACAGCCGAGAGAATCCGGACGGCCAGTTACTGCACATTTATTGTGACTATTTAGCTAATACTCATGGAATTAAGCATGTAATGAACATTAATAAAATCAAGGAAATGAATAAAACACATCGCTATTTGCGTTAAAGTAAGCGAGATATCCTATGACCGGACAATCGATTAATTGTAATCAGGGTTGAGCGAGTAAATGAATAACAACATTAAGGCAAAGATAAGTGTCGACTGAAATCAGGAAAAAGTTTGTTTTTTATGCAATTCAGAAGCTTGTATATTCTCGTCTTCTGTACAGAAATCTAAAAATAAACATTTACAATACAATTATCCTGCTGATTGTATTATATGGATGTGAGACATGGGCCCTTGCTCCTCGGGAAGAATATAATCGAGTTTTCAAAAATAGGGCGCTTAGGAAAATATTTAGACTTACGAGAGATTCATGAGCTTCACAACCTGCACTCTTCACCCAATACAGTAAGGTTGAAATGAGCTGGACATGTTGCGCGTATGGAGGAGGAAAGTCATTTCAAAAACATTGACTGGGAGACCAGAAAGGAAAATACCACTTGGAAGACCTAGTAGGTGGGATGACAACATTTGAATGTGGGCCCCGTGTCTTAGATTTATTCCAAGCCTAATTTAGAGATTGTGGACCACTGGTGGTCCGCGAAGATGGTACAGATGGTCCGCAGATATATTTAAAAAATATCATAAAGGAAGTATAAAGTAAAGAAGTAAAATTTTTTCACATATTTCGTTATAATGGCCTATAATTAATACCCCAAATATTAAGAATATAGGCCTTCTTTTAAAAATGGTATGTAAAATTAGGGGTCCGTAAATTTTTTTAACATTTTAGAGGTCCTTGGGTTCAAAAAGGTTGAGAAATGCTGATCTAACCTATGAGCCGTATCTTTAATACCTTTTGGGAAACTCAGCTACTTTATATGTCTAGAGGTACATTCATTCTTTTGGTGGAGTAAATTTAGTTTGTTATCGAGTTAATTTGTTAGTTGATGTACAACGATGGACCTGGACTACTTGATTGTAATTATGGGGGAGATTTGAAAGAATTTGGGTCATCGGTACGGTTATCCACGCCCTCTTACCTCTCTGACTTTCACTATGACCACCATCAAGTTCAACTCTTCTTCCAAACTTTTCTTACTTATTGCGTAATGTAATTTTTACGATACATCCAGGTGTTCAATCTTCATAAATGATCATATTCACTTGCAGACCGCGTGTCTCTAAATTCAGAGCTTTCTACTGCGTATAAACGATGAGAATGCTACGTTCAATTTCCATTCTTTTGTTTTTTATTGTTTTTGTAGGTTGATTGGTTGTTTATTTTCTTATGTAAAAACTGGTAGGTGCCCTCAGCTTCACCCGCGATTGTTAATCCAATTGTTAAATTATGAAATAATTTAATTGCAAATTTAAAAATTTATTAACTTATACGCGAATTTTTCATAAACTGAATTATTAATAATTGAACAGATATAAATACGGTTTCGGGGTGAATTTCACGATTAACGCCGCCCGGGGGAAAAAACTCAGATTCGAGTTCCCTGGCTCAGAAAAACCCTGCATAGTGAATTCTGTCCAAATCGATAGATATTTTCCCATTTAGGTCTACTTTCATTATCCCTATTCCATCCATCTATGCTGAAAATTTCAGCTATCTGCGTGCCATTACATTATAAATAATGAATCGGCCAGGATGGGCTTAGAAAATCGAAGTGACCGATAATTCAATGCGATGTGTTAAAAAAAATCCCGATGCTCTTATTACTTTCTCGCATATAGGCCTACATAGTATAGAGAAAGTATTGTGATCGTGACAAATAATCGAAATCGAAATGACACCGGGAAAACATGTTTCAAGTAGCCTAGAAGCCGAAAAAGTGTTTTTGGAATGCCGTCTGTCCGTCTGTCTGTCTGTCCGTCCGTCTGTCTGTGGACAAGCACATCGGGTAAACGGTTCATTGTATTCACTTCATTTTTTGAATCCACAACTTTTTCGGAATTTTATGGAACCGCCCAGAATTTGGTTTTTATAACTAAAATATTAAGGGGACTTTTCGTGATTTTTAAAATTTTCTGTTTTAAAAATTTGCTTCTGGGATCTTAATAAAAATTTTAATTTGGAAACTTCTATCTATGACTAATAAAATGACTACATCGGTTTTTTCTGTAAAAATGACTTAGAGGGAACTTCACTTGTATCCATTTTCAATTTTCCTAGATTATCTCCATTACAGTAGTCAGTACATGAACACCTACCACTGTAAAGTTGAAGAGAAAATTAAAATGATCTTTTTTGTTAAACACATTCTTTATACAATTAATAAGTATTAAGATATAAACGAAATAAATACGGTTTAAATGCGAATTTCAGATCATACGTCATGTTAATTAAAATATGTTTGCCCATGGTAAAAAGAAAACTATAATCCTTATTGTTGTGAAATGCAGTCAGTTTAGCTCAACCGTAATGAACACACGAAAACCAATTGCAGCGAGGTGGTATAGACTAATACGGAAGAGGTCCTGTGTTCAAATCAAACCTCGTAGCCACCCAAATTGACTTGAATTTTTCATGGTTTCCTCATTCACAAAGGCAAACACCGGATTTCTAGGACCTGTTTATTTTCCATAACTCATCGCCGCGTTGTCTAATCGTTTAAACTTAATGTCAGAAAAGAGGACATCACTGAACAATTGAAACAGATGTACACGAATGAGTATTACAGTAGACTACTGGTTCACGTAAACATTCTAAACACGTAATACGAACTATAGTAGTTAAAGCGTGCAATATAAGCTCATTATTATTGTTAAAACAACAAAAATCATACTGGTACTGCGGTTTTTCAATTGCTGCTTCGTATGATTATGTGGTCTGTGTGTTGTCTTCGAACGATAGTACGATGGTGGCAACACCATTTTTCGTCCATCAAGCCGGCAATGCAGCTCACTGCTATACTGCACTGTTACATTGATTGGGACGTGTTACACAGTGGGACACGTTACACAGTGGGACGTGCTACGTTAAAATTAATCTACACCTCACTTTCTTAAGTAACACATTTTGTATAGATAGTTTAAATAATGCATAATGCTATCCACATAGTTAAAGCACGCGGAGGGGAGGTGGGATCCGTAGCGGAGCGTTGTAGAAATTAACATATAATATGACCACCTAATTCTATCACCACTGGATATAAAATATATAAGAAATTATACCGGAAAAACACAAGTTTCTATACTAGCCTATAAGAAAAGTTGGCGATCTTGGTCATGTCAAACGATTTCACAGTTTCAGAGATATTTAATTTGGATATTAAGATTCTCAAAATATTTAAGCTTTCTTATGCACATTCTTTGTTCAAATAGAGTTCTTTCGTTATGGGCAGGTAATATATTTTGTCAAATGCATGATTTACTTAGACAAAGAAAATATATTGACCCACTCAAAATATCCACCCTTTGCCATTGATTATTATTGTTATTAGTATAATATTAATATTAATATTATTATTATTATTATTATTTCACGATAAAAGAACTGTACATAAAGATCGGCATTGATGCTTTCCGTTCTAGATACAAAATAGTGTTAAAATGTGTTAAGTAAAATTTAATTGTCTATATAATTTACTTTTTTCTGTACTAGGTTATAACACGTACATGCGAGGACATCAGGACAAAATTAAATAATTTAATATGCATAATTATTTCACTAATATTAACGGATGTCTAAAATTAATGTATGATTCATGTGGTAAAATCTTCTCTTCTTTATATAAGAGGCTTTATCGTGACTGAGTGACAGACAGAGAATCAACGTAGAGCCTAAACTATAATAGGTTGAGACTTGAGCTTTGACAGTACCTTCGTTTCATACTGTAAGTACTCAATAAGAAAGGATTTTGAAAAATTTTGATTCTAAAAGTATAAATCAAATGTTTAATACTTAATCCCTTTTTACACAGAATTATCAAATCCAAATCACAGTTCACATGACAACAGTGTATTGTTGACAGTGGTCTCAGGTAGGTTTAGAAATAAATGATACGGGGCTTTGACAAATTAGAGAAACTATCGATATAATTCCTTGCTGTAAACAAATATTGAAGATGAAATCCCCGAAAGTAATGAACAATGTGATGCAGTCACCTAACTTTCTCTACCTTGGACATAGAGAATACCGACGAGGTTTGGTAATATGTATATTATTATTTCGCAGGTTTTTGGAGAGAGAAGTGTGAAAGTGACAATGAATTCTTTTTACTTTCATCCCCGAAACGGTAACTGAGGGTCAGAAATAAAATATTCCGCAAAGACAATACAGTTTTATATTACCGGAATTTTTGTTTCTTCTTATTTGAACTCCTACCAGGCTTTTTGTGTAGAAGCGATGGGATGCAAGATTCTACATCCTCTATGAGCCATAAAAACCTATATCAAGCGTTTTCCGAGAGAATAGTTTGAGTGTGACAAGTCGTTCTTCTTCATTTCAAATTTTTAATACCTTTATAAGGACCTAGAATTTGAAAATTGCAAGTCCTTCATAAGTTAATTTCGAATTACAAAATACAAAACCCGGGCGACGCCGGGCCTTTTAAGCTAGTGGTTTTATATTACTCGTAAGATTACTACACTCGCCCTAACGGGCTCGTTTCGCAAACATAACCTACTCCCAAAATAAAATCTCCTTTTTAACACTTGGATCATAAATAACTATTTTAGACAGTCGAAGTTCTTTCTACTTTGAGAATATGCCATTCTGTCATACATCATATTACCGAAATTTAAAGAACCGGGACCTAACACTTAATTTTAAACGTCCAGTCCTGAACCCGGAAAGGGATTTTTCACTATTGAAAGTCCCCAGCCCGCCTGGGGCGGATTGCAGGCTCGTTACCGACAAGCCCACGGCGGCGGACTTACGCTAAAGGAATAAGACGATCTGGAGCGTAGCTCGAAGATCGATTACAAAAATTGCAAATCGACAATTTGAATTTGTACTAGTCCACGACGATTAAACGAAAATATGCTTTATTATGTTAAGAATGCGAGACTTCGTCTATGAGTTATAAATAAAGAATATACATTTTCATTTTTTTTTTAATACAGATAGAAGAAAAATTTCTTATTATAGACGAAACATGTTAATTGGATTGAATTCCTGCATACCTTTTTATTTTTTACCCCATTTTAAAGCGATTAGGTCTACTACCATAATGTATAATACGCTATGCGCTGAAATTTGTTTCCCATTATGGTGAGCATTTTCACACTAGGTCACTTGTGACGGTCACCGGCGAAGAAGCATTGGTTTAAATGGGAGAATTCACACTGGGTGACTTGTGACGGCCACCGCACACTCACTTTTATTATGATTGCCAACAATGCAAGTTATATATTCATTATTAAGTTGTATAATCGAGCACAGCCAAATATAGTTATCCATGAGTTATGATTTGATTAATATACTGAAGATTTTATAAGTGAAGTGGAATGTCAACCTGACATTTGGGATGTCAAAAGCGATTATAGATTGTTTTATCATGTAGCTACTAATGGCAATACTAGCGGTGACCGTGACAAGTGACCCAATGTGAAATGGCCCTTAGTGCTATTCTCTATTCTGTAATTTTTACCTTCTCCCAAAATAAGTTTTATGTGTTAGCTTTTAACACGTATATGCGAGAAAGTTTGTGCAACTTATTTTGCACCATTTATTTCCCAAGTTATTATGAAAAAAGTCTAAGCCACATGCAAATAATATGACAACTGAAATGTATTAGGGAAAACTGATGCTTCGATAGCGCAAAAAAAATCACGTTTTCTGCCAGTTTTTCACGAACGAAAGTGAAAATAAAAAGCCGGCTTCGAGATGCATTCGGCCACCCTTCGGCATTAATATTGAAAACTTTAGTTCGCTAAGTGCAGTAGATCTGGCTGGGCATTTCGCACAGACTGATAAATAGGCAAACAGACAGACAAAGACTTCCTCTTCTTATAGGATATAGATAGACAGATAATAAAAAATAGTAATTATACCGGTACAAAACTAGTGAAAGAATTATTTTTTAAATCCTGAAATAAAATTAGTAGAGTGCCATCTTCGACTTTTAAGCAGCAAGTTTCTAGTTTTAAAAGAATTCGGCTTTGATCAAACTGACATTAACAGCTGAAACAATTTATTATCATGGCTTCACGCTGAAAAAAAAAGTGCAAAATACGATGTATATACTTTCTCACCTACATGTGTTTTCATTTTCTTAGTTAGATAATATAATTATAAAATCTTGAGATTTATGTAGCCTAAATTTAGTGATCTTACAATATTAATCACCTCGTTTGGGTTTATTGTATGCATTACAACGTGTGGATGTTTAAAGTTCACGACAGTAATTAAGGAATAGCCTTTTATTTATGTACGATCATAAAGAATATATTCTAACAGCTTTGTGCTGATGGTGGGTGCAATTATTAAGTGCCAGTATGGTACTTTATGAAATTTTGTGGGGGACGAAAAAATGTCTGACCGTCTGTCTGTCCGTGTGTCTGTACGCACCATAACTCTCATACGCTTTTTCGGATTTTCATGAAACTTGGAAAACACATTTATAATGTCCATGGGAAGAACCCTATTGATATTGAACCAAATCGGTTCACCGGTACCGGAGTAATGCCCAATTTGGTGCCTATTTTAATAGATTATATTAGAAAGGCACCATAGCTCAAATACGCTGTAACGGATTTCCATGAAACTTGGTATACGCATTTATGACGCCCATGAAAAGTTCCCTATTCAATTTGAACCTAATCTGTTGACCGGTACCGGAGTAAAACCCAATTTAGTGTCTATTTTAAAGGCGCAATAACTCAAATACGCTTTATCGGATTTTTATGAAATTTCGTATACGCATTTATTATGTCCATGGGAAGACGTCTATTGATATTCGACCAAATCGGTTGGCCAGTACCGGAATAATGCCCAATTTAGTGCCGTTTATGTTAATATATAAGAAGTCGCGATAATTCAGATATGCTTTATTGGATTTTCCTGAAACTTTGTATACCCATTTATAATGTACATGGGAAGACGTCTACTGATATTGGACCACATCGGTAGACCGGTACTGGCGTAAAACCCAATTTAGTGTCTATTTTAAAGACGCGGTAACTCAAATACGCTTTACCGGATTTTTTGAAGCTTGGTATACACATTTATAATGTCCATGGAAAGACGTCTATTGATATTGGATAAAATCGGTTGACCTGTTTCGGAGTAATGCTCAATTTAGTGTCTATTTTATGGTAATATACGTATTCGAAAGAATTTATGAAATGCACATCAGTTATCATGACAACATAGCCTATTGTTTTACTGTGATGTTATAAGGCTTTGGCAATTAAAGTACAGTTAGCTATGACAAATAACACTATTGCTTTACATGCTCTTATCCAGGTGGCCAGGTGACCGAGATGGTAACGTCTTGACCTCACATTTTGGAGTTCCATGGTTCAAACCCCGAAACCGATCAATTTGACTTTTTTTTTGTATTCTGCATATCATAACTGCAATCATAACTAATTAAACAAAAACATACTGGCACTTTGTTACATCAGTTTACCTAATTTTATTTTAATGGAATACAAGCAGGGTGTGTAATATTTTTACGTCACACATAGGCCTAGTAGTATTGTGACATCGGTAATCGTTGTATGGAAATTTCACTGAATTAGAGTAAATTAATTTCAAACAGACATTATTAAAACAAAAAAAATATTAAACTGAAAGTAATATAATTAACATACTTATTTTAATTTCTAATGTGAGCAATGAAGCTGCTTATGAGCAATTAGATCACCAATGTTGGATTTCTTCTTTCTTTCTTTCTATCTTTCTTTCTTTCTTTCTTTCTTTCTTTCTTTCTTTCTTTCTTTCTTTCTTTCTTTCTTTCTTTCTTTCTTTGTCTTACTTGTACCGGTACCTCTCCCTTTTAGGATTTAAGCGACCCAAGCCGCCCGGGCCTTACAGGGCCGCGACCTGTCAGGAGAGAGATTAACTATGGATCACATACATACTATTTTGACCAAACAAGGACATGGAGAGCCTCCCCGGATCAGGCCAATGCCAGGGCCACCTCCGAGACAACACGAACACATAGGACGAGACACAACATTCACACACTCACTCCAAACAAGGCGTGGATGGGATGAAGATGATAATGACGGCCAGATGATATCTGGGGACCACAAGGGTCTAAAGTTACCCGACATTTGTCTCACAGGTGAAGGACAACCCCAGAAAAACCCCCACCTAGGCAACTTGTCTCGACCAGGATTCGAACCCGGGCCCGCTGCGTGAGAGGAGTTTATTTATGATGTGAAATAGGCCTACGTGAGGTGGAAAATGTGATTCTACACTAATAAGCACTTCAAAGCCTTTTTTGATGGTTCGGGACTATACAGGCCACAATTTTGTTTCTGTTCTCGTCTATCACTCCCAGGAAGTAGTTATGTTGGAAGGAATGTAATATAACTAAACTGGTTTGAGGGCCGCTGATTGGTGAATTTGTATGATTTTTCAAACAGCAGTGACAAAGTATAAAATATAGGCCTACTTCGGTCAATTTAACTAATATGGAGATACTTTATACTCAGTCTGGGAGAAAGTATAATGAGTTAAGATTTAGGGACCGGATGAGTTACCGCTATGAGAGAAAGCACTTTGCATCATCTTGTTGGTAATCTTATTGAGTTCTGGAAATGAAGAGGAGCTGAGAGCACTGGACCGAACCAGGTCACTGGCCTCATTCTGATCTGGACAAGGCGGCTCCTGCTTGTCTAGGGGCAAACACACCATCAGCACGTGAATGAATTTGTATGCCTCTCACTCCGAGGCCGATCTTACTACTCACTTCCGATCAGCGTTTCTGATCTACTCTATACAACTTGATGTAGACAGTATCATCCGCAGCAGTATTTAATTTTATTTAATTTGATTTAATTTTCTGCCATTGAGTAAATACAATTACACTTTAGAAATTGTCAGTTTGTAGATACAATAACTTGACAAATTAATGGGAAGTTCCATAAGTTCGAGTTTTAAGTTTAAGTTTAATTTCTTTAAGCGTATAGCCTATATTGCTTAAATTTGTTAATTTCTTAGTTTTAGGTTTCAATTTTAGTGTATATTATATTATTATATTATGATTATACACACACACCCAATTACATAATTATTGTAATTTTTAATTCACTTTGATTTCTCTTTACATTATTGGACGCATTTTTGTCGATTATGTTTTAATGTAGACATAGGCTATCAATTGTATTATTATTATTATGTATGGCAACTATTGTATTTGTTTATTGTAGGCATTCCTTTAATGTATTTTGTATTTATCCTGGTTGAGTGGAAGATAAGGCACTATGGCCTTAACTCTGCCAGGCAAAATAAAACATTATTATTATTATTATTATTATTATTATTATTATTATTATTACTATTATTACTATTATTACTATTATTATTATTATTATTATTATTATTATTATCATCATCATTATACATAGAACGGAACTGAACTCATCAGGTAAAACAGAAATACACTATACAAAAAACTATATCCAATCGATTGATCCCACAATACAAAAAAATAAATTTACAAAATTTCGAATTATAAATCATTTTAAAAACATACAATACAATTTTAAAAACACATGGATAATATGATAGAACAAAATATGTGTTAAATGACAATACTGTCTAATTATGTAGAATAAGTCAAGACTAACGACTTTTTGTATCGTAAAAACTTTAATTAGACCTATATGTAGTCTTTACTTATATGATTACTGATAGGCTATGTACTTATAAAAAATAATAAAATACAAATTTAAAGGCCATAAAAATGTGTATGTATTATTATTATATATATAATATTACACCATACCATAATATTAATAATATACCATGGCATACCATAATTTAGAATACTGAAACTAACCAAAGCAGGCAACTTTTATACACTTCTATAGTATTAGTCATTTCATTCTCTTTACATAAACAACTCTTTCAATATTTCCTTTTAATATTGTCAATATTCCACTAAAATAATTGAATTAGCTACAATTATTAAGATCTAAGACAATAAAAAGGGAAGTAACTAATTTAAATATCTTAATTCCTTTAACCTTGTTGCATTACATCAGAGGTGAAGAAACACATGCAACAATTAATCTAAAAGATATGGATACGCATGTAAGGTGGCAAGGAATTCTAGATCTCTGAATGAATCCATCTACCTACGCGACTTCATATGTCAAGTCATGTTTTATTCACATTCTTAGATGTGGTTTTCGTTCTAATTATTTTGCCCACACACATACAATAGTAGTCTGCTGGCTGTGATTCATAACATTGTTATTTGTTTGAATTCCTAACCTCGAATTCCAGATAAGAGTGAATTGTCCTATATCTTTCTTTCTTTCTTTCTTTCTTTCTTTCATATTGGTTTTACCTCTCCCTTATAGGATTTAAGCGACCCAAGCCGCCCGGGCCATACAGGGCTGCGACCTGTCGGGAGAGGGATTATCTTTGGATCACATACATAATTTTTTGACCAGACAAGGACATGGAGGGCCTCCCCGGATGGGTGATCAGCCCAATGTCGGGGCCACCTCCGAAACAACACGAACACATAGGACGAGACCCACTATTCACTCCAAACAAGGCGAGGAGGGGATGAAGATGATAATGACGGCCAGATGATATCTGGGGACCACAAGAGCCTAAAGTTACCTGGCATTTGTCTCACAGAAGAGGAAAAACCGCAGAAAATAATTGTCCTATATCAAGAAGAAATAATCCAACTAATTTTGCTCAAATTTTGAATTCGAGTTAGTTTTTAACTACTCTCAGCCATGGACACTACTCGAAAAGTCAATTTGTATTGTTTACATTTTTCATATGTTCATTTGTTTACTCCTATTGCTTTTTTAATCATTTCTGTTTTCACCTTTCCGTTTTACTTTTTCGCACATACGTAGCATAGAGGAAGTATTGTATTCACGACAAAAATTCGAAATCGAAAATCATTTTGATTATATTTTTCATTTGTTCGTTTCTTTTTCTATGCCCGAATAACCTTTACCTCATACAACATTTGTACCTTACATTTCTATCCTTCTGTCAGTTCTTTGTCCGTCCATATAGGCTACTGTTCCATCCAAAAATTTATCAATCGACTATAAATGCATTAAAGATTGCAATAATTAATATCTAGATATTATTTATCTACACTCTCGGCCACAAGTAGTGGTTTAAGCGCTAGTTTCTCACTAGAACTATTTTAAAATTCAGAATTATAGTAGGCTATTAATACTAATCTTATTAAGCTGCTATTAATGCGTGTTTATGAGTATTATTGTATTAATTATTATACTGAAATATTACTATCAATTTATCCATCTATGAACCTAATATTTCCGAAACTGGAACTATAAGCAAAATAACGAAATAAGCAAGCGTGCACGAAAAATGTACGAAATAAGCACTAAAATTAGTAAAGATTGATTGCAAAAATAAAAAATAAATTAATAGATTAATAGAAATGTTATTTATTCACGGCTCTAACAGCATGTAAATAAGGTCAACCGCAGATTTTCTGCTTGTGAGAGAGAAAGATCTATAAAGTGAAAATATTCTTTCAACGTCGCAGGATGTCAGAGACACATGTGAAAAGCAACACAGCACTCCTTCCATTAATTCTTCTTCAATATTTGTGTCTTCACCGGAAAGCTTTTCAGAAATCTGACTGTTTTATAACCCAGATTTTAATTTATTTTATTAGCAGACAAAAGGAAGTAAACGGATGATAAATACATCTAGGAGCGAAATAAGCACTTTTAATGTGACAGTTTTGAGTAAAATACTTAATTTTAATTGAAAACAATAAAATATTTTTTTTTTCTTTCAGAATAAGCAAAATAAGCACTATAAAATAAAATTAAAATTGCTTGTGAAATATTGTCTTACGTAATATAACATTTTGAGGTACGCCGTAGCGTAGTGATCGAGGCGCTGCGCTACAGACCGGAAGGTCGCGGGTTCGATTCCTGATGAGGTCGTTGGAGTTTTTTAATTGGCCTAATCCTTCTGGTGGCACTATGGCCCTGGGGTCGACTCAGCCTCTAACAGAAATGAGTACCAGGAGCAATCCTGGGGGTAAAGGCGGCCGGTGCGTAAGGCTGACAACCTTACCACCTTCAAGTGCCGAATGTCCAAAATCTAGGAGCCTCAACCTCCTGGAACCCTCTGGGCCTCCATGGCCTGTATAGGGATCACAAAAAAAAAAAAATAATAAAAAAAATAATAAAAAAAAACATTTTGCTTATGTTAAGGTGTCTGAAATGTACATAAATGTGCATTATGCTTATAAATCCGGGGTCTAATAATAATTATAAAGAAATACATCTTCTTTTTAAATAGTGACGCATCTTTGTTCTACACAGAAGAAACCAGCTTTCATCTACATCTTTATATGTGACAACAACATTTTATTTATGTCTGACTTATAAATGCTGTTTTTGAGTGGATCAAGATAAGTTGTATGTTAAGGGTTAAGGTGGAACTTTATTAAATATTTAATATTACAACCCTTATCTGAAGAAAATGAAAAAATTTTTTATTATAAAGAGGTTTTCAATCAATCTACTAATTCTTGATCAGCGTATCCCCCGCACCCTAAAACAAATCTTCAAAACCTTTACAACTCTAAAATCAAAACGATTTCCTTCCAGTTTTAAACAATAAAAAATCACTCATTTGCGAATACCGATTTTTGTAGATTTATGTGTAAAACGACTTTCAAGATTAAACATTTCCCTTCTTCTTGACACAGTACCGGTACTGCAGATTTTTTCTTAGGAATTCTTAAGAACACATTTTCAAGAATTTTGGTGCGAATAGCAGCTTTTCAATCTTTCTACTATTTCTTGATCAGCGTATCCCCCACACCCTAAAACAAATCTTCAAAACCTGTATAACTCTAAAATCAAAACAATTTTCTTCCAAAATTAAAATAATTCATTTTCAACAGATAAGGGTTAATATTAAATATATTTATTGCAATATTCCGCCTTAACCCTTAACATTTAACACACAACTTATTTTGAAAATGCATTTCGGCGTATGCTGCGCCATCTACAGTTCATATAAGATGTAATGAACACCACAATTCTTCTGAAATAATGTTGTTTATAAAATTTGTTGTATGTTAAGGGTTAAGGCGGAATATTGTAATAAATATATTTAATTTTCTTCCATTTTTAAACAATTAAAAATCACTCATTTGCGAATATCGATTTTTTTAGATTTCTGTGTAAAAGACTTTCAAAATTAAATATTTCCCTTCTTCTTGACACAGTACTGCAGATATTTTGGTATGAATTCTTAAGAACGCAGTTTCAAGAACTTCGGTGCGAATAGCAGCGACATTCCAATACAGCGACGTCAAAAACTCTCTACTGGAGGCGACACTTGAAAGAAATACGGTCGTAAGCATCGCATTAATTATATGTGACACGAAAAAAGGGAAAAAATGGGCCACATGTCGAAGTACAAGTCGAGACTTCGCACATGAATATTGATCAGTTCCAAATAAGCGAGACCCAACACATTTCATAACGGGTCTTTTTTATGGTGAGAGCGGCTGGAATCCGCAACTTTTGCAGACCTAATCCAACTCCACAAAACTGAGAGGAAATCATGAAGATCCAGCCTCCTCAGGCGCGTTAAACAGGTATCATAGTACCCGGAATAGCTGGTTCCAACTTAATAAATTACAATAGATTAGGCCTATTATTCTGACTGATTGTTGTTACTAGGGTTCGGATGTTTATGACCTAATAAAATGGAAAATATGACTGCAAATGTGCCCTTAAATATCACTATATATGACCCAAAAATCCTAAATATGACCTAATAAAATAACGATTTTCAAAAAATAAATGTTCCAATTTAATAGATTTAAAGTCACTAAATTCTTACAACGCATGAGTTCAATCGGATAATCATTTTTTAACAATTTTGCTGATTTACGGTTTTACTTTTAATTTTTTTTATTATTTTTTAAATAATTTTTTTTATTATTTTTTAAATAATTTTTTTTATTATTTTTTAAATAATTTTTTTTATTTTAAGTTTAGTTTTAAGTTTATTTTAAGTACAGGTTGCTTACATTTGGAATACAGTTTCAATTGCTTATTGCCTATTGTTAATCGAATCAAATACAAATACAAATACAAAAATACACAAATAAACAAAAAACATTTGCAAATTTCAAAATTAAAGTACAATACTTTTTAAGAAAAGAAAAAGAAAGAAAAGAACCAAATATGTATTTAGAAATACATCCGAATGAGCAAACTGCTCATGCTCGGGTGTAGTTTCTGAACATCAGATGGAAAAAGAGGAGAAACAAAAAACAAAGTGAGAAAGAATGACACACTTATATAAAAAAAATTTAAATGAAAAGTGGAAAATGTTAAACAGAGCTAGAAAAAGAAAAGACGAATTTATAAAAAGGAGACAAAAAATATTAAACCCAAATACATACAATAAATAATAATAAAAATAAATGACTTAAAGCTAATAAAATTACAAAAAATGTTTTACATGCTTATTAAATTATTGAACTTCTATTTTTAAAGGATTTGCTCCTGTTTGCTGTGTCCCTATAAAATATGAACAATTGCATTATTTTAAAATTTAAGTTGCCTATTAAGTGGCATAAACATTAAATTCATTGATTAATTTTCAAATTTAAGTCGACCATATAGTACATGCAATGTATAATTATGTTCCTTTACCGAATTTATAGCAGAAATGTGGCGTTAAATTACAAATATGGCTAAAATATGACAAAGATCACAAAAATAATCAAAATATGACTGTATATGCAAATAAAAACGGTCCGATTAGGATAACAAGCATGCAATTCGTGTTTAATTTGTGTTTGCGGCGAGAATGGAGATCAGGATAAAAATATGACATGTCATAAACATCCGAACCCTAGTTATTACTATCAGAATTGATACATTAAAATAATAGAGATAAAATATATATTAACCTTTCTCAAGGAAGGGCTTGCATGATGCGACTAAGATAGGTGTATGGGGATTACACAATGCAAGAGGTAATACATCAAAAGGAATCTGGAGTCTTTGGACTCAAATGGAAGATGAACTCAGAGCTGGAATCCGAAAGCTCGGAACCTTATAAAACTTCGACTCGGCTGATAGCTCGTAAAGAATTTAGGAATATGATTTTAATTTGGTCCGATTCACATGTCACTCCACTGAATGACTAAACGATAACTAATTTGTGATTCTTCCTAACTACATTAAAAACAGTTATTGCAATCGACTATATATTAAGATACATTTCGAGGACTCTAATGGAAGCAATGCAGAATTAAAGACAATGTATTTTATTGCATGTATCCACACAATAAATATTGGATGACATGATAAACCCTGACCTTGTCATATGCATGAACAGTGTGGTAACGGTTTGCTCCATTATTCTTAATATGAGAAACGATTGTTCTTTAAGTTATGTGAGTCTTTGTTCTCACCCGAAAGGTGGTCCCAAAGTAGAAAGAGGAGTAGAAGTAACGGCGCAATGTTAATCTGCTCTTTGTATTCTTTAACGAAACTCCTCAACATTCTTTGCTATCCAAACCGATTTTCAGGTCTCTATTGTTCTGTTTAGTCAGATTCAGGTCATTTGTGACGGATTGGAGAAAGGGTAATTATTGTATAAAAAATGCATATTTTTAACGACAGTAAAAGACAATGCAAGCCTATTTCCTGATAAAATGAAGTACTTGATTTCAAATAGGCGAATTATCCTTTATGTAGAGAACAATATTATGGACTAACAAGGGGAAATGCCTGGATGAAAAACATGTAGAGCGGAATGAGAAGGACAGAAAGGAACTGGGGTTAACATATGGAGGTTAAAAGATTACCTGAAGGCCTAGTCTTGAAGATGTACATAACAGGACTATCACATACTACTGTCAGCCATATGGCGAACTGTCAGGTTGAAAGTACCTAAGTTCACAACCTTAAAACATAAAAGTTCGCTGCACTCATGTCATTTCTCTGAATGAGGTTTTGTGCACTGACAGAAGAAGATTGAGTGTAGTTTGATCTTGAACTGGATCTAATAGGACTTTGATAAGGATTATATTCTTTAGTAAAAGCTAGAAGTGAGAAATTTTACAAAACAGCTTTCATTAACTATATTTAGCTGTATAGATGCTTATAATATCACTATTGAGCAAATTATATCCCCAAACTACAGCGAAATTTGCTGAATTTCACGAAATGTGTAAATAAGCACGAAGAAGGTCCCCTGCAAGAAGAATATTGAGAAGTGTGTACGAAAATATTATTTAAAATTGATTATTAGTGTGAAAATTCTTTTTGTATTCTCTTAGCAGCATGTTCTCCTTTTATATTATCTCTATGACTGCCAAGAAGTTATAGATACTTATGATAGGTTATAGCAAAGGCTCGTTTACTGTATTTAATAGATTCCATATTTCATTAAGTATGGTTGCCACTTATACATGAAAATTACTATTTTTTATTTAAAATATTCCCTTATTAGAAGGCTGACACATTGACAATGTGATATAAGAAATAACTTAGGTTAAAGCGAAAATAAATCAAAATATGTAAAACAGATACAGCTATTCTTACATAATATGCTTATTAAAAAATTAAACAGTATTGCATATTATGCAATACTGTTTAATTTTTTAATAAGCTTGTTTTATATTCTTTCAACGCTGAAATAAAAATTTATTTTAATTGCCAAATGCTGTTTTAGTATGGTTTTGATTGTGTCGCCGTTATATTTGAGTATCAATGTAAAAGCGAATATTTTACAAAATATGATAAGTTATATCTCGGAAAAAATTTACAAAAAAAAAAAAAAACATATGACATTTGGTTACTCCCAACATGGCACATTGGTATACAACAGGTGGAATGTACTACGAGTAAATTAAACCGATATGTTTACCAAGTAATTTATGTTCGTTAATTTTGTAAGTTGTTTGTAATTCTAATTATTAGTAATTATAAGTAACTATTACTAATTATTGATTCAAGTCACCGAGCGCACATTTCATAATATGATACGGTCACACAAAATAAATAAATTTCCTGAACCGAGAAAGTAATACATACAAATTGTGATACATTCCAACATTATAAAGAAGGAATAAATTAATAATGATTATAAAGAAAAGAAATTTCAGAGGATCACACAAATCTTTATTTTTAATTTTGAAATTATATTTTTTCTGTGTTTCTTTACAGAAGTATATATTTAATTATTCCTTCATTAGAATGAAATTGTCATATTACAACGACTAAACAATTCAGCAATATTTAGTAACCTTATAGAGAATATTAATTTTGAACTCTAAACCGACATAATAATATAATATTCTATGAGAGCAAGAAACTATATTTCATCAACAAATATACTAGAAAATAATTTTAAAAGCACGCCTAATATTTTCCACGAGATTTTAGAACTTCTCATTCTTTGCGAGAGGCATGAACTCTCTTTAATGATTTTCCACACAAGTATTAATGAACGCCTACAACGAATGAAAATAAAATACTCGCTACACCCTGTTTAATTCTGCAGTACTTACGAACACGAATATTAGTAACACAGTAACGTGAAAGTTTAAATCCTTTGCCGCTATTGGAAATTGCAAGCTCCTGAAGGAACTACACACACTTTCTTCGATGTCGTGACAACATTCCTCCTCCTATTGCTCTAACATAGTATTATCATAGCGCTACGTATGTAGACCACAGTAAATCGCATGTACTTCCATCAGAGAGATTTGCAATCTTCCAGTTGACAACCACAACTTTCGTACGTGTAGAGTAGCTATTTCATACTCATTAGGCGCGAAGAAATGTTAACAAAAGGCGAAATAAATTGACATACAGGGCTAGCATTTTAATGCAAAATAAAATACAAGAACATCATTTGCAGCACGAAGAGAATAATATTAAATCTACACCATTTCAACCTCAATTTCGGAAAAAGTAATTACAATTTCGGAAAAAGTCATTTCAATTTCGGAAAAAGTAAATTCAATTTCGGAAAAAGTAATTTCAATTTCGGAAAAAGTAATTTCAATTTCGGAAAAAGTAACTTCAATTTCGGAAATACCAGGGCTATTTTTTTTAAACATTATGGGGCATAAAATGAAAACCACAGTGAAAATTAAAACTGTTTTATTTGGAACATTTAGGTACAACTTCTAGCTACTTCTCTACCTAGTCGCGCTCCGATTGAGACATTTGTTGAAGCGTGGTGCAACTTTCAAGTACCCTCTTCAATAGGCTGGCGGCAAGCTTCTATGAAAAGGGTACTTGAAAGTTGCACCACGCTTCAACAAATGTCTCAATCGGGGTGCGACTAGGTAGAGAAGTAGCTAGAAGTTGTACCTAAATGTTCCAAATAAAACAGTTTTGATTTTCACTGTGGTTTTCATTTTATGCCCCATCGGAGGTTTAAAAAATAGCCCTCGTATTTCCGAAATTGAAGTTACTTTTTCCGAAATTGAAATTACTTTTTCCGAAATTGAAATTACTTTTTCCGAAATTGAAATGACTTTTTCCGAAATTGAAATGACTTTTTCCGAAATTGTAATTACTTTTTCCGAAATTGAGGTTGAAATGGTGTATATTGCAAAGTATAGTGCTATATGGAGCAAAGGTTTGGACAATGAACAGGAAACATAAGAACAAAATGAATGCACTAGAAATAGACTTCTGGAGAATATCAGCCAGAGTCTCACGAAGAGACAAAGTAAGGAATGCATAAATACGACGAAGGATGAAAGTGGAAGAAGACAGTAACGATACTATCGAACGGAAGAGACTACAGCGGTGTGGTCATGTACGCAGGATGGAAGAAGGAAGGATACCAAAATATATACTTGAATGAGAAATTGGAAGGAAAAGGAAAAAAAGACGGCCTACGACTACCTGGATCAACAATGTACAGATATCAATGGAAAGAGTTGGTGCAGTGGAAGAAGATACACAGGGCAGAGAAAATGGAGACAGATTATAAAACAAAAACTATGACAAGCTCAGAAGAGAGTAATTGAATATGTTGAAATATATGTCAAAACTTTGTTTAATTAATTATAATTTGTACTGTTCGGCTGGAGGAAAGCCTCTGCATTGAAGAAACCCTCAAGACAAAATATAAGAGATTACAAGGGAATGCTTTATTAAAAACACAATAAAAATGAGAATATTATAGGAGAAAAATTCCTCCGAAACTGGGACTTGAACCCAGGACTTTTGGCTATTCTCGCCAATGCTCTACCAAATGAGCTAACCCGGAGTTCAACTCACAGCACCAGATGGAACCTCTCTCCTATGACTGATTGTCCTAATGGTCTACCTCACAGACAAACAAGTTATGTCGTATGCAGTACTGTGAGGAACATAAGTAGTGATTTTTGTGACCGGGCTCCCACTGTTATTGTACAGTTAACATTTAAGATAGATATATAAGCATTCATGAACCACAGATTATCTCTGTTGGACATTACATGATAATATTATAGGAGAAAAATTCCTCCGACTCTGGGACTTGAACCCAGGACCTTTGGCTATTCGCGCCAATGCTCTACCAACTGAGCTAAGCCGGAGTTCAAATCACAGCGCCAGATGGAACCTCTCTCCTATGACTGATTGCCAATAAAAATCCCCAAATTTGAAAAGGTGTACTATAGAGTCTAAAAATGTTCTAACCGAGAAAAAACGTTCAAATAAACTGCAAGTGTAAGCTTCTAAAGAAATCGGGGATTTCGGTTCCTTTAAGATCTCCTTTACCGGGACAATGGGGTTCAAAATGACAAAATGACAAAAGGCAATGCTGTATTTTATCTTACAAAATAGTATACTGGCAACAATGAGCAAGATGCGATATATCTAGGCAGACACTCAAAAAGTAATTTTTAGTAGAACAATAACAATTAGATTAATTATCACAGTTATTACTGTTATTGTATCGTATTTTACTTGAAAAGCAGTTTTCAGCGTTTTAGTTTTTAACGTCTTATTTTAGCCTCTTGGACTATGTGACTGCCTTGACAATGAAACGGATAGTTATGTTAAAATATCACAGTCAGATAGCAAGGAACAAAATACTCATAGTTTAATACCTAAAAATCCGGGCCCTAGTTATAAACATACAAATTAAGAAATTTAATTTTCTCCAGTTAAGGATTATAATATTAAATATTTGAATAAAGTTTCGCCTTAACCCTTAACATACAACTTATCTGGATGTACTCAAAAACAGCATTTATAAGACAGACACAAATAAAATAGTTGTCAAATAAATTATTGTGGTCATTTGACCTAATTACAGCTAGGCCTAGGTGGCCTAGGATACCTAATAAAAAAACACATAAACAACATTATATCAGAGGAATGTGGTGTTGAATACAACTCGACAGAACTGAAGATGGCGCATCAAATACGCCGAAATGCATATTCTTTTTAAGTAGTGACGCATCTTGGCTCCACGCAGAAGAAACCAGCTTTCATCTACATAATATTATGACCTTTATATGTGACAACAATATTTTATTTGTGTCTGTCTTATAAATGCTGTTTTTGAGTGGATCCAGATACGCCTATGTTAAGGGTTAAGGCGAAACTTTATTAAAATATTTAATAAACATACGAACCCTAGTTATTTGTATTTTACAATGACGAAAACAGCAGAATCTGAAAGTAGTATAAGTTAATTTAAAATAACAAATTTTACGTGACTTCTTGAGGTCTAATTCCGAACTTCATGATGTATCGCCCGGATATTTATTTGATGGACTGTACGTTCATTCAATAGTCTTAGTTACATAGTAATAATGATTAACATTACTTCCCTAAGGAAAGGTGAAGTGCTATACGAAGTGTAGTGTCATGGATAGTTTCTCTAGATAGAAATGAAGAAGACAACCGGACAAACTAGCCACTAAGAGTCCGTCACAGTTACTTCTAATTTATTCGATGGAAAGAAAAAAAAAACAGCCGCCATCATTAGTAGGACGTCTCAGTTTCATACGTGTTTTAGTGTCACATCGTTGAGTGTCATTGATGAGCTACTCGAGAACCACACTTTCAGCGTCACCACCATCAACTCTTGTTAAAGCTTCATATTTCAGAACGTTATTAAATTCATGTTAATGCACTTCTCTGTGATCTAGTATGTGTTATCGATATTACAATCTTGATTAAAGAAACACACCATCATATACTCGTATCTTTATCTTATCGGGGTCCTGTGACCAATTATCACTTAGGTACATAGCAGCATTCATAGATAAAATACAATAAGCTCATATACACACATACACAAACGCTATTAGATGCAAAACTTGCCTTATCCAAAATTTTAAAAAATGAGTTACGCGCGATTTCATGATCTCGATATTGTTTACTACAATTATTGATCTCTTAGAACAGCTGTTGGCAAGTTATACTTTTCTCTAATACAGAAAATAGTGAAGGCTTATGCAAACATCACTTCTTAGAGGAAGAGGATGTAGTATAAGAGGATGAAGTAGAAATCATTTAACTTGGACAAGACGAGTTTTGCATCTAATAGACTCACATGTCAAAAACTTTGGTCACTATTTCTTTTGAGAATTTAATTCTTTTAAGTTGGTACCCAGATGCATTTCGGTAACTAACATATGCCGTCTTCAGTAATTCTTGCGAGACTTTTGATAGTTCTCTTGTTATCACCTGTAAAGGACTATCCTCAAAACTCCTGACAGGAAATGAAGATGACAAATCCAGCAGCATTTCTCCTCAGACGTAGAAGAATGAAACGTTCCCTGCTTCATAAAGAGGATTTTTAAAATATCGTAACAACTAGTCTAGCTGTACTTTATCAAAATAATGGTCAATTAAAAGTTAAGAAAATGCCACTTTGTGCCTATTATATTTGCTTGAAATGTGATTTTCAAATATCAAATTCCGAATCTGTTGTCACTTCTTCAGTTTTAAAAATATACGTCTTTTCAGTCAGAAATGCATAAAATTGTGCAGATTTATGTAATGAACGTTACGCGAAATATTAAATTTATTATTAATCCTGCTCTATTAGCCAATCAACGTATTTCTTGAAATATTACAGTCCTTTCAGAGCTGAATTCATAATATTAATTTAAACATTTCTTCAACTAAAATCATAATTGAGTTATTAGTTTGGGCTCAATGAGGAGAATTTCAGTAAAACGCTGGTTTACATAAATGATAGCTGTAACACTTGGATAATAATCCTCACACTTTAATATAAAACATTACCCAATTATTCTTATATTTCTGCTTTTATGCAAAGTTTTGTTTTGTCGCATCTACTCTTATACAATTCAACGGCCCTAAATAGCGTGCTTGCTCGCCCCCTTCGTGAGACATCGGGTATACTCGGCGATGTTCGTCTCTCGCAGTCTAAACTTTCATGACGACTACAAAATTAGGAAGGAAAACCGTTTCTTTATTATATAAGGCCTAAGTGAAATGAACACAATGAACAAATATTCTAATTTTATTTTTACTTACAATTTTCATAGCTCTGAGCCACAAACATTTTTAATAATCTACCAGTGTAATTTTCTTATAAAAATCCTGGAGTCAATGAATAATGGCGGGCGAAGCCGGGGGCAACAGCTGTAAAATATTGATGGTTTTATCTCTTGAAATATCGCTGATAATAATAATCCAAACAAACCATTCCTTCCCTTGAAACATTATATAATTTCTGAAAATTACACTGAATTGATAAAATAAAATTCACATCATATTCATGTCAATAAACAGCTGAGAAACAATACGTATTAGGCCTATGTGTTCACAGGTTCTTTGGAACTGCATAATCGATTCTGATATAGTTTTCTCAGGGGGCGCTTTCATGTCGTGGAATGTACTCTAAAGCAGGAATTTTAGCTGTTTCATTAATTATTAATGGCTTAGTTTATGAATGATTCGCGTGCAAGTGTTAATAAATATAATGCTTTAATAATTATTATACTCTTAATTTTTAATTTTTAAAAGAATTATCGTGGCGAAGCCACGGGCACCTCCTAGTATAATACATGAGAAGAAGTGAAAAAGGTTTGAATATTTAGATTTGTCTTTTTTGTGTTAGTAACCTCGACAAAAAATCGTGTACTGAGGGTGATGGCCGAGATGGTAACGTCTTGGCGTCGCATTCGGGAGGTCCCAGGTTGAAATCCCGTTGCCGGCCAATTTGATATGTGCTTTTCATGGTTTCCCTAGTCGTAAAGACAAATGCCGAATTGGGTATTTACACACCATGAACCATCCTCACCATTTCATTTTGTATCATATGCATTTAAATTAATATCAGTTGAAATTTACTCCATAAAAATACACAAATAATAGAAACAATTGACAAGTAATAGTTCCATGGTCTACCCTACTGCATAGACACAGATCCCGAACTCCTGATATGGCCTCGCAGCTGAAAGGAGTATAAACAAACATACCTGAATTTAGATATGAACAAGTCATGTTGACTTCTTACTCGTTTTTAGGTCTGAAAACCAGATACCATTTTTGGACTAAACGCTGAAAAGAAAGTCAAACAGTTCTCCGAAATAACAATATTCATATGGAAATCAATGAGCTCTCTTCAGGAGTGGTTAATAGTGTTAATGTGTTTTAACTACTTGGTGAGGAGGGTTCAATATGAGCGGTCACCGCTTGACCCTCTTACGGGTCGAAACAGAATCATCTCCGAGAGAAAGTCGGATACTGTTAAAGAAGATTTTTTCTTCTTCTTTATGAAGCCACTGCTGTTGTTCCAGACAGACCAGAGGCCATTCTTAGCCTTGACCCTGTCCTGTGTCAGCTTATAAGGATGGTCCACAATGTGCTGTTGGTATTTAACGTGTCCTATTTAACATTCCATTCAGTTATGTGTTATTTACAAATTAGGAAGAAACTACAATAAATCCTTTGTAAGTCCATAAGCTGCCTATTCTCCCATACTTTGTATGGTTACACTGACTAACGCTGAATCCCATAAGTACAAGAAATGTGCAGGAATGTCAGAAGTACGACATAATTTTATATAATATCCAGTTTTAGATCTACTACGATTTGCGTGTGCGATGGCAGAAGTACTGATTTACTCATTTTAATAAAAAATGCTATTTTTGGATTTAGTATAAAAATCAAATACATTTTAAAGTGTAACTGTTAGACGTATGCCCTCTGGACGTATGGAACAGGTACTTCTGACACCATGTTTAAACCTCAGAAGGCTTCCAACTGCTAGTGCATGTAAACTTTAATAATTTTTTCTCATTTAAAATTGCAAATTATTTTGCCACTAAATATGTTTTAATAATTTTTTCTATTAAATAAATTATATCATAAAGCATCTAGCAAACCCGTTTGGGACAAAACTGGTAGGCCTATTTGGATTTTTGTTTGTACCTACCGAAAGAAAACTAGCAGTTAAAAATCTTCTCAGTTATAATCAGGGCCAGGATTCTGATGACATGTCATCTTTTTATTGATGCTGCACAGACATTGCCAACTTTTAGATAAATCCTAATCGTGGTCTCTAGTTTATAGAAATGCATTTTTATTCGGTCATTTTTTGTTATTTTATGCCATTTTATATTATTAGGGAATTTATTTCAATTTTACATCATTATTTTGTAATTTTCGTGTCATTTCCTTCCTTATTTTGTCACTTTCATGAATTTATATCGAGTATATTCTTATATTTAAATAAGTTATTAGGTTAAAATAATGCAACATTTTTGTAGAATCTACTTTAAAAACAATTTTCTTATCTTCTTTACAGATGCTACAATCTAAGTTTTTAAACGTACAACATCCTTTCTGCGTTTACAGTTTTCAATTATGTATGAATTTGTCTATAACTTTGTATGTACAATAATAATTTTTATAAATAAAATATGAGTTTTAGGTAATTCTTTATAATTAAGTCATTTTCTTTAAAATTTTGGGTCGTTTTATAGGTCATTTTTCAAACAATTTTAGGTCATCATATAATACGTACTATATAAATGTTGTATCATGCTTCTCTGGGTAATTGGTCCATACATGTTTTAAGTTTTTTTTTTTAAATTGATTTAATCACAAAAAGGTTAACTTAATTTAGTAATGGTTTAAGTCTCGTAAAATTGTATTCTAAGTAAATTCTTATCTAGAAATCGTAGTTTAGTCAATTACGGATAATTCTCACGGTCCTGGGTCACATTTCTTTTCCTTGTGAAAGGACCGCCTCTGATTAGGTGCACATTACATGCAGGATATAGCATTTAATTAACTCGCTTTATAAAATGGGAAGTAAACAAATAGGTTTATTGCAGTGGCATAAAACAATGCAGGTTACAACTAGCTATAGAGTAGACCAGTAGTAACTAGCATAATGCAATGTGAGTAATCAAAACAAGTGTGCGAACTCTTCATACACGCAGGTAGCTAATCTGCCGGAGAATGTTGCGTTCTACATACAAGACACGACGACTTTCTTCCTTAACTCAAGGTGTGGCGTAGCGATTAACAATATGGAAAACAACAAACAAAGCTATGAATACCAACAAGAGATATTTCTGAGGAGCTAATATTGAAATCAACACCTTTTTTCTTAAATAGTGAGAAATTAATTCTCAAGTTATAAGAAATAAGAGGCTATATTGTACCATACGATAAATTTCTTCATAACGCTCTGTCAGATGATTTAAACGAAAAGATTTAAAAGATTACAAATTATCGCAGAAATACTCTCACAATTCTCGAAGAAACAAAGTTACATTCTTTAAATTATCACAAATAATTAAAAGCATAGAGAGTTCAATATCCCAACTTTCATAGGATTTATAGATTACGACAAAGCCTTTATTCAATTACTCGAGAACTATTATGGAATGTATTATTAAAGAAAGGAATATCGAGCTATCGTGTAAGAGTAATTGATAGCCTATAAACAAATAATGCTATAAAAGTCAGTTTATAATCAGATGCAGCAAAGAATTTAAGACACACAAGGGTTGATTTTTAGTAGTGGCAACTATTTTATTTCTCCATATTTAGCCTACGTGCATGGTTCTAAGTTTTATAGGCCTTCGATGTAATCTAGAGACCGGATTTTAAAGGGAATTCCTTTTTTTATATTTCAACACAAAACGTGATAAAATTGAACAGGACATTACTGAGTAAGTTTCAACTGCAAATGACCTGGTTTGAACGTCCTTTTTTTCCTTTTTTAGGCTCATTTCCCTTTTTTTAGGAACTTTTCCTTTCCAGTACCTTTTTTGCTAATTTATTTTGAAAAATTCGTAAATTACCCAGTATTTGGTAATATGAAAACATTAACAATATTGTTTTCACTGATTCACCATTGAAAAAATAATTCCTCCCTGCAGAATAGAGCGTTACAGGGAAATCACAGGCTTGCCATTGCCTAAGTTTCCCATTATAACAAGGTGGGGAACATGGATTTCGTGTGCTATTTTCCTCTGTGAGAATTTCAACAATATCAAAAAATTTCTTCAATCATTAGATGTTACAGAATCAGCAGCTGTAGAGCTAGCAGAGGCTTTACATAAAACAAACATGTATCTCTCTGTTGAATTTTTACACTCTCTTACTTTTATATCCCTTTTTTCGCACATTTTTTTGGCAATAATTTTCCCTTTTTTCCCACCTTCTTTTGGCAATAATTTTCCCTGTTTTCGTCCCTTTTTGGGTGAAAAATTTCCCTTTAAAATTCGGTCTCTAGTAATCACCACTATTGCGTACAGCGATGTAGAAGTCTTTGGATCCTGCTGGCACTGCCTAATCTTTTTGACGGTTGCCCGTAAAACAAGTTTGGGATGGTGTGATCTTAAAACATACCGTTCCCCCAAGGCAGAATGTTATTGCCGAGTACGACTGTTCGTTTTTGCAAAACAATCTGCGAGCAGCTCTAAAAAGAAAATGGAGACACTTCATGGATAATCCACCCCTCATTCTGCCTGACAACGCTAGGGAGCATACAGCAGGAGTTGTGTCTGTACTGTTCAATCGCTGGGGCTGGGAGGTGCTGTATCACCCTCCGTACTTTCCAAATTAAAGTCCCTGCGACTTTGATCTAACCCTGAAGATGAAGGAGCCATTTTGGGGGATTCGCTTTCGTATGGTAGAAGATGTTTTACAGGCAATCGACCACTCTCTTCGCACCATCAACAGATTTGGCAGTGCCAACGGGATCCAAAACTTCCGCATCACTGGGAACATATTTTGTACGCAATGGTGGTGATTAAATCAAAGGCCTATAAAACTTAGAACCCTGTAAGTATGCTATGTATACAGAAATAAAACAGTTGCCAGAACTATAAAAAGCAACCCTTGTATTTTGCTTGGGATAAGACAAGGTTTTCCTCTTTCACCAATATTGTCCAATTTTAATTTTGACGAAGTCATTAGAGAAAGTCTTAGGTAAAATTTTCTTAAATATAATATTATTTTTTATAATTAGGCAATACTAGCAAGTTCGGAGGATAATCTACAAAGAGCAATCTATAGCCTACACTGAGTAGAATAGCAGAAACGTTATAATCTGAAGATATCCATTGCAAAGGCCAAAGTCCTGGCGTTTTAAGGAATAAATTTCATAAGAGTCAAAATAATTATTAAAAAATCAGGTAAACTGATAAACCAAAGGGGCAGATGGAGTTAATAGGCCCTATTCTGATACATGGGACAGACTTTGTTCGACGAGTATTAATATCGTTGCATAGGCCTATATAAAACAAAAATGCTTATTAATAATAGAGTACCATATTTAAATATTATAATACTTTATTAAACAATTCATTAGCAAAAATGTACATAAATACCCTTCACAAACTATAAATAACAATTACTACCACTGTATGGGTTAAACAAAAAACTGATAGATATTTATATTTAACGTGTGTTTACTTCCCATGAATTAACTGAAGGTATAACATTTTCTCTGTGAATTGCGGGTATCCATTTAAGCCGTCTGGACTTATTTTTGGAAAATTTAAATACTTGGATAATCTCTCCGTTAGGCCTACTGCTATAGCACAGCAAGGAACACAAAACTTATTAGGCATTTTCTATATTTCTGTATATAAAGATAATTTTCATCCAGCATAAGATTCAGCCTGCCGCTGTAATGATGTGTATATGACTTTACAGAGCATGGAGGCCGTGGTTATGGCTAGCAACGCGACTTTGTTGTAGTAGTGATTTGCTATATCAAAAGCATGTGACTATTAATAAGTCATTATTCCGATACCGGTCAACCGATTTCGTCTAAAATCAATAGGAATATTTTCATGGACATTATAAATGTGTATACCAAGTTTCGTTGAAATTCGATAAAGCGTATTTGAGTTATCGCGCGTAAAGCACACGGACAGACAGATAGACGGACATATATTTTCCCGTCCACCACACAATCTCAGTAAGTGCCATTCTGGCACTTAATAACGAAACCTTCAAACCTAATAGATAAATGGATTTTCAATTACAATACCAGTGAAGTGTATGTTCCGTAGCAATATAGCAATTTTCTTTCCAATTCGAGTAACTGTGCTTCAATCAAATTAAGGTTGTCACGGATTTTATTTAGTAATCTGATTTTCATCAATCATTACTGCGTAAAACTTGGTACTCTTCATACGGAATGACTAGGGACTTCACCATGTCAAATAACTGTAAATTGATGTGCACACAAAGAACCTTTCATGATATTATGAAAGAATAACCTATATTGTCAACATTAAATTCAAATTATGGGTGACTTACTGTACACATTATATTAAGTACAATTCTACAGTTTCTACTAAACCCATTTTAACACTTAATTATCACGAATGTGAATCGAGAAAAAGTGCTTACCACATCCTCCCCGCAGAAAATATAATAAGCTTCTGTTTTTCGCTAGTCACATTTGTACGGAGTGAAGATATGCCACAGGAGCTTCCAAAATAGCACTTAATACATTTAAAATATGTGTGCAGTAAGCTATCGATATTTGGTGTATTGTAAGCATTTCAAATTGGTTCATTTGATTGATTGAAAGTATATTTATTATCGAAATGATATTTTTCTCGTCCAAAGTAAACTTCAGTACTTGTTCAAGGGGACAGAAACTTCAAATTATTTCATAAAGTATTCTAGTTCGTAGTAAACAACGAAATAGGAATCTAGAGGTGCATTGGAAGTGTAAGCGTAGGTATATTAGAGGTATATTAGAGATATAGGTAGGGGTTTTGAATTATATACCATTATGTTAAATCTTAAATTGCTAAAAATGTTAAATTCTTCGTATTAGACCTGAATGTCATCTCGCATGGAATTCATTCTTTGATTTCATTTGATAAGGCTTAAATTATTCAGGGTTGTTTATCGTCAAAACTGTTTTTATTAAAGGAACTTTGTCTCTACTAACCAACTTCACATATGAGATATGTTTAATTTTATTTTCACCAGACAAAAACGAGTTTGGGGGAGTTCAAGAAAAATTGTAGTTTTTGTGGATACATTTTTGAACAATAGTGTTTTTTATCCATTTCTCATTCATGCTATCATGGCAAACTTCAATTTCTACATACAGTGCCGGTAACCTAATCTACTTGCATCTTTGACTACCTACCGACAACTGACAGCGCAGGTTCGGCATTATGTTAAAGCCTCTAACTTTTGATATAAGTTATATAGACGTAGGTGGGAGGACAATCTTGGAATGGATTTAAGGCAAGCAGGATTTGCTAGGGATGATTGGATGGAGTTAGCAGAGAATAGGGTTGAATGGTAAGCGTGGCAATGAACCTTCGGGTCCCATAAAATAGATAATATTCCTTTAGCTTGCTGAAAAATAAACTGACATTGAGTAAGTAAGTATATTAAAGGAACGAGCTGTTTAAATCTGCACAGATATAATACTTCCACTTTGTATACCCAACTACCCTTCATAAAACCTTATCCTTACTCATGAACTTGCATGCATCACCTGTCTCCGCAGAGAGTGAAGGGTTCGATGATGGGGAAACACGTACGTGAGATGTAGAACACACATGCCCACTAGAGCACGAAGATCTTAATGGGAAAAGGAGTAGTTCCTGTTCACTAATACCTAATCCACAGCAAGAACCAGTAAGCAAATTGAAATCGTAAAAATGAGCATCCAAATGTGCATGCATCCGAGGAAATGTTCACGTGAGAATTCCATGTCAAGGGCGTGAGAAAATGGGCCAGGAAATATCTTCATTATTTCCCATTTCGTTGAAATACTGTTACAAAAGAAAGTTGTACAATAAGGAAGGAAATCTATTCCTTATTATAGAATAATGTATTTGTGACTGCCCAAGTGTAATAGGCTGACGTATCCTTAGAGGAAGTTGATGGGGACAAGACGTTTTGCATTCGGGCATTGTACATGTATGACTGTATTAGGGGAGGGTACTTGCATAGGTTTCCTGACGACTTGGGAGAGAGGAATACATGAGTCGTGTGTCTTTATTATCTTTTGTACGTAAAAAAACTACATAATACATCACATCACTATCACCACCCTTAAGCATGGGCAATACAACCTTCTCACTTCAAATTGGTTAATTATTATATAGAGTAGAGAGGCTATATTTCAGGGAGCGTTTTCAGCTATTTCAACCTGATGCAAAGTTGTAAACTGTACGCAAGTTTTAAGCCAGAGTTTGTGCAAAAGGTAGCTGGCTCATAACAAGCTTTCAGAGAATTTTTTCGAAAAAAAAGTTTCAAACAAAATCTTTAGCCTTTTGTACAAGGACCTCAATTACACAATTGTAACAAAATCGATTGAGACGTTTTTTTAAAAAAAATCACGAGAAATTTTCTTCATGTAAAGTGGTAGTATTTATTTTTAATCTTTTTTTAACCGAATGATAATTTATTGGAATTGGAATTTTAAAACTTACATATACACAAGAAAATGGGTCATTTACTACAAAATAATAGAAGGTCGTCGCCAATCTTCGTGTCACATCCCCAAAATACATTTAAATTAAATTATTTTTTATGCAGCTTTTCATTCTGGAGCTATGCTGATTAAGTGGTCACAGAAACATACACACAGGCAGACACACATATATAGAATTTTTTTGGATTCAAGGATATAAAAACGTGTATCTAATGATGAATACTCACACTGAATTTCAGGGTCTACCTATGGTAACCTAGCCTGTTTATGGTACGAGAAAGCAATATAGCAATATAGCCTCCAAGTTTAACATTTTGACTATAGACCTAGCCTATATGTAAGAAAAAAAACATTCTGCTGCTTCCATGTGTTTTCAGAAGAAAAAAAAAGAATAGTCCTTAGCCTAAGAACATATAGGACGAGACACACCAGTCACACACACTCACTTATGAGTGAATGGGATGACGGTGTTAATTACGGCCAGATGATAACTGGGAACCACGAGACTTAAATATTCATCTCATAGGTGAGGAAAACCCCAGAAAACCCCCAGATAGTAGACTTGCCTCGACCAGGTATCAAACTCGGGTCTGCTGCGTAAAGAGAGCGAACTCATCCCCTACGCCACAGCTTTGGACTAAGTAAATAAATAAGTATTTAAATAAATAAAATAAAATTTCCCAAAATCTGCAGGATCCTAGAATGTTTCCTGGACAAAGTTTGCCTTAAGCCTATGTTAAGAAAAAATAAATTAAAATGAAACCAGGCCACTTTTATATCTTGTGCTGAATTTACATTCCTGTCTGTCCTAGCTACTGGAGATTATGTAGCTCAGATTTTGAGCACAGTGGTATTCATGTGTCAAGTGCAGTCAAAATTGTAGGTAAGATGAAATGGACACCAAATACACACTAAACTTCTCTTTGTATTGTTTCATAGCTTCCTGTTCCCATAAGCATTGTCTGTGGGCAAACAACAGCAGTTAGGAGTAAATGTGTGCTATTATGTTCGGGCTTTTACCTCTAACACTTGTAAGTAGTTAGAAGAAAATGCTAATTAATTAAGAATGACCTGCTAATGATCTCATGTTCCACATCTGATTGCATTGTCCTCTAGCAGTGTTATCAACTGTATCATACTCACTACGACTTCCTTAATTTAAAGAATTTATAGAGATTTACATGTTTAAAACGGTTTAAAACGTAGCCTAAGTACACAGGTTCCTACAACGTTTAAATAATTATCTCTTCAATTGAATAAATTTATTTTAAATAAAATCAGGTAAACTGATGTAAAAAAGTGCCAGTAGGCTATGTTTTTGTTTAATCAGTTATGACTGCAATTATGATATGCAGAATATGTTTCTTTTTTTTAAATTGATTTCCAAGTTAAGCTCCAGATTTATTCATTAAGCAGGGCTTACGGAAGAAGAAAGGTCTACCATCTCGGCCACCTGGGTCATTTTACCGGTCTAGTTGGATAAGCGCATGTAAAACAATAGTGTTTTTGTCATAGCTACCTGTATTTTAATTTCCAAGGCCTTATAAGATCACAGTAAAACAATAGGCTATGTTGTCAAGATAACTGATTTTCATTTTTTTTTATAAATTCTTTCGAATACGTATATTGCCATGAAATAGGCACTAAATTGAGCATTACTCCGAAACAGATCAACCGATTTTATCCATTATGAATAGACGTCTTCCCATGGACATTGTAAATGTGTATACCAATTTTCATAAAAATCCGGTAAAGCGTATTTGAGTTACCGCGTCTTTAAAATATACACTAAATTGGGTTTTACTCCGGTACCGGTCAACAGATTAGGTTCAAATTCAATAGGGCACTTCTCATGGACGTCATAAATGGGTATACTAAGTTTCATGAAAATCCGTTACAGCGTATTCTATTAAAATAGGCACTAAATTGGGCATTACTCCGGTACCGGTGAACCGATTTGGTTCAATATCAATAGGGTTCTTCCCATCGACATTATGAATGTTTATACCAAGTTTCATGAAAATCCGAAAAAGCGTACTTGAGTTATGGTGCGTACAGACGCACGGACAGACAGACAGACAGACGGACAGACATTTTTTCGTCCCCCACACAATCTCATAAAGTACCATACTGGCACTTAATAACTTTACCTACCTTTACTTACTTACTTAATGGAAATAGAAAATTCCTCAGCAAGCTAAAGAAATATTATCTATTTTATGGAACCCCATGGTTCATTGCCGCGCTTACCTGAGCCCACCATTCAACCCTATTCTGTGCTAACTCCATCCAATGATCCCTCGCAAATCCTACTTCCCTGAAATCTAACCTAATATTTTCCTCCCACCTACGTCTAGGCCTTCAAATGGTATTTTCCCCTCTCGTCTTCCAATCAATATTTGTGAGATATGTCTTTCCTCCGCCATGCTCGCAACACGTCCAGCCCATTTCATCCGTGATTTAATTACTCTTACTATATCCGGTGAGGAATACAGGTCATGAAGCTCGTCGTTATGTAGTTTTCTCCAGTCCCCATTTTGATCTCTCTTAGGCCCAAATATTTTCCTAAGCACCCTGTTTTCGAAAACTCTCAGATTATGTTCTTCCCGACTAGTAAGCGGCCATGTCTCACATCCATACAATACAACCGGCAGGATAATAGTCCTACCTTTACATCTATTTTTATTTTTTAAGTTAAAAGTTCTAATTCAATTAATTTGGTCTAAGAATAATTGTTGTTTCGTACTTTTAACCTCCAGAATTAGTGATCAATTACTAAACTATTAATTAAGTCAATCAATTTAGTTTTTCTCTTAGTTCTTCATGAAATGTTGTAATTCATTCATGATATAAGACTAATGTGTTTTTCTGTAATAAGTACAACTTCTACTGCTGGAGGGAAAGAGAAGAATTTCTTGCCTTAACTTTGCCAATGTAAATAAATTATCGGTGATGATAGATAACCAGATGGTGCTCCTTGCCTCCATTCAACATTATTATGGCCAAACCATCGATTTTAGAGACTACGGACAGCATCTAAAATTAAATTTTCTACAAAAATATATTTTTAAATTCTTTATCGTTACCAAAAAGACAGTAAACTTTCGGTAACCATTGCGAAAGCCTCAGAAATTTTTCTGCAAAATCTAGCCACAGCAATATCGTCTGTACGCGAGAAAATGAAATGAAAATTTGCCTATGAGGGATACGAAGGATTTCATGCGTCATGGCAACTATTTCTTTTTCTCGAAGTAAGTGATGGTTAAGGCCCGGGTTTTTAGGCCTTTATACCTTAGAATGCAACAAACTATAATCTTATATGGATACATCATTTAGTAGAATTGTGATGCACGGTTATATGAGTAGAGGCGATGGTAATTTAGTTGTGAGTCCACCGCCATGGAGAATGGATATAACAAGATGTGAACAGCATTATTATGTCAAAATAGTCACTATTTAAGGGAGAAATGCCAGAGAATACCATAAGAAGCTAATGGAAGCTAATTGTCAAATTGTCAATAGGCTATTAGTCCACAAGTCCATTCTTAAGATTGTGTTGTTCGTATACTCTTCCACAAAAATTACAAACAAAAAAGGAAAAAAAAATGAAAAATAAGCCTCTTAGTACGGTCATGTCCTCGTGGAATTTCCGGGTAAAGTTAAGAAATCTGCCATTCATTAACTTATAAAACGAGTAGCTAGCTAACATATTAATTACGTATTTTTCTTAAACTAAAACCAATCAAATTTTACCTTCCAGAAATTTGCATAATTAATAATATCCTAAAATGTGTTTTAAAATACATTGGGCGAAGAAATGTTCCTGTGTAATCATTAGGGAACGGAGTTTTAGGTGGTTAAAAACACTGCTTTAGGTTTTTCATTAGGTGAAATAGGTTTTTTTAGGTTTTCCCCCCAAAATATCGTTTTCAGGTAGAATAATAATGGGTTTAATTAATTTGAATCCACTGCCGTAATAAACTCGATTTCATTTGTTTCGGCATAATTAAATTATGTCTTATTAAAATTCACAGTGTGACCACTAAGTATAGGGAAGTAATAAAGGCAAACAAGGGCTTTAAAACACAGAAATCTGTATCCTTGTCCATACACGGCAACAATGGTTGTTCGTACGAATATTTTAAAAGGAATACGCCGGTACTCTTACACTTCCTCTCTAGATACTGTCCATCCTAGACGACAATGGGTTGAACGAAACGCTGGTGGTATTAATTTCAACACGACAAAGTTATTGTCTCTCCGCAAAATATCGATTTCTCAACTGACAAACAAAAAAGACAAAAAAAAGTAGCCTAAATTAGATATATTAGGTTTCATATCCCGTTTAGGTGTATTTAGGTCTTTATACCCCATTTAGGTATTTTTAGGTGCCATAGAATTAATGTGGGTGAATCCTATGGACAAGATTCGAAAAAGTGTATGAGCGCTTTTTGTTTTGGAAGTAAGGAAAAAAATAGGTAAAAACCTAAGTATCCGGTCCCTAGTAATCATCAACTACACATACCGAACTGACTACATCATAAACATCCGCGAACAAGATTAAATAAACTGGTGAAAATTGGGCTCAACTCTCTAATACAGATAAATGTCACTGTCAGGTCATGAAATATGATGCAGTGTAACTTCAGGGTCGCGGGTCACTAACTGCGTGATATCTCCCGCCAAAAAATCGGTCATAAGACCACCTGACCACCACAACACTTTCTCCTCACACTCATACTGTCAACAACATAGAACTTCTTTTTTTAGTCCATTAATACAGGATTGAGAACAACATATTCCTAATGTTATATTAATCAGTTATTTCATGCATGAGTTAGTTGAGGCTTACGAGAATGACAGGGGATTACTTTTAGTGGAAACTTTGTAGTTATTGTCCAAATTTTTAAAGTAACATTGTGAAACATACTTTTTCTGCTTCTACCATGAAGATACGATTTTATTTAATTTTTTACTATATGTTTAATATATAAGATTTAAAACTATATTATTTAAGAAACAATAATTATCCTTAGTTCCACATTTACTCGTAAGTAAGAATCCACGATTTCATATGACCTGTAAGTTTTACACTTAATATTGCACATATCCAGGCTAGAAAAATTTAACGTTGAAAGTTGAAAGCTGAAAGTTTGTCTTGAATAAATGTTACATATGAAAGATTTGTTTAGAATTATTGCACATATATTTTTCACTAAGAATCCGCCCGAATGAGCACATGCATGAGGTCGGGGCAGTAATACATTAAATAAAAGTAAAAGTCATTTTAAATAGAAATATAATCAATTACAATCAGTTAGTGTAAAAATAAGAGACATTTTAAAAGTAAAAAAATAAAAAATTAATATTTATATTAAACTTACTTATTTCCTTTATTTCTATAATTTACTTTAACTTCAATTGTTATTTATATATTCTGTTTTTACTTATATGACATTTGTTACAATTTATTTATTATTCGTACTTGCTGTAACACATTAGCACATGATAATCGGCCGCCTCTGCTTAACAAATAACATTGTGCAACACGCAATTTGCCTTTTGATGAAATTAGACGTATAGGTAAGGTAGATTGTTTTACGTAAAAAACTTTTAATTCGATTTTGTCTAACATGTACCGGTTTTTAAACATAAGTTGTTTATTTTCTTTAAGACATCATTTTAACATATTTTGTCATAGGCCTGTTCATGTATCTCCCACATTAAACAGCAATTTCATTTGCATTATTTCTCAGGAGATGTGTCAACGCCCAGAGGATGTCCATAAACGCAAACAATCAAGAAAAATATTTTAATTTGGTGTTCTTTGCAATTGTTGTCGTTGTCATTCTATCAAACTACATGTCAAATGCTAGCACAAGAAAACTGGTGTGTGTTAGAATATTTTCAATTTCAGAAATGAATTCAGCGCATCTCATTTAATTAATATCACATGGTTTCATCTTAAGGGCAGAGAAAAGTTGCACATTAAAAACTCTTGAACATTGTAATAGGAATTAAGAAGCCATTATATAACAACAGCTTCAACAGTTAGTCAACAGTTACACGCCTACTAGTACACCTAACACGCCTCATGACCTCTGAAGTTAAAGCGTGTATAAATAAAGATGAATTACAAAGTACTGTAATTCCTGACGCTGAAGGTTGTTGAGGTATGTAAATAACTCATGATATATAATTTCATCCCTATACATAAAGACAATTCAAGGATACTCTACGATATGAAATGCATTTTAAGAATCTATGGGCAAAATTAATGTACTTGTTAGTATATTTTCTGAATAATTTACTATCTACTTGTGATGAGATAATCAGTGCACAGATTACACAAAGTAGGGTACTTACAATTTTGCAATATGGATATCTAGCGGATATGCATCACTAATAATTTATAGATTAGTATGTAGAGTATAATTTTCTTCATTAGTAAGGTAGATTCGTGATCAGTATGGTCTACATATGCAAACACTTACTTTACTCAAAAAGTACGATCAAGGTTGTTTTAATCTGCTCTACATCTTCATAATGGGAATAAGAGCAAGTCAAATTAGTTGATCAATGCAAATTTATTGGCGATGAGTTTCTTGGGGGAGGGGAACAAGTGGATGGGCCGATTGCACATATAAATATCTACATATAAGTTACATATAAGCATTCATTTATTACATGTTATATTATTATGAATTTTATCGTATGAGTAACATTTATATATATATATATTATAACATTAAGCACATTCAAGGACTATTTAAGTAGTTTGTCAAACCTCCGTATAACGGAATTTGTAGGCCCTATTGTTCAGTAATGTTATTTGAGGATTATTGTTACATTGAGGATTATTGTTAGATTAGGAAGTCTGCTTTGATTTCCAAGATAATTCAAGAAGCGTATATTCAAAGAAGCGTAAAAGAATTAAGTTAATCACAAATTCTAAACAAATGAAAAGACGCTGAATTTGTTTATAAACTTACTATAGCTATATTGCAATCGCAACTGATTTTTTTTATTAAAACGTTTCTAACTCGTTGGGGGTGAGAAGGACAAAATCTTTTTTCCCCTCTGTGAAAGCTAGACTTAAAATAAATATACCCCTCAATTCCAATATAATAACATTTCTAACGGGCCATGGCAAGCTAGGTTCTTATTATCACAGGTTCAAAATAAAAGACAGTCCTTCCTGCGTGTGTGGAGCCGAAGTGCAAACAGTAGACCACGTTCTTTTTGAATGCTCAAAACTAGAAACAGAAAGGTTAAAATTTAAAAGGGATATGCTAAGCAAAACAGGTAAATGGACTTTTACAAAAACTAAACTAATGATAGAACATACGAAAAGCTTCATGGACTTCTTAAATGCCATAAACTTAGAGACAATACAAGGAAACACAGAAGTCAATTAGTTGTCACATAATAGTAAAACTAAACCACCTAGATTAAACAAAAAAAAAAAAAAATTAGTCAAAAAGCCATAGTATGAAAGTGAACAAGAAAATAATAATAGTTAGATTATAGAAAAGACTTATAATAGAGGGAAAGGCATGTAGTATTACATCATTGTAATGGGACGTGCCGTCTGTATATATCTTTAATAAAAAAAATAAAAAATAAATAAAAAAAAAAAAAAAGAGAGAGAGAGAAGAAAGAGACAGCAAATTCTCTTTTTACGAAAACAAATTATGTATACATACATAAAAGATTAATGTGTTTGAAGTTGTATAATCTAATGCATTGAAAATTAAAAATTTATTTCCAAGGACACACATTTTATGAATCAGTTGTCACACTGATACTATATAGACTATATCCGATAAACGAAACAACGAAACACCGGAGCTTTATCAGAAAACTTACATGAGAAATCACTATCAGAAACTCAAGATGGAGAAAAATTTACATAAGCTCTATAATAACTATGAAATTATGTCTTTCAAACACTCCGAAATAAAAATAATGAACAAGTATACACAATCCTCCGTCATCAGTCCAGGCTTTAAAACTTAGTGCCCGAACCCACAGAGGGAGTTGATTCCGGTTACCAACAACCTGAGTATAGGGGGTGGAGGGTGATTGCGTAGGCTGATAAGGCAGTCATTGATAGTAGTACCGAGAAGTGAATTCGCTCGTAATACGGTGCCTCACAAATTGGTCAACAGTGTACCTTGTCATTGTGCGTGTTTAAATTTATAATACGTGTTCGGCATGCCGAAAGTAAAGTGTTCTAAAACGCAAACATATATTGAAACATGTGGGAGGGACTATTATACACAAACAGGAGAAAGTATCGTTTTGCATGCTTGTAATGTGAGTTTAGATAATGAGAAGTTATTTTGTGGTCTTCCTATATCTGTATTGCGGTTTGTTTACTATCACGTGAACTAGTATATGGTAGCTAGGGCATACGCCGAGCAAAGTCTATACAGTACGGCTGCTGTTAACGTATTCGATCGGGCACTAAGTTTTAGAGTAGGATTACCTCCACAACGTCTCTGGGTTTTTACGTATATACCTTAGGAGCGAGTCTCACCGCTCGTAGAGTTCCTGGCTAGGGGAGGTAGCTGCACCCTGATTGGCTCAGCTCTCCTATCCCGCTCCACGTGTTGTCTGTCTCTCTCACAGCGGCATCATCCCTCCACTCAACTATTATTGTATTTTCTACGACTGACGACATGGTGCATGATGTTCACTCTCTGCCCAGCGGTGGCTTACTGATTTACGCGCAGCGAATTCGCGCATCTTGGTAACGAGACGTAACGAGAAGCTCGCTGGCTGGGTTTGTCTTCAAGGCCAGAGACTTTGTGGGAATAATCCAACTCTAAAGCCTGGATCACAGACAGCAAGTAAACAGAGGAAAGAAATTCTCTGAGTAGAGTTGGATTATTCCCACAAAGTCTCTGGCCTTGAAGACAAACCCAGCCAGCGAGCTTCTCGTTATGTCTCGTTACCACGATGCGCGAATTCGGTGCGCGTAAGATCAGTAAGCTACCGCTGGGCAGAGAGTGAACATCATGCCAGTCGTAGAAAATACTATAATAGTTGAGTGGAGGGATAATCCGCTGCGAGAGAGACAGACAACACGTGGAGTGGGATAGGAGAGCTGAGCCAATCAGGGTGCAGCTACCTCCCCTAGCCAGGAACTCTACGAGCGGTGAGACTCGCTCCTAAGGTATATACGTAAAAACCCAGAGACGTTGTGGAGGTAATCCAACTCTACGTTACCGATCTTATCGCTAGGTCAAGATACTTAAGTGTGACATGATCAAGTGGAACCCACGGTAAAGATGTGGTTCTATTTCATAACAGTAATTTTACGGCAATGATTTCTAATTCCTATCTAATGCATCTCTGGACACGCCTATCCATAAAAAGCAAATTCTTGTATTGTATGAGTAATTTCTGTACTGATGCATAAAACATCTGAAATATTCATTTAGAGTGAAATAAACAAATTAAGTGATTTATCGGGGCTGAATCTTCTTCAGTTTATTTGTATTGCAGATAAAATACCAGAAAAATTTATTTTCCTTTTCAAACATTATTACTTATTCTAATAACATTTTTTTTATTATACTTTAAGTTATTAAATAACTATTAAGTAACATTCTCTGGTTAATGATAAGGGATTACAGTCATAATTACACTAAAGATAAACAGATAAATAAATATAATAAAAATATTTTTTGCCAAAAGAAAGCACGCCGAAATTACCTAAATGTAAATGCTCGTAAACAATAATAATTTGAAATTATTTTCATTCTTCCTACATGCTGTACGTAGCATTTTCGGGAGGTAGCTCTATATGAAACAATTAACCCTATTCTTTCTCCACTATGTTTTCTTAAAAAATTGTATAAATAAAATTTGTCCAACAAAACCTCTTGACTATCCGTCTAAATTCATATTTTCTGAATTTAATGTACATAGTCTCAATGAAATTTATAAATATATTTTTACTAAGTTACAAAGAACTTTAAGCTTTAGATCACATCCACATACAATAAAGACGAAACCTAGCAAATTATTCAAGTGAACCTAAAAGTTTAACACCTGAGGTCTAAAACAAAGTTCTAGTTTTGGTCCCAGATTATTCAAGTCTATTACTGAAAAATAACCCTAGATTAATTAATCTGAACAATTACAAATATAAGAAAATAGTTAGTTCATTACACAACATTTTATTTTTATGCTTCTTTTTTAAAATTCCTTTGTATTATTGCTGTATATGGGTGTAATTGCTTGTTCTCTTATTTAGAATGGTTTGTATTTTTCTTTGGTGTATTTTTATTAATTTGTGTACTGCCCCGATCGTGAACATGAGCTCATTCGTGTGGTGTTTTGATGGGAAATTAAATATGTAAAAAAAAAATAATTAAATTGAATAAAACTTAATAATTTTAAATGGAATTACAGCAAAATAAATCTTAGATTAATTTATCCTATATTGGAAAGGAATCCTACAGATGTTTGTTAGATTCTGTTGTATTTTAACCTGTGATAAGTTGATTATGTAAAAGAAAAATAAATATATTGTGCACAGTTTTGTTTTGTTGTTAGTGTTTGTTATTTTTGGCATTAACGATGTAGTACTTTGAATTATATACTACATTTAAACATTATTAACTGTGGAATGTAGGCAGCTGGTGTTTTTAAGCAATATAAACACTAGGAACAAGTAAAAACCGTTCATTACAGAAAGTACTGGATCGGTAATTGAAATGACTTCAAGAAGCCAAAACCACAAATTGTGGAGCCCGAATATTACATGTTTACCAATTTCTTTCGTCCACTTTCCCACAAGGAGCGAGAATGTTAATCGGAAAGTATTTTAACTTTCCCTTGACTTTTATTAGCCTAGTACATCCATTCCGGTTTTCTACATATTGGGAACAAGAGCTGGGTCAGTTGGCTTATATGCCTACAATTGTGACATAAAAAACTGACCTTCCGGGCAATTTCAATGAGGATACAAATCTCTTCTTGAAGTTCTTATCTGGATCCAGGTTAGTCGTGTATAAGAAAGTCGGTCCACTCCTATATGCCTTGGTCCAGACTGGTCCAGATCAGGTTGTCCTGGAGATCAGGTGGCGGAGGAGTGGGGGAAACATAGTAATTCACTACATGCACGCACCTGTGTCAGACAAACAGAAGCAAAAAAATCACTTCCTCTCTCCTCGGCATCCTCTCCCTCCAAGTCCCTCCATGCCACTCCCACTTGTTATTAAAGAGCACGTGTTTTCTCTCATCTGTGGAATCATACCTGTCCTCTTCTGGGAGGGGAAGTCTGAGCTCTTTTATATAAGGCTTACTTCTTTAGTTTTACCCTTCACAAAACAAGATAGAACCAAAGTACCTTCCTCCTGACAGCAGTTCCGGGGGCATACGAACTAGACATGGCTTGGTGGCGAACTTTGCTGCTTCTGTCCGTGGTAGCCGGTGTCTCTTTAGCTTTGCCAGCAGCAAGCGTCGAACCGGCGTCGGCAGCGTCATCGGCCCAGGAAGCTCGAGGACTGCAGCAGCACAGCAGAAATGCCATCCAGACAGGTGATGACCTCATGGACAGCATTTACAGTGATTGCTTGAGAAAAGACTCAGTTTCCTGTGTGAAGTACAAACTGTTCTCATTTGTGGATAAGGTGTTAGGAAGCAAAGACAGTTTTACCCTCACGGAGGGCGTCACCGTAGTCAAAACCGCAGGGTCGCCACCGGAAGTGTCAGGAGATGGTGCACCCAGAGCGATGGGTGAAGTAGAAGAAAATAGCAAAGACTTCGAGGGCATGATCATCAACAGGGTGGAAAAATTCCTCAAAACGCACACCCTTAAGGTTGATCTTAAGGGTAACGAGGTTTTGAATGCTGTTACCTCAGCAGGAAGAGCTCTCGGAGACGTCGCTGATAACCTCGGCTTGACAGAAGATGAGGAAGATGATGGCAACCAAGACTTGAGCGAAGAGAGAGGAAAGAAAAGTGAGTAATAATATTAATTTGTAAATAATTAATTTACGTAACGCATAGATAGCAAAGGCTCATTTATTATGAAGGATGATTTACTATAAAATTGTCACCAACATGAGCGCTTCTTTCATTCATTCTTCAGCAACGAAAATGCAGAGCTGGGTTCGATCCCCAGTACCTTAATGGCTGTCTCTGAAGTAGGGGTGCCTAATGGATTGAGAGACTTCCTTCACTCAGGAATAACGAGTATCCTACCAGAATAAATATATTATGAATGTTATGAATGAAGTAATACATAATGCAAATTTCTCAGCCTACTGTCAGTTCGAAATGTCTAATTGTAGTAGCACTACACTAATTTTATGCATTCCAAGCATGATATTTTGAACGGCATTAAAAGCCGCTAATATACATTTTGCATACATAGCAAAATCAATTAGTGAAAACACTTATAGCTCAATTAATGCCAAGAAAGAATGTTTATGCAAAATCAGGATATTAAATGTGCAAAAAATATATTTAGTACTTCTAATTACTAGAAATTTAATGTTCGTTTATTATAGCCTATAGTCTATATCCTAAAGCTAATTTATAGTTCAATGTATTGGTAATATGACAGTGCAAATAGGCATTTTAACCCTAAACTTTATAATGTATCCTATGGGATACAGTCGCTTATCATAAACTTCTATGAAAGGGACGGAAAAAGAATTGGAAGAAACATTTTAATCTCACATATGTATATTACACCAAAACTAGCAAGAAAATTATGGTCTTACTTGTTAGTCATTTTGTTAAATGTTTTCTCTACAGTCCGGCATGGGTTCGTGTCCATCATGTGACCTACATATTAGCCTGTTGGGGCGTTCACCTCTTGTACTTCGCATCTGTAGATCTTAGAAAGGAATAATGGGATGGGTTGACGGTTCTTTTCAGGGTATTTGCAACACACAAGATAAGTTGGGTGTTAATACTATATATCCTTATTTCTTCAATGGTCCATTTTATATTTCTTAACATGTGATGTTGCAAAGAGCAGAATAAAATACAGGTCTATGGTTTCTAAGCAGTCACCATAATTCAATAGAAAGGTCATCTGCGATTCTACGTTCGTGAAAATAGCTAATCCATGTGTAAACTTATTGGAACATTGGACTAAGGATAGCATTGTTATGCCTCAAGTTTGACATTTTCATGATATCAATTCAGTAGTATGAAAACTTATTTCAGAATGAAAATTCTCCAGCATCGAGAGTAAACTCGTGAGTCTACAAAGAGTAATAAGTAGACCTGGGATTTTAAGGTAAATGCCTATTTTGTCCCTTATGAAATAACATATGTGGATGTTTCATGATAAATCACTTATATTTATAGAGTTTTATAGTGCCCTAAAATGCCTATTTGTCGGCCGCGGTGGTCTAGAGGTAGCGTGCCCGCCTCTAGATCCGCAGGGCGCGGGATCAAACCCGGCCGCGGTCGATGGATTTTTCAGGACGTAAAAATCCTGGGAACGGAGTCCTCCGGGAGGGACTTTAAGCTGGGGGTCCCGTGTCGTAGATTTACGGCACGTAAAAGAACTCCAAGCCTAAATTAGAGCCTCTGGACAAAATTTCTCGGCCCTTTCACGTCCAAGAAATACTTAGTTTCCAGAGGGGGGTTGCGAGGCGATGGGCTTACCACCTGTCCCTCTACCCTCTCTCGGAAAATAAGCATATCAAAATTAGTATAGGTAATGAAACCTCCGCTTGGAGGCCCCTTCGCCCCACCTGGGGATCATAGGGTACCAGATACAGATACAGATACAGAAAATGCCTATTTGGACCTTTAGAGCCTATTTTACTATTTTAATTCCTAAAATGCCTATTTTGTACATTTAAAATCAAATTCAACTTCTGTAATTTTTACAATCTTATAATGGATATCCCTTCAATGAAATGCAGAACAGCAGAGGTGGGTTTTTCACAGAAACTTGATTATTTCAGACAATCGTCGCAAAGGAATGCTGACTGACGGGGGAGGGGGAGGATTAAGGGGTAAGGACTACTTTGTCAAGTCCCCGGTGAAAGAATATCTGTTTAAGTGAATATAGTTGTGATGCCTAATTTTGCAGTTAATTCTGTTAAGAATAGGTATACCACGTTTCTTGCAGTAAAAATAGACCATTTTACAATTTAAGTGTATATTGTAACATTTTAAAGTCTATTTTCTATCTATTTACACATTTTTAAAGCATATTTTAAGTGCCTATTTTCTCTCTTTAAAAAGCCTATTTACTTGTTTTAAAAGCCTGTTTTAGGTGCCTAAAACTTATTTTTTAAGAGCCTAAAATCCCAGGTCTAGTAATAAGAAATGGAATGTAAACATTAAGCTGTAGGCCTATGCGATAACTCTCATCTCACTTCTTTTTTCCATTTCGCATTTCGTCCGCTTTCCTTCTCATCTTTTCCTTAAGCTTTGCACCTATTTTTGCTTTCTCCCGGCTCTGTCCTATCTGCACTTCGGCTTTTCCATTTTCCGCACTTCTTTTTGTTTTGTCTCATTTTGGATTTTTTGTATGTATTCATTTTTTCTTGCGTTCTTTCTGTTTATATTTCTTTCGTCTCTTTTGCTACTCATTATTGTAATTACCTTCATTTTGTTTTTCATTCTCTTTCTTTATTTTTCTTGCTCTTGCTTCTTCATTAGTTTTGCTCTTCTTAGGCTTACTTCTCTTCCTTCCTCCCTTCTGCTTTTATTTGCTCCCGCTCTCATTTATTTCATTTTACTTTTTCTGCTTTTTTCTTGTTTTTCTCACCTCGATTCTTTTCTGCTTTTTAAAAAGCCATTTGATTGCGTTTCTAAACTGTTTTGACTTCTATCCAGCAATCTTCTTCTTTTTCGTCTTCTTTCTCTTCATTCTCCTCTCCTGCGCGATCATCTAACTGTACCTTTTCCTGTCTTCTTCCAAACATTTTTGGTTCTTCTTCTTACTGTTAATTGCTGATTTTATAAACTTTTTTCCTGTTCTTCCTCATTTTCTTTTTCTTCTCTTTTACTTTTCTTCCTTTTTGTGCCTTTTATGTTATTTTAGCTTTGCCTCCTCATTATCCAGTCTTTTCATCTTTTTGAATGATATTATTTTTAATTTTATTTTTATTATGTTATCATCCTTCGGTTTAGTAGGTAATGGAACAACATTTATTTCTGATTTTTTCTTCAATAGTTGTATTTAGGCTAATAAATGTATAATGTTGTTTTCACATTAAAAAAAAATCCCTTCAGTTTAATGAATGAAAATATAGAAAATGAAGGCACATTGAAATCAAGAAAAAAATACTGTAGCCTTCACACTATAACAAATATTCTCTTACGGAGTATATGCCTACACGAGGAGAATTCCAAATGGCTTGTTTCATAACATTAAAAGTATAACAGATGGTCAATTTAGGCCTAAAAGAATAGGAATTCCCAAGTTAAAAGGGAATTGAATCATGTTTCTGTATATGTGGATAAAATAGGTAAAACGTCGGGTCAAAACAGATTTACTAAAACACAGACCATGAAAAACATCTGGCGAAGAAGAGAAGTAAGCGTGTCTAAATGATTTCACTTAAACTACCGGTAAGGTTCTTCAACATCACTTAGAGGTCAACAACGTGCACTGACTCCCACACGTTATTATATAACAACCATAATGTTCCACAGGCTAGAAATGAAAAGTAATCAAGTAACAAAATGCAGCTTTTATCCGTGAAGAATAAAACACGACGTGTCACACTTTCGTTGCCAAGGTCTATCTATTCATTGCATAATGATAAATACAGTTCAATACAAGCAACGAAGTACATTTCTCCTAGCGTGTGGCTTACCAATACAAAGAATGAACATGATTGTCATTACTAGGGCAAGGCATTTGATGATTTTGCATCTTTTTTATATGAAGGTTAAAAGATAGCTCCAATGTATATAGATGTATATCATTAAATAATTAATTAAATAAGGGCAATTTGTTTTTGCATTATTTTGCTTTATTTTGCATATTTCGTCATTTTTCAAGAGATAGGTCATTTTTTGGCAATTTTTAGGTTATTTTCGGCATTTTTAGGTCATTTTCAGCATTTTACATCATTTTTGGCATTTTAGCAATAACTTAAATATTTTTTCTTTCTTTTTAAATGACACATATTTGCTAGGGGCAATTTGATGGGCATACCAGTTCAGAAAGAATTTATTTTTCGCTAAGGGTGTCCAAGTACTGTAGTATAAATTTACTGATTTCTTTAGTAACAAAATAAGTGTGTTTTATATTGTAAATTCATATATAAAGCATCATCATAAACTGTATTTAGCAATTCATTACTTAAGAAAAAACTAATTATAAGTAATAATGGTAAATTTATTGGTCATTATTTTAAGATTTTGGGTCATTTTTTCACTATTTTTAGGTCATAAATGCATTTTTTATTTTGCATTTTTTAACTATTTTATGGTCATTAAATGCCTTGCCCTAGTCATTACTATTGAATTCTACAAGACTGCAGGACAATACAACGTACTCGAGACCTGCTTAGAACGACCTATTATGATGATTTTTCCAAGAGCACGCTCATGTCTGTTCTTTGAGGAAAATCTAACAACTTTACACGATACTGGAAATAAATAAATAAAATACTAACATGCAATGTTCAACAGAAACGGTACTCTGTGGTTTTATAACTAAATTACTAGCTAAAATATATTTTAAATAAAATAAATAAATAAAACTTTATCCAAAAATGATAAATTGAGGCATTATAAAACTGTAATCTTTCCAGAAGCTCTGTACGCAACAGATAGAAGAATAAGCAAAACAGAGAAGAGAATCTTAAGGAAAATTATGGGACCAATTTGGGAGAATAACATATACAAACTGAGACCAGAAAAGGAGTTATACAAACAAACAGAAAAAATAGGCCATACTTTCAGGAAAAGAAGATTAAGATTCTATGGTCACATTTTCAGAATGGAAAGAGACAGACTTACAAAACTAATTTTTGATCACTATGTAAGTAAAAAACTAAACCAGCATTTTTCAAGGAAGTTGAAGAAGATTTAAAATCACTCAATATCAAAAAGGAGTATATTGCAAACAGATAAAAGTTCAGGAAAGCAATATTTGATGGCGAATTTCCAGAGAAACCCAAGAAGAAAACGGGAAGTAAATGGACGGAAGAACGGAAACAGCAACATCGCGAAAGAATTAAGAAGTTTTGAGAAGACAAGAAGAAGAAAACTGTTTCAAGTAGTCCTAAGCTGGCCTAATCGAAAGGAAGAAAATAAATAAAACTATTATTTTATAATGCTCAACAGAAACAATATTCTGTGGTTTCATAATTACACAGAACTAAAAACCGGAAGGTCGCGGGTTTGTTCCCCGATGAGGACGTTGGCAAATTTCCATTTGCCTAATCCTTCTGGTGGCACTGGGCCTGAGACGTCTCAGCCTCTGAGGAATGAGGTTCTCAATTCAGGGGATAAAGGTGGCCGGTGCGTAAGGCTGATCTTACCACCTTCACTTGCCGAATATTTGAAAAATCTTGAAAATCCCGTTTCGGTTCATAACTATAAAAAACGTTAAGGAATATGAACTAGAAATGGGGCCCACAATGCAGAAACGTAGCATGCTAGAAGTAGTAGTTAAAGGGCATTACTTTGGAGTGAATTACGTACAATATTCTGTGAAATCGCCTGATTACAGACATAATATATGGATGAATGTAATAGTATTTCAAGCGTGTCTACTTAAAGAGTAACAATTAAGACTTTATTGAAACTATAGCTAATCGGAACATCTAACAACATGTCGAACATAAGAGGATGACACGGTTTCTTTCTTCTGTGTCATAATTGCTCCACTTTTCTCCAACTATATTACATGCCACTACAAATTGAATTTGCTGGCGCTACATATCACAGTAATTGGATTTAAATTACCTTTCATTTATTGAAGTCGTTTTATTTTCATCAATAAAACCTTGTTTCTTCTTTCTCTTTTTTCATTCTGTACTTCTTTATGCTTAATTGCTTAATCGTCAATCTGGGCGTGTCTTCTTCCTTCTTGTACATTATGTATTTTACGGAATGTAATCAAACTTCTGTAAACATTTTTTATTTTAAATTTTAACCCTTTTTCCTTTTAATTTGTTTCTTACTCTATTATCTTTATTCTATTTGCTTTCTCGTAGGCTATGTATACATACATAAATCTACGTATACTCATGAAAGCACAGAACGTCGTATCTACTGAGAATCACTTGGGAATGTTTTATAAGAAAAATTTCCCTCTGAAACTGAGATTCCAACCGTGGTCTTCGGCTTTTTATGCCGATACTCTACCATCTGAGGTAGCCAAGGTTCGATTTAAGGCGCTAAATGGACTCTTTTTCCTCCTATGATTACTGTTAATAGTCGATCTCATTCAGAGACATTTACGTCATAGAAGACACTTGATAAAATTATTAGGCTAATATTTTATTCTTAATGTCTATTCATCTCTAATGCAGTTCACATAAACTTTAGTAACTTGGAAAACAAGTCGTCAGTTTCTTCTAAATAGTACAGTATTTATTGAAAACGTAACATCCCCTAAGCAATTAGGTGTCTTGTATTCATTATAGAGAAAATTTCCAATCATCCCACAACTGGAATAATATTATGTATATAACAGAAATTTATATTTCGCTCCTCTCCCCCAGCGGGCCTGGGTTCGATTCCTGGTCGGGACAAGTTACATAGGTGGGGTTTTCTCAGGGGTTTTCCCTCACCTGTGAGACAAATGTCAGGTAACTTTAGGCCCTTGTGATCCCCGGATATCATCTTTCCGTCATTATCATCTTCATCCCATCCTCGCCATCTTTGGAGTGAGTGAGTGTGTGTGTGAATGGTGTGTCTCGTCCTATGGTTTGTGTTGTCTCGGAGGTGGCCCCGGCATTGAGCTGATCACTCATCCGGGTAGGCCCCTTGTGATCCACAGTTCATTCCTCTCCCGACAGGTCGCGGCCAGGTAAGGCCCGGGCGGTGCGGGTGGCATAAAGGTACCTATAAGGGAGAGGTAAAACTACGAAAGAGAGAGAGAGAGAGAATATTCAAATTTTGTGCATGAACTTACTCTTTTTATACTATTATATTTCATTAACAGAATTACAGAATTAAGTATATAATATTAATGCTCTTTCGCCTAAATTACATTATTAATAGAAATGATAATCTAAATAAAATTCACTTTTTAAGTTCTGAAATATGTAATATTTTAATATAGGTTAACATATAAATACAGAAAAAACTGTTGTTTTCTTTGCTTACTTCATGATGTGAAAAAGGAAACTCTTCCGTTATACCCATGACGTTTTCAAATTTCCTCCAGTTAGTGAACTGGCTATTAACAATAGTTCAATAGGCCCAGTCTGATTCTTTTCTTAATCTTTAAAATGTCTTTACTGTCTCTTGCTGATTTTGATATTATTGTTATTATTATCATTATTATTATTATTAATATTATTAGGCTACTTTTGTTTTGTATGGGAAAAAAGACGAAAATACGTACTATAATAGACCTTCAAGAATTTATATCTTAAAGAATATTGACAGTTTATTGAATACTTATTACCAGAGCAAGGATTTCTATGTAAATACATATTTTTGTTTTTACATTAGTTAAATTTCGATATAGGCTATATTTATATATTCGGACATTTGGAATGGTTTAAAGACAGACCTGATTTTACATAGGCCTATTCATTCCACATTTCAAAATTCCTTCAAAATTATTCATGTCAGATAATGAATTGTTTCAATTTTATTTCTAGAACTATATCTGGATTTAGCTTCTGAAGATGTTGCCCGATTTAAGATGGTCTCTGTTTTATCTTGTGATGTTGAGCGGAGTTTTACTGAGTAAAAACTTATTTTCAGAGACTATAGACGCAGTTTCAGTTTTGAAAATTTAACCCACAGCTTCAAAATAGGAAGTTATCGTTAAAATATTAAGATGTGTCCCCAAAGTTGTAGTAAAATCTAAAAAAAAAGCCCAGTTAGGCTATATGCGATTATGTTAGAAGGTTATACTTCTGTTTCGTGACTCTCCTTTAAATTGTTCGGTGGCATGTTGTTTTCTGTGGCTTTCATGTTTAAACAATATATCCTTAATTCTATTCATTTTATAACTATGCAACGTTGATAATATAAGGTGTTATTTATATTATTTTGCACCATTTAAAACATTAGTCCATATTTTACTCCGTATTTTGAGAATTTTAGCCCATTTTTATTATTTAAAACATTTGGACAGGATGGAAAAAACGAGATTACCTAAAATAATCACTTCTTATAAGCCATACGGGAAAAGAACGCCAGGACGACCAAGAAAACGATGGACTTGAGACCGGAACAGGTCGCATTGACCTAAACCCTGAAAGGAATAATAAGAAGAAGAAAAATCCTAGCTCTGATTATTACCGAAGACAAAGTAAGTAATTTCAACAAGGTCGCTGGAACTTTCCAGTTGACCTTACTCTTGATAGACTGAAGGCATAATGAAAGGATCCGTTCTGATGAGAGCTTACAGTCAAGAACGCGTAACCTCAAGTATTACGTGGCAAATGCAGTAACTACAGCAGCTCTTGTTCAGACAAATTGCCGTGGTAGTTTTATGTATTATCGTAACACAAGAGAAGAAACGAGACTAGGTCAATCACTTATAGATTCAATACCAGTTTGGGTGGGAGCGATTCGCCCAGAAGTAAATCAACAACCTGTTGCAAACCGGCCACACGCGACCAGCCGGTATTTGCGTTAACCACTAGCATTATCCAGAAGTAACTTAAAGCAACCGATGTTCAGCTATTAACGAAACTTTCATCTGCATAAATGCATCGACGTATGCCATACTGAATGTTTATCTAACTTATCTACTGATCTGTCTACCGTAATTTGTCCAGTGTTTCATCGAACGGACAGCTGTCATTTAACATTTCAGAAGCGCTTATCGATGAATTAATGCAAGTTAATGGATATCTAACGTTTCAGAAACCCGTCATAAGTCAGGAAATTGGGATAATAGATTCACACCTTAATAGATATTCAATTCACATTCCCATATACATATGGTATAAAACGAAACCAAAAAGTCCTTCAATTGAAACTAAACGTTTCACATCTGTAGGCCTAAAACACAACTCTAGCTCTGGTTGCAGATTATTTAATTCTATTTTAAAATAAACCGAAAGAAATAATTCTGTACAATTACGAATTTTAACAAAATAATTACGATTAACATAATATTTACTTTCCATGTTTCTTCTTTTTAAAATGTTAACATTATTAATGTAAATGATAGTAACTGAGTGTATTTTTATTTAATGTTCCACCGCTGCGGCGTAGGGGATGCGTTCCTTCTCATCACGCAGCTTGCCCGGGTTCGATTCCTGTTTCCTAAGTGTGATTTTGTGGGGCACCTTTGAGACGAATGTCGAGAAACTTTAGGCCCTCTTGGTCCTCGGATATCATTTAGCCGTCATTATCACCTTCATCCATCTTCGCCTTGTTCGGAATGAATGATTGTGTGTGTGACTGGTGTATCGTCCTATGTGTTCCTGCTGTCTTGGAGGTGGCTCCGGTACGGGGCTGATCATTCATCCAGGGGGGCCCTCCATGTCCTCGTCTTGTCAACAAAGTTATATGATTCACAGAAACTACCCCAACCGATGGGTCGCGGTACTGTAAGGCCCGGGTGGCGTGGGCCATGTAAATGTACATACAAGGGGGAGTAAACCTCAGGGCAAGAAGAAGAAATATCCATTTCTGAACTGCTCCAATCATGAGGATGGCCTCTTTTGGGTGATGTCTTAATGAAACATAATGTAGAAAAATTGTAAAAAAATCTTTCATAATTATGTGGACTAACATTTGTTTCAGATAATAAAGCAACTTTCAACACGTAATATTATATATCCTTTACACCTGAACAAAATTTTAGTTGTTTGGACGCTTCTAACAGGTGTTGACACCATCTTTAAACTTCAGTGCGATTTCGACTGGCAGTGCATGCAAACTTTCATCACCTTTATTTCTCTGCTTCAATTTGCAGGTTATTTTGCCACATTCAATATCTATCCACTGCCACAAAATTAAAGATACACCTATGATATTTTTTCACAATATACTTAATACGTGTTCAATAAAAGTCTAATCAAATTTTCTATATGTTCATTTTTTATTTAGTATAATTTCAGGACAGATTTTTTTTATTTTTCTGGGTAAAATATTTTTAAAAGGTATAATCTATCAAAAAATACATCAGTAAATTTGTCAAAAGAGCACCAAAGAATTTCACATAAAAAATTCTGGATTCATATTTTAATACCTGTCGGAAGAAACAGATTTCAATTTTGGTTTAAAAAAATTAATTTAATTAATTAGTATACTATCTCAAAAACTAACTGAGAAATCAGAATGAAATGTTAAACTCTACAACACGTTTTAAGCGTGCAACATTTCAAGTTTCTAGGACAAGTAGTTTAAAAACCACTCTCAACACATTTTATTGGTCGTTCAAATCGACCACTTGCCAGTTCAGTGATCCGCCCATTCCAAATCAGCATGCATGGAAATTATCCGCATGCGATATTTTCGGACAACCAAAATTACAGGGTACCGAGTAGTTACTCACTGAATTCCATTTACTTGCGTGATTTGGTATCAAAGAATTACGTGTTGCCACAGTTGTGGTATTAGTTCGGAAGCTTCATGAAGAAGAAGAAGAAGAAGAAGAAGAAGCGGTAGCAGTTTACTGGGTCACGGCCGCTCCCACAGTCTTTATATTTCCCAATGTGTAAACCGACACATACTTTAAAGTGTCAAGTTGATCTTCATCTTGACCAAGGAAATATGTGTTGCTCTTTGCCGCATCGTGTGAGGTAGAGGGGAGAGATCACCTAAATTCAAAGTAGAACCTCAACGGTACTTGGGACATAAATACAAATATTATAGTTCAAGTTTTATCAAGGATAATATGAAAAGAGACCCGGAATTTATCTTGAAAGAATCAGGACTTCGAGCTACATTTATTCTAACTATTTAGAGAGTACTTACAGAATTATGCATCTAATAAAAATTTTAAACTACGAAAAAAAAACACATAGGTATGTATGCAATTGTAAGACAGCTGCACTGCACATTTCATCAGCTGTTTTATTTTTTAGATTAACCTTCTAGCTACAGCTAATAATATCGTGTAATTAAGTGCCAGTATGGTACTTTATGATATTATGTGGGGGACGGGAAAATGTCTGTCCGTCCGTCCGTGTGTCTGTACGCGCGATAACTCAAATACGCTTTATCGGATTTTAATGAAACTTGGTATACACGTTTATAATGTCCATGGGAAGAAGCCTATTGATATTGGACCAAATCGGTTGTGAATAGTAAACTAACTGAAGATGCTCTAAAATTGCTAAATCTCCAAGAACCTTCAATACAGTTCACAGTAGAAACAGAAAAAGAGCAAGTACTGAACTTTCTTGACCTAAAAGTAATGAGAACAGAAGACAGACTGGAATTTGGTAGGCTATATTCATAAAAAAAACACAAACGTCGTGGTTACAACCCAAGAGGGATCACATAAACAAGCAGCATTCAATAGGATGACACACAGATTGGTAAACATACCATTAGCAGAAACGGTTCTAAACAAGATTCTTGGTTGGTCGTTATATGGTTATTTAACGACGGATACGTACTGCAACTTAGGTCAGTGACTGTCGCCGGTGTGCCGGAATTTTGTCTCGCAGAAGTTCTTTTACATGCCAGTAAATCTACCGTCATGGGCCTGTTACATTTATGCACACATAAAATCCCTCGATCGGGATCGAACCCTCAACCTTGGGCACAGAAAACCAGCGCAATACTAACTGCGCCACCCAGGCCAACTATACAGCGTATTGATTCTTAACTTCAGATGATCACACCTTTGTTCAGAGTGAATTGGGATTTTCGCCTTGTGAAGTTAGTGAAAAATTAATCCTGCTTTAGGAAAATGTAAGTCAATGAACAGTGTTTAACTATATTATTTTTAATTTATTTTCAGAGAAGGTTAAGATGCTTCTGCCACTGCTGCTGGCTTTGAAGCTGAAGGCTGCCGCCCTCATCCCACTGTTCTTGGGAGGAATTGCTCTGATTGCCGGTAAGGCCCTGCTCATCGGCAAGATCGCCCTGGTCATCTCTGCCATTATCGGCTTGAAGAAGCTGCTGTCGCAACAGAAGACAGTGACATATGAGATCGTGAGCCATCCGCATCACACCAGCAGCCACCATGAGGCCTATTCATCAGGAGGTGGTGGCAGCTTTGGTGGCGATGCAGGTGGTAGCTATGGCGGAAGCGCAAGTGGAGGAGGACATGGAGGGTGGGGAAGAAGTGCAGTGGATGCCCAACAACTCGCCTACCGTGGATACCAACAAGCTCAATAATCGTAAGTAATTTCCTTAGGTAAACGAATGTTAACAACAGGAAAGAAGTCTGAAGAGCAAAAAGTTCCCTTCAGGCAGGCCTACAGGCCTACAGGCTGAGGTAGATTTCGAAGTTTGGTTTAACTTTTTGTCGCTGCGCAGCACATTTCTTCTTTAGCCTTGGCATGATAAACCCGCAATAATAACTGCAAAAAAGAGGAAAGAGCACTTTTTCAAACATTCAAATCTCCCCTAATATAAGAGCTATCGAGAAACTAGTTATTGATTTGTAAAGTAATCAAGAGCTTTTCAGTGATACCCCACAAGACGTGGTTTCAAAAATTTCGAATTTCCATCCCCCCACCCCCACTCGTATCCCCCAAACCCCGAATCGTTGGTTTCACTGTGAACTCCATAGAGAGTACTCTAATTTATTCAAACAAAATTTCCCTCAATACTTCATAGGGGCCGAGATAATAAAGTTTTCAAAATTTCAAACACCTCCCCCGACCCCCTCTTGGGCCAATTTTGCTCATTAACGAACTTGTCCGAACTATTGGGCCTAGAAATAACATAATAAAATTTGGTTCAAATATCTACAAAATTACGGCCGCTAGCGTGTAAAGATAGATATATATATATATATCTTACAATTTTTTTTTTAACGGGTGGTGGTTTCGTACTTAGGGAAGCATGAAACGTAAAGATATGAAAGAATTTTTCGAAAATCATGTCATGGTATCGATTGCAATAGGTAGATTTTTCTTCGAAATCTACCTAAAAGTTCGTTCTAAATTACCAAAGACTTTTAGTACTCTATTTTTATTTACTTCTACTTTTTAAAAAATCCTTCAAGCTCATCAATGAATGCAGTTTAAGGAACACTGAGCTAAAAGTTAAAAAAGATAAGTAAAATCTCATGTTTCAACTATAAATTAGCCACATCATATTAAAATTACTACAGTATTTGAAAGCGAGTAGGACATACTTATAAAATATAAAATAAAATATTAAATAATTTGCTGTACACAAATGTACAGGATAAAAATATCCCTATGGGCAATACTTTCCAGTAAAAAAAAATTATTATTTTTATGGTTATTTTGTTGCATTTGGAATTCATCAGGTTTTAGAATTTGTAAGATATCTTTTAAAATTCATTTACAATATTTCTTAAAATTATGCGATTTTCAGCATTCCGTTTTTAGCCTATCCTTTTTTTATATATTATAAATTTTACGTAAAAGCCTCATAACATCGGTTAGCCTAATCATAAACTTGCGCGGAAATTAGAATTTAAAAAAAATGCAAGCACATGGAACGTTTTGAAGACATGGAAATGTAGGTTTGAAAAAAAAAAATATCTTTTTTAGATCATGTCATATATGAACGTATTTGTCTCATTTAAAACTGACTTCAGTTCAAATGTAAGACTTAATGTTAACAATCGACTGCCTCCCTCTCTGTTAATGTTAATGATTTTTTATTTTACAAGAGGCCAAATTGCAAAGAGGGCCTATTCAGAGTTGGTGGCTTGAAAATACCCTTCAAGGAAATTTTTCAAAAAAAAAAATTCAAATAAAAGTTTTAGCACTTGGTGCAAAATTTAAACAAAATCGTTATCGAGAAAATCACGAAAATGTCTTCATATAAAGTCTCCTTAAAAATAAGAGAAAGTTGTCGCTCATCTTCGTGTCTTATCCTCAGAAGGTACCTACCTCAAATATAAAGTTTTCTTTTCATACTATTTTCCATTTTAAAGCTAGACACACATAGACTTTTTTTTCCCCTGAAACTATTCAACTATACCTTCGTCCACATCTTCTGTAGTTCACCCTTGTAGATAAATCGTTTCGTGTTACTAAAAAATTATATTTATGCCTTAATTTGAAAGAGGCAACTGACTTGATGTGTATCTTATAATATATAACTAGCAATATTAGCTTTCGGTTTTTGTGAATTAACAAAGACCGTATTACAAAAATTTACAAAAACCTTCTGATATGCTGTGGGTTAATACAAGTTGGTACCTTTCTATTATACCGAAGTGTGTGAATATGTTCCAAAATGCAAAATAGTAAAAATTATCTTAAATAAGTTTCAATAAACTAACATCTAAAAGTGTTACTGCATATTACTGACGATTTACAAGTAAGAAAATTATTATAAAATAATCATAATATGATAATCATCAGACTTTGTGAACCGACTGAACAAAGGAAAATAAATTTTAAAAGTCTTAATACTTCAAAATCATTAAAGTATAAACACTTTGGGGGTAAAGAACGGATCCCATTCGTATACAAGAACAAGAAGACGAAGTATGAAGTGCCCTTTATTGCAATTATCCTGTATTTTAAACATTATCATTTAAATATTTATCAGAACGAAACGAAAGACAGGACTCATAGCAAACAATAATACTGAATTTGTAATTTCAGGTTGTGTGGATGTGTCGAATGATCAAATGGGCTGCGCTGGGCTTGCAGCGAACGCCATACCTGGAGATGGCGCCCTCAAAGTGCCAACATTAGTACCGAAAATACTCTCTAATATTGTACAGATAATATTATTCTAACCTAATTTATTTTGTTAAATGTTATTAAATTATATTTATTCAAATTATCATCTGTTATGTGTTTTGAACAACTATTTGGACAAGACTCTACGGTTGCTACGCACGACGACGTCATAGCAGGACTGTGACAATTTGTGATGAGACATCTGACTATTACGTGCTATAGCGACACAAGAAAAATAATACTGTACACACGATAAGAGTTTTCTGTCCTTTTTTCAACATAGTAGCTTCAATCGAACATCTAAAACACTTATTTTGCTAACAAAGACTAACGGCTGGTTTCCTTAACCCAGAGTAAGACCTAAAAATACGTTAAAGCTATCTAAAACAAGTTTTAAACTGGCGTTTAATGAATATTTATATCTTGCCTTAGGTTGAAGAAACTGTGATTATTGTACAAAGCTTTAATTTACTTAACGTTTTCAAGTTGTTGACTGCGATGATACCTGAACCCTTAATCCACTATAGTTGACAAGATTTCCATATGAAAAATTCTACTAGCCATACTGAATCCAAATTAGCCTAACAGAAAACACAAAACAAGACCGACGAAAAAGCAAATTTAATTCTGTAATAGGGAGTTATTCAATTAAATTTCCATCTTCATTTAGGTTATAATTTAATAATATTTCTACGGCTGTAGAATAGAAGACAGATTCTTTGCAATTCTAGTCTTGAAATGCCTCAAGGAGACTACACAGACTTATAACACAAATAATACGTAAACACGTACTAGTTACCTGAAACTAAATCAAACCCATAGGGTGTAGAGTTTGAATGTTTTGTTAGCAAAGCCCTAGAGACAATGTTACCACTATACAGTGACCAGTAGTACGTATACGATGACTTTAGAACGTATACTTAAGACTTATATTAATGATATACCAAAGATTTTCTCTTTCTTTCTTCTCTATATTTTCCTCTGCTATGTATGTATTATAATCTTAATGGCTGGCTGCAGTTTTTAATAAACTAAAACATTAATAATATAATATACATATGCCTAACGAATTGACATAGTAGAACTTACAACAGTATTAGACAGACGAAAGAGACTGTTACTTTACAAGTATGGACAATAGACTACAAAGACCATTTAGCGTGACAACCACAATCTTACTTGACTATGTGTTTTGTTATTTAGCAAGTTAGTTTACAAGAATAAATAATATATTATTTATTGAATTATTTTTTACTTTCCTCACTCCAACTTCCATTGTCGTTACCTCAGGTCTCATTCGTCCTCTATCTGCCATAACTCTTCTGCTGATCCTACCAGTGAGGCAATATCCTCGTACTGTAATAATAGTAATATTAAATTCAGGTATGCCAGAAGATTAAGTTACAGTTTTTATGGTTTTGTCAATTTAGAATAATAAATTCTATCTTAGAAGAATGTGCTTTTAGCCACAGAAATATTAGAAACATTTTTCCTTTTGAAAGGTCAGTAGGCATTTAAGGTAATTTTCCCCTTAGGCCAGTTCAGTCTTCGATATATTATGACTAGCTTAAAAGACCCGGCGTCGCCCGGGTTTTGTATTTTGTAATTGGAAATTAACTTATGAAGGATTTACAATTTTAAATTCTAGGTCCTTATATAGGCATTTATAATTTGAAATAGGAAGAACGACTTATTACACTCAAACTATTCCCTCAGAAAACGCTTGATATAGTTTTTTATGGCTCATAGAGGATCTAGAATGTTGCATCCCATCGCTTGTACAGTGCACAGCAAGCCTGGTAGAGGTTTAAATAAGAAGAAACAGAAATTCCTGTAACATAAAATTGTAATATCGAGGCGGGAAATTTCCCACTCTTATGTTACCATAAAGCCTTCATACTTTTCTCTCCAAAAACCTGCGATATAATATAATAATATACACATTACCATACCTCGTTTTGTTTTCTCTATGTCCAGGGTAGAGAAAGTTATGTGATTCCATTATTTTAGTGAATTTCATTCTGTAATATTTATTTATAACATGAATTATTTTGATAACTTCTCTTATTTGTCAAAAGTGCATTTCATTTGTTTCTTCCAAGCCCACCTGATAGCATTTGGCAACAATATATTCTGTGATTTGGAATTGATAATTCTATGTAAAAAGGGATTAAGTATTTTCAAAAACATTTAATTTTTGGCATTTAGAATCAGAATTTTTCAAAATCCTTTCTTAGTGAGCACCTACATTATAAAACGAAGGTACTGTCAAAATTCCAAGTCTCTACCTGTTATAGTTTAGGCTGTACGTTGATTCCTGTCAATCAGTCAGTCAGTCATTCATTCAGTCAGTCAGGACAAAGCCTTTTATATATATAGAGAAGAGATTACGTTTTGAATAGGTTAAAATAATTAATATTTAATTGTTAATACAATAAATTACTACTGAAAGGAAAAAGGATATACTGGGTGCAGAGACGCAAAAAGTAGGCTGTATCGTGGGGAATAGATGCGAGCAGGCTCTATAAAAGTGCATTATTTTACGTGTAGGTACAAAACACATATCTGTCACTGATAGGCTTGGCGGGTTCCTAAAGAAAAAAATCATGTGACTTTTTATGTTATTAATAATTCCATAAATTATACATAGATTGCTATTTAACCCCGAAACAACAGGATCTCGTGCTCGAGGGTAGTTCCAGTGTTGCATTTATATAGGCTTAAGTTTTACAATTGTTTTACAATTAAATTATATTAAAATAAGTAGAAAAAATGTCATTCAAATGGACTGGAGGAAAAAAGCAAAAGCTGAGAGGAGTGAGGTGACTCAAATGATAAAAAAGAGATATTAATTTTAATTATGAAAAATAAGTTATAATTATTATCACGACAGTGGTACCAGAAGACGAAGCATATAAACTGCATATATAATAGTTTATATACATATTTTTTTTAATTGTAGATTTAAAGACTCCGTAACTACATTTGGCTAAACCTGGATGTAATTTGATTTCAGAATTATACAGACGAGGAATGAAACTAGAGCTATGTACTAGACTAGCAGAAGTGGAACAATTTGGTTCTACTAAAGTACTAGTTTCATTTGACCTTATGCTGTGTTCATGTGAAAAAGCTAAGAATTTTATATTACTTTTATGATAGAATTTCAATAAAGTGTTTCTATAAAAGTGGTCAGTGCTAAATACATTAAAATATATTAAATACATTAATTCAGTTGGATAGTCTAGCCGTTTATTAAGCAGATTTTGATTATTCGTTTTTGTAATAAAGTGAACGTACAATTTTGTTTTCATGATAAAAAGGGATGAAAATAATTTATGAGGTAAGTAGTAGTATATTGCTATATGAGTGTCGTAAATGCATTATTGGTAAATCGAGGAAAAGGTTGGAAAATTAATCTTCAAGGAGAGTCTTTTTAAAATTCCTAGAAACTCCAGTACACTTAAGGCATGTGTATTGCATACTATCTTTTCTAGGATAGCAATTTTCCTGAATATTTAGCTCATTAATCCGTGACTAGTCCAGTAGAAGAATATTTAATTCAAATGCAAGTGTCTATCGGTATATTTATGGTATAATGTTTATCACTTTCATTTTGTCGAAACTAAGTGAAAATTTTATTATGTAAATTCACAAGGACTGAACACTTCATACTTGTAGCTTCTGTGATAAGAAAAAATCACTGAACATATCGATTGGGTACATACGCAAATGCTTCATATGAAAAACAAAGAAATTAAAATAGCGGTTATAATTTTGTGTGTGGCGAAGAAGTAATTTAAATCTTATATAGTAATAAATACAATATTAATGAGAGAATATTATTATCAGATTCTAATAACATGTCATCTTTTTATTCATGCTGCATAAACATAAATCCTAATCAAGGCATCTACATTATAGAAATGAATAGAAATGAATAGAAAAAATAAAAAATAAATGTAAGAAGGAAAAATTCGGCGTTAAAGTGTTGACATGTCTCAGTCGGAAGTGAGAATCAAAGAAACGCCAAAATTTTGTGTTATATTACTATTGTTATTAGATTGACCTGGCACCAGAGTCTGCCACCTGCTTGGATTTATCCGGCAGACCACAAAAGGATATGCTGAATTTTGACTCGCCAGTGCCTCAGTGCCAGTATAAATTTCAGTGAGAAAAGAACACTCACAACATTACAGTTATTTACAGTTTTTACAATTATGTACAAACTATTCTATAACTTTGTGTGTACAATAATATTTTTTTTATAAATAAGATATCAGTTTTTAGGTCATTTTTTATAAGTAGGCTATTAAGTCATTTTCTTTAAAATTTAGGGTTATATTATAGGTCATTTTTCAAACAACTCTAGGTCATCAAAATCCGGGCCCTGATTATTACTTATACAAAGGGGGCTAATCTCTAAAAATACAGCCGTGAAAACTCGCACCAAACGTAACTATCGCCGTTGTTGAAAGAATCTATATGTTATAATATATCGATTGTCCTGCCATAGGCTATATCTGTCAAAATGTCATAAACTAGGAGGTGCCCGTGGCTTCGCCACGATAATTCTTTTAAAAATTAAAAATTAAGAGTATAATAATTATTAAAGCATTATATTTATTAACACTTACACGCGAATCATTCATAAACTAAGCCATTAATAATATTAATGAAACAGCTAAAATTCCTGCTTTAGAGTACATTCCACGATATGAAAGCGCCCCCTGGGGAAACTATATCAGAATCGATTATGCAGTTCCAAAGAAACCTGTGAACACATAATACGTATTGTTTCTCGACTGTTTATTGACATGAATATGATGTGAATTTTATTTTATCAATTCAGTGTAATTTTCAGAAATTATATAGGCTAATGTTTCAAGGGAAGGAATGGTTTGTTAGGATTATTATTATGAGCGATATTTCAAGAGATAAAACCATCAATATTTTACAACTGTTGCCCCCGGCTTCGCCCGCCATTATTCATTGACTCCAGGATTTTTAAGAAAATTACACTGGTAGATTATTAAAAATGTTTGTGGTTCAGAGCTATGAAAATTGTAAGTAAAAATAAAATTAGAATATTTGTTCATTGCGTTCATTTCACTTAGGCCTTATATAAGAAAGAAACGGGTTTCCTTCCTAATTTTGTAGTCGTCATGAAAGTTTAGACTGCGAGAGACGAACATCGCCGAGTATACCCGATGTCTCACGAAGCGGGCGAGCAAGCACGCTATTTAGGGCCGTTGAATTGTATAAGAGTAGATAGCGATTAGTTTTATGAATTTTCGTGATTTAATAACATTCACTGCAGGCTTAGTTTTGTAAGTAGGCCTATTCACTAAATGATCACAATAAGTGTAACTAGAGGTCAGGAGTCTCCCAAGATAAACTCCGGAACTCTCGTTACATTAGGCCTACCTATGATAATAAAGAAAATATGTTGCGTGAAAATAATTAGAAGAGGTGTTACCAGAATACAGGAGTACCAACTAAATCGATACATCGAAAACTTCAAAGCCTTCAAGTAACAGGCGTACCTTACCATACATTGCATGGCACGAACAAGGTCTTGCATGAAACCCAGCTGCGGGATGAACTATAATAACCCAGTATTAACAAATAAAAATCCCTTTAGGCAGGCCTACAGGCGGAGGTAGATTTCGAAGTGCTTTAGATTTAATTTATTGTTGCTGCATAGCACTCTTCTTCTTTAGCCTTGGCATGGCAAACCTGCAGTAAAGAGGAAGAGCCTAAAATCAATTGTTTTGACAACAATAATAGGATATAATATTCTGGGAGGCCGTGCGCAAGATCAGCAATGAATAAAATTAGCAAAGCCGCTAAACAAGACAAAATTATGATATTATAATAATTCTTTCAAGTGTTATTATTTTCAAACATTAAAATCTCGCGTCATATGAGAGCTATCAAGAAACTATTTATTGATTTGTAGAGTACTCATCAAGAGCTTTTCAACGATACCCCACAAGACGTGGTTTCAAAAGTTTCGAATTTTCATCCCCCACCCCCACCCCCACCCTCACTCGAACCCCCGAATCGTTGGTGTCACTGTGAACTCCATAGGGAGTACTCTAATTTATTCAAACAAAGTTTCCCTCTATACTTCATAGGGGCCGAGATATACATTTTTAAAAATTTCAACCCCCTCCCCCGACCACCCCCTTGGGTCAATTTTGCCCATTAACGAACTTGTCCGAACTATTGGGCCTAGAAATAACATAATAAAATTTGGTTCAAATATCTTCAAAATTACGGCCGCTATCGTGTAAAGATATAAATATATATATATATATATATATATAAATATCACAATTTTTTTTTTTTGAACGGGCGGTGGTTTCGTACTTAGGGGAGCATGAAACGTAAAGATATGAAAGAATTTTTCGAAAATCATAAAGTGGTATCCATTGCAATAGGTAGATTTTTCTTCGAAAATCTACCTAAAAAAGGAAGTAAAGACAAGTAAGATTTTCCATTCTTTGTAGGTGGAAAGGAAATTCCAAACAAGAATTGCCTTTTCGATTCAGAAATATCTCGAAGAAATCATACTCAGATTGGACGGGCTCGAGATTTGAACACGCGACTGAGAGTTAGAGAGGTATCATCGTCTTGGCCATTCAGTAAAAGTTTGAAACAAGTGACTAACGAAAAACCATTAATATAAACAAACAGGTATGAACTTCAAAAATCACAGAACGAAAATACAAATCTCCAAGCAAGAAAATATTATACGTGTTAGCTAATTAACAATTATTAAATTGTTTTCTACGATAGTGTTTTTCATCCTCTTCCAATTCAAGCAATCATGGTCAAAACACGAGTTTCCTGCATTCAATGCCGTTAACTGAACCTACCTGTGTCTTTTGCCTATTTACACAGTACATGAGCGACAGTATAACTGATGTATTTATTATTGCAGACATGGAATATAATGATATTTTCTAGTTGAATTTTATACTTTCAATCTTGTCGCCCTTCATTTCTTTTATTTCCTAATACTGACATAGATAATTCATCAGGCAGCTAAGTATGATGCATGGAACACCATGGAATGCAGATTTTCGTAGGATGAGCATGCTTAATGTTTATGCTAAAATAATTGATTTATAAATCACCATCAAGACTAAAAAGGTACTACTTTTAAAGTAATTATTATCCTTCACCATAGATAAAATAGTATGCAATACATATGCCTTTTCAAATTCTTCCTCAATACTTTAATGAGGCACTCACCAACTTTTAAATTCCAATTAATAATTTAAGCATAATATTTTTGTTTGGCATCCTCTTCATAGTTCTTTTCATTATTTTAATATTGTCGCTAATTTTGCTTTAAAAATGTCCAATCATCTTTAAAAAACATTTCTTATTTCTTAATCTTATAGGTATTTCACTCACTGTAAAAAATAAACACATCACAAAATTTAAGTATATAATTAAAACATGAGCACAAATTGTTAGAAAAATATAAGAGCTTATAAGTATTATGTTAGAAGATGCCGCATATATTTTAATTACCGCTTGATCCATGTTTTATGCCACGGAACATTTTCTGCCACTATTCAGTTTTTATTGAAGTTAAGAGGGTGGAAGTTTGAAACTTTTAGAAACTATTTTTTCCCCTTCTGATTGTAATGCAATAAGATAAATGCAGATTTACCTTAGAATTTATATGTACATATATAGTACACATATCATTCAAATCATGAAGTAACAGTATTTGCTTTAATATGACTTTAACATTATTACTCGATTAATTACCCATTGGTCAGATTATTAATAGTAAAAAAATATTTATATCAACATAATATTGTAACCTTGGAGATTTTAATCTTCTTAATTTTCTAATGGTTAATTTTCCGAATTTCTTTTACAAAGTACTGATGTATGAACTTTCACATATTTCACAGGCAATCATACAACAATTTAACATTTTACGAACTTTATTTTAAGAAATAAACGCATGAAATTCTTTAACGCAAAGAATATTTTGAACATTACAAATGTGTCAGATATTGAAGCACATAAAAATATATTTACAGGTAAGTTAAAGTGAACTCTCACATGAATACGACAACATAAAATGCCATTTTTAGGACAATTAAATTGCCGATAAGCGTAAACGAAAGCGGACTGTATGTTACGACCTATAAACATTGTATAAAGAAATTAAAACTCTACCAAAGATTTTTAGTTATTTTCGCAAATATTTACAATATATTCGTAAAGTCAGAATTACTACCAATTTTAAACCTTCAGGTCAAGCACGTATTTTGAAGCTTACAAAAGTATTAGACTGTTCTAATTCTGTCCTAATTGACCATAAATTACTGGCATTTCTTCCCTAAAATACGAACTTGCTTCAGGTCCTTCATTAGAATAACAATCTCTGTTAAAACTATTAAGTTAAATAATGTTACGTCATGCGATGCGCTGTGTCCGTGCAGTGGAGAAAGCTCGAACTATCTCGAGATGAGAGTTTCATGAAGTTCACTAGTTCTCCGTGTGACAGTGCTGTCGTTCCGCTGAAAGTACAGCTTTCCTAGATCAGTTTACCCAGTGAATGCAATAGTTTAGGAAAGATAGAAAATTATTTCTTCTTCCTCCCTCTACAATTTTCATAGTTTATTATTTTTAACATTTTCTATACTGTTGTGAAATAATATTAAAAATTGTTTAAGGTTGTAATAATAAAATGTTCTGCATTTAAAAATTTTAAACTCATATATTTATATGTAAGCTCGTATATAATGATAAATGGAGTTTGGGCACCTAGAGCCGATGATCAACTTTATTAATAATAATAATAATAATTTATTGTAGTTTAACAGTAAAAACTGTAATAGACAGTGTCAATCTTATTATATAAATGCAATTTCGATTACAATATTATTGTTAATTACTGCCATATTCTTTCAAAGTTATATTAAGAGATCAATGTTATGAAGTGAGAGAAATTCGTCAATATTATAAAATGGAGTTTTCATTAGCCATGTATAAAATATGTTTTTAGTTCTTTCAGTGGCAGTTCCAATACAGTGCGAGGTAATTTATTAACAAGCTTTTGTCCTAAGTAGTATTCGTAACTTTTCATAGTTTTTAGTAGTCTGCAACGTGGTATGTCTATTAGGTGCTTAAAACGAGTATTATGATTATGAATCTGCTCTCTGTTGTTGTATGATCGAAAGAGCGGGAAAGCAATGGACAAGAGTGGAGAAGATGGATAGGAGAATATTGAGACAGTTAGGTAAGACAATAAAAGATTTTTCAAAAGTCTAGTATCCCATAAAACCAACCAGAAAAAACCCATTAGATGTGGATTTAACCTGCGATGCCACCAAATGTGAATATTGATATTTCAGTGCAATGATGCTTTAAAGTTACCCCCCCTAGTAGCCGCAAGACCTTGAAGTAGGTGGGGGGGCTTGCGTGTATCTGAGAACCTGTGGGCTGTACTGGAGGTGGAAACACCGAAGAGCTACTCATGCCAGGGTGGCCACAGGGGAGATACCAGACGAAGAAGCGGCTAACCAAGCCCAACCCTAAGGTGTAGTGCGACCCGTGCTGAGGGGGTGAATGGCACAGGGCTAATGTGTCACAAACGGGGCCTCTGGAAACCAGGCGACCTCCAGAGTACAAGCCTTACCCGGGCAAGCGGGGCTCTGCTTGGGTGGACTACTTAGTTCCCTAGCTTCTCGTGGGACCAAAATGGAAAGCGTTTCGAAAACCACAAAAACAATCTCTGAGGACCACGACAGTGAGCCCTCAGCATTTGCAACCACTCTCCTTGACGAGGAAGCTCTTCTGGAGCAAGCCTCTGATATGGAAGTGGGCACAGGTACAATCTCGTCCGAGGAAGCAACTTTAACCTCGGCTGAGGAGAAAGAGCCTAAAAGGCCTCCTCCGGGCTTAGAAGAAGCCACGGAAAGGCTGGACAGGCTCCAAGTCAAACAAAAGAGACCCTCAGGGGCTCAGAGAAAGAAAGCCCTCAAAGAGAAATTGAAAGAACAAGGGATTGCCTGGGATCCCAAGAAATGGGGCAAAGGTAAACCGAAATCAACTGATCTCCAGAAGACAAGGGAGGAAATACCAAGGACAGGCGCTAAACGCAACCGGTCCGAGGGATCAACCCCTTCGCCTTCTGGAGTTGTAAAAAGGACAAGACACCATGAGGGCCAGGAAGAAGGGAAAGCTTCCACTAGCACCTCGTCCAAAGAAACATACAGGGAGTCTCTTACTAGTTTTAAAGCAGCTATAATCCCTGAAGATTATCCTACCACCAAGTTCTCGGAGGAGCAAATTGAAAGTCTCCAAGCGACGATAGTTGGGGCCTTTGAACCCCTTAAAGATGGTAGTTTCCCACAGTTCACAGGAGCCTATGGAGAGAGAGGCGCCCTCATACTCTCCTGCGCTAATGACACCACCAAAGACTGGGTGATGAATAAGATCCCACAAATGGAACCATGGCAAGGCATCAAACTTACCATAGGGTCCAGAGCAGAGATCTTACAAACTACTAAGGTGCTTTTCAAGACACCCAAGTTGTTTGCAAAGACTGATCCCAAGTTTTTAATCAGCATGCTGAAGGATCAGAACAGAACCCTACGTGGGGGAGACTGGAAAGTTATAAGTTCCAGGTCAGACCCATCAGGACAAACTCTTGTCTGCCTGGTAGACAAGGATGCCACAAAGGCTATAAAAGATCTGGGCAACAGAGCCTTTTTGGGCCTTGGTAGAATAACGATTTCAATTCTAGCCAAGGATGCCAATAAAGGTCCTTCAGATAAACCTTCAGCATAATAAGGCAGCTTCGGCCGCCTTCTGTAAAACCTTCAATACTGAAGGGATTGACCTGGCCCTGATTCAGGAACCTTGGATCTACAGGGGACGAATCGCAGGACTGGGAGAATGTCGAGGTAAGCTGATCTATTGTAGCAGGGATGATCATATTAGAACCTGTATTGTAGTACGCAATGGAATTCAAAGCTTACCACTTCTGGAATTTTGTTCCAGCGACATCACTACGGTGAAAATTAACAGTCAAGAAGGAGGAGGGAGCAGAGGCCTTATACTGAGCTCTGTTTATCTCCCCTACGATGGCAGCAACCCACCCACAAGGGAACTAGAGCAGTTGGTCGCACATACTACCCAGAGAGGGGAACAAACCATCTTTGGGTGTGACGCCAACTCTCATCATGAAATTTGGGGCAGCAAGGACACAAACAAAAGGGGTGAGTACCTTTTAGACTTTCTGCTTTCAAATAATTTATACATACTTAATGTTGGTAACAAACCTACCTTTGCTAATCGCATAAGGCAGGAAGTTATCGACATCACTTTTTGTACTGGGTACATTTATACTCAAATAACCGAATGGAAGGTCTTAGAGGAACCATCACTTTCGGATCATAACTACATATTCTTTAATGTTAATGTAGGAATAAATACTAATCTCTATAGAAATCCCAGGAGAACCTGGTGGGAGCCCTATAAAGAGGATCTCACAGGAAGGATTGGGCAAATAGAGAAAATTAGATCATTTGGTGATATAGACAAGGCTGCATATTCTATACAAGAGGCTATACTTGATTGTTATCACCAAAACTGCCCCATGCCCACAGGGAAAAGAAATAAGAATGTGACATGGTGGACAAAGGACCTTGAATATAGGAGATGGAGAGTCAGACATCTCTTTAACAAGGCAAAAAGACTTGGAGATTGGGGGACGTATCATACAGCCCTCACAGACTACAATACAAGTATACGAAGGGCCAAAAGATCCAGCTGGCAAACGTACTGTCAAGAAATATCTAGCTTGTCAGGGGCAGCCAGGCTACAGAGATCATTGGCCCTCGGACCAATTAACCCTGTAGGAACATTATGTAAGCCTACAGGGGGATATACATGTTCGGCCGAAGAAACACTCAAAGTTCTCTTTGAGGTTCACTTTCCCGGCAGCCAAAATGATGACAATACGGGCGATTCCGAAGTCCATTGTGAAAACTCAAGACCAAGAGCATCACAAAGAGACTGGGAATCAGCACGCCAGGTCGTCACACTACATGGTGTTAAATGGGCAATAAATAAATTTAAACCATTTAAATCACCAGGTGGAGATGGCATCTTTCCTGCACTACTGCAGAAAGGGCCGGACTCACTGTATGTACATCTTTGTAATATCTTCAAGGCCAGTATAGCTTATGGCTATATTCCTCAGGCCTGGAGAGTAACAAAAGTAGTATTTATTCCTAAGCCTGGGCGGAATAATTACACCGAGGCTAAGGCATTTAGACCAATTAGTCTTTCATCGTTCCTTTTGAAGGCTTTAGAAAGACTGGTTGAAAGATATATTCGTAAGAGAGTACTTTCAGATACTCCTCTTCACAGGAATCAACATGCCTATCAGCCATCCAAATCCTGCATGACAGCGTTACACAGCCTAGTTAGCAGGTTGGAAGACTCTATGGCATGGAAGGAAACAGCTCTAGCGGCTTTCCTGGACATAGAGGGAGCATTTGATAACACCTCCTTTAAGTCTATGGTAACAGCTGCTCGGAAACGTGGAGTCAATGACACTCTTTGTAGATGGGTGAACTCCATGCTTAAGAGCAGGAAAATAATAGCCTGCCTTCTTGGGGTATTTATGGGGATAGTCGCTACGAGGGGATGCCCGCAGGGGGGTGTGCTTTCACCACTCCTGTGGAGTCTCGTGGTGGACGATCTTCTCAATGAGCTGACCCAAGAAGGATATTACATACAAGGCTATGCAGATGACATAGCATTGGTTGTTTTTGGGAAATTTCTCAATACAATCTCAGACATGCTGAATCGTGGTCTGAGGAAAATACACAACTGGTGCAAGCAGGAAGGTTTGTCCATTAATCCCAGCAAAACAGTTGTGGTTCCCTTTTCAAATAGGAGAAACTTGAAAGACCTAGGTGTACTTAAACTAGGTAATTCAACATTGGAATACTCCGAGACAGTTAAATATCTAGGACTTACACTGGATAAGAAACTGACTTGGAACAATCATATTGGAAATATCATACGTAGGGCTAGATGGTCACTTGTGACCATCAGACGCACTATCGGAGTAACCTGGGGCTTAAAACCTTGCATAAGCCATTGGCTTTATGTTGCAATGGTTAGGTGCCAGATATCTTATGGTGCCATCGTATGGTGGCGCAAAACGTTACAAACAACTGTAGTTGGCAAACTAACCCAACTGCAGAGACTTGCATGTCTATGCATTACGGGGGCCTTTAGAAGTACTCCTACCATCGCGTTGGAGACTCTTTTGAATCTCCCACCCATAGACATACATATTCAAGCGGAGGCCAGACTCACTGCCTATCGCTTAGAGCAAACAGGGAATTGGAGGAACAGCAGTTCAACAACTGCTCATACCTCCATATTGGAATTCCTGAATACTACAGAGTTGAGTATGAGGTCTGACATCATGAATACTCAATACTGCTCTCCTCCTTCTTTCAAGATCACTCTTGGCTCTCGAGATGACTGGGAAGGGGGATTTACTCCTGATAAGAAACGAGACCAGCTTGTATGGTTCACGGATGGATCCCGCATAGGGAATCAATCAGGAGCAGGCATATTTAGCCAAGCCCCAAGGACAAATATTAGCATAAGCCTTGGGAAATACTGCACAGTATTTCAAGCAGAAACAATTGCTATCTTGAGGTGTGCACTCAGAGGACTTGAGAAAGGCTACCAAGGTAAGCGAATTCTCATCCTCACAGATAGTCAGAGTGCCTTAAAAGCACTCTCCTCTGACCAGGTAAAATCAAAACTGGTATGGGAATGCCTAAACTCCCTCACTGCCCTCTCATCCCGCAACAGTCTTGAACTGAGGTGGGTGCCTGGGCATCAGGGAGTTGAAGGAAACGAGAAAGCAGATTTGTTGGCAAAAAGGGGTGCTCAGATACCCTTTTTTGGACCTGAACCTGTGGTGGGAATCACTACAACTACTGTGAGAACCTCGGTTAAAACATGGATAAGGGAGAAACACCAATATAGATGGGAAACCTATCCAGGACAAAGACAGGCTAGGGAGCTAGTACTGGGTCCAAACAACGCTCTCTCCTCTTCTATCTTGAAATTAGACAGAAGGGGAATAAGGAGGGTGGTTGCATTAATATCTGAGCATGGTCACTTCAGAAAACATCTATGCAAAGTGGGGCTCTATGAGTATGAACCCATTTGCAGATTATGCAAGCAGGAGGAAGAAACAGCCTCACACATCCTGTTTGACTGTCCTGTCCTGGCAAGGAAGAGACATGCTCTCTCCATTTCCAGGAAAGATTTAAGAAATGGAAAAGACATTGGAACCAAAATACTGCAACTTGTACAAGGAACAGATTTTGGGAAACAATGAATTTCCCTACTCGTGGGGCGAACAAGTCAGTGGAGGCTAACTTTAGATACCCTGTCTGGCAAGAAACCTGGCATGCCAGGGAAGTTTTGGAAGGAAGACATGAGCTTCCTAACCAAAAAGGGGCAGCACAATAAGCCTTTTAGGCTGACGTGCAAGAGGTGCCAAACTCTTTAAAAAGCCCCCCGTAATCAAATCAAATCAAATCAATAATTACTGCCATATTCTTTCAAAGTTATATTAAGAGATCAATGTTATGAAGTGAGAGAAATTCGTCAATATTATAAAATGGAGTTTTCATTAGCCATGTATAAAATATGTTTTTAGTTCTTTCAGTGGCAGTTCCAATACAGTGCGAGGTAATTTATTAACAAGCTTTTGTCCTAAGTAGTATTCGTAACTTTTCATAGTTTTTAGTAGTCTGCAACGTGGTATGTCTATTAGGTGCTTAAAACGAGTATTATGATTATGAATCTGCTCTCTGTTGTTGTATGATCGAAAGAGCGGGAAAGCAATGGACAAGAGTGGAGAAGATGGATAGGAGAATATTGAGACACTTAGGTAAGACAATAAAAGATTTTTCAAAAGTCTAGTATCCCATAAAACCAACCAGAAAAAACCCATTAGATGTGGATTTAACCTGCGATGCCACCAAATGTGAATATTGATATTTCAGTGCAATGATGCTTTAAAGTAGTACAGTAATGAAGAATAAGAAGGAGGAAAAACAGAAATAACAATGAACCTCCAAATCAATCAGTTGACTAATGAACTAATAACTAGGGCCCGGGGGTTTAGCCAGTAATTCAAGTTATTGGTGCACAAGGCATAGGAAGATTTCTGTGTTAGTAAACAACTCGCGCGGCACGCGGCATTAGGTGGGGAGAGCAGGCAAGGAATACTGCTGTGAATGAAGCAGTGTCGGATTTATACTTTTCATAAGTACAGGCCACTTTATTTGCACCGCCCCTTTCTCCTTCCTAGAAGTTCCCACCTATCATAATCACTCATTTGTAGGCCTTTAGTAGGTAATAAACAATTTTAAGTATTGAAACCTAGGTTACGTAGGTAATGAAAAATGAAATAAACGAATTAATCAGTCATAAAGTAAAAGTAAGTGAGCGCCCTCTTAAATCTGCCACCCCTATGCCGCGGCCTATAAGGCCTATTTGACAAATCCAGGCCTGGAGTTGAAGTCTCCCTGCATAAACGAGGACGACCGAAAACACAACAGGTGCAATTATGCTTGAATATGGCAGTGATTATTTTTCCTCTGTTGATCGGAATATTGTTTCTAAATTATGTGCAACAAACATAAGAGGTGGCTACCATAAATTTATAAAACAACATAGGCATTTCGCAAGTAGCCTAAGAAGCATTAAAAATGTTGAATTGTATAAACAGAGAGAAAGAGAGGCAGGAAATAAATCCTTCAACATCAAATTTTAGATCAGACAGACACAATACCTTTTTAGTGATCTACATGATGGCGATTATAAGCACTAACATTTTTTTTTTTTTTTTTTTTTTTTTTTTTTGGAAACTGTGAAAATCAGTATTTCAAACAGTTCCTGGTAAAATGTTGCCATCTGAAACAGATTACGCAAAGAATATTTGAAACGGTGCTACGAAAATGTACTGAAAGATATTAGAAACACCATGTCCGACAGTATAGTATGGGTTTCCATAGACGAAAGACAGATTGTGTTGTGAGGAGTGTAGCGCATGTAATTGTTCTACGCTAAGTGAAAACCATCTGGGAGAAAGATGCCTTTTAACATCAGAATTAATAGAAGGAATAAACCATTTAACCATTTTAAACTTGTTTGAGCAGTGAATGTTACTGTTATGGCCAGATGGTGTTAAACGTGAAAATGTCCTCCTCGTTACTGATGGGGTCTCTATATGCAAAATGCTGCTAAGGAAATACAGAAGCTGTACCCGAGACTGGTGCATGTGACGTGCATTCCCCATTGTCGATGAAATTGTATAATTCTTATTTTCAGATGTAGACAGTTTCATTTCTCACGTAAAGAAAATTTCTCTGAAATCGGCTGCGAGACTAAGAACCTTTAGAGAAGCTGAACCAGACATCCCTTTATCACCGAAATCTTTTGTGACCAGATGGTGTACTTGATTGGATGCTGTCCTATAGGCCTACTATGCAAAATACTACCTTGAGATTGTTGAAATATTAAATATTCTTGACGACGAACAAAATGCGTTAATTAAAATAAGCAAAATACTTTGTATCAGAAAAGCTATTAAGTAATATCAAGTTCATTGCAAATAACTTCAGGGAACTACTAGATGTAGCCTGTCACTCTTCTAGAGAGACGAAATATGTAAATGGTACAAGCGATCAAACTCGTGGATGAATTGTCTGTAGCTAAGAGTCAACCTGAAGATGGAATACTTCGACAGGTACAGCAGAAATTAAAAAGTATTCTACCAGAAAAATGCAGGATTTTCTACTCTTTCTACCTTTCGAGATGCGTTAGAAAGTTCTACAGGAGAACATTATATTAACCCACACAAAGGAAACACTAATACCTCAACTTGATTTAAATTTACCCCCGTTACGTCATGCGACGTAGAGAGAAGTTTTTCCCAATACAGATCTTGTTTGAAGGAAAATAGAAGATCTTTTTCTTTTGAAAACTTCAAAATGTATATTTTGATTCACTGCAACAAAGTGTATGCACAGTCAATTTCTTTTTCGTTTTACTACTGCATATTTCGTTTACTGTGAATAATGTTACTAAATATTAATGCATATGTTGTGTATATTTATGTTCGTTTTACTAGAAAATATATTTTGTTTAGGTGATATGTGCAAACTATTCTATGACGCTGTGCCCATCATTTCACTAGACTAGCATCACTGCCTCTACCACATGTCCTTGAACTTGGATGTACGTATTAAGTGCGCCACTGAAGACGAGTCACCCCTTCCTCATGTTTCCAAGATAGGTAGCGTAGAGCTATAACCCAGTCACCACTAACCTGATGTAATGTTTTTGTGGCTAAACCCCCGGGCCCTACTAATAACATTAGTGAAACGATTTTATGAGGTGTACAATGTACGTATCTCATGAAACAAGTTTGTTAACTAATATTCGAATATACAGAAATACACCATTCTATAAATGTATAGGAGAATAATTATCCTGCCGGTTGTATGTGAGGCATGGCCCCTACTCTTCGGGAAGAAAACTAGGGGCCACACAGTAGGGGAAGGACATAATCTGAGTGTGTTCGGTAACAAAGCGCTTAGGAAAATATTCCAATCTAAGAGAAATGGAAATTGGGAATTAAGAAAAGTGCATAATTTCGGGCTTCATATCCTGTACTCGTCATCGGAATCAATAAGGGTAACTAAATCACGGAGGATAAAATGGGCTGGACATGTTGCGAGCATGGGGGATGACAGACAATCTGAAAAATATTGATTCGGAGACCCGAAAGGAAAATACCATTTCTAACGCATAGACGTATGTGGACCTATTAAAACAGATACACGGGAAAAAGATTTTGCGAGGGATGGTTGGAGTTAGCACAGAATAGGGTTTAATGGCGGGCTATATATATTCTATAACATCAATTATGGTGCAATCATTTCAATTTAACGACAATACCATGACTCAATTCCTTTTTATTAAAATTATGTAAGCGCGGCAATGAACGTCCGTGTTCCATAACACAAAAAAATATTACTTTAGCTTGCCATTGAGTAAGTAAGTCAGTCAGTACTGAGTTCGAATATTATCAGTTATTATTAGCAAGTTCTACGGTGCAGGAAGCAGGGGCGAACACTAACTGCACTACAGATTGTGTACCCATGAACTGCCAGGAAGAATACATATCCTTACTTCAAGCCACAACGGAGATTAAATTTACCACAAAGGTAGGCCTACTCGAATGTTCGGCTATCCTCCAAGAAGGGAAGAACATGTGTGAATACAGAGAGGTTACAGAGCAAATAAAGAATGACATAAATTTTGTTAGCACTCCCTTTCTTCCATGTTAACTACAAGATGAATTTACCTACCAGCAGCATGTTTAAAGATTTAGGAAGGAGTTAAATTTGTACCGAAGTCCTTGTTATTACGACTGAGGCAGGGATTCTTTTCCCCGATACAGCATAATCGTAGCACTGCTATCTATAACATTAACTTAAGTTGAACTAGTCTCATTTGGTAACGTTAATGGTTGTGCAAGAAAATAAACTATTCCAAATTTAACAGTTCCTACTATACACAGTCTAGAGATAAAACCTGTACATTGCATACAAATCCTTTCTTTAGATTAATTTGATCATAAACAACTGTACCACGAAAACCACAAAAATACAAGAACCTATATATATATATATAACATGAGGATCAAAGTATGGATAATTTATCGTGGTGTTTCTCGGATAGCGCAAAAAAACGTGCAAAATACTTTCTTCTATGTAGATATGTATGTAGATAAGCAGGTAATATGAAATAAAAATTTATATAATGTCGATCGTTACTCTCGAAACCCTCCCTACCCGGAGATCCGGGAAATCCACGAATCTTCCATTGGTATATTTTAATAGTAATAATAATAATAATAATAATAATAATAATAATAATAATGTAATACTTTCATTACCTTTAGGAAAGTTTAATAGTTATTAATTTCAATAAACACTTTTATAGACTCTTTCACAATATACTGTAAGAATATTTTAGGGGAAAAATCCACTAATACTTGCAATCCGAACCCATGACCTTCGGCTGCAAGAATATTTTAGGGGAAAAATCTACTAATACTGCAATATGAACCCATGACCTTCGGCTATCCGTGCCGATGCTCTGCCAAAAGATATAGAGTTCGATCCAGAGTGCCAGGTGGAATTTCTCACCTATGATTGATTACCCTTAATGGTAGATGTCGCTGAAAAAAAGAATTACGTAATTTAGGCCTACAGTACGCCTTTCAGTGAGGTCATTAAGAGTAATCATAGGAGAGAGATTCCATCTGGCGATGTCAATCAAACAATGGCTAGTATAATTGGTAGAGCATCGGCACAGAAAATCAAAGATCAGGGGTTTCAATCCTGGTGGCAGAGGAATTTTTCTCCTAAAATATTCCCATGTAATGTTCAACAGAAAGAATATTCTGTGTTTTCATGAACACATACCTAGCAAACATACTGTGCCAAATTAAAAAGGACGGGTCGAACCCGTTTGCGTCCCAAAGCGAGTGGTCGCTTCATCAAAACAACCCTCGTGCGTCCGGTGCAATTTGACGTAAACAACCCTCGTGCGTCCCGTCTTGAACAAGCTCGATACATCTATCTGATGAAGCCTTGAAAAATATATAAGCAGAAACATACATTCACACACGCTCAACAACCGTTGTAAACGCCAAGAAAAATGAAAAAGAGGCCTTCTTGGTAGAAAAAATGGTAGAATATAGGACTGAAGCACTCAGCAGACTGGAATATGTGCGAACAGTATCATTTAAGTTCTTACCAGCCACAAGAAAGTAAACTGGTAGCCAAAAGACAAATGTAACTTCATTCTCCGCTTTAATTTTATTTATTATTGACAGTAATGCAAGGATTAAAATGTTTGGGATGTGTAGCAGTTCGCCTCCTCGCGGTGCACCCTGGGTAATGCTAAACGAACTGCATGGTACCAATTATTAATTTTACCTGTATTCCATGGGACGCATTTTGGTCATTGCTCTAGAAAGACCCGGGACGCAAACGGGCCATTGGATCTGAGGACCTATGGACGCAAAAGTCCTAGTTTAGTGGTTTTGGGACCCCACAAGGACTGTACTTCTGTGCTCTTGTTGATTTCTAGTTGTAAACAATGTGTTACGAATTCGCGAAGCCATTAAGCTTTGCAATATCACTTTCGTTAGTCATGGGGAAATTGCTTTAGAATTAAAAAAATTCAGATAGAAAAGTGTGGAGAAATCGTTGAATAATAATGGTATGGTATTTTTAAAGGCAAGGTAAGGTAGGCAAGGCAAAGCGCTCCGGAACAGAAACTGTGGCAGTAGGTAAATGGATCAGCGAAGCGGAGATGGATGTGAGGAGAAACCGTCTTTGCTCAGACACTCCACACCGCGTCGTAGTGGTCACCTGCTGTACTTCTGTCCAGAGGGGAAAGTGCCCTACATCACTTTACTTTACAACCTGAGTCCGCGGTCCACTGATGGACCAAACCGCTCTACGATATAAACAGTAATACAGCACAACTATGGCATTATAATTGATGAATATATCTTTCGTAACGCTAAGAACCAAGCCAAATACTTATTTCACCCTACGAAGGACATTTTGCAAAGGACACACTGTGCATTGTTTAAGGGGAAGGATATTTGCAATTCTTACATTTTGCGCAAGGAATAGGCTAAATGACCTTTTATGGGGTATTAGGAAAACAGGATTTATACTATATCACATTATGGTTATTCCCTAGGAAAACTCACTATTGATCTTTCTCATTATTCCTGATGAATTAATGTTCTGTATCCCCTTTTTCACTAACCGTAGATTATATACAAAATTTCGACATTGTGGATTTTAAACAATGGTAGCTAAGAAGTCAACACTTCCAACGTTCTGAATGGATATTTACAAGATTTTTTAAATTAAAAATAATCAGAGGATTATTTGATTAAATTAATACATTTTCGTACAAAGAATAAGGCCATATAACGAATTACTGCACCAAAAATATTGCACAAACTATACCCTAGCTAGAACTTCTCTATACAAACATTTGATGTCAAGTCACTATGCTCTTCATTTCCTAAGACATAATTATACTCTACAGCAATGTATTACACTAGTAGGTACCCGTGGCTTCGCCCACGATAATTAATTTAAAAATTAAAAATTAAGAGTATAGAAACTATTAAAGCATTATATTTATTAACACTTGCACGCGAATCATTCATAAACTAAGACATTAATAATTAATGAAACAGCTAAAATTCCGGCTTCAGAGTACATTCCACGATTAGAAAGCGCCGCCTGAAAAAACGATCCCAGATTCGATTATGCAGTTCCACAGCTAACTGTGAACACATAATACGTATTGTTTCTCAACTGTTTGTTGACAGATGAATATGATGTGAATTTTAATTGATCAATTCAGTCTAATTTTCAGAAATTATATAATGTTTCAAGGGAAGGAATGGTTTGTTTGGATTTTTATTATCAGCGATATTTCAAGAGTTAAACCATCAATAATTTAAACCTGGTGCCCGCGGCTTCGCCTGCCATTATTAATTGACTCCAGGATTTTTAAGAAATTTACACTGGTATTTTATTAAAAATGTTTGTGGCTCAGAGCTATGAAAATTGTAAGTAAAAATAAAATTAGAATATTTGTTCATTGTGTTTATTTCACTTAGGCTTTATATAATAAAGAAACGGTTTTCTTAATGTTGTACTCTTCGTGAAAGTTTACACTGCCAGAGACGAACATCGCCGAGTATAGGCTACCCGATGTCTCACGAAGCGGGCGAGCGAGTGAGCACGCTATTTAGGGCCGTTGAATTGTATAAGAGTAGATAGATAATAAAAAGTTAAATTTAAAAATACTTAATTACAATACACGTTAATTCAATATTAACATTAGCGAGATTAAAATACACTATTACTATAACCGGCTAGCCAATCTACACCCGGCACGATTAAATCACCATGCACCGAAGCTTTATAGAAATAAATAAATATATCTGCTTAATTAATAATGGCTACAGTTACCATTTTTTTTCAAAATCGTTAAAGCCTTTTATTTTTTAAATCGAAATTTTTAGAATACATTTTAATAAAAGAGATGAATATTTTATTAACAGGAACAATTTTCTAGTGCAATGAAGGAAGACCTAAAGGATGCATTTTTTATCACTTTATAAGCGTCTGGAGGACTCTGAAAAGCTGTAAGCCACCCAGCCTATTTTCATTATTTTAAGGCTAAAGGTAAGTAAATTCCATTATGGCATTTACCTTTGTGTGGATCTGCCAGACGCAGAAATATTACATTTCTTGGGAACAAGAAAATAATTACTTGTAATTGCAAATTTTCATGTTTATTCTGGCTTTAGATGTATTCCGATATTTAAAATCGAAAGTTTCATAGGAACGTGTAAGGAAACTGGCTTTTTAACCTACTATTAGAACCTGATTACGAGACTTGATTTAAATATTTACATTGGTAAGCATTCATTAAAAAAACTAGAAAATATGTTCCAAATTCATGGAAATATGACGGCCTAAATATGATTAAGGTCGTGCAACAGACAAACCTGTAATTAATTATAGCAACTTCAGAACTAGACATAATATGAATATGTTCTTCTAGCTACCAGCTAGTTGTACAGCTTCTAACTATCAAGTTGCTAGTCTCTAGCACATAGTCAGCTTTCGGACTCTGCCCAGTAGCGTATTTACTGAGAAGTTCGGGAATAAATTAATCACCTGTCACTCTTGTTGGGTTTGTCCAAACATCTTCAATTCCATCGTCACACTAAGCATAGCTAATATCAATTTATCGCTTATCATTCCAACTTTGAGTAAGTGGCTGCATTGCAGAAATGCACATTCAGTGGTCTCAAACTCATGCAAAGCCGTAACAGTGGCACCATTACATATGTAGACATATATGTTAATGTAGTGACAGTATTACTTTATGAAGATTAGTCTTTTCATGAAATGATGATGTAACTCATCCACTAGTTTCTCAAATAACATGCGTGTAATCATACTCGTATGTGGTAAACGTAAAATCCAAATTTTAAAATTCTGTGTTCCTCCCACCACTGGAAACATATCACCCTTGTTTTAAATTTATTTTTTGTGTGTTTTCACATTATGTATGTTTTTTTCCTGTGAATAGTTTACATATGAAACGAAAAATCAATTTAAATAATTTTTAAGTAAGTACCTAATTCTCTTTTTACTTCGATTGAACAGTCAACTAACCAACTGGTATACTATTACCTTCCAGCATGAGTGATCTTTTAAGTTGTAGATGTATTCATGAATCCACACCAGATTGTTTCTGTTGAACATTACAATGATAATATTTTAGCAGAAAAATTCCTCTGACACCGTGAATCGAATGCGTTAATTTCGTTTTTCATGCCGATGCTCTACTAGTTGAGTTAGCTTGAGTTCTATTTACGGCGCCAAATGAAATCTCCCTCCTATGATTTGATTACTCTCGTCAACATCACTGAAAGACACTTATGTCATATACAGTATTGCAAGGCATACCAATTTAGAGATTTGGTGACGGGGTTTTCCACTTTTATTGTAAGGTGACCTAAGATCCAATATCAATTTCAATTAGTGCCTCACAATGCTGTATATGATATGTCTTTCAATAAGGTCGACAATAATTAAAGGTAATCATAGGGAAGAGAGAATTCATCAAGCACCTTGACTCGAAATCTGGCAAGATCGATTGGTAAGCATCGGCATGGAAAGCCGAAAATTACGAGTTCAAACCCCAAAGAGGAAATTTTCTCCTAAAATATTCCCAAATCTTTAAGTCACTATTCTATCCTGGTACCTAGAGATGTTAAGAAGCAATGTCAAGGGACGTTGTAAAGGTGGGAATAAGGTCATACATTCAATTGTGACATGTCGCTGTGACCTTGGTGAAACTGTTATTAACAAGGATGAATACAAATCAGGTGACAATACAAAGCGATGTGATGGGTCTTTATTAACAAACAAGTAAATTTTCTGGGTTACCAGAACCTCATGAACCGTTACTTGCACAAATCATCTGTCGTCAATCCTCCCAGCAAAGCCAAACCCAAGTTTAGAGTGAGCAGAAATAATTAGTTGGCGGAAACCATATAATTCCACAGATACACGGAAACGCAAGTTCCCAATTCATTAGGAGTCTGCGACAAAATTGCTCTAATTCTAAAGAAGAAGACTACTAATTATGAAAATTGCAAGTTAGTAATTGTTGGTCTTTTGTATTACTCTACCTGAAGTAGGCTTGGAGCACGCTAGTCATGGAAGAGAAACTAGTGGAGACATGGCATGTACGAGGCGCGTCCATAAAGTAAGTTTTCCTGGGGCCGTTTACAGAAAAAAAACACAATTTCATGGAAATGTTTATTGCAACAGACACAGCAAGTGTTCACTTATTTTTCAACAAATTCGCTACCAGAATTGAGACATTTTTCATTCCCGGGACCAACGTCTGAATACCTGTGTCGGAGAAGTCTGCCGCTTGGTATTTGAACCACTGTGTGGCAACCATGTCCGCCTCTTTGTCATTCTCTGTCATTTCTTGAGGTATAGGAAAAGATGGAAATCACTGGGAGCGAGATCTGGACTGTAGGGTGGATTTTTAAACACCTTCCAGCAAGTCTCCTGCAGAATTTCGAGTGGGAGGAGTTTCAACATTCATCCTACAGCTCGGAACTCGCTCCAAGTGATTTCTATCTTTTCCTACACCTCAAGAGATGACAGAGAATGACAGATAGGCGGAGATGGTTGTCACAGTGGTTCAAAACCCAGGCGGCAGGGTTCTACGACACAGGTATTCAAAAGCTGGTCCCACGGTATGAAATATTACTCAATTCCGGTAGCGAATATTTTTAAAAATAGCAACAAGAGCTGATATCATGTTTTGTTTCTGTAATCGGCCCAGGGAAACTTCTTTATGGACGCGCCTCGTATATCAATTTACATACTAGAAACTCTGCTCGGGGTCTGGAAAAAATAGTTTAAATCTTAACACATAAAAGCCACAATAAAAATTATAGAGGAACGAAGGTTCCTAGAGTGAGGGTTGAATAATTTAATGCATGGGAGACCAATCCAATATAGGAATATGTGGAAGTACAACAAATCGCAAGTGTGTCATCATAATTTTGTAGTGTTACCTGTTATCACTTTCATTTTGTCGCACCTAAGTACAGTTGATTTTTTAAGTACATTCACAATGACTGAACACTGACTCATCTTCATATCCGTATATTTTTATCACAGGTAAGCCCACGAGAGATTAAGAATTTATCGATATATTTGCGAGAACGAAGTTCGAGAAAATTTATCTGATGAAATTCATGATCTCGTGAAGGTTTTGTCAAGAATATTCCACGAATAAAATGTGACGGATTTTGTAAATAATTATTATTTTCTTACTTTGTTGTCAATGTTCTGTCAGCCGTAAGATCACAGAGTTCTCAATGCTACCAATAGTGCGCATCAAAAGATGGTGGGCGTCGTGGTAGTTGCTTTCATGAAATCGCTGTAAAAGCACACGAACTGGATTGTACTGAACCAAAACTGTGATTTTAATCAATGAACATTTATATTAATTCAATTTCCAAAAATGTTGTGTTATATGCATGTGACGTAATAATCACCGAACGTTGATGCTTTACCTGTCCAGTAACAAGCTAACGTTTTATCAGAATAATCGATCGTGATTGGTCTGTTTCCGAGGAATTGCTAAACGTTATTTGTCAGTATGAAATTCGCGGCGTTTGAATGGAATATACAAAATAAATAATCACTGATATTATAATATATAATATATTATAATATATAAGCTACATACGAACAAAATATATTTAAATTATTTCAAAATACAAACAAGTTAAACAAGTTGTATAAAATAATCTGTTTTCGTGTTGCTTAATGACACGGCACATTGATGCTTACGTATCCAGTAAAGACCTGAGGATTTTATCAGGTAAAATCCCTTCTTCATATTAATAGCACGCATTTTATAAGATAAACGATCGTGATTGGTCTATTTCCGAGGAATTGCTAAACGTTATTGGTCAATATGAAACACGCTGCATATGAGTAGAATAATCTAGTTAAATACGTGCATCAAGTACCGAAAGCTATGTTTAAAAAATGAGAAAATATTTTGATGAGTATAAAATGGAAAGGAGGGTACGAGATTAGCTCAGCACTCTTATGCCTATTAAGTATTCTTATTCGATGGTAATGAAATTACTGTTGACTTTCAGCTTGTAAAGTCATAGTAGCAGTGTAATGTATGTTGTGATGAGGGGATAGTGCCACTTTCAATGCGTTTTCACTACTCACGCTTTTAGCGCAAGGAACTGATGACCTTAAAGCAATGTTCTAACAAGACGGCATGACTTCCTCATAAAAACCCTTACAGGATAGTCATTAAGCTTGCAGTCTCTCGCACTTTTTAGTAACACACTTGCAATCCAGGTGACAACAAATCTTACTTTCAACACAAATGAAAGTGCTCCAATTTGCATGCAAAACAGCAGTATCATTTTGAAAGAAGAGTAAATTGTACGATGATTATGACTTTAATCATGGCCCCCAAATGAGCTGTGCTCCTGTTTCCATAGGAACGGGGAACGTGGTAATTTTTACTTTCCTCTGCCCGCATAGGTACTGCAGGTAGGAAGTATTGTGTTCGACTACAATTTTCGAAGTTGATATTTTAACATAAATACAAGTTTTGAAGGCTCCCTGATCCAAAAATACTATTTTCAGAAACTTGTCGGTGTATGAGTGTTTGTCTAGCTCCAGAACTAAAAATCGTATGAAAACAAGCAATGAAAACAAAATTTTACATCTTTGTAAGGAACCTTCTGGGAATGTAGCACGAAGATTGCCGATTAGGCCTACTTTCTCTTACTTTTTTTGCTACTTTATGTGAAAGAATTAGTTTTCCACGATTTTCTCGAAAACGACACTATCGATTTTGTTTAAAGTTTGTACATGAGATGTTTATGCTAAAAGCTAAAACTTTTATACTAAACATTTTTTCGAATTTTTTTTTTTATCATGGGTAGTTATAAGCCATCCACTACTTGTAGAAACTCAGTCTTTCCGGGTAAACAATAAAGCTTTGCATCAGGTTGAAACATCTGAATACGAGCTCTTTGTAATACGGCCTCTTATTATTTATCGGAATGTGGGGTGGGAAAGGTTTATTGACCATGCTTAGGGTAGAGAAAGTTACGTGAATGCATTAATCAGATTTTATTTGGGTTTTGTATCCTCCGAAAATGCGATGCGATGAGGCAACTATATTCTCCTTACTTTTACAACCAATTTACATGAAGAGATAGTCATACAAAATATATCGGGCATGGATCCTTAATAGATTTATATACATTTCGGGCATAGAAATCTATTAAGGATCCATGCCCGAAATGTAATGGGGATGTAACTTCCTCCCATCTTATTCTGGAATGTCCACGGTTATTGCATGTAAGGCGTCTGTTAAATATGAAAGGAGACTTATACAATATATTTAAAAATGATGAAAGATGCCTTAAGGTTATCTCACATTTGGAACTGTCACAGTTAAAATCATTCATATAATGTCAAATCAATTCATAGTTTGTCAGTAGTTGCTAAATTACTTCCAGTCCTTTTTATGTTTAATATGTTGTTCTTCTTACTAAATTTAAAGTTGCATATATGTTTTTCTTCATACTTCACTTCTTGTAGCACTTGTTCAATATAAATGTATTAATTATTGTGGTCGCTGGTGACCCTGGCAGTTAAAAGCGACCTTAAATAAATAAATTAAAAAAAATATATATATATATATCAGGCCTATACTGAGAGGGAAAAACTTTTATTTGGGCAGAGGAAGTAGTGTGTTTCACAAAAAAAGATTTCTTCCTGTGTTTTGTGATTTGCATGTGTTTTATTTAGCTTCTCTAAATTTGCATTAAGACTGTTTTAGGTCGTTGCACATTTTGGAACTGACCTTAGCCCGAGCATTATGCTATTTCTAGTGTGAATCATTTTAAAGGCCTGAAATAACTGGCGAAACTTATATTAATGTATTTGTATTTATGTATTTTAAAAATATATTTAAACTGAAATTGTGTAAGTTACATTAAGGATTCCTTCTTTTATTTAATGCAACCACAAATTGGGAAACAAATCATTCAGCACTTTCTGAAATAATGATTGTTTATAAACCGTTTACTATAATTCACTATTATACTTTAATGTTATTTGAGTCTCTGTACAGTTCATAAAAAAAAGTTAAATGTAGAAATTCAAATGCACAACGTAGAGTTAAAAACTGAATATTAGTGAGATGGTTGGCACTGTTTTGCTTTCACCAGCTCTAAGATATTAGGTTTTATATTTGACAGAGCACAACACAAATCACTCGTTTCTCGTATTTGGATTTCCAAATTATTATAAACTTTTGAGGACAAGATATGACTAATTATTATGACATGGAAAATATAGTTACAATTTATAAGATTATAAAATGTAAATTCACACTATTCTGTTATTCTTGTTAATTACGACATGTATCTGTGTATTTGTTTGGCTAAAGTTAATCGATTAAAAATTCTTGTCGACCGACAAGGCAACAACACTGAATCAAAATATGAATTTCATATTGTTGCACGCCCCCCTAAGAAGAGCCTCACGCTCCCCTGGTTGGGAACCCCTGTTCTAGATGAATATTTCCAATGCTTCAAAGTCAGCAACATTGTTGTTTAAAAAGGCGTGACTAATAGTACTGATATAAATTCTACAAAAATTATTTAATGAACCAAAACCAAACTTTTAGAGGCCATGATCAAAGATGTTGTAAAGAACATTTCTTGTGGTCACAGATTAAAAGATGCGTGAAAAATATGTCTTTGATATTATTTTGAATCGTAACATTGTTTAAGAGAACTCTATCCGTCTAAGATAGTTCCATTTTAGGGGTGAGCCCGGAAAAGAAAAAGATGCTAGTCCGTTATAGCGATTAAAGATTATATAACTAGACGTCAGTGTCGTTCTCTTCCTATTCTTACAAATAAAATCAGGTAAACTAATGTAACAAAGTGTTAGTATGCTTTTGTTTAATCAGTTATAATTTCAAATACAGTATGATATTCAGAATATCAGCTTTTTTTTTTAATTTCCAAGTTAAGCACCAAATCAATTCATTAAGCAGAGCTTAAGGAAGAACAGAGGTCTAGCTTTTAAAAAAATCAGATTCAAATCATCCAGCAACAGCTGAACTATACAGCCTTGTGAAATCTTGACACTCGCACACTCACATAAAAATACAAAAAAATACAACAAAAACTGTCAAATTGGCCGACTTCGGGATTTGAATTTGGAACTTCCGGGATGCGAGTTCAAGACGTTATTCTCCCGGCCACTTAAGATTATCTTAAAGTATAAAGCGTCAATATTAAAGACTCCTCAGAGTAAAATCTTCACAGTTGGTTAATATATATAAAAAATCTAAAATTCCATGTAACCTATCATAAAGTTAGATATATAAGCTTTCATGAACCACAGATTACCGTCTCTGTTGGACATTACATGAGAGTATGGGCAATCAGTCATAGGAGAGAGGTTCCTTCCGGCGCTGTGAATTGAACTCCGGCTTAGCTCAGTTGGTAGAGCATTGGCGCGAATAGCCAAAGGTCCTGGGTTCAAGTCCCAGTGTCGGAGGAATTTTTCTCCTATAATACTCTCTATCATAAAGTGCTTGTAAATCTGAAGATGGGGATCGGTAAATAGTTAAGATAATAAGTTTCTCATTTACCGTATACTCATAATGAATAATACCACATATGTCAATGTGTTTATCGCAGCCAAATTTCTGACCAGAATGTTCTTCCAGCAAAACATTGTCTCATTTCCATGTAATACAATCGGTAGGATAATACTGTCATATCGAAAAGATTAATATTATCCTTTTAGTTTTTATGGGATGAAAACAGTAGTTTCTCTGCCTGTAATACCTTACATATAATAAGGATAAAGAAATGAATAAGAAAAACTTTGTCGATTCTGAACTAAAATGCAATAAAGGCTTCAGTCCGCAGTGCGTGCATTAAAATGACGAATTTCCAGTAGTACTTAGAATTTCTGTTGCCTAATTCGGACGCCCATGACACAAGCATAGCAACAGAGCTTTAATCTCCCAAAAATACTATTGGAAATTCGTTTCAATGCACTCGTTAGTTCAGCTCAAATGCCTTCTAAAGGCGTGCGGCTATAATATAAATCGATCTAGAGCTTAGCTAATAGATCGATCACAAAAATTGTAAATACATACGATTATTAATGCATATTGACACTGATTAAACAGATACGTGGCATGTTATGAAAATAACGCGAAACTTCGTCTACGAGTCATCAATGTAAAATAAATAATTCAGATTTATTTACTAAAAACAAGGAAACTTTGTTACTTCTAAGCAAAGCACAATAATTCATTTTATTTTGTGTGTATGTGGGTATATTGTTTTTTAGTTCAGAACTATCAAAAGGCAAATGAAAAGGCGCCAAATATGATGATTCCCTTGTGGAAACTGCTCACTTCTTGTTAAGATTTGTCTTATTGGAGATTTTTAGTTTGGCGGAAGAAACCGGTACTACCATTCAAAAATTTAATATACAACTTTTAGGTTTAAATCAATTTAGGGACCTAGCCTAATTATTCATTATTCTTAATACCGGTTTTACTATAGTTTTATTATAACCACAAGAATTAAAAATTACATCCAAAAGATGCAAAAATGTCATATTCCACATTTAAAAAAATTAACCAGCACTTCAATGGTACTTCAATGACGAAAAAGATTTCACTAGTGTAGTGTAAGAAGACAAACGATAATAAGAAAGTGTTAAAATAAATTATAAGTATTTATGTTTATTACAATTAAAATGAGTATGTTATATGTAGGTTACATTATAACAAGCACGCCTCTGAATTTATGGAAGCGTAAACAATTATAACTTTAATCTCGTAAATTGAACTTATCTGGCAACTTTCTTCAGACCTACAAATTCCGCATGCACATGATGGATTTTAACACAAAAAGTGTAATATTCACATAAAAATTCTTCGTAAGTACTCACTGTGCAAAAATAATTATTTCGAGCAATACACGTCATTTATGCATTTCAGACAATTAATTAATTAAAAATAGAAATACAGATGTTTTGCAACTTGATCCACATGTGCAGTATGATATGAAAATTTGTACGGTAGGCTGAATAACAAAAACACGATACAGTACCTGTAAAACCTGGATCATTTTCTCCTGTGCATTGTGCATAGAGCCATCTCATATAGACATGCGAGGAACAAGAAGTCTAATTGGATTGCTTCCTTACTTCCACAAAATCTTAATACGCATCCACGTGTATTTCATGCTCCACAAACCAAACCCTCCACTCGCACATTTTACCACCACCAAGGTGTGAAACAAAAATGAATCTCATATAAAAGCTCTTCACACCTTGAAACACCTCAAATTAAGTCGGTACCTCTTCGTCAAGCAGTGGGAGAACCAGAAACAATGGATATCAGATACATTTTTTTAGTGCAAGTGGTGTTTTTGTGTGCTTCAACGATGGCGTATGTGGACAATAGTGACAAGGACTCATCGACAAGCCGTGTGATTGAAGGAAATTTGAAACACCTAGGACTCTCACCGCTGTACAAACTATATCATAAGTGCATGAAAAAGGATACGACTTTGCAAGAGTGTATTAGTGTTCAGTTAGTTCTTCTGCTTGATCAGGTTGTGAGAAAAGACTCCATTCCCGTAATTGAAGGGATTAATTTCGTTGAAAAAGAATCGTCGACTGGTAGATCTTTCTCCAGTGATGAGGTTTTGACAGAAGAGAGTTTGGAGGCTACTTTGCCCAGGAGTATGGATGCTCGTCAGGGAGTTCTGGACGGCATTATGATGGATAAAATCTCTTCCTTCTTCCAGACCCACACTGTACAAGTTAATCTTCCTGAAGCCAGGGCCGTAAGACGGGCAGGTATATAATATTAATGTTAATAAGATTTTATGCCATATTTTCCATACAATTTAAAATAATGAAACTTGAGTTTTAACGAAAACAAGCTTTCTTAGTGGTCGCGATGGTTTGCCTGTCACCTTAATCAAATCATGCCGATACTCAAGACTGTTAATGATGGTTTCCATAACCGGAACCGCTATTTCTCAATCAAGTAACTCCTCAGTTTGTATTACGAGGCTGAATCCACGCCGATCCATACCTTCCTACCTCAGAAAAAATTCAAGTAAGTACCGGGGTTTGTACCCGGGCCTGTGAATCCGTTGCCAGTTACGCTAACCACGAGACCACACAGGTGGTCCAAAGAATTAAAAGTCTTTCATATTAGGTATTAGATGAACCGCTACCGTAAGTGAGTTCGGAGCGTGACTACCTTCCACCCTGGCGGCTCGGGTTCTATTCCCGGCCGGGTTGGGGATTTTTCAAGTGTAAAATTTCCGTCTTGGGTTCAGTGAACGAAAAGGACATTGGAACCAAAATACTGCAACTTGTCAAAGAACAGATTTTGGGAAACAAGCAGGAGGAAGGAGTAATCCAAATACCCTGCTTGACTGTGTTACCCCGGCAAAATATCCACGGAAGACTTTGGGAAAGGAAGTCAACAGAGCTTCTCCACCAAAGGGGCAGCACAAAAAGCCTCTTAGGCTGACGTGCGGGAGGTCTCTAATACTCTCTTCAAAGTCCCCCGTATTACTTTTCCATAAAATATTGTTTAATTTTAAAAAATGAAGTATGTATGATAGAACTTATTTTAAAACTTCAGGTCTGAAGATTAAGAAGATGCTGCTTCCATTCTTGATGGGCGTCGTGCTGAAAGGAGCCTCAATCATTCCTGTTATACTGAGTATTATGGGTGTTCTGGCTATTAAGGCTTTGTTACTCAGCAAGGCTGCTCTCATCCTGACAGGAGTTCTTGGTAAGTTAAATTAAGTTTAACTTTTAGCTTATTTCGCATCACGTGGATCATTGCCTTTTTACTTTTAGTAGGTGAGCTTACAGATGGAATGTTCGTGAGTTGTAATAACTTATTTTTGCATTTCATTTCAAGTCTTATATAGGCCTACTTATAACTTACGCTTCACTGGTTCTATAATAGTACAGTTTTAAGTGCATTCAATCAGTAACTCAAAGAATTTAATAATGCTGTAAAATACATTCATGAATCGATTGGAGTTACCATGTTCATGTTGTGACCAGTGCTACGATTCGAGTTACCATGTCCATGCTGTGATCAGTGCTACCAATTGTCCATATAGTGCATAGTAAACTTAATTCACGTAAGCTAACAGCAGAACAGAATAAAATCACACGAACTGGCTTGCACCGAATCGAAATTGTATTTTTAATCAATGTACATTTATATTATTTAAATTTCCAAACAAATTGCGTTGTATAAAATAATCTGTTTTCGTACTGCTTAATGGCAGAATATGACATATTAATCACGGCACGTTGATACTTTGCGTGTCCAGTAACGAGCTGACTATTTTATCGGATAAAATCCCAAGCAAGCATTTTATAAGGTAAATGATCATGATTGGTCTATATTCGAGAAATTGCTAAACGTTATTGGTCAATATCAAACATGCGGCAGTTTGAATGGAATAGTACTCAAAATTAAATTATTTTGTTATAGGTCTCAGGAAACTGTTCCACCACGGTCACCATGGCAGCCACGGTCATGGACACCAGAAGCACCACATGTTCCAGCACGATCTCGGGGTATCCGGTATCAGCCACGGGATAGCTAACTTCATGAACACCCTCGGGGGTCACCATGGGCATGGAGATTCCCAAGGCGATGGAAGTCAGCAGGAACCCGTAGTCTATGGACGCGCCTTCAACTCTGTTCAAGACTTGAAAGCAGAACAGAAGGCAGTTAGAGGAGAGAGGCAAGCAAAGATGGAAACGCAAAGCAAACAGAGGTTTACTACACAGATTCCGCAAGTGGTACAGAATATACCCTTCCAAGGACTTTCTAAAACCCTGGTGGTAACGGCGTAACAAATATTATAATAGTAGCTATTTATGCTAGATATATTTAATATTTATGAACTCTTGTGGGATGCTTGAAGATAGCAGTCATGCTCTGTGTAAAATATTGTGTGAAGTTTATGTATGTATGAATGAAAGAATGAAACTGTATGCAGCAAGGTCTATAGGACTATTTCCAGAACATGTTCCTTGTAATAAATTCTCGTTGTACTTTACATAAGGTATCTTAAGCATTAAATAACGTAACAAAGCTTGTTCGAAGGCTCTGAAACGCATTACACTGAAAGAAAATATTCACAGTCCCAAGTTAATGTAGGCCCACATAATATTCCGAGCCTTATTCAGATGTTTCGATATTCGTCAATCTTTGAACGAAAATAGTAAATCGAAGTTCCAAATTTCTAATATTTAATTGATTAGGCTTTCTTATTTCTGTATTTGAACTACTACCTACCATAAGAAGAAGAAATTTCTTCTAAGTGAAAAGAGCTCTTATAGAAAGTAGATTTAGAACTGTAAGGAAATGATGAAACAATATAAGAGTTTAGTAAAGTAATTAAATGATTTCATAAATGTAACGTAGAAAATTATTCATTTTTGGTACACAAAGATTATAATTTGAACCATATATCAGTATTTTATAGTTACTGGATTTGAATTTAATTACTGAGATAAAAAGCTTAATTTTTCTGAAAGTTTCTCAGCTGAACCGAATAGCCAATTTCCAAATATTAATACAAAGCAAGTTTTATTTTCTGTTTAATATGCACAACGAACAAAAATTTGAATGCCTAGCATTTCCAAACAAGAGCTTCAAACTTTTATTCACTAGAAAGACAATTGATGTTCATATAAACGGAAATTCATACATATTGACAAAGTAGATAGAGTGATAAACAGTCACTCAGACAGACAGACAGACATACATATTGCAGGAAGACAGATAGACCAACTCCAGACAGATTGAAAAATTGGCAATCATCAAGACTGACCGAAATAGAGACAGAAAAAAGAAAATTAAATGAGAAAGATATAAGATAGAAATAGACAGTCATAGCCAAATTTAATGGCAGAAGACACAAATGCAGAACCACGAAAGAACTAGGAAAACCGCGGATAAGCATACGGACATGTAAAAAATTGCACACAATAAAGTTAAATACAAACATAGATATGGAGTTGCTTAATGAAAAGATCAAAAACTGTATAGCTCATATTTTGGAGGACAACCTTTCATATCGTAAGAAGAAACATAATACCAATTACTATTTTCCAATACTTGTTTGTGCATTTTAAGTAGATTGTTATTCGAGCAAGAAACACCTTAAAATACAGACTAGTGCAAACAACTACTAAGATCTTAACTTAATAACGTTTAAAAAAGACTACGTGAGACATGAAATACTGACATTATATGCAGGACTTAGATCAAATGGTAAACATGTTTGAACAAACTTAACAGCCATTGCTATTATAAGGAAAAGTAAATCTGCAGCAGTCAACCAACAATTCTTGTTAAATATGCTATTATTCCCCAGGGAATAGCAATGGCTAGTAACATTTCGGTAGTCTATTTATACTGTTTATTATATTTATAGTGTCTGCAATGAGATTGAAACTTACGACTGGACTTCTGTTTGAGTAATCGAAAATACTCATAAATGAAATACACCATGACTTCTATACCATCTTATCAAATCTATTTATACAAGCACACAAAACAATATATGTAATAGACCCCACCATAAGGTTCGAGCAGTCTTCAAAAACCCAATGAACTCCGTGCACAAATGAAGGCAATGTATGAACCATGCCTAAAATCCCTTATCAAGCAAACAGAACATAAGGACAGGAGAGTAATATGACTTAACGGTTGGCACACGTGCCACTATCCACAAGTTTCTGATTTCAAAATATTAATACCTGCCATCGGAAATTCTTTAGGATATCAGTTCATCTGTTATAAAAGTCTCTATGTAAATTTTATAGCTCATTCCTATTGAAATCATAAAATGTTAGAACAAGATAATATTGATCTCTGTTATTGAGCACTGGATCTCTGTTAGATCACTTACTTTTGTAGTGTAAATGGATATTTTCAAATAATTATAGGATTGTTAATTTTTGTACACTGATTGTATTTAGCTACATTTTGGTAGTAAGATGTATAGATACAGTACAGGGAATATGTCATGCTTCCACCAGCCTAGAAAATGAAGTTGTTATTTAAAATTAGAGCCTGTGAATATTTAATATGTGTTTTCATTATGTAAACAGTTTTTCTGTTAAAATAAACTATTTATACTTGCTTGTGTTATAACTGATCTGTAAATAGACCAGTAAATTTCTCACGAGTGTGCGAAAGTAATTTTGTTTAGACAGCATGGGTTAAAAACACTCCTAACACAAGGCACACAAAGGAAAGGTTCCACATTATCCCAAGATTGCTACGACATCTGTTACATAAACTTTTGTTTCAATCACGTGGAAAATATTCTTTCAGCTAAGATTATTTGTATATGATAACTATTAAATTTAAACTTTATTGCTCTTTTTTAATGTTAAATTTCTCACGTTGGCCACAAAAATCGTGATATTTGTGGAAAAATACGTTTTCGACACTATTCCTTATGTTGGCAGCTGTGTACTAGAAAAACCAATAACTTCTGTCTGCGTATGTGCAAGTGAATATGCGACAACAGATGGAAAGCTAGCTCCAGACTCCAATAAGGCTCCACGGTACGCAATTCATTAGAATAAATCTAACATTTATTAATTCACAAATAGGTTACTAACGGCTGCTCAAGAAGTAGAGTATAAGACACATGACAGAATGATTTTGTTTTAATACCTATAGCAAAATAATATATCTCTTTTACCTCTTGTATCATAAATAACTATTGCGAAATAGGTTTCAAAGGAAATAAATATATACAAACAACATACAAAAAGTAAGATTTTCTATGATACGTGCTCTGTAGGCTTATATTACCAGTATAATTATATTAGAAGGATGTGTAAGTTTGCATGCAAGGTGGAGTGAAAGAACTTTTAAAAAAATGTTGTACATTCTTACGTATTGAAACCAAACTGTTACTATTAGAAAATGTTAAATGACATACTGTACGATGCCGGTGAGCTTCATCAATAAAACTTCAAATAGAAATATCTGTTTTTACTTAATTTTTTGTATATGCTCGTATGTAGAACATACTGTAAAGAACTTGACCTACATGTTATGTAATTTGCGTTAGAAGTTTTGTAAGAAGTTGTAATAGTAAAATAGACTATTACATTTGTCTGAATTGTTACCTGCACAAAATACGTTACCCAAGTAGTTGGCCGAGATAATAACGAATTGGACTCTCTTTCGAGGGGCCTGACGTTCAAATCCCGTGGACAGCCAATTTGACATGAGTTTTCTCATGGTTTCTCCCGTCACAAAGGAAACTGCCGAATTGGAAATTAACTTACCATATGATTCATCCTCGCTGTTTCATTCTATATCATATTCATTGAAGTTAATATCAGTTCAAGTTCATGAAGCCATAAAAATACACCAAAATTTCGTAAAATTTATCCCCTTAGGTTTTGTGTTTATTCAACCCTAAAAATTGATATTAAAGTAAATTTCAATAAAGCGTGAAATACCTCAACTATATCCATGTTTTAATCCCCGACAGAGTAGTAATTCTGCTATCCAAGGAATTTGTCAAGAACTTCATGAGAATTAATTTTAGGAATAAGTACATAACTTCTGGTATCTATTAACCTGACCCTAGAACCAATTGGGCAAGTTTTGGAGAGTTATTCTTTATAACTTTCAATCTTCCCAGTATCACTGTTTTCTCTTGATATGTTGTGGTAAATCTGTTGGTGCTATAGATAATATAAGCCATTGTAACGTCGTTACTTTAGCTAAAAATCGCTCACATTTTCTTCTAACGATGCATTCACCATTTGTCAGATTTTCTTAACAATTATGCTTTTGGTTTTACTATACCCTTTAACATTATGCTACCAATACACACAGGTAACAATTTTAAATAAAATGTGAAGAAAAGAAGTGATAACCAGCGACTGCTATCAGTGGAACACCACCCCCCCCAAAAAAAAAAGGATTGTGAAAGACCATTGTCAAAAAACTGAAGTCTACTTTGTCCTTTAAAATGAATTTATAATTTAAAACTACCTATTTTGTGGACAAATACATCCTTGACACAATAAAAGTTACTATTCTCTTAATTAGAGACCATAGGATTTAATAATTTTTTTTAAGATTTCGGATAAAAATATGGTCGTTCCTCCATTTTAGGAGATAATATTGCTAATCACCTCTGAAAAAATATTGCCAGATTAAACATTCATCTACGAATTGATTAATACTGTTATCTCTCTCTTGTTTTACAAATGTATATTTTAATAGTTTGCAACATTTTGTCATATCGCTAAACTGTGTGTGTTCTGAAACCAGAGGGCGTACCTACTTGGGGCTTCAGTCTGGAATGGTCTGGAGTAATAAAACATTATCATGGATAATATTTTTCTAACCATGACATTTTTAAAATGTATTCTGAACTTTATCATTTCAACTTACCGTATTTATTCGAATATAACGCGCTCCTTTTTTGTCCATTTGTAGCTTTCAAAACTGAGGTGCGCGTTAAATTCGAGGGAGCATTAAATTCGAGTACAAATCCGTTTCGTAGGTTGGCAGTACCGGTAACTTTTATCTGCGTAACAATGCATTGCTGTAATTCTCGACTTCATTAATTTTATCGTTGGCCTATTACTAGCATTACATAGAGTGTATAAAAATAAGAAGAGAAGAATATCTTATGATGCTGCTCTTAGCTCTTAGTATAAGCACCCCATGTGGAAAATTTAAACAACATCGAGGATTCCAGTGACGAACACGTCAGTGAATAATGTGTCAGTGCATATACTTGTAGGCCTAAAACTAGCAGTTAAATTTAATGGTGATTTCAAACGTTTACGTAGTGGTTCATTATTCCCTTAATACCATGACAAAATTCCAAATAAAATACCTATCCTACCATTGATGCGCATTACATTCGCCAACAAACTCTTTTTTTTATATTTATATTTATTTACTCTTTTAAATTAATACAGAAAGAGTTACATAAGTTACCCCAAAGGAGCAAAGCTCGTGTTTGGGGTTAGTTCCTTTTAAATTACATCAGTTAAAAATAAAAATACAAATACAAAATACAAATAACATGCAATGAATACAGGTACAATACAATCAATTTAAACTAAAAATACAATAAAATATAGTGATACTAGTACTATTCAGAAAAAGGAAAGAAGAGCATATAAATAATTACTAAAGGGAAAGTGTGAAATGTGGTTAATATTAATGTCTCTTATATTAATTTTTTAATTCTGGATTTGAAAATGAAATCCTTGTACATGGCTAATTCAGGGTGAAGTTTCATTATCGAGTTGTATAGCCGTGGACCAGAGTTCGAGCTGTGTAATAGCCCTGCCGATGTGAAACATTTAGGTTCAATTAGAGTAGGTATTTGATTGCGTCTTGTAGTGTAATCATGAGGATGCTTTTGATATATATATTTTTTTTTTTTATGGTAGAAATTCAATATAGTGTGTTTATAAATTTGCTCAATATTTAATACTTTAAATTCGTTATATATCCGGTTAGTGGGATAATCAATTCGTTTATTCAGGCATATTTTAATTATACGTTTTTGTAATATGATCAGTGGCTTATGATTTCAAGTTTCAAAATCGGGGTGCGCATTAAATTCGAGGGGCACATTGTATTCGAGTAAATACGGTATTTCTTTGCCAGAAGTCTAAAAATATTGTTCACTTCACAAAATAAGTATGCACCTTATAAAACAAGTAATACTTGTGGATACTGACACGTAAACGAATTCTTCCCATGTTCATTACTCTTTTTAGTTTCTCACGCAAAATGTAACCGATTTGTAACTTTGACCGCTATGTTCTGTGAGCATTAGGCATTAATAATACTAATATTGCACTCAGTGAGGATTTGGTCACTGAACAAATTTCTCTTGTCAGGTAAGTTTCACTTGGCATGAAGCTAGCCACTAAGCCACAATAACTGTAATCAATATGTGATAAAGAGAGTGTTCTAAAAACACCGTTAACGGCCATAGTCATATCCGGTAGAGTAAAGTATTTACCTACTTTATAGTGTCACTTCTTTTCAACACTGTCACTCGCCTGAAAATATATTAATTAATGTCAACATGCTTCTAAAAACTTCAGGAGATTAAATGAGGTACATGTATCACGTACCGTTCAGGAAATTAGTTAGAGGAGGAGCATGCATACGTTTGCATATATGAGGTTGAAAGTATTAAGTCACAAAAAGCTTGTATTGCCATTGAGAAGAACTATTTGTTTTAACCTATTTTAAAAACCGATTAACAATTTAAAAAAAAGAAAAAAAAGAAAGAAAGAAAGAAAGGAAGGAAATAAAAAAATAAAGAAACGAAGGAAGGAAATAAAAAAGGAAAAAAGGCACGATAAATGAATAAATATGGAAATTTAAAACAATTTGTTTTATTACTATTTCCAACACTATTTACGTTTTCCAAAATAAGCAGTTCTAATAGACTTGAGCATGGTAAGTTACTATTTTACTGATTTAGCGCTTATGGTCCTTAACTACAGATCTACGGGTTAGATTCCCCCTTTCCATGGATTTATGTTTTGTTATGAGATTCCTTTCTTACAGAAAAATATGTTTATTAAACTATCTATATATCTTAGATTTAGTTATGTATCGCACGAATATAATGTCAATAGTTTATTGAATAATGCACCTCATACCTACAGTCAAGGATTTTTAATATTTCAAATTGTTGTTTGCAAAAAGCATGCATCAATCATTTCATTATGGCCATTCAAATAGTAAATCGATTACATGTCATATTTTTCTATTTGAAAAATAACCTCCAGTTGTCTCATTAATATGGAATTTTGTGATGTTAATACGTTTTCAAAAAAATTCTGTTATTGATATTTAATTAGTTATTTTAATAAAAATTGTCTTGATAATGTGGATTTCGACAAGTAAACTATTGTACTGAATAATAGGTAAGGATCCCATTTTACCCTGAATAAAAATGTTAAATTTCTCTACAAGGGTTGGTTTAATTTCGGAGTTATTTCGCATAATAAAATTCAATTTTATTTACAGCTGAATTAAAAAACCAGAAGAATAACCGCCTGAAGAATACGAATTACAGACGAAACACTAGCAAGAGGAAGATGTTAAATGTGAACATAGGTTTAAGGAGAAATTATTGAGTAACTGGAAAATGAAGATGGTTGCGTTTACTTAATGCGTTTTATTACATGGTGGGTCAATTTTTATGTTTACTTTGAACGACAGTTTGTCTAAAATCATTAGTAATTTAGTATAAATAGGCCTATATGAGGAATAAAAATAATGTGGAATATTTTAGAGCACGTACCGGTACTGTTTGAAATTTCCGTTACACACCTAGGCTACTTCCTAATTACATGAGTAAATGTAGTTCAAGATTTTTTTTTTTTTTTAGTTTGCTGCACCTTGAATGTTTTTCATTACGTCGGAAGTGGGAGTATCCGAATTCCAGGCACGGGTCAGAGTAAGCTTTTTTCTAACCGCATGTAATTATGATCCTCGAATCCGGTGTTATTAGCACATTTTGTGCCAACCTCTCAGGGAAGGTTAAAGACAAAATATCAAGCCAATTTTTCTCAAATTGCTAACCCACAGAGAAAAGATTCTAGCATTCACAATTTAAGTATAATAGTAATAATAATAATAATAATAATAATGTATTAGACTATCAATAACAATCTTTAAAAATATGTAAGTGCAAGAGATTCTTAATCTTGAGAAGCATACTGGTTAGTATTTTTAATATATTCGCGCCTGATTAACAAAGACTACACTTTCAACGAGACGTTCGAGTCGGTGATATGCAGGGTTAGAATTTTTTAAAACGCACAATTTTTCGTAGGGAAAATTAGGGCTCCTGTGAGACCACAGTATGAAACGTTGTCTCTAGTTGAGAATGGAGCCCATTTTCTAGCATCTTTTTTTTTTTCTTTTTTTAGGGTCTTTATCCCCTATTTCAACATCATGCCCATAATCCCCTCTTTTGTATTTTACTGCACCTTGTTAATAATGTTCTAAAGTACTTTTAATCATTTATAGCTTAAGGCTTTTGAGTCATGTTTTTTTTTATTTTATAATTATCTTGGTTTCGTTATAGCAGTCAATCTAAGATATTTAAGTAACTTTCAATGAAATTTATATAAGCATGCTGATGGCTTGGGGATAGTACTTTCAGCCAATACAGGACTAAAGACACGCCTGCCCAATGCTTACTTACTTACTCAATTGCAATAGACAATTCCTAAGCAAGCCAAAGGTATATTTTCTATTATATGGAACCGAAATGTTCATTGCCGCGCTTACCTGAGACCGCCATTCAACCCTATTCTGTGCTAACTCCATCCAGTCATCTCTCGTAAATCCATCCTAATATTGTCCTCCCATCTACGTCTAGATATTTCAAGCGGTCTTTTCCCTTCGTGTCTCCCAATCAATATTTTCTAGATATGGCTTTCCTTCCCCTTGTGTGCAAAATGTCCAGCCCATTTCATCCTCCGTGATTTATTTACCCTTGCTATATCCGTTGAAGAGTATTGGTTATGGAGTTCGTCGTTATGCAGTTTTCTCCAGTCGGCATTTCCATCTCTCTTAAGTCCAAATATTTTCCTAAGCACCCTGCTTTCGAAAACTCTCAGAAATTACGCTCAGAAATTTTCATTTTAATTACACTGGAATTATTCAGTGCGTGAATGTAAACTTGTTACATAAGAGTTTAGTGGCACCTTTTTGTCCTCATTTAGCCTTATTTTTAGCACCTTCCTTTTTCTGTAAGGAAACTGCACCTATGATATGAATGGTTGCTAACGAGTGAGTGTGCTGCCATTATAGAACAAGCATCTAATATCTTAACTTAATTTGCTTTTCAGCGGATGTTTATAAGTCAAGCATCACATATTGTTATTTACGAGGTTAAGCATTGTGCACATTGAATTATTGTTGACTGTAGCAAAGCGATTGCCATACTTAATCACTCAACAAACTGCCTGGGTTGAGCACGTGTCACTTTTGCATTGATATCAATTTGTTCTGCCTGCCTCTTTGGTCACACAAGCGTTAAGAAAGAGAAATTGTCAGACGGTCAGTCTGATCCACTTTTGTCCCTGGAACCCGTGTTTAGAGGCATTATAATGTACTTACAACGGATGGAAACAATTTGTTCAGAAACTTCCATTGCTGAAAACAAAATAGTTTGCGAATTGTTGACAATAAGTTAATATTCAGTAAAACTCATTCGCAAATATCGTGCTAATAAATTTATTTCTAAGCTGCACATAAGATTATATTTTCGATCATTAATATCAAGGTATTTTAAAATCGCAGAAGAAATAGTTGTCGGTCTCCGTGCCCACCTCTGGATAAAAGGGTGTGACCAATTGATGCATTTTTAGGGCGTAAAAATACTGTAATAGAAGTTTTCCAGGGAGGCTACAAACAGTAGGTCCTATGTTGTATTATGACGACACCTTAAAGAACTTCAAGCTTTCATTAGAGGTTCTGAATCGAATTCTGCGACCCTTTCGCGTTCAATAAAACCGTGGTTTTCTTTAGATGGTTATCGAGGGAATGGGCTTACCATCTGTAAATGGTTTTTAGGAAAATAAGCGTAACTAAATTAGAATGGTAAATGAACACCAGGACTGAAAAGCATCGAGATTTTTTCAATATATCGCATGGAATTATCGTTCGCTTCGATTCTGTAAGCTCACTCCGGTCGATTCGTTTGTTTGCAAATTCAAGCCACGCAGACACCTGAAATTTTCAACATAGACGGAAGAGGTGTAATGAGTGTAGGCCTGAATGGGCAAACAATGAGCCATTTGGACGGAACTCGCTACGCAGAGGTCTTTTTAGGCCAGGGTACTCTTATCTGAGGCAGTTTTCTTTCCCAGGCGGGGCTTTCTAATCGTGGAATCCACTCCAAATCAATATTTTTTAGCAGTTTCATTTTAATTATTAATCGTTTAGTTTATGAATGATTCGCTTGTAAATGTTAATAAACGTAATGTTTTAATTATTTTGTTCTTAAATATTAATCTTCGAATTAATTAATAATTAATGTGGCGAAGCCGCGGGCATCTGCTAGTATGTAAGTGTGTGTGTGCATATATATATATATATATATATATATATATATATATATATATGCAGGGGAATGGATGCATCTGCTTGCCGGAGAGTCAACTGTAAGGAAATGCAAGTTATATGATAGTTATATGATAGTTATATGATAGGAATGTAAGTTATATGATAGTCGGTAAAATAAAATAAATACTATATAAATCTAAACCATAATTTTGAATGAAATAAAGCGTAAAGGTGGTTGATCCAGTTACAGTATTACCAACGTTCAAGTTTTCGTTGTGAATGCTTAATTTATGCTAATTTTGCATATTATTATTGTTCTTATGTTTATGATTAATTTTCATTGATACTGGGCTTTAGGTGTCTTGTTTTACTGCAAAATCTTTGAAAAACCTAAAGGAAATCGTAGATGAAGAATATTCGGGCAAAACAGTGACAAAGCACAAGAAATGTGCCTCTTTTTATCTTCATTAAGTGAGGATTTGGCCTGTGAAAGGATCTTGATGTAACGCTATGTCTGTTACAGCATACCGAAAGGGAACTTCCTTTGCATAAATTTAATACCTTCTCTCTTCATTCCACAGATGCTTGTGAAGCACGATTTTATTCTTAAGTGCATCAAATCACATTATTGGAAATAAAGTATCTTGCCAGAGGGATATTTCATTGGTTTCGATGTCAGACATCTCCTAGGATATTCTTAAAATCAATGTTTTAATTCTCCTACTTATAACATTATCTTAGCCTCTGTATAGAACTTCCCACTATTCGTATTGATATACAGGAATAGCTATTCGCTTCTGGAAATCATTTTCTCAAGAGCTGCCAAAGGATATCAAATCTTCAAATGTAATTTATTCAAGTTAGTGTATAGGAACACTTAGCTAATTAGGGGTAATATCAAGAAGAAAATACTTCAGCATTTTTGCACTCATATTGCATTCATTTACGCTATAGAAATTTCATATATTATTTAGTTTTATTTTCTTTTATGTTTGTAAATCAACTGTATACTCTTTTATAAGTAAATTGCATAATTCTTATACAGAAAATTAAATATTATACTTATTTGATATTGGTAAGAAAGGATGCTGACAAAGAGTCTACTAAAACAATTTATAGTAACCTATTATATTTGTTATATCATGACAAAAAAATTGTACAATTATTGTCTTATTGTCTTCCTATGTAAAACGTTGTACATAATTGTAGGATAGGATACTATAAATTGTTTCAGTAGACTCTTTATCGTGCTCCATCGTACCAATATCCAATTAATTACTAGTGCTACAAGGCTGAGAAAAAAATCTTAAATAAATTTCATGTTTATCAGCACTAGAGGAAAGAAGAATGAAATTCATCTATGAACTCCTCACGTTACGACGGCTTCTTTTCCCAGAACTGCTGTTTACACTTTTTTGCCCACTCCCCCAATGCAATGGTTCTAATAAGACATAGCTATCCGGAATCATGATGGAATTTTCAATTCAATTCGGAATTCTATTCTCATAAATAAACAAAGAATATATTATAAATCTGCAAGGTAATAACATAAGATACGTTAGACGGGATGTACTTTTTTATATTACGGTTTCCTAGAGCTACCGACCATGGAATCTTATTTCTCTCATTTTCGCAGATAAAAGACTGCAGCACATAATCATTAAAAAAAGTTTATTTATTTCTTTATTCTGCCAACTACAGGAATAAATCCCAATTACAGTTAGCGTAGTTTCGCCAATACGTGTTGTACAATAGAAAAATACAATACAATAAATGAATGTGTGAGAAAAAGAAAATACATGAATGAAATAAATATATAAATATATAAAATGAAATGAAAACAAAATCAGTTTTATCTACATGAAATTTCGCATTTATTGTGGTTTGACTCATATTTTATCATGGTTAATGCCAAGATGAAACTCCTAACTCCAAATAGGATTGAGACAATCCCTTATAAAGGAGGCATTTAATATAAGTTGTTAATATGAAAAGCTAAATTAAATGTAGTGTAAGCATAGCGGACATCCACGATGATTCTACAGCCTTTTTTTGCAGTTATTTGCAGCAGTATGATTATCCCGCAAAAGAATATTATAGCGTAGGTGTCTTTGTGTGAACATTTTCGATTATGGGGATGATGCAGATAGATCTGACATTAATCAAAATTCTATTTCAGCAATTTGATACAAACTGAGTGGGTATGTGTGCAATAGAACGTGTGAGGTATGGAACTGAAATCTATAAAGTAGTATTTATTACCAATTCACTATTATTTATCTACGACAGCCTGCGGGAAGACGACACCACAAAATACACATACAAAGATTGGGATTCGATCCAGGTCCCCAGTGATGAACATCATCATTAGGGCCCGGATGTTTATGAAAATCATATTTTCAATAATGCTCTATATTATAAGCTAGTGTTAAAATGCGTATAAGACATCAAAGAAAAAAACTATTGTTTTACTTTGCATATTGTTGCATATTTGGTTAGTTTTGCGATAATTTATTTTATTTGTGTATATTTTAACAATTGTCATATTTCTTATAGGTTTTAAATATTATGCACATATCGTTAATTTAAACATTTAGGCCTACGTCATGTTTGGTTAAGTGAATGTTTTGAGAACTTAGCCTACAGTAATTGACATTGCACAGCCTAATGTTTTTGGCATTGATTGTATAGTATTGAAGCGATATTTCAGTTCATTAGTTTTCAATTTACTGACACTTGGTGCATTGACCTTGATTTAAAAAAGAATGTAATGTAATTTGAACAAGTTCTATTGTTTTTTAAATTTATAAAGTAATTTAGCTAACAAAAGAAGGGTAAAGTATTAAAATTATTGAATTGATACAGTATAGTTAATCGCTTCCAGAGCATATTTTACAAATTTTAGAGCCATCTTCCGATAGAACATTAATTTCCGGGGCCTAGTCATAAGGGATAACATAGAATCTTCTGATGACTCGAAAGTAGTACTCAACGCGAGTAAAACTATATCTTACACACTGTGAATATGTAAAACAGATCACTAGAACACCGAGATAAAGTCGTAGTTGGACCACCGGTACTTTATTCACACTGCCTGATTATTATGTAGTTTATGAATTAATAATAACTCTTGCTCATAAAATATACATTAATAATCAAGATTCTGCACTTAAAACACCATTAGCCTTACTAAGGATATTTAAACGAAACTATAAATCTCTGATCCAAACAGACTTCCAGGCAGTTGAAGGAATGAAGAGCATAAAAACAAAACTAATCTTACGAACGTGAAAAAAATAAAAAGAACTGGTCCACAGGTGTTCTAGATTTAATCACAACTAGAAAGCTTCCGCTATGCTAATGCCAAAAGGAATGTTGACAAACGCTATCGTGATCTCGAAGCTGAAATTTACTCACATAACGATAAACTTGTCTCGTGTCTCTGTAATAACAATTCATGTGAATCTAAGCTTTGATTACTGCTATTGTTCTCCTTTTGTCGTCTACTTAATTTTGGCGAGGGAGGGAGGAAGGAATCGCAGGACCTACTAAAAATGTAGTTCAAGGTAGATTAAAGCTGAAAATTAACAAGAGTAGAGGGGCGTGGTAGCCAGAGAACTGGATACTTAGTTATTAATTCGAAAACTAGAATTTCATGTTTGCGACAATTCCCATTTTTAAAAAGTCTCCAAACGAAATTAAGAGCAATTAGTAGTTCTCGTTTTTCGTTCGCGAAGTGATATTATTAAATGCTTTCTATGCTGTCTTTTTTTTTTTCTTTTCTAATAACTATGTGATGCTCCACTTACTCTATCCCTCAAGCTGAGCTCAACTCTTGCAAGACGTTATTATATCGTCATTCTTGTATAGTATAAAAAAACCTCGGATTACTTACAAGGGCAAAGCTTTCGGAAGTGAAGCAAGTGAATGATGATGGTGGGAGAATTTTCATATAAAGATAAGCATTGTTGAAATCACGTGCAGTCATTCGTAGGAAAAGCAGGTGGACACATTAGTGTACAGTAATAACAGTAAAATGGCAAGGTTTTTGTTGATATCATCTTTGCTTTTTATTACAACTAGCTGTGTAATCTGTAGAAGTGTAGATACGGACCCAGGAAATTCGCTTACTGAAGATGCGCCTAGGTCCGCCATGGATAACGATGATGCATCTTCTGCTTTCGGTACGGACTTGAGGTTCTTGTACCGTATGTACAGTGATTGTGCGCAAAGGGACATGAGTTCGTGCCTCAAAATGAAGTTGGTGACAGCTATAGATCGCGCTGCACGAAGTCGTAATGATCTTAAGGTGATCGAAGGTGTGAGTTTCGTGCGGGATCCCTCGGCCTCTGAAGATGACAGTGTCAATGAAAAACCCCTAAGTGAGGCGGAGTTGGAAGCTAGTCTCCCACGAGGACTTCAAGACAAGGAAAACCTGCTGGATGGACTTATCATGGAGAAAATTCTGGGATTCTTCAAGAGCCACACCCTTCAGTTCAAGCTGCCTACAGCTGAGGATCTGGACAGGAGCCTTAGTGATGAAGGTAAATATTTATATTTTAAACTCGTGCATAGCTAAATGCTAAATATACTTTTATATTCTCTAACAGATCTGATTAACCAGAGTAAAATTTTACTGTTGAATGATTTAAACTTCCTAATATATGAATAAAACAATATTCCTAATATGAATAAAATTGAAATTCATTGTACGTCTCCTTAGTCTGATGAAGTGACAAGTCAGAGACACTTTTCCTTTTTTATTTAAATAATAACAATTACAAAATAATGATAATGATTTTGATGACAACTAGTACATCCTGGATGTTGCCAACTAGTGCAGATATTCTGATCATGACTCCTAGTTTATAAAAATGGTAGATCATAGATCAATTTTGGTCATTGTTTCCACTTTTTATTTTTAGGTAATATTTAGAAATTTATGTCATTATTTGGTCTTTATTGGGTCATTTTACTGTCTTTTTTTAAGACAGTATTTTTTGTTTTGTTTCTCGCAATATATAGAGGTTTTGTGCAATTACTTGCATTGAATATCATCGTAATTCTAAATAAGCCTAAATAAATAAATATTGTTATAATTTAAATTGGACACAGAAAGACGGTGTTTGCTATTTACATTTATCCCATGAACTAATTAACTAATTACAATTGGGTCAACAACATACATGTAGAATAGATATAAATCTGATGAATAAACAAGAATTTCTATACAAGTTTTTGGGTATTTTATTTTATTGTTTGGGTCATTTTTGTATTTTTATTGTCATTTTATAGCTAATTTTTAAAGTATTTTAGTCATAAAAATCCGGGCCCTGATGATAGTATATTTTAAAAAAGTAAGTAAGTAATTTGTCACAAACGTTTACAAAATAGCTTAAAAGCTGGTAAACTGGTGACTCGTTAAAAAAAATACTAGTACTATACATACAAATACAGATTTCGAAAAATGTAAAATATGAGGTGAAACTTTTTTTAAAATAAGCATATAAATTATACATTTTTGTCCTGAAAAAAAATCACTTATTGAATGATAAGTTTCCTCCAAAATTGTTTTTTTAAGTTTTGCTTTAAATTGTTTATTATTCAATACTTTTGTTTCTTCTGATAAATGATTGTATGCTTTCATGCCCATGTATCTAGGACATCTTTCAAATAGAGCTAGTCTATATAATGGAAATTGTAATAAATAATTCTACTAAGAATATAATTAATTTAAATAATATAATATAATGAAATATAATGTAGATATAATATAATAAAATATTATGTAACATAAAATAATATATTATGTTATTATAATAGTAATAATAACGATCTTAGTGAAACTACTAATGCAATGCAATGCAAAATGTACAATGAGTGTGAAGTGGAGTGGGACGATACCTGCAGACATAGCTCAATCTGCGCGTGCGCATCGTTAACCACATTCCTAACATAACGTTTAAAATAGAGTGAAAATAGAGCATCATTTCCTAAACAAACTCGTATTTCCGATAGAACTTGTTGTTCGGAGTGTGAGATAGACCCACGTCTTTCAATTCACCACACTGAGCAGTCATATTTCTGGTCTATAATTTTTTAATACAAATGTTGCACCTCAAATGCAGGATTACGTCAATATTTCGACATTGCGAAATTAGCTGTCACTTCTGTTCCGATTTATCGCCAAAACTACTAAACTGATAAAGTTGAAAACTTCCCTGACGTTGAGCATAGACTTTATATCCGGAAACTGTTACTACTAACAATCATCGACTCACCTTAGCTATTTCATCTTATTCATAATCATTGTAATTCAACATAGCCTAAGTTAACTAACACAAGCCATGACAGAATAACAAATAAACAGATGCATATTAATATATCATGGCTTAATGATAGGCCTAAGCCTAATAGAAATAGGTAGGCCTACTAGGTTACAGCACTTTACTTGAATTTTGTTTCGAAATAATTATAATTCATTAAGAGTCATGTGGGTTTTGTCAATATGATTACAATATTATTAATATTATAATAAAATTATTATTACATTATTATGATATTATATTAGTTTTATTATTAGGGCAAGGCATTTGATCAAATATTGATATGTTTATAGACGTAAGGTCAAATATTGAAATAATAATACACAAATCACCTAATAAACTGGTACAAATGGAATTTGACGCAGACAGGCTAATTCTTAAACTCCCAAAATACGTCTACAACAGTATAAATACTTTTTTCGTAAGAAAAACGGAAAAATACCTGGTATTCTAAGAAAATGAAACAAAAGACTAGATTTGGTTGGTACATGGTTATTTAATGACAGGGATGTACTGCAACTTGAGTCTGTGACCTTCGGGGGGGGGGGGGGGCGTACCGGAGTTTTGTCCCGCCTGAATTCTTTTACGTGTCTGTAAATATGCAGACATGAGCCTGTCACATTTATGCACACATAAATGTCATTGTGCTGGGCCGAAATCGAACCCACAACCTTGGGCACAGAAAGCCAGCGCTATTCTGCGCCACCCAGGCCGAAGAAGAGTAGATTTAAATTGACTAGATTATACCCAGATCATTAGTTCTCAATTTCTTTTTATTTCATATTGAATTTCTAGTTTCTCATGATGACAGAAAACTTAAACCATACGGCAAATTAGTTTTTCTGGAACGTATCCGAAACACTTGGAAAATGTTAATGAAGATGTCACTTTTTTAACCTATAAATGGCCGTCTCTGAACAGAAAATGCTTGTTGAAAGGCGAGAATTAGGACTAGTAGCGTTTTGTGGTTTGGTCGTGTGACTGGCCCTGTAAACTTTATGGCGATGAACATCAATATCGCTATTCCTAAAGTAACTGCCACAAATCCTGCTCTACGTGTCACTAACATTAATATCAATATTCTTAAACTAACTTCAAAACGCCTAACTCTACATGCCACTAGTACTAATATCACTATTCCTAACCTAACTGCCACTTACCTAGAATTGGATAGAATTGGTATTAAAATACATGTTAGGTTATATACCGTTAAGCTCAATCAATAAAATAAAATAGCATTAATGCCAGCTACTCAACATCATTTTATTTTATAATTTGCCAAATTATTAAATAAAATATCCTTGAGTTCCTGGTATTAAGACTATTTTATTTTAAGGATATTGGCATGCTGTGCGGGGAGAAAGTATGCGGAGAGCATAATGAAGGGAACTAAATCTCATAACCTTGTTTATAGGTCATTTTTGGTAGTTTATAATAATAATTATTTATTGGAACCAAATGGTCACTCTATGATAAATGGAGCAACGGTGGGATTATACATGGCATTGGAAAAGGGAGCACCCCGAGAAAACCTGCCCCGACCCCATTTTGTCCACCACAAATTCCACATGGATGTACCTAGATTCGATTCCGGGTCCCAGCGGTGGAAGGCGAGAGGTCTAACCAATCAGCCATTGGGGAGGATTTTTGATAATTTATAAGTTATACAAAGCCTAGCTCTAGTAATAGGCTAACATCATCCATGGACTTCCAACATTTCGTAATATTAATACTGAGAATTCTGAGGCTGGAATGCTAATAATTTCAGGTGCAATACACTCTTCACAGGGACCGCATTCCTCTGAATCACAATATTTAATAGCATAATCCAGGCATAAAAAACCCAAGCGGAACGGCAATAATCTGCTAGGATCGAACCCCCTTCCTCTACAACAAGTATAGCGTCCTCATTGGTGCTCGCCAGCTAAATACTTAGTCTCGCTTCCATTCACTGGTAGTACAATCACTCGGAAGAATAACCAGTAATGGAACTGCGCTTTATAATTTGATAGGGCAAGCAGTGTAACGACTTGGAATTTATCCCTAAATTGGCATTGGTATGCATGGGCGTCCGCAGAAATTTTGTCAAGGGGGGGCCAATGGACGAATTACTGCCACCACCACCATCACTATACTACTACAACCACTGGCATAATCCCAATTACGGGGACCAATTCACGCGATATTCACATTTCCACGGACTGTGTGATGTTTTTTTGTTTATGAGCGATGCACGATTACCAACTGTTAGGTTAGGAACGTTTATGTTAGTTAAGGAGCAATATACTGAATAGCACAACCACCATTTCTTACGAGCAGCTAGTGGCTTTGTAGGTATGTCACACTGTTCATCCACAATCATATCTTGTTTAGCGATATGACGTCACACCTCCAACGTCCAATCAGGAGGACGAGGACAGAAAAATGGTGGAGAAGAAGGGAATTTTCGCTAGATCGTGATATAAAAGAAAGTGTATCAATTAGGGCGGGTGGCCACACATCTATCTATAACAAAATTCGTGTGATATAAGTGTTTTATGAAGAGAATCTCGGTTCTAAAACATGGTCCCCGTAGATGAGATTTTACCCAACCACTTTATTATTATTATTACTATTATTATTCTTATTATTATTGCTATTATTATTACTATTCACATTATTGCTGTTGTTATTATTATTATTATTATATTATTACTATTATTATATAATAAACATCCTTCATTTACTGTAGCTGGACTATGGCCAAGGATAGGCCTACAAGAAAATCTGATGTATACACTCACATGACTTTTTAAATGGTATAAATGGTTTTAAGTTTAGGGGAAGTAATTATTCCTACAAGTTAATATCTAGTCAGCTGTTAACAGCTCGGTTTCATCCAAACACCGCGAACATACAACAGCATTTGGAGACTCAAACCTCACTTTAAATTAGTTGCTTATAGTCATTTAATTTAGAGGTTTAGGCATTATTTGTAAACAATTACCAGGGATGGGCAACGGCACTACCCTGCTCCCCCTCCCGGACGGCCATGTTGGTATGGTTTTATTAATAAATAAAATCCCAAAACTTAATAAAACTCAATAAAATTCAGTAGCCTACAAATGTAAAGCTTTTAAATTTAGTCCCAAAGTCCCTTAAAAAGGAAATACGAGGGTTAGAACATTTATAATGGCAACACACCTATAAAATCGAGGTCAATTACAGGAAGTTCAAATCGCTTCTGTTGGATGTTGGTTGGATATCCAGCATACTTCAGAGCAAATAGGAGCCTTCTATCACTACGAATGCCTTCACAGTACCCAAAAAGGCAAAAGATATATTTATGCTGCACCCCAGCCAAGTTCCGCCGTTTTGTTAGGTTAGGAACGTTTATGTTAGTTTAGGAGCAATATACTGAATAGAACGAGGTTTATTATGTCCCACATTGAATTTCTTCTGTGATGAAACCCTAAACCCCACCTTCCCAGGCGGGCCTCATTAGAGAGGAGCCTAGGGTGCAGCATAAAACTATTTTCCCCCCAAAAAAATTTGAACTGACTCAATAAACCGTTCTAAACTGAATTTTGGATCTGACAGAAAGTCAATGATTAAAAATAATTCAATACCTTAAAATTATTCTTGGTCCACAATAATATGAAATAACAACTGTTTCAAGATTTGTTAAAAAACTTGAATCGTTATGATGATTGGTTGAACCTCCGCCGGAAGGAACTGAAGAAGTGACAGGCCCATCTTGCTCCTTTTCGGTATGGAATTATTGCTTTTGTTAACCTAACTACAACTAACCTAGGGTCTGTCAGTGAGACTTGGGAGGCTACGGTTAGATGCACGTGGACCAATCCTGAAGTTTAGATCACAATAATATAATATATTCATGTTATTACATCCTATGTGACATTCATGGTGTTTCGTAGCACCATGCTTCCATCGTTTGTCCTCTTCTACAGTAAAAACAATGAATATCAAGATTACACGAAAATGTTGATCCAATAGCCTATTATTGGTATCTTACTTGTTATTCCTACATGTAATATAGTTATCTTACCTTAAGTATGTCTGAAGAGCTACAAATAGCCTCAGCTTACATCACGTTTCACACGAAACATACCTGTAACAAAATAAATTATCCAGTTGTAACAAAACTGTCTTCAGAACGTTCACTCGCCAGACATTGTAACCTCCACATCGAAACGCGTACTATTGCTAAAGTACGAGCGCCCTCTCTGCCTATCATCGCTCCTTAGGGCTACCTCACCCCACAAAGTGTTACGTCATCAAGTTGAAGTGCATTTTTTCATAACGGTAATGTAATGTAATATAATGTAATGTAATATAATGTAACGTAATGCATAAACGGGTTCCAAGAGATCCACTACAAACTACAAGCTATAAGTATGCCCAATTTCAGGTTTCTGGCTCATCTGAAAGTGGGCAAACAATTGTGGGGATTGCAACTATCTGACGTTTAGAAAAGGATCCTGATTCTGACAATATTTTTAGTGACTAGGGCAAGGTATTTAATGGCCATGAAATAGTGAAAAAGTGCAGCATAAAAAATGCATTTATCACTTAAAAATAGTGGAAAAATGACACGAAATAAATAAAAATACCAATAAATTTACCATTATTACTTATAATTAGTTATTTTAAGTAATGAATTGGTAAAAACAATTTAATGGATGGCAGTGCGTTACATATAAATTTACAATATAAAACTCGACTTATTTTGTTACTAACCGGAAGGTCGCGGGTTCGATCCCCGATGAGGTCGTTGGAGTTTTGCAATTGGCCTAATCCTTCTGGTGGCACTATGGCCCTGGGATCGACTCAGTTTCCAACAGAAATGAATACCAGGAGAAATCCTTGGGGTAAAGACGGCCGGTGCGTAAGGCTGACCTTACCACCTTCACGTGCTGAATGTCTAAAATCTGGGAGCTTCAACCTCCTGGAAGCCTCTGGGCCTCCATGACCTGTACAGGGAACACTTTACTATTTTGTTAGTAAAAAAAGTATTACTTGGACACCCATAGCGAGAAAGAAATTCTTTCTGAACTGGCATGCCCATCAAATTGCCCCTAGCAAATATGTGCCTTTTAAAAGAAACGAAAAAAGTATTTATTGCTACTAGAAAAACTGCTATAGTGTTTACAATAAACCTGAATTAAAATGAACTATGAACACTTACCGGAGATTTTCAAATGAAAACGATTGTCTGTTGTCTGAAAGTAACGATTTGTACATGGAAAAGCTCCTCTCCACCATCACTGAAATATGACCTAATAATGTCGAAAATGACCTAAATATTGTCAAAAAATGACCTATCTCTTAAAAATGACGAAACATTCAAAATGAAGCAAAAAATTACCCTTATTTAATCAATTATTTCAAGATACACTTTTATATATATATATATATATATATATATATATATATATATTCGAGCTATCTTTTAACCTTAAAATAAAACAGATGCAAATCATCAAATGCCTTGCCCTATTAATAACACACATTCTGATAATAATTATAACAGATTTATTGGAAATTGACTTGGGTGTATAATGGCTTCACTTAACTACAATAATAATCGGGATATGCGAGTCAGTTGGAGAATTTAATGTTGTATCTGCATGTTGCCATGTTAGCTCATAGTTAGAGCAGCGGCACGGAGAACCGAAGATACAGGTTCAAATCCCGGCTATTGCAATGAATTTCCCAGTCTGACTCTACCTTTCCAACAAGGCCAATCTATATTAATAAAAAGGAAGTGTCTGTCCTCCGTCTGTCTGTCCTCCGTCTGTCCGCGATGCCCAGAGAAATCTACTGAACGCAGAGATCTGAAATTTTATACATAGGCGGACTAAAGGGTCGGAATGTGCACCTCGAAGCCGGAATTTTAATTTTCGCTTTCGTTCGTGAGTTATGAGTGAAAAACGGGCAGAAAACGTGTATTTATTGCGTTTTCGAAGCATGAGTTTTCAGTAATACAAATCAATTACACTAGGCTTTGGCTATTTTTGTCATACCTTCGACATAAAAGCATCGCGATCTCTTGAATGTTGTAGCTCACGCTGGTCGATTCATTTGTTTTTAATGTCAAGGCACGCAAACATAATATGAAATTTTCAACCTACACCGAAGAGGATTATTATTATTATTATTATTATTATTATTATTATTATTATTATTATTATTATTATTATTATTATTATTATTATTATTATTATTATTATTATTATTATTATTATTATTATTATTATTATTATTATTATTATTATTATTATTATTATTATTATTATTATTATTATTATTATTATTATTATTATTATTATTATTATTATTATTATTATTATTATTATTATTATTATTATTATTATTATTATTATTATTATTATTATTATTATTATTATTATTATTATTATTATTATTATTATTATTATTATTATTATTATTATTATTATTATTATTATTATTATTATTATTATTATTATTATTATTATTATTATTATTATTATTATTATTATTATTATTATTATTATTATTATAGGGATAATCAATATTAGCCTAAATATGGTCAAACATTGTTCGATTTGGACGAAACTCACTATACAGGGGTTTTCTGGGCCAAGGAACTCGAATCTGAGGTCGCTTTTACCAGATGACGCTATCTAATCGTGATATGTAGTCCACATGATTTAGGTGTTAATATAATGATTTAACTATTATGCTCTTAATTTTTAATTTTTGAAATAATTATCGCGGGCGAAGCCGCGGGCACATGCTATCTTAAAATAATAAAAGGACGTGCTTGTCTGTCTGTCCACGATGCCCAGCGAAATCTACTGAACGCAGATATCTGAAATTTTAAACATAGATGGGCAGAAAGGTGGGCGAATGCGCATCGAAGCCGGATTTTTAATTTATAGCTTTCGTTCGCGAGTTGTGAGTGAAAAACTGGCAGAAAACGTGATTTTAGCGCTGTCGAAGCATCAGATTTCAGTAATACATTTCAATGTCAAATCAATTGCAGTTGGCTTTGGCTATTTTTGTCATACCGTGGTAATAAAAGCATCGCGATCGCTAGAATGGTGTAAGCCCACGCTGGTCGATTCATTTGTTTAGAATGTCAAGGCCCGTAGACATATGAAATTTTCAACCTACACGGAAGAGGGATAATCAACATAGACCTAAATATGGTTAAACATCGTTCGATTTGGACGAAACTCACTATACAGGGATTTTCTGGGCCAAGGAAATCGAATCTGATATCGCTTTTACCAGGCGACGCTATCTAATCGTGACATGTAGTCCACGTGATTTAGGTGTTAATAAATATAATGATTTAACTATTATGCTCTTAATTTTTAATTCTTGAAATAATTATCGCGGGCGATCGCTTGATTTTGTAAGTCCATCCTGGACGATCCATTTGTTTAGAATATCAAGGCCCGAAGACATATGAAATTTTCAACCTACACGGAAGAGGGATAATCAATATAGGCCTAAATATGGTCAAACATTGTTCGATTTGGACGAAACTCACTGTGCAGGGGTATTCTGGGCCAAGGAACTCGAATCTGAGGTCGCTTTTACCAGGCGACGCTATCTAATCGTGGTATATAGTCCACGTGATTTAGGTGTTAATAAATATAATGATTTAACTATTATGCTCTTAATTTTTAATTTTTTTAATAATTATCGCGGGCGAAGCCGCGGGCACATGCTAGTGTGAAATAATTATCGTTACAGAATACTAACAGTTGCCTGTCTCATAGCCTATCTAAGTTTTAGAGTAACAAGATGAGATTTTAGCTTTCTCAGCGCTCCTACTGGTCGGGCAGTTAACTATGGGCTGTTGCTATTTTGTCATTCTTAAGGCGGTTTTCCACCAAACGGTCTAGTCTAGAGTTTTTTATTTCGAATTTTGACAACACCAACACAGCAAAAGAAAACACAAACTATCGAGCAGGCTGTTTCCACTAAATGGACACATATTGGTCTAGGAGCTTTCACTGGAAAGAGAAGTTGTAGAGCAAAATGTTAATTCTCAATGACAGAGTATTAGGCTTATAAACGAAGGGTCGTAAGATCAAACCCGATTGAAGGCTCTTGCTTTTCATTGATAGAATATATTATAATTAGGGCAAGGCATTTAATGACCATAAAATAGTGAAAAAATGCATTTATGACCTAAAAATAGTGAAAAAATGACCCGAAATCTTAAAATAATGGCCAATAAATTTACCATTACCGGTATTACTTAAAATTATTTTTTTCTTAAGTAATGAATTGCTAAATACAGTTTATGACGATGCTTTACATATGAATTTACAATATAAAACACGCATATTTTGTTACTAAAGAAATCAGTAAATTTATACTACAGTACTTGGACACCCTTAGCGAAAAATAAATTCTTTATGAACTGGCATGCCCATCAAATTGCCCCTAGCAACTATGTACCATTTAAAAAGAAAGACAAAATATTTATTGCTAAAATGCCGAAAATGACCTAAAATGCCAAAAATGACATAAAATGCTGAAAATGACCTAAAAATGCCGAAAATGACCTAAAAGTAGCCAAAAAACGACCTATCTCTTGAAAAATGACGAAATATGCAAAATAATGCAAAAACAAATTGCCCTTATTTCATTAATTATTTAATGATATACATTTATATACATTGGAGCTATCTTTTAACCTTCATATAAAAAGATGCAAAATCATCAAATGCCTTGCCCTAATTATAATTATCCTATAATTTGCCAATAAGAGTTCGAATATTTACTTGTATGATTTTAAAAAGTGAGAATTTACCTTTTCCATTATGAAATATAAATTTTAAATTATTTAGTTCATTCAGACTTCAATCGTTGCGTATTTATTTTAATTAAAACATGAATAATTATATCCTGTGCATTTTTATTATCGCCATTAAATTGTAGCTACTCTAGATAATTATCTAATAAAACCAAAACAAAAAATGTTCTTGTTGTAAAGGGGTAGATAAAACTTCATGTCACATTCTCAGCAGACATTTAACTCAATGTAAAATATAGCTTTGATACAGTTTTTCGTGTTCAATGTATGATGTTCAAAGACACAGGTTTTTGCTACTTAAAATATTTTAGGATTCTGGGAACTTAAATCATGTACTTATGCTGAAAACTCAAGACACGTCGATATAACGCCAAAGCGAAGGAGATTGCTGAGTGCAGGTGTTTGCTTCAACATGATAACGCCCGTCCTCATGCTCCTCATGCAACAACGAAATCCGTCGTCGACATCCGCCATAATCACCAGATATGGAACCCTCAGATTTCCACATCTTTGGTTCGTTAAAGGATCACCTTGGAGGGCAGAAATTCAAATCTGTTCAAGACATCCAATCGGCGGTGCACGAGAACCTACAGCGTCAACCAAAATAATTTTTCTCACGCGGTATCGAAGCACTTCCTATGCGGTGTCTTAAGTGCGTTGAACTAGGAGGGGACTAAGTAGAAAAATAATGTACAAGGAAACATTCTTCCTGCAGTGATATAGTGGGAAAAAATTAATTGCGATTTTCATTTGATTCTCCCTCGTATTGAATCAGATTACTTTAATATATCGTATCGTTCTCTGTGTTTCAGCTCGTAGGAAGAAGAAGGGTTCCGCCCTGCTGCTGCTCCCTCTGATGATGGCAGGAACCATGATCCCCATAGCATTGGCAGGTTTGGCTCTGCTTGCTGGCAAAGCTCTTATAATCAGCAAGTTGGCTCTGGTTCTCGCTGGTATCATCGGGCTCAAGAAGTTGCTGGGAGGATCAAGTGGCGGTCATCATGAGCAAACATACCACGTGTCAGGACATGGTGGAAGCCGTAGTTTACAGGATTCACATGAAGCTCATCTCCTGGCTTACAGAGGCTATGCTCCAGAGAAGTGACAATTTTTTGGTGCTTAATTTCTCTCCTTAGCTTCATTCACACTTAAGACTTTCAAAGAAGAACAGAAAGCAACAACGTGTCCACAGAGACTATTAACCGAAATGAGGGATTTTGTTTTAAAATCCCGCAATATAAAAACACAGCTCACGCCCTAATATATGCCTAGGCTTATGGAGATTCCATAGATGAGGCAAATTTTAATGGTTGAATTTAGTTGGAGGTTGTAGAGTTAAAGAGAACTAAGTTCATTTTTAACCAAATTGGAACTAATAGTGATTTAGTTCAAAGGAATACTATTTTAAACTGCAATTAACCAAAGTCAAAACAAAATTACGCCCTGAATAGCTGAAATTTTAAATATTATTTAGATCCTCTGAACGACTAACCTGGTAACGCCACACCCCATGGTGGGGCAAGGCTTACCTTCATCCTTCGACTTCGGCAGATGGTAACGATTGGGAGGCATGTAGTCTTCGTAACCGGAGCGCTTTTTCTCAGTTGTTCTCGAGTGGCTGAATGCACCTCGTTCCAGAAATCTTACCCGAAAAATCCGAGAAGTACCGGTATTGAAGCAAGACCCGCGGATGTGTAGTCAGCAACGCTATCCACTAAACCAGCGGTTCCCAAACTTTTTTTGTCCTGGGACCCACCTTCACCTAGAATTTTTTTTCGCGACCCACTACTATATAACAATAACCAATAAAGGCTATATAAAATACAGCACTTTTTTCATATGCCTTTCAATAGTTTTATTCCTTATACTGAAAACAAGTTTAATTTTTCTCGCCCTTTTCCCGACCCACCGAAATTACTCCCGCGACCCATAGTTTGGGAACCACTGCATTAAACTAACACGCAGGCGGTCGTTATTTAATTCTTTAATACTACAAAAATAATGCTAATAACAGAGGGTTGGCCTTCTAACAAAGTATGGTAATTAACCCTTCCAGAGCTAAACCTATCTACTGATAATAAGGCAATCATCAACTAAAATCATCACGGGGCACTAAGTTTTAGATCGAAAGGGGAAATTTCAGTGCAAAGGCCGTTTTCCATTAATGACAATCCTAACACGTTAATAAAAAAATTCTCACATTGTACATAAAAAAAATTTTGCTATTATCCACGTACCGACGGACCACTGCTATTGGATGTATGTCTGGGTAAGTGTGACGATAATAATACAACAAAATTCTAACATAATTTATAGACTTCTAGAGGCAAAGAGAGGGAGCTCTTTCTTATCCTGGATCTACTGATGGTTTCATCGTCGTCATCACTGTTCTCTCTCTCTCTCTCTCTCTCTATCTCTATCTCTCTCTCTCTCTCTCTCTCTCTCTCTCTCTCTCTCTCTCTCTCTCTCTCGTGTATTAACCTTAATCTCTGCTTTTATAAAAATTTTGAGGCGATGCATTTTTACGTCAGTTCCAGTGAAAATATTAGGTCTAACACTTGTAAGAAATAGGACAGGTACAGCAAGTTCGGATATTTCATAGTGTTTTTTTACCCCCATTTGAACTTGTTTGCTTTATCTCTTAAACCTCCAATTATAAGGTACGATCAGTATTATAATTCGTTATGACAAACACATCTGTATGATTATTTATATGATATCTAATTCCAAATTCATTAGCCTACTGTAATGAATTTATGTTTCGTATGTTTTTTTTTTCTACTATATAACTCAGATTATGTAGTCAAAGCTTATGACAACTGCATGTTCTCCTAAAGTGGTTTTTTACAACGTTTTTAGTCTAATAGTGGAATTACCTGAGCTTAAAGAATATTGTTGTACGTCCCTGTAGGTACTAATTAATTGCAAGGATCTCATCGCCAAATTACCATGAGATCATTTAATTCTATTACTTTTTCTATAACAAATTATTTAACCGAACAGCGTCTGTTGTAATTGTTCCTCAACAAAACTATGTTCCCATAAATTATGGTACGATATTTTCCTAAGTACTCATAATTTACCTCCTAGAAGTTTGTCAGTTTTATCCCACTTATATGCAGATTTAAGTAAATTACTACACAGAAAATCTTACATCCTTAAAAATAATCATTCTTATTTTCAGAAACTAACTTTTGACTATTTAATATACTTGTTTGTTGTTTTTGTATGTTAGTTTTTGTTATTTATTTTTTTACAATAAAACGCTTGCTTTTATACATTTTTGAGTGTCAAATGGTTTAAATTATATCCATATGTGAATGTTTTAAAAACATTTAAACTCAGAAATGCTATTTCAGAAGGACGCCTTACAAAAGGGAATAGTCGATTCAGCTCTCGACAGTCTTCATAGGAATTATTTGTACCAGCCTTGATCTTCATTCAGCAGATGCTTCGCCACATGGAATAATACTTCAGGTGGAGCACTTCAAATGATGTAATAGATTTCCCTTTTAACGTATCTTTAGGGACTCCATATGAACGTTTATACTATATAGTGCTCGCTTTTAGAAGGCATAGACCCATGAGGCGGGACTAGGAGAGGTTCGTCTAGCGATATTAACCTGTCATAATCGTGCATGAACAACATAATTTCCAATTTTGCATGAGCCCAAAAATATAATTGGAAATTTGTCGCTTTAATGTGCCTAGCTATAGGCCTAAGCGGCAAGAAATTTTGAAGCAGTCTGTCCAAACACAACATCTATGCACCGTAAAAATCTCAAGTTATCGTGTCAGGAATAAACAAAACGACGTGACGAATGTTCCTTATGCGCCTTACTCCCTCAGAACGCAACTTTTGGCAGCAGTGCAGCTGTCGCAAGCTCGCATTGGGTCAGGACATAATGCCTTCTACAATTGTGCGCCGTATAGTGGTCATCATCATTCATTACAATTTTTTATATGGATCATTCGTATATGCACTGTGGAATATTTGTCCTGACTGGGAACAGATCCAGGATTTTTAGCTTTGTACTCTAAACTACATCACTGTACTCCCACAGGACGTACCCAGTCCCAAACTCGTGTTTGATTCCCGCTCATAACAAAGTGTATTGAATAGAGTACAATATAGACCTCCGGCGTGGTCTTGTGGTTAGCGTCGCTGAATACAGATCTGTCGGCCCGGGTTCGATCCCCGGTACCTCCTTGGATTTTTCTGAGGTAGAGAGGTCTGGAACGGGGTGCACTCAGCCTCGTGATTCAAATTGAGGAGCTACTTGATAGAGAAGTAGCGGCTCCGGTCATGGAAACCACCATTAACGGCCGTGGGTGTCGGCATGCTGACCACATTCCCCCAATCCTGCCATCTGCCTATGGTAGATGACGCAGCGGTCGGGTGACAGGACTTGTCCCTTCAGGGATGTAGCGCCACGGAATTTAGTTTTAGATTACAATGTAACTTATATTACTTTTTCAGTGTTATTAAATTGTATATTGGATTAATCGTCTAGGCGTTAGTCCGTTCGCTCGTGAAAAATAATACGTTCGCGAAAAAAACAATGTCACAATACCCTTACTTACTTATTCCTGTCATTGCGTATAAATTAAGAAGACTGAACAGCCGTGATTTATGAAGAAATATCTTACGACTATGAATAGGGCTGTGTTGTTTAAGCGTAGAGAAATTGTGTTTTTAATTACAATAATTTTACACGTTTTCAGAATGTCACACTAACTTCAAAGCATTAGGCCTATATAATTCCCGTGATTCAAATAATTTGTAGTCTGGTTTTAAATTAGAATGAACAAAAGTTAAAACTTTGGAAAGTTGAGCGGGTTATTTTTTATATAAACTCCATCTGTTGATGAAATATAACTTGTACATCATCCCCTGACGTGAGTTTCGAAAGACGATATAAGCGAACCAGAAATTTCTATAGTATTAGAATCCGACTCCTCTCTTCTTAAGCAATATAATAGAATATTTCCAATGCATTATTTTTCTATTTTCAGGAAATATCTACGCTTATAGATTATGTTTTATTCGCCTGCTGCTTCCTGGCTAGAGCACACACTTTCTGCGCTGTCTGCTGGAAATTAAACAGCGGTAAGTGATTGGCGGACTAATTTGTGGTGGTCAAAGCAGGCGGAAGAGCAGATGAAATTCAGAACTCTTTCTAACATTCAACCCACGTTCTCCACTATTACTCTTAAATTCAAGCATGTACCGGTATATAGGATATGAGGAAGCTACAGAAGATTTCAATTATTAAAAACTCTTGTACCGCTACGTTTTTACATAGCGAATGAAAATATTATTTCCTTTTAATGGTTACAAGCTTCGGAAAGAAATTACGTCTACCGTCGATTTCATGCACCAATTTTTCTTCATCATGAGCACAATTTTATGATTAGGCCGAAAGTTATTACCAGGGCCCGGATTCTGATGACCTAAAATTGTTTGAAAAATGACCTATAAAATGACCCTAAATTTAAAAAAAAATACAATGATTGTAAAGAATGACCTAAAAATTGTTATTTTATTTATAAAAATTATTATTGTACACACAAACATAGGCCTAATTGTAAAAACTGTAAATCCAGAAAGGATGTTGTAGGTTTAAAAGCTTGTTCTATGTTCTTCATGGGAGTAGGGCTATCTGAGAAGAAAGGTAAGATAATTTTTTTAAAGTAGTTCCTACAAAAATGTTCAATATTTTAACCTAGTAATTTATTTAAATATATAAGAATATACTCAATGTACATGCATGAAATGACAAAATAAGGAAGCAAATGACATGAAAATGGCAAAATAATGAAGTAAAATTGAAATAAATACCCTAAAAGTATAAAATAGCATAAAATGACAAAAAATGACCCAATAAAAATGCATTTATATAATCTAGAGGCCATGATTAGGATTTATCTACAAGTTGGCAAAGTCTATGCAGCATCACTAAAACGATGACATGTAATCAGAAACCGGGCCCTGGTAATTATTCGCTTGGGATCCCTTTTGTCTAGTTTTCGAACAAAATATTCTTACGTGAAGGAGGCGTTAAGCATGTCTCAAATTAGATATTTTCAACTAGGAATTTAAGGACGTCGTATTTAGAACAGCAAAGTAGGCAGATACAGGTAAGATAGCCAAGGCAGTAACTACGTAGCCTCGCAGCCGAGGGATGGTAGTTAGTCATATACAGTAGATTTTTTAGAGGTTTCCCTTACTTAGAACAGCGAATTCTGAATTTGAATTAACTTAACACGTGCTCGACGTTCCCTATCTGTTATTTGAGTAGCCTATGTTTATAATTAATTATGACTAGGGAAAGGTATTTATTGACCATAAAATAGTGAAAAAAGCAAAATGAAAAATGCATTTATGACCTAAAAATAGTGAAAAAAATGACACGAAATTAAAAAAATCCCTTTAGGCAAGCCTACAGGCTGAGGTAGATTTCGAAGTGCTTTTGGTTTAATTTCTGTCGCTGCGTAGCACTCTTCTTCTTTAGCCTTGGCATGACAAACCCGCAATAATAACTGCAAAACAGAGGATAGAGAACTTTTTCAAACATTCAAATATCGCCTTATATGAGAACTATCAAGAAAATAGTTATTGATTTGTAGAATACTCATCAAGAGCTTTTCAACGATACCCCACAAAACGTAGTTTCAAAAATTTCGATTTCCATCCCACCCCCAGCCCCACTCGTACCCCCAAAACCCCCGAATCGTTGGTGTCACTGTGAACTCCATAAGGAGTAGACTACTCTAAGTTATTCAAACAAAGTTTCCCTCTATACTTCATAGGGGCCGAGATATAAATGTTTTAAAATTTCAACCCCCTCCCCCGACCACCGCCTTGAGCCAATTTTGCTCATTAACGAATTTGTCCGAACTATTTGGCCTATAAATAACATAATAAAATTTGGTTCAAATATCTTCAAAATTAAGGCCGCTAGTATATATACGAGTAAATTTATATATAAATATCACAATTTTTTTAACAGGCGGTAGTTTCGTACTTAGGGAGGCATGAAACGTAAAGATATGAAAGAATTTTTCGAAAGTCATGACATGGTATCGATTGCAATAGGTAGTCTTTTCTTCGAAATCTACCTAAAAAAATTACCAATAAATTTTCCATTATTACTTATATTTAGTATTTTTTATAGTAATAAATAGCTAAAAGGAATTTAACGGATGACAGTGCGTTATATATGAATTTACAATGTAAAACACACTTATTTTATCACTAAAAGTATGTAAATCGATACTATTTGGACACACTTAGCGAAAAAAAAATATTTCTGAACTGGCATGCCCATCAAGTTGACCTAGCAAATATATGCCATTTAAAAAGAAAGAAAAAATAATTATTTTTTGTTACAAGACAAACTGCTTTGGTGTTTACAATAAACGTGAATTAAAATTAACCATGAAGACTTGGCGGAGATGGAAAAGCTCCTCTCTACCCCCACTGAAACATGAACTAACATGCCAAAAAAGACCTAAAATGCCGAAAATGACTTAAAAATGCAGAAAATCACCTAAAAATCGCCAAATAATTACCTATCTCTTGAAAATGACGAAAAATGCAAAATAAAGCAAAATAATGCAAAAACAAGTTGCCCTTATTTAATCCTATCTTTTAACCTTCATATAAAAGAGATGCAAAATCATCAAATGCCTTGCCCTACTTATGAGGAGGTCCTGCATCGTGCTAAATATATCAGGGAGTCCAACTATGTTCAAACCAACTAAATGTGATGCACAGATTGGCCCCTTCCCTATGAGCATTAGCGGGTATAAGGAAGAAAAAAGAAACAGCATTGTAGAAGAAAGAATTTGTACTTTTACAGAAGTTGCCATGAAAACAATCTATGGAACTAATAGCAGCCCTACTGGTAACAGATAAAAACCAGACATTTTGCCAATTTTTAAAAATCCGCCAGGACAGAATTTCATCCTGAGAAAGAGGACATGCAAGGGAAAAATGAGGATATGGGCGACCTAAAGAGGACGATTCTATAGATTTACATTTCCTCAGGCCTTTAATGGACAGATTTTCCCTTCTCTACTTAAATACGATGGAGATCCAGTTTTCCTATATTTCCGAAGGAAAATATAAGTAAGTGTTTTTATTATATTAATTATTTTTTACATAACCAATTGTAAATTCGCACGAGTCCGCATGGACCGTACGTGCTTACTCAAAACACAAGGAAACACATAGAAAAAATAAGCAAATAAAATAAAATACAAAATAAATACTATCAAAGGCTTCCCTCACCCTCCACTCCCGCTCCAGAATTTGCAGCTTTCTCGAACCTGAGCTATCTCGTAATCATTAAAATTGCCCCAATCCTTTTCTCATCATATTTGTCCGCTAGTAACGACATAGGCCTACATGTCCGTTGTTTCATATTCAATGCCGGAAAAAATTGTATTTTTCCCTCCATTTTTCAAAACCTTTATGATTAGCCAGGATATGAAACCAAGATTCTTCCCCCTTGGGACAAATTCTAGAGTGATAGGGAAAAAGCGAATAAGTCAAAATATCAGAGTTTTAGTAGAGACAAAAAACAATTTATTTCCACAGCATTGTTACAATATTTAGTTCAGTCCACCAGATATTTTTATACAGTATCTTATACTACGTAGAAATATCTAAATAGCCTAAGAATGCTGTGGAAATAATTGTTTTGTCTTTCCTGAAACTTTGATATTTTGACTTATTCACTTTTTCCCTATCTCTCTAGAATTCTCATCCAATTTCTTCTAGTAATGAACGATGTTCAGAATATCGCCTAAGGGTGAGACCTAGGAAAGGATGAAGAAGGTATGAATCAATCGACAATTTTATATAGGGACCACATTTCATATGCTCGAATACTTTAATGTTCCATAAGTCTGCAAATTAAGAATACCAGCTTTTCTTTATTTCGGAAGGAAAATATGATGCAGAGTATAACGTCCTAAAAATTCAACTTCCGGCTACGGATAAATCGAGAATTTTGGGAGTTATTGGCAAGTAGGCCTACGTTAACTTTTGTATTGACAGGAAATAAATTACTATATTCTTACAAAAATGCTGAGATGCTGCTTGTCATTTTATGAAAACCAGCTTTTTAAATTAAATTTTCCTCATTGATTTTGACCTTAGAGCCCACTGATGATTTTACTTGATGATTCCTTATATTAATATAAGGTTCAAGCGATACTAATTGTTGGTAGCTTGATTCCATGTTGTTGTCTGGTCAAAAAAGTATGTGTGTGATCGATAGATAATTCCACTCCCGGCAGGTCGCGGCCCTTTAATGCCCTGGCGGCGAGGGTCGCTTACAGTGTTGCCATACGTACGACTATAGTCGTACACATACGACTATTTCATAGATTTGTACGACGTACGACGCAACCATGTGTCGTATGCCTATTCATACGACTATTTTAATATAATTTTATACTATCATTTGCTGTATGTTTTTTTAGCAATCTACTGCAGAACTATCAATTTGGATAAACATTAAGTTTTTGTTTTTTCGTAGTTGCCTACATGTTGCTAAATGCATGGCGGAATGTTATAATAGCCATTGTCAAATTATAAAATAAAACTAAGTCTCTTTATTTCTTACAGGCCTTTACAGGTGCCGCATCTTGCTTTTGTTGTATTGTTGTATCATTATTGCTACTTCTGTCATTATTCTTCTCCAAACATTTTATATTTTAGCCGCACGTGTGCAAAACGAAGCAATCCAAACCTCTAAAGAAATTATACCGATAAAGACCACCTGGCAGTGTTGCCATACGTACGACTATAGTCGTACACATACGACTATTTCATAGATTTGTACGACGTACGACGCAACCATGTGTCGTATGCCTACTCATACGACTATTTTAATATAATTTTATACTATCATTTGCTGTATGTTTTTTTAGCAATCTACTGCAGAACTATCAATTTGGATAAACATTAAGTTTTTGTTTTTTCGTAGTTGCCTACATGTTGCTAAATGCATGGCGGAATGTTATAATAGCCATTGTCAAATTATAAAATAAAACTAAGTCTCTTTATTTCTTACAGGCCTTTACAGGTGCCGCATCTTGCTTTTGTTGTATTGTTGTATCATTATTGCTACTTCTGTCATTATTCTTCTCCAAACATTTTATATTTTAGCCGCACGTGTGCAAAACGAAGCAATCCAAACCTCTAAAGAAATTATACCGATAAAGACCACCTGGTCTTATTGTTTTTGTTTTATTTTGACCAAACATAATAATCATATCATTGTTATTATTAACAGTAGGGATATATGTTGACACGTGCATATCAAAAGTGACTGTATACTTTCCTTTAAATAATATAGAAATCTTACTTTCTTACGGTTTGTAATTTATTAATATTTTATTATTATTATTATTATTATTATTATTATTATTATTATTGTATTTATTGGTGACAAAGAGTAGCCTACCAACAACAATGGGTATATGTATACAGTTACGAGAGACCAGTCTTATTATTGTTATTATTATTATCATCATCATCATCATCATCATCATCCTGACCATTCGCAAAGTGTACGACGATTTTAACTAGCGTACGACTATTTTCAAATGCTGGTACGACTGTTTTACGTTTCTGATCTGGCAACCCTGCCACCTGGTCTTATTGTTTTTGTTTTATTTTGACCAAACATAATAATCATATCATTGTTATTATTAACAGTAGGGATATATGTTGACACGTGCATATCAAAAGTGACTGTATACTTTCCTTTAAATAATATATGTAGAAATCTTACTTTCTTACGGTTTGTAATTTATTAATATTTTATTATTATTATTATTATTATTATTGCATTTATTGGTGACAAAGAGTAGCCTACCAACAACAATGGGTATATGTATACAGTTACGAGAGACCAGTCTTATTATTGTTATTATTATTATCATCATCATCATCATCATCATCATCATCCTGACCATTCGCAAAGTGTACGACGATTTTAACTAGCGTACGACTATTTTCAAATGCTGGTACGACTGTTTTACGTTTCTGATCTGGCAACCCTGGTCGCTTACAATGTCCCTAAAAGGCAGAGGTAAAACTAAGGAAAATGAGATAGTTTGCAAAATAAGAAGAGGGGTGGATCACACATGTTTCCTAAATATTGTCAATCTTCATGTTTACCTTCTTCATCTGCCAGTATTGAAAGAATTTTTTTTTTGCCATAAACCGAATGAAAACAAAAACATACAAATCAGCTAATACTGAAATGATCTCCGAGCTTCTGCTTTCGAAAACGAGTAAAAGATTTTCATTCTGCTACAAGTTCAATATTGGTGGAGAGTTTATACCTGGGATGAATAGCGACATCTACAATAAGGGTAGGGACGAGGAGAAGAGGAAGAAGAAAATAAAAGAAAAAATACATATAGATTATAGGAAACACTTATAAAATAATACCTTTTACTTATAATAATCTCTATTAGGCCTACCGTAGTTATAACCCTAACAGCATTTCATTTACATTAACTTCCGAGATTTTCCTTAAATCTTCCGAAATTTTGACTGCAATCTTCCGAAAGCATTTTTTCAGATCTGGCATCACTGATTTAGTTTTTCCTACCTTGATATGAAATGAATAAAATATTATTTTATACATTTCTTTCACTACTTTGATAACCACCAAAAGATAAAGACTCAGATGTGAATCCACACTGAAAAGGGCGTGTGCTCCAAGTACGATAATAATAAATGGATAATTTCGAGCATTTGGAAAATTTCTGTGAAGTTTCCACTTACACAGAATTCAAATTTATCTTTCTGCATAGTGGTTCTATTTTTTAACAAACTCTATTAGGATTGAACGACCGTCGGCGTGGTCTTGTGGTTAGCGTCGCGAATTACAGATCCGTCGGCTCGGGTTTGTTCCCCCGTAACTACTAGGATTTTTCTGAGGTAGGGAGGTCTGGAACGGGGTTGCACTCAGCCTGATGATTCAAACTGAGGAGCTACTTGATAGAGAAACCACCATTAACGGCCGTGGGTGCCGGCATGCTGACCATATGCCCCCCCCCCACAATTCTGCCATCTGCCTATGGTAGATGACGCATCGGACGGGTGGTAGGCCTTGTCCCTTCAGGGATGTAGAGTCACGAAGTTAAGTACTGGTGGCTTGTATTGCTGATTGCGGATATCCCGCGTACCTCTTCGGATTACTCTGAGGTAGAGATCTGGATTAGCCTCATAAGGACAACTAAGGAGTTACTTGATAAAGAAGCAGTGGTTCCGGTGAAGAAAAATATTAAATAACATGGTAGTCGGCGTGATGACCATATTCTCCCAATCGTGCCGTCTATGAATGAAGTCTATTTACGGAGGTAGATGACCCAGCGGTTGGGTACCAGGCCCTGTCCCTTCTAAGGATGTAGCACCATGGGGTTTAATCATAGAAACCAAGTTTCTTTATTAAACTAAACAACAGTGAAACACCAGTTTTCTCGGACATCCGCAACCTTATACCAATAACGCAAAAATCTCCTGGACGATATTTTCATCTTACAGACTTTGCTAATGAAATAATAGATATGATTGCTAATGGAGTGAGTGCGACACACAAATTGATGACCAACTGACCGGTGTGGCGGTATGATCAGTGGCCACATATTCTTGGTCATGCTATGAACATGACCAGCAGCTGTTTTGCGGTTTGACATGCGGTTTACATACGCAGTGCGTCTCTCTTCAGCTAAACAAGGTCAATGTCTCTTAAATTCAATCACTACCTCCACACTGCGACGCCATCTACTGGAAAGAGAGAGAACCTAATTCATTAAAAGAATATTTCAATTTGATTCAGTTCGCTTCTCAGAACATTATTTTGCAAAAATTTAGTCAATAAATTTCAGTATATTATTGTACACACGTTTGTTCAGTCACTCTCATACGATTTGTTTATTTCTTACTTTCTTCTTGTTTTTCTTCTTTGTTTTAGATGAGTAAAATTCTTACTTACAAATAGAAAAAGACAATCTTTATTAGCTTATATTGCTATACAAGAGCAGTTAGTTGAAGAATCGAGCAAGAGTTTAAAAGACGAATCTTTCTTTCTTTCTTTCTTTCTTTCTTTCTTTCTTTATCTTACTTTTACCTCTCCCTTTCACGATTTAAGCGACCCAAGCCGCCCGGGCCTTACAGGGCCGCGACCTGTCGGGAGAGGGATTATCTTTGGAACACGTACATACTTTTCTGACCAGACAAGGACATGGAGAGCCTCCCGGATGAGTGATCAGCCCAATGCCGGGGCCACCTTCGAGACAACACGAACACATAGGACGAGACACAACTTCACACACACACACACACACACACACTTACACTCCAAATAAGGCGAGGATGGGATGAAGAAGATAATGACGGCCAGATGATATCTGGGGACCACAAGGGCCTAAAGTTATCCATTTGTCTCAAAGGTGAGGAAAAACCCCAGAAAAAACCCACCAGGAGTCGAACCCGGGCCCGCTGCGTGAGAGGACCGAAAGACGAATCTAAGGCGCGAAAATAATTAAACAGTAATTGCTGTTTGTCGACAGAAGCCATTTTTTCTGGTTCATGTTCAATAGTAATTATGGATTTAGAAATTGAGTTTCAACATAAACCAGTTCCAAATCAGAACTCTGCATTAGCGGGTTCCAATTCCGTTCTCGATCTGCGTGTAAAATTGAAAAATTACACTTCATCAAGACAACTGTCTTATGCGTCAAGTTTTAATATAATTATTATATATTTCCTAGAAAAATCTTAATTATTTACTTACATATTTCTTTAAGCGTTAATTTATTTGTTCAGCTAGGTACAAAAGTCAATGAGCATAGTTATAATTATAGAGTAATGTAGCCTACTAATTGAAAATTATAGCATGGTCATCGAACCTATTACATATTTCATCCAAGTAATTGATCCCTCCTTTTTAATAAAGTGGGTTCTTTTGACCAAAGTAATTAATTTTGATTTTTTATCCACTTAGCTCCTGAATTACCTTCCCAAGGCCGAGTTTTTTCCGTTCCAGATCTCCATATAATATATAAGAAAAATCCGAAAAGGGATGTCTCTTATGGACATGTGGAGTGCATAGAATCTTGAATAGGCTATATCAGAAGATCACCAATGTAACATATGACACGGTTTGATTGCGATATACTTTTAATATAACAATATAATTATTATGGATATATGTGCATTCATGAATCACAGATTATTGTCCCTGTTGGACATTACATGAGAATATTATAGGACAAATATTCTAGTGTCAGAGGATTATTGTCCCTGTTGGACACTACATGAGAATATTATAGGAGAGAAATTAATCTGAGACTGGTATTTTTCTCCTATAATATTCTCATGTACGGTAATGTCCAACAGAGACAATAATCTGTGGTTCATGAATGCATATTATGTATCTATCTTGAATGTTAACTGCACAATAACAGTGGAAGCCCGGTCACAAAATCACTAATTAGTGTGCCTCACAGTACTGCATATGACATAACTTGTCTGTAAGTGAGGTAGTCCATTAAGGGCAACCAGTCATAGGAGAGAGGTTCCATCTGGCACTGTGAAATTAACTCTGGCTTAGCTCAGTTGGTAGAGCAGTGGCACGGATAGCCAAGGGTCCTGGGTTCAAGTCCCAGTGTCAGAGGAACTTTTATCCTATAATATAATTATTAATTAATTATTAATTAAATTAGGCATTAGAAACATCAAAGTCCAAGGTAAGAGAATAACTGAAATATAAATTGTGATAACAAGTTCGGTTTACTTCTGAGAAAGAATGCACATGAAAAATAAGTAGAAATTTAAGCAAAATAATAATTTTGGTTTTTTTTATTTTTAAAATATGTTTGTAGGTCCTTATTATTACGATCCAACAACTCTCCAAAAACTGAGAGTCCTTAAAGAAGCTCCACATGAGGCTTTTCATTCTAAAATTTATTTAAATATTTTCTGCTTAAATTAGCTTACCTGTTTCATTTATCAAACATTCCTAGTGTCAATGTTTTTTTTTTCTTTGAGTGAGAGAGAGAGAGAGAGAGAGAGAGAGAGAGAGAGAGAGAGAGAGAGAGAGAGAGAGAGAGAGAAGGGCAAGAGAGAGAAACAGACAGATATATGTAATTTAAGTGAAATAAAGTTTATAATTTTTATGTAATTTCTCGTAGTAATTGCAGTAATTTCTCGTAGAAATAAAACATAATATATTACACGTAACAAATGGTTTGTGAGAAACCAACCTATATAAGTAGGCAAATATACTTTAAAGTAATTTAAATGTTGACACATGGTGGGCATTTTATCGAGTGTAAATTAGTACTAGAATAATAGTTTAAGGAAGAATAGCTATTGAACATATGGCCTTAAAAGTCTGTATGGTAATTGCGCAATACAATTCCAATATATGGCAAATTTTTCATTTCCATCACTTGAAGTGTGTAAATTTTTATTTTAAAGATATGAACACATTTAAGTCACATTCAAGTCACTTCATCTAGGTAAGTTATGGTTAAACAACTTTGCATCCGTTTTACTGTACATCCTTGACTGATCGAGGCAAGGTCAAGCATTGCTCACGTGAGCGTATACTTGGACAGCCATAAAAGTACGTTCTACTTATTATCATGTGGGCTATAGCATACCACAGTCTGTTTCCTACGGTGTTAATATGCATTTCCCCATATTCATGCGTCTGGCATGGATAATAAGGTATGTTTGATAAATAACTGAGCCGAGTCACATAAACGGGCTTCTTAGTAATTAAAATCAGAATCTATGCCCAGCGCTGTGTAGCAGAATTTTCTTGGAATCACAAGAAAAATTTCAAACGCCATTCGGAAAAAATCAATGCAATGTTTTCACCAAAAGAAATCCTAAAAAGAACGATTTGAAGTTTACTGCATGTGAAGATGGAAGAAATTGGTATTTCTCACAATTTTAACGCACTTTGAATATATCGGTACTTGGCTTTTAGCAACTTACAGTATATGTAATAGGGTTCGGATGTTTATGAAATGGCACTACTGAACGAGGCCCAATTCATACATCTAATTCTATTCAGAATGTAATAAAATGCATTATAATCTGTTTATCAATTACTTTACTTTTCGTAGCCTATATTCCTGATACTGGCCTATTACAAATAGTAATAATTAGGGACCGGATTTTTTGGTTTTTCAAAACACTGTTTTAGGTTTTCCATTAGGTGAAATAGTTTTTTTAGGTTTTTTTTTTGTCCAAAATATCGTTTTCGGGTAGAATAATTGGTTTAATGAATTTGAATGTGCTACATAGGATTCAATACATAATTAACACGACTTCTTAAAACACAGTGTGACCACTCAGTGTGAATAACAAGACAGTACTAAAGGTTAAGGCAAACAAACGCTTTAAAACACAGAAATCTATATCCTTGTTCATACACGGCAACAATGGTTGTTCGTACGAATATTTTAAAAGGAATACGCCGGTACTCTACACTTCCTCTCTTGATACAGTCCATCCTAGACGACAATGGGTTGAACGAATCGCTGGTGGTATTAATTTCAACCCGACAAAAATTATTGTCTCTCCGCAAAATATCGATTCCTCAACTGACAAACAAAAAAGACAAAAAAAGTAGCCTAAATTAGATATTTTAGGTTTTATATCCCGTTTAGGTATATTTAGGTTTTTATACCCATTTAGGTATTTTTAGGTGCCACAGAATTAATATGGGTGAATCCTACGGACATGATTCGAAAAAGTGTATGAGCGCTTTTTGTTTTGGAAGCAAGGAAAAAAATAGGTAAAAACCTAAGAATCCGGTCCCTAGTAATAATTATTTCTTTGGAAGGTAAATTATTCCAGAGTGAACCAGAAGAAAGCTAAGAGTGAACCAGAAGAAAGCTAAGTTAAAAAAATAAAAATAATCGCTGTATAAATTCTAGATTCATGAAATATTATTTCCTGAGGGGAAATGATGTCTTTTCAATGAATGAGTCCGTCCATAACGATATTTACACCCTCGATTTATTACAAAAAATATATACTTACTTACTCAATGGCAATAGACAATTCCTAAGTAAGTTAAAGGAATATTATCTATTTCATGGAACCCGAAGGTTCATTGCCGCGCTTACCTGAGCCCGCCATTCAACCCTATTCTGTGTTAACTCCATCAAACCATCCCTCACAAATCCGATTTCCCTTATATCTATCCTAATATTCTCCTACCACCTGTGTCTAGGGCTTTCAAGTGGTCTTTTCGTTTCGGGTCTCCCCATTAACGTTTTTGAAACATGTCTTTCCTCCCTTATGCGCACAACATGTCCAGCCCATTTCATCCTCCGTGATTTAATTACCCTTACTATATCCGGTGATTAGTACAGGTTATGAAGCTCCTCGTTATGCAGTTTTCTCCAGTCCCCATTTTCATCTCTTTTAGGCCCAAATATTTTCCTAAGCACCCTTTTTTCGAACGTACTCAGATTATATTCTTCCCGAAGAGTAAGTGACCATGTCTCACATCCATATAATACAACCGGCAGGATAATAATTGTCTTATACATGTTTATTTTTAGATTTCTGGACAGAAGACGAGATGATACGAGTTTCTGAACTGCATCAAAGCAGGAATTTCCTGATTTGAGTCTACACTTAACTTCGGCCTTAATATTATTTGTATCTGTAATTATTGCTCCCAGATATTTGAATTTATCCATTTGTTCAAACGATTTACCGGCTATTTTGTACAACATTATTTTCATGTTTCATGTCCATATACTTAGCTTTTCTATATTAATTTCCAATCCAACATTCCTGCAGGTATCGAAAAAACTATCTGCATTTCTCTCGATTGTGTTTATGCCATCGGCCTACAGATAAACGTCATTTACATAAGCTCAAATCGGGTGACTGTTGGGGTATTCGTTAAGAAATTTCAGTCTGCCTTTTTTAATTTAGACTTTCTGAGATGTCCTGAGACGAACAGTCAAAAATTATTCAAATGTTGTGCCTAGATCCATTTTTCGTGTTATCGATTACGCCTGCTAACGCTCCCGTAACCTCCAAATGGTCTTCCTTTCCTTTTCCTCCTAGTATTTAAAATACTTAAGGTGGCCTTATTTGGGACACATTAGTTTCTGGACAAAACAAAAAATTAATAAATATACAAATATTATGTAACATTACTACTGCTCTAAACAGAAAATGCTTCATCTACAGTACTAGACATTACAGAAACTCAAAATATAAATAATTACAGTTACTAAAGAACTAAAAAACTAAAGAACCAAAAAAAGAAACAGTGAAATATTTGTATTGAAAATTAGATGAACTTCCGTCAATAAAATCCACTCTCAAAATGGGGAAGACCGCGTGATCAAATAAGTTCAAAGTAGCACCACAGTATAATGCTGCTGTGTCGACAGTTACGGAAGTGCTGCCACCTGTCCACTAATCCACGCAGCTTTTTTTAAAATATTGACGGATAGCCTTATATAGAGCATGACCTTATTTGGGACACCTCATAAAATGGTATGTTACGGCAGCACAATTTACAACCGTTTATAGACCTACAAAGTTATCTATCTATCTACGAGTATCTTGAGGGTTTCCTCAATGCAGAGGCTCTAGCCAAACAATTCAAATTATAGTTAAACTAAACAAAGTTTTGACACATTATATTTAAACATAATCAATTACTCTCTTCTGAGCTTATCATAGTTTTCTTTTATAATCTGTCTCCATTTTTCTCTGTCATGTGTATCTTCTTCCATTGCGCCAACTCTTTCCATTGATATATGTACTTTTTTGATCCAGGTAGTAGTAGGACGTCCTCTTTTCCTTCCAATTTCCTTCTCAAGTATATATTTTGGTATCCTTTCTACTTCCATCCTGCGTACGTGACCATACCATTCGACAGTCTCGTTAATGTCTTCTTCCAATTCCATCCTTCGTCGTATTTCTGCATTCCTACTTTGTCTCTTCGTGAGACTCTGGCTGATCTCCAGAAGTCCATTTCTAGTGCATTTAGTTTCTTCATAATATGTTTCCTGCTCATTGTCCAAACCACTGCTCCATATAACACTATGCTTTGCAATAACTTATGGACTTAAATATTATTCTCTTCGTGCTGCAAATGCCCTCCTTGTAAACCCTGTAATTTACTAAGTTACTATAGAAAAAACTAATTACTCTCTAAAAATTCACGGAGATCTGAACGTAACAACTTCTTGCTCAGTAATAGTTAGTGGTTCAAACGAGATTTTATTTTTCGAGTAGGTATGATTGAGAAACGAGCCCATAAGGGCGAGTGTAGCAATCCGACGAGCAAAATAAAAGTTTTTATCAAACACTATTTTTTAGACACCCGTTAATATTGGTGAAATAATAATTTTAAATACCCTCCAGCTGTCCGTGCTGACAGAGGTTATTGATTTTCTCTGCCAACATAAGAGATAGATACATAGAGACATAGATAGCGACATAGACAGAGACATAGATTTTCAGCAAACAAGTATGACTATTTTTGCGAACACCGTAAGAAACTTAACATTTTAAAAGGCGTAATACACTTTAACGTTTTCAATTTATATCAGACTGAGTATATTTAATAAGCCTTAACATATTATGCAATTATTCTGAATTAAAAGAGTATATTCCATATGAATCAATCAAATTTGGCAACCCTGGAGGGTTATAATTCTTACCACTCAGTGGCATAAATTACTCCTTTTAGGCCTAATTAATATCATGTATCGTTAAAAATACTTATTTTAGTTCGACTGTCTAAAAATAAATCAAATAACTCAAATCAAAATAAATCTAACATAATCGTTAATTAATCCTATAAAAAACACAGAACAACAAATCTAATAAAAAAATTGGTTTTTACTTCATAAACCACAAATTTAAAATAGAAACTTTCACTAATTTATGCTTCTAAGTGACTGAAAATGATACATAAGTAGTAAACATCTCCAAAACGGGTACCACTATTTGAAATTAAAAAAAAAAACAAAAATCACGTAAATTACTGCTGATTGTAATAGCCAATCTCATTTTCAGAGATTATGGTCAGTTTTTATTTTTATGGTCATTATTGCTTTCTAAGTTACTTTTCTATTAAGATTTAGATAATAACAGTATGGATCCTAGTAATAGCTAGTAGGCCTATAGCTGCGTAAAGAAATTTTTTTACATTAGAATGTATCTAGGTGTATTATAATATTATTATAACAAATTTGTATCCACATAAGTATAAGATACACTCTAATATAGTTCAACTTTCACATGACTATTGGTAAACGATAATACTTGAATCTTCTTTGATACCTATAACCAAATAAAATTATGGTAGACTTTTTAATTGAGCATAATAAGATAACGGACTGGCTATATGTACGGGGAATCAAGTTTACGTATGCACCGACTTGCCTCGTGGTCAATGCCCCGAGAAAACGAAACATTGAGATAACGGATGCTGGTGTAATGTAGGCCACATCTGTCACGATCATCTTCACTGAACACTTTCAATAGAGAGAATTATTCTTGATAATAGAGGAGAGAGTGGATCAGTAAGGTTCAAGAGGTCCTTACTCCTCCTCCTCCTTCGACGCCTCGTCCGGCTTCGGAAGAAAATGTAGGTCTCGGACAACTCCCTTCCCTTTCTTCTTTATTCACCGCTTTCACTAGATACAGCTACTTTGCATTATTATTTACTTTTTGTTCTTACATTTATTACCCCTTGCCTTCCTGAGATATCTCAAGTTCACATCCTTGTGGTTAAGAACCGTCCGCGCAAGCCGGATCCAAAGCCTTGACCCCGCTTCTTAAGTCGAACTACTATCAGAAAAAGTATCTGTGTTATGCCAACCAAGGAAAAAGTAAATAAAATGGAAAGTGTTTAATCGACAAGACTTTCTTCTGTACAAACATAAATTTCAGGTTGTTCGTTCAAGAAATTAATCTCTCTAGTTTCTATATCAATTACTTATGTTCAGCTGCAATATTCTACTGAAGAAAATAGTTAAATGATTATTCGATGCATACAGTTAGTAGTTTATTGTACTCGTAAAATACCAGAATAATTAACAAAGATGGAAAAGAACAAACTGGCATGACAATTCCATTCATAAGCTACTTGTCTGATATTGAATAATGTTTAACAATTCCTAGGATGTAGACCAAACACGATCATTTATCTTATAATGTAATTCCTATGTCGCAGGAATGCAATTTTAGCTGTTACTAGCAATTCGTGTTAGCTAAAGTTAGCTAGATATTGTGTGATTCTCCTTTTTAAATGAGTTTCTATTGCGGGATATAATGCGTCTACTCAGAAAGAAAACTATAATACAAATGATATTGAATTTTGTTGGCATAAAGTATTTTATTTAAAGTATTCACAAACTCGTACGGAATTTATATTCATAGTAGCTATAATATAACGGGTACGTCGTACTGTAGTGGTTGAGACGCTAAGCTACAAACCCGAAGGTCGCGGGTTCGATCCGCGATGAGGTAGTTGGAGTTTTTTAATTGGCCTAATTCTTCTAATGGCACTATGGTCCTGGGGTCGACTCAGCCTCTAACAGAAATGAGTACCAGGAGCAATCCTGGGGGTAAAGGCTGCCGGTGCGTAAGGCTGACAACCTTACCACCTTCATGTGCCGATGACTAAACATCTGGGAGCTTCAACCTCCTGGAACCCTCTGGGCCTGTAATAGGGAACCTTTACTTTACTGAATTTTCTTCTTAAGGACATTTTCAGCATGTTTAATAAACTGCAAAGCGAAGACCTGTTTCAACTCGATCGTTCAGCATTTTTTCTGTTTATAGGCCTACATAAATTTGTATAGCCTAGTGAGGCTACTCAGCCACAACCAAACGGGCTGTTCGATTTCCTTCCAACTTGGCATCAGTGTTCATTGGAATCATTAAAAACGACGTATGTGTAGGGATTTGGGTTTTTTCAAATTCTGTTTCAAGATGGTCATTATTAGGGGCGAATTTCTAAGAACTAAAAAATAGGATATATGCATGCATTTATTACCTAAAAACATTAAAATATGACCAATAAAATTTAAAATATGACTTTACCACTTACACATTGTGTATATTTTTTTAAGTTTCATTACAATAGGCTACATTTTATTAAAATATAGTGTCAATTACTTTAGTATCTGTAAATTCTCAAAAAAAGTATCATTATAATGCAAAATTTACAAAATATGATATGAAACTTCAAAATTTATTTAATATGCACACAAATATATGACCTAAATATGCATATTCATACAAAATATGATACAATAGTTGAAATTTTCCTAAATATGCAGTTATATGCACAATAAAAGCCGTTCCAATTTCACCAGGATGCTTGGAATCGGGTTTAAATTAATCGGAAACCTGAAATAATGCAAAGGGGAAAAATATGACATGTCATAGAAATCCGCCCCCTAGTTATTATTAAGGTTCCTTTTCAGGTAATGTTCAATTTCTTTCAAGATTCCACCCAAACTATTCATGTTTAAAAAAATGAAGACCACTTATAAGCGATGTTAATAAAAGTAATATTAAATCTTTCTTTTAACGCTTCTTTGACTTACATCCAGCCTCTGGAAATACTCTGGGAATAATGATGGAAAATTAACTTATAGAAGACATACCTATGTTACATGTATTTAAATTATCCAGTTCTTGAAACAATGCTTTTCTTTTATTACCTGTACTCGACACGTGCATAACTTTTTTGTAGGTGTCCATTATGTATTTTGGAGACTGATACCTCCAGCAAACCTAGTTTGAAGATTGAGGTGAATGTCTGGGCGTTGTTTCTGCCCCTGAAGGAATCTGCGAATGCTGTGCGATGGGTGAATGCGCCAGGTGTGGTCTTACAGATGACGAATCCGTCATGCTGATATTTCATTGTCAGCTTCCGGAATAGTAAGAATTGCGAAGAGTTTCATCATCATTTCTTGACCTGAATAACTAGCGAACTTCTTAAAACGCTGTTCATATGAGTCTGTGATGCTGGTTCATCACCCGATAAAATTATTTTTATTATGGCGTTGACTCTTGTGAAGCGTTATTCGTTTTTAGGTAGATTTCGAAGAAAAATCTACCTATTGCAATGGATATCATGTTATGATTTTCGAAAAATTCTTTCATATCTTTACGTTTCATGCTCCCCTAAGTACGAAACCACCGCCCGTTCAAAAAAAAATGTTGTGATATATTTATATATATATATATATATATTTATATTTATATCTTTACACGATAGCGGCCGTAATTTTGAAGATATTTGAACCAAATTTTATTATGATATTTCTAGGCCCAATAGTTCGGACAAGTTCGTTAATGGGCAAAATTGGCCCAAGGGGGTGGTCGGGGAGGGGGTTGAAATATTAAAACATTTATATCTCGGCCCATATGAAGTATAGAGGGAAACTTTGTTTGAATAATTTAGAGTACTCCCTATGGACTTCACAGTGACACCAACAATTCGGGGGTTTTGGGGGGTACGAGTGGGGGTGGGGGTGAGGGGATGAAAATTCGAAATTTTTGAAACTACGTCTTGTGGGGTATCGTTGAAAAGCTCTTGATGAGTACTCTACAAATCAATAACTAGTTTCTTGATAGCTCTCATATGACGCGAGATTTTAATGTTTGAAAATAATAACACTTAAAAGAATTATTATAATATCATAATTTTGTCTTGTTTAGCGGCTTTACTAATTTTATCCATTGCTGATCTTGCGCACGGCCTCCCAGAATATTATATCCTATTCTTGTCAAAACAAATGATTGTAGGCTCTTCCTCTTTACCGAATTCAGTTCTTATTACTGCGGGTTTGCCATGCCAAGGCTAAAAAAGAAGAGTGCTGCGCAGCGATAATAAATTAAACCAAAAGCACTTTGAAATCTACCTCAGCCTGTAGGCCTGCCTAAAGGGATTTTTCTTCTTCATATGTTGCAAATTATGGGGTAAAAGGCAAAGAGAATTCGGCAAGGCTTAGGGACAAATACCAGTCTCACAAACATTTTCTCTCAGCATGATAAATTTTTTTCAGGTTTCATCTAAAGACGATCCTCGTGCTTTGTCTAAGTAACATTTAGTAATCTCTCTCTCTCTCTCTCTCTCTCTCTCTCTCTCTCTCTCTCTCTCTCTCTCTCTCTCTCTCTCGAATCCTGTGCCCCCATGTTGGGGCGAAGGGCCTTCAAGTGGAGGTTTCTGTTTACCTATGTGAATTTTGTTACGCTTATTTTCCTAGAGAGGGTATAGTAGCCTACGGTACATCTAAAAATGAAATCATTTGGGTATACATTTAATTTGCACATTTAACTGGGATCTTGTGTTTAAAAAATATATTATGAACCTATTTATTTATGAAAATAACTTAGATGCAAAAATTATGTTTGTAATTATTTCCTTTATAGCCTACAATAATGACATTATTAACACAGGATTTCTTGCCTATTAGCCTATACCACCTCGCTCTCATTGGTTTTGGTGTGTTCATTACAATTCAGGTACACTGCATTTCACGACAATTAGTTGAATATAGTTTTCTTGATACTATGGGAAACAGAAAAATATCATTTACTCGTATATTTTAATTCATGTTTGTTCTGACATTAAGAATTGTATTACATAAAATTCTTATTTTAATTTTCTCTTCACCTTTACTGTCTAATTCTAGTATTTCATGTAATGAATGCTATAATGGATGTAGCCTAAAAAGATTGAAAGTACGAGTAGTTACAATTGAAGTATCAATGTTTCAGAAGTCATTGTTACAGAAAAACGGATATACTTTTTTAATAGTCGCAGATAGAAGGTTTGAATAATACATTTTTTATTAAAAATATATTAAAAAAATCGGCATTTAAAAAAATCTTCATGAAAAGCCCCTTTAATATTTTAGATATAAAAACCATAAAATTCGATAAATTAAAAAAGTCCTTAATGAAAAAATTAAATACGATTACCGTCTACCCACTGTGATTGGCTACAGACAGACAGGCAGACTTTATTCCAATACAAAATTTTCGGTTTCTAGGCATCTTGAAACATGTTTTTCCAGTGTTATCTCGATTTCGACTTTTTGTCACGATCAAAATAATTTCTCTATACTATGTATATGAAAGAAAGTACAAATCAAGTATCAAGTACACTGTGACGGTATATTGCCTTTAGCAATTGTGTTAGCTCTGCCACATTTTAATCTTAATTCGGAGAATCCCGTCATCGAGTTTTCTTATGTAATCTCCCACATGTAATTTTTCATTTAAATAATTGAAGAGTAGTAATAGTTTTCTGACATAATGAATTATTATAGATCAAATACCATAATAAAATATGTTAATATTAAAATAAATTACCTCATCATTTTTGCAATATTGAAATAATATGCGAGAAAGTAAAATGCGTTGTTTTTGTTTAGCCTATGATTAATTTTAAAGGTGGCTGTGCACTGCTGATTGTAGATGTTAACATTCTAAAGAGGCCAAGAGCCAGTTTTCAGATTTAATTTTATTGGATCTATTGGTGATGCATCCACATGCGCGTACATACTAAAATGGCTCTTCAGTAGCTCAGCTGCAAATCACTCTTTCTCAGGACGATAGAAGGTACTTAAGCATTGTTCTTATGAAGCTTTGTTAGGGGGTTTTCATAGTTTTATCTGAAAGTAGTTTTTGGCGTTTAGCCCCTTTAGAATGGTAGGTCTACAATTGAGGACCGTTTTGACAAAACTCAATATCTCCATTTCTTGCCAAATTCGTTTCTTAATGGTTTTAGGTGCTTTGAAATTAGAACTTTAAGATGGTGAAAAAGAACATAAGAAAAGTCAACATAACCAATTAATTTTGAAGCCTCAATATGCAAGGTTTCCATATAAGTTAATAAAAACTAAAGAAACCTCCTGAATAATTTATGTTTTGGCACATGTTGAGTTTTGTCAAAACGGTCCTCAATTATGTATGGAACCGTCGCCCTGTGCCAGAATTTTGTCCCTCAGGAGGAGTTTTTTTTAACGTGATTGTAAAACCATGGAAATGGGACTGACGAAATTACGCACATATAAACGCCAAAGGCATTGGATATTCTCGCCGAATATCTTGGTCGGGATTAAACCCACGAAGTTGGGTATTTAAGAAACGTTTCGTTATCGAATGCGTGAGAAACTCAAAATAGTAATGGCTGCTTAATTTAAGGATGAATCTGGAAGGAGTTAATTCCTAAGCAGAAATGTATGTGCTTAGCATTCAATGCATGTGACGGTAGTTTTGGGTAAGATGATACGGATGCACTCGAATTGGAAATACTAGATGTAAACCAGCATATCCGTTACATAAACACGAATGTCTTATCCAGTCTCCAGGCTATTTTTAATAATCCTTCATTAAAACATTAACCCTGAAGTCTACATATCGTACGTGAAGTATGCCACTCCATTTCTCCTTTCGAACAAGATGTAGAACGTTTTTATTGTTAGTCATTTATTCACTTTCATTTCTCTGTCGTATTATCGCCACCTTGGTTGCTCTAACCTCGTCCATTCATGATGTCTTCGCAAATAGAATTTTCACTCAGGAGTCACGTAGCGCTAATAGAAAACAACATGCCTTGTAACAGTGATAGACTTCGCATGAGATTTAGGGAAGAACTGTTTGGGATGAACTGTTCAGTTCACAACCATATATCCTCTATAAGTAGCCTATTATCATCGGTAATACCAAGAGAGTATAAGAGTTTATGCGTATATATGTTATGAAACTCGTAGTCTCGTGTGGGATTTATTAAACCTATTCCACGAATGAAATGTAACTATATAAATGACACAGCCCAACAAAAAAATAACTTTTTGTTTGGTGTCTCAGATGTTTTACCGGATTTTGGCTATACTTAGTGTGCTTAGTCCAAATATGTAAACAGTTTTTCTCTACCAGCTCTAATTTTGTCGAAGGGGGATTTTATTCGTGAACTCTTAGCGTAGCAAAACTAAATATTGCTTGATAATATAGGTAGTGAAAGTTCTTGACCATAGTTTGGACACGTAGAACGAAAACTGTACGAAGTACAGAAAAACTAAAAGCTGGATTACTTTTTGGCCCTCAAATTGACAGCTCTTAGGTCATAAACGACCGTACAGTATGTGATAATATAATTTTTTGAAAGACCCCATGTTATTTTGTTATTGTAATGTTAATGTAATGTTAGTGTGTTGATTTTTTTCTTCCCACGATTTAGAAGCTACAAATAGGCACTGTTTTCTATGTATATTAAACGTAAAATGGGATAATATGCACAATGGTAATACCATATCTCAAAAACTAGAGCTGATAGGGCATGAAGACATAGGCCTACATCTTTCTTATACAAAATATGATCAATTCTTTTAGAAAATTTGCAGGGTTATTTTTATTTTCACCCTGTAAGGTTATTACCAAAGACAATAATCCTTAGCAATAAGAGCTAGCTTTAAATTCCCGCATAGTTGGAAAGCTTGTGTTCATATGTGTTTATAGACCCTCACTGCAGTCTTGTCAGTTGCTCACAACCCTTCCACCATTCCCTCTATCTCCCTCCCTCTTTCTCTCTATTTCGTTCTGCGTGTATGCCTGTCCTTACTCATTTGCTTTCTCTTCATTCCTTCACTTTCTCTCTTATTATTCCCATCTTTTTATTTTGTCTTATATGGACAGGCAAGATATCCACTTAAAAAGTATAAAACAAATCGTAACTAAAGGATTATAGTATGAACACGTTAACGGTACGGTACTTAAAGAGTTATGTTCTATTACATCTCCATGTCATAATGGTAAATGGCAAATAATAACCATTCCATACAGTAATTTCCACAACATATTTAGTTATTTCCTTAAATTCAAAGAGAAACGATCGTCAAAATGATATTTGACCTCATGGCAGAACATTTCCTATGAAAACTGTAGCTATAGTGAGGAATAAAATTAATACACCTACGGATCATGTATATAAATATTTATATACATACAATTTATGAAATTAATTTATAAAATTTAATAATTTATAACATTTATAAAATTTAATTTATTAAATTTATTTTATGGTTGAACATTTCCTATGAAAACTGTATCTATGGTGAGGAATAAAGTTAATACACCTACGGATCATGTATATAAATATTTATATACATACAATTTATGAAATTAATGTATAAAATTTAATAATTTATAACATTTATAAAATTTAATTTATTAATTTATAAAATTAATACACCTACGGATCATGTAGGCCTATATAATCATTTATATACACGATCCGTATGTGTATTAATTTTATTCCTATGGTATTAAACGTCTCTTCTTTCACTAAATACAGAAAATACTTCGAAACGTAACACACGAATAATCTGAAGGAAGTGATTTCATGGTCCAAGTGTTTTAAAAGAAATGGAAGCATTTGCACTTGTCGTGGAATAGCTGCTGAGTCATTTGCGTCTAGTTTCCACATTCCTGATCCGTGCAAACTTCATCAGAGTAGAACGAGTTATCAGCGAGATAGTTCTACCTGTATTCAGTCAAATGACTGACCGACTTGCGAGTTATTTTATCTCGCACACTGAAGAGCCAGCTCGCTATCTTAACGCATTTGCAGTTTGAATCCTAGCATTGTCTCGATTTCTCACCTCAACGCCAAGTCGAACAGGCACATTCCAAATGATAAACAACAATTGGAGGCGGTAAGATATGACCTACTCGGCAACCCTGACTATAGAGTGGCGCAAGTAGTTCTGGGACACATTCTGCTTATGAATTGTCTAAAATGTTTAGTAAGTTCCGTTTGGAATTCTAGGAGTGAAGATTTAATAATTATTATGACAAGTATTCTTCCAGAAAAGGATGGTATTCTTTTAAGGGAAAGGCTAAAGTAATCCATGCAATGAATTTTTACTCCAACTCAGTGGTATATGCAGGTATACGCCCTACATTCTCGTTAGAATATGCCCTCTGCTTCATTGCCAAGGCCTATACCATCAATTTTGCTTACGCTTTATTAAGTGCCAGAATGGTACGTACTTTCTGAGACTGTGTGGGGGGACGCGAAAATGTCTGTCCGTCTATTTGTCTGTCTGTCCGTGTGTCTGTACGCGCGATAACTCAAATACGGTTAATCGGATTTTCATGAAACTTGATATACGCATTTATAACGTCCATGGAAAGAAGCCTTTTGACATTGGACCAAATCGGTTTACTAGTACCGAAGTAATGCCCAATTTAGTGCATAATTTATGGCAATATATTAGAAACAATTTATCAAATGCAAATTATGACAACATATTGTTTTACAGAGTTCATTTACGGCTTTGGAAGTAGCAATACAGTTAGCTTTGACAAATAACACTACCTACATATTCCTTTCACATATGCTTATCAAACTAAACCTTTTTTCTTCCGTAAGTCCTGCTTAATGAATCGATCTGGAGCTTAACTCGGAAATCGATTAAAAAAATAACTTATTTTTTGCATATCATAACTGCAATTATCACTGATTAAGCAAAAGCATTCTGGCACTTTGTTACAACCTGACTTTATTTGCTTACGAATTCTTTGTTTCATTATTATTTTGTTCATTCTGTTACTGATTTGAGTATAACGTATCAGCATTTTACCTATATCTTGGTTAAGTTCTATGCGAAGTTACTTCTGTTTTCAAAGCCAGTTGAAAATATTAGATTATAATGCTGCAAATAATTAAGTATCTATTAATTTCATGTTGTATGATAAGTTATTGAATGAATTTGGTAAAGTGGCACTTGGGATTGTATTTGATTTGACCGTTCTTGAAGAAAATTTTATTGTGAAATCACATTAGTGCCATGCTCAAACTGTTTCTACTATCTAGCCTACTGTACTATAGTGTTTCAAGAATTTTAAAGTCTGATCTCTAGAATTTAGCTTATTTCATTTCTTTATCTTAAAATGCGCCTTTATGATAGTGATATGTTCTTTTTATGCATGTCATTTGGAATCAGCGAAGCATTTTGAAGATATTTGTAGTTTGAGAAATTAAATTATTTTGTGCATAACAGTGGCGTAGCAAGCTTAGGTGGTACCCGGTGCGGAAAATTTCTTCTCACCCCCCCCCCATTTAAATTATGAAAAGATGGAACAGTTCCAAGTGTTATTTTTTGGATAGTCAAAGGTAATCGCACGCGAGTTTAAGAGTTTATCGATAGATGCAATTGCAACGAATTTATCTGATGTATACAAAATTAGTAGGGCTGTACCGATTAATCGATTAAACATTTAATCGTCGATCAATTACATTTTCCGATTAATCGGTTTAGTCGAATTCTGAAAAGCGTTTTTCGAGAAATGGGTCAAATGACCAAACTCCTTTCTTTCGCTTCTCCGGCCTTGGCACATCATGTGTCATTCAGCCTGTTGAGTCCAAACAATTCCCGTTATTCAGAAACCTTAAGGATAGTTTAGTTAACAAACTCGTGTGTATCAAGTCTTGGCTGAAAAATTAACCGAAAATGTAAGTTTTGTATATACAGAGTGCTTCAAAAAAATGTATACACAATTTGAAGTGTCATAGAAAATCTATTTTCCGTTCTACAAGGATACATTTCTGGAAACGGAAACCTTTAAGTCCAATTTGAAAAATAAATGACTTTCTGATTAAAATGTTCAAAATGGTAGCATTCAGCATCAATACATTTCTGAGTACGAGTTACCACTGATTCCGTACATCGTACCAAAGTGTCCAAAGAGATTTCTGCGCACACCGCTTGAATCTCATTCCAAAGTGTCTTGGTTACGTGGTTTACATTTGTACACCTCATCTTTTACTGTCCCCCATAAGAAGAAATCCAGCGGAGTAAGGTCTGAAGAGAGAGTGCAGAAAACTCGATTTGCCCCCTGCGTCCTATCCACTGCCATGGCAAATCTCTACCCAGGTATGTTTGTACGTCCCTAGGATAGTGCGGCGGGGTGCCACCCAGGTGCCACCTTGCTGGTAATAAAACCGTATAATGCACGAATGGCAGGGAATATGGAATCAGCAAGCATTGTTAGGTACTTTTCATTGTAGGATGATTATTGGCACGATTGTTGGATGTTTGTTGAAACTATTCTGCTGCCCCTTTTGAAGAAATATAACATTACTTTCTCCCAGAAATTTAACCTTGTAGAACGGGAAATAAATTTTCTATGACAGTTCAAACTGTGTATACATTTTTTGAAGCACTCTGTATTTTTTCACTAGTTAACTAATAATTGTATTCATTAATTCAGGATTTCTTCTGATTATCTGTAGTGTAGTAGTTATTAAACGTGTAAAACAATATTAAATGTCCACTTTGATTTCGTTAAAATACCGACCTGTTTGTCGATTAATCAGTCGATTAATCGATTAAAGTCAAGCGTTAACTCGATTAGAAATTTATTCGATTTTCAGCCCTAAAAATTAGTAATAATTACTTTGTTATATAATAACAAAACTAAGCTCCGAAATCATGGCATATTATGAATCAACCATCCATAAAGCGATCCTAGTTACCATATTGTAACCAGTGCTACCAATGGTGCCTAAGACATGGTTAACCTAATTCGGCCAATTTTTTTAGGATTAAGAAAAGACTTACATATCAAGCACATTATGCTGTACATTGTACATTGTACTGTTAAACGACAGTAAATGCTATTATTATTATTGTTATTATTATTATTATTACTATTATTATTACTATTATTATTATTAATATTCTAAAGTAACCTACCTTATCGACAGACATATATACACTGTTTTCGTCAGCGACACATTCACGAATTGTTGGTGTTACCATTAATAAAGCGAACATCTAGGCCAAAATACACTCCCGAAATTGTGAACAGTTTTATTTTTGGAGTGATTTTTTTATATTTTGTTTTCGAAGCGAAATCTTGAATTTTGTATTCATGTCAGGTACCTTTCAAGATGTGAACCGAAGATTGGAGACAAGTTTTCCTTATTTTTACATAAAGAAAGTTTTCTCGAAAACGGCTCTAACGATTTTCTTTAAATTTTGCACGTGGGTTGCTTATATTAAGAGCTAAAACTTTTATTTGAAACATTGTTTCGAAATAATTCTCTGAAGGGTAGTTATAAGCCACCCACTCTGAATACGCGCTCTTTGCAATACTGCCTCTTGCAGCGGAAAATCGTACGAAAACAAAATTTTGTATTTGGGTTAGGTACCTTTTGGGGATGTGACACGAAGATCGGCGACGACTTTCTCTTGTTTTTAAGGGGAGGTTAACTTTTATTTGAGCAGAGGAAGTTATGTGAATTATACATCAGATTTTTTTATAGGCTGATCCTAATAAATTTCATAAACAAGTAATGTAACTATTTTACGGAACTGTATTAAGTTTATTAATAATCTATTCTTAAATATGCGCACATACCAGCTCAAAATCTAGATTGCCGGAGACTTCGGAGTCATCTCACATTCGAAGTTTATTTTCATCAAAGTCATGACTGCCGCAGGGGGTAGAATTGGTTGCGGCTTGAGTGATATAAAATATCACCGATTGTTGAAGTCTCGTTTAAATTAATAAAACTGCAGAGACAAGCATCGGAAGAAATAAACACCCCTCCCCTTAACCATAATATTATTGTTCGTACAACACAGCGGCCAGTTCAGCCGCGTTGACTGCATTTAAAACTAAAAGACGTTTCAACAGGCATGTTGACTTGTAGAAAGTTGTTAAACTTATTTAATTGTTTTAAATAATATTATTTTCTTTAAACTCCCTTGACCGATTTTTCACTTACAAAAACACATTGTTATTTTGTCACCCCCCAGGTGATGGCACCCGGAGCGGCCCGCACCCCCCTTCCTAAGCCACTGGTGCATAATCCTAAGCATCTTACAATAAATGCTCCTGTGAGGTCCAAAAATTTAATAAAAACACGACCTCCAGTAAAAATTCCTCTAAACTTAACAGTACACCCTGTGACGTTTTAGGAACTCTAGCATTACAGCTACTGGTGTACATACGTCCCCACGAAAGTTAAATTTTAAGAACCACTGTGTTAGAGGCTAATCTGTCCCCAGCCCAGGGAAGAACCAAGTGAAATGAAAAATTCCCAATGATTTCATCGGGCATAACCCGCTATTTTCTGGTGTATAGTGCAATGCCTCAATCAATGATAGTCTAGAACTTACGCTCAATTTATTATACTGTACGAGTATGCAGGTTAAAATAGCTCGAATTACATTAAAAAAAAACATTATATAAGACACAATTGAGGTCCGTTTTGACAAAACTCAACATGTGCTTAAACATAAATTGTTCAGGAGAAGGTTTCTTTAGTTTTTATTAACACATAGAAGATAGAAACCTTGCATATTGAGGCTTCAAAGTGAATTAACCATTAATTAATAGAACCATTAAAAACGAATTTGGCAAAAATGGAGATGTTGAGTTTTGCCAAACGGTCCTCAATTATATGCCTATTTCAATATACGTATAAAATAGCTGTGATCATGGACGCCAAAATTTCATTCCTAATTTGATGAACCCTAAAAAACAATAACAATAGCAATACTGGCATCAGTAACGAAATTAAGATTATTTCTACGAAATATTACTAGATAACTAATTAACACAGAGTTTAAATTTTGTCTTGTATCGTGTCTGCATATATAAATATATTAAATAAAATTTCCTTGTCAGGTGTGGGGTTCGAACCCATGCTCCCTTTCGGGAACCAGAGCTTAAATCTGGCGCCTTAGACCGCTCGGCCAACCTGACAGACACTAAACTACTTTCTAAGTAATGTAGATAAGCAACTAACTGTACGATATGGCGTCACAAGGTCTCTCGATATACTGCAAAAGTAATACAAGTAAACTCTTCCGATCCATAGTATTGGATCTGTATCAAAACTTCTTTCATAATAATACTCGGAGTATAGGCTATAGGTTGTATGGTTGCCTTAAGGTAATTTATTAAGCAAGGCAAATACCAAACTTCTGTATGCTTAACTTTGTGTAAATCTCCATGATTTCTACTTGCTTATTGTCTGAATTATGAAATCTTCTTTCAATACTTGATCATGAAATTATGAAGCTAATAATAAGGGATTTTATATTACAATGCACTTCCAATATGTACTTAAAAACCGAAATAAATACAGTTTAAAAGATACTCAACTTGAAATAAAGTTATACTTATTTCATGCCCGAAAAGTAGTTTCCTTTTGCGAAGTAAGAATATGAAAAGTGTATAACTTTTATTATGTCGTATATATATACACACACATATTAGTGGTACACACTTTTCACACAATAAGATATGAATATGTATAATTACTTACATTTATTTAGTTAAACGGTGCATATGAATGGTTTCGTAGAATATTTAGAGTTCCTTTCAATGCTATTAAGCGAATGTCTTTAACAATGATGGAAGGAGTTTAAATTCTTTCGCGAAGTTAACAAAGTGTTTAGGAATCCTATTGTAAGCCCAGCCACTGGAACTGAACTTATGATCTACTTATTTTTAAAATAGTTTTCAGTGAGCTAATAAATAGCACAATATTAAACAGTCTTGCAATCTGGAGAGCCAAACTTTTCAAGGCTGGGAATCGAACGTACATTATCAGCGTTCTACGCTATTTTTAAACCGCTAAGCTCCATTAAGACTTACTCAGTTTCATTCTAGATCATCTTCTAAACTTCAGTCGACCTTCCTATTAATAGATATCCGCACATTTACACTGTAGCGAAGATACATGGGTCCTATATAGGCCTATGTTTAAACCATTGAAATGCTGTTGAACAAGTGACCCCCAATAAAATCAAACTTAAGAGGCAGACACTTCAAAAATTAAAGTCTCTTCCCATTTCTTTTCTATAGTTTTATTGCAAATTTAAGACAAACTACTGTATCCCTTAAGCCGGATCCCCACTACTTAACATTTAGCACCAAGATGTTGAGGTTAACATATGTTAAATGTTTATCATCAACTTGTTGACGTATACAAGTCAAGTGGTTTGCCAATTAACAACTGTCTCCACTACAGTGTTATGGATTAACATGGTATGGCGCAGTTACGAACGGAAATTAATGAATAATAAATAACAGTAAAAAAGAAAACGCCTCTGAAGAGGGCAGCCAACATTACAAAATGACAGTAATTTTATATACTCGTTATTATCTTCTTGTTATCTGTCTATGACTTTCTTAAATACTACTTTTGTACAGATGTCTTGATCTTTTCAAAACAACTATAACATTTTTCAACAATGGAGTATGCCATAAACATAATTTTAAAATTAGATACAACACTATTGAGAACACTGATATACCAAATACTCACATAATACATAATGGATGCCGGGAATAATGAGGAAACTGTCGACTGCTTTTTGTTTAGACGGAAATTCCCGAACCAAAGCCGATTAAGCTGCCGATCGCTTTTTGTTTGTCGGAAATTCCCGAAACATAGCCGATATCGACCGACTAGTCAATTGACTTGATTTATGTCCATTTTCTCCGGAAAACAAATTAACATCTGAAAATGTTAAGTGAAACACGCTGGGTTTGCATGTCAAGTCAATTGGAACGCGAAATTACAATGCACATGTCAATATCAACATGTTAATATTGACATGTTTGTGTTAAATGTTTATTAATGGAGACGCAGATTTATGATTCATAATGAATTCAGGTTTAAGGTCTTCCTTTAATACCTACTTAATATAGGTTATACATAAACACCAATTAAATCTAAGGTGTTCATCAGGGTAGAACGCCTGTGCTGCATAAGTACGGATGCATATGAGAGAGAGAGTTGGTGCTGAAAGTGCACTACACGATAAATCTATCTTCATTGCGGTTTGTGTTTCTACACATTTTATGTCCAGCAACCTACTTCATGCTTTCCTTTTCGGTAATGGACGTTTGTAGCTATGAACTTGCATAAAATTAATGAAGTGTTTTATTAGCCACAACTTGGTAATCAAATGAACAAGCTATATCTTCTGTACAAACAACATTACTGCTGCAGTATGATGTCTCACATTTTGTATGATAGTGTAGATTTATAAATTGTCAAATCATTTCCATCATCAGGTGGGTGGTCTGTTTTAAAGAGAACTTAGATTATCGAGCGTATTATTATTTATTTCATTTATTTATATTCTGTTCAGAAAAGCCACGGAAATTCCAATTGGGCATTCGTGTTTGCAAACAGCAGACCAGATTTAAAATATTTTCCTCGGGCAATCCACTCGCTAAAATTTTGCATGCGAGGGCCATTCAATAATTAAAGAGACAAACTGACCTGGAGAAAAAACAAGACTTTACTTACTTTTGAACATAATCCCAATCAACATTTATGCTCTTGTCTCAACGGGTTATTAGCTTTTTTATACCGGCTGCATGGAACTCTTTGTTTTGGTGTCGGAGCCAATTTCCCACACATTTCTTGACATCCTCGTTATCCTGGAACTTCTTCCCACGTTATGCCTCCTTCAGTGGACCAAACAAACGGAAATTAGAGGGTGCTAAATCGCAACTTCAACAGGCCGGCCAGAACGGTGTTCGTCAGTCAGATTCTCGACCACTTTTGAACTGTTCTACCCACTTGTAAAAATTGCCACGGTTCATATAACTTTCACCATACACTTTAGTCAATCAAAAAACGAATCACAGAACGGTGTTCAACCAATGTGGAATTTTCAAGAAGACCCGACATCGTTAAACTTAATTTTGAGGTTATAAACAGAGCAATGTTGATCCATCAGCTGATTAGAACTCATCCCAGTGATGTCAACTTAAAATTCTAAATGTATCAAACTACCAACCGTCTTTTCCCCAGACCAATTTGTCTCTCTAATTATTGAATGACCCTCGTAGTAAAGTCTTCTTTACCGCAGGCTATGGTGGACTTAGTTTTCTGAAGGATGAGGTTATCGGCTTGTTTAGAGCAACTGGCACATTAAAATGGTAAAGTTGTCGGTCTTTATCTCTACGATTGAGCACAAAATCTCATTTCTGTTAGACTGTTTGAAAGCTGTCTGGACCTTAAGACCATGGTACCGTCAAAAGAATGCGTCATTAAATGACTTCGTGGGATGTGGTTGTTAGGTTTCGATAGTTTGTTCTTATTTATTATTAAAATTAGTAGTAGTAGAAACAGTAGTAGTAGTAGTAATGGGTCAGTGAACTATAGACCTCGCGATAAAAAGACCTAAGATCTGCTCTTCTTCTGCTTAAACGGCAACAGTCTTTAAATGGAATTTAAAAAAATTAAATCCATGCACTTGCGTAGTTTTAAATTTATTTAAGGAACATTCATGCCAAATTAGAATAAAATCGAACAAGGCGTTTGGTCTTGCCTGTGTTATAAACAAATTTGCAGACTGTAAGAAATGCCGAACAGTCAATTAAAACAGAACCTCACTCACTTCGCTCGGTCAGTTGTAATCTCGCGCATTGTACTTTAATAAGTTCTGTAAATAATAATGTAACATTGAACTTCAATGCAAAATAAATAATTATTTCTTTATCTGCCAAATTTTGGTAAACGTTTGTAATATTTATGATGGATAATAAATATGAATGGTTGGAGAAATGAAGGAATAAATCGGCTATCTATAATTCTTCTGGACAGCATTTAAAGCATATGAAACCCAGTAACTTTCTTACTTGGCTCATTTATTTTTCTTTGATTTTCATGTGAACTCATCCTTTTTTTTTTCTCATCTGATAAGTGTGTAGCAAACCTCATGTTGCAGTGCATTACAAAAGAAAAGTCCTGAAAATGAACATATCCCATTTATTTCTCCAACCCTTCATATGTAATGTAAAGGAACGTTGCATTTTACTATATTGTATAAGGAAATCCTTATGTACGAAGTTACAAGGTTGGGAATGTAAAACATAGTAACAATATATTGATGTTTTGTTAGTCACTACATTTAAGGTAAGAACTGAGCTGGTAAACGCTGCAGATTACTTGCTAATTTGTCAATTCATTCAAAGGATCTCCTCCTCACCTGTTAGACGTAAGGAAGTGAGCAATCTTCTTAATAACCGAAGAAGGCCAATAGGTCACAGAGTACTTATAGGAAACTCATGTAGACATCTGGCAAGCGACAGGGAATACAAATATGCCATGTGATTGTTTTAGTATTGATATAGGTTCAGTCATTAAACAAACCAACGCTATGCACATAAACATGAAACTGCACTGTCTAGAAATAAATTGTTAAGAAGGTACCTTCAAGATGACGAGTGGCAGGATTCGCGATATTCCATTGGGATTCTTGATGTGTGAAATTCTTTTTTTGAAAAGTACGAAGCAATACGCTTTACCCAATACAGATTTATTTATATTAATTTATAATTTAATTTGATGCGCCATGAACACTGAAAAGTTGCATAGTCATTATTATTATTATTATTATTATTATTATTATTATTATTATTATTATTATTATACTATATTATTAAACTCTTGAATGTGCTGACTATACAGTGTTCATGCCATTGACATAGCAGACTTATGCAAGCTAACCAGAAATGCTATGACCACACACTCAATTAGGTTAAAACTGCAGAATGACAGTCAGATCTTTAATTATGCATTAATATATAATTCCGGTTGTATATCACTAATAATATCAGTATCATTATCATACACATAATCATAAGCAACAATTCATCAATTCATCAATTCATCATACATCATTAGAAGCCTACTGTCTAAAATTTGTAAAAATTGTTTGTAGCTTCTTTAAATAAATAATTGAATTGAATTGAATTGAATTATTATTATTAGTAGTAGTAGTAGTAGTAGTAGTAGTATTATCATCATCATCATCATCATTATTATTTACGTATTAATTGCTTTTGTTTTTTTATATTGGGTACAAGCTATTCCAAAAACATAAAATTAAATGAAAAAAAAAATCATATAGGCCTAATATAGTCTCCAAACCAACTTTGAAGTATGGTAGCAAAACATTGGTCTTAGAAGCTCAAGATCGGCGACATATAGAGGCATCACAGATGCATTTTATGAGATCACTGATTTGAAAAACAAGAAAGGATAGAATCAGAAATGAAGATGTTCGTGCGCGACTGGGGGAAATGAATATAGTGGAGGGAATATGTAATTACAAAAAATGAAAGAGCATGCAATAAGAATGACACCTTGCAGATTTCCTATGCAAGCTGTATTATACAGACCGGACGGAACGGGGAATTAGGAAGACCTCGGAGAAGGTGGAGTGACCAATATGAATTTAATAATAGTCTCGGAACGGGTCATCGGCCCAAACCTTGTTTTGGAAGAAGAAGCTATTCCAAAAGTATTCATTATTCTAAAATAAATACAAATGCAAAATGACAATAAATACTATTACCGAACAAAATTCAATATGGCTACACAATAGGCCTATTACAAAGTGAAGAATCTAAATACAAATTAATATAAACAATTTTCCAATATAAAAATGCGTTAAAAGAGAAAAAAATCATTTTAGTAATGAAAAATGGGGAGTTTCTGTATTAATCAATGTTGCATAGTAATTTTAAATTTATTGACATGTAAGTCGTGTTCATTTTGGGTTCACAGACAAGCCTTGAAGTAAACTATATTTTTATTAAAAGCCCTATTTTTGGGCTCAATGGACAGCAAATTATGTATTGTTAAATAAAATATGTAAAAATATAGTGTTATTTTTACTAATCCATCCCTTTTGGAATACCGTACAGTCATGTTTTCCAACATCAACAGATCTAATATTATGTCTTGGAAGAGTATCAATGTTTTTACAATTGGTTATACTATAATTGAGTTAACTGTTATCGTCTTCTTGGTAAATATTTACACGCTGTAGTGTGTTTTGGAGCATTTCTGTAATTTAAACGTTATACAATACAGGGAACCACAAAACCAAAGAAATGTAACTTTATGAGGAAGAGATACCAATTGTAGCCACATTTTTCTGTCAAGATTACATACAAGTTAGCGGTTCTTATTTCAAATACTACTGGACATGTGCGGTTTTAACAAATTAACACATTTATCCCTCTAAAGGTAGAAGAAGGAAGTATTTTAGTTTCGTTAAGCTACACAGTAGTGTATTTATGGTAAGATCATTCTGATTATTGTTATTACATAGGCCCATTTATTTATTTATTTGTCTTGAGAACATTGCGGGTGCATTCCCAAAAATCAATGATCTCTTGCAAGTCTGTATTCTGTAATTTCACATGCATTTTAATTTTTATTTCGAGTTATTTTCCGATATTTCATTAAACATTTTAGGAAAAATATTGTATCTAATAGGACACGTTAAGTCATTTAAGAGTTAACATTTAAATGTTATTCAATAATAACAAAAATTCACAGATCCCTTGAAAATTTTCCTAAGCAATGATTCTCTGGGCTCTCGTATACAGCTTCTCTGTTTAAATATGTTCAACGTTTCAGCGATGTCTTCATCATGGATATGAAATAATTATTCTAAGATTTTATTTTAATAATATATTTATGCAAAACTAACATGTTTTATGGAGCAGCTTCAGCATGGTACGTATCCTGCCAAGTTGTTGGGATATCTTTGAATTCTTCAAATACCCGTAATCATAGAGTTTTGTTGTCGTTCATTAAAGACACCTCCATCATAGCGCGACTGTACTTAACAGGTGAAATATAATATGTAAATATTGATCTAGTTAGCGCCATCTAACAAACTTATATATTATTAATTATAAACTATATTCAACAGAATTTCAATGGTCTCATCACTTTAGACATTACATACTTTAAGGCATAGGCACTGACTTGTAAAAATTTTCGATAAATATAAATTCGATAAGAAATAATTTAATATTAAAAAACAATAAATTCTCAGTGGATAATGCAACATTAAATATATTCTTCTCCATCCATTTTCCATGTAGGTCATTCAGAAAAGGAAAATCGCATTCCAATTTAAAATAATTAATGTTAAAGATCTTCATAACAGCAAATTACTTTAACAATTAATAAACACACTATTTTCGAAGACTGATTAATCAGTAATTGCTTTAAGCCTGCGTGGTGAAGAATAACACCTATCGCTTATGAGGCGCAGACAGCTGAATACGCTGAAATAAGCAAGTTTTAGTGCCCTTACTTAAGATTATAGAAAGATATGTGAGTGCAATACATCTTATTTTTTAATTTTTTCAGGTACATGTTATATACATTTTGTTTATCTAATCTATTTTGTATTTATATTGAGTCGAGAAGTTATTTTCAATTTAACACAGTATGGCAATAAATACTCTGGTAAAAAATGATGTAATTGTGCATGAACTATTAATTTCTTTGCAATATCTTTTCCTTTTATTTTACTTATAGCCTACAACGTAAAAAGATGTATCCAGAAAATAGATACTTTAGTAATTCTAGAGTGATAGGAAAAAAGCGAATAAGTAAAAACGCCAAAGTTTTAGGAGAGACATAACGATTTATTTTCACAGCATTTTTACAATATTTAGATCAGTCCACCCAGATATTTTTACATAGCATAAGATATTGTGTAAAAATATATGGTGGACTGAACTAAATATTGTAACAGTGCTGTGGAAATAAATTGTTTTTTATAATTACTGAAACTTCGGAATTTTGACTTATTTGCTTCTTCCCTATCAATCTACAATTTATATTTAAAAGTGATTCATTGTAACGCCTTATAGTTTTGCAATGTAACGCATTTAGTCCTCCCACCTTAAATTCTAATAAAGGATTGTTTTATTAATCCATCGTGTTAAGGTGATGACTGTACCGTAAACCACAAATAACCCGTTTGCTATACTCCATTAACTCTATGTCAACTTTTTCGGCGTCTTTCAGTTGCTATGCATTGAACTGAAACACAGAAGCTCTGAACACAGTAATATTCTTATAAAATATTTGACTTGATGTTTTTATCCTTTGTTTATCACAAGATTTCTTATCCCGCAATGTTTTGTTTAAAAATATTCCTTACCTGCATGATTAAATGTTTGTGATCACATTACTGTGTATTTCATTTGAGAAGGTATGAGAGTATAAAATTGAACAGAATTTGTAGCATAAACCTTACTTCATACTGTATGTTCTGCATTTTTCATGTATAAAGGAAACTCGTTCAAATAACTATTATAAAATACTACGTATGGAAATAGGTGTAGGCCTATGTCTCAAAAGCGTCCTTCATTTAGATAATGTGTCTAAAGAAGTTATTACTTGTTATAATAAAAATAAGACTTTCTTTTTTGGTTTATTTTCAATAAATGTTTGATAACTATGAATTTGTCAGAATGGTCTTCAATAGGACAGATATTATTATTACTGGACAATATGTGTTTATAAATTAAGGAATTAATTTTAAATGACCCTGTATCAGTCTGAAATACCAAATGAATAAAATAATTACAAATAACAGTATTTTTATATGAAGGTGTAAATATAATGACACATACAATTTGTTATACCATTTCATGTATAGGTTCTCAATGAAAATACGTTATTAAGTGCCAGTATGGTACTTTATGAGATTGTGTGGGGGACGAAAAATGTCTGTCCGTCTGTCTGTCTGTCTGCCCGTCCGTCCGTGTGTCTGTACGCGCTCTAACTCAAATACGCTTTTTCGGATTTTCATGAAACTTGGAAAACACATTTATAATGTCATTGGGAAGAACCTTATTGATATTGAACCAAATCGGTTCACCGGTACCGGAGTAATGCCCAATTTAGTGCCTATTTTAATAGATTATGGCGCCTTTCTAATAGAAAGGCGCCATAATTCAAATACGCTGTATCGGATTTCCATTAAACTTGGTATACGCATTTATGACATCCATGAAAAGTACTCTGTTAAATTTGAACCTAATCTGTTGACCGGTACCGGAGTAAAACCCAATTTAGTGTATATTTTAAAGGCGCAATAGCTCAAATACGCCTTATCGGATATTTATGAAACTTCGTATACGCATTTATACTATCCATGGAAAGACGTCTGTTGATGTTCAACCAAATCGGTTGGCCAGTACCGGAATGATGCCCAATTTATTGCCTTTTATGTTAATATATGAGAAGTCGCGATAACTCAAATATGCTTTATTGGATTTTCCTCAAACTTTGTATACCCATTTATAATGTACATGGGAAGACGTCTACCGATATTGGACCAAATCGGTTGTCCGGTACCGGAGTAAAACCCAATTTAGTGTCTATTTTAAAAACGCGGTAACTCAAATACGCTTTACCGGATTTTTATGGAATTTGGTATACACATTTATAGTGTTCATGGGAAGAGGTCTACTGATACTGGATGAAATCGGTTCACCTGTTTCGGAGTAATGCTCAATTTGGTGCCTATTTTATGATAATATACGTATTCGAAAGAATTTATATAAAAAAAAAAGCAAATCATTTATCATGACAACATAGTCAATTGTTTTACTGTGATATTTTACGGCTTTGGAAATTAAAATAGAGATAGCTATGACCAAAAGCACTGTTGTTTTACATGCGCTTATAACTTACAACTAGACCGTTAAACTGACCCAGGTGACCGAGATGGTAACGTTTTGGCCTCACGTTATGGAGTTCCATGGTTCAAATCCCGAAACCAGCCAATTTCACTTTCTTTTTCGTATTTTTATGTGAGTGTGCGATTGTCAAGATATCAAAAATCTGTACAGTTCAGCTGATGCTGGAAGATTTTAATCTGATTAAAAAGAAAATTAGACCTTTGTTCTTCCCTAAGCCCTGCTTAATGAATAAATCTGGAGCTTAACTTGTAAATCAATTAAAAAAACATATTCTGCATATCATAATTGCAGCCATAACTGATTAAAAAAACATACTAGCACTTTTTTACATCAGTTTACCTGATTTTATTATTATTATTATTATTATTATTATTATTATTATTATTATTATTATGAGACTCCACCGTGAGTGGACGTGTTGTGTGTTCTCTCTGCTATAGTGGTGACCTACTTACTATTTCATTGACAGTGCTTCGATTTTTCAATGGCGCCTAGTGCCGACCTATGCCCTTTGTGTAACAAGGGATTTCAAGGTAGGCAAAAACATTTATACTGTAGTGGGAACTGTAAGGCCCGCTTTCATTTAGTTTGTCTAAATATAACTGATATAGAGGCTACACTCTACCACAAGGATGGTGAGAGCACCTACGTTTGTGATAAGTGCACTCAATTAAGGAAAGCCCTCAGGAATGATGATACTCCTGTTAGATCTAGATCTAATTCAGTTCCTGATGAGAGTATATCTGCAGCTCACATTCACCCAGGGAGGTGTAACACCTTGGATAGCAAACTTGAAGCCATTATTGAGGCTAATAAATCTTCATCAGTAGCAGTGTCAGCTATTACTGAACTGCTGACAAAAATCCTCTCCGAGGTCTCTGACCTAAGAGAGGAAAACAAAAATCTACGGAAAGAGATCTATGGCCTCCGAGATCTCCTAAACGAATCTTCACCACGAGTCCAACAAGGAGCTAGTTCAAGTGGTACCAATATTCCCCAGCAGCCTAGCAAGAAAGTTGCTAATATCATCCAACCGGCTAAATACTCTGAAGTGGTGGCTGCCATCAACAGAGAAACTACCTCTGCCAACAGTGGAAATCCTACCTATACCAGTAATGGTTCAGGTGGTGTTTCAGCTTCCTCAAGCCGCAGTGTCAAACTGCCAGTGCCCAATCGGGCCACTACAAGTGCCAGTTCCAGTGCCAGTGAGTCTAGTGCCATTAATTCTAATCTCGCAGTGCCCACTGCACTCAGTGCCCCGGAATCCGATAGAGGTGACACCAATGACGGCTTCACAGTTGTATCTAAAAAACCTAGGGTTAAGAAGGCCCCGCTAATAGGAGTTAGGAATTCTTCCTCACTACCAGTAGTTGCCAAACCAACTAGAGGTAAAGCCTTATTCGTGTCACGCTATGGTAACACTGTAAACGCGGAAGATATTGCAGAATCCTTACGTACCCAGGTAAATCTCAAAACATTTGCAGTAACAAAGCTGAAAACTAAATTTAATTCTTATGCCAGTTTTCATATTTCTGTTTGTGAGGAAGATTTCCCTCTTATTAATAATGTAGATATCTGGCCTACAGGGGTGCTGTTTTTTCCATTCCGTGGCCGCCTACAAAAGGAACAAATCGCGCCCACCAGTCCTGACCCAGTTGTATGTAGCCCTACAACGAAGTCGCAGGGTAAACCTCCTGAAAAAACTCCTGAAAAATCCAGTAGATCTTCCCCTAGGAAGATTATGGATACACTGCTAGCCAGAACATCTTCTAAAAGCAGCCTTGGAGGGGGCTCTCCTTAACCCTAAATGGCAAATAGTTGTGATCATATGGATCAGTCTATGTTTAGTAACAGCAATTTAGGCACTGAAATTTATTACCAAAATGTTCGTGGTTTAAGAACTAAATCCACGGACCTTTTCGACAATATTAACACAAATGAACCCATCATCATTTGTCTTACTGAAACATGGTTAAATGATGACCATTATGATCACAATTATTTTCCTGAAATATATCAGGTGTACAGATCTGACAGAAAATATACACTAGTTAGCCAAACTCGGGGAGGAGGGTCTTTAATTGCCATCAGCAACAGTGTCAGGCATAAACGTAGACCTGAATTAGAACAGACAGATGAATGTGTGTGGATTGAGTTAACTCTCAAAAATGCTCAGCCTATTTTAATTGGATGCCATTATTTTGCGCCCAATACGAGTATTGCTGCATTTCAGCAGTATTTTAATTTTCTCGAAAATAATTTAGATTGTAACAACTTTCAGGTCATTTTACTCGGTGATTTTAATATCCCTGGTTTCAATTGGCTGGCAGGTGTTGCACCTAACTTATATCACTATCATAAAATTAAAGGTGAAATTGTACACCAAACATGCTCTTTCCTAAATTTGTCTCAAATCAATGACACTGTCCCTAGTAAAAATTTATTAGACTTAGTTTTTACAAGTCTGGATGAGATCACTGTATCAATACCGGATTATGCACTGGTGAATATTGATAACTATCATCCCCCTATTGTTATGAATTTAATTAGCCAAGTGAGTGAAGGTACTCAGTTCCCAACAGAAAGTTTATGCTATCACAAAGGTGACTATTATAAACTATACAACACATTAGCTTCATCTGACTGGTCCGCAGTGTATAATCAAAAATCACCTGACACTGCTGTTGAAAATCTTGCATGTTTAGTTAGTGATGCAATTAATAAGTCAATCCCTAAAACATTTGCTGTTAAACCAAAATATCCGGCTTGGTTTTCAAGAGAGCTTAAATTATATATAAGGAAAAAGAAACATTATCATCGACTTTTTAAAAAACACTCGACTGATTTGTATTATCAATGTTTCTCAGATTACCGAAGATTGGTAAAAGTAACTATTAAAATTGATAGGCAAAAATGGTACAAATCAATCGATCAAGATTTAAAGTCAAACCCTGCTAAATTTTGGAGTTATGTTTCGAAGTTACGAAATAAAAACGATCCCGTATTGCATGTTAAAATTAACAATACCATTGTTTCAGAACCATCAAAGCTAGTGAATATTTTCGCAGAGCATTTTCAGATTATAAATACGCCCACTAATGAAGTACCTGGGCCCTATGCTCAAACTGTCACATCTGAATGCCTACATGTTCCAACTATCGTAGATTCCGATGTCTTGGTAGCTATTCGACACTTGAAACCATCTAAGAGTTCGGGACTCGACCAGATACCAAGCTTTATTGTTAAGGGGTGTGCCCCAATACTGACACCTGTACTTACATATGTGTATAACCTTTCGCTGGAAACAGAAACTTTTCCTTCAATTTGGAAAATTTCTGCTATCAGGCCGGTACATAAGAAAGGCAAAAGCAAAGAATTGGCAAATTTTAGGCCCATAGCCATATTAAATACATTTTCAAAAATTTTTGAAACCATCATTCATAAACATATTTCATTTTTCAGTAAAAATAAATTAAATGATTTCCAGCATGGTTTTACCAAGGACATGTCCACAGCAACCAATATTATCACTTTTCTCAATGACATACTTAAAGAAAATTGCTCACAATCGCAATCAGATGCCATATTTTTTGACCTGAGCAGAGCATTTGATGTAGTAAATCACGATCTTCTTGTTAAAAAATTGAGTAATTTAGGTCTACATAACAAGTATGTCAATTGGTTTTCAAGTTATTTAAGAAACAGATCTGCTCGAGTTAGAATATCTAACTATTTTTCAGAGCCTTTTTACATACCAGATGGTGTACCCCAGGGGTCAGTGTTGGGTCCTTTCTTGTTCTTAGTTTTTATTAACGACATATCTAATATGCTAACATGTAAGAAAATAGCATACGCAGACGACCTATGTATATGGAATAAAATATCTACGGCTTCGGATTGCAAATTACTGCAAAGGAATATCGATTACATACACCAGTGGTGTAAATCAAATTTAATGATAATTAACACCAGTAAGACCCAGAGCATGATATTTAGTAGAAAAACTAACCAAATAATATACAATTATCGTCTTGGCCAAAACATAATAGCACGTTCAGAAAATATAAAATACCTTGGAGTTTATCTTGACTCAAAATTATATTTTCATGTCCATATTGACCATATTTTCACACAGGCTTTAAAAACTCTTGGATTAGTTCGTTTAATTTCTCAAAATTTAAAAAGCATAGAGTCATTACTTACTCTTTACAAATTTTTAATTCGCAGTGGCTTAGAATATTGTAGTGTTGCTTATAACAGCATTACAATATCTGACAGTAATAAGCTGGAACGAATACAAAGAAAATTTGTTTCCCTTATACGTAATAAGTTTAACAGAAATTTGGACTATGATGATATACTTAAGTTATTAAATTTGGAAACATTATATAATAGGCGTGTTTCTGCAGATGCTAATTTCATAGCTAAAGTCTTTCGTGGGGAAATACATTGCAAATCAATTTTAGATAGCATAGGGCTCTCTGTCCCATATGCACGAGGAACAAGAAATCGAACAATTTTTGCTGTTCAACAGCCATATGTGATTCCTTCTAACAGAATGGCTATTGCTTGCAATGCCCTATTTAAAAATTCTGATATATTCCACAAGCAGTGATTATTATTACTGTTTATTATTATTATTATTATTATTACTATTATTATTATTATTACTATTATTATTATTATTATTATTATTATTATTATTATTATTATTATTATTATATACACACAAGACTGACAAGGACTCATTCATTATTTTGATAAAACGGCCATATGCTCTACAAGTTTAACAAGAAATGTAATGACACAATCTTTAATTAAAGAATGCGACCTGCTTTCCTCAAATATAAACATATAAACTAGTGTCTGCATTGAATTATAAGTAAAGAATGTGCTGACGTAACGAAGTTCATGCTATTGACATAGTTCTGCTGACCGCACAATCAATCATGTTAAAACTGCAGACTTGACAGTTAGGTAGTCAGATGTCTAATTATGTGTTATCTTGTAATTCCTGTTGTATATGTAATTCTTTTATTATTGTAAATAATATATCATCATCATAATTCACCACTGCCATTCCTTTATCATAATTCATTCTAATATTAAGTAGAAGCCTGCTGTTTAAAATTTGTAAAAATTGTCTGTAGCTTCTATAAATAAATAATTGAAATTGAAATTGAAAATTATTCACACTCTATCTTCACCCAATTATCACCTTCCAGTTCGTCGATGTATACTGTTATAATCTTCATGTGTTTTTATAGTAACATCTTTAAATAAACGAACTGAATTATTGTTATTATTATTATTATTATTATTATTATTATTATTATTATTATTATTATTATTATTATTATTAATTTTTCAAGTAGTTCAACCTTATTTCATCCGAGGGTATGTTAGAGTTTAAATACAAAATTAATTGTAAAATTATTGGTATCCTAAGGAACATGTATTCAACAATATATTAAGAGGGACATACAGGTGTGAGTACTGAAAACTAGGAGAAATTTATATTACTTTTTCTCAGCAATGAATCCTCTCTGCAACCTCGTAATCTGACAAGCTCTTTACTGGCAACTTCTACAATTACATACTATTTTAAAAATTAATTAAACTATTACAGTAACGGGTAGTTATCGTTTCAAAAAGGCAGCCACGCTTCGTGCACTGAAATGCCGTTTCCATGCCGTATAATAAATATTTCTACCTGTTTGTTAATATGATATGAAGAACGCTATCTACAATAATTGATGTAATATTATCAGTTTATGTAAAAAATATATTATTATATTTTTAATAAAAAAGAAAATTTAACAGAAGGACATATTTGTTCTGTGGGTTGATAATAAATAAAAATAAAAATAGTAATTAAAATAAGAAATGTAAACAAAAAACTCTCTTCATGGATATATTGTTTTTTAAATACATCCTAATATGTTCCCCAAAAATTGTAGATGATGTTGGTCATACGTTATTTAGAAATAGATATAAAAAAGAATCACACAGAATTTTGTCATTCCTGGAAATTATCACGGAAACGGCATTTCAGTGCACGAAACGTGGCTGCCATTTTGTAACGATAATTACTCGTAACTGTAAAAGTTTAATTAATTCTGAAAACAGTATGTAATTGTAGATGTACTCAATAAAGAGCACGTCAGAAAGTTAAAGAACAATTCAGTGTTGAGAATAAAAAAAATAATGAATTTCACCTATTTCTCACTGTGAAAACATGTATGTCTCCCCTTAAGCTGCACTAATTGTAGTTAGGTTTATATAGTGCTGCACTTTTGTAGAGTAACTTTGCACTAAGAACTGTAACTGCTACTTATTACCAGAGCCCGGATTCTAATGACATGTCATCTTTTTATTGATACTGCATAGACATTGTCAACTAGTAGATAAATCCTAATCATGGCCATTAGATTATAGAAATGCATTTTTATTAGGTCAATTTTTGTCATTTTATGCAATTTTATATTTTTAGGGCATTTATTTCAATTTTACGTCATTATTTTGTTATTTTCATGTCATTTGCTTCCTTATTCTGTCATTTTCATGCATTTACTTTAAATAAATGACTAGGTTACTATAATGCAACATTTTTGTAGAATCTACTTTAAAAACAATTTTCTTACTTTTCTTCTCAAATGTTTCAATCAAGAAGAAAGTTTTTAGACCTACAACATCCTTCCTATATTTAAACGTTTTACAATTATGTACAAATTATTATATATCTTTGTGTGCACACTAATAATTTTTATAAATAAAATATAAGTTTTTAGGTAATTCTTTGCAATTATTAAGTCATTTTATTTCAAATTTAGGGTCATTTTATAGGTCATTTTTCATACAATTTTAGGTCATCAGAATCCGGGCCCTGCTTATTACGATATGGAACCTTTAAAGCAATAAGAGGAATAAATTCGAAGGTGATAGGGAAAAAGCGAATAAGTAAAAAAAAAACCGAAGTTCCAGGAGAGACAAAAAACAATTTATTTCCAGAACATTGTTATAATATATAGTTCAGCCCACCCAGATATTTTTACATACTATCTTATACTGAGCAAAAATATTTGGGTGGGCTGAACTAAATATTGTAACACTCCTGTGGAAATAAATTGTTTTTTGTCTCTCCTGAGACTTGTTTTTGACTTATTCGCTTTTTCCCTATCATTCTAGAATTGTTCATTTTCATTTTTTTTTCTAAAGTACAAATTAAAGTATGCTTACTTTCTATTAATGAAATGGGGAAAGTCGTATATCTGAAAGCAACTTACGAGGTAATTAATATAGTTTAGACTACCATGAAACTGTAGAATTCCTATTCTCTTTATGTCGTGTTTTATGGGCTATACTGTAATAAATCAGCGAACTAAAGAACTTAATGACTGAATACTAGGTTCATGCTTGAATGTATAGGTCATCATCACATGTGCAAACAAATTTAGTGTGCCACTGAGAGTCTCTGACGTAGCCAGACATTTATGAAAATGAAACCAACGCACTTGTTGGACAACAAAATATTCTTCGAGAGTAATGGGAGGGGCGACAAGTAGGAAAAAAAGAAAGAAACAAGGAGGGGAAAATATCTCCAAGCAGTAAACGAGAAAGACGATCAACAGAGGCGAGTAAGAAGATGAATAACAAAATAGAAGATAATCCTATTTCAAAATGAAGGATATGGGATAAAATAAAACTCATGTCATAGGCACGGACGTTTAACAGTAAAAATGTTAACAAAGGTTTCTAGTGTCGATGCACGTGGTTATAGGAAAAGGACAGCACACACATACTCACTCACGTACTAACATGAACTAGTACTTCGAAAGAAGCTAAGAACCAGATCAGGTTTGACCAGCCCATATTTAAACTATATACCACAGAAGAGCAGGAGACTCAAATCTGACCAACTTCCATCTTCTGCTCTCTCTCTTCTACTTCTTTCTATTCGTCAAGCCCTGCGTGCCCCTCATCGAGCACTACCTTTAATCTCAAACTTTTTATTTTCTCAACTGAAGCTTTCAATAATCATACATAAACAAGGAAAAATGTTTACATTATCACATACCTCCCCTCCCACCAAGGAATTCGTCTTTCTCCTTCGTTTCTCTGGCTCTGCTCCATATGTCCTCTTTTCATCGGTTATCTCTAGACTACAGTCTCCATCTCTTTCTCTCTCCTTGTCCGACACAGCGTTTACGTGCGTACCTCTTTTTGTTCTCGTCATCATTTGACACATTTTTTAAACTGTAGATGGCTCATCACTTCCACCACTACCACCACCACCTCTTCCATAGCCACCACTACCATCGCTACAGCATTTTTACGTACAAACTTCATTGAAAACTTTTGCCAACGAGGATCAGAGGTTTGGGTTGGGTCATTTTCTATGGGGGGGAAGTAAATAAAAGACAGCAACATCCAAACTCACCATCACAGTTGAGCTTTAGACAAGCCAGCGATACAATCGAGCTGGTGGGACTTATTTATTAGAAAAAAAAAAAGTGGTGTTGTGTTTTTTTGTAACATTAACTGTCGGTGCAAGCAGTGCATAAGGAACAATTATGGTGGCTCTGAAGTGGGTGTTTATATTTGCGGCTGTGGGAATAGCCTACGCTTACCCAGCGACAGAGGACTTTGAAGCGAGAGCGCAGGATGTGTCTTCGGAAGGATCTTCAATCCTTGAGGATGGCATCGACCGTGCATATCGCTTTGTTCAAAGCTGCGGTGAAAAGGACATGGCCCTGTGCCTCAAGATGAGGGCTCTGACATTCGTCGACAGGGCGCTTAGGAAACCAGGAGACGTCGAACTCGTCGATGGTGTATCCCTTGTTCGAAGCCAGGAAGGTGGTGACTTCTCCAGGGAGCTCAATGGTAGAGCGCTCTCTGAAGCAGAACTCGACGCCAGCCTGCCTAAGAACGCCGACGAGAGGGACGCCCAAGTGGAGACCCTTCTGGTAGATAGAGTAGCCAAATTCTTGCAGAGCCATACCCTGCAGCTCAAGGTCCCTGATTCCGCCATCACGGAAGTCAGGAAGACCCTTGATGAAGGTAATTATACTTAACCTTTATACAGTTATTTTTATAATGTAAATTATTTTTGCCGTGTGGACAGTACACGCTCGTGTTTGAAACCGAGTGTTTGTGATTTTTTATACATATTTAAATATTTAAAGAGAAGAGGAAAATCAGTAGTAATAATATAAATAATGGAACGTAAAATATACTTTAGTAGGAAACAAAATACAGCAATAGAAATTATATTAATATGATTGTTATTGTATGCCTCAATAACCACTTATAAGTGAATTATGAAGTAGCAATAAGGCTTTTGCATGGTAAATTTAAAAAACAACATTACTCCTTGGCTTTAATGTTTTGCTAAAATTAAATAAACGTACTGAAAGCTTGATAATTGTTTGCATAATTCGAGTACTACTTATATTGATGTTAATAATTAATAGTAGGCCTATATTTTATTTTATTTCATAAAAATAAAGATGGCAGAAATAGATAAAGATTCACGAACATACTTCACCTCATCTAGGCCTACCATTGTCATTGCCAGTATTGAGGAAATAAAGTTAAATTTTCCATAAAAATGTTGCTAAAATACATATTTAGTACATATAATAAAAATAAAGTATTTCAACTATTAAAGCAAGACCATTTAATTATAATATACGGTTATGTGCCTATATTTTGAATTTTGGAAATATTTTAGGTTCTACATAGCCTTTAGTTTATATTTTTTACTCTAGTTAAACTAAATATTATAATATTAGTACAGGGCCTACTTTATATTTGTACTGTGCACATTTTTACTTTTGTGTTGAATTGTTATTATTACAGTAGGCCTAAGACTTATTTATGTCAGCTAGAAACAACTTAAAAAATTTGATAACCAGTCCTTCATAATGCTATACATATCTTATCCCTCGAAGTAATAGACTCATAAAAAGTGCAATTAATATTTTAACTGTAAACAACTAATTGAACTTTAATTTCGTTTTAAAGTTTAGCTTTTAATTTCAAATTATTGAATTTACTCACATAATCAATGCATGTTATTGTAGATCTTTTCAAATAATATGCCTTTCGTGAATTCTACCACTTTATTACCTGCTGAAGTAACTTTTTTAAAACCATAGTGTCATACAAATTCAATTATTTATAAGCCGTAAAAATAACCAGTTCTTAACATGTTTGTGGATAGTTTCAAGACAGTGAGGTCAAATGGTGGCACAGTTGTTATTGATGGAAATGGAGTTTCTGAGTAAGACAAAGAGTAGAACATGTCACCTTAATGGCACCGCACAAACATGTTAACCTGGTGACATGGAGCAACAGGATGCTGATTAACGGCTTACTCTATATGGGTGTGCCAATCATCATAGGCCTATCACATATTTCTATTGTCTATCTCAACTAATACAAAGCCCACAGCAATGACTAAGGTATAAGTGGGTAGGATACTTTTACAGTCCTCTGATATAGCATACGCAGTTTACGATAAAACATATTGTTTGTTCAAGATTGTCTTAATATAATAAAACATCTTACAGTGAAATCCTCACATGGAAGTCACACTGGCTCCTCAACAGAATTGTTTGCAGTCTACACAGCAGGCTTGGGAAATTGCATGATACTGGTATTTCATCTAATTAGGAGGCTATCGACAGAATTAATTCTTATATGTCAAAAATATGATAGAAATCCATGTGATGCACTCACATACCTTTCTCTACCCTTGGCATGGAATACCACTTTCGCACTTCATAGACTTGATATATACTAAGAGACCATATTTCGGAGGTGCAAATTCAGTTGTCTCACGAAAAACCAGAGTTTCTGCTAAAGATGGGTAGCGAGTATGCTATGTCTTAAGTCGGTAAAACTAATCCTATCTACTGATATGCTGTATGCTTTGTATAAGATGAGAAAAGCTTAATATTTTCTTTTTGGAGGGGAAGGGGAAGGTCACGCAAGGTCACTTTATATTTTTAGTCCCAGTAAGTTTCAAAACATAATATTCCATTACCATTGAGGAATATTATTGACGCTTTCAGAGCTGAATTTTTTTTATGGGTATGTAACCAATCATCAACTAAAACCATCAGTGAGCTCTAAGTTTAAAATCATTAAAAAATCAGTCGAAAGGGTGGCTTCCATAGGTAATAAACCTAATACCTGGATAAAAATCCTAAAACATTTCATAAAGCAATACTCTATTAGTCTTAAAAATCTGCTTTAAACAATATTGTGAAGCATTTATATGTCAGTAGCGGTGAAAGGTTAAAATTACTATGACTTACAATGCCTATATGGACATGATAAAAATGAGAACAACATCTATTTGACCGTTACCATCAGCATCATCATCATCACCCAATTCTTACCATTCGGGAAAATATAATTTGGTCAATTGGGTAAAATTGTATTCAACGGAAGTTGGACTTGTATACGGGTAAAAATAAATAATATGGCAATTGATATAATTATCGGTTCATCAACTCATTGTCGTCATTTTACAATACCGGTACTCCAAACTTAATTACATAAGTTTAGAATGGTCCATATTTTTATAATAATTTTAGTATTAAAATATATATGAAACCATAAATGGAAAATTTATTTAAGATATCTTTAATCCAATTTAAAGGACGTGAATTAATGTAGATGTTTTTTCTTTCTTTTATTCTGATTAATAAACGCAGGAATTAAGAAAATTCTATCTTGATGGCTAGCTATTAAAAACCTGACACACAGAAAATGCGGATTGAGCGTTTTGTGCTCCCTGGTAAATAAAAGTTTATTTATAAAATCTCATTTCACTTGGGAAATTTAACTCTGGCATGTATGCATCATAGTATTAAATTGCGCATATTTTTTTAACGTAAAATCTATGATAATTTTGTCCTCGCATTAAAAAATTATGATATAGTTTATCACATATGAGAATAATATTATTAGACAATATCCCATGGTTAAGTCAAAAGGTGGTGGAAATGGAAAATGACAATCAAGTATCATATAATTTTAATTTTATTTGCTTCTTTCATCTAGTAGAGACAAGACCACCTTTATCTGAGCCTTTCATAAAATATGAAAGAAATTTACTGTATGACCTCAATTTACTACAAGCCCAACATATTACACGCCTCCCAATATCATACAATTATGTTTTATCTTCCGTTTTGAACCATTTCATTGGTCACCGCAATTATAAAACTCTTTCTGAATAGCCCCGCCCACGACATCGGAACTGGGTTAAAGATATGAGAGAAGATAGCATCACTTTCATAACTTATATACTACTTTTCTCGAGATGAAAGTCGTGTATGAAGATGGGGCGAAAGCATATTAGAAAACATGAAGGATGATTCTCAGACCGCAGGAGAACTATTTAGTTTCTTGAATTCAGTTCTAGTTTCTTTTGAATCATAACAAAATATTATTACTTGAATCCAGATTGCTGTATTGAAACAGTACAGATATCTGCAGCTTAATAACTATGATATAATACTATACTATTATAAAAACCATCCTACTTGTATAATTATGTGATGAACGAACAGTCAATGCTACCTATTAACAAGCCAGTATTCAACAGTGAGATGAATTGCCATAGCAACCGGGAAGAAAAGCATTGAAAGACTTGGGCAAAATTCACTATGCGGATTTTTTCGGGGGGGGGGGGGAGTGAGGGTACTCGAGTCTGAGATCTTTTTTTCCCCCCTCGGGCATCTCACATGAAATGTACATTGAAACCGGGATTTTAGTTTTTGATTATCAATTTTTTAATTGTTTATGCATGATTTTGGTAAGGATCATAAGTCTGTGGTAAGTTTTAATCATTTCATTTCAAATCTTTATTCCCATAGGCAAGTAAAGGATTCGTTCTATTTGTTTAATTATTTATATTTGTTACGGAAATGATATAATTAAATAATTAATAATTATATAATAATTATATACTACATAATTATATAATTAATTAATTATGTACTGAAGGATTTAAGCAACCTAAAAATTAACTATCATCGGTTTCTTGACCACCATCCAATAATAAAATAAGTAAAAGTAAAAAAATATCGTTGAGAGACGATATTCCATTTGAATGATAGATTCGCTGTTGCTTGATTTCCATTGAAAAAAAAGTAAAATACACATATAAGTTACACTTCATCCAGAATATTCTAACATTTGCCCACCCTCTCTCTCTCTCTCTCTCTCTCTCTCTCTCTCTCTCTCTCTCTCTCTCTCTCTCTCTCTCTCTCTCTCTCTCGCCAGGTGTGCAGGCCTAAAATCTTGGAATACTTCGAAGCTAGTTCAGAAATCGCATGGATTTAGACAGGGCGCACAAAACGTTCCACGTAACCTGTGGCTGTTTCCCCTATATAGCCTACCCGATTTTTTTGGTATAGACTTTATGAAGAATAAAATTACATTATACATCGTTGACAAAGGAGTTTTATTGAAAGCTTCTTCCATTAGTTTGACAAATAGCCTAATCTTTACAAATGCAAATCCGATCAAGTTGGATGATAATCGTAGTGGAGTAAAAGGATATTTATGACAGGTTTTCTCGAGATTATTCCTCTTGTTGTTATATCCATTTATGTATTTGTGCTCTCTCTAACTAAGAAATGATATTGCAGTTGGACTTCAAAACACATTAAATTTTTACGGTAATTAAACTTACTTATACAATTATACTTATACTCTTAATAACCTATTGGGTGTGTTATTCTGACAAATCAGTATATTTCAGCTATCACGCAATCATTGTATTGTTACAGCCAAACTGTAAGAAAAGAAAAGAAAAGAAATAGATCAAGAACTGATGGTAAAATAGTAGTTTTTCTGAAAATTTTATATTAATTCATTGATTCAATTATTCACACGGAAGCTCTCGAAAATACAGTATTCAAACTTAGTTCTCTGTTGACTGGACTATTACGTCTTTTTAAAAATAACTTTTAGCTCTTATGTTCACTTTACTTACGACGTCGCTGTAGAATGATGAAAAAAAATAAGAAAAAAGATTTCTGGGGCTAAGACTACCAAATAATAGGCCTGTAAAAAGTTTTAAAAAATTGACAAAACCATGAACTTTCTTCTAGAAATTTCAGCTGTCCTTGCTGAGTCTTTATCCCATCTGACTTATTATAACTTTATTATGTTCCCAAAAGCTCGTACATCCCATGAAGAATGTTGCCTACCTTATGACTGTTACGTTTTAGTGTACTGTTACTCCTTAACTATTATCTTTGTAAGCCAAAGAACAGCCAGACATCTCTTTCTTATAAAAGGAGATGCCAGAATTGAACACAGACCTTAAAACAGTTGCCATGTAAATAAGTGGTCGGCGATAAAAAAAAAAGGTCAGAATTATCATAGGCAATCCCAGTGAGATATCGAATCCATCGATAGATTTTGGACTGTGAAGCAGGTGCGAATTTATCTGATGAAACTCCTGATCTCGTGTGTTATTTCCATAGACTTTTCCATGAATAAAATGAGGGATGATATAAAATATAATAATTACTTTTCTTCCTTTGTAGTTTAATCAATTGTGAGATCACGGCATACTAATCAATGAGTAATCGAATGAGTTACAAGAGTCTAACCAATGCTACCAATAGTGCGTATGATAAACAGTTAACCTTATTTAAATAAGGTAACATGAGAAATACATAAAAAAACTCACGAACCGGCTTTCACCGAATCGAAATTGTGTTTTTAATCAGTGCACATTTATTTCAATTTCCAATTTATATTATACAAAATAGTGTATTTTTATCCTATTCACAGGCAGCATAATTCACTGCATATAGATACCATACGTTTCCTGTAACAAGCTAATGTTTTATCAGATAACATCGCATCCTTGTGTTCCTAGTAAGCATATAATGAGATAAACTACCTTCCTTGGTCGATATCTGAGGCATTAAACAATATTGGTCAATATCAAGTATGCATCGTAGGCCTATCAATTCTTTTTAGTTTCAAATTCGGTGATCTTCGTTCCACTTGACGATTGCTGGAGTTCTAAGAAGTTCGGGGAAACAAAATTCTAGTTTAATGAATGTTTGTGGATAAGGTGTTACTTATTGAGAACAGCCATCGCATTCCAGTTTTAAAATATTCAATGAGTGATGCGTAAGCAGGTGTGTCTTGGCAGTCAGCCTCCACATACCGGTATCATAAAATTCCAATCTGGAACAAATGAACTGGTTCGTTGAACACTCTCATAAACTACTGCCCTCGTTTCAATTAATAAAAGCAGTTTTCAAGTTCAATGTCATTTAAATTCATGTTCGGCCTCGTCTTCTTATATGGAGACCTTGTCCATCGAATTCGTGTAGGCATAAAAACTACAACCACAATATTTGGATCAAATGTACATAATTTTTCTTTCAGAGTATTTAAATGTAACTTAAGTAGAACCCAATTTGACAACTTGCGTAGCTTAGTGCTTAGCTTTGCTGACTACGGATTCGCTAGTCAGGCTTCGTTCCTAGTACCTCCTCAAATTTTTATGAGGTGGTTAGGACCGGAACGGGATGCACTCAGCCTCGTGACCCAAACAGAGATGCTGTTTGATAAAGCGACTCCACCTCGACACCTCCTCGAATTGTTGTAAGGTAGCGAGGTCTGGAACGGGGTGCACTCAGCCTTGCGACAAAACAGAGGAGTTACTTGATAAGAAAGAAAAGGAAGCGGCTCTAATCACTAAATTCGTCATTATTGGCTATGGAATCCCCATGCTGATCACATGACCTGCCTATGGCAGATGAAGCAGCGGTAGGTTGGCAGGCTTTGTCCCACAAGGGATGTAACGCCTCGGAGTTCAGTTTAAATTAATTTTATTGAACAAAACGTTAGCTGTGTGTGATAAAGGATTAGGAACCTGCTTAAGATTTTCAACATGTGAACTTTAAAATTCTTAAAACCCGTAAAATTCTCTACAATACTCCATGTTCTACTTTTTTCCTTATCATATTAAGAATCAATATTACAAAAAAAATGTATGTGTATATATTATATTTGAAGAATTGAGGATTTTTTTTAGACTATTCCATTCATACGCCGCGTGTTTAATATTGACCAATAACGATTCAAGCACAATATACTCTCAAAGAGTAGCAGACTAAAGCACAATAGGACCACGGTATTAAAACTTCAATAGTAAACAGTACTGCATAAGGTGGAGAAAAAATCTTAACGAGGCCAAACAAAAGCAACCTAGACATTGAATAGCAACACTTTCATTGTCAGTTCCATTCACTTTTGAATAAAAAAGGCAAGCCATGAGAATTAATAGCATGAAGCCAAGTGTTGCAACGGATTGCGCAATCGTGTCTACATAATTCACAACAGCTTTTGTACTTTCCTTCCTCTATTATCATTTGAATAATTTCACCTGTGATCTCAGAGTTCATTGTGCTGTGAAATTTATATCCTCGCTCCAATGTCAAGCGCACAAGACTGTCTTGTATTGCACAAGAGACCTTGCATTGTATAAGTGTCTATTAATCTCTTCTAGCTCACACAACCATTTTCTGCTTCTTCTTTGATTGTTGGATAATGTACCCTTTATGTTTTTCTTCCATTAAGCTTCTTCCTCAGATCTTGGAGGTCTTCCTCTTTCTCTTTTTCCATCAAAGGGCCTATCTTCTTCAGCTTTTCTCACATTCGATCTTCCGCCGTTCGATGTAGGCCTATAATTATGTTTTCCCGAATATACTATTTTCTTTAATCTTTAATATATTTTTAGAACGTAATTTTTGCTATTCACCCTAATATCTCTGTGTATCATGTCAAACAGTGTCTTCGCATGAGCATACCTTTTGTTTAGTTTGCCTGTTTCTGCTGCATATGCCAGAATTGGTTTTATATACTCTTATTGCACTTTCTATTATGAAAACTATATTACTCCAAATTATATTATCTTTCAAACAAACTGTGATATTTTACTGATTTTTACAACTTAAGTTTTTATTATTTGTCGTATGAACTTCTAAATGTTTGAATTACAATAACTTGCTCAATAAATTTTCCTTCTTTTTGTAACTCACATTTTATTGGTTCTTGGTAAACAGACATACCTAGATATATTTAGTTTTATTCGTTTTAATTTACGTATTCACTTTTTAGAAGCTATGGCATTTGTAACTCAGCTTCTTTTTCTGTGAGAATGACCCTATCATCCGCATAACATATTGGTCATGTGGGATTACCTGTTTTTAATTCTGTTTCCTATGTTCTTTGGCAGTAATATCCTATTATATTGTCATTTTAATAGGGTATAAGATCAGCATTAAAAAAGCTTGATTACACCGAAAAAAAGATACCATATTTTCCTTATTCCATACACACCTTTCTAAAATAACAAATGTAATATAACTTCTACTACTAATAAATACAAAATAAACCAGGCCAGATTTTCAGGCACTATAAACTTCAATGCACTATTATTAATAAATAAGCATGTCTGCCGGCATCTTTCCTTCAGAAGCATTCTTTTAAGGATGCTGGGTATCCTTACTTTTGCTAAATGTGAGGTTTAACTTGGCAGAAATTCCGTTTTCTTATACCTGTAGAACACTGGGCCTACTCATTCTAAGGTCGACAAGGGTTCTTATCTGATAACACTACTACCCCGAGTGTTGCTAACGGTTCCCTTACCTAAAAAATTATTTTCGTGAAACTTAAAAATAGTGCTTTTGAACTTGATTCGTCTATTATTTTGTAAATTTTATTTATAATTCTAATATAGAGAGGTTTCTTAATAACTTAGATAATCATTAAATTAAATATAAGCCAATTTTAAATGGTATTTTGAGAGATGTTTGCAATAATTCCCACGTTTCCTCTTACTCAATTAGGATTTAGTTATGGAAGCTTTACTTACTATAGTAATTGCAGAATGACACTTTCATTTTTCTGCTATTCGGGTCATATGCCTATATTTTCAGATAAATGGCTAGGACAACACTATAAGAAGCATTAAAAAATATAATATTAATAAACTAAACATACATAGTATACGCTGTCTACTTAACTTTCCTAAGTTACTGTTTATATAGTACCCCAAAGATAGTACAAATTATCACTTAAATCAATTGGGGAGCCAAATTAATGCTGAACTGTCTTAATGTGATACAAATGTCATGGAAGTTATTAAGTCAGTCTTAACGTTATTTTTTGTATTATATAGCCTACAAACATAATCACATAAATGACTGGAGGCTAATAAATTATTCATTTTTGTGATAAATCATATAATTATTATGTTTTGTTGTTAATACAAATTCATTTATACAAAGGACAGGTCAGTATAATGCACAAGAACAAACAAAACTTATTAGTGTCGATTTAATTGGATAAGTCGTTCACAAAGTTATCTAGGTTGGACATTATTTCACGAAAAAATATGTAGGGCAAAACGAATTAAGTGGAGTCCCTTCAGGTCCCGAATTACGTTAATGAGAGGTTTACATAGAAGTTACATTGGGGTACTCACTGACTTGAGGTGGACCACATTTCGTTCTAATACTGGCATGACGCAAAGCTATCCGTTATGGACCTGAGGAGGAGTTGTAGAAGAAAAGATCAATTTACTCTTGACCATTGGCAATAGATATACGGTTAGTAACTATCACGAACATACAGACAGGATTTACCTGAAATTAATTTTTTTGTATGACTTATCAGGCCCAAGCAGCTTTCAATATGAATACTGAAGACATATAGGTCCACGTAATTAGCTACAATTTTCACAAAAGTTCGTTAAGAATGAATCAGGATCTCGTGTAGAGTGTAGATAAATGGCCACTATTCCAAACTGATCACTACACTATCCCGAGAGAAAACTAGAATGGGTGACGGCTCTTTCATCTCTAATGGTTCGTGTTAATGAATGACAGGTGAATATTTGACTTTTTAGGTTCAAAAATATTTTTTGGGTTAATCAGAAATGTAGCCTACCCAGCTGTCCACTACGTTTGTCTTCAAAGTTTTAGGAAGCTACTGTCATGAAAGAGTCATTCTTAAATTTAAACTTCACCTATATTTACACCTGCATTGAAATACAGTATTCAAGTACGAAGATTTCTTTTGTTTTGAAGTCAAGAACGTTTCTATTGCATATTCAGTATACTGTTATTAATAATAATAGTCAATATTGTTTTCTTAAAACATGATTATTGTAGCTGCCAACAAGTTCTCTGTTTATGAAACAAATTTCGTCTATAACTTACCTATTAGAAATCTAAGCTAATTTTGATTTACTTTGTTCTAGTTTACTTGTAAGTACTAGATAATAGCAATCGATAAAATAGTAAGATTGTTTTTTTATAGATTTACTTCTTACAAACACAACAAAATATTTTCACTTTTTTATTTCCTCAATAATATTTAGGTTATTACATATCAAATTATTATGTAAATTAAAGCAAACTATTAGACCCTTGATAGGTACCAGAGCCAAGGACCAACAATAAAGCATTAAATAAAAAAATAAATATTTACTAAATTGTACAGTAGTGCGTTCTGTACACAAATCTAGGATTGATGAAGAAAACATGGGTTTGTGTACTATTTCAAAAGTTATTGCATTTTAATAAGTGTAGGAGGAAAGAATAAAAAAACTTGGATCGACGTAAAAGCTAGAAGTTAACACATTCACTCCTCCATGCCTTAAGCCAAACATAGTCTACGGGAAGCCTCCCATGCATTGAACTCCAGTTTAAGCTATAGGTTTTTTTCTTCTTGTCGTCATTCAAATATTCCCCTTGAAAACTAATTCTTTCATCACAGCAGGCAATGGGCAAAGTGCAGGAAGCTTTAGTTCTCAGAACTGGCTGAAACTGAACATTAGAAACTTTGCATGAATTACCTTCTTCTATTTCTAAAAGTCAGTTTAGGTCTGTTCTATGGGTCATCGATTTTACATAGCACAATAAGGGCCGTAAGATAAATGTTAATGGGGATGGTGGCTAGCCATATCCTGGAGGACAGAGCATATTTCACTATTATTGGTAAAGTCTACTGAAGCTGTTATTTCAGTAGCCAAAAATCACCAGCTTAACGTGAAGTTTGAATCTCGGTGGGGACCACTGTACGTTTCAGTTAACATGAATAATTATTATCAGAGGTCGCCCGTCTACTGCTCAATCCTATTTTCAGTTAAGTGTGGAAGGATAACGAATAGTGTGTTATACAGAATTTATATAATACTGTATAACATATGAAAGATTATGTTCATTTTTGTGTCCCTAACTCTAATAAAGAAGTGTACCGGTACTATAGTAAAATACATCCAATTTAAATAAAAATGTATTTAACTTTTCTTATTCATAAAACACGCGTAGCAGGCGTGGTGACCCAAACGGTAGCGTCTTGGACTCGCATTCGGCAGATCGAGATTTCAAACCCCGGTTCCCCCAGTAAGAAAGGAATATTTCGAGTTATTTACTTTTCCTGGTTCATCCTACATCATACATTTTAATAACTAAATATCACTTAAAATTTTCAGAAGCCATCACCTATAAACAATAAAAGATAGATACATATCAATAATTACATGGAATACCAACCATAGAAACTAACACGTGATATGACCTATGCGTTTAAATGTGTATACATAAAGCTAAGATAATTTTTTTAAAGACGCGATTATTTGTTACGACTAAAATAATCAATCCATGAACACTTCGAAAATATTTGTGAAATACAGTGTCCTTGCAAGGCTATTTAATAGAATTTATTGACTTCAAATCGTATTAAAATTACATTTTAATAATGGATCTGTTGAATTGTTTAATCAACTTAACAGAGAAAAAACTGGAGCTGCTTTGAAAGGTTCTGACCTCTAATAAACTCGTTCCTTAGAGGATTTAATTGGAAATCGGACCAGAAGATATCCGGTGGCCCACTTCCACTTCAACAAAGTATCAAACAAGTCCAGCAAAGGTTTTCCGTAAATAGCCGTGCTCCATTTCCTCATTTCAACAACTTGCTGAAAACCATTAACAGCTTTTATAACTCCTCTTATTGTCAGAGAAAGCTATTGTTTTCTTTGCAATAAACTTCGCTGGTCAGTTAAGAGCACACGTCTCTACTTTTCACTTAGGTTAATGCCTTCCACACAACAAACTGGAGATAATGTATGGATTCAAGGCAAACACGCCTAGTTTTGTCGCCATTTGCACAGTGGCTATAAAAAGAAAGAAAAGGTTACAAGGCTGGTGTCATTCAAATGTTCAACACTTGAAACATATGAAATGTTTCCTCTCTTAAACATAGCGAAAGTAATAACACTCTATAACATTAATTCTTAACCTGAAATAAAAATGTTTTATTTTGGATTATGTGAAAATAAAGTTATCTTCCAGACATTACTTCGCAAATTTAAGAGAAAATCCTAATTTCGAAATAATTAATACATACTATTTAATTCACAATATTGTAAAAATACTGCCCATCTACGCAATATACATAACAACTGGATTGTAATGCATCGTAAAAACTCCGATGTCAGTAATTAATTATTGTTAACTCAAATTGAATTTAACAAAAACATTGTTTGATAATTTATTTCCTGATCTGACTGTCGCGGATAATTTTCTCCTGCCAGTGAGTGACGGCATATCGAAAGGCAAGTGTTCACTCCACTTCGCCCAGATCCTGCTTAGTAGTATTATAATCTTATCCCCATTAAGAATTCAGGTAGGCCTAGTCCTTCGTTGCTCCGTCATGCATAAGATGTACATCCCATGATGTTATAATGTTTTAATGTAATTTTTAATAATATACTGAATTGAGAAAACTATTCTTTTCGTCTCTTATTTATTGCAGACAGAAAATTGGAGGTAATATTGAGAACAGTCTTAATGGTGTCATGGTAGGCCTACTCAATTAAAATTCAAATATATTTGCTCCTTTTTAAGGTTAATTTGATAATTTTCCGAAAAACGTTGTATTTCTCTTCATTTTGTCCGCGTTCATATTATTTCCATATATCATAACTTCATTACAAAGATTCAAGTTAAGGAGATTTTTTAAAAATATATATGAATCCGTTCAATGTTCGGAAAAAATAATTTCATGTTATAACAGTGTAGGTATCGTTAGAGACTATCGATAAAAAATAAATTTAAAAAAAGCAGTTCATCAACCAATCAGTCAGTCAATCTACTCATGCCAACTCATTGAGGGCTCCAGGGAGAAATATCGTTACTGAAAATGATTTGAGAGTCCTCTAGTAGAAAACTGAGATGTTACCAGGAAGTGAACATAGGGGAAATTGTGTTCAGAGGCTCTAATTTCAGCTAGGAGGTCTTTGACGTGCGTAAATCTGCGACAAGGTAACCACAGTTTATATTCCTGACTGTAGGAGAAGTTATTCGTAGCTGTTTTTTAAGTGCATGTTCTTTATTCTTTGTTACAGCTCGTGGCAAGAAGAAGAAGCTGAAGATGCTCCTTCCTCTCCTCCTGCTCCTCAAGCTGAAGTTCGCCGCTCTCATCCCAGTTGCTCTCGGTGGTCTGGCTCTCTTGGCTCTCAAGGCTCTGCTCGTCGGCAAGCTGGCTCTCCTCTTGGCCGGTCTCATCGGTCTTCAGAAGCTCCTGGGCAACAAGCACAATACCCAGACATACGAGGTCGTCGCTCACCCGCACTACACTCACAGTTCCTACGGCGAAGAACATGGTCACGGCCACTACGGCAGGTCTTTACCCGATGCCGAGAGCATTGATGCTCACCAGCTCGCCTACAGGGCGTACGCCACTGACCCTAAACAGGAATAAGACTTCACATCTTTCTGAACTACTTCTCCCGCCCCCGTGGCTGCTGAAACTTTTACCAGTCCTGTACTGAAAGTTATAGTCGTATTCCTGCCAACGTAACGTTTACATTATTTTGTAGACAAATACAAAATGTGGTAGGACCAACAGCATGCCAAGACAGATGCGAACGAAGAAACTCAAGACGAACTATATGAGCCCAAATATTAGTTTTTTACATGACTGAACAATATTATTTTTCTACCTCTCAGATCACAAAATAAGACTTCTCAGACATTTTCAACTTAGCAGATCAATCAACATAGCATTTACACCAAAGATGACTTTATCTATTTCTATTAGTAGCAGAAGGTACAAATGATCTTCCAATGTAGCAATGTAGGAAAATCCTAACAAACCCTGATCACTGACGGCTTATATTTTACCTGACAGACACACTAGCCTATATAATGACTGGACGTCAGAAAGACTTTGACTTTAAGACTTGACGACTGAACAAAACGCTGACTAACCGACAACACTGATAATTTATTTTTTTACTCAGGACCATGACTGACCTGAAAGAATGCGTTACTTGTATGAGCCACGAAACCTCGTCATGTTAACTTCATATGACTCAGACTTGTTCGAGGGAAGATCTCACTGGACGACCAGACTTAACGGGATTATCCCCAACGGGTTAGTACTATCGCCTCTTCTTCAACCTAGGTCACAAACTAAAATACGGAAATCTTAATATTAAATTATTTTACCAAACTCACTATTTATAAGTTAATTGAAAAGTTTTTGATTGATGTTAATATTATTGGAAAGTTTTTTCTTTCCACCGTTAAATTAATTTTTATTTAATTTAATAATTTAATTTTTCAATAAATGTTTTATAAAAATATGTTCTATTTATTCAAGTGTAAAGTGTTATATTTCCTCATATATATGCCTATATTATGAGATCCAATAAAAGTGTTCTTCCTGGCCTCCTTTTAGTGTACCACGCTCTCCTAATTTCCTTTTCTAATTTTCCCACTTAGCATGTCTTCTCATTTCCCTTAGCCCACTCATCGTCCTGTTCTCACTGACAGAGAAATCATCACCAAAAAATAGTCTTCAATAAGACTTACCTATAATTGCACCAAAAGTATATCTAAAAGGACAAAATTAGGTGCGAGTTTTGGTTGCTAAAAGGACGAAATCACAAGTGAGTTTTGGGTAAGGTAAGAAAATAACAGTGTGTAAAATAGTGCAATAAAATTTATTTATTTATTAAGTGCCAGAATGGTACTTTATGAGATTGTGTGGGGGACGGGAAAATGCCTGTCTGTCTGTCTACCTGCCCATGTGTCTGTACGCGCGATAACTCAAATACGCTTTATCGAATTTCAATGAAACTTGGTATACGCAATTATAACGTCCATGGGAAGCTGGTAGTATATTAGAAAGAATTTATCAAATGCAAATTAGTTCTCATGACAATATATTGCTTTACAGAGTTCATCCACGGCTTTGGAAGTTGCAATACAGATAGCTTTGACAAATAACACTACCAACATATTCCTTCACATATGCTTATCAAACTAGACCTTTGTTCTTCCTTATGCCCTGCTTAATGAATCGATCTAGAGCTTAACTCGGAAGTAGACTAAAAAAATAACTTATTTTCTGCATATTATAATTGCAAATGTTACTGCTAAATAAAAACATTCTGGCACTTTGTTATATCAGTTTACCTGATTTTTCTAGTTATTTTTTCCAATCTGCCTCTCAACGGAGATAGCCCCTATGAACTCATTGTCAATATACACACAAACAATATCAGTTCGCGCTTAAGTATTGCAATTACCGTATAAAAATAAAGCTAATAAAAAATAAAGAGAAGTAACAATAAAGTATTAATTAATATGTAAATTATTATGAAGTATTTGGCAAGATTTTTTAATCGCTGTGGTTACAATGTCATCTGTTAATGTGGAAAGAAGGCCATACTTTTTTCAGAGAATTTTCGAAAAATTTGGGTACAGTTGCACGTGCTCCAATTAAGGGATTTCTATTGTGTCCATGTTGTACTTTTCCACAAAATAAGGGATTGTAGGTTCATAAATACCCTTTTTCTCTTCATTTACTTCTACTGGTTGTAGGCGACTCAGATCCATTCTTAGAAGGACCAATAATAATAGTTTGCCTTCAGGTTTCATTAAAAGCTATTATATTCACTCTTCTTGTACACAACTGGTGGAATGTTATTCATCTTCTTACATCTCAATATCAGTAGTGTTTATGGGGACTTTAATATTGATTTTAATATTGATAAGGACACTGCAGTGTTACACATGTTCCAGTCCATCACAGGGTTTGCTACTTGACATAAAAACAAAGTAGTAATGGAAGAATGTAGGTGAGCAGCAAGACAATCAGGTCCAGTACAATTGCATCTGCAACATTTCTAAGATGATCTGGTATTGGACGTTTCTCATACAGATCTGACCATTTTTATTTACAGTTAACCGTGTGAATTGTTCTTGTATTGCATCTTTAAAAAAGACTTGTTGATGGATATGTTAGCAGAGTGAAATGCAATTCTTGGTATAGATGTTGCAATAATTTTTACACCTTTGTTAGCTAGAAAGTCTCCTTTTTCATTGCCACTAATTCCACATTGTGTAAGAATCCACTGAGTACTCATAACGTATGTGGTGGATCTATCTCTGAATGACTATTCAATTTACTATGTATGATTCTTTTCACCAGTTGAAACGATCTTTTTTATGCTTAAAAAGAAGTTCCTTAACGTTGTTATTTACATATTACAATCATACTATTTAATATCAATTATTCATACATTATTGTGCCTATTTCCTTTATAAAATATGTTTTTGATTAATATAAGATATTATTATATAATAAAATTATATAAGAGGTACAAAATACCTGAGGTTAGGCCTATATTCAGTCTATTTGTGAGCCCCCTTAGGGGCCGTGATAGTCACCACGGATCTGCACACCTGGATTCGAGCCCCGGTAACTCCTTGGATATTTCTGAGCCTGTGATTCACACTTGACATAGGCTACTTGATTAAGGCGTAGCGGCTCTGGTCACGGAAAAACATCATTAACAGCCGTGGATGTCGGCATGCTGACCACTTGCATTCCACTCCTGCTATCTGGGTATAGTAGATGAGCAGTGTTCGGATGGTAGTCCGAATTCCTTCAGGGATGCAGCGCCATCGAGGTTTTTAAGGTATGTGATTATGTGGAAACCTACGATGTCTCGCGCATTCTGACCGTCATGGAATGACGTGGGAATGATTATACTAAGAAGCTTCGTCATAATCTTACACACACACTCCTTATTACTAACACCGTGATAATAAAAAGAAAAGCCATAAACGGTTCAAGTTAAAGGGGAGAGTGCAGGAGGAAGACTCAGTATTACGTTCACTACGATAATAGATTTATCCGGAAATTTTTCCACTTGTAAAATCGCGAAACAAATTGGGAAAAAATGAGTATGATTACCTAATGTTTTTAAATTGTTTGATACAGTATTTTAACACTGTTGATAAAAATTACCCACAAATTATATCCAATTAACTCTTTTGAAGCTTAATCAGAAATAAATCTTTATATAGGCCTATATATATATATATATATATATATATATATATTAAAGTACAACCTCCATAATTATCACGTATTTAGGTTTACCTGTAGGCTCTTGTATTAATTCATTCGTGTGCATCTGTATTTATTGTTCGGTGACGTCTTCTTGACTGATATTCTGTTTAAACGATTATGGTTTTGGGTGGCATAACGGCGATCATTTATGGAAAGTAAACAAATCATCTTAGGCCTACTGAAACCTAAAAATACGCTTGCCAAGATTTCATGTGAATTTTAGATTTTTTAATACAGAGAACAAGAATATATTCAAAGAAACCATAATACCGATTTATATGTGTCAGTTGACTGATGTGAGAATATTTGCGGGTTGTTTCTTATTTGTGGCATATATTGAATAGAAATGGTTTTGAAGAATGAATTTTAAACAATAAATAAGGACTAAATTGAAATTGATCGGCTGTTGTAAATACTCGATTAAGAAATTTTTTGGAGGATGATATTACAAATTCAACTGTCTGGAGAAAATATGATTGCTTGCATCAATGTGATATATCCACGCAACTGTCGCGACGGTGGATAATAAATTTAAAAAAATCAGGTAAACTGATGAAACAAAGCGGCAGTATGTTTTTGTTTAATCAGTTATGACTGCAATTATGATATGCAGAATATGTTTTTTTTTTAAATTGATTTCCAAGTTAAGCTCCAGATTTATTCATTAAGCAGGGCTTAACGAAGAAGAAAGGTCTACCATCTCGGCCACCTGGGTCCTTTTAACGGTCTAGTTGGATAAGCGCATGTAAATCAATAGTGTTTTTTGTCAAAGCTACCTGTATTTTAATTTCCAAGGCCTTATAAGATCACAGTAAAACAATAGGCTATATTGTCAAGATAACTGATTTTCATTTTTTTATAAATTCTTTCGAATACCTATATTACCATAAAATAGGCACTAAATTGAGCATTACTCCGAAACAGGTCAACCGATTTTATCCATTATGAATAGACGTCTTCCCATGGACATTATAAATGTGTATACCAAGTTTCATAAAAATCCGGTAAAGCGTATTTGAGTTACCGCGTCTTTAAAATATACACTAAATTGGGTTTTACTCCGGTACCGGTCTACCGATTTGGTCCAATATCAGTAGACGTCTTTCCACGTACATTATAAATGGGTAGACCTATACAAAATTTCAGGAAAATCCAATAAAGCATATTTGAGTTATCGCGACTTCTTATATATTAACATAAAAACACTAAATTGGGCATTATTCCGGTACTGACCAACCGATTTGGTCCAATATCAATAAACGTCTTCCCATGGACATTATAAATGCGTATACGAAGTTTCATAAATATCCGATAAAGCGTATTTGAGTTATTGCGCCTTTAAAGTAGACATTAAATTGGGTTTTACTCCGGTACCGGTCAACAGATTAGGTTCAAATTCAATAGGGCACTTCTCATGGACGTCATAAATGGGTATACCAAGTTTCATGGAAATCCGATACAATCTATTAAAATAGGCACTAAATTGGGCATTACTCCGGTACCGGTGAACCGATTTGGTTCCATATCAATAGGGTTCTTCCCATTGACATTATAAATGTGTTTTCCAAGTTTCATGAAAATCCGAAAAAGCGTATTTGAGTTATGGCGCGTACAGACACACGGACGGACAGACAGACGGACAGACATTTTTCGTCCCCACGCACAATCTCATAAAGTACCATACTGGCACTTAATAAAAAACAATAACAAAATCTAGATATTTCATATCACAAATTGTTAAGTTAAGCTGATTTGAAAGGATGTGTATATTGCAGCAGGTTATTTCCCGAATTTAATAAACTTACACTTCTAAAATTCTTTCAAAAATACCGAAACGTACACACGTATCTGATACACGTAGCTAAAATACAAGAAAATTAATAAAACCTTTCCCTCAAACTTCTCACTGCTATTGACGTATAAATTGGTCACTTCCAAATCTATATAAAAGAAGAAATATAAGATTAATAGAGCAATGTTATATCTAAAATGTAAACATTTTTATTCTTGTATTATGATTGTAATCCTAGGAACTAACTATACCACTGAAATTTTATGCATGTTTTTCAAACTTAGTTACCACTGATAAATTCACTTGAGGCTTGCTTATATAATTGTATCAGTCTTGTAAAGGTTAATATTAATAAAACCTTTAATTTGCTTTCTTCTATTTTCACTAGCTTAAAAGACCCGGCGTCGCCCGGGTTTTGTATTTTGTAATTGGAAATTAACTTATGAAGGATTTTCAATTTTAAATTCTAGGTCCTTATATAGGCATTTATAATTTGAAATAGGAAGAACGACTTATTACACTCAAACTATTCCCTCATAAAACGCTTGATATAGTTTTTTATGGCTCATAGTGTTCAGTTATGTTTGATACTTGAGATTTGATAGAGTTTTTTATTTTCTTGGCTATCTATAATAATCCTTTAATATTTATTCTTGTCTTCTTTCGGCTTTGGTGATATTTTATTCAATGCCAATTTCCTCACGGCCTCCTAGTAATTATTATTTTTATTGTCAAGAAACAATTGATCACTAGTTCTTTTCTCTATTAAACTCAAATCAACGTTTATTTTCGGTTTATATTTTTATTATTTTTAAGTACAGAATAATTATAAAACATATTTTATTTCATTCTCTTACTATTCTTTTTGATTGCTTCACAATCCACGTTTTTCTTTAAATTTATAATTGCTCAATCGTTTTATAATCTTCGCCCAATGGGATTGAGTTTCTAGTATTGTTATAAGTCATTGTTTTAATTCAAACCATTCTTCCTTCGTCGACGTCCATTGTACAATCCTCTTTAAGGATTATAGTTCATTCTGGACTTATCCAGCAGTGATTTTTATTATCATAGAGCTTTATATTTCGCTTCCTGCGAGTTAAAGTTTATTCATACTTGGTATTAATTGCACAGAAGCAATTTTCCACGTTTTATTCTCTGAAGATTGGCTGAATTTGCTTAGTGTCTCTACCAGACATTTCTTCGAGGATTGATTATCTTAATTATTGCCTGATTTTGGACTTCAGGGTTACTTCTTGTGTGATATTAGATACAAAAGGAATCTTTATTACCAAGTGAGTGTTTTTAAGACCTAAAATTATTTCATACAGCTTCTAATATTGCATTGATTCAACGCAACATAGCTGTATTTACACTGATACGCAATATATTTCAGTAACATTATTATTGCGTTTATAATTTGTGAATTCAAGCATCACATTGACTGTGAATGTTATAAATTGCAGCATATAATTACTGCATATATGTATTTATTATTATTCACATCATTTCTTGAATATTAAATCAAGTGGTCCTCCGGCATTGTCATTAAATCTGTCTTTTAAACCAGCAAGTTTTCATTTATTTGGCGGTATCAATCATCTCTGCTTTAAGAAGACCTTCAAGACATCAATGAAGAATCTAGCGAGTGATTGTGGTTCAAGAAGAGTTCAGTGTCAGTGTTACATTGCCTATGGTCTTTGTTTCTTGTAAAATTATTATCTTGCTTTCTAAACGGAATGTATCGCGTGCATTTAATTCTTATCAGCCTCAATTAATTCTCATATGGTCCGCTGAGATGTGCGCGGTACACATAGAGGATCTAGAATTTTGCATCCCATCGCTTGTACAGTGCACAGCAAGCCTGGTAGAGGTTTAAATAAGAAGAAACAGAAATTCCTGTAACATAAAATTGTAATATCGAGGCGGGAAATTTCCCACTCTTATGTTACCATAAAGTCGTTTTGGGGATGAAATTAAACAGAAAGCATTATCACTTTCATACTTTTCTCTCCTAAAACCTGCGATATAATATAATAATATACACATTACCATACCTCGCTTTGTTTTCTCTATGTCCAGGGTAGAGAAAGTTATGTGATTCCATTATTTTAGTGGATTTCATTTTGTAATATTTATTTATAACATGAATTATTTTGATAACTTCTCTTATTTGTCAAAAGTGCATTTCAATTGTTTTTTCCAAGCCCATCCATATACCATTTGGCAACAATATATTCTGTGATTTGGAATTGATAATTCTATGTAAAAAGGATTAAGTATTTTCAAAAACATTTAATTTTTGGCATTTAGAATCAGAATTTTTCAAAATCCTTTCTTAGTGAGCACCTACATTATGAAACGAAGGTACTGTCAAAATTCCAAGTCTCTACCTGTTATAGTTTAGGCTGTACGTTGATTCCTGTCATTCAGTCAGTCAGGACAAAGCCTTTTATATAGATAGAGATACCACAGTATAGAATACTGTGATCATACTTAAGTAAGAGTAAAGGTTCCTTATACAGGCCATCGAAACCCAGAGGGTTCCAAAAGCTTGTGGCTCTCAGATTTTTGACATTCAGCACGTGAAGGTGGTAAGGTTGACAGCCTTACGCACCGGTCGCCTTTACCCCAGGATTGCTTCTGGTACTCATTTCTGTTAGAGGCTGAGTCTACCCAGGGACATAGAACCACCAGAAGGATTAGGCCAATTGAAAAACTCCAACGACCTCATCGGAGATCGAATCCGCAACCTTCGGGTTTGTAGCGCAGAGCTTCAACCAATACGCTACGCGAACCCCTTTTCACATTTAAGGAACTATTTAATTACCTGCACCATGTTAGATAATGTTAGTACTTTTCCCACTTTCCTCTTTTATTTTAGTATTCTAATAAATTGTAATATTACTTATATTTTTGTGTTATTTATTTGTGAATATTAAAATAAACCGAACTGTTCCCTAACACGAGCATCTTGCTCATTCGGGTAATTAAGTGATGTATCTTAAGTAATGTAAAGACCTGATAGTCTAACTCTGATACCATGGTCAAGAGGAAAATCATTATTATGGAGTGTTACTTGTGTTGACACTTTCGCACCATCTCATTTGTCTAATAAGTTACATGTAAACTAGCAGAATTAAGCCACACCATCAGCAATCTGCACAAAGTAGAGTAAATATAAAGACCTGGTGGACAACTACAACTTTATTATGTTTACTGTGGAGACGATGGGACCATGGTGTACAGATGCGAAGATCCTGGTGTCCAAAATAGAAATACGTCTGAAGGCCCTGACTGGAGATTTGCGGTCTACAGATCTCCTACGGTAGAAGATCAGCCTTGCGATTCAAAGAAGAAACGCTGCTAGGGACGTTACCTCAAACACAGGCCCTGGACGCGATATTCTAGACTTTTTAATGAACCACAATAATTGATCGACTGGCTGTTTCCACAGCAGGTTTTCTTAGAGTCTGCAATATTAGAAATCAATTATCATAATTTAGTACTATGCCATGTTTACATATAGTGGGTGCCACTTTTTAAAGACTCTTTTTCCAAAAACTTCCCCTCCCTGCTGCCACCCTCGACCTGTCGGTCAGTGAATAGAAAGGTAATTAGGCGTATTCACACTTGTCTGCAGTCCAGTACAATGTTGGCAATTACGTACCACAGCACTTATTTTACTTAAATAGTACTGAATGTCAGCGGCATCACTGGGGAAAACCACGCGACTACTAGAGCACCTGTTCTGTGTCGGTGTCGAAGACTGTGCAGATTTTCGGATTAGGGAACAATGCTATTATATTCTTTTGTAGATAGACGATGCTTTGGAACGAGGCCTTTTTAAAATGGCACCAACAATACCTAATATTATAATGTTTTCATTCGGTTGTACTTTTAATTTCTGATGTTAACAAACTTTAGGGAATGTTACTTAAAAAAGTAGTGTATTATATTGTTATATGTAAAACAGAAAGATTCACGTATGTTTAAATAAATTATTACACTTATCCTATGCCCTGATAAAGTCATAAACATAGGCCTACTAGTAATTTGCATAGATTCAATCCGAAAATAAAAGGAACAAAGTGAAAGTCTTCTAATTCCATGAATTCATTCCTGACCGGTGCGTGGACACGGCTAAAACAATGTTGATTCCCTTCGCAGATAAAGACAAGGTAAATGCAAAAGTAACATAGAAATTCGTTGATCGTAAAGATATACTGTCCTTAGCTGAATGCACTTGACTGATACATTTATATGGGTTGTTTTCCTTTATGACCACAGAGAGAATCAAACTCAGAAGTAACTCTCCCATGAAAACTTTCACTGTCTTGAGAGGAAACTCATTCAAGATATAATTTTGAATACATTTCACACTTGCAGAAGTTTCTAACAATTAGAAGGAATAAATAGACTGCAGAAAACATTTCCCAAGCAGTATGCCTTGCACTTCAGTTCATATACATCGATTCACAAATGCCTTCAAAAAAGTTTGATTATTTCTCGGTAATAGTTTTTTTAAGTGTATTTAGATCACACTATGCGGTATTGATGGATCCCGCTGAAGAAGAATTTCCGGAAGATATTGTTAGCTATGGTTTCAACGAAGCATTTCAGCATTGTGTACGTCGAGATGCGGGGAATTCAATATTTGGCGTATTTCCATGTTTTAGCAAAGGAGCGCTGGCAGGGTTAGTCACTGCTAATGAAAAGGAACGTGTGGAATTTTTGGATGGGGTGATTTTAGAGCGTGATTTGAACGACAAGGAACCTAGGAGTATAATTCCTGAAGATGTAGACTATAGCGATTACAGAAGTGTTCTTGAGGCTGCTTCAGGATTTATTGGAAGACGTTCATTGAAATGGGATATGAGTGTCATTCATCCAGGATTGTTCATGAAAATTGGGCCCACTTTTGGCGGTGCAGGTGTCCTGGAGTTCATCATGGATCGTGGATATCCGAGATACACAGACCGGACTGTGGGAACAGGTAAGGATCTTATAGTTTTATAATCTTTTCTGCCAATTTAGCCAAACCCTGTCAAAAAGTGTTCAAAGATATATAAGTACTGCAAATGTGATATAAGAGCTGTATCATGCGTATAACTTCATGCATTGGATTCAAAGTACACAATACCATTTAGTAATTGTATGACTTCAAGTTTAACCCTTTATTGGCGAAACTGAAATTTTCACATCACTACAACTCCTAGCGGAGCTTCAAAAAAATACTTAAGTGATTAAGCCCATAGTTTTTTCTCGATATCTTATTCTTTAATTCATATGAAACTAGCTTAAAGGACCCGGTGGGATATACGATTTCCCTCTATTATGTTCCCGTTCAACCGTTTCGGGGATAAAATAAAAAATAAAATCAAAACCACTTTCACACTTTGCTCTCCAAACCCCGGAACATAATTTATTACTCGCAGGACTTAAAATGTACCACAATATTTTACTTGTCTGAAACTCCGGTTAACGGAAGAAAATTTGGAAATATATACAGATAATTTTTTAATATTTCTAGGGAAATGTAAAGGGTTTAATTGAGAAGTGTGTTAAAAATTCGTTAAAGAATGTAGATATAAATATAGATCATACAACATGGGATGAACATTTCTTCCAGAATTAATTTTGCCTAAAAATTTATCCTGGTTCTATAGGATCTACGTGTAAAGTCTGATAAAATCGATCAAAGAATGTAGACTTAAATATAGATCATGTAGTAGGGATTGAAACATTTGGGGGTGGGTTGTTCGAATAGTGTCTCCTAGAATTTTCGCCCGGCATCAAAATCAATTAAATGTTAAGTTTATTATAAGTTATCATGTGTATAAAACCTTTTTACATTATGTACTTTACATGTACAGTGTTTTAGGTAATTTACTCGCTCAACATTCCCTTGCCACAGAAAGCGTAACAGAGTGTACCACATGACAAATATAAAAGTAATAAAATTAAGTAAAAATAACATTCAAATTGCCCTGCTTAAAGGTGAAAAGATACCACTTTGGTCAGTCGCGCCAGTACATTTTAGAGCTTGTTAACGTTGAAGTTTAAGAATTTGAAGGATAAAGAAATATTTTAACACCAGGAAAACAGAATTTAAAAGAAAATTAAAATATTTTTGAGAACCTAGTTTGTGCGTTCCCTTACAAAAGTGGTTTTATAAATTTAAATTTCGTGAAACCGTGTTGAGGTTTAGTACCGGTACTGCTGAACTATGTAAGCGCCAGGGAAATATTTAGCCTACATACTGGAGGTGTCTTCATTGATTATAACCGACATTCTTCAGTGTAGTCACTTAAGAGTTCAAGGGCGTCACCTCTTCCAGCCCACATTCTTTGAATAGTACTGTTATTAATTGTGTATGGTTATGCAAGGGCGAGGTCGTCTAGTATATGTACACCCAAGAAACAAGAAGAAGAAGAAAAACTGAAAAATTGAATTATTTTTATTCTTCCCTCTCTGCTAGAAGTTCTCATAATGACTATTAGTTGTTACTAATACACTAGTAAGTGGGGCAATGCTGGGGTAAGAATTTTCTAATAATGAAGGACGCATCTGGGACAATAAGAAGATTTTAATACTGTGACAACATTGTTTTTAATGAGTGCTTGTATCTTCTGTTATTTTATATTTTATATAAGTGGCCCCAAATAAGTGCTACGACAAGGGTTTAAGGTGGATACTCTTTCAATTTTATAACTACTTTAACCCTTTCTGAAAATTAAATTCATTAATAAAGAATGAACTGTCTGAACTTCATATTATCGTGTTTATCCCGATATGTGTTTTCCACGCGTTTTGATACAAGTTTGCTTTCTTATCAGTTTCCCATAAGTCTGAAATCGCTTGGTATTCAATTGTTTCAAACATCACAACTATTCTATAAATTAACATATTAACAAGGTGATTTTGGCATCATTTTGAAGCTTGGAATGTTCTCTAGTGCTTGATGTGGAGAAACTTTTGATATATGAATATTTTACTGTGTTCTAGATTTTTGTTTGTAATGATGTGAACAAAAAATATTTCAAGTTTATATAAATCTACCTACAATTTAACATTTTAAGTATCCCCCCCCCCCCAGAAAAAACTAAATGTCAAGCACTATCTACAAAACAGTGAAATTTTTGTGTTTTTATCTTACACAGTTTAGAAGTAATTATGTTACAAGTTTATAGTAAAAAATTTCAAGAACATTTTTGTAAACATTTTATAAATAATTAAAAAACATTTTTCTTCTGAAATGTCTTAATATACAGCTGTATAAAATATATTAAAAAATTGAGAGTACTAATGCTTAAAAATAAAATTTTCCTCTCTAAAGGTCTTACACCTTAATTTACATTCTTCCTCAAACTCTAGGGATTTCATTACTTTGACTGATTTTTTCAATAGAGTAATATCTTTGTCAGATCAACTGTGGAAAGATACAGGTATATTTAAGTTTGGAGGCCTATTTCTAACTTCCGTGAAAAACTTTCAAGACAGTTTAATAATATACAGGAAGACACAGTTTAAGACAGTACCATTTTTTTTCATTTATGGTTTATGTTGTGAGGGTCTGTATTAGAAAGACAGAAAAGGTATTATGAATACAATATAAAATGTAGAAAAGTTAATATGCATAAATTACAAAGAAAAACAGGCCATTACAAAGGTTGAGCTTGATCATTTGAATAGTGAATGTTATTGCCATAAGAAAACTGCTACTACCAGAGCGCACTCTCTTCTTGAACTTTAATACTAACAAGGGCCGGTTACGATTACCTAACTCTTGTCAATGTTTCATTACGGATGCACTACTTATAAATGTCCCAATAAATGATGATGAGACAAAAGACTAGTGATTTCTTAGGCCATAAAGCTCTATTAACTTATTTACATAATTAAAATAACTCATTTCCAACAGATAAGGGTTAATATTAAATATATTTATTATAATATTCCGCCTTTACCCTTAACATTTAATACACAACTTATCTTGAAAAAGCATTTCGGCGTATGCTGCGCCATCTTCAGTTCATATAAGATGTAATGAACACCACAATTCTTCTGAAATAATGTTGTTTATAAAATTTGTTATTTGGTAACCTAGGTCACCGTTGTAGTCAAGTCAAATAAATGATTTTGGTCGATTATGTTTTCATGAAGGATGTTACTCCTATTCTTATAAATTTGAAAGTTTTTCCAATGTATTTAGTCTAACACCCTTATCACAGATAGGCTATGTAGGACTTGTGTATTAAATGTTAAGGGTAAAGGCGGAATATTATAATAAATATATTTATTTACATAAGTAAGATCGTTGTTGACATGGCATATTCGTTTTAACAAACTTAGCCTTTTCCTGTTGAAATGGAAAGGAGGAAGTAACTATAAGCATCATAATTAAATTAATGTATTCTTTCAACCCAATTCCTCATATATTGCTTACATATTCTTCCTAAGTTTATGAGTCTTATATTTATTTTATTTATTTATTTATATTTCCCTCTGGTGTAGTTTAAGACCTTCTCTTCCACTAACCATAACATACATGGAGAATTATATTATTAAGCCATTCTCAGGAAATAAATAATTTTTTTTAAATTCCTCTACCCCCATGAAAACATGTGACGTAGAACGTAGCCAACCAGAATCAACAGATATAAAGTTCAGTGTTAATGTATGATAGACTTTTAATTTGATCATGATCTTACCGAGAAATACCGGATATAAAGTTCTCCGTTTAAATATTTTACAATATAATATGATGTATTAGTGGGGTACGTGGAGGTCCTTGGTTTAGTTCTCGGCGTAGGAGATATTTTCATCTAATAAAACAATTATAACTTATTATTATTATTAATACTATTATAATTATTGTTGTTTTACTCCTGGGTATGTTTATATTCAGTCTCGTGTTGATAGTAAAATTATAATTTAATGAATATTGTTGTTTATTAATATAAATTTAATTAATTCCTAACTACGGATAGCCTATTTGACTCTATATGACTCTCTGCTCTATCCATATCCATATATTTCCTATCCATAGAACATCCATATATTTCCGGTCGTTTACCGTAACTTCTGCACGTTCCTGGAATCTCCTTCCATCCAGCATCAGGGTCTGCTGTACGCTGAAAACATTTAAAATTAGGCTAAACGAATATCTCTCCAAAAAACACTAATCTTTTGTTTAGGTATAAATCATTTACGTTTTATTGTTTCTTATATATTGTAGATCTAAGATAAGTTACTTTTTTTTTCTTCTCTCTAGTATAACACACTTTACTAAAATAGTTCATGTAACATAGACTAAATTCACTACTGTATATGTATGTATCTAGTGTATTATTATTACTTATAGAACTATGTTAGTGCATTTGTTTGTTTCTTCTTTTCTGTCTCTGGTTGAGTGTAAGAGAAGGCCCTAAGGCCTTAACTCTGCCAAATTAAATAAAGATTTATTATTATTTAGGAATTTTTTATTTAAGGGTTAAGCATTAATTTTTAACAGGCGTAGTATTACTTATAGAACTATGTTAGTGTATTTGTTTGTTTCTTCTTTTCTGTCTCTGGTTGAGTGTAAGAGAAGGCCCTAAGGCCTTAACTCTGCCAAATTAAATAAAGATTTATTATTATTTAGGAATTTTTTATTTAAGGGTTAAGCATTAATTTTTAACAGGCGTAGTATACTTTGTTATTTTGGCAACTTTTATAAAAGAAGATTATAAATTAAGTAAACAAAATGTAATAATATATTAGAAATTTGGCCAAATCGGGATGCATTAATTGAAAAGTATACTATCTTGATTGTAGTTCAACGAAAGCCCACAGATACCGCTGCTGAATCTGTGTTGCAGACAGCTTGCAAACTGATCGCCATCTCTCGCAAGAACCGTGAACTATTACAAAATGAACACACACTCAAATCAGATCTGCAATAGTAACTTATTGTTTACGCCTACCAATACACAAAATATTAGGTATTTTCTAACATTGCGCAAAATATACAATACGTACCGGTGTAGTATCTAACACGTCTTTTCTGCCATAGAATGTAGCAAATATAAGATGAAATCTTACAACAAACATAATTTCAGAAATTTCAACGGGGTTGAGAATTTTCTCTACCAAAAAGGTTTAATATTTTTTCCAAATACAAGAATTGTCTTGAAGAGTAGAGGTTCCCTTCTAGTATAGAGGAATAAATCACGACATTTGAACCAATAAATAAAGCAGGTGCTATTAATCAAATTGAATGAACTAGGGAGCTACTGTATCAGGGTGACCATAGAAATTATTTCAAAATAAATTTCCCTGGCTTTTCCCTGACTTTCCATGACACGGATAAGAAGAATAAGTAATGTTTTTTAGGTTCTTTGTAAATGCAGCTCCTCCATCCTCATAACAAAAATAAGAAAGGATACTCAAGTAATGTAAAGAAAATTGCTTACACAGCAATATGTTACAGCAGTTCGGGGCAAAACACATGCCCTTCACATTTCTCTCATTGGGGCTCGCTATTTTTCCTAACTGTTCCATATATATACATATATAAACATATAACCGATTTCCAATTTATTTATTGTATTCTTCTCCAGCACCACAATTCATACCAACTACTTCGCCATGTTTCCATGTTTCCGACCCTTATAAAGAATGGCATCTACTTTTTTACTTCCTCTGTCCTTACCATATGTATTTTAAGTAGGGAAAGTATTGTTTTTGACTCCAAATTCGAAGTCGAGTTTTTAAAATAAATACACATTTGAGGTCCATTGGAACCAAAAGTACTATTTTCGGAAAGATGTTTGTGTTTGCGTATGTCTATGAACAGCCTAGCTCCAGAACGGAAAATCGTACGAAAACAGAATTTTCTATTTGGGTTAGGTACCTTCTGAGGATGTGACACGAAGATTGGTGATGACTTTCTATTATTTTTAAGGGGACTTTACAAGAAAAAAATGTAGTTTTCGCTATTTTCTAAGAAAATGGCTTTACATTTTGTACACGGAGTGCTTATACCAAGAGTTAAAACTTTTCATTGACTTAAGGGTAGTTATAAACCACCCATCATTTTTGCCTGGTGAACCATAAAGCTATACATCAGGTTCAAACAACTGATTATGCGCTCTTTACAATATGGCCTCTTTTTCTCTACTAGAATGTGAAGTAAGAAAGATGTAGGCCTACTGGCCATGCTTAGGATAAAGAAAGTTACTTGAATTCATCAATAAGATTTTATTTGGGTTAAGTGTCCTTCGGGGATTCGATATGATGTGATAACGACATTCTCTTCATTTTTACAATCAATTTACACGAAGAGCAATCATAGGTAGTATATTGTACTAAAAAACAAACTTTGTTTGGACAGAGACAGTTATGTGAGTTTCACATCAGAATTTTTTATATTGAAATTCGTTTGAATATACCTTACATTTTTGAGTGTTTTTCTTTAGCATACTCAGTCTGAATGCTTAGAACCTGAATTAAAGATAAGAAGAAGTTTGTATGATAAGCTCTGAGATATGTCTCTTATCAAAAACAAATAAAAAAAAATCTGATGTGAAAGTCACATAACTTCCTCTGCCCAAATAAAAGTTAGCAGTATTCACATATCCTTGTACAGAATCGCAAGACACAATTTTACGCTGATTATCCTATAAATACCTCTTCTTTCAATGATGCGACTAAAAGCGCAGTCTATATAACAAACTTAAAAAAAAAAAGAACAAATGACTGCAAACGTTTATTGAACTTTCTGCCGTAAAATATAATTTCCGAAATTTATCGAATATTTCCCTCAGATACATCTTTACTCTATGCATGGCCAACAACACATCTTTCTCACTTCACATTCTTATATAGAATAAGAGGCCGTGAAAGAGCGCGAATTCAGTTGTTCATCACGTAAGACAAACTTTCTACAAACAGTGGGTGGCTTGTAACTACCCTCAGAGAATTTTCTCGAAAAAATGTTTCAAATAAAAGTTTTAGCTCTTAGTATAAGCAATCCATGTGCAAAATTTAAAGAAAATCGTTAGAGCCGTTTTCGAGAAAATCGCGAAAAACGAAAATTTTCTCATGTAAAGTACCCTTAAAAATAAGGGAAATTTGTCGCCAATCTACGAATACGAAATTTTGTTTTCATACGATTCTCCGTTTCGGAGCTAGCCTGTTCACAAACTTCCACACGGACAGACAGACACACACACACACACTGACACACAGACATGTTTCCATAAAAGTGTTTTTGGATTCAGGGGGCCTTGAAACGTGTATATATGCTAAAAACTCAACTTCGAATTTTAGGGTCGAAAACAATACTTCCTCTACCTATAGTACCTATGGTACGGGCAGAGGAAGTAATACAGGTAATCACATAAATAGTATACCAAAACCCAATACCTTAATCCATAATGAATATTTCAATTGTAATGTGCCAAATTTTTTTGTTTAATTTATTTAATTTAATTTTATGTACTTCTACGACCTTGTCACAAACATTGTTTCATGACAGATAAAAAAACAATACAATACAATACAATACATATACCAGTATATAATATAATTATGTACTAATGCTAACACAAACGTAATACTCTACATGCTGCTGCAGCTGCCAATTCACCCAACTTTAAGGAATGGTACCTGTCTCATTTATTGCTTCAAATGTCCTGATTTATTCCTGTAGATTGGAATGAAAGTGTACTGTTTCGCGACTATTTTGTGTTTGCCTAAATTTACCAACTCGGAATAAATAATTCAGAGACAGTTGAAATGTGCATTTAACTCTTCTTCACTAGAAACCTTCGAGCAGCCTATGCCTTAATTCAACCAGTATTATTTTAATACAGTCAGACTGGTACTGATCTGTGTCATATTTATATATTCTGGAATTTTGTTTCATGAGACATACTTTTCCATTCCCTCAACGACTTAGTAACAGGTAGTTAAGCATAATAAAAGTTTTAAATTTAGTTTTTAGATATGGCACAAAACATGAGTGACAATATAATTTCCATAGAAATTGTTCCACAGACTGGATAATTCCTTACTATGAGAGGCACAAATGTAGTAGTGTTGGCATAAAAATTGGACTGTTTAAAATTATGTGTTTGAGAGGTGAACAGCAATGCAACTTACACCATGTTTTCTGTTATAATAGCATTATACAATGAAATTTCTTCTGTGGAAATAATTTTAAAAGCATAAATTATCTTTACTCAGTGGAAAAATGTGGCAATTACATTGACAGGTATGTAAATAGAATCCTGCGGGACCAACTTTATTCGGCACGTTGGCGACGGTTTCAAGCCTAAGAAGCAGTAAACAACCGTCGTTAAAAATCAGACCATCAATCAATTCTAAAAACTTAGACATTTAGTTATGGTAGAACAAATACAATTTTACGCAATGAGCCGATAATGGCATTCGTAAAAACGTCCTATGAAATTTATGAAACTCGTTATTCCCGTATTATAAACAACATACTCGCGTCTGAATAAATGCCATTATAGGTCCGTTGTATAATGAACCATTGTAAAATGTTTTACGAAGTGCAATATGATACTTTCTTATCATAATATTTGTTTTATAATAAAATTGTTATGTGAAAGTTAATGAAAGATTTAAAAATAACATTCTGGCGTAAGAAACGCAATCACATAATTTCTGGCCGAAATAAACATTGGACAGTTACTGATTGTTTCTAGATTATACGATCATTCTGGGAGAAATTTTCAAATAAGAAAATAGTAGGCTTCATAATTATTATTGTACTGTAATAGGCATAATCCTGAAAATCCCGTCTTGATTAGTGGCCTACAAGTATTTTTTGCATGAATCACATTAAGTCTTGGAATTATGTAGCCTACTTTGAATAGGCTAATTTATCATTATGCATCAACTGCTTACATAACATTCCATAAGGATGAACTGGATAGTTTTTTGTCAGGGATGGTGAGAGCGTGTATTTTTGTAAGATAAGTAAGAAAATCTTACTCCATTACTGACAGGAACTCTTCGATGCTTGATCGCGTTGCGGTTTCGGCAATTTAAGATTATGCAAGATTTTTGTTGAAGAGGAAGTCAAGTAGACCTACATGTGGTTAAAAGACAATACTGTAGTAACCTAGAACAATTTACAAATGTGTAATACTAACACACTAGCCTAATTTCGGATTATATTATAATCAATGGAACAATTCATAAGTTTTTCATTAAAAACACCAAGACTATTTCCTTCTGGTCAAGATAATAATTCTTGATAGGAGGAAATAGTCACTGTCGTTTATAATAGAAACAAGTCTAATGCTGTGTCCCTAGGGCGTTTATAGTTTATTCATACAGCCTATATGAGATTTCAAAATTCACAGGATTTCCTTTTACTTTCTGGCATATACGTAGTAGAGAAAGAGTACTGTGAGTATTGTGATCGTGACAAAAAAATCGAAATCGAGATAACACCGGAAAAGCATGTTTCACGATGCCTAGAAACGAAAAAAAATGTTTTTGGAATGACGTCTGTCTGTGGACAAGCACAGCGGGTAAACGGTTCATTGTATTTACTTCATTTTTTGAATCAAGGACTTTTTCGAAATTTTATCGAACCGCCCAGAAATTGAGTTTTATAACTGAAATATTAAGGGGACTTTTCATGAAAATTTTTTGATAAATTTTGATTTTCGGTAAATTCGCTCTAACGATTTTAATTAAAATTTAAAATTGCAAACTCTTAACTATGACTAACAAAATGGCAATATCCGTTTTTCTGCACAAGTTACTTAGACGGTACTTCACTCGTATCAATTTTCAATTTTTCTTGGCTATTCCCATTACATTGGGCGATACATGGAAACTTAGTACAGTCAAGTTGTAGAGAAAATTAAAAAGAACATTTATTGTTGAATACATTTCTTTATAAAATTAATAGGCATCAAGATAAAAACGAAATAACATGTCTTAAATGCGAATTTCAGAACAAACATTTTGATTAAAACAAATGGTGTAAAAATATGTTGCACACACTTTCTCGCATATAAGTTACGTGTTAAAGGCTAGCACAGAAAAAATTAAATTATAGGGACAATTAAATTTCATTTAACTTATTACATTTTCATAAAACTAACAAGTATCTACAACGGAAAACATCAGGGTCGATCTTTATATTCAATGCTCTCACCGCGAAATAATAATAATAACAATAATAATAATAACTTGGGGTTTGCATGGTTTCCTCAATCTCAAAGACAAAAATGCAGGATACATTGAGATATGGCCGAACAATAGAAGCAAATGCTGCACGAATGAGTTTATTACAAGAGCCTACTGGTCAATTTTGGTGGCCACGAAAATTGATTTGAACCTAGGACCTCCTCCCTATTACCCTACAACCTCGTTCTGATTGATTCATCAATTCAATTGATTGAATTATTTCAATATTTTTCGAGTTCCGTGTTACCATAAAGAAGCCAACAATGTAATGCACGCCGCTTATTGTGATCACTTCGGGACACAGCTAGTCTGATAATATTAATGGATTGATAACAATAACCGAAGGAATTAAATGATGGTTTTTTATATATATAAGGTAATACACAACAAAACCGAATTAAAAATATTTATTCGTAAAATAATACGTAACTGTGAATCATTGAACCACTCATGGGCTAATATAGGCCTAGTAATAGACTGCAAAAAACTATTTTTTCAACCCGTAAGAAAGTTTTCAATTATTTTTACTTTCCTATAGCATTCCATTAACCAATACTCCCTACTCAGTTACTAGTGTTTTCGGATGTCTATACTGATCTGTGGTAAACACCGCGTAGCAAAACATCTAACGCCTGTCTGTTCAAGTCTTTTCATTTTACACTAGCAATCACTGCACTGTTATCACTGTTATCTTCATAAATCAAAAGCTTCAGCTTAACTGTGGGGTGAAATAAAAGAGAAAGGTAGGTAATGCCACCCCCTTGAACTGGTCATCCTGTGAGCTGGGAACGGAATTACTACCTCCAGTACAACACAATGCAGTTAACTTAGAAACGAAACCCTTAAAAACGAAATTTTGAGTGATGTACAAAACTTGGAAATAAAGCCGAATAAAGGAAAATGTGACAACATAAACCGAATCTTTGATCACAATAAACAGCATTTTTTCAATGTGTGAGTATTAATCCGTACGGGACTTAATAAAAGTTACAAGTTTACCTGACTGACAACATTATCCGCGATTACATTAAACGGCGTTACCATAAACGGCGTTACCATAAACCACTGTACCATATTAAATAGGATAAAATGAACTTATTAACTTACATTAAGAAGAGGTCGATTCCTAGTCCATACCTGCAACAACAAGAAAAAAGTAAAATCAATATAAAAAAGAAGTCAGTAAATGCAGAAATAAAATATGAATTTTTTCGTTTCGTTTCAATCGGCTCTATGTTCTGCATCGTAATAAAAAACAATAAAATGATATATATGTGTTCAAGGCTAACACAGAAAAAAGTAAATTATAGGGACAATTAAATTTTATTTATTGCATTTTCAGACAAGTATCTAGAACGGAAAGCATCAGGGTCGGTCTTTATATTCAATGCTTTTACCGTGAAATAATAATAACAATAATAAAAACAATAATAACTTCGGGTTTCCATTTTTAACTCAATCTCAAAGGCAAAAATGCAAGATACATTGAGAACAATAGAAGCGAATGCTGCACTAATAAGTTATTACAAAGAGCCTACTGTAAATTTGGGTGGCCAAGAGGTTTGATTTGAACCCAGGACCTCTTCCTTATTCCCCATACCACCTCGCTCTAATTGATTTTGGTGTGTGATTTCTCAATTATATCACAATATATAGGGATTACTTAACAATATACATGTGTGTGTTTTATATTTTGCCTTCCTCTTTGCAATGTTAATGAATAACACAAAGCATAGTAACATTCTTGAATTTAATGTGAAACCTGACACTGTTTCTTTGGCACTAAATTGTAGTTAAAATTAGTATACATATATATTGCGGGAACATTATGTCGAAGAAAATTAATTTCTCCACTAGCAAGTTCAACTTTCATCCCAATTGTAGCCATCTCTAAAATTTAAACTAGACTATCTAATTAACCATGCATTTTTTAAAAAGTAGGCTTAAATATATTCTACAACTTCCTCAGTTTCGGTCAGTCTGCTCTATCATTTCACTTCCAACTATATGCACAGTACGCTTTCCTATTCTTTACTCTTAAAAAATCATTCTGTGTTCGAGGAAAAAACCTTTTGGGAGACTGCTAGTCTATTATCTGATTATTACCATATTCTCGGTTGCATTTAAATTGAAATAAATTTCGAAATATAGACGAAAACATCTTATCGACAAAGTAATTATAATTCAATACTTCACTAATAAAAATGCACTAGAATAAAGTTGTAGAAATTTCATTCGAGAGTAGAAGTAGACTTCAATTTTTTATAGCATGAACCGTTTAGCTATAAATCGTAGAAAGAAGTTGAACATTGCATGAAATGGAACCATTAAAACTGTCACCATCTTAAAACGGAATCAAAAAATAAAAATCTTTACACATTTGTCGAACTTAATGATTCGAGGAACATTCTTGTAAAATTGGAAGAAAATATAAAAACGCGTTTGTAGTAACTTCGTAGTAGACAAATTTACGAACAGACGAAACTCTGAAAAATCAAGTTAAAAACGGCCTCGCTTCTTTTGGTCAATACAAATAATTTTGTTTTAAACCAGATATCTAAAAAACTAAATACGTATTCTCGACCCATGCACCCTTACGATGGGTAATGGATATTAGGGACTAGTGGAATGCATGCACCAGTAATTATAATTACTTCCTTTATGCACATGATGAATGGTTCAAAGTGGACCCAGTAATTAGACATTTTCGGCTGTTGAACTCAAATTGCTTTAATACCAGCCTCGTGTTCGGTCATGTTTACCTCGATGTGTTCCGGCGTGGTAACTCTAGCACACTGACCACTGGTAATTAGGACTACCCAAATGTTGTTACACCTACCTATCCATCCATTAACTGCTGACTCAGGCACAATGAGTACAATTAAACCGATTACGTATCACAATATTCCTTATCCTATCACTTATTAGTGGCAATACTACAGTATAAATTCGTATCCTTTCTCACTTTCAATCATCCCATACTTCAGACAAGGAAAGTATTAATCTTAGCGTTGAAATAAAACATTTTGACAAACTCTGAATAAAAATGTATATTTTGTTTAGAAAGAGATTCGTATGCCGGTGTATGTATCTAAGAGTGAATTAAATCAGAACGTTTCGAAAAACCACAACGCGATTTTCAACTGAAGTATAAGACATCTATGTATGTTGTGCTGTTAGCTTACGTGAATTAGATTATCTATGTCTTACATGCACCATTGGTAGCATTGGTCACAATATGGTAGCTCGAATTGGTTCATGAACGGTTGATTCATGTTGACGTGATCTCGCAGCTGTTAGTTTTGTTTTCATATAACAAAGTACGAAAGCAATTATTAACTGTATAATTCTATACATTTTTATTCATGGATAGTCTTTATAGATAAAATTCAGGTTTACGAGTTTAATTAGATAAATTAGCTCCTGCGAATATATAAATAAACTCATAAATTCTCGTGGGATTACCTATGATAAAATTACGGAATTGACTGAACTGGCAATAACATCGGTACGCAATAAAAGAACACGAGCTGGCTTGCACTGAATCAAGTGTTTTTTAATCAATGGACATTTATATTATTTTAAATTATAAGCAAGTTAAGTTGTATAAAATAATGTGTTTTTATTGTGTTGGCCGGCAGCATGTGATGTATTAATCACGGCTCGTTGATGCTTTACATGTCCAGTAACGAGCTGACGTTTTATCAGAAAAAATAGCATCCTCATATTAATAGCAAGCAATTTATAAGATAAGCGATCGTGATTGGTCTATATCCGAGGAATTGCAAAACGTTATTGGTCAATATCAAACACGCGGCGTATGAGTGGAATAGACAATCTAATATGAATTGGAATTTGTTGTGAAAGTCCCATCATAAAATAAATTGTACAAGTGATGGCCCAATAATAAGACAGATCCCTTGAATGCCAGTTTTGGAGCTGGCAGAACGGTATTATGGAATAAGGTTACAACAAATAAACTATGGGTCTTTTCAATGTCTTGCAGTCCGACATGGAAATGAATTTTGTGTGAAAAAATTAGTCTCGCGCATTTAAAGGATATTTTAGATTAACATTTGAAAGCTGAACTCATTCTCTGATTTTGTTTCAGGACGGATGATGTTGAGGCAATTTCTTCTGCCACTGTTGCTGGGATTCAAAATCAAGCTCGTGACCCTGCTACCCTTGCTAATTGGATTGCTCATTTTTATGTCAAAGAAAGCGCTCATCCTGAGCAAGATTGCAGTCTTCGTCACTACGATACTTGGAGTAAACTCTTTCTTCCTAATGCAGCAGCAGCAACAAACCCAATTGCAAAACCCTTTCGGAAACACCTTCCTGAACGTTGATCCCCAGCCAATACCATTCCACAATAACATAGGCTCATTGGATAAGAATTCTCCATATAGAGGACATTTTGAAGAGTTTCGTGATAGTTCTTCTTACAGGGACAGAGATAGAACGACAGGCGTGGATGAGAGAGGGGGACGAAATTTTGCTTGGGAGGATGAGAAACCGACCCCTGGTATATTAAAATGAAACTCCATAAGTGCTACCCTCATACATATTTTTGACTATTTAATGCATACGACATTCTTGTGATTTGGACTAATTACATATCACAACGTGTCTGAAATCAATCAATCGCAAACCTGTTTCATTTAAACTTTATCGAAATCTCGTTACCACCTGCTTACAAACATGATAAAGACATGGCCTCGATAGCATGAATGAAATACATCTGTACATATGTGCAGAATATGTTTACAGAAACAGAACTTAAGAATATTCATCGTCAGGTATTGTAAGAATAACAATAATAATAATTATGTGGGTCTGTTAGAACATTTTATTATGAAAGTGAAGTGAATTATGCTTACATTTGTCAGTAATCAGAATTATAATTATATTTTACGGCAAATTCTCGAATACTTTAGCAAAAAATACTTTTTGTTCTCAGACAACAGCCATATTATTATATTGATGAATATCTTTTAATAGTAGTCCTATTGTCTAATTCTAATACTTAATACATATATTGATAGGGTAAGATTGGTATATAGATCGCTTGTTGTGATATTTAATGTGTGTAATTGTATGTAGTCCTATATATGTATGGCTGGTATTAATTGCAACACTGCCACCGGGTTGTTGATCCACTTGCAGTGTAACACAAAATAAATAAATAAATAATATGGTATTTAAATATTTAATTACAATATAATCACTAATAAATGTATTTTTTCAAATATTTATTAAATTTTATTTGTTAAACACACATTATAAATGCAACTAGTGACTTGGAATTCCCTTGGATAATTTTTTTCGAGACAACATCGCTCATGAATTTGCGGTAGTCTACTGATATTTCAATATTATTTATAATCAAAGTGTTACATTTTTGTTAAAGAGGGAGAAGAAAAAGAGGTCGCCAAATGGACCATAATGATTTAGAACGTTAAAAATACGCAAAATTAAAGTAAAGGAAACCACTATAGCTTTTTGTAAAGGAGAATGAAAGTGAGCACATGAAGAACCTGTAAATTTCCCGACAGGCATAAAAGGAATGTTAAATGTAATAACCTAATAGGCCCTATAAACTTAGTAACAACTGAAAAGTGAAGATATTTAATTTCTATTATACATACATATTTTTCAGAAATAGGCCTTCAACCCTTAAAGGAGTAGCTTTCTTATTACGAATAGTGCACATTGTTATTTATAAAACATGAAACTGCCTACTAGGCTATTTTTGTTCAAAGTAGTCATACGTGGAAAACGAATTTATGTGAAGGAACTGTTTAATTTGTAATGGCTTATGGAGAGCGTGTTAATGTATTTATTCCCTTATTTGTTCACATATTGTGTTTTTGTTTTTTTTTTTTTGCATGTAAATTATGAATACATAATAATGTAAAATTCATTAATGTCTACTGAAAATCTGGTGAAAATATTTTATTTTATCCTCACCTGCTTCATATTACAACATAAACCATTATCCATGTAATAAAATCCCAAGAATTTATGGACCTGAAATCTGATCTTTCTTAAAAGTTATTCAACATCGATGTCTTGTAAGAACAACTTCCGAGTAGCTGCTTGATACAGAAGTAGCGGATTCAAGCAAGAAAAATTATCATCAATATCTGTGAGAGTCTGCCATAGCTGTCCGTCTGTCTTTCAGTGTGTAAATCACTTTATATTACATTCTAAAATTTAGATATTCTATTGTTCTGGAGAAGGAAAAACAGTTTGCAGTGTGATAAAGTTATTGCTCATATTTTCACAAACACCGCACAAAAACAGTACTTTAACTACCGGTACTTTCTGTCGTAGAAATCAATTATCAACATTAATTTTTCAAGCGTAATACTATGTGTCTTACATAAAAGACACATTTGAATTGGGAAATTAGCCTCTGAACTACACAGAAGTATAAACGTGTTTTTAAACCCAGGAGCTACAATCAATTACAAACGTTTATTTGAAAATGCAGAAGGCCCGAATTTTTAATTAACTTACATGTTGGAAAATACTATAAAGAGTATGTTTTTTTCAGCTTATTGAGCGAAACTAGTAAATGTGAAATGGAATATGCATGGCAGCCTACTCTATGCAGACACCAGAAATATGAAAAAAATTTCTATATAGTCATGAACTCAGATGAAAAATTGAAATGAAAACCGGAAATGAAGAGTCAGACTGAAAAGTTCAATACCAAGGCAGTATTTGAACCACAGACATTCGGCTCTCCGTTCAGCTTCTGTGCCACTTGAGATACCATGGCATCGTACCATTTTAACACCCAATCTCTTGGGTGTTGCCGGTACCTCAATATTGAGAACGCCTGTTGGTATACCGGAAAATGTGAGTCAGCCGCAGAATTTAATGTTGTACCGGCAAGTATCCATGGTAGCTCAAGAAAAGAAACGGTACAGAGAGCCGAAGACCAGTGGTTCAAATACCGGCTACGGCATTGAATACTCCAGCTAAGCCTACACACGGACAGTGTGAAATAATTAGAATTCTACTGTAAAGAAAACAGCTTTTATACGAATTTCATCACGCCAATAAGAATATGCACCTCCAAACAAACCTACCCTTACTTAGGCTACTATCATTCGTGCGATGAGAATAAGTCAGCAATCTGAAAGAATATCGGACAACTGACTCAGAATATTGTAACTTCAACATTAACAGTCACAAATTGAAGATTTATTTTTTAAGTATCCATAACCTACATACCCTGCGACATCCGTGGAATAATACTTCGATCCATGTCACTGATTCAAGCAAAGTAGCTCAGTAGGCAGATGAGCTAATCGTCGGTTTATGCATGCTGGCTCTAAGTTTAGGCTAAAATATGAGGTCCTTCACGAAGGGATAATCAATGCAACTCATTTAGTTGCGTCATAGGTCCGTAAAATTGTCACTGTGGTCGCTCCTCGCAAAATATGTTACTAGTTCTTCGGACTAATCGCTAATAAATGGTTGTCAAAGTTCAAAGTTTCCGCATGAAATACAGTGCTTTATGCATGTAAAGAACATATAGTAATTTTATGTAACAGCCACGCGTGGCACTTTGATTATCGAATACTTTAATGATACCTTACGAGCGGTATATGTAATCAAATAGCAGGGCGAACTAAATATCCTCGGCATTCAGACAGAAGCTATAAGAGCTATTGTAACATGACTTATTAGCTTCATTTTTGTTGGTTCTCTGCATCGTCGATATGTCACGACATGTGTAGTAGTGTTTTGTTTTGGTGTTCAAAAAGCGCAAAAACATCGTATTTCAAAATAATGGATTTGCGCCCGTGTATTTTGTATTTTTTGTGCATGTTGACATTGAGTACAGCAGTTGAAACTGGTAGAGGGTTTTCCGCTAGTGATTATGTGAAAAAACAATCAGTTACATCGAACAATTCAAAAGAAGAAATTCAATACGCCTTTCACAAAAGAAACGACACAGCAACACTAGAACTACCTCCACTTAACAATAATACGAAATGGTCACCGTGGACGCCATTACCAAATGCCAATTCTATGAAGAATTCTTCCTTACTTAGGTATAACTTAACCAGTGCTTCTTTGAAGAATACAACTAAGATCTACAAACTTGAAAACCTTACTAAATCTAATTCGTCATCAATATCAAACGATAGCTCAGAATTGTTTTGGTTTGGTGAAGACGGGAAGAGTATGTCATCATACAACAAGAACCAAGCTTCGTTCTCAAAAGGTTTGACACACTACTTATGGAACACTGTGTATATTTTCTTCAGATGCTTTAAAGATCATTGGACTAACGGTGTGATTGACTGTGTAACGGCTAGAGCAACCACCTTACTAGACAGCTTGCTGGGACTCGGCATCCACCAAGCTAAGGATTCAGGATTCTTCTCATATGATGATTTCGAGGAGAGCCCGAGGAATGATGTAACTGACCTGGCGTTGGGAGACGACGACGATGATGATGACGAAGAATATGAGGAAGATGACGTTTCTGACGAAACTGGGCTCCTCAAAGATGCAAGAGAAGGTTGGTGATACTTTAGAATGTTATTATTTGGTTATTTGGTTTCTTTGATGGTAAGTGATAAAAAAAAAACTTAATCAGGATAACACAGTGGACTTAAATTGGGACTAGAATTCGCGGTATCACATTAGTTATGTACTATTATTATAGGCCTACATCTTAAAATAATAATATTAATACAAGTGGCCTAATATTTGGACTAAAATTCAGGGTGTCACTTTGGTTATGTACTATCATTATAGGATTACACCTTAATTGATTATTATTAATATTAAAACGCGCACTTTTATCCCTAAACTCATAAAGATAATACACTGGAACATCTTCGTACCCGTAGCTTCTTTGATAAAATATTATAATAATAATTAATGACTAAGCACAGTGATTGGCTATATAGCTGCAAATGAGCAAAATGAATATGAAAATAATGTACAATTTTATGTGCTGTGAAGCATAATAATTGCGATATAATAATAAATAGATGCCCAATAATAAAATTGCAAGATTGCGTAATAACGAACCATTTAAAGCAAAAGATTAAAAATTCCCTGTTTATACCAAACAATTGAGTTGATTAGGATCCATGTGGCACTGGAAACAAAAAACTATGTTATGAAAAAGGGAGAAACATAAATAAATTTATTTAGTAAAAATAGAAGAATATATTTAAGAAGGACGGTTATGTTATTTCCAGGTTCGGAATATCTGAAGATAAAGTCAATTATTATTACCCATGACAAATTTACCGTAGTACGGCTATTCATTGATGTTGATAAAATTTATCATTTTCATTTAAGTAATTCAGAGGTATTTTTATACCTACATAAATTTTACTTCTTTATATCAAAACTGACAATTCTTAAGGGTATTTTTATTAAATAGTAGAATTAATTGAAAAGCTATTCGAATTACAATTTACGTTTGTTTAGGTAATAACGCATTTAGAATATAAATATCATAAAATATTATCTGCAACCAGCTAACATGAACAAACTGTGTCGTTAATACTATATTATAATGTAACAGGTGATGATGAGGAACATGGCGAGCATGATGATGATCACGGCCATGGTGGTCACCATGGTGGTGATGACGAAGATTATGACATGGCTAGGAAGAAAAAGAAGCAAAGGAAATATATGCGCAAGCTGAGAATGATCATCATTGGCATAATGGCAGCAATGCTTCCTATACTCACAGCTGTTAAACTCAAATTCTTTATAATGATGTCGTTAGGGATGGGTCTCTTGGGAATGCTTGTAGGAAAGACAGTAATGTTTAGTATGTTGGCTCTACCAGCAGCTGTTTATGGTGCATACAAAAAGGAATCGCACAATTTTGTAAAGAAAGTGGATGCATTAGTCACCCCGCCACTTACGAAGTTTAGTCACGGAATTGACCCTTTTTCTGGAGGAAGACTGTTCCCTGATGTATTTTAATTGAGTCCTACTTTTTTTTTAGAAAACTTGTAAATAGTTGATTTTTATACTACAACGAAAAATGTATATAACGAAATAATTTTATACAAAATGAAATACAATATTCCTAGTAGGCTATTATATCATTGTATTGTGATATTGTCGTATTTTGTTGAAATCAGGTTGCAAACTTTCAAGAGATACTTTTAACATACCTCACTTTTCTTTAAATATAATGTGTACATAACGTAAATGCCCTTGAACTAAGAAATAAATTCAGTTGAAAGATAACATATTCATTCACATAATCAGATACGCTATAGCGTAAAAATCAGAACTGAAATAAATTTATTGTAGTGCTAATTAATTTAACGTTTGACTAAAATGTCCTTTATTTTGCCATAGTATATTTATTCACGATAAGAGTCCAGATTACATAATGAGGATGGAGTGTGAGTGATTCAAGAGTTCGAATTATTATCATCAAAATCAATTTCTGATGTTTTATCTGGGTTAGTACGAGGAATTAAAAATAATGTTATCATTCCAAATTTAATATAATATATAACCATAATATGTTTAATATAATGTAATAATTTAATATAATAGTTTAAGTTCCACAATTTCAAAAGCACGAAATGTTAAACGTAATTAATTTAATTCATTCTGAATTAACTCTATACAGAATTTTATCAGATTGTTTAAGAAGATCCCAGAAGAATAAATAATCAGGCTTTACAGGGCTGGACTTAATTTATTGAGGATTATTATTAAATTGTAAAAATTTAGTTTTCCTACGTATTCGAATATTATTATTATTGCCTTACTGACTTCAGGCGAATGCGTTTTTACTCTACGTTCTCATAACAGAATACATAATAGTCTTGAATTTTGCCCATTATAGTGGTTCAAATTAATATTAGTTAAGTTAACCCTTTGTGATGACACTCAGTACTACCTTCGATAACCTGAATTACCTTGTTAGAGCGCTTTCAACTGCCTTTGACAACCATTTTCAACATCTGATTCCCATGTTACCAACGTTGCGGTCAGGAAGATGTTTGTGAATGATGTTGTACTGGAGTATAATTATTAGGTCTAAATTATATTTGCATGTTTTAAGATCTACTGTTTGGCAAAATGATACACAAACACGTTCCTGAGCCCAACGTAGTCAACATGGGAGTCAGTTAAGAAACATATCTAAAATATGCAGCCGAAAGCACACCAACAAGGTAATACACGTCAGCAAAAGAACTTAACTAAGTTAATATTAGGATATAGTGTATCTCTCAGGTAATATTCCGAAAAATATGAAACCAACCAGATGTTATTAGTATAGGTGCCACACATTTCCTTAAATAAGGTTCTTGAGGACCTTAGTATACGATTTGCTAGTAATATATTAACGCAACAAATTAATTTTACTTTTGAAATTTCTGTTTTACTATAGTTAATAAGTCAGTTAATATAGCTGGTATATAATGAACTATGATTACATATATAGTTATATATTCTTATAATGAGCAAAGAAATTTCGAAAAAAGAATGGTCACTAGAATTGAACAGGGGATCTGGCATGTGTTAGATACATGACGAGCTGAAGTGTTCGGTGCAATGCCGGCCCCCTTTCGTTTATACAATCGGAAAGGTACCTAGGATTTTGAATACATCTTTAGCAAAATATTGCCAAATTTTGCACGACTATTAGCAAGACTAGTAGTTTTCAATTTAGAAAATAGTTCAGCAGAGAATGAAAATGCATCGGGCAAACTTTAACTTATCTTACCATCGCTAAGATTCTGATAGAATTCTAGCGTATCAGGAGTTCTTCACAAACAAAGTACATTTCCATTTCTTTCATGTAAACTACAGTGAGTCCCACGCAAGAGTTGGCCAATGACGCGGGTTTCTGCGTCACGGCGGCCACACCTCCAACTCCCGAGCGATCGGGTGAAATATCTACGCTAATAATGTCGCGATCGGTGTAATCATTCAGGTTCTCACATTTACAGTTAAAATTACAATGAAAATAAACACGTACCTCATTACAAGAGATGTTGGAAATATTCTCCTCTTGCATCCACACAATACTGGCACTTTTTTTATAAAATTTTCCTTTCACGCGCATAAGTTTAGCTTTCGAGACAGAGTTAACTTCTCTTGTGATATTGTCTTTAAGTTCTTCTAATGAATGGTAAATTAACCTATACTCTTTATTTTTCAAGTTTCCCCATAAATAATAGTCACCTACTGTTAAAAGAACTTAAAGACAATATCACAAGAGAAATTAACTCTATCTCGGAAGCTGAACTTATGTGCGTGAAAGAAAATTTCCTAAAAAGGTGCCATTGTTGTGTGGATGCAAGAGGAAAACACTTCCAACATCTCTTGTAATGAGGTACCAGGTTATTTTCACTGTAATTCTAACCGTAAATGGGAGAACCTGAATCATTACACCGATCGCGGCTTTATTAGCGTAGATATTTCACCCAATCGCCCGGGAGTTGGAGCTGTGCCCGCCGCGACGCAGAAACCCGCGTCATTGGCCAACTCTTGCGTGAGACTCACTGTATACCTTCACATAACTAAAGCTCTTTAGAAACACAAAAGGCAAGGTATTTCGTACGATTCTTGTCTGGTGAGATGTTTAATATTATGCTTGTGTACTGTCACCGAACACTTCACTGATGATCCCCTTGTTCACTGCAGGTCGCAAGAAGAAACACAAAAGGAAGCACCATTATAGGGGGAAACATTTACAAAAGATACTGCATGCGGTGGTCTCCACGGCGTTGATGGCACTTCCGGTCGTCATCGCTCTCAAACTCAAGTTCTTCATGATGTTGTCGGTGGGAATCGCCGCCTTGTCCCTAGTGTCCGGAAAGGCCTTCATCCTCAGCATGGTATCCTTCGTCCTCGCCATTGTGGCTGTGCTGAAGAAAGCTTCATCTTCACACAAAGGTTACTCCGTAAGTCGAATAGACGAGATCCCCAACTTGGGCCCTTATACAAGCAGAAAGGGCTTGGATGATGTCTACACCGGCGGAAGAGGACATCCAAATTATTTCATGTAAACATGACCTTTGAATTGTAGAACTTCTACCTCTTCATTTTAGTCAACGTATGAATAATTCTGAATTTCGTTTAACTGAATGATCTCAAAATAGTTTCTTGCATTATCAGTAATGATACACCGGTACATACACGAAATTATCAATGTGTGAAAACTGTGTATTTCTGTTCAATAAGAAAGGTAGATGAATGTAATAGAAGCAAGAATTTTCTCTCTCGCTTGCTAAAATTAATTGAGACTTCCCCCGAAGCACACACACCTCTAATTGATATAAGTTATTAATTGCTTGTGATGTGTAATTATGTTTCATTCAATTTAAGTTCATCTATCACCTTGTCTCGTAAATTTGTCTTAAGATTTTTCGTTGATTTATTGTTTTAATTCAATCCAAACAATTTGCCCATATTATTAAATTGAACACAACTGTTATACCCAAGTGTTTATAAACCGGTAACTTTTTAAAAAAGTCACAATAATGAGAATGAAATGAATCTGCATACAGAATGAACACACTCTATGTGAAGTTGAAGGAACAATTTGTTGGTTCAAAAAATTACAAAAATTACAAGATTGTTGTTCATGACTTAATTGCAAGTTTTCACTTGAGGTAGGCTTCAAAAGAATAAAATTTGCTTACTTTCCAAACACACAAGTTGTGACAAATATAATCATTTGAAAGGTTGAATAAGCCTGAAAAATTCAATGTCATAGCCGATATTTTAACCAGGATCTTCGGCTTTCCGTGCCGCTGCTCTACTATTCATCTACCATGGCAAAATGCCGGTACAACATTAAATTCTCCAACTGACACACATAACCAAGTTATATCAGTTGGAGAATTCAATGTTGAACGGGCATGTTGCCATGATAGCTCAATGTTAAAGCAGCGGCACGGAGAGCCGTAGATCCTGGTTTAAATCCCAACTATGGAATTGAATTTTTCAGTCTGACTCAACCTTTCCACCTTAGGCTACACTCGGCCAGTGTGAAATAATTATTGTTCCAATATAATTAATACTTTTCCAAACTTATAATATTTCTATGTATAACTGCAGGTTACTGTAGAACTTAAAATATTGCCCAATTATAAATGAAGTAAATTTCCAGAATAGTGTAAGTTCTACTTCAAACAACAACAAAAAGTCTAGAAATAATAGCTTAAGCTATTTTCAAGAAGAAAAACAGAATAGTGCAAATATTAATTAGAAAATGTATGAAATAATTACATTGCGTAAGACTGTTTTAAGTTTTGCATTAATTACTTCTGAATTATGAATATAAAAAAAAAGTTAAAAGCTCAACGAGGACTTGGCTAGCACAGTACCTCGAGTGTAATTCAAGTTAATTCTCAGTGGATATAGACTTCATGGTACTTCAAAGTAGGTGCCAATGTAATTAAATAATATAGACCATTAGGCAGATGGCTTAATTGTCTGTGTATGTATATAAATAACAATAGGTTTACTACATTGTGTTATGTGGAGTACATTTAATGATTACGTAGTTTAGATTGGTTATGCTACACCCTTAAGCACACTTCACTAAAGTAAGCAAATTACTTTAAACCTAATTTTTATAAATCAGACGGATATATCTTCTCCTTAGAAGCTAAATAACTCTACTGAACAGTATAATTTTATCCATTTTTAGGCTGCGGTTTTTGCTAAATATATTAGCTAATTACTAATTGCTATTAGCTAATTTTTCTTTCATAATAGGTCAATCACATTTGTAAGTTTTCTTTTTTATAAAGTAAGGTATTTTCATAATGATGTTGATTCTTTAAACTCTTTTGAAGATACTGCAATATTTGTCTAGTACACTGATGCAGTAGGCTATTTCTGACAGTAAAACTGCAGGCTGATGCAATGTGATATGAAGTATTTAGCGAGGCGAAATGTCTAGCGGATAAAATGCTTGCTTGGTTGGTAAAGTGCAAAGGATATGCACAGATTGACTCTTCATATATAATTATTTCTAACGGATTGCTCACTCTAAAAACCAATAGCTTGTATAAAAATGGAGGTTTAAATATTTTAAATGTGTTGGTTCATATAGAATCACATAGAATCATATTCCCGTGCATATTTTTGGAGCTGTATCTCATGTATCTGTATAACGACAAATAATAAGTGAAGAGTTATTCATTTTACTTTATGATTACGAAAATTTTCAATTGTTTACGTGTAATTTTACTACATTTTGCAATGGGCCTATTATGTCATTTATTGAGATACGATAAACGAGCAAAGTGAGTTTTATAATTTGGACACGAGTATCTTGGTTACCATTATAGGCAAGTTGAATACGATTGTTTTTGTTCCACCATAATAATTACACGCTTAAGTTATGAGATTATTTATTTACTCAAACGCCGTCGGCTGAACTTCGCAATCAGCTTTTCTTGTAGTTCTTGTCTTCTGCGACAGATGACAGCTCATGGCGTCTGGTCAAGTCGAAGTTTCTTTTTGTTCGATTACTTGAAAACAGCTCATTTTGACAACTCGATATGAATTCATTTTCGTACGATATTAAAATTAACACGAACAGAATTGATTTTATTTTAAATACAGGTTACTTATTACGCAGTTTGAGTTGCTAGTCTCAAGGTTTTAATTCAACAAAGGCTTGGCAAACATGTAATAAAACAATACTGTTACGTAAAGAAATAAGCTACAGGTTATTATTACAGACTGAAAAGGCACCTTATATCATTTTACTTAACTTTTTATTTTGTAGCAATTAAACATTTAAGATAACTCACAAGTGATTAATTTAATGTTCAGATTATTTATTTATTGATTGATTTATTTATTTATTTAGAACTTGTATTTAATAATTTATTTAAAAGAATGTATGTGTATGATATAATATTATTTTATTAAATAAATTAGAAATATTCTGAATTAAATCGTTGAAAAACACCATACCCTTTTTCAGCTTAAATCATAGTAATCCTGCACGTACCTACATCCTATATAGAGACGTGCGCACGTAAGTATGATTCTACGTTCTAAATGTTTTTTATTAAAAGGATTTAGAAACTGATAATGTTTTAATTGAAATGCAAAGAATTTCATGGCTGTTATCATGAGAGGAGCAATCTCCCGGGTTATTAGACTATGTATGATCCAGAGTCTAACAGCCGGGAGATTGATTCCCTCTGATAACGCCTGATGGCTTAATATGTAGTTTGCGCGTAATACAATACTCACAACATTAAATGTTATGTTTATACAGAGGTATAACGTTTTCGAGCTTCCCCTCCTATCCTACATAAAAATGTGAAGTGAGAAAATATTCTCCATGCTCAGGGTGGAAAAAGGTATGTGATTCATCAAACCTGATATTTATTTTCATTGATTTCAACCTCCATAATAGATTTAGAGAAATGAATTGAAGGGCCTAGTTCCATAAGGGCGTAAGGCACAAGGACTTAGTTTGATGTTTTTAAACAATGTTACCACTCACAAGCACAGGTAACTTCTTATAACTGAGAAGAGGTTTAAGGCACAAGTACAAATAGTTCACTGAGTATTTAAGAAGTATGAGGAGAAGGTATAAATGTTAAAACTCAAAATTAAAGATTTGTGCCTTACGCCCTTATGGAACTAAACCCTTCAATTACATCGATAGCCTCTCTAATTTAGTTGTCAAAACTTCCAAAGTCCTATATGAACACTGCAAACAATATTGTTATTATGAGAACTGAATTACGTTTGGTGAATTCAATGCAATATTTTCAGAAATTATATAAATTTTCAAGGGAAGGGATTTTTTATTTCATTTTAATATTGACCACGTTTCTTCCCGAAGTGAATACGTGTGCAAAATTTTGTGCAAATTGCTCATAGCATGTAGATTTGTATAGGGAAGAAACATACCCTCATACTTTCGATTTTAATAATAATAATAATAATAATATTTCTTTGTCGTTAGGCACATATAAGTTATTAGATATAATGGTAAATGCAGCTCCTAAACAGGACCTTTGCTCACCTGGGGGTTTAAGATTTTGTAATGCGTGATGTCTTTGTTTGTTTTGTAATGTATGTTTTAAAAAATTAAAAAAATTGAAAAAGTAGTTTTGCAGTTGCGGCTGCTGCAATATTTCTAAATAAAAGTAAAGTAAAGTGTTCTCTATATAGGCCATAGAGACCCATAGGGTTACAGGAGGTTGAGGCTTCCAGAATGTATACATTCGGCACGTGAAGATGGTAAGATTGTCTGCCTTACGAGTCGGCCGCCTTCACCCCCAGAAGTGCTCCCGGTAATCATTTCTGTTAGAGGCTGAGTCGATCCCAGGGCCTGAATGCCACCAGAAGGATTAGGCAATTTGAAAAATTCCAATGACCTCATAAGGGATCGAACCCGTGACCTTCTTGTTTGTAGCGCAGAGCCTCAACAACTACTGTACGCTACGGTGTACCCCTATACTGGTAAATATATATTTAAAAAGGGAATATGTAGTAGTTCAATAAATAATAATTAACAAAGAACAGAATCTAAGTATTTCATATTACTACTTTTATTATTAGGTCTATGTTTTATATTATTACTGCTATGTTTACTGGGGTACGCCATAGCCTAGTGGTTGAGGCGCATTGCTACAAACCGGAAGGTCGCGGATTCGATTCCCGATGAAGTCGTTGGAGTTTTTTAATTGGCTTAATCCTTCTGGTGGCACTATGGCCCTGGGGTCGACTCAGCCTTTAAGAGAAATCAGTACCAGGAGCAATCCTGGAGGTAAAGGCGGCCAGTGCGTAAGGTTGACAAACGTGCCACCTTTAGGTGCTGAATTTCCAAAATCTGGGAGCCTCAATCTCCTGGAACCCTCTGGGCCTCCATGGCCTGTATAGGGATCACTTTACTCTCCTTTACTTTACTGCTATATTCACTATATCTTATTAGCGAATGCCTCATAGCTAAGTAATTATGATATCACTTTGTCTGAAATGTTGGAGAAGTCCATTGTGGGGACAAAATTTGGAAAAAATGCAACGGAAGAATGAAAATTTCTTTAAAAAAATGACCAGTAGAGAATAAAATACCGAAAAATGCAAAAAATGCAAATTAAAAGTGAACTATTTTGTGCGTTTTGAGGCCAGGCGAATTTATACTACAACAAAAAAATATGTTTCATCAATTTCCGAGCCCTAGTTATAAGATGATACCTAAAAGTCTCCTTTCTTCAAAGGAAAGTAGCCTATCCTTTGTGTTAGAGAAATTTTCAAGCAAATAATTAATTAGAACATTCATTCATGGATTCCTAAAGGTAATGAAATGCAATGTCGGAAGAAGATGCTTGCCATTAATAAAACTCAGGCAGGAATTCTGGTGCCAGTTCAACAAAAGAAACATAGAAACCTATTTTAGCTTTGACACACTGGAGTCAAATTCGCACGCAGAATGGCATGGAGTCAAGACAACGTTATGACCCCTGACACAACATGTTCGTGTCCCGTTACACGCACTCATATGTGCTCGTGCCAGCCAAGCAGCGTCATCAAGATTATTTCAATTATACTCCTAGCAGCATGCCACTGTTTTAATCTTTTCGCCTGAAATCTTCTACTTTTATCACGCTCTGTAGGCCCAATGCACTAAAGTACGTAATAATTACATAATCGCTACTGTATAACATGTCAGTGACAAAACAATTACTCTGGTATGGTGGCAATAACTCTGACAAAGGGACAACATGCTCTTCAAGGGGGTGTGAAGTGAGATTTTGGGCCAATTATTTCTTACTTTTTAAAGTTAATAATAACTTTGGAGTTTTAGTTCCAAAATAACGTAAAATCATGGTTTTGCTGAAGGTGGATGTATTTTTAATTGATTTATAAAATAGGCCTAATGATACACATGGAAAATCGCTGATAGCGATGTAGGATATTTATGGTAGTAAAAGCTCTTCACAGAAGGAGATAGGGGATGTTGAAGAAATATTTGGCAATTAAAACAAATTTAATGTAACAATGAAATAAATATTTTGTCTATTATAATTAATTTTGGAAATAGTAAAGGCAATTTTCAGAGACATATCTGTTCTCGATGGACTGATCTACTGGCCCGTCCCAGAATCCTAGGCAGAATTACTGTAAGAAGAATGGATTTACATGGAACCGCTAATTAAATTACTGAACCTATAGAATTCCTTAGAGCTAACCCTATCGGTGGTAATAGGAGGTCCTTACCATAATTAAATGGCTGTAATAAGCTTATCTTATCTTACTGCATCTTACCTAGGTACATGTTGTATTGGATTATTTGGCGGATGGATGGAGATCAAGGAGATATAGGAGTAAAAAGAGGTAAGAAACGACTAAAGAATAAATCAAGCACAGTGGATACCAAGGATAAAAGAGAGAAAATAAAAAAACAGAAAGAAGGTAAAAAGTTGAAAAGGAACAGAACATGAAATGGCAAGGACAGGTAAAAATTTATTAAAAACAGTTGCTATCATTAATGTGATTACTGATGTCAAAGAAAGAGAAAACGATGGAGATTGACAGAGGACGAAGGAGAAGAGAGGAGAGAGAGAGATAAAGGGTGAAATGAGAAAACGTACACGAGAATCGGGCTGATGGCTAAGGTGATCATGTATATTTACAATCGGCAGGTCGCTGGGTTCGATCCTCGTTATCGGAGTGTTGTATTTTCTTTAAGTTTTCCCATTCGCCAAAATGACTTTTAGAGTTTAGTTAACTTGACTGTGCGTTGTCTTACGCATGTTTGTGACTTCTTATGAGGAGGCACTGCGAAGTGCTGGTCACATATCAGGGAGTTCAGTAAGGTCCTGTCTAAATATAAACGACTTTATTCCTTTAGTAATAACCTCGAACGTAGAAGTAAAACTAAAAAAAACTAAAAAAAAAAACCTACGGGACATAGAGAGGAAAGAAGGAGTACAAGATGGGCATAAACATTCATTCAAGAGACTGATTTCCAGGGTTAGGATTTTCAGGTGCTCGCCTTTGCTCTTAAGGAAAATTAGAGCTCCTTTGAAAGAAACATCAGTATGATAACACTGTATACTTATACTGTGATGGTACTTTGTCTCTACTTGAGAATGGAGGCAATTTTCAAGCAAACTTTTCCCCTTCTTAGGGTCTTTACCTCCTATTTCTCCACCATGCCCATAATCCTCCTTCTTTTTCTCCTTTTTTGTATTTTACTGCAGCTTTTGAATAACATTCTAAAACGTATTTCATGGTTTATAACCTATGGCTTTTGAGTTAATTGCTTTTTTAAATTTATAATTATCTTGGTTTAGTTCCAATACCTACGATTTTAAGTAACTCCCAATGAACGATTCAACAGTTTGCTTAGGAATAGTGCACCTGTCTGATTTCAGCAGACGCGGGACTAAAGGCATATCTGCCACAATGAAAAATATTTACTAAACATTCACTTCTTATTTTCATTTTCACTGGAATTAGTAAGTAGCTTGTAAGCAAGTTACTTTAGCGTTTAGTAGCACCGTTTTCCTCCTACTTTGTCTTCTTTTAGCAGTTCCCTTCCTTTTTCCGTATGGAAATTACACCTAAAAATTCTAAGCCTGCTGATTACATACGATTGTATCTGGTGGATAATAATATTTTAATTGAAGATCAGCGCATGCGCAGTAATTAAGCGCAGTGCAGTAATTGTTTCCTAGTGACATGGTTACATACGTGCTGCAAGGCTACCTAGCTGTGACCCCACGCTCTACAACTTCATCCAGACGGAAACTACTATCAGTATCTACAGTAGTATCTTAAAATATCAAAGGTTGCGCCAGTAGCTGCTAGAATACCAAAATTATCTACCATCAAATATTAATTATGAGGACCCGGATTTCGAAGATCTAAAGATGCAAAAAATACAAAAAAAGAGCTATAAAATTACTGTAAAAATACAAAAATAATCACCCAATTTGTATGAAAATACAATCATATTCATCAGATTTGTGAATATTCTACATTTATGTCGTTGACCCAATTATAGGAGCATAATTAGTTATTTGCGTACGTTTAAATGCAAACAGCAAACACCGTCTTCTAGTATCCAAATTAAAATTATAACAAGATCGATTTATTTATTATTATATAACGTTCCGATAATATTAAAAAAAAGTTATTCCTCAGGTTCGCGAGCGACCCCTGGTGATCCCGTAAGGGGATATTCTCAGCGTATTTGTCACCGGGGTGCGCCAGTCCCCTACCTACTTAAACCTAAGGACACACACACACACACCCAGTCCTGAACCCGGGAAAGACATTTTTCACTACTGAAAAATCACCGACCCGGCCGGGAATCGAACCCGGGCCGCCCAGGTGGCTGGCAGTCACGCTACCAACTCACACACGGCGGCCGATACTTTTAAATGTAAGACTCTAATGCTCTCGTAATGCGAGAAACAACACAAAATTAGATAATAATGACTTTATATTTAAATAATTACATAAATAATACGAAATGTGAAAAATAAGACCGTAAAATGACAAAAAATTACCAAATAATGCCATTAAGTTCTAAAAATTACCTAAAAATTAAAAATGGGGGAAATGACCAAACATTACATCACTAATGTCCAAAAGTTAATGTTCTCTTAGAATATGAAACATAAATGCAAAATATATTCTAAAATTTATAAAACATGCTCTTTGATTTAGAAATCATAATATTTCACATTCCCTTTTTAACTGAATTAGGCTAAATTATAAAACATAGTACAAAATTCAGAATTTAATGATGTACCGGCTCGTCGACATGGTAGATTAATATTGGTAGAGCAGCATCACGGATGCCGAAGAATCTAGTCCAAATTCCGGCTATGGCAAAAGAGGTATGAAATACTGCAAATGAGACGTGAATGTGATATTGTCAGGTTAACTTCAAATTTCCCACTAAACCTCCTAGATATACTGGTGTAGTCTTATATCTTACTAGCTTAAAAGACCCGGCGTCGCCCGGCGTCGCCCGGGTTTTGTATTTTGTAATTGGAAATTAGCTTATGAAGGATTTTCAATTTTAAATTCTAGGTCCTTATATAGGCATTTATAATTTGAAATAGGAAGAACGACTTATTACACTCAAACTATTCCCTCAGAAAACGCTTGATATAGTTTTTTATGGCTCATAGAGGATCTAGAATTTTGCATCCCATCGATTGTACAGTGCACAGCAAGCCTGGTAGAGGTTTAAATAAGAAGAAACAGAAATTCCTGTAACATAAAATTGTAATATCGAGGCGGGAAATTTCCCACTCTTATGTTACCATAAAGCCGTTTTGGAGATGAAATTAAACAGAAAGCATTATCACTTTCATACTTTTCTCTCCAAAAACCTGCGATATAATATAATAATATACACATTACCATACCTCGTTTTGTTTTCTCTATGTCCAGGGTAGAGAAAGTTATGTGATTCCATTATTTTAGTGGATTTCATCCTGTCATATTTATTTATAACATGAATTATTTTGATAACTTCTCTTATTTGTCAAAAGTGCATTTAATGTGTTTTTTCCAAGCCCACCTGAAACCATTTGGCAACAATATATTCTGTGATTTGGAATGGATAATTCTATGTAAAAAGGGATTAAGTATTTTCAAAAACATTTAATTTTTGGCATTTAGAATCAGAATTTTTCAAAATCCTTTCTTAGTGAGCACCTACATTATGAAACGAAGGTACTGTCAAAATTCCAAGTCTCTACCTGTTATAGTTTAGGCTGTACGTTGATTCCTGTCATTTAGTCAATCAGTCAGTCAGTCATTCATTCAGTCAGTCAGGACAAAGCCTTTTATATATATAGAGATTTTAACAAGTGGACTTGTTAGAGAGAAAGTAGTAGACTGCATACTGTTTCAGTAAGTTTCTACTGTTTGTGGTTATTTGGAGTTTAATTGTAGAAGACAGTTTTTATTAATGTGGATATTAAGCTCGTCCTACTATACGCAACAGTGACAACACGTCGCGGTCTGGTATGCCGATAGAAATTTAAAGAGCATTCAGTCATATCGGACGTCCTCGATGCATGTTCCGGGAAGAGACAGCCGTAATGAAAAAGTCGTGAGTCACATGTCTCCCTTAAAGTGTAGTAACGAACGTGGAACTATTTTTCCAGGCTAATTTATACTTTGATGCTTTCATTTCGTACGCTGTACCGAGTTGTGAATGGATTCTGTGTTTTCCTTGAGTCGTGGGAAAGGACCTTAAAAAATAGAGCACGAACGAGAGTTTAATTTTCACTACCTAACTCCGTGGCGCAAACATCCCAGGCGGGACAAGGCCTACCACCCGACCGCTGCGTCATCTACCATAGACAGACGGCAGGATAGGGGGCATAATTTTCACTACCAGCTGTTTTTAATAGATTCCTTCAACAGTTTTTAATGCCGATAATAAAATTTATTAATTCAGTTTTCTTATGTGTACAAAAGACTTAAAATTAATACAATTAAATTATCAGATCATTAAATTTAGAGTTTACAATTCTACGCGAGTCAATCCCGAGTAAGCTTGTGACCGGAAGTGTAGATTACAATAAACATTTTTAAATGTTGTTACGTAAACTTAGTTATTTTTAATTTTTTAAACGACACATGATATTCTATTTTATATAATTTTTTGACAAGTTAAGGGAGTATCTTACGAACTTGAAATACTTTTTTATGCTTCGCTTTTAATTATTTCTTGTTTAGTGATGATAACTGAGGCACTCAGAATACAAGTGGTGGTAAGTCCATATTAACTAAAACTAAACTCCGCGGCGCGACATCCCCGAAGGGACAAGGCCTACCACCCGACCGCTGCGTCATCTACCTATAGGCAGATGGCAGGATTGGGGGGCATGTGATCAGCATGCCGACACCCACGGCCGTTAATGGTGGTTTCCGCTACTTCTCTATCAAGTAGCTCCTCAATTTGAATCACGAGGCTGAGTGCACCCTTAACAGACCTCCCTACCTCTGAAAAATCCGAGGAGGTACCGGGGATCGAACCCGGGCCGACGGATCCGTAGTTAGTGACGCTAACCAAAAGACCACGCCAGCGGTCCCCTAGAAACTAGTTATGATATATATTTTGGCCTCAAAGAAATCTATCTCCATATGTTTGTGTACATAATCACTGTATGTATCTACTCAAATGGGACTTAAATAGTTGAACTGATTGCACTCGTTCTTTGAAAACAACTTTCGCTCATGAAACAGTTCAACTCATATTTCACAATTTTGCAATTCCTGGACTTACCCTACTTGTATTTTGAGTGCCTTAATTTTGGGCCAGAATTACAGCTATCCCGTTTTATTATTATGGTTATGTTATTAAATTTTATTAAGATTTTATTATATTTTTGATTTTTAGGTTTTAAAAACACTGCTTTAGGGTTTTCATTAAGTGAAATATGTATTTTAGGTTTTTCGTCCAAAACATCGTTTTATGTTACAATAAAGGGTTTAATGAACTTCCAATGTGATACATAGAATTCAACACTTAACTGAAATATTTACTTAAATTTCCTGAAACTTGTTTTAAGACATTAATATAGAATTTAAGTAAGAAAGCCTATACAATAAAAAGAAGAAGTGAGATGCAGTTTCTTTGTGCTGCCCCAAATGAGATTTCTGCTCGCATTTCACCTATACAATCAAAATAAACCACAAAAGCGTGGACAAGTTAAGCGCAAACGCCAAAATAATTAATACTGTATCTATTAAACGCTAACCTTTTCGGGATTCGAACCCAATGCTTCTAGATGGGAGAATAAAAATGCTTGATGGTTGGCTGTGGATAATGTGACACTGACTGTTACAGATTTAACTATTTAAAAGGAATACGCCAGTAATGTTACTTTCATCCCTTCTCTCTTGGCCTTGTCCATCCCTGAAACCAATGGGTTGAATAATATTAATTTGAAAGGTGGTTTCACTTTCAACACAACAAAAGTTTTTTTTGTCTGTCTCCTCAAAATATTGATTTTTCAAGCAAAAAAAAGGCGAGAAACCTATTAGGAGTAAATTAGGTTTTTTAAGCTTTAATATCCCATTTAGGTTTTTTAGGTACTAAAGAATTAATGTGTGTGAAACCTTGGACATGACTCAAGAAAGTCTGTGAGCGTTTCTGGTTTTGGCAGTAAGGGAAAAGATAGGTGAAAACCTAAGAATCTAGTCCCTATTTATAGTCCATGTGCCAGACCCATCGGTCATTATAATTTGGGGGGACTGAATGAAACTTATACCACACGTTCCTGGGGTCATGTGGAGCAAAAAAGTCGGGGGGGGGCCATCATGAGGAGGTAGCTTTCAAACATGGCGGCCATTCAAAATGGCGGACGACTGTGAATTTTTAAATTCAAATATCTCGGGACTGGGTTCATCAATATTGAATTTTGTTTTTTCAAAATGTAGGTTATTCTTCTGGCTACATGTTTGTTCAACATGTATGTGGCCAAAAAACAATATTTATTGGTCAAAATTCTAAAAATCGGAAAAATAGATTTTTTGACATTTACGTTTTGCGGTTTATTACTCTAACCGTTGAGTATATAGAAATAGTGTTTGAAACAAAAGTTGTAGAGACACATCTCACCTTTAAAACGCAAAAATGAAATCGAAGATCGGATCAATAGAATCCGAGATATCCAGATTCAAAGCGGGCGGAGCGGGGTTGAGCATGTTGACCGAGCGCTCGGTGCAGCCTAGTGAGAGGCGAGACTTAGCGTAAAATCCTGCGCTTTATTTATTTTCAGCCTCAGTAATTGCTTTATTACTAGATAAATTTACATTATCTACTAATGTGCACTATTTTTAACATGATTATTAAACACTTTCTCATAAATACAATTAACAACTATATTGTTTATCTGGGAAATGGACGTCAATAATTACCAACTCATATAATATACTGTCAAGGCTTTTATATCCGATTTTTAAGATGAAATCGTTAAAGGAACTTCAAATAGTAGAAATAATTAAAAGAGGAAAAAAGTATTACAGTTTAGGTATGTATCGGAGACTTTTAACAATACTTTCAGAAATGAACACAGGATGTAAGCAACTAAGAAATAAAAATTCCCATAAAATGCCTTATACAATATTATTAACAATGTTGAATTAAGTCTTCTTCACTAGAATCACTGAAGTCAGGTATTATAATTATTGCTCTCGTCCTCAACTGCCGTTGCTTCGGCAAACCCCTTGCACCCACAGCTCTCGATGATTCAAATTTGAGTTGCTAAGCACGAGTAACTTTCTGGTGCACAGTTGATCAAAATTCCGGCCTGGTAGTTGGCACGTTTATTGTGTTTTCTCAAGGTGTCTTTACAAAGAGACATTTGGAAGCTCTCAATCTGGCCCTCTGAACATCTGGTAGCGCAGCTCATTTCACCTTGCGTTTTGGGGGCATACGACTGGAAGACAAATTCTTCTTTGCTGTCATCAACATCATTATACATCATCCAATCTTTGCCTAACTTCCTGAATGCTTCAATAAATCTTTGTTCCTTTTTGCACAGAAGCTTTTAACTTTCCCCTGGCCAGCTAAAGCACTGATTGTGTCGCAGCCAGACCAGCAGTAATACCCAATAAGAGCTGTAAAAAGCTGTTCGCCTAAGGCAGATACTATCTGGGAAACTTGCATATCTGTTAAAGCTGTTTGTTTCCCGATTCAGAAGTTTTTGCTTTTTATGGTTTTTCTAAAACCTACAGTCAAAACTAATACATCTGTATTGATTGAAAAGCAAAGAACTGATTCAGATGATGTAGGGGCGTTCCTTGCATGCAGCATCATTCTGGATTCAGCTTATTCTTGAGTGCAGAACAGCTCGGGAACATTTTTGCTCCTAATATAAATGATCATGAAGCAGATCTCACCAACTGCTACGAAGATTTCTAGGTTTCCAATTATGTTTTCAAATTTCTCCTCTTACAAACTGCAAAAAAAAGAATTTTATCATTATAATTTGCCGTAACTGTTCCTTAGAAGCGTCCTCTAACAAACCACTCTGTGACCACCCTTGATTTCACTAAATTTGATACCTTCAGCTGTTCCGCTTTTTTCCCGCTCCAAAGATTTGATCGAAACCTCTGAATAATGTATGTCAACCCTCCGACCTATATTAAAAACCTGCTTGAGAAAATTCGTTGAGAATTCGTAAAACTTTATGTTATCCTTTGATGGACTGAAGCACGGCCATCGAATCAATGATGCAGGCCGAATCTTTTTCCGGCAGACTGGCAGGGGTGGTGTATACTTCCAAAAAATTAGATAACACTGATTTATAGGTTTTCTTCAAAGGCCCATTAACATTCGCCGGCGCCAGAGGATATCTGAATCCTTCCATCATGTCAAGTTGTTGGTTTTCTGCAATAAAGGTCATTTTGCTGAATAAATTTCGATTGCACTGGAGGATTACTTCTTTGTTTCCAACCTTGGGTTTTTTGCTCTTCTTTAGTCTACTAATCTTAAGACCCACTTTCTTAATACGTTTATGAAACCCTTCTCCTTTAGCTAGCCTAAACGTGAACTCTTAATAAGCTATTTTCCCCTTGTTTTCCGAATCAATGTGATCAGAAGAACATATATTCCAGTAGGCAAATGTACAATATCTTAAGGGTTGGGATCGAAGGGGTTCGTCCACTCGGCTAGAAGGTCAGTGAGAGTTGTCACGTCTTTCTCATCTCTAAGTGTCCTTGGGCTTTGGAGGTCAGGGTGGCACTGATCTGTTTCGCTGGATGATAGAATGCTGAGGAGGTTATTTAGCTCTGTACTCAGCATTAACATATTACCGTACTACAGCCTACTTTTTCAGACTGAAATCCTTAGTACCTTCAGGAGTTTGGGTGTCTTTGTTTACAGTCTCTTTGATGGCTTGGTCCACTGGAATTCTAGAAAATGGGTTGTTGCTTCTTATTGTACTGAAAACCTCCTTCTACATAATATTGGTGAACATATGGGCTCTCCTTCTAGTTTATATAATTCAAGAAAGTGTTATGATAGATAATGTGAGTAGTTCACTCTATCCAGCGCAAAAATTCAAGGCACAATTTGTTCAACAGCAGCTAAAAACAGAAAAAAAATTCCTTCTCGAATAGTCCGAAGAAAAACGGAAAGTAGCTCCACTAGGGCGATATATTTCATCCGAAAGGACAACATTTCTTCATTACTTGTAAGAAGATGTATCAAGTAGAGTGGCTTGAACATGTTCATCTTGAAGTAAAGAGTTAAGGGATGTATAGTTCATAATTCGTGATGTTCATTTCCCAGGTAAACTGTATAATTGTTAATTGTATTTATTACTCAAATCCGATGCACCGAGAGCTGTGGGTGCAAGGGGTGTACCAAAGCAACAGCAGATGAGGAAGAGTGAAATTATAATAACTGATTACAGTGATTCTTGTGAAAAAGACTTATTTCAAGATTGTTCATAATATTATAGGCTATAAGGCATTTTATAGGAATTTTTATTTCTTAGTTGCTTAAGCTAACAAAGAGAAGGCTAACAAAGACGAGTTGGGTGGATAGGAAAACAAATGAAGAAGTGCTTAATGAAGTGATGGAAGAGAGATCCCTTCTGAATTCAATTAAGAGTAGAAGAGCAAAGTTAGTGGGTCATACATTTCGGCACAATGGTCTACTCATTAACATTTTTGAAGGGAAAATACTGGGAAAGAAATCAAGAGGACGTCCAAGAAATTCATTTATTAAAAACATGATAAAGGATATGGACGTACTGTCATACGAAAATCTAAAGAGAACAGCGATGAAGAGGAAGACATGGCTACTACAACAAGGCATTGCCTTTAGATCATGATGATGATGAGTTGCTTACGTCCTGTGTTCATTTCTGAAAGCATTGTTAAAAGTCTCCGATACATACCTAAATTGTAATACTTTTTTCCTTTTTTTAATTATTTCGACTATTTGAAGTTCCTTTAACGATTTCATCTTAAAAATCGAAGATAAAAGCCTTGACAGTATATTATATGAGTTGGTAACTGTTGATGTCCATTTCCCAGATAAATGATATAATTGTTAATTGTATTTATGAGTAAGTGTTTAATAATCATGTTAAAAATAGTGCACATTAGTAGGTAATTTAAATTTATCTAGTAATAAAGCAATTACCGAGGTTAAAAATAAATAAAGTGCAGGATTTTACGCAAAGTCTCGCCACTCGCCTGGCTGCACCGAGCGCTCGGTCAACACGCTCAACCCCGCTCCGCCCGCTTTGAATATGGATATCTCGGATTTTATTGATCCGATCTTCAATTTCATTTTTGCGTTTTAAAGGTGAGATGTGTCTCTACAACGTTTGTTTCAGACACTTTTTCGATATACCCAACGGTTAGAGTAATAAACCGCAAAACGTAAATGTCAAAAAATCTACTTTTCCGATTTTTAGAGTTTTGACCAATAAATACTGGTTTTTTGGCCACATACATGTGGAACAAACATGTAGCCAGAAGAATAACCTACATTTTGAAAAAACAAAATTCAAGATTGATGAACCCAGTCCCGAGATATTTGAATTTAAAGATTCACAAGCGTCCGCCATTTTGAATGGCCGCCATTTTTGAAAGCTACCTCCTCATGATGGCCCCCCCCCCCGACTTTTTTGCTCCACATGACCCCAGGAACGTGTGGTATAAGTTTCATTCAGTCCCCCCAAATTATAATGACATGGTCAATTTTGGGGGTCTGGCACATGGACTATTATAAGATATGAGTACAGAGTAAAACTGACTATGATTTGTGGCCTACCTGCTTAGGGTCGTTCCAAATCCGCCTCTCCCTCCTACCCGGGGTTCCGTACATACATGACCATGATCTATAATTATTGAAAATAAAATTTGTTATAATTTTCAGGCAATAATAATTATTTTCCTCTCTCCCTTCCCACCCGTTGTGCTCATAAACATATTATTTTATTTTGCTGATCGAGTTCAAGGTACTATGTCATGAATTTTATCTATTATTTTATTTATTATTTATTTATTATTATTTATTAATTTATTTATTACAAGAGATATTACAAGAGGTATTACATTTAGTAATACACCCGAATGAGCAAGACTGCTCGTGCTCGGGTGCCGTTTCAAAAATATCAAAGTGAAGAAAGAGGAGAGACAAAGAAATAGAGTGTATAATGTGCTTAACTAAAAAAGAAAGTAAAACAAAAACATTAAAACATAAAAACATAAATACATAAAAGGAGTGAAACAAAAATTACTTAAAAGCTAAAAAATTACAAAAAATTCTTTACATATCTATTAAATTTAACAGTGGAGTATGCTGAGAGATCAGGATTTTTTCTGATAATTGAGTTATAAAAGCGCGGTCCAAAATTAATGCTATGCTTTAATCCTGCCGATGTGAGACATTTGGGTTCTAATAGGAGTAAATTAGTATTTCGTCTAGTTTTGTAAATATGATCACTGGAAGAGTATTTTATACGATGTTTGTGAAAATATTTTAATATAGAAAATTTGTAAATTTGGTCCAAACTTAAAACATTAAATTCCGAAAATATTAGGCTAGTTGGGTAATCAATGCGTTTTCTTAGACAGATTTTTATTATTCTTTTTTGTAAAAGGCAGAGGGGCTTAAGGGTAGTTTTCGCTAATCCTCCCCAGACGAGAATGCCATATTGAATAATGGACTGGAAAAGTGCTAGATAAACGGAACGTAAAACAGTAATGGGCATACAGTGGCGTAAAATGACAAATTTATGAATTGTTCGGCGTAGTCTATTACAGATGTAGTTAACATGGTGAGACCATTTAAGGTGTTTATCAATAAAATTACCCAAATATTTCACAACGGCTGTTTCTTTCAGTGGTAAGCATTTACAATTCACATCAAAATTACAATTATGTATTATTAAATTTAAATTTGTACATTTTTTCCGCGCTATCTGGCCAGTAGATGTTAATGAGAAAGGAACTAATGTTGATTTATCCACGTTTAGTGACAGAAGGTTAGAATCGAACCATTTTTTTATAATTTTCATGCCAGTATTAGCGTATTTATATGCTACTTCCCATGAATGACCACTGAAAATCACAACAGTGTCATCTGCGTATGAAAATATGGAGCCGTTTATTTGATCTAGGTTTAAATTTAGCAAATCATTTACATAAATTAAGTATAAGATTGGTCCTAATATCGTTCCTTGTGGCACACCAATATCAATATTTGATATTTCACTTATATGGTTGTCAACCTTTGTCATTATACATCTATTGCTCAGATATGATTCAAATAATTTGTAAACTGTTCCTCTAATTCCTATCTTATTCAGTTTATCTAATAGTATCGAGTGAATAACAGTATCAAAAGCTTTACGTAAGTCCAAGAAAATTCCTAAACAATTATTACCTTTGTCTAATTCTTTAATAATGTTACCTGTAACGTTAATAAAAGCATCGTCAGTAGATATGTTGCTCTGGAAACCAAATTGATTTTTTGATATAATTTCATGTTTTTGTAAATAGTTTAGTAGCCTAACTTTTATGCATTTCTCTAGTATCTTGGAAAAGGCCGGAAGAAGTGATATTGGTCTATAATTGTTTAAATCATTCATTTTCCCGGATTTATGTATAGGTATTATCACAGCATTTTTTAGAGTATTGGGGAAAACACCTTCTGTGAAACAAAGATTGAAAATATAGACAAGAGGTTTTACAATATATTTAATGATAGATTTCAATGTAATGTTTTTTATTCCATCAATGCCTGGAGCTACATTATTATTTAAGGTCTTCACAATGTTAATAATTTCGCATTCATTAACAGGACTGAGAAACATAGATGTGATTGGATTCATGGCTGTTTTATTGTACTCCGAAGAGTCTGACGATGCCTTATTAACGTTTGAGGTTACACTGTGCCCTATTTTTGAGAAGTATTTATTAAATTCATTTGCGATATCCTCTTTGTTTGTTATGTGAGTACCATTTTCATTTATTAATTCTGAAACCGATTTATTTTTTTCAGTACCTATATCTGTGGCTTCATTAACAGTTTGCCAAAATTTCCTAGGGTTGTTCTTATATTCTTCAAATTTTAATTTATAATAACTAATCTTCATATTTCTTATAACAAGAGTCAGCATATTTCTATAATTTTTATAATAAATTTTCAAATTTTCATTGTTTGGGTCATGAATTACTTTTCTCGCAATCTTGTCTCTAGTACGAATAGATTTGATTATGCCTACAGTGATCCATGGCTTAATTTTTTTTAATTTATGAGGAAGCTTTTGATTGCTGGTCGAACTACTTATTATGTATTTCTTAATTAAATTATAAAATAACTGGAAAGAAGTATTTGGATCTTTACATTTATAAACAGAGTCCCAGGTTTCTCTCTCAATAAGCGAGACTAATTTTTCATTGTTAATGTTATTTGAAATGGGCAAAGATTGTTGAGTACCTGGGGATTTCGAAATGTGACCATTAGGATTTTTTAGTAGAGAAAAAACGGCATAGTGGTCAGTTACGGCGCTACAGAAAATTCCTGGTATAAATTTCCATTTCTTTTTAGTTTTAAAAAATATATGGTCTAAGCAAGTTTCCGAGCCTGGTCTCGTAACGCCATTTAAAAAATTTACAAAACCATGTGCATGTAACATATCCATATACCTGTTTCCAGTAATATCTAAATGATTTTCAATAATCTGAATATTTATGTCGCCAACAATTAGATGGTTATCTGTTTGCTTTGAATTTATTAAAAAGCGTTCAAAATTATCAAGGAAATCATATTTACAGGTGTTCGGTGATCTATAAATAGCTGTTAATGAAAATGTATTGTTGCCAAACGTAAAATTTAAATGCAAAGAATTACATTCTGAAATTTCTATGTCAGTGAGAGTGAAGTCAATATTATTCTTGCAATAGACCACTAAACTATCGCATTTGCTGTACTTATTCATTTTAACGTTTTTTGTATAACCGGGTAAATCAAACCCAATATCATGACTTAACCAGGCTTCCGTTAGTATAATGAAATCAAAATCTTGTTTTAGGCTTTGCAAGACAGTGCAGAATTCTAAAAAATGTTTATTAAGGCTCCGAATATTTAAGTGAAAAATTTTGAAATCATGGATTGTTTTGTTTATGAAACTAGAGCAGGAATCGGCATTTTCCAAGACTGTCGTTATTGAATTGTCGGAATAGTTGCTTAATTCATCTAATAAACCATCCATTGTTGGGGACAAAAATAAAAATATATACTTGATAAAATATATACAGATTTGTTTTCGGTTTAAATCTTACAACATATGTTACTTAGAGCTTATCAAGGTCCTCACACTTGTAGATTCTTTTGATGTTAGACTGTTCATTTTTCCTTACTAGAATTTTTCCGTCCTTGATCCACACAAATTTATAGTTCAGTTCCTTGGCGGTATCTCTTGTTTTATTTAGCATGTCCATTGTTGCCGCTGTAAGGTGCTCACCTGCCGTAATCCTGCTAGGGGGGAGGCATTCTAAAGAGAGTTTGCTGGAAGAGATGCCAGGTCCTTCTTCATCTCTTTTGGCTTCTTCTTTGAACTTTGACAGCCAGGTGTCTCTGCTGGTTCTCTTGCAAAATTTTATTACAATGGGTTTTCTTTTCCCCTCTTTTGTTGGTAACCTATGTGCTACACTAATGTCTCGCATGCAGTCCTTCGCATCTATGAGTGTAGAAATACGATCAATTATGTCATACACAGAATCAGACTTAATTTCTGGTACACCATGTACAATCAGATTATCTCGCCGGGAATACTGTTCTAAGTCATTTATTCTCATAGATAACTTTTCATTTTCTTTTTTTAGATTTGCATTTTCACATTTCTGCTTTCTTATTTCTTCTTTCATCTCGCTAAGTTCTATTTTGAAAGAATCGAACTTCTCTGAAATGAATTCAATGGATTTTTTCATCTCATCCATCTGGGCATTTATGTCACTCTTGAAATCATCAAACATTTTTCTTAGAGTTGTCAGTATATCATTGGAGTCACTCACCTTGTCAGTGGAGTTAGGTTGCTTGTTTCTTCCCATTTTTTTCTTTCTTTGAGTAGAGCACACGACAAACACGTCCGTCTCTCTTGAGAGTAACTGTTACATCTCTCAGTTCAATTCATATTGCTCAGGTACACACTAATTATGGCATTCTTTCTATAATTAACCATCATTTAAATGAAATGCGTGAATCACCAATGTGAAAATTCCCACTGCAATTCTCTTTGTCCAATTCATTTACTTTCATTCTCTATCGTTTATTTACATTTTTTTAACCATCTGCTACGCATTACTATTCCAGTTTTCATGGGATCGGTCAAGCGAATGATTTGCTTCATTCTTTGCTTGGCATCGTTTTTACAGATGGATGACCTTCCTAGAGTAAACAGTAAACCTAGTTTAGTGTAGCCATCGTCATTCCCCCCAAAATACCGATGTTTTACGTGATGATATAAAATATGGCTCTTCTTGCAGATGGCTATACTTCTTAGCTTGTGTTCTCATTATGACCTAGTTGGTGTAACTGTGAAAACAACTGTATATGGAAAATATATATCTGTAATTTGCATTATAATTATATAAAAGGAACTGTTTATCATCAATAGACCTACATTTTATGCATTTACAACACGAAAATAAGTTAATGTTTTGGATATCAAAATAGTTTAAATTCAGTAGAGGAATGGTTTCAATCTTGTCTTACTAATAGGCCTACCAATTCAGTACAACTAAGTCAGAATTCATAATGCACAAGGTAACTACGTACTTCATATTAAAACCTAAGGAGATTATGTTTAATAAGTGTTATGAACACGGCTTCGCAGATTTTTATTTCATTCCCAGAACTACCTAACTCTGTGAACCATATCTTTCATCACTGATCTAGGCAAATATACACATATATAGACTATATATATATATATATATTATATGATATATATCATATAGCCTATATATGATGATATGATGATGATAAAGTGTTCGGCCGGTCTTGCCCTGGGACCGAGCCTTAGGGGGAAGGCCCACGGCCCGACCGAGGGACATTAGGTCAGATGATACCGCGTAGAGTGGCCAGTTCCTTTCGCGGAATATATATGTAGGTATATATATCAGGAAACAGGCTGCTCACTTTGGACAGCGGGTTATATGCAAAATTGTCAAAAACTATAGAACCAAATTTTTAAAAAATGTAATGAAATGTAAGGTCACATTCACACTGAATTCCTACTTTATATCATCTGTTTAATAGTATATTCTTTATGAACAAAACGCATGTCTTATTATTGAGTTGTCAAATCTCAAAGATGTTTTCTGGCTGGGGTATGGGGTTCCATGGCAAACACCAAGATCTCCGGAGGTCCACGACTAAAAGTATTTCTGAACTGCCGGTATAAAATTGAAAACATTTATAGAGATAAGTCAGAGGTTCGAAAGATTTATTCTTTCACAAACGAGAGGTGTACAAAAAATCATGATTTTAACTTCATTAGCTTAGAATTTTCCTATTTCACTTTACACTCCTCAATAATGCGAATTTGTTTGTACACAACGAAGGCAGGTTACCTTTCATTTTCGTTTTGACTGTACCCAGTGAAACTCAGCAGATAAGATGGTATCTCAATCTCATGTCTGCATTACACACATGAAAATACCAACTCACGCGAAAAATGTCGGTTCCATGCTAAGCAGACAACAACATTGTAGGCAATATTGAACTTGTAATTGTCGTTACGCTATAATATTTAAGGATTTCCTGCAACGATCTAAGAATAATAAATTTATGAATGAACCCGGAATAGTAGTGACCTAACCAACAAGTAAAGTGGTAAATATATTTATTGCGTATTATAAGTAGAACTCATTTTAAGACACACTGTAAACCTCTTTTTATTTCAAATATAATTTTATCCTTACCTTGTATTTATATTTTACAATGTCTTTTGTATGTTAAGAACGACTTAAACTCCTTTGATTTTGCTGCTGACTTTCATGAGAACAACACCAGACACTGTGATTTGATTAGAACAGAGAGGTGTAATAGGTGTAATTATTACACCTCTCAAAAGAGTTATATATATATATATATATATATATATATATATATATGTCTGTGATATTGTATAACGCACTACCTAGGTCAAAAATAAATCAAGATTTTATGTCTTTTAAATCTGATGTTAAGAACATTTTTAATCCTGAATTATTTTTATGACCTGGATAAATATTTTAACTCTGTTAAGCTTTAGTAGCTCTTTTGTCCGACATCAGAAAGGAGTGCGTTTGTTTATATTGACAATGTCATACATGTATATTCATGTTCGACAATAAATAATTATCTTATCTTATCTTATCTATTTTCCAAACTCTATCTCAACGGAGGTAGCTCCGAAGAACTCGGTTAGCACACAAGGAATTTTAGTACATGTTGACATTTTGCAAGTACAGGGTGCGGCATTTAAAGTTTCCCATTTTCAAAACCGTGTAACACATTTATTTAACACTTAAATAAGCTACATTGAACATTTTTAAATGGCTTACAGTCTTGGATTTGCAATTCTGGTCTTACTTTTTGAAGATGATGTCCTTGAGATGCCCTCCATTAATTTCAACACATTGCTGCAATCTCCCTCGTACAATGGCCATTACGCATTGTGTGGTGTCTTGCGTAACATGTGCAATTTCCTGCAAATCCACGCATAATCCACAAGCTACCACTTCACAGCCCTAAGGTCGTGGTGTAGTGCGCCATTGCAACATAGGGTATTATTGGCCCTTATTTCTTTGAGAGCGATAATGGTGCTTCGGTTTCTATCAACTCTGAACGTTACAATCACATGCTGCAAACTTTCTTCCTACCAGAATCGACACATCGTAACTTGGATATTGAGAGGTTGTGGTTTCAACAGGATGGTGTTGTAGCACATACTGCACATCTTTCAATGGACACCCTTCATGCTGGTTTCCCCGGCCGAATTCTTTCCAAATTCTTTCCCTCTAAATCTCCCGACCTTACTGCAGCAGATTTTTTTTTTCTGTGGGACTATCTGAAGTCTAAAGTTTTCGCTCATGCTCTCCCTGACATTAACAGTCTTAACAATGCAATTCAGCAGGAAAGTGCAAATGTTACGCAAGACACCACACACCACGTAAAGGCCAGTGTACGAGGGAGATTGCAGCAATGTGTTGAAGTTAATGGAGGGCTTCTCAAGGAAATCATATTCAAAAAGTAAGACCAGAATTGTAAATCCAAGACTTTAAGCCATTTAAAAATGTTCAATACAGCTTATTTCTTTGTTAAATAAATTTGTTACAAGGTTTTGAAAATGGGAAACTTTAAATGCCGCACCCTGTATTAAAATATTACGAAGAAAACAAGAAAGAAGCAACAATACAATATTAATTTTATAAATCTGTTCGCTGAGATTAGTAATTTCCCCTGACTACTTTTTTTATATAATTATAGATTCCCTTGACTTTTTCCTTTACAAAATTATCTGACTTTCCCTGACAGAGTTCAATTTTCCTGATTGTGAAGTATTAGGAAAGATTTTTAAGTACTTAGGTGCCAATCTCTCTTAAGGGAAAGCAATTTCACAATAAATACCCCCGACTTTTCCTGTCTATCCATGACTAAAAACTTACATTTCCCTCCTGACCACAAGAATTAATTTTTTCAATGTGCACTGTAAATAAAACAAAAAAGTCCTCCATCCCCATAACAAAAATAAGACATGATTATCTCAAAACAGCACATTAAACAGGCTTAACGAAATAAGAATTTAAAAAGCACACTTAAAAAGCTTTTTTTCAGTGAGAGGCTTGTCAAAAGTAGTAATTTCTTTTTATAGGCTACAAGAAGATAGCTTATAACTTATTTATATACAAGCGGATAGCTTCTAATTTATTTACATATAAGCGGTTAGCTTTAAAAAGTATTGCACATCATTCTTATAATAAATATATTTCGACTTATTTTTTAGGACTTCCGGTAGTCTATGTCCATAGTATAGGACAAGATGAGATTGTGATAAATTGATTCTTTTCGTATTCCACAGAAATTTCTTTTGAATTAGGCCTATATAATATAATGTTATTTAATAGACTGTAATACATGCACATCATTGTAATTGTATGACTGCTGTTTAAATAGAAAACAGTTCAAACTAATATCCAATACAACGCTAGATTGTATTGATATGTATGAAATCCGTTTCTCATATGTAAAATTTTTTTCTTATAGACTGATTATCCTTCTGAACCTCTACTCGCTTTACTCCACGATTAAAGTTGTCAGTATTTTTTTAAATATATTACGCACATGTTAAAATGACGATTTTATATGTTTATACTATTAAATGGTATACCTGAAATGTAGCTAAAACTTACTGATAATATACAGATACGACGAAAATAATGTAGTAACTAACTAACTCTGTGGCGCTAATCCATGAATTAATTATGCCTACCATCCGACCGCTGCGTCATCCACCATAGGCAGATGGCAGAATTGGGGGCATGTGGACAGCATGCCGAAACCTACGGTCATTAATGATGGTTCCATGACTGGAGCCATTATCCTAATCAAGTAGCTTCTCAGTTTGAATAACGATGCTGATTGGACCCCGTTCCAGAGCTCCCTACCTCAGAAAAATCCGAGGAGGTGATGTGGATCGAACCTACCTAATTTTTTTTTTTAAATTTTGGCCGCGATAACGTTTTTACAATTGACTCTCTGTTTCCTGGCACTACATTTTATGAAGGGGAAAATCTACCTTGCTGGTAGAGGACAGGATAGGTGTATGGGGTAAGTAGCTTGTTAGTTGTCTAGAAGATGAATATATTTCGTCCCACATTCCACACCTAACAAACAAATAAATAAATAAATAAGCCTGCTGCAGTTCTGCAAAACTAACCTGGGTCTTCTTCAGATCTGTTTGTAGCCAAGGTACCATCTTAAGGAGGCTGTCAAAATACGGAACTAACCTCCCAAAATATTATATGTCTTTTCAAAATTAAGCCTATTTTTGCTTCGGTAAATTCAGATATGTAATTATGCTAATAAGAGGGTGTATTGAAACAAATTTAAGGACCGTTTACACCTTATATTAACAGAAGTATTTGCAAATTAATTTCATACTACAGCAAGATTATAGCGGTAAATGCCGGCAATTACTTACTCCATGCACCATAATCCACAGGTAGCGGATTTTAAGTCATATCAGATTCTCAAGCTCTCAATTAAAGTAAACTCGTGCTCAGAGCACTTTGGGTTAATGGTATCAAACGCTTTTTGTCACTCTCCTGTGTATGCCACTACTTAATAAAATTACGACCCATACCGCCATGCTCTGTATAACAGAAGCTAAGCGAGCGTATCGGCGAGGTGCCTTCCACCTCCCACCACTTCCTCCTTTTATATAAACTAGAAAAGAATAGTATAGCAAATTATTTAATCCTTCGGCATTCCTGTGATAGGTCGTCTGAAGTGATATCATATCATTTGCACAATGGAACCGTTTAAAATAATTCTAGTGGTATGTTTGTTTTGTTCGGCGATGGGACAAAGACGTGGTGAAACCGAAGACCAGCAACAGAACGAAGTGGAAGACGAAGGGAACTGGAAACTGTTGTACAAACTTGTGACGGACTGTGCCCAAAAATCGGACATGAGTGTTTGTTTGAAAATGAAAGCTGTGACGTTTCTCGACAGAGCTATTTCGATGAGGGCTCCTTTGCAAGTTACCGACTTCGTGATTTTAGCGAGGGATCCCAACTTCAAGGAACAAACTATTGGTCCTCAAGGAAGGTCTATGAAGCAACCCCTGAGCGAGTCCCAGCTCGAGGAAATCCTGCCTCAGTCGCCTGCAGAGCGGGAAAGGCATCTGGATGAAATGTTACAAGAAAAGGTGGACACTTTCCTGCAGTCAAGATCTCTGCAGCTCAGCGTTCCTTCGGATGCGTTTGAAGGTAAGCAGAATATTAATGATAATGATGATGATGATGATGATGATGATAATAATAATAATAATAATAATAATAATAAAATCAGGTAAACTGATGTAAAAAAGTGCCAGTATGTTTTTGTTTAATCAGTTATGACTGCAATTATGAAATGCAGAATATGTTTTTTTTTAAAATTGATTTCCAAGTTAAGCTCCAGATTTATTCATTAAGCAGGGCTTACGGAAGAACAAAGGTCTAGTTTTTTTTAAATCAGATTAAAATCTTCAAGCATCAGCTGAACTGTACAGATTTGTGATACCTTGTCAATCGCACACTCACATAAAAATACAAAAAAAGTGAAATAGGTCGGTTCCGGGACTTGAACCATGGAACTCAAGAATGTGAGGCCAAGACGCTACCATCTAGGCCACCTGGGTCAGTTTAACGGTGCAGTTGGATAAGCGCATGTAAAACAAATAGTGTTTTTGGTCATAGCTACCTGTATTTTAATTTCCAAAGCCTCATAATATCACAGTAAAACAATTGACTATGTTGTCAAGATAACTGATTTGCTTTTTTTTTTTTTTTATAAATTCTTTCGAATACGTATATTATCATAAAATAGGCACTAAATTGAGCATTACTCCGAAACAGGTCAACCGATTTCATCCAATATCAATATACATATTCCCATGAACATTATAAATGTGTATACCAAGTTTCATAAAAATCCGGTAAAGCGTATTTCAGTTATTGCGCCTTTAAAATAGATACTAAATTGGGTTTTACTCCGGTACCGGTCAACACATTACGTTCAGATTCAATAGGTCACTTCTCATGGACGTCATAAAGGCGTATACCAAGTTTCATGTAAATCCGATAGAAAGGCGCCATAATCTATTAAAATAGGCACTAAATTGGGCATTATTCCGGTACCGGTGAACCGATTTGGTTCAATATCAATAGGGTTCTTCCCATAGACATTATAAATGTGTTTTCCAAGTTTCATGAAAATCCGAAAAAGCGTATTTGAGTTATGCCGCGTACAGACACACGGACGGACAGACAGACGGACAGACATTTTTCGTCCCCACACACAATCTCATAAAGTACCATACTGGCACTTAATAAATGTAATTGCGTAGGCTAATGATGTTATCCTTAACCGCTTAGCGACAATAACTTAACAGATGTATGTTACTGGTAATTATTTACATTCACACTAAACTTGCAATGTTTACAATATATAACATACAGAGTGTTAATAACTATCACCGAAATATTTTACCTGTGTATAGAGGGGAGATAGACAAGCAACTTTTATTAGGAGATTTTTGCTCTATGACGTAAAATGTGTATCCTACAGGGCATTAATAACATTACAATCTGGTGCTCATAAGTCAATAATAATCGAAATAAGGTTAAAATAACCATTAAATTGACTTAATGCTTTCTTAGTGATCGATAAAAACCTGATTATTAGTCATTCATCAACAACTGTAGCTATCATAATTTAGTGTTTCCTTAATCTGCAAAATTTACAGACTAATCTGGCTGCCACTGCTTTAGTTCTTTTTTTATTATTCATAACTCCAGTGTTAACAACGAAGTTTCTTTGTTTTGCATTTTTTCAAATGTTAGAAGTCAGTAGCGGCCATGTCCTGGGCGATTTCATGCTGTAATAGGAAAAATTGAATCCATAGAGAAAAAATATCCTAATAAAACTTGCTTGTTTATGTCCCCTCTATACACAGGTAAATATTTCGGTGTTATTCATTAACACTCTGTATAATCGAGTGTTAAATAGTTTTCAAGTAAAATCTAGATTAATAGATACAAATATCTTAGAGATAACTGATGAGTAACAAGAAGACCCAAGTAGATTAGGAACCTATTTTAGTAAAACAAAGGGAGAGTATGGGAAACATATGAACATAATTATAGGAAAATAAATAAATAGAAGAAAATGGAATTCTCTCAGAGGAGGAGTCGGCCTTACTGAAGCAGGAGTCTCTTGCCTTACCACGTATTTGATGAGCTTAACTCTATTATTGTCTTCTAGCGAGTAAAGAAGAAGAATTACATTTAATATTTAATAATGATTTCGCAGACTATAAGCCTCATTTCCCTGAGGAAGGAATCAGAGATGTCAGCGAAAGAAAGCTTGGATGTTGTATATCCCGCGAAACGTTTGTTAATAATCAAATGTACATTTAATATTTAATTGAAACCAAACTCAGTAGATTAAATTAAAATTGAATATATTGTGGTAGTACAGAAATAGAATATACTTAACATGATATAACCTCAGTTGGCAATGTTTAAAATTCTGATTAGTTCTATCATTTTGAATAACAACCATAACTTTTAACATTAAAATTAGTAAAACTGCCTCCGATTTCAGAATATATCAATTAATAGTTTTGACAATTAAAAAATATTTAAGTTCATCTAATTCATCACGTTCAGAATATTAATCACATTTTAAAAGTAGTAGGTTAGTTCAAGGCAAAAGAATACATGATATATTTTCGCTATGATTCGCAGGATTAGATTTCTACATTTAGCACCATTGAGATAAAGTATTCATACTACTAGTGCCACCAAAATTTGTAATACTTTTTAGGAAAGAACTGTAAAATTGAACAAGATAAAAAAACGAAATTGAAGGCATTATTATTAGCCTATAATAATAATAAGAAAAACTTACTTTTAATTATAGCCCTATTCCATGTTGTAAATATTTTCATCACAATTTGACATAATTTTGCTGCCTTTATTTTATTTTTTCTATCATTCCAGATGTCCACATGCCCTAAATTTATAATAGACTTTTTAGGTTTTAAGTACTTTGTGAATTGCTATGATATTTTTAATAACTAGGCTAAATTCTGGACCATCTTCATGATGAATATCTTGAAAATATCTGCGTAAAGCATAAATATAATTAATCAGAGGGCAATTTTAAAACTGTGCAATGCATTACAAAAATAGTTCTGGGGACAGCAGAAAGAGAAAAAGATAAAAAGAATTAGTATAATAGTAAGGATAAAAGAGGAAGAGAGACTGAACAGTAAAGAAAGAATGTCTTAATGTGTCTTTGTGCGTTTGTTTTCCTATATTTATTTGCTTGTAAGTTTATAGGGGTGTGATTTTGCATGTGTGTGTAGGTATGGGCGTGTACTTGAGTCAGAAAAGCAGAGTGAGATAGAGATATAGAAAGAATGAAAAGCAAAATCGGAATGTGTTTTAGTGTGTGTATGTGAGTTTGTGCGTTCGTTTGTGTTTGCAGTATATGAGAAGGAATTTTCAAATAACAGGACAGCCACAGAATTATTTCTGGTGTTGAAGCAATGCTTTTTGTTCATATTGCACTCTAAGTCCTCCACTTTATCCGCTATATTCAATGACTCAAAATTTATTTCAGTGTTTAGTATGCGGTTGATAAACAGTTATTACACGAACGAATGATTTGGGTCATTTTTTGTGGACCAACTTTGACTACCTGCCGAAACATGCCAAAATCTAACCATCAGCTGAATGCTCTGCAACCACAAAATCATAATTATTTAATGTAGGTTAACATAAAAATACTTTAATCATAATAAAGATATAGGGTTTCTAAGTAAAGGGAATGTAAGACCGGAGTAGACTAGTTTCTGGGATTATGATACATAAATTACATGCCGGTATCTATGTATATGAAGAAATTTGTTATTAATTGATACAATAATGTAATGAAAATCTAGGCTATCTACTTAAAAAACGCGAAGATTTATATATAGGCCTACAGTAAAGCATAGTAAAGTCAATATTTTTCAGCCAAAAATTAAAAAATATATATATATATCAATGCACACCGAACATTCTGAGGGACAATAATTGTAACTCAGAGTTGATGATAGATTCGAAACACATTAATGAGCATGTGCTTTTTAAACAGTAATAATGATAATAATAATAATGATAATAATAATAATAATAATAATAATAATAATAATAATAACTACAAGTACCATCCTGTACGCCTATTGGAGAACGAGTCATGTAAGCTTTACTGGGACACTGGTGTGGTGACAGACAAAACAATCAACCATAACAGACCAGATATTATACTGGTCAACAAGAAAACAGGGACAACGTTTCTTGTAGACATTGCAGTACCTAACGACATCAACATCGACAGGAAGCACCATGAAAAGATCTGCAAGTATAAAGAGCTCGCAGAGGAGGTCAAGAGGATCTGGAAGGCTAAGCTAGTACGAATAGTCCCTGTGATCCTGTCGGTTAATGGTCTCGTCCCCAACATACTTCACAAGAGTCTGCAAGAACTGGGTCTTCCACCGAACACCTACAAAAGCATGCAGCATTCTGTCATCCTATCTACATGCAACATTGTGCGATCATTCCTGTCGCAAGAATGAAGACATTAATTGAACTCTTGTATTACAATTATATGTAAATGTTTTATATTATTGTGAGGCACTTGGTGCATCCCGTGCCCTGTTACTACCCATATGTGATGTGGAGAAATGTAATAAATAATAATAATAATAGTATTCACAATAATAATAGGCCTAATGGATTGAGTCCAGATTTTCAGGGTTTTATCGGGATTCTCTTGTGTTCTTTATTTCATTCCACCAATAATCTTCGCCCTCAAATTCTCTTATATAATCCGTTACACTTTATTCATGGAATAGTCATAGGTAACCTCAGGTAGGATTTATTAAGACTAAATAATTATTATTTTCTTACTTTGTTGTCAACATTCGGTCAGCCGTAAGATCATGGAGTACTAGATGAATGATCACAAATCGACTCGATGAATCGGTCCGAGTTTCCAGTGCTACCAACAGTGAGTATCACAAGATGAGGGGCGTCGTTGTTGTTCCTTACATCAAAAAAGCTATAAAAGCATAAGAACTGGCTTGCACAGAATTGAAATTGTGTTTTTAATCAATGGACATTTACGTTATTTCAATTTCCTAACAAGTTATGTTGTATAAAATTATGAGTTTACGTTGCTTAATGGCAGCATATGACGTATTAACTACTGTACTTCGATACCTTACGTGTCCAGTAATGAGCTGACGATTTTGTCAGGTAAAACCGCATCCTCATAACTTATAACCAGCAAGCATATTATGAGATAAGCGATCGTGATTGGTCTATATCCGAGGAAATGCTAAACGTTATTGGTCACTATCAAACACGCGGCGTATGAGTGGAATAGTCTTAATAAATCCACACGAGATTATGAGTTTCATCATAAACTGTTTAACGGTTGCGAATCTATCGATAAACTAAGCATCTTTCATGGGATTACCTATGGATAATCTTGGCTATACTTTTTACTTCCTCTGCCCTTACCATAGGCACTATAGGACAGAGAAAGTACTGTTTTCGATTCGCAATCAGTGGACCACTTACTGTGGGAGTGTGAACTACTGAACTCGGAAAGAGCTCAATTCAGAAAGCACATCTTGGAAACTTTTAAGTGTTGGCCCGTTGAGAAAAGTGAACTGATACAAAAAAATCTAAAGCAATTCGTACAATTTGTGAACAAAATAAATTTTGAAGCTCTACAAACAAACCAAATACATAATTCAGGATAATATTTATAAGTGTACATATGTAGATATTTTTGAGTAGTTAAGATAAAAGGATGCATGTAGTATTGCTGCATTGCAATGGAGCATGTTGTTTAATAAAGATAATAATAATAATAAAAAAATATATACCATTTATACACGTTTCAAAGCCCCCTGAATCCAAAAATGCTGTCTGTGTGTCTGTCTGTCTGTGAACAGGCTAGCTCCCAAACGGAAAGTCGTGTGAAAACAAAATTTCGTATTTGGGTCAAGTACCTTCTGAAGATGTGTGCCCAAGATTGGCGACAAGTTTCTCTTATTTTTAAGGAGACTTTACTTGAAGAAAATTTGGTTTTTCGCGATTTTCTCAAAAACGGCTCTAACGATTTTCTTTAAATTTTGCACATGTGTAAGTTAGCTTATAGTGAGAACTAAAACTTTTATTTGAATCTTTTTTTCGGAAAAATTCTCTCAAGGGTAGTTACAAGCCACCCACTGTTCACCCACTGTTTGTAGAAAGTTTGCGTACAATTGTGTCTTGCGATTCTGAACAAGGATGTGTGAATACTGCTAACTTTTATATGGGCATAGGAAGTTATGTGACTTTCACATCAGATTTTTAATGAAGTTTTGTTAATGAATCGTGTGAAATGAAATACTAACATACTCCTGTTTTATGTTTCAACAGGAAGGAAGAAAAAGAAGGGTGGATATTTGCTGGCAGGAGGACTGGCTATGGCTGGCATGATGGCACAAGCGTTCATGGGTAAAATTGCGCTTATTGCTGGAAAGGCGTTGCTAGTAGCAAAAATTGCTCTCGTCATATCAGCAATAGTTGGTTTGAAGAAACTGGTAGGAGGTGGTGGAGGTGGTGATTCCCATCCTCAAGTTGTTTACGCGACGGGAGGACATGAATCCGGTGGATGGCAAAGAAGAAGCTATTCGGACCCATTGGACGCCCACGATCTAGCCTATAGTGCGCACAAGACAGAAAACAACAGTGAGGACTGAAGTAAAGACAAATTTCAAAATTAAACTAAGTTCCTACAAAAGTATCAATTCTCTACAAATATAACGTATTTATCTGTGAGATGTTGTATAGACTTTTGTCAAAGGTTTCAATTGTGGACCTTCAAGATCTCAGAGGTTGAAGTACATGGTAGGCCTATTACTAACAATACCCTCGTACAACGTTTCTGACGAGGAAGGTCAGAAAGTGTTTAGTATATGTTAAAACGAACAATGACACTCGCATGATAATTGCGTGGAATCACTGGTATGAATTTTGACTTTCTTTCCTGCTTCAAAAGAAAGAAAGAAAGAAAAAAATCCTGATTTTACTATTGAAGCACCACGAATCCGAATCTGTATTCAGGTTTTCTGTATGAGGTCAGATATTTCTGTAACCTTTCAAGAAAATCAAAGAAATAATGAAATTAGTGAATTTATAGTTATTTTTTTTTAATACATGTTATGCGAAATTTCAACTTAAATGACGGTGTTTGGCTAAGTGAAGTCCCCTGATTATGAATCTGTATTCTAAACATAATTAAACATAAGAGTCATTATTGATTATCTGCAAAAATTATTTTACGGTGAACAAGGCACGTCTCGGAAAAATAAAAAAAATGTTCTTTTTACAAGCCTCGGTGAATTTTTATCCATCAATTCCATATAATATTAAAGTTTACCCTTCTGGGGATTTTTTAAATTTTAACAATGTTAAATTTTTACAAATATAATGTTTTAGGGCCTATCAGATTTCCTTTTAAATGTATCGCTACATTATAAGTTACGCACAAAGAGGAATGCAAGCTTTTTTATTAATGCACGTATTAGCAATATGAAATTCTGTGTAACGTAGGTTACACACAATAATCTGAACTTATGTTAAAAGGTAAGACATTATACTCATTCAAAAGAAGGGTAATTCTGTTTTGTGAATGATGTGCAGTATATTATTGAGATAAAAGTAGATATTCATCTACGAAGTTCCCTAGTTATGGTTTAACCTGGAATAATTCAGAAAGGTGTTCAAGTGAGACCAAAAAGAAGATATCTTTACCTTAATGAGAAGAACACAAAACGATTGAAAGATCACATTATAATGACTATATCTGCATGATATTTGATCCGGTAGCTATGAGTGTTTAACAGAAGATTCATGAAAATGAAAGATAAAAAAAACACATAGTACTACCGAAAACTTTATTTCAAACGAGTGAAGGAAAGTATTATTTATTTTATAAGTCTTGCTTACATTTATATATTTATTATTGTGTGAAAGTATTTTTATTTATTTGTACTCTGTGTGAACAAAAATATACGTTCTTTTAAAACATTTATAATTTAAAAGTGTGCAGTATAAAACAATATGGCATTTTCATCCCAGGAAGGAAATTTAATGGTTTTCATTGTCATTAATGCATTATTTTATACTGTGCTATTTTTAATGAAGTGTTAATTCAATCGTGAAGAATTAAGACATCGGATATGAAAGTGGACAAACCAAATGTTAATTTATACTGGACACATATATTTTGCTGTTATTTATGCATTATTTGTTCATTAGGCTATGAGTTGTACATTAGCAGGTACTTGAAATTATTATTACAGAAGTAAATTCAGATCAGTGTATCTTGAGCATTTCGTTAATACAGAATTCAACTCAAAGGTAAGTTTAATTGTGGAAATGCAAACTGCTCAGATGATATAATTTTGTGGTAAAAATATTGTGCTATTTGTCTCTGATGTAGGAAACTCTGGTGGTTTAAATAATGGTCTCGCCAAAATCTGCACTTACACGTTTTTGAAATTCGTTCATCTTGGGGACGGTAGTATATTTTCTCTGTCTGTGCCATTTGGGGGGGGGGGGAGGCACAGAATGTATATGAGGCTTATACATTGGAAAATTATAATGAACTTATACCTACTGCAACTTCTGAATAAGTGAGGTTTTGAAGTTTGTAAGTTCACTAGTCATGCAACTTGTTGATATTAATGGCTTAGCAGAAATGGTATGAATTGTAATTGTAATAATTCGTATGACACTACACATAGTTTTACTTTAATAGTTCTTACTATTTGTATTAAAAAAACTACTACCATAAGTAATATTCTTTTTTTACATTTCGCATAATTTACATAAGTGTGAAATGGGTTTATTGTTCAGTAGTATAAAAGAGCGATATTTTCTTTACTATCGCGTGACAAATTACCTCCTAGAAATAGTCAGGTGCAAGATACACTTCAAATACAGTTTTTAAAATTCGCATAAGTTATATTTTGAAATATGTATATGCGTGAACACATAATTTTTATCTAATGCAATATAGGTTATGTAAGCTGATAAGCTTCCTCATGAAAATATTTTTTGAGCAGAATGGGTTAAATTGGTTTACATTTTTACGTTTAATACAACTTAATACAGTACGTAATAATTTTAAAAATATGTAGTATTTATGGAGCTGACGTTAGCAACGCCGCTATGAGACAAACAATTTATAACATTAAAAAATCTCTATATATATAAAAGGCTTTGTCCTGACTGACTGAATGAATGACTGACTGACTGACTGCATGACAGGAATCAACGTACAGCCTAAACTAAAACAGGTAGAGACTAGGAATTTTGACAGTACCTTCGTTTCATAATGTAGGTGCTCACTAAGAAAGGATTTTGAAAAATTCTGATTCTAAATGCCAAAAATTAAATGTTTTTGAAAATACTTAATCCCTTTTTACATAGAATTATCAATTTCAAATCACAGAATATATTGTTGCCAAATGGTATCAGGTGGGCTTGGAAAAAACAAATGAAATGCACTTTTGACAAATAAGAGAAGTTATCAAAATAATTCATGTTATAAATAAATATTACAGAATGAAATCCACTAAAATAATGGAATCACATAACTTTCTCTACCCTGGACATAGAGAAAACAAAACGAGGTATGGTAATGTGTATATTATTATATTATATCGCAGGTTTTTGGAGAGAAAAGTATGAAAGTGATAATGCTTTCTGTTTAATTTCATCCCCAAAACAGTTTTATGATAACATGAGAGTGGGAAATAAAATTTTCCGCCTCCATATTACAATTTTATGTTACAGGAATTTCTGTTTCTTCTTATTTCAACCTCTACCAGGCTTGCTGTGCACTGTACAAGCGATGGGATGCAAAATTCTAGATCCTCTATGAGCCATAAAAAACTATATCAAACGTTTTCTGAGGGAATAGTTTGAGTGTAATAAGTCGTTCTTCCTATTTCAAATTATAAATGCCTATATAAGGACCTAGAATTTAAAATTGAAAATCCTTCATAAGCTAATTTCCAATTACAAAATACAAAACCCGGGCGACGCCGGGTCTTTTAAGCTAGTACAATATATTGAAGCTTCAAACATCATCTGCCTTTTCAGTAACTTTTTTTTAACAAAGATCCGAATAAAAAAATATAAAACCCTTCATTTACGAAGATGTAAGGGATAATGTTCTATGGGTGTAATTTTTATCTTCCTTAAGAAGGTGTGCTATTAAAAAATCTAAATCATATTTTAAAAAATAAACAGTAATTATTAAAAGTACGAAACGTTTTGGACTAATTAATTCAATTATTAAATAGGGTTTATTTAATAAGGATTGAGGAATAAGAACATGAGCAGTAAATAACAATGCATCAAGTCTCGTTTGGAAATTTAAGATAATTATGCATCCTTTGCAGAAAAGTATAGGTTAATATAACTACAATACTTGCTTGAACACCATTTCAGCTGCATATAACCAACCTCATAGCAATTAGGCCTTTATGTAGTACTACAGCAGTAGTAGTAAATTACACTGGGCAACAAAAAAGAAACTTTTTTTTTGTCTCAGAAAGAAAATATGTGAATCTGATAGCATTTTTTCTCCTGAATTCAAATATGATATCGGTTTTTCTCCATCACGCAAGGTTTCCGAGAGACAGGCATTTATAATTTCAAACACTTTAATATTTTCTACATTCTTAAATACACAATATCCGAACATTCGGACTCGCCTAGAAAGTAAGAAATGACAATTTTCTGCTATATTTCGCATGTGGAGCATCCCTCTTGATGGTCCAACAATAATTGGCCAGCATATTAGGATTCCATTTGCCTTGATATCTCTTTTCTATAGCTGAAATCTCCTGATGAAAGCGTTCCCCATGCTCATCGCTCACTGCGCCAAGATTTTCCAGGAAGAAATCTAGGTGCGAGTGCAGGAAGTGAATTTTTAAGGACATTTTACAGCCCAAATTTTTATAAGATGCTATAAGATCATTGACAATATCACGGTAATTTTCCGCCTTTCGATTTCCCAAAAAACTGTGAGTTACTTTTCTGAATGCTTGCCAAGCTGCTTCCTCCAGTGGATTCAATAGTTCCTCAAACTTCTCATCATGCATTAGTGACCGTATTTGTGGACCCACAAATATCCCTTCTTTAATTTTTGCTTCACTAATTTTAGGAAACTTCTGTTTTAAGTACATGAAACCAGGAGTATTGCCCATGGCTTTCACGAAATTCTTCATCAATCCTAGTTTGATATGTAAGGGAGGTAGATACACATTTTTAGGATTACACAATGCGTCATGTTTCTCATTTTTCCGTCTAGGAATGAATGATTTGCGTTTAGGCCATTCTTTTCTGATGTAATGGTTTTTTCTGTCCCTACTATCCCAAAGACACAAAAAGCAACAGTACTTTGTGTAACCAAGCTGCAGACCAAGAATAAGTGCAATTACCTTCAAATAACCACAAATATTCCATTCATACACTGCATATTGAAGCTTTGCCAACATAAATTGAAAGTTTTCATATGTTTCTTTCATACTAGCAGAGTGAGCCACAGGTATTGATGGGAATTTATTTCCATTATGCAGAAGCACTGCTTTTAAACTTGCTTTGGAGGAATCAATGAACAAGCGCCATTCTGTTGAGTTATGTTCAATACCAAATGTCTCCATAAGAGAAGAAATGTCATTACAAAACACTAAGCCATTTTCTTCAGAAAAATAGCATTTAAATTGAGAATGACAACTACGATAAGTACATATCTTTGTATTCTTTTGAAGAAGATTCCATCCTTTTAGCCGGGAACCAAGCATTTCAGACTGGTTTTTGGATAATTTTAAATCTCATATGAGATCGTTAAGATCTTCTTGAGTCAATAAATGAGGCTCAGATGAACAGCTTTGTTCAAAAGTTGTATCACCAAAATCTGTTTCTTCTTCTTCCTTACTTCCATCGGAATCTGAGCTCTCTTCATCTAATGTCACATGTTCTGGAGGCTTTGGTATGGGCAATTCTTCGCTGTGTGGAACTGGTCTCATTGCAGATTGCAAGTCAGGGTACAACACTGTATGTTTTGATTTTTACGTAATCCCTTTAATGTTTGTTAAGCAGAAATAACAGTCGGAGGAGTGAGTGATCTTTGGGTTCCCTCCAAATCATAGGGATAGCAAATGGCATGTGGCGTGTGCCATTCTTCCATGCAGTGAGAAGCCTACTACACGATAAACAACATATATGTGGGGCCCAGGTCCTTGTTTGGTCCCCCACTTTACACCCAAAATAAAGTTCATAACACTCTTTTACTACTGGAGTAAGGTTTCGTCTTTGGGACTTGAGCGTCACTTCACCACATATATAACAAAAGTTGTTAGGATGATTTAAACAAGCTCTAGGCATTTTGTAACTAACAACAAATTAAAAGAAATAAATTTGTAAATATGTAATATACAATATACAATAATCCAGACACAATGCACTCACAATTACGTGTTTACTGGTTCACTGCTCTCTCACAACTGACATCGTTGTAATGAATGCATGCATGATCATGTTTGTGCCTGTCTGTACAGTCTGAACTTGCACAACAGTAGCAACGGTACCATTTGAGTTAGCTCATTTGGTTCCATCACATTTACAATGCTCTAGGAGTTTTTATTTTACAATGGACAAATGGCCGTTTATTAAAAAAATATATTTAAATCCATTAATTGAAATTGAAATTTAAAAAAAACTGTGGGTGATGGAGAAATTCCGAATACATATTTGAAAACATGATAAAAAACTGCATTAAGTACAACTATTGATACTCATGAGACAAAAATCATGTTGACCAGTGTTATTTATTTTGCCACTAAAGCCTTTTCTTCCACTCAACCAGGATAAAAATGTATACAATGTAGATTTAGATGAATGATAAAGTAATGAACTAATAATAACACTAAGGTTAAGATTAATCATAGGCCTAACGATTAATTCATTAAAAAGCATAAGTTTCATTAAAGAAAAAATGATGTTACAAGCAAGACAAGGAAAGTGTCAAATTAAGTTACAATGAAACTTTAAGTATGTTGTTTGCTGTAAAGCCGGGTCCCCACTACTTAAGATTTAGCACCAACTTGTTGCAATTAACATATGTTAAATGTTTGTCATCAGCTTGTTGACGTATACAAGTCAAGTGATTTGCCAGTTAACAACTGTGTCCAGTAAAGTGTTATAGGTTAACATTGGTTGGCGTGGTTACGAACAGAAATTAATGAACGATAAATAACATTAAAAAAGAAAACGCCTCTGAATAGGGCAGCCTACATTACAAAATGAGAGAGTAATTTTATATACTCGTTATTATCTTCTTGATAACTGTCTATGACTTTCTTAAATACTAATTTTGTACAGATGATCTTTTCAAAATAACTATCAATGGAGTATGCCATAATAATAATTTTAAAAGTAGAGGCAGTTCTATTGAGAACACTGATATACCAAATACTCACATAATACAAAATGGATGCCGCCAATATTGAGGAAGCTGTCTACTGCTTTTTGTTTAGACGGAAATTCCCGAACCAAAGCCGATTAAGCTGCCGATCGCTTTTTGTTTCCCGGAAATTCCCGAAACAACGCCGATATCGACCGACTGGTCAATTGACTTGATATGTTGCCCATTTTCTCCGGAAAACAAATCAACATCTGAAAATGTTAAGTGTAACACACTAGGTTTGCATGCCAAGTCAATGGGAACGCGAAATTGTAATATACATGTCAATATCAACTTGTTAATATTGAGATGTTGGTGTTAAATGTTTATCAATGGAGACGCAGCTTAAAGGAAACAACCGAAACAACTGTTAACACCATAACGAACTATTCAGAAGTACATTTCGTTCTGCAAGAGCTGCAAGGGTCATGATACTCGAGACCATATCGTTCGCTGGAGTTAAACAGAGCATGTGAACTCACAACAACAATTTTAATTGCTTTTTAACACTTCTGTGAAAAACTTATATTCTTGTTGTTAATGTTTTTACGGCAACGAATTAGACCGAGACATCCGAGGAAAATTATTAACCGAAAAAGAAAAGAAAACAACATTTTGTGATGTATTTTGAAATTGGAATATAAATTCTAAGAGCATCATCTGGCTATCTTTGTGGAATATTGGAACTAAAGAATCTACAGTAGTTTGAATCCCGAAATTTCTCGAATTTTTCTGTAGCAAGAGTTTTGGAAAACTTTAACAGGCCTATTGAGGATTATTTGGAAGCTATATGAAGAAAAGGTAGGTACCCCAGTCAATACATCATACTACATTTCTGTACCTCGGAGTACCTCGGCCATAGACTATACTCTCCGGTTTAACAGCTTAACAGCCGATTTCTTTCTAGCATCTTCTCTTTCTGCTGATCTTAGAAGACGGGGAAAATGATTGATAAGTGTGTTGTGTGCTTGAAATATTTATTTTTTCGTTGTCTAGATCGAAATTGGTATGCTTGGTTCTTAATTAGACCTATGGTTATTTAACGGCAGGTATGAAAATTACATGTTATCGACCTGGACCGGGATCGAGTCCCGGACCAATAGAGACGGAATGCTGATAATACGCACTTCATATTTACCAATTAGTCTATTAGTAAAGCCTAAAAATGGAAGTAAATTCTTCTGAATATCACATTTGTCGAACAGTAGCCACGTAGGCCTATTTTCACAGGCCCCATTTCCAATTTAAATGTAACAACTGTAACTGCAATGGAGCAATGATATTCTTGAAATGACGATAAACCTAATAATTATGCTGATATAAGTACGTATAGCAGCTTTCAACAGTAAAATTGTTATTATAACTTTGCATTAGGGTTCATAAGGCTATAAAAGTCCTGCGCGTAAAAAAGATATTATTGAATCAAAGCGCATACATATAAGAGAAGAGTCAATAATTTTCTGAGTAATAGAAAGCATTCTTCTAGGCAAGGGTACTCTAGACAGTTTCCCATTCGAATTAAGAAGTAATGTCAGATAAATAACTATCTGAATGTGAATCATCCCTGGAAGTTGTAAATTGATAGCTATGGTATAATTTAATCTAAATTTAAGCCTTTTCTTCTTCTTCTTCTTCTTCTTCATCTTTCTGTCAGTTTTACCTTCCCCGTTTTAGGGACGTTCATAAGGTCTTACAGGAGTGTGAACTGTTGGGGAGGGAGTTCCTTTGGATCACATAAATACTTACAATACAAATACTTACATACAATTCAGAATATAAATAATTTAGAGAAGAATCCAATTATATATTTAGAAGACTGGTTAGAAATATCGCGAAATGTGAGACACAATACAGGATTAAATGAAAACTTTAAAGTTTAAATATATAGAATTTGCTTCGACAACGTATTTTGATTACACTAACAAGAAGTCATAAAAATATAATATTTGTATTTGTAAGGATAAAAAAGTATGAATATGACACAAACGCCAAGTTCTACCCAGTTCATACTTCAACGGTTTCACAAGCGAAGTTACCAAACCGACATTTCTTAATTTGAAGTAGATTCGTCTAGTTCGTCTAATACGACTAATTTATAAAAACAACTAATTTGTAGAAATGTATTTCATAATTTCTATAAGAAATGAAATACCTGTCGAGGATAGTAGAATAAAAATAACGATTACAAACAAGGCGGACCAAGAGAAAATATTCCATTTTATTTACTTTTTCTCTGCTACTGATGTATAAATTTGTCACCACAAAAAAACTGCATAAAAGAATGATTAAAGGAATGGAGTAATGATTTATGTTAAAATTGGGGGATTTTTATTCACGTGTAATGCTTGTCATTCATGGAAACCAGCTCTTCTAATGAACTTTTCAGTACTGAAAGAGAGTTCAGCTAATTTGGTAAATAAGCAGCCATACGACTAATACAATTTTATAAAATGCTTTTTCTGAAATTCTGTCAATCTGTCTATGATGTTCTAATTCCAATTAGATAAATTCAAAGAAGTTCAAAGATTTGTAACAATTGATCTTTCTGGAATGAACCGTGTTATATCCTGTCAGGTCCTATAGACCTTTTAGATACAATTTTCTAATCTCTTACAGCCTTGCTAATAAAAGCTGCTTATACCTGCGTTGAACGGTTGTTTGGTTGTTCACCGTGTAAGTTCTGAATTAGCTGCATTACCAATAATCGGTGTGTAACTGCCGAGTTTACACAGAGTTTGTACGTCCAACGTCATCAAATACGTCACGCTTTTCATGACGTTACTAGCCTCAGGCTATGAAGGGACTGCTGAACGCCATCTATCGGTGTAGCGGGCAAACAACGATGGATCGTCTGCAGACTAATTGTAGTTTCAGTATTTCATTATATTGTTTTCAGAAAGCTGTAATCATGGGTACAAGTATGGAAATATGTCCCGCAAACAAGGAACAATGTTTATAATTCCGCAAAAGTAGCCCAGAATGTTTCATAACAAGTTACCTTAAGAATGGATGCATAACCTCAAAATTCAATGTCAGACATCTACGGAACGACCGCCTGTTACGGATACCGGCCATCTTGATTATTTACGTCAAGTTTATACAAGGGGGCCAGGCTGTGTAAAGGTTGCACACATTCAGCCTTATGCACCGATTATTAGTACACTTTTTCTCCTCAGCTGTGTATATTCCTGGTATAAATGTTACAACTGGATTATTAGTAAGACTGTTATTAAACTTCGTTTTGTGTTGTACGGATTTAATTATGTCAACTATTTCAGAGCTGAATTTGTATGGAAATTTAAGCAATCATCAGTGGACATAGGCGTACCGAGGGGGGTTTTTTGGGGGTTTGAACCCCCCCCCCCATTGATTAAAAAAAAAGGAAAATTGTATAATTTGTTTAAGTCTGCCCATAAATTCCTTAATACAAGTATAAAGTGAGGGAAGCTTAAAACTCGTTATTTTGCGTCTTGATTTTTTAAATTTTCCGGGGGAGGACCCCCGGAAGCTTAAACTCGTTATTTTGCGTCTTGATTTTTAAAATTTTCCGGGAGAGGATCCCCGGAAGCTTAAAACTCGTTATTTTGCATCTTAATTTTTAAAATTTTCCGGGGGAGGACCCCCGGACCCCCCTCTCCCTGGGGGTATTCCATACCCCCAGACCCTGCGGATGTTATAACCTCCCCATATGGTCGACCTGGTTACGCCTATGTCAGTGGGCTCTAAGTTTGAATTTAATGAAAACAAAATCAATAGAATAGAGGCTTCCTTAAGCAATAAATGTAATACGTGGATAAAAACCCTCACATTTAGCATAAGGCATTACCCTGTTAGTCTTACATCTCTGCTGTAAACAGTTATTCGAAATGACGCATTAATACGTCAATAGCAGCGAAAAGGTTAATACAGTTATCGACTTCATAAACGTATTTTGATTGATCCCTTGAACAAACAGACTTAACATAGTCAACGTAGCCATTAGCAACTTCATTTCGGGCTTTTCATATTTTCTCTTTATATTCCATCTCGGTTTGAGACTAAAGTTGCTTCCTTTTGATTTTAATAAAATTCCAAACGTTATTTTCATCATGCAATAAATATTTCTCAACTTGAAGATGACTTATGGTGAAATCAGGTCTCCTAGGGACTAGTGGTCATAATTATTACTTCCAAAGTGACCAATGAGAAATTTAACTGGAGTGACTACAGCCTTCATCTCTGTGAAGCATAAAGAACTTTTCAAGTTATGATGACTTATTTTCCTAGAACTTCTGCTTACACTATACTACCCACTACCCTCAGACCAATCAATCACTGAACAGTAACTCAGTTAGTTGTAAGCAGACAAATCCTAAACAATTTGCTCTATACTAGCTATAGTACTTAGAAGCTGGTTTACGTGTTTGCCCGATAGAAATGCAGAATAAGCTGGTTTACGTGTTTGCCCGATACAAATGCAGAATGGCTTCTTGCAGTGTAGTAAATAGTATCGTCCGCAGTAAATACTTCAATTCAGAAATTGCAAAGAAAGACATAGCTGCACTATTTGGAGACCGCAAAGAGGATGCCCCAGAACCTGTATATTATCAGTATAGATTTTAGGATTAAGAAACAATGCTACTTCATTCTTTTGTAGAACAACGTTGGTTTGGAAAGAAAGTGGAAACCACTATTAGCAGAAAATTTTTCCAGGGAATATTTGCCCTGTTCCAGCTACAGTGCAAATAGCTGGTTGACTTTTGGACCTGACACAAATGTTTTCTAGTTCTGCAGTGATTAGTATTGTCCAGAGTACATACTTCCATTCAGAAAACACAAAGAAAAGAAATGGCCGCACTATTGGGATACCGCAAAGTAGCAACCCCAATACCTCAAAATAATCAGTATAAATTTTAGGGTTACGGAACAACGTTATTGAACTCTTTTGTAGAAAAAACAAGGTATGGGAAGAATTTGTATTAACATGAGATCTACTTTATGATAGATAGATAGTTCGGTTTCCAAGAAAACTGTAGGTCTCGGCTAATATAATAACAGCTTCAGTTGTCTTCATGTCACAATAATGAGAAATCCACAGTCTGACAAGTAATTGCAGCGAAAGGAAGAAACAGGGCTTGTGTATATAACAGGAAGAAGACGTATCCTTTATTATTATCAGTACTAGTAGTAGTATTAGGATTAATAATATTATTAGTAGTAGTAATAATACTTTTAGTAGTTATTACTTGTGGTATTAATGTATTTATCGCCGGGGCGGAGCGGGACGCTTAAATTCCCCTTAAAGGGATAGATAAAACTAAGGTAACAATAATAGATGTAATATTCTATAGCAACTGAAGGTAGAGGAGGAGGAGCAGGAGAAGGAAGAAGAAGAAGAAGAAGAATATGACGATGATGACGACTGTGAATAAAATTATGAAGTGGGCAGAAACTTGGTACAAAGTCATGGCTTGTCAGTGAAAGCTAAATAAAGATGAAATAGAGAATTGATAACAGAACATATTTCTAAGAAAACTTTATTTTATAAAATTATAACAATAAATAATAACAAAAAATTTAATGGCTTACAGTAAATATCAAATAACATCATTTTAATAACATTCATTATGAATTACATTATGAATTACAATCAACAAAACTAAAAGGCGACAAGAACACATTAGAAACAATATCTTTAAGTTAAAATTTTCAACGCCATATGATTACTGGCCAAGGTTCCTTTAGGTAGGTACTATAATAAAATACTACTAAAAAGAGAAAAAGAATTTCTGAATACTTTTCCTAAGTAAGTGTACCAGTACATTCACTTTTAATTATTGTCATTAATTTCATTGAACACCGAAACTAGAGAAATGAAAGTGTAAGAAAAACGTTTCGAAAACTTTAGTGCACAGGGCAGTATTTAAATATTTACACCTACGCATAAGTTATTGTGAAAGTAGTATATAAAATAGTACATCAACATACTGAAACACGCACAATCCACAAAATAAGGACAACGTATCCTTTCAAACGTCTTTTGTAATTATAGCGTATCAGTCAATTTTAAGTTTCATTTAGTTAAGGAGTCTGTGTATATAAGTTTATCTGTCTCTCTGTATGTCTCCTATCGAATGTCTATCTGTCCTGTAACTACTGTATCTGTCCAACTCACTGTCGTATATCTTCACGCCTACCTCCCTCTTTCGTCATCTGCCTGTCTTTATTGACCTGGCGATCTTCACAAACCGACATGTAATATTACTTAAACCTTACAGACCAACTTCGACTGTTTCCCACACCTGAGTGCCTTTATGCTGCCTGTGTGATGGTCGGTCTGGCATTTTTTTTATCTGTGCCTATCCCTTCTTGTCTCTCCATTCATGTCATCTTGTTTGTCTGTCTGTTTAATTTCCTAGCTGTCTTTCCCATTGTTTATCAATTTGTCTGTATCAGTCTGTCTACCAGAGTAGCCTATATTTCATCCTTTGTGTCTATAACCTCTGAAAAAGGGTTTCTGTTTAGTCTACTTTCGGAAAGACTGTTCTGTTTGTCTGTCTGCTTGAGTGTCATTCCGTCTGTCTGTCTAAGTTCTCATCTCTAAATCCTTGCCTATAAAATCCGTAGTGAGCATAACATACAATCTGAAGAAAACAGGGTAACCTTAAGAAGTAGGTAACAGATTTCCTAGAGTTTTTATAAATGCAGAGAATAGCCTATATGTTAACAGATGGGCATTTTTAAATAACAGACTTGTTTTATACTTTGCAAAGAACAAAATCAAATTAAATGGAAAAATATAAATTTATTGAGAAACAATTCTGGAATTCGTATAATGACCAAAAATATGACAACGCTTGAGAATTTAGTAAATGCAAAAATTATTGTATAGTAATTTGGTAGTAATTAGATATTCCGGTTGGCCTAGAGCGAGCTCTGAACAGACAGTGCAATTCAAATCAATTCTTTACATCCTGAGACTTTATAAGTGTATGTACACCCTATTATTATTATTATTATTATTATTATTATTATTATTATTATTATTATTATTAATTTTATTCGTCCTTAAGGGCCTACCGAAATGGATAAGTCATTCGCCTAATTTATTTCAATACAATTATCTAATATGAACTTTAGGATAATTATATTCCAGTTCGGCATTCCCCTCTGCGAAAATCCACTCATAGTGCTCTGATAAGGGAATTGAACTCATGACCTTCTTGGTCGCTCGGTGCACTGGAACTGTATGTAAAATTATCAAAGATTTTAGATATACACACATCGCACGACTGCAACAAAGTCGTGTGACAATTCTGGCGATACCGTACAGTATTTATAAATTCAAAAAAGCAAAGCTCCCAAGGATAAGTTGAAATAATGCTCCGAAAGAGAGGTTTTCTGAGACTAAGGAGAAAAAAGGAGGAACCTTATGTATATGTGGGCACTGAGCTATACTTTTCCGTAAGGTATGTCATGGAGTTCCTTAACGTACGATCAAGCTTCTAATTAATGAAAAGTTAATTTGTTAAACCTAATAATTAATAGTACTTCAAAGGAATAGGTTTAGTTTTTTAGGAATTGGGAGCTGAAATTAAAATAATATTGAGGGTTATATATTATATTCTATTTTTAACGTTCATTCTCCAAAATCAGCACAAGTTGGTTCATCCAAAAGTGTTATAACTTACAGTCTTTAAACAGAAACCTCCGATTAGCAATAAATTATACATTATTATATATCATACATTAAATAGGTTATGCGTGGCTTCAGAAATCATGTTGTTTAATTGTTGCTCCTATGTATTTATATTGTAAATATTTATATTATAAACTATTAGTAACAAGGTCGTTTGTCTACTGCCATAATTGAATCCGAGAACCTATTATAATGAACATAATGAATCTGAGAGTTTGGAAACATTTTCTAGCTCTTCTATTCACTGAATGTAACTAATTTTGTTCAGATGTGAATATTATATTTTATTTTAATTCTTTAGAAGATGGACGTGTAGAGAAGTTTGGAAAAAACTGGGAAATCCGACGAGTAGAATGTTCGACAAACTTGAATTATGAATAAATTTCATATCACAATACTAATAAGCACAAAATATTTTCATGAATTTGTTATGACTTGCCAAAATCTACGCCGTAGCGTAGTGGTTGAGGCGCTGCGCTACAATTCGGAAGGTCGCGGGTTCGATCTCCGATGAGGTCACTGAAGTTTTCAATTGTCATCCTTCTAGTGGCACTATGGCTCTGGGGTCCACTCATCCTCTAACAGTAATGAGTACCAGGAGCAATCCTGGGGGTAAAGGCGGTCGGTGCGTAAGGCTGACAACCTTACCACCTTCATGTACTGATTGTCTAAAAATGTGGGAACCTCAACCTCCTGGAAGCCTCTGGGACTCCATTGTTTGTCATAGGGAACACACTTTTGCCAAAAACGATTTATACAAAAATTTGCTTCTTATTTGTCTTTCTATGTTTTCATCATAGAGCGTTATTTCTTTTCATATATGAAGAACAGAGGATGTGTACTAGTACGCTAAGGCCTGGTTGCACACACGCCTGCAAAATTATTTACGCATTTCCAGATTCTTGGCCACTTGGGTGCAGTCACATCAGTGAATAGACTATTTGCTTTCCTGATACAAATTTAGCTATCCAATTGATTATTCTACGATGTGATTTTGGGTTTCAATTGCGGCAGTTTGCAATCAGTCTTGAGGTAACCTCAAATAAAATGAACATATTTGGCATTTGCATTGATTAAAATAAATTAATTATACTACGTTAGCATGACTAACACAGTCACGCCTGTTTGGGAGATTGCTGAGCTTGCTGCTGTCCTCTATAGGCCAAAAGATGTGGGTACATGGCAGCTTCTGGAACCTCAAGGCTCCTCTTGTAGTGGTCATGACCACCTTCATGGCCATGGCCGCCATCAACGTAGCTGCTGGAGTAGGTATGAGCATGTGAGACATGAGGATGTTTGATGATCTCGTAGGTTGTCTTTTCATCACCACCTCCTCCTCCACCACCGACCAACTTGCTCAAGCCAACGATAGCTGACAGCACAAGAGCGATCTTGGCTACGATCAGAGCTTTACCAGCGAGCAGGCCAAGACCCTTCATCCCAAAAGCCATCATTCCAGCTTTCATCATACCTGCTAGGATCATTATGCCTCCGTACTTATCCTTGCCCTTCTTACGTCCTGTAAAAAAATGTGAACAGATGTAATTACTTCAATTTATACACACTCTTAAATACTTTATTGTAAGATTATGGTCTCATTATCTATGTCCAGACGATATTTAAAAAAATCGGGTGCGTGGAACGCCATGTGACAGAAGTAAAACTTGAATTTTTTAATTTTTGGATTTTTGGATTTTTTTCAAATTTGGATTGATGAACTTTTTAATTTTTAATTTTTGGATCTTTGAATTTTTTAATTTTGGAACTTTGGAATTATTAAATTTTGGAACTTTGGAATTTTTTAATTTTGGATCTTTAATTTTTTATTTTTAGAATTTAGAATTTTTAATTTTGAATTTTGATTTTTTAATTTTGAATTTTTAGATTTGTTAACTTTTGGATTTTTTATTTTTAAGTTTTTATTTTTTTATTTTTAGAGTTTTGAATTTTTGGATATTTAATTTTGGATTTTTATTTTTTAAATTTTGAATTTTTAGATTTTTAAGTATTGGATCTTTGAATTTTTACATTTTGGAATCTTAATTTTTTTATTTTGGATTTGAAGATTTTTTAATTTTGGATTTTTTTAAATTTTGGATAAGCCTATTCATTGAGTTTACTGTTTTCTGTGCAGTCCGTCACAGCCCCACTACTTTCGTGACGATTTTGTTCGTAACGATAGAGCGTAACGCAACTTTAGGTTAGCCCTCGTTTCACTCCTAGCGCGCCTAAAGAAGTTTCACTTCAAAAACACTTTAGATGAAATAATATTGATTCTTCTGTTTACAAAATTTAATAAATTATTACACACGACTTTTGCCTATCGCAAGAACTTTCAGAGAATCACTAAATTATGTAACCTATTGCGGTTGTTATGGGAGTGCATTGCAGTCCAATTGGGCCATCTATTTTAGTAAAAAGTTTTAAATTTCTGCTATTCCTGCACAGCTTGCAGTTTCCTCTAAGCACAGCTGAACATGTTAACCAGAGATAGTTATTTTTATGTTTCTGGAGTTTATTCAGTGTGTCATTAAAGCAATTACATCATTAGAGTGGTATAGGATTGGTTACACTCTATTTTTAGACTATATACTAGAATCTCTCAGTACTAAGTAGACCTAACAATTTAGTTTTAAGCTTTTACACTTAAGATGTTCATATACTCCTTCTATTTTTTGTGTTTTTCGATTGTAAAAACTTTACCCTGGGCATGAGAAGTGAATTTACGAAGCAACAACGTAATAAAACTAAACGATCTAACTATCATAATAAATTGAAATTTAGTTTTCTTAATTAACGTTGTTTAAGTTTATGTTTTCTACTAATTATTACTCCTGTTTGTATTTACGTTTATATGTGTGATTTTTATATAGTTCTGTCGAAACTGAGTCAATTTGATCTTCCAAATAAATGATATCACGTAAACTATTGTACTCCATGAAATATTATAAAGTAATCCCATTCACTATGCACATAATGTAAGAAAGCATTAAGTGTTTTACCTTTTCCCTGCTACTGTCGTATAAATGCGGCGACTCAAGAATTGTTTGAATTGAGAGATATAAGATTAATAGAGTAATGCTGTCTGCAAAGTGAAGGAATTTTACTTAAGTATTACGTTTGTTATGCATGGAAACCAGCTATTCAATTGAATTTTTTTCCTGATCGATTTCAAACTGATGTCCGCTGATGTTCTCACTTATGTTGCCTTATACCCAGTGTATAAATTCAGCTATGAATGGGTTAACAGTAATCAGTCTGGAGAGGTTTTATGTATTATGCTGAAGAAGAATTGAATTGAAATAGTGTGTCCTGACAACGCATAGTTTTATCAGAAATGATTGTTCTGTTATCCTCCGCTTTCAGATATTATGGAATGCCACTGTAAATTTACGCTTAAGATTTAGCTAGAGGAAGCAATAATGACTACATTGCCCCACTGTATTCTTAACGAAGTCCGAGATTTCTTATTTTTTTTAGTACAAATTACTGACCACAATGACCGAGATTGTAACTAGGCGTTGCCAGTAGAATCTCAAAACTCGTAACAATGTCAAGAAGTAGCCTACACATTCGCTCAAGCGTGAGGCAGATTTTGACTGCCTCGTAATTTATCGCTCCATTACCTTAAAATATTGCAAGCATGTGCAGCCATTGTATAGAAATTAACAATTTTAACTTTTGTCAGACATCTTACCTAATTGATTATTAGAAAAACAAAAGCACTAGGCATGATTATGACCTCTATCAAGGTTTTTTTATTTTTTTTTATTTATTTTTTTAAGAAATATTCGCAGGGAAACGTTTCAGGAATTCATGGCAAACTCTGATAGCCTATATATTTCTTATGTATACAACATCACAAAATATTTTTTCTCATTACTGCTATCAATAGCCTATTTATACAGCTGGATGTTTGTTTCTATTTATCCTGATTCTATATTTCTTTACTTTTCCTCTGATCTCCGACCCTCTATTTTTCTGTTTCGTTTTTTCCTTCATGCATTCCCATGTTGTGTCATTACTTCATAGTTTGAAGATGCTACAATACCTACAGACAATAAAAATTGTATGCTATTTTCAGGGTTAATTTTTTTGTAGGCCTATTATAAATAAATAGCCTAGACAGTGAATGCTTTAAATTCTCACGGATATATAGGTGAGTATGAGTTGAATAACTGCCCTAAATATAACCTTCATACCAAAATGGATCATGGGAATTGATATTTCCAAGTCCGAAAAATGAGGATTTCTGAGTCCAGCTATCTCTAAACAAGGTTATGGATGTCCTACATTTACAATATAAGTATGAATGATGCTGACGGAAAAATATATTAGGAAGTGTCAGGAAGTAATAATAAATCTGATAATAATTTGAGAAATGTGCAAGTTGTCAGAAATAATGGAATTATGAAAAAACGGATAGACACTTTAAGACAGACAGACGGAAGACACTTAACAGACACAGAAGAGAGACAGCTTCTGAATTAAGTTACATTTTATTAAATTAAAATTTTCATTAAATTGTAACCTTTGTTGGTTGCTTGAGTAAATTCGTATTTTAATCTCAGGTATAGCAGGTCTACATAGGAATGTTAACAGTACTGATATTATTGTCATATTAAGCAGCATGAACAATACAGAAAATTTTTACGAATTCGTATGTTAACATTATTAGAAACCTATTTTAATATTTCAGCTATAAGATACGACACATTATAATAGTTTTCCTTTAATCTAGATATAGGCCTAATAAAGTATTTTTAGCGCGATTTCAAAATAGTTTATTACGATGTAGTTCACAAATTTCTAGAAGTGTAAAGTTTTAGTTCTTATAAAATTTAGTAGGGCAAGTCTTGTGTTAAATAATGTAAGAATTTCCTGAAGGAAAGTCAAATATGTATATACTAATTAAATTTTGTGCATTTGCTCACCCATGAATTAAACTTAGTGATCTTACCTTCTCCTTCGCCTTCTCCTTCGCTTCCATTGAGTAACTCTTGGGCTTCATCGAAGAATCTAGCCATATCAAACTGGATGGTATGTGTCTGGATGAATCTTCCTAAGCGTTCAACCAACATTTCGTCGAGTTGAACCTGCCTCTCCTTGGGATCTGCTGGTAGATTTTCTTCCGAAATTTCTTTCAAGGGCTCCGTATTCAAGACACGTCCACTCCTATCATCCTTAGTAGAAAATGATCTGACTATAGTGATTCCGTCAACCACTGGAATCATATTAGAACGTAGAGCCCTGTCAACAAACTTCAGCGCTCGCATCTTTAGGCACGTAAACAAATCACCCATTTTCAATCTCTCACAATGTTGATACGCACGGTACACAACTTTAAATCCAGACGCCAGATTGTCGTTCACACCATTTTCCGAACTTGCGTCAACTGAGTTCTGACCCAAAACGCACTTCTGTAAAAGCACAGCACAAATAAACGCTAGCACAAACTTGGACATCACGAATGTTTTCAGAGATCCGAACCCTGGGGCACACAGATAACACTAAGAGATATGAATGAAGTGATGTTGTTTTGAATGGAGTAGTATTAATGATGGCTCAACTGTAAGCGTCTACGTTTTATTATAGTACAGTCACTTGTAAGTGAAGGGATGGTGAAGCCAAGCAGAAGAAATAAAATAAAACGAGGTTTCAGAGCGTTGCAAAAGGAAGGGCAAAAAAAAGGAAGAGGGCGTACAAAACCGCACCGTACATTCAATGCCATCCATATTGAGAACGTTCCACATTGAAATGTAAAGAAGATATCTCAGATTCATTTTAATCTTCAGCGCGAAGAAGTGGCAGGGACTTAAGAGTTTAATTATTGTGGTCACCCGCAACTTTGGTTTAACAGGGGCACAGAGAAAGTGTTCTCTCCGTGCTCCATATCCCGTAGCGAACAGATACTCTAAGAAAGGTCGCATTGCATCTACCTACACCTCTGATCACTTTAATTGCATAGTAGCCTATGCTAATTATAGCCTTAAATCTAGCTTTGTGGGCATAAAGTAAGCTTAAAGCGTTAACTGCACTAGGATTTTTCCATAATAAACGTGATGCGGATATCATTAAACGATCTAATTGCCAGAAAATCTTTCAGAATATAACCTACATATAAATGATACGACTAGCCTATATTTTTACTCGCTCATTACACAATGTCTGGGTGGTAAATTATAAGAAACGTTTAAATCATCAGCGGTATAAGAACAATTCCAGTTCTGTAAATCGACAATTTATCTCGCTTGTGTTCACTGGCTCTATAGTGTAGATGAATCAAATTTTATCTGATATAATTTTAGCCTAGTTATGACATAATTCTATTGGGTCTTTTAACGTACCGGTATAGAATAATGTTTTATTTTAGTTTTATTTACTAAACCTATTGATATTTATTCACCAAGTAGTGATATCAGCTTACAATCGTAAGTTACTTAGGGCGTTTTGAAATCAGATAATTTTTTTAAAAAACACCAAAACGTACAATTAAAGTATTCAAAGAAATCATAAATAATTGAGAAATTAAAGTTTGACGAAATTCATTAAATATTCAAACAAAACTGTAACTATTTCATTTATATCAGATGATATTTCATTATGTTTTTAAACATGCTTTTGAATCCACAATATTATATTTTTAAATTTCCTATGTAGCTTTATATCGATTGTAACATTAATTTATCAAACCTAAGTAAGGGTGTTTTAAGACTGTATCTATCCAAGCCCTTCAACTGTAATAGGGAAGTATGACCAAAAATTCTTGTTCATGTCCTTCTAAATGTTTACATTATGGGAGTCAAAACCAAACCAGGCATTATTTGGAATAGGGAAATATTTTATAAAGCTGTTCATTAGTTGAAATAGCACATTTCTTGCAACGTATTTATAGGAAAGGCTTATTTAAAAAAAATGTTTTATATTATGACTAGAAAGTGTAGGCCTATTCATTATAGGCACATCCGGAGAATATTCGTAATTCTAAGTACTTCTTACATCAGTTCTAATTACCTGGCCACTATTTGATATTGGTCGTACCATGACTCATGAATGGTATCCAAGAGCATGCTTTTTTTAGGAGTGTAAAAGTAAAACAAAATTGAATATTATATATATTTTCATCCCAAGGAGTTTACTAACATAATAAAACAGAACAGCTAATAGTGTAACGAAAATTACAAAACGTATTTTAGACTTTTTTTAAGTAGGGTCTACTTACGTCTAGAACTCCACTCGTTCCATAACAGGAAAGTAGTTTGAAAGTGTTACAAACCTGTAAAAGAAAAATAATATTAATTGCCAATCAATCAATTCAACTTTCAAACAAAAAACTGAAGTAACATGAAAATATTTTTTATTAGATACTTGAGGTCTGTCGTCTAATAATCAGAATTACAGTACCGTAGTATGTCCCATTATACATTATAAACCTTTAAAGACAAAACTAGATAATAATGATGAGAATATTTTAGGTAAAACATTCATCTTACATCGGGATTTGAACCCATGACCTTCGACTTTCTTCTCTTATCATTACCCTAATGTCAACATCACTGAAAAAAAAACATTTACCTAATATAGAGCAATGCAAAGCGCGCTAATTCAATGATTTTATGATTGAGTATCAACTGTTATTATGCTAGAACATTATAATTTTTCATTTAATATGTAATACTTTACTTAATAATTTCTCAAGTCCATGAAAGTCCCTCATATTTTATCATAAACGAATTTAATAGATACTAATATGTCTCTGTACATTGATTTTTAACCGTTAAGGTGTAAATGCCTTGGGTCTGTTTTTTCATACAATATTACAAAACAAACCCATTTAAAGAATCATTGTATTTAATAGCTCATAAAAGCTACTGGCAGAAAAAATAATTGTATTATACTTTCTCTGAAATAAAAAAATAGGTTGACAAGTGACAAGAGTAATTAATAAAATATTTTAAAATACGAAAGCCTCCGTGGTCTAGTGGATAGCGTTTTGACTACGGATTGGCAGTTATGGGTTCTATTCCGGTATCTCCTCAGATTTCTCTTCAGTAGGAAGGTCTGGACCGAGGTGTAAACAAAAGAGGACCTATTAACTTATGCAAGTAGCACTTCAATTAAATTTTATCTGTATATTCATTTTAACTTTAAAAATTACCGAATATTTTAGGGAGAAAATTACTAATTGAAAATTCTTATCAGCATAACTAATACTCAGATTTAATTATCAATGTAATGTTTTACTTAAATGTATTTGAATCATTGTAATATTTTCACTGAATCCGTGAACAGAAAATTAATATACAAAGCACTATTACAGCACAGTGATGAAATTCGATGCAATTTTCACATTGTGCTGCAAAACCGATTTATTCAATTTGAAATTTTGCAGGCTTTCAGTACTCTGTTTTCGACCCCCTTGAGGGGTTACAGTAAATCAAATAATCGAAAATATGACAATATTGTTCTGTAAATTTATAATTTCTGAAAATTTCTTTTAAAAATTTCAATTTGTAAAAATACTTGCAACCAGCTTTACAACTGGGAAGGTAAACAATGTCAAAACAACGGAATCAGTATCATATAATATAACACATCAAGCTAACAACCTTCAAACCTCAGGATCACATTCACTACCCAAAATTATTTTGCTCTGAAGACCTAATTAAGGAATTTTTCGTCCTCGGCGGGGTTTTAATCCGGAACTTTCGATAAACTAAACTTATTAATTTTAAAACTATTATAATTAAAAAGGAATTAATATTTACTTCAGATATTTTCCAGACTATTATCTAGCCTTATATTAAACGTCTGAACGTTTTCTTTAATTTATTTTTGTTTTGTTTGGATTGTGTAACTACAATTGTGTACAGCTACTGTAACCTACGTAGACTAGGAGTTCACTTATAAAATTGTAAATCTTCAGATATGGACCCATATAGAAGCACGAATCTGGAGAACAAAAAACCAGTGGAATGATAATTCATTCACACTGGGTAAGTCGCCACTGGTTGGTATCTCGTATTGAGGACGCCTGGTGGTATACCGGGATATACGAATCAGTTTGGGAATTTAATGTTGTACCGGCATGCTCCCGTGGTAGATTAATGAAAAGAGTAACTTCACGGAGAGCCGAAGATCCTGGTTCAAATCCCGGCTATGGCATTGAATTCGTCAGTCTGACTCAACGTTTCCAGAAAACCAGTGCCTTCCATCCTATTTACCCAGACCAGTCATTTCCTTTTTGTTAATATTGTAGGTAATTCCTATTAATTTAGAGCCGCCCAAGTGGTGGATATTTCTCCCTTTTGCTCTAGCAAAATAAATACTAGGGAAATCATAGGGCTGCTCTTAGGTGTTATTTTTTTAGAACAGCGTGTAATAGAGTCTTGAACAGTAGACCTCAAGTGCAAATTTTTATTTTTTATTAGAATCGTTGAAGAGAAGTGAATATTACATGAAAGGAATTACTAAATCGGCCACTATCTTGAAACGGAATGAATAAATAAAAATCCTTAAATTGTTTTTAATTACGATACTTCAAGGAAAATTCATGCCAAACTGGAAGAATACCAAACCATGTGTTTAGTCGTAACAGCATAGCACACCAATTTGCAGACAGACAGACGAAATACCAAACGGTCGAGTTAAAACAGCATCTGCTTCGCTCGAACAATTAATTTTATCATCAATCATTTATCCATTACTGGGAGTTTTTAAATATCATCTTCTTCTTGTAGTTATCAATCTTGCGATTGGTTTGTGACCGCTCTCCGTCTACTTCTATTCATAGCCAATTCCTTCAGTTCTGCATATGTGTTGGATCCGGTTTCCCTTTTGATGGTGTCTATGTAGGTTAATCTTGGGCGCCCTCTTATATTTTTGCCCTCTATTTGCCCCTCTATTATAGTAAGCAGAAATTTCTGATGTCTGTTAGGTGTCCTAATAGTAAATTCCGCCTCTGTTTAACAATATATATGATTTTCCTGTCACTACTAATCCTTCTTAATATTTCCTCGTTGGTGACTCTGTCAATCCAACTATTCTTAACATTCTTCTGTAGCACCACAATTCAAAGGCTTGCAATCATTTTTTTCTTCTGTTGCAGTCGTCCAAGTTTCGCAGCCATAAAGCGCTATGTTCCAAACTTGGGATGTCAAAAATTGCTTTCGAATGTCTACTGATATATTTTTTGGAGTTAGCAATGACTTCTTTTTGTTAAATGCCAATTTGGCTAAATTGATCCTGTGTTTTATTTCTCTTTCACTTTTTCCATCTTTTGTAATTTGTGCTTCCTAAATAATTAAATTCCTTTAGTTCATCTAGTGTTTGATTTCGTACCTTTTTTCTAATTTCTAAATATATGAAACGGAAAATGTCTTACGCCAGGAACAGAGAATCCCTCTGATAACTCAATGAAGAACACTGAACAGGTGTAAAGTATTGATGTGTGACTGATATGTATACATTCTACGTTATTATCCTTTATCAAAAATTAATAACTTTAAGCAGTTAGGTATGTATGTCAATCTTGCTCTAAAACATTGTCCAGTTTCTTTTTATTAATTCAAAATTATTAAATTCAGAATAATACGAAATATATGTAGATGAAGGTACCATACTATTAGCTCAATTTATCCTTTCACAGAAGGCAAAAAGGATAATGATAGTGTAAAAAAAGCGTGACTTGAAAGTGCACAAGAAGTGGCAATATTAAGCCATGTAGGCTATCCGGTTCAGATGAAATGCATAGCTAACCTTGCATCTTTTTCACGGATACCTCCCTGCGTCTTACATCTTTCATAATTAATTAATTATTCTCTGTAATTATTAAAGTGTACTGTGACTCTATATAACGAAGTGCACAGCACCGAGCCTTAGCTAATCTTAGTCGTGAGGTAGAGTAGAAACGATTCAGCTAAACTTAAGCGAGTAGTTCCATTCAGGGCAGTAAAGTCCTTAGTGTAACCTACATTTCACCTTTTCTTAAAAATACCACCTACTTCTAAGCCATTTCATAGTCCTTTCCCTAATAGTTCTGTGAATATAATAACAACAATAGAAATGTTAATAATAATAATAATAATAATAATAATAATAAAAATCAGGTAAACTGATGTAACAGAGTGCCGGTATGCTTTTGTTTAATCAGTTATAACTGCTATTATGATATGCAGGAAATAAGTTTTTTTATTGATTTCCGAGATAAGCTCCAGATTCATTCATTCAGTACAGATTCAGGGAGAACAAAGGTCTAGTTTTTTTTAAACAGCTTTACATCGTCCAGCATCAGCAGAACACATTTGTGATATCTTGACAATCGCACACTCACATAAAAATACAAAAAAGATACGTCAAATTGGCCGGCTACGGAAATTGAACCAGGAACAACCAAAATTTACATTTTCCAGACGTTACCATCTCAGCTACCTCGCTCAGCTTAACGATCTGCTTTCATAAGCGTATGTGAAGGAATAATGTTATTTTTCATGGCTAACTGTACTGCAATTTCTAAAGCCGTATATGAATACTATAAAACAATATGTTGTCATGATTACTAATTTGCATCTGATAAATGCTTTCTAGTATATTACCAAAAATATAGGTACTAAATTGGGCTTTACTCCGGTACCGGTCAACCGATTTTGTCCAATATCAATAAAGTTCTTCCCATGGACGTTATAAATGCGTATACCAAGTTTCATGAAAATCCGACACACCGTATTTGAGTTATCGTGCATACAGACACACGAAACGATGGAGAGACATTTTCCCTTCCCCACACAATCTCATAAAGTACCATACTGGCACTTAATAATAGAAATTCTTTCTTTTTCTCACTCGTAGTTCTTCCCTTCCCCTTTTAGGGATTACGCACCCTTATATAGGACAGTGACAGTGATGGGAGAGGGATCATCTATTGACCACACATACATACGTTTTGATCGGAAAAGGACATGGAGGGCCTTCTAGGGTGAGGGATTAATTCTACGCCGGGGCCATCTCCGAGAACCCGAACAAATAGGACGAGACAAAACATTTTCACTCTAAACAAGGCGAGGATGAGATGAAGATGATGAAGACCAGGGACCTTGTTCGGATACCACAAGGGCCTAACATTACCCGATATCTGTCTCATAGGCGAGGAAAAACGCCGGAAATACCCCAACCAGGAAAATTGTAACTTACAGCTGTACATAATCTACTTTATACCCTCGTTAATATAGGCTTATGCTCCACCTAAATAATAATGTAGGAATAATAATGTATCATTAAATAGACTGCCAGGGAGTGAGAGTTATTTCTATATTATTGAATTATATTTATTGTGTTTTTAGATATTTTAATATATATTTAGAAGGTGCTTGTACCATTTTACATCCAACACAATAATTTTAATTGGGACATAGAGTATTGTAAAACTGCAAATGCATCCTCTCTCAACTGTGCAATTCTTAATTAAATGTAGGCCTACTGGTTTTATGCTACATGTTACTGTATTACACAAATCAAAATTCAACTGAATGATTTTTGAATAAAGTAGAAATAACTTTCACTCCATGGAAATCTATTTACTCGTACGTTATCAGTTTCTAGATACTTTAGGTGGAGCATAGGCCTACATTAACGAGGGTATAAGGTGGATTATTTACATTTATAAGTTATTTAAGAAGGTAAACATGAAATTCATTAATATAATCTTGTACCGACCAGGATTCGAACCTGGGTCCTCTATTTGAGAGGAAATAATAATAATTCAATTCAATTCAATTCAATTATTTATTTAAAGAAGCTACAAACAATTTTTACAAATTTTAAACAGTAGGCTTCTAATGATGTATGATTTACCATACAGGAATTGATGATTATATGATTATGATTATGTTTATGATTATGATAATGATAGTGAATATTATTAGTGATATACAACAGGAATTACATATTAATGCATAATTAAACATCTGACTATCGAGTCTGCAGTTTTAACCTAATTGACTGTGTGGTCATTGAGTTGAAACATATAACATTTCTGGTTGGCTTGCATAACACTGCTAAGTCAATGGCACTGTGTAGTCAGCACATTCAAGAGTTATTTCATTGCAGACACAGCAAGTTTGTTTGTACTTGAGAAAAGCAGGTCATATTTTGTAATTATAAGATTTTGCCATTTCTTATTAGCAACATATGACTGTGTTACCAAAAACAATTAATGATTCCTTGTCAGTCTTGTGTGAATATAATAATGATAATAACAATAATAATAGTAATAATAATAACAATAATACCAATTAATAATAAAAATAATAATAATGATAATCACTGCTTGTGGAATATATCAGAATTTTTAAATAATGCATTGCCAGCAATAGCCACTCTGTTCGCAGGTATTGCATACGGTTGTTGTACAGCAAAAATTGTACGATTTCTTGTTCCTCGTGTAAGGGGTACAGATAGCCCTATGCTATCTAAAATTGATTTGCAATGTATTTCCCCACGAAAGACTTTAGCTATGAAATTAGCATCTGCAGAAACACGCCTATTATATAATGTTTCCAAATTTAATAACTTAAGTATATCATCGTAGTCCAGATTTCTGTTAAACTTACTACGTATAAGGGAGACAAATTTTCTTTGTATTCGTTCCAGCTTATTACTGTCAGATACTGTAATGCTGTTATATGCAACACTGCAATATTCTAAGCCACTGCGAATTAAAAATTTGTAAAGAGTAATTAATGACTCTATGCTTTTTAAGTTATGAGAAATTAAACGAACTAATCCAAGAGTTTTTAAGGCCTGTGTGAAAATATGGTCAATATGGACATGAAAGTATAATTTTGAGTCTAAATAAACACCGAGGTATTTTATATTTTCTGAACGTGCTATTATATTTTGGCCAAGACGATAATTGTATATTATTTGGTTAGTTTTTCTACTAAATATCATGCTCTGGGTCTTACTGGTGTTAATTATCATTAAATTTGATTTACACCACTGGTGTATGTAATCGATATTCCTTTGCAGTAATTTGCAGTCCGAAGCCGTAGATATTTTATTCCATATACATAGGTCGTCTGCGTATGCTATTTTCTTACATGTTAGCATATTAGATATGTCGTTAATAAAAACTAAGAACAAGAAGGGACCCAACACTGACCCCTGGGGTACACCATCTGGTATGTAAAAAGGCTCGGAAAAATAGTTAGATATTCTAACTCGAGCAGATCTGTTTCTTAAATAACTTGAAAACCAATTGACATACTTGTTATGTAAACCTAAATTACTCAATTTTTTAACAAGAAGATTGTGATTTACTACATCAAATGCTCTGCTCAGGTCAAAAAATATGGCGTCTGATTGCGATTGTGAGCAATTTTCTTTAAGTATGTCATTGAGAAAAGTGATAATATTAGTTGCTGTAGACATGTCCTTGGTAAAACCATGCTGGAAATCATTTAATTTATTTTTACTAAAAAATGAAATATGTTTATGAATGATGGTTTCAAAAATTTTTGAAAATGTATTTAATATGGCTATGGGCCTAAAATTCGCCACTTCTTTGCTTTTGCCTTTCTTATGTACCGGTCTGATAGCAGAAATTTTCCAAATTGAAGGAAAAGTTTCTGTTTCCAGCGAAAGGTTATACACATATGTAAGTACAGGTGTCAGTATTGGGGCACACCCCTTAACAATAAAGCTTGGTATCTGGTCGAGTCCCGAACTCTTAGATGGTTTCAAGTGTCGAATAGCTACCAAGACATCGGAATCTATGATAGTTGGAACGTGTAGGCATTCAGATGTGACAGTTTGAGCATAGGGCCCCGGTACTGCATTAGTGGGAGTATTTATAATCTGAAAATGCTCTGCGAAAATATTCACTAGCTTTGATGGTTCTGAAACAATGGTATTGTTCATTTTAACATGCAATACGGGATCATTTTTATTTCGTAACTTCGAAACATAACTCCAGAATTTAGCAGGGTTTGACTTTAAATCTTGATCGATTGATTTGTACCATTTTTGTCTATCAATTTTGATAGTTACTTTTACCAATCTTCGGTAATCTGAGAAGCATTGATAATACAAATCAGTCGAGTGTTTTTTGAAAAGTCGATAATAATGTTTCTTTTTCCTTATATATAATTTGAGCTCTCTTGAAAACCAAGCCGGATATTTTGGTTTAACAGCAAATGTTTTAGGGATTGACTTATTAATTGCATCACTAACTAAGTATGCAAGATTTTCAACAGCAGTGTCAGGTGATTTTTGATTATACACTGTGGACCAGTCAGATGAAGCTAATGTGTTGTATAGTTTATAATAGTCACCTTTGTGATAGCATAAACTTTCTGTTGGGAACTGAGTACCTTCGCTCACTTGGCTTATTAAATTCATAACAATAGGGGGATGATAATTATCTATATTCACCAGTGCATAATCCGGTATTGATACAGTGATCTCGTCCAGACTTGTAAAAACTAAGTCTAATAAATTTTTACTAGGGACAGTGTCATTGATTTGAGACAAATTTAGAAAAGAGCATGTTTGGTGTACAATTTCACCTTTAATTTTATGATAGTGATATAAATTAGGTGCAACACCTGCCAGCCAATTGAAACCAGGGATATTAAAATCACCGAGTAAAATGACCTGAAAGTTGTTACAATCTAAATTATTTTCGAGAAAATTAAAATACTGCTGAAATGCAGCAATACTCGTATTGGGCGCAAAATAATGGCATCCAATTAAAATAGGCTGAGCATTTTTGAGAGTTAACTCAATCCACACACATTCATCTGTCTGTTCAAATTCAGGTCTACGTTTATGCCTGACACTGTTGCTGATGGCAATTAAGGACCCTCCTCCCCGAGTTTGGCTAACTAGTGTATATTTTCTGTCAGATCTGTACACCTGATATATTTCAGGAAAATAATTGTGATCATAATGGTCATCATTTAACCATGTTTCAGTAAGACAAATGATGATGGGTTCATTTGTGTTAATATTGTCGAAAAGGTCCGTGGATTTAGTTCTTAAACCACGAACATTTTGGTAATAAATTTCAGTGCCTAAATTGCTATTACTAAACATAGACTGATCCTTATAATCACAACTATTTGCCATTTAGGGTTAAGGAGAGCCCCCTCCAAGGCTGCTTTTAGAAGATGTTCTGGCTAGCAGTGTATCCATAATCTTCCTAGGGGAAGATCTACTGGATTTTTCAGGAGTTTTACCCTGCGATTTCGTTGTAGGGCTACCTACCATACTAGTGGGCGCGATTTGTTCAAAAGTATCTGAATAAGTCTGGTCTTCCTGTAGGCGGCCACGGAATGGAAAAAACAGCACCCCGCTTGGCCAGATATCTACATTATTAATAAGAGGGAAATCTTCCTCACAAACAGAAATATGAAAACTGGCATAAGAATTAAATTTAGTTTTCAGCCTTGTTACTGCAAATGTTTTGAGCTTTACCTGAGTACTTAAGGATTCTGCTATGTCTTCTGCCTTTACAGTGTTACCATAGCGTGACACGAATAGGGCTTTACGTTTAGTCGGTTTGGCAACTACTGGTAGTGAGGAAGAATTCCTAACTCCTATTAGCGGGGCCTTCTTAACCCTATGTTTTTTAGAGACAACTGTGAAGCCGTCATTGGTGTCACCTCTATCGGGTTCCGGGGCACTAAGTGTGGTGGGCACTGCGAGATTAGAATTAATGGCACTAGACGCACTGGCACTGGAACTGGCACTTGTAGTGGCCCGACTGGGCACTGGTAGTTTGACACTGCCGCTTGAGGAAGCTGAAACTCTGTTAACACCGCCTAAACCATTACTGGTATTGGTAGCACTTCCACTGTTGGCAGAGGTAGTCTCTCTATTGATGGCAGCCACCACTTCAGAATATTTAGCCGGTTGGATGATATTTGCAACTTTCTTACTAAGCTGCTGGGGAATATTGGTACCACTTGAACTAGCTCCTTGTTGGACTCGTGAGACGTTTAGGAGATCTCGGAGGCCATAGATCTCTTTTCGTAGATTTTTATTTTCCTCTCTTAGGTCGGAGACCTCGGAGAGAATTTTTGTCAGTAGTTCAGTAATAGCTGACACTGCTACTGATGAAGATCTATTAGCCTCAATAATGGCTTCAAGTTTGCTGTCCAAGGAGATGTTACACCTCCCTGGGTGAATATGAGTTGCAGATATACTCTCATAATGATAATAATAATAATAATAATAATAATAATAATGATAACAATAATAATAACAATAATAATAATAATAATAATAATAATTGGCCTAATTATACCCAGGGTGGGAGTAGTATAACTGTGCAACCTTTAAAAACTTATTCCTTCGGCAGAAACGACCAGAAAGTTCAGGTTTCATGCTCCCGAGTGAGAAGGCCTAAATTTCTCAGAAAAAATTCTTAAACCTTAAATGTGCATTACATGATAAAAATTATCCGTAGGAGTTTTATTTTCTAACTTCCTCGTAAGAAAGAATGAATAATAAATTTTCTTTTGCGTGAAGGCAGCTTTCGTGAATTTAAGTACAGAGATAATTATGTGGACGACATACCCTGTGATATAAAGCAACGTCGAGACAAGAGTTACGCTCTTTGCACACTGCACGATTTCGCCCGGACGACGAAAAGTCGGACGACTTTTAATCGTACGACTTGCTTTTGACGCTCTTTGCACACTACACGATTTCGCCCGGACGACTTTAAATCTTGTCGGGTTGCTTTTCACTCTACGATTTTATTTTTACCAGTTGTGTTGAAAATACAGCCTGGTAAGTTTGTTATTATGGATCGTGAAAAAATCATTGCATTATGGATGTTTTATCGTCGTCGGAAAAGACGAAGGCGCAATCGCCTTTACTGAGTTCGTCCAATTAATCAGAGACTTGAGGAAGTTGGGATGTTCTACACATTATTTGAAGACTTTAGAAATGATGATCGAAAGTTTTTTTTTTTAAACTATTTTCATATGTCACTTGGCTCCTTTGATGAATTGCACGGGAAACTGAAGAATGTTCTTCAACGGCAAAACACGCAATTCACAAATTATATAAAACCTGTTGAAATGCTGGCTATGACTTTAAGGTGTTTGAACACTGCTTTGTTATTGCTGGTGCTTTAATAAATTGTAAGGTTTCACTGCTGAATTTCTATTACATTTTAAACACTCTTAATTTTTTCATGATTTGTTTACTATAGCACCCTCCATAAACAAATATGAAAGATAAACTGCTAAGTATATTTACGAGGAACTACTAAAAAATTAAACTCAGTATATTCTCGTGTTACAAAAGAAAGTTGATAGGATTATTACAGATTTAGAAAAACTAGAACACTGTAAGCCATTATTTATTAGGTTTGGGTACATAACAGTAATTAACTTATATGTATCATGTTATTGTCTACAATAAAAGCAGATTACAGGATTATTATTGCAGGAAGGATACTTACAATGCTAGGAATAGTGCTTTGATTGGCAGAATGTTTAGCCAACAAAACAAACAAACTGAACCAAGCAAGGCGCAATGGAGACAGCTGTCGTACGATTGAAATCGTCTAGTGTGAAAGCGTGTATTTGATTACATAGGCCACTGAGCAGAGAGACGACACGACAGTCGTCTGGCTCCAGTGGCACTGGACGACTGCTACACGACTAAAAATCGTTGTCGTGTCGTAACCGTCCAATGTGAAAGGTCTCATTCTCTTCATCAGTCCACTAAAGAAAATTGCTCGTGCGACTTTTAATCGTACGACCGAAATCGTGTAGTGTGCAAAGAGCGTTAGAGGCGCTGCCAAGCGATACACAAAACTGATGATGAAAGAACGGAAAGCAAAATTTTGAAACCGCTGAAAACAAACTTTTTATCTGTGTACTTTTCAAAAGTTAGTGAAATAGAGCTGTCTGATATTTTCGAACGAGAAAAGGCTGCCACTACTGGCGTCCAGTTCCAGTAACGCTTCGCTCTTAAAAATTTGCAGGAAGAATTGTTGTTGGGAAAGAATTTGAATCCAAGCCATCCCAGAGACAAGAGTTCTTGAAAAATATTTAAGATGCATTTAGGTGACACAAAGTTAATTAATTAAATTAACAATTTATTCTAGCCCTTAACTGTGCTTGTAGGGTCTGTGAAACCCCTCCATCCTTTTGTTTTGTAATATTTCACGAGTTAAACATGAGATGTCGTTGAGGCTTTTTGCAATCTTAGTATAGGCCTATATTGTTATTTGACCGTTGCTGGAAGTGGTATGCATTATTGTCGCTCAAAAGTGAAATATCACAGTTTTTAACCGTTTGGACCCCAAGAGCATCTTGTATTTGTCTACAGAGAGAAAGAAAAACTAAAAACTGGTGTGAAAATGTGTGTTATTTCTATTTATAGCCTATTGGCCCATTTTGGATGTGAAAATTATTAACAACCTTCTTTAACCATTAGAAATTCTGTATTTTTTCATAATATTATGGTTTATAAATAATATGTTTTATTTTACCTTTTTATTATGTTTTTTTTGGGGGTATATAAGACCCCACCAGCATATTAGCTCAAACTGAAAACACCAGCATAGTTAAGGGCTAGTCCTATTCTGTACTATATGTACTGTAATAATGTGACAGTTTTTAACGAAATGAGGTCAAAGTTACAATGCACTATGCAGATCTAATATAACGTCAAGAAATGGGTTAATGAAAGCTCAGTGAATGGATACGTACTACTTTTAAGAAATGCATTACACTCTTCAGGCTGAAACTTTCGTTTAAACGAAATTCTTAAATCAGCGTTTAATAATGAAAGTAATAGTAAATTATAGCCTACGTTGAATTTATTCCGCCGAAACATCCAACCACAGTACACGAGTGAACATAAGAAATAACCTTCTAAACCGCGACTTAAAACGAACATGCCTCTCAAGTGTATCAAAACGAAAGTCTCGGAATGAAAAACCGGTCTTTATACGTCTCACTTAGAAATAAGAATTCACCTTAAAGGGAAAATTTTAAAAATATTTTTTAGACAACTTGAATGAAAAGTAGAACTTCTAGTACAAGACACACGAAGTAAAAGTTGCATATTGTCGCACTAGTGCTATAAAATCTTTATGCTACTCCATTGTTACCAACTTTCGTATACGTGAAATGGAAAACACTCATTTAGTTAAAAATATTTGCATGTGATTATTAAGTAGATTCAGTTTGATAGAAATTGACAATTTTAAAATTTACTACTCCTTTTTAAATATGAAATTTCCCACGTGATTGCAAAAGTTGTTATATTTGGTGGGTGAAAGGCGTTTTCATGCTGGCAGCAGTGTACGGGAAAAATCAACAACAATACAATACAATACAAAAACCTCCTTTAGGCAGGCCTACAAGCTAAAGTAGATTTCGAAGTGCTTTTGGTTTAATTTATTGTTGCTGCGCAGCACTCTTCTTCTTTAGCCTTGGCATGACAAACCCGCAATGATAACTGCAAAAAAGAGGAAAGAGCACTGTAACGGGGGCCTAAATATGCTAACGGTGGAATTAACTAAGAAACTACTGGTCTATACTTCTGGTTTTATTAAAACTCATAAGCTTACTATGTATTAAAAAAAACTTCGTTTTACATAACCAGTAGTTTTTGTTTGATTAAGTCGGCCGTAAGAAGGGCTTAACCTTCGGAAGAAATTGATATAAGAAGAACTGAATTTTTTTTTAAAAAAGAGAGTATTCTGTAATTATATTTCAGCTACTTGATGGAGGAGTAGCGGCTCCGGTGAAGGAAACCATCATTAACGGCCGTGAGTGTCGGCATGGCCCCAATCCTGCCCTCTGCCTTTGGTAGATGACGCAGATCCCTTGAATGATGTAGCACCACGGAGTTTAGTGTAGTTTTAGTTTCATAAATACAAGCAAGAAATTATGTTTTTATATCACAAGACAATAATACTAACCATGTAGTCCCATGGTCTTTGAGGACAACACTCTTTTTTTCATTGAGCCGTAACTTTCATATTAAACTCCTTTTTACTGAGAATTATTTTATCACAGCAATATCAAAGTGTACAATGCACCATATGAAATATAAATAGATCTGAAATCTTTTTTATAAGAAGAGAGTTGTTTATATGTTTTAAATTGATATTATATTTTATTATTTATTTTTTATTTTGCCATGCATTACTGTTCTAAAAGTGTGTAACTATTATTTTTAATATTTCAAACTCTATTACGTTGGTAATTTTATCCTTAGTCGGTCCTATCACATTTCTTTCGGCAGACCTTCAGGCTGAGATATATTTTTAAGTGTTGTTTTTCAAACATTAAAATCTCGCCTTATATGACAACTATCGAGAAACTACTTATTTGTAGAGTACTCATCAAGAGCTTTTCAACTATACCCCACAAGACGTGGTTTAAAAAATTTCTAATTTCTATCCCCCACCCCCACTCGTACCCCCAAAACCCCCGAATCGTGGGTGTCACTGTGAACTCCATAGGGAGTACTCTAATTTATTCAAATAAAGTTTCCCTCTAAACTTCATAGGGGCCGAGATGTAAATTTTTCAAAATTTCAACCCTCTCCCCTTGGGCAATTTCGCTCATTAATGAACTTGTCCGAACTATTGGGTCTAGAAATAACAGAATAAAATTTTGTTCAAATATCTTCAAAATTACGGCCGCTAGCATGTAAAGAACGGGCGGTGGTTTCGTACTTAGGGAGGCATGAAACGTAAAGATATGAAAGAATTTTTCGAAAATCATGACATGGTTCCGATCCCAATAGGTAGATTTTTGTTCGAAATCTACCTAAAAATATCTAAGTTACTAATTACAAACCACTGTGCTCCCCCTAAGATTGTTAATTGCCCCCAGATTGGGAAGCACTGGCTTAGATCAAAGAAGTTAAACAGATAATTAAGTACGCTCTCACGAATTCAAATAAAAAAAACAAATCAACGTACAAGCGATTAAAGTTAACGATAGGCCGCGGTGATTAATTTAAATACTGTATAACATATCCTTCCACAGTATTGGTCACTGAATCATGAGGTAAATAGCCATTAACTAGAAAACTTGCAATACAAGCCCGTTGCAAAATTATTGTCGAAAGGACAAGAAGTCCCTGCAGTTATTGACTGGTCAACACGCAGTACACGTCTGTTGGAGAAATTGTCTAAGGTGCTAAGCGAGCGAGGAGCCCCTGCAGTTGATGACTAGTCAACGCGCAGTACACATCTGCTACAGAAGTTGCCTAACGTACTAGGCGGGCAATAAGCCCCTGCAGTTAATGACTAGAAAACACGCAGTACACGACTGCTGCAGAAGTTGTCTGACACTCTAGGCGAGCAGTAAGATATTTAAGTATTTCCTTACTCCTTTCCATGGCGTCTTCCATCAGAAAAACATGTAGGATAGTTTCTAATGGAAGACATCATGAACATGAGAAAGGAAAATAAGCTAGGCCTGCATGAAAATTCGGAAGAATAATTAAACAGGCAGGATACTGGACTTAAGCTCCAATATGATGTGCACTACTTAAATCGCATACCGGTAAGAAATTCCTTAAAATGTGCCGGTGTGTAATTAGCTGAAGTAGAGAAGTCCCGCATACCGGCGTGTACTATACTATACCACTCCAGCAATAATCACTAGATAGTCTTATACTCTCGATCAAGTAAAAATTAATTATACAATACCTTTACATAAATTAATAAATTTCATTTTTACCAATGAGTGGGTGTTATATAATAAGTAGGGTAAGGCATTTGATGATTTTGCATCTTTTTATATGAAGGTTAAAAGATAGCTCGAATATATATAAATGTGTTTTAGGAAATAAATGATTAAATAAGGGCAATTTGTTTTTGCATTATTTGCTTTATTTTGCATTTTTCGTCACTTTGAAGAGATCGATCATTTTATGGCAATTTTAAGGTCATTTTCGGCATTTTTAGGGCTTTTTCGGCATTTTAAGCCATGTTTCTATGGAGGTAGGGAGGAGCTTTTCCATCTACAAATCGTTACTTTCAGACAACAGACAATCTTTTTATTTGAGATTCTCCACCAAGTGTTCTTAGTTCGTTTTAATTCAGATTTATTGTAAACACCATAGCAGTTTGTCTTGTAGCAGTAAAGATATTTTTCTTTCTTTTTAAATGGCACATATTTGCTAGGGGCAATTTGATGGGCTTGCCAGTTCAGAAAGAATTTATTTTTCTTTAAGGTTGTCTAAGTACTGTAGTATAAATTTACTTCTTCAGTAACAAAATAAGTATGTTTTCTATTGTAAATTCATATATAACGTTATGTCAACCATTTTCATTAAATTGTTTTTAGCATGCGCAGCAATCAAAGTTGTCACCTTAGAGTATCATAATTTTATAACACTCAGTGGCATAATTTTCTCCTTTTAATTAGTATTGTTTACCGTTAAAAGTGCTTCTTTTACCTTCGACTGGCTACAAAATAGATTTTCATAGGTCCCCCCTTTGAACCAGCGACATCATTCGTGGTTTGTACTGGCTATAGGCCTACAAGGATAGGCAATGCTATAAGGAATATGAATACATAGAATGCTGTTGTTATGCTACTCAGGTGGCAGTGAGTAATCTACGAATGCGGTTTTGGTGAACGGACGATGAAAGTTCAAAAACTTCAAAGTTCGCTGACCGTGGAGAGACGGTAGAAAGAAATGGGTTGATGGCCCTCTATTCTAACACGTGTAACACACATTTAAAATATATTTGCTAACAGCGAAAGTAAAAAAGCTCGGGAAGAAGGTCATGGTAACTTTGAATTCCGAGAAACTAAATGTTCATACGAGGACAATATTACATACTAGCCCACTTTCCATTAATGAAATTCGAATCATGTCTCTACTGTGTTTCACAGGTACAACCCGATTTTAGAAAGTATGAGTAGAAAATGATCGAAGGGATTCTGTGGTAAATAAAATGCAGATCTTCAGAAACGATTCAATTTATTGAAAGGCGTATTTGAACGTAAAACACACAATTACTGCATAAACTGGTTTAGAGTCACTCCGACCTCCCTGTCGATCGAATATGAAATGATGGGCCATTCACATAGAAAATTAACCGTAAACTTAAGGCAAACTTAAAAGTTTGGGGCCATGTTTTTCAATGGGACCATTCACAACGTAAATTAACTTAACGTAAAATTAAACGTTAACTTAGAACCTTACAGATTACAAGCTTTCACGCTAAGTGTGTGCGAAAAATAACGATACAACCGATCAGAGCTGTCAAGTCCATAGTACAGGAGACGGATGTGGAAATAGTTTACATTGCCCCATAAGTGACATCTAATGACAGAGAACACTTAGATATGGGCTATAAGCATTAATGAGCTACAGATTATTGTCTCTGTTGGAAATTACATGAGAATATTATAGGAGAAAAATTCCTCCGACACTGGGACTCAGTTGGTAGAGCATTGGCGGGAATATCCAAAGGTCCTGGGTTCAAGTCCCAGTGTCGGAGGAATTTTTATCCTATAATATTCTCAGAGAATACTTAGTGAGAGACAAGAAGAATAGAGTTGATAGGGCGAAGGAGAAGGAAATGATCAAGATCTGCGTTCTTAGAGCATCGTGACCTAACTAAACTATTGAGCTTGTGCTGTATGGAAAGAAACTGCTAGGTAATCAAGCAAATAATAAAGGTCAATTAAACACCTGATAGTTGTAGCGTTATAAAATAATAAAACAATGCGAGTAATGGCCTATTGTCTTCTGCAGTAGATGGGCTATTAGTGGATTATCGCAATTACAGTATATCAATTAGACGGATCTCGTAAAGTAGAAAACCTTACATGGACAAGCTACTTCCATTATCTTATTACACTAATGGTGTTCAATTTTTTATGCAGTAGAACTTCAATTATCCGAACTCCAACTATTCGGATCGTTTTAAGGCAGTATTCAAGTGATTTTTGCAGCAGTGAGCATTGGGAAACCCTCTTTCTTTGCCGATTATTTTCAAAAAAGTAAAACTTTTAGTCTACAAAATTGGCAATTTATCAGAAAAAGTACTAACTCTGGCTGATATGTTCAAAATGCGATACTTTATGTAAGTACAGTAGGCCTACTGTATAAATTAGCTTTTTTTTAAAGAATTGATATTTTTTCATGATTTATACAATTATCCGTATTTTTAACTATCCGGATCGGGTCCGGTCCCAATTATTCCGGATAGATGGATTTCTTCTGTAATTATAGATTAGTAACTGAGCAGGGAACAATCATGTTGAAAAAGGCACTGTACTACAGACAAAAGTATCGTCTACAAACTGTAGCAATTCCAATTACGATAGTTTATCTTATAAAATGCTTGCTATTAATATGAGGATGATGTTTTATCGATAAAATCATCTGCGCGTTACTGGACATGTAAGCATCAGTGTGAAGTGATTAATACGTCACATGCTGCCATTTAAACATCACGAAAACAGATTATTTTATACAACATAACTTGTTTGGAAATTTAAATAATAGAAATGTACATTTATTAAAACACAATTTCGATTCGGTTCAAGCCAGTTGGTGTGCTTTTACTCTGTTTTGCTATTAGCTTACCTGAATGAAGTTAATTATGTCTTATAAGCACCATTGGTAGCACAGTCACAACATAGTAACTCGAATCGATTCATGGATGGTTGATTCATAGTATGCCGTGATCTCGCAGCTGTTAGTTTTGCTTTTATACAACAAAGCACGAAAGTAATTTTTATTTGTATAATCCGTTACACTTTTATTCATGGAATAGTCTTAATAAATCCAACTCGACTTGACGAGTTTCATCAGATAAATTCGCTCCTGCTACCCAGTCGGGAATCTATCGATAAACTCGTCAACTCTCATGGGATTAGCTAAGAAACAAAACAAACTTATGAAAATCTGCAATGCTTATGCCACAAGACAGAGCTGTGGTTATGTACTGCGTTGTTACAACGATCTCACAAATCATGCCTTGGGACCAATAGATGAAAAAGAAACCTCCCTACCAGGAAGCATCTCACCTCTAACATAGGTCCAGATTCCTTATTCGCACTGGGTTCGCACTGGGTCACAAGGGCCAAATGGGTTATTGTAGATGGGTTTACATAACGCGTAAGTCGAACAGCTAATAAATGGTAATTTACATTGCAGTGAAGAGCCCAAGGGACCAATCATTGTTTCAAATAACCCTACTGAGATCATCACCATCATCTAGAGACCACAACATCTGGATAATAAAATGCCTTTTTCGATCACGTACTGCAAAGGATAATATCTATATTATTTTTCCGAGAGAGGTGTGTATTGGATAAACCAGGAAACGATATAATAAGTTATATACGTTATAGCGAATAAGCCCAATTTCGCAGTGCCCTATTTTCGCAGCATCTACTTAGTTTATTGCAAAATTGGGTTCAGTAATGAAAATAATTTATCTTATCGACCAGAGAGGGAAGCTTCTACTCTATCTTACAGATTCTTCCTTTTATCCATTACTGTTCCCGATTTCCCAATAAATAAAATAAAATATATCGCGAAATTTGGGGTACGGTACTGCGAATAATCGTAAAAAACAGCAACGCTCATACAGCAATAATTGCGTGAATATTAGGTCTACTCAAAGATACCTGATGCGGATTTTTGTGGTACATTTGGTTAAAAAATAAATAAAAATAAATAACTAAAATCTGCATATTATTTCCTGGTATCTAGGCTATTAAACCAGGACGTAATCTGCTATGGTTTTATTTTTCTAAGTTAATTTTCTTTCTCTTTTAAACACAAACATTAACTACAGATTATAATCTGTTAATTATTAAATTAATAATTAGTCAACAAAATAATTATAATAGTATAACTATTTTAATACACAACGCTAAAGTTGGATACAAGAACGAAAATAATTATGCTTTTTGTATACACACAGATATTTTATCAATGATCCCATACTATTTATTAATGACATCTAATTCCCGCAGTCCTCTAGTCAAAACGTAATGACCACATAGGCCTACGAGAAGACACAAGTTAGGATTGGGATGGACAATAATTTATTGTATGAACCTTCTCCCTACTATCAGGCCTTAACCATGGTCAAGATTATTCTCTTACAGTTACATGGACATGACTTCTGAGTGACCCCTCATAAATAAGGAGCATTTAACATTGAAAACTTGCAAAATGTGAATGTTAATATTCAAGCAAATTGATTCCTAAAGGTCTAATTAACGAAGCATTATTCTTACTAATATTAAGGCAGAAGTTAAGTGTCAATTAAAATCATGAAATGCTCGTTTATATTCAGTTCAGAAACTTCTATCTTCTCGTCTTCTGTCCAGAAATTTAAAAGAAAGATTTATAAGACTATTATCCTGCCGGTTGTATTATACGGATGTGAGACATGGTCGCTTACTCTTCAGAAAGAACATAATCTGAGAGTGTTCGAAAACAGAGTGCTTTGGAAAATATTTGGGCCTAAGAAAGATAAAAATGGGGACTGGAGAAAACTGCATAACGACGAGCTTCATGACCTGTACTCTTCACCGGATATAGTAAGGGTAATTAAATCACGGAGGATGAAATGGGCTGGACATGTTGCATGCATGGGAGAGGAAAGACATATCTGAAAATTATTGACTGGGAGACCCGAAGGAAAAAGACCACTTGGAAGACCTAGACGTAGGTGGGAGGACACTATTAGGATGGATTTAAGGGAAGTAGGATATGCGAGGGATGATTGGATGAAGTTAGCCCAGAATAGGGTTGAATGGCGGGCTCAGGTAAGCGCGGCAATGAACCTTCGGGTTCCATAAAATAGGTAATATTTCTTTAGCTTGCTGATGAATTGTCTATTACCATTGAGTAAGTAAGTAAGTAAGTAAGTAAGTACACATTATTCACACACAGTCATCTTAAGGGGGTTTTCAGGGCATACATTTGAGTCACTGCAGGACCTTGAAAACGCAGACAGGCGATATCTGGTCTAGCGTAAATTTTTGTTCGCACTGATATTATTGGAATTAAGCCTTGACTGCAATTATTTTATATTGCAGTATAAAGGATACCAGGCCTGCATACTCCAGTTACGCTGCATCCTATAATCAACTTACGCGGAGTGTAAACAGAGCTAATGACCGAAATACTTATCTTTAATTTGAAACTCCCCATATTCCTCCACAAGGAAAAGCTACACAACAGTAGATAAATATGATGTCGATAAAATTAATGTGATCTGCATAATAATTTTGATCCAATTATTTATTTGAATTAAACGATGGATTATTATTCTTACATGTGCGTCTTGAGTGGAAAATTGCCTTATGTCACAGAACAGTGGAGTAGAAAACTCGTTTGTCACGCAGAATTATTTGGATTGATGTGACCATTAGAGTACGCCACGGTCTGTTTCACTTTTGGAAGATTCCCATGATTATTTCTGAAATAGGGCTCATGAACAAATGTTTTGATTGTACTCGCACTAGTGCCCTGGATATTTTTAGAATTAGCATTGTTCTGACAATATTTCAGTAATTTTATAATATGAACTGTGACATAAAATAGCCCATAGCCTACTCAATTTCTAGGCTAGCTTATTTACCTTTAAAACAAGCCGAGACGTAGTCCGGGCCACCCGAAATAAAAACAAACTTACGAAAATACAACTTTAATAAAGGTAAATATTTAAGCTTTAAAATAGGAATAGCTTGAAAAATTATATAATGCATAGAACAACCAACAACTTTAGTCATAGTTAAGCCCATTACCCAAGCTAGTTATTGCGGCAAATTAAATTGTGTTGATTGTATAAACTTAGATTAAAACACTTTTTTAATCCTATTTTAGATAAGTAAATACTCTGAAAGAGTTAACTGTTGGTCATATTTTGTCACTATTAATAAACTGCTTTACTTTCGAATAAGGCATTACTTAAGCTAAATACATAATAATAATAATAATAATAATAATAATGCTTAATAATTGTGTAGCCCTTATTATTAGAGTAAGTTCTTCTTCTCATATAGTACTTCTACATAAAGTGTTTATTACTCTTATCGCATTTTATATTATACATAAAACTTATTATCAGTTGTAAAATGAAAATTTGCTTTTAATGCCTTTTTCAAAATATTTTTATTTTGGAACAGCAAAATGTGTGGTATGTGCTTAAAAAACATATATTTTATTTGTAATAAGAAAAAGGTAAAAATGAAATTTTAAGGCTTAATTTTGCGCAAAATAATTGGGTATACCCCCAGATCCCCCGGTGGTCCCCTCCAAAATCCTAGCTAACGGTACGTCCCTCAAAACAAGCACTACTCATCATAAAGTTTGATTGTTCCAATAAATGCGGTAGACCTATTTCAGAAAAAAAGCACAAATACATACTTCTGAAAAAATGATAAATATCATTATAAAACAGTGTAGAGTGAAAAATGTCTTTTAGAAATCAAGAAGTGTTAACACATAATATCTTTAAAAATGTATAACTCAGACCACACAGTAGGCCTATACAACATGGTCACAGCTAAGGACGGAGTCATTTTTCAATCCAATATATGTGGGATTTAATAGTTTCATTATGAACAATCACCTAAGAGAAGTATTGCAGTCTTCCTTTATTTTTCTTCTACTTCCTCCATTTATGGGACTACACACATACGACCCAACATCATCAGGATCAACTATTTCCATCCTTTAATAAAGCCGAGATGTAATAAAAATAATTACATTTCTTGTAATGGATTTTGAATTTTCATAATGTATCGAAGGTGTAACAGATAACCACAACATAAAACCAATGGGCCTATAAAACATAAACAAGCCATGCAGTATTTTACGAGGTAGTAATGTTCATGAAACAAGGAAAAATCTAATGAGAATTGGTTCTAGAATAATAATTATTATATACCGCCGTATGAGTAATCGGATCCGTTGTTGATAAATAAAGAGCATTCAAAATTCTGGGAGGCAGTAATGTACGTAAAAACACAATAAGTCCAAAAGGAAGAAAAGTTAGTTTTAAAGTTCATCTTCTGTTTGACTGTTCAGTTCTCCCAGACCTTCCATCTAGATTTCTGTGGGGTTCAATGAAACGAAACACTAAATTGAAATGTTAAGACAGAAATGTTGCACATCTTCTCAATTTCATCCTTCACATTTTCAAAAAAACTTTGACTGAGACTGTAACATGCACAGGTTTTTCATTATCATGCATTACAAAACAAACAGTTTAATCACCCATGTATATAAGTGTGAAATCATCATCATCATCATCATCCTATCATGTATTAGGCCTAGGGGCCCGTTACGGTCTCAATCCATCGTTTAAGGGGTCTGCCCAATAATCTCTTGCCTGATGGTTGGTAATTTAGAATTTGACGGGGTATTCTTGTTCGGATCATTCTTCTTACGTGGGATATGAAATCAATCTACAACATATAGCCCTAGCATACCATACTTGGTGAAATAGGGCTCCTTGGATTGGGTAATAATACTAATAATAATTATTATAATAACAATAATATTTTCTGCAGGATTGGTTCACATATCAGATTTATAACTCTTATTTCGTATAAAAAAAATATTACCCCCAGTTTACTGGATGTTGCTGTTGCTTGTTTCGATTAACAATTCCAGTCCTTACTATAATTAATTATATTTTTAAATTGATTCATTTAAGGTCGCATTTTAATAACCAGGGTTACCAGCAACGATTTTCTTTTAACACAAACGATCATAAATTGCTTTAGAAACTGAGTCTTGCGAATTTAGGGACAAGTATTATAAATGATGATCCCTTTAGGTGAAAAAGGGGAATAATTTACTTTTCTGGGAAAAATTCCAGGGATCGGTATGGTTAGACATCAAAGGGATAGAGCGCTATGGTCTTAAGGTGATTGTTTTGATAAAGACTTTTGGTAGGCTGCTCCAGTCCACTTATAACAATTCTCACTTAAACCTAAACGTCTGTCTTCCAAGCGATTGAGCACTATTGCCTTAAAGTGATATTATGAGAATACCTTTTGGTAGGATGCTCCAGTCCCCTCATGTTATTTAAAATTAAGACAGGAAAAACACCCGATTAAATGCACTTGTTCGTGTTTTTTCTGTCTTAATTTTATATAAGATGAGGGGACTCGAGCATCTTACAAAAAAGTATCCTCATAATATCACTTTAAGGCAATAGTGCTCAATCGCTTGGAAGACAGACGATATCTTGTCTTAGGTTTAAGTGAGAATTTTTATAAGTGGACTGGAGCAGCCTACCAAAAGTCCAATCCTATGGCCGACACGTGAAACAAATCTCAGATCCCTCAGACAAAAAGCTTCTTTCATCCATTTCTATTGTCTCTTGCTAAACCACTTTTACAGTTATGATAGGCAATTTTATGGTCTTAATCTTCCCTCGAAGTAACTCGTCTAGATAGAACACATAATTATAAACTAAATGCAAGTTTTAATTCAGGTTCTTTCCTCATAAAAAGTTAAATAAGCGTTTTAAAATGTTCATGACTTGAGTACCTAGGTAGGGATATTTTATTACGTAGTGATTAATGACCTTTTAAATTATACAACGGAAGTTTTAGTAACATACTTTTATTAAAAACATACATAAAATTGAAATAATCACTTTTACACATACGATTATAAATATACAATAAATTAATTTTAGATATAAATATTTAAATGTTCTAGTACGTAAATGTTTAGTCTATAACAAGAACATAAGAATACAACTTTTTACAATTGAGGTAAAGTAAGTTTCAGTCTTTGCATTGCTGTCACTTCAGTCTTGTCAGTCTGTTATCTTAAGTCTCTAAGTTATACCCGTTTTATTATTGTCTTCAAAACTATTTTTATCAAAACGTCACCTAACGGCTAAGATTTCAGTCGCTAAGGAGTTTGTAATCGTAAATTTTATATGTAAACTAGTCTGCTAAAATTCTATACAATGTCAACAGAATTCTATGATGATTATTTGTACACTGCGTTTTGGTTTGTCACTTTCTTCTATTTACCTGAAGACAGAGAAGGTTTTATGTTAATAATAATTAATTATTAATTACTTTGTCTCGCAGAAAACTTAATACGATTATGGATAAGGCTTTTTAATCTCGTGCACCTAAATAATACCACACTACACGTCAGTTGTGAGCTTGCATGCTTCTTAAGAAGTCTAAAAAGTTATTTTATCAAACGGTCATCATACTATAGTCGATTAAACCAGAATCTTCTGGAATGAAAAGTCATTTGATCTTTTCTTCACTACATGAGATCAGGTGAATCATTTTCATCTGAAAAATTCCGTTAAAGACTTTTCTTTAAATCATACGGAATTCCCAAAACTGGTGCCACACTAGGACACTGACTAGCGTGCGTACTTTGTAAATAGTGAAATGTGACTTGTGATTAATGAACGTAACATCAAATGTGCTGGATTGTAGAGTATAGAAAACGTTATTTTTTTGTTGTGGAATAACGCATCTTGGATTACCCTTTTCACTTCTTCCTAATTGTAACAGTCCAAAACGTCCAATAGTCGAACTAGTAGTCCTGTCTAATAATAAAGTAATAACAAAATATACTAGCTACAGGCCTAAGTTTCCTGTACGTATAGTCATAGAGAAGACGTCGTAGTATTAATGTAATAACACTGCAGAAAAAGTATATTTTCCATGCAACAGTCCTGATACTTGCAAAACTTTACTGTGAGGGTTTAGCCGTAGCAACCCCTTCTGGAAGCTGTCCCCTGTAAGCCATCATATGAGGGTAGAAATGAGGAGGTGCTTCCAAACTTCGCCGATAGTGCTCGCCGCCACCTCCTCCTGATGCTCCGAAGTGGCCACCATCGTAATGCTCATGGGAATATGTGTGTGCATGAGACACATGGGGATGCTTCACGATTTCGTAAGTGACCTTTTCTTCACCACCGGAGCTTACCAGCTTCTTCAGGCCAATAACCGCAGAAAGAACAAGGGCGATCTTTGCTACCAAAAGGGCTTTTCCGGCAAGAAGGGCAATTCCCTTGTAGGCCATGGCCATCATACCTCCCTTCATGAGCATACCCAGCAGGATGGCACCACCATATTTCTTCAGTTTTGCTCTTCCTATTGGAAAAAAAATCACAATTTATTTACACTTAAATTGAAGAAATATGATAAGATACATATTTCTCAAAGCTTATCTTATTTATATGTAATATTTATAATTACATTAGTATAAGTAGTTTATATATTTGCTTTTGTTACCTCCACTGTTGACCAAAATCTGTTCTTATAGGGGAATGTCTTATTTAAGGTAGAATTAATGCATTAATAAACATTTTACTTAATATTATTAATAAAATATACACGTATTATTGCAAACTGTATTGGATAGCGCAAAAATAAAAACAAAATAAAAAATAATTCACTTAACAAGTGTCATTTTGAAATCAAGTATGTTTAAGATAAACGAAAAGCATTGCATAAATTATTTACTGTACCAATACTTTTATTTTTTTCTACATAGGCTAATTCTCTACCAGTAACTAAATGTTTTCCGAATTGGTATTATTTCGGTTCGTACTCTTACTTTGATATTTTGAAGCCATTGTTAATCACTGGAATAAACGCAGTGTTACTCAAAATGCAAGAAATAAAGTTAAAATTAATTTAATAATGTATAATTTAATCGTTTATTCTAAGCGAATACAAAACAATATTCTTGATATAACAGTAATGTGAAACCTATGTCAGATTTGTAATACATTAAGAATTTATACGACACTGGCTGGTAACCTATCCTTCGTAGGGTGAAAAGTATTTCGCACGGCTTTATCCCTTCCCAAGAGACAACGTGAGGAAGTAACAGTACTTAATTTTTATTAGGTATTTTAAATGACAACGAAAAGAAGCTAAAATGCTTTGTTTCTGCTTCAAGAACTGAAAGGGTCCACTGCTACAGCATGTGGAATATTCTTATTAATTTATAAAAGTACCTAATCTATTGTTTACAGAGGAAACAATCATTATTTTCCAAAATATTCTTTCCGAATTAAATTGCTTATTTGTACCCTTCAAAGACTGGTAAGACTACAACTGAATAATATTTTTTAAGTGTTTCAGTGTAGTAATATTTTTAGTTGTAGTTCATTACCGATGATTTATTACTTTTAACTCGATTGTATTTTATATTTTATTACGTAGTTTCAAATTTTGTGAGTAAACACGGAATATGTGAATTAAGGGAACATAAAAATAATAGTAAAATGAATATACAAATATTAATATTACGCGGATATTAATGGGTTGTAGTAAACTCTTTCATTCCTATTACTTTCTTTTTATTACAAATCAGTGAAAATAAAAAAAGAACCGACAATTATTTTACTGCTGTGATGGAACAGTGGAGGAACTGACTAGGAATTTAGTCTGTAAAAAGTTATCAACTGGAAGCTAAAATAAACAAAATAGTTTTCCTCTCTCTCTCTCTCCCTTCACTTATTAATTTCTTATTTAAATGTGTTAATTTGCACTTAGGCCTAATACCCCTATCTCTCTCCACAGGTAGCGAAACTGTTTTCTATAATATCATTTGAATTAATTAGCCTAGCCTTCTTGGCGCCTGGTTAAATTCATATTTTTGTTATATTTCCCTCCTATTCTTCCTGTCTTATCATTATTAACATAAATTATTTGTTTAACTATTTACTAAGGTGAACTATGAAGTGCCAATTAATGTTACAGTAAATGAACTCATCTCTTTTTCGGGTGTAGGAATTCTAATTATAAGCGTGTCGATGCTCTTCATAAAGCAGTAAGAGACAAAATTTAATTATTCCTTTTTTGTTATTGTCAATTAATACGGTTATTTACTGCTATTTAGGAATGTAACAGTCGCCAATACACCGAAATGTTTCTAGCAAGAGTTTTTTAACATGCCTGTAAATATACAGATACGATGTTTCCTTATTTACAGACATAAATGCTATCAACCTGGGCTATATGTCAAACAGAACCATTTCCTGACCAATATATGCCTACTTAGGTTGATGATTATTCAAATAGAAAATTACAATTATCCATTTCCGGTACCTGAATAAATAGTCATATTGACAAAGTTGATAGCTCATTACAATAACTGAATAAATAAATGAATAAATAAATAAATAAATAAATAATGGAGATAAAAATCATAAATGTGATAAATAAAATATAAAGTTAATAAATATTTTAATAATTTCTTTGCAATATTGGCGATCAAAATTATAAATTATAATGTGATAAATTAAACATAAAGTTAATAAAAATTTTGATAACTTCTTTGCACTTATGATGCTATTGCTACTGGAAATGCATGTTACAAATTACTATTGGAATCTTTATTATTATAAATCTATAGGCCCATATTATAATTTTGTATTAATAATAAACTTACCTTCTTGTGTTTCTTCACTCTTTTCGCTTTCGAAGAAGGTCTCTTCTAATTCACTAATAAATTTTGGAACGCTGAACTGAACGCTGTGGGTTCTCAGGAACCTGGAGAGACGATCTATCAAAAAGGTATCCAGAACATCTCGTTTCTTCTCTGGATCCGCTGGAAGCTTCGATTCATCTATTTCCACTAGCGGCTCGTTTATCTGACGACTACCATCATCGTCTTTCTTCACGAGGGCTATCCCGTCTATCAAGGGGATGGACTTCACTTTCATTGCCCTATCAGCAAATTTTAGAGCTTTCAATTTGAGGCAAGAAAACATGTCTTCTCGACCCTCACACTGTTGATATGTCCTGTACAACACATTAACTCCTGCTAAAAGTCCCTCTTCTGAAGATTCCGAACCTCTGGCACTCCCGGCATCTCCAGATGGAGAAGAAACGGCGCATTTCAAACACACGAAACTCGATATGAACATCACCAACACTATTTGCTTTGCCATTTTGTGGCCAAGTTTCCCTTGATTGTTATAATTCCACAGGAGTTTTCCTGTTGTGCAAATGAATGAAACACATATACTGATGTCATACACGTGAAGCACCTACGTTTTATTACTGCCAGAAATTGTAGTAATCTAAGCAAGTGGGGGGTGGAGAGTAGGAGTGATGTGGAAAAGTTTTGGAGCGTGCAACAAGAAGCAAATTATCCTTATTTCAGCAAGAACGCGACTCCAACATGCATACAATAACGTTCCAGATAGGAAGGCAAGGAGGGTGATTGCTTGGGAGGGCAGATAAAATTAACTTCCATAATCCCCCACTTCTGTATCTTCCTTTTCTTCAAGAGCAATTATCAGTGCACGCATGATGATTCGTATGTGTGCATTTCTCTTCATTTTTCTTACACTAAATATACAATAGTACTTAATTCAGGCCAAACGAGATAAACATATTTGTCACTCTGTATTGCTGCACTCCTTCGTCATGGTTTGTTAGGGAAAAATTAATCTAGACGAATTGCTAGGCGAGACCAAGTAGGTCTCATAAACTCACGATCTTTTAGACGCCGCAGTGCAGAGGAAGTGCATTTCGTTACCCGTCACTGAAAGTTTGGGGAATTTCCGTACCAACAGACCGAAACAGTGGGATATCTAATTGCTAGAGTTATTCATACAGCTACAATGTTTATTATTCACATCTTTTCTTCTTGCCATCGATAGGGAAAGTGTTTTTGCTGAATATCATTTAATTTATTGTTCTGTTTCAAACAGCTTTATCTATAGGCCTACACATGTATTTGTTTCATTACCCACCTACTTTATTCTATATAAGCTTTTTTTTAGCCATTTTCAGTCACCTGACATCATGGGGATTCACGAATTCGCATTCCAATAAACGAACATTCTGATGGGCAAACAACACTAATAGAAAATCATTGGACAATATGGGCCTAGTGATATCTCTTTTCTGATTGTGTGAGGAACGGGAAAATGCCTGTCCGTGTGTCCGTACACGCGATAACTCAAATAAGCTTTATCTGATTCATGAAACTTGGTATAAGTGTTTATAACTTCCATGGGATATTGATATTGAACCAAATCGGTTGACCGGTGCCAGAGTAATGCCAATTTAGTGCCTATTTTATGGTAATATATTAGAAAGAATTTATCAAATGCAAATCAGTTCTCATGGCAACATATTGTTTTACAGAGTACATATGGCTTTGGAAATTGCAACAAACTGGGCTTTGAGAAATGTCACTACCCACATATTCCTTCACATACGCTTATCACACTAACCTTTGTTCTTCCGTAAGTCCTACTTAATGGAACGATCTGGAGCTTAACTCGGAAATCGATAAAAAAAACTTATATTCTGCATATCGTAATTGTAATTAAGACTGATTAAACGAAAGCATTCTGGCACTTTGTTAAATCAGTTTTACCTGATTTTGTTATATTATTAAACATTTCTTCAGGGACGTGGAGGTATGGAAACAGGAAATTTAGCAGGAAATCATGAAATATATGACACTGAACCACTGTGTCCATTTGCAAGTCTAATTTCTAGTGCATAAATGGATGTAATTGTATATAGGCCTAACTCGTGTTTTAAAGTAGAAGACTTTAATCGCATGAATGGATGGATCGGAGTATAGGGGCTCCAATTGGAGGTATCATTATCCAAGACTAATCCCTTTTAGTAACGCTTATTTTCCTACAGAGGAAATAGTGACAAATGGTAAGCTTTGACCATCAGATAGAGGAAACTAAGGTACGACTTGGAGGTGAAAGGGCCGGATAATTTCGTCCGGAGACTCTAATTTAAGCTTGGAGTATTTTAACGTTCAGTAATTCTTCTGCATGAGATCCATAGTTTTGGTCCCTTCTGAGACTTCGTGATTTTGATCTTTACGAACTGAAAAATCAACTTTTCGAATTTCTGTTATAGTATGTGTAATTTACTTGATTACGTCTATTTGTACTATGTACCTTTTGGCTAAAGTTGTTTATAAAATAATATAATTATCATAAAATAAAAATTTCCTTCTCAAAATGAAAGAAAAATAGTTGAACTTAATTTGTATATACTAAAATCCGTTTCATTGCTGTGCATTGGTAATTTAAAAAATCAACTTTTTAAACTTAGAATGTTCTGTTATAATTCTTACGTCTAATACAATTAAAGTACTGTAATTTTAAGTTTTTTTTGTGCCATTTTTATTGAAATGGATATGAAAATTCTATACCCATCACGTGTTATTATGTAGTTTATATTTTAAAAAATTAAACTCATAATTATTTATTTAATAATAATTTTATTGTGAAAAATACAATACAAATATGAATCATATTATTTTATGATAATATTAAAAATAATAAAAATAAATTTCACAGTTTACGGTATTAGGCAGTGCAGTCTAAATGAGCATTCTAATAATTGACGGCTTACCTGCGGAAGTGAGAGGAACTCTTTTACTAATTAATACCACAGCAAGTAGACAAAGACTGTTACAGAAGGTGACACACCGCCTCCTCTAGTGGGGAAATTAGTATCAGATCAAGTACGCTGATAATCTTTAACAAGTGGAATACATTTCAAACAATAATTAGTTCTACCAAGAGTATTATACAGAGAACACATTTGAGTAGGCTATATTGTATTCCTTGCTTTAGAGTACATAATACATATACAGTATGAGATTTATTTTTATTTAACTGTATTGACTTGAATAGGTAAAACAAAAGGGAAAAACCATGAAATCCCTACTTTATTTAAAATAGATAAAAAAATCACGGATTAATGCTTAACTTCAATTTCAGGACCACCGTACGTTACCCACTTTAAGAAAATAATAGAAAACTGGGTGCGGATGCAAAATAAAATGTTTATATTCTATTTATATGATTATAAAATTGAATTTTTAACTTTTAGTTTTAAATCTATTCAGGACTGTATACCGGCAACAAAAATCGTATTTTTCGAAGCCATGTAAATAAATAAATAAAAAAAATAAAAAATAAATAAAAAAACACACACACATCTGGTACAACTGTTTAGTGGAACATTTCAAAGACGGTCAGTACATTCCGTGCAATTATATTCAGTAGTGTTTGAGTTATTTCATCCTGAAGACTGAAAAATGTAAAAATTCTCCTTCACGAGAAATGGAGGCAGAAATTCAAATGTGACTTAATTTTCCATATGCTTGGGTTTTTATAATTACTGGTTGCCGATCAGCTGTTCAACATCAAACTACAATGCAGTTTAACCAATTAACTCTGTATTCGTCGATTCTTGACATATTTTTCTACATTAAATTAAAATTTCAAATAGTTGTTTTTTTTTTTCGCATTCTCATAACTCCCCCGTGACATAATATTTTCCTGACCCACTTCTACTTTAAAAGACTGCCGAACAACTGTAAATATATATTGTGTAAATAATTGTTTGCTATGATAAATAAAATTTATAAGACAATTATATTTATCCTATCGGTTGTATCGGGGTGCTTAGAAAAATATTCCGACCTAAGACAGATGAAAACGGGGACTGGAGAAAACTGCATACTGATGAGCTTTATAACCTGTACTCTTCACCGAATATAATAAGGGTAGTTAAATTATGGATCAAATGGGATGGACATATTGTGCGCATGGGGGAGGTAAAATATATTATTGACCCGAAGGGAAGAAACCACTTGGAAGACAAAGGCAGGAGGAATACATTTAAGATAAGTAGGATTTGCGAGGGACGGTTTGAAGGAGTTAGCACATAAAACAGTTGAATAGCGGGCTCATATAAGCGCGGCAATGAACCTCCGGGTTCCATAAAATATATAATATTTCTTTAGCTTGCTTAGGAATTATTTATTATCATTGAGTAAATACGTAATGAAAGACTAAAAGTCAATTTTGGTCCATGATTTTGATGATTTCATTGGTCCCCTTATCAGATAGGAAATAAAGTAGCCTATCTATTATCATACGACCTTTAATTACAATTACAATTTACAATTTATTACTCCAAAGTACACGAAAAATATATACAAAAGTTGATACACCCCCCGAAGAAGCAGAGCTTGTGTTCGGGGGTGGTTCAGTTATATATTAGAAATACTTATACTAAACAATTACTTTTAAAAAAATGCATAATTTGGAGAAGTATGACAAAATGTTATGTATGAAAGGTTAGAACATGTTCTATTTACAATACAAAGGTACGAAGCAATACAACAATAATACATAACAATTTATTTGTTCAAATTTTAGTAAAAAATAAAGAAATTAAGTTCTATCCAAATTTTAAAGTTTAATATGAAAAATGTTATAACAGTAATAGTCGATAACAGAAGTAATAATTATATAAATTTTCTAATTTTAGACCTAAATTGTTTGTTGTTTAAGCTATTTAGATCAGGATGGTTGGTAATAAATGAATTGAATAGTCTTGGGCCAAAACTTGAACAGTGCTTAGCTCCAGCAGTTGTAACATTTTTTGGTTCAAGTAATAAATTAAATTGATTCCTTCGCGTGTTATATACGTGAGATTTTACATATTTTATATATTTCGAAAATATATTTTATATATTTTCGATACAATGTACTTTAAAGTAGAAATTAAGAGAAAACTCATAGTTCTAAAATAGTGGTTAGTAATAAAATGGTAAAATGTTGTTATAATATAAGAAACCTGTAATCTACCTAACCAAATACCCTCGAATTATTTTGAAGTCGATGTCATTTACCGTTGGGATCTTATGAACCAATTGCATAACGAAAATTTAGTTCAACTTACTGCGATTTTTTTTAGGAAGAAACCTTAATTTCCATCGTACGGTCTGTGCAGTTCTAAGATCTGGAAGAATATGTTCTTAAGTGAATATGTTCAAAGATATAAATGTAACCGAATCGTAACAATAGGATATATTCAGAGATGTCGCCTTGAAAATATTGCTGGGGCACTGCCTTCTTTATTTATAGAAGGCAGTGGCTGGGGGCAAGAATTGGATTTGTATTATTTATGCATATGATAAATCTCTTATATATATAAAAGGCTTTGTCCTGACTGACAGGAATCAACGTAGAGCCTAAACTATAACAGGTAGAGACTTGGAATTTTGACAGTACCCTCGTTTCATGATGTAGGTGCTCACTAAGAAAGGATTTTGAAATATTTTGATTTTAAATGCCAAAAATCAAATGTTTTTGAGAATACTTAATCCATTTTTACACAGAATTGTGAAACTCAAATCACAGTTCACATGACAACAGTGTATTGTTGGCATAGGTATCAGGTATGTTTGGAAATAATTGAAATGGAACTTTGACGAAACTATTGATATAATGCATTGCTGTAATTAAATATTGAAGATGAAATCTATATTATTATATCGCAGGTTTTTGGGGAGGGAAGTATAAAAGTGAAATTGATTTACTTTTTAATTTCATCCCCGAAACGGTTGTATGGTTACATGAGAGTGAGAAATAAAATATTCCGCAAAGACAATACTATTTTATGATACCGGAATTTCTATTTCTTCTTATTTTAACCCCTACCAGGCTTGGTGTGTAGAAGCGATGGGATACAAAATTCTACATCCTGTATGAGCCATAAAAACCTATATCAAGCGTTTTCAGCGGGAATAGTTTAGTGAGATAAGTCGTTCTTCTTCATTTCAAATTTTCAATACGTATATAAGGACCTAGAATTTGAAAGTCGGAAGTCCTTCATAAGTTAATTTTGAATTACAAAACACAAAACCCGGGCGACGCCGGGCCTTTTAAGCTAGTAGTGATATATGTTAAAAAGTTAAATTTTGGAAGGGGCAGAAAGTACCAATAACAGAAGCGAAAAGGATCAAAATATTAACAACAATAACAAAAAACATAATTATGTTGACTAGAATGCTCTGTCCAACGCCACCTCACGATTTATTTTGGTGAATTTTCAAAGAACTTCAGGTTTTGATTTATTTTCGGAAACTAATTATCATCATAAATTAAATTCCGGAAACATTTATAGATTTCTCTTATGTTCCTAATTAATAAGTTAACACTTAGGTCAGGAAGTTTTTTTCTTGCTTTTTCCCTTCACCGCAAAGAAATCATAAGTCACACACTGAAACGGTGGTTGCATATGTGGGACAGAACTGCATCCCTCGTTACTAAGTGACTTAAGGAACTCTCTCCCTCATTATCGCCACCACATTTACTCTTCATATTACTTCTGCAATTAGTCCTACATACATTTTTTTAACATACATACGTTCTGGTGACTTTATTTAATCTCCTTTTCTATGAGCCCAAAAATAACGTTACGCACTGGGACAAAGTAAACTTCATACGTTTTCAAACGAATGATGGTTAAAGCCGGGTTCCCATGACTCAATTTTTGGTTCAAGAAGTTGTGTCAAAGAGCATTTTTAAACAATTATTTCTGCCCGTGCACACAAAAGTGCATTTTAATCCAATTTTCAGTCAGCTATTCTGCCGAAACGAAAATCGAAAGCTACTGAAATCTTGAGAGTCTATGTCGGTCCTTCTTTACAGGTTATGTGTAGGCTTTATGGATTTTAGGCTAAATTGGTCATCGCCAGGGTTAACAGAAGGTATATAAGACTTAACGTTTTAATAATTCTGCATACACAAGTCTTCCATTTAAATCTAGCAGATTTTTAAATGCTACAACCTAAAGACGTTTGTTACATTTAATATTTTAATATTGACGAGTAGTCTATATATACATATAAATCTTTAAAAAATAGATATCTTTAAAAATATATATCTTTAAAAAATAAATTACTTTACATTATTCGACAATAGGCCTAATCACAAAAGTTTTAACTTTGCAAAATATATTTTCGACAACACTGTAGTGAAAATAGATTTACTATGTAAAGGTACCGACCACACTATAGTGAAAACAGATTTATCTTACTTGTAAAGGTACCTTTAAGAAATATATATGGAGGGTGTAAAGTAAAATCCAATATTTATACATTTCCTGAATTCCCTTGAAAGTGAGTTTGCTATTTCATGGGTGTGATTGAATTTTAAATATTTCACGAGCTTTGTTCATCTGGAGGCTTTCAAAGAAAGAACACATGTAAAGTACTGAAATGTACGACAATTTTTTTTATATATTTGTTTAATAATTTAATTTGATAAGATCTGGAAAAAATATCGTCATTTAAGAAAAGAAAGTGTGTTTATTTACTGCTGAAATTTGTATTGCTAGCACAAACTTTTTATTGTTAATAACATTATAATTCTCATGACTATTATTCATCACTAGAATTACGAATATTACTAAAAATATTATTGTTACTATTATTACGCAAGGCTAAATTCCTTCCTGAGTACGGTTTGCAGTGAGACTTCATCCTCTGAACTGAATTCAGATGAGTTCAGTCCAGTTTCCTTTATTTTATTTACTAGGTAAGCTACGGTAATTTTTAAAGAAGAACAAAGACAGATATGATAATCAAAAATGATTTTGAATAATTTAAAGCGATAAGCTAAGATTTGAAATCAAATTATTTAATTTTGCACTATTTTTAAAAGAAAATTCTAAGTAGACGTTTAAAACACGAATACGAAAGCTAATAATGAAAGAAAACGAAAGTTAACTTTAATTTTCCTGAAACAGCTAATTAAAGTTCTTCAAAGAAGGAATTATAGCTTTCTCACGCATCCAATTAACTAAATAGTGATTTACTGTCAACACTTTTTGGTCCAATAAACCTACATATAAAAATCGTAACATTCTATTTGAATAGAAATTTTATCTAGTAGAAAAAGTAGTGACATACAAGATTTGTAGACTACTTACGGTCGACCTAGTTTAGTTTAAAAAATACTAATTATTTGTAAAAGTGATTGCAGTAATGAGGGAGAGAGTGTACTTCAGGTCGTGATTCAGTACTGTATCGTCCCAATTTTTTTCTGACACTGCCACTGTAATTTGTGCTCACTCGTTTGTGCTCGTAATGACAACAGAAGGATGTGCAATTTAAGTCTAAAATATCAAAATTAGAAGTGAATTCCCAGAAAACTAAACTAAACCAAACCTTGCGGCAATAAATCCCTTAGACCAGCGTTTCTCAACCTATGTTTCGCGGACCACTGGTGGTCCGCGAAGATGGTGTAGATGGTCCGCAGACATAATTAATTTAAAAATATCATAAAGCAAGTGGGAATTAAAGAAGTAAAAAAAAATCACATAAAATGGACACTAGATGTAAATGTTTTAAAAATCTTCAAAGATACAGGTCATATTGCAAGTTTCCTTACTTTTGCAGCTACGAACCACAGTTTGAAACCCCTGATGCACTGACGTCTTTCATTCAAAACCCTAAAAATTAAGACTTTGTCGGAATTTGTTATTAGAGGCGCCATGCAGTTTTCAACAATCTATCTTGGTGAGAAGGGATTTTCATCGCTCGTTTAAGTAAAAACAAAATACAGAAACCGACTTAATGTATCTGCTGATCTTCGACTAAATTTGAGTAATATTGAGCGAAATATCCAGGAACTCTGCAAGAGGCGACAAGCTCAACCGTCTCATTAAAAGTGAGTAGTAAAATAATTCCTAATTATATTATCAAATTGGTAATACATATTGAAGTCTGTTCAAAATATAATTTTACTGTCAATAGTTTAATTCCAATTCAATAACTGTGTTTCCGTCGAATTAAAAATAAATGTATTTCGTTATAACGACCTATAATTAATACCCCAAATATTAAAAATATAGGCCTACATATAGCCTACTTTTAAAAATGGGATGTAAAATTAGTGGTCCGTAAATTTTTTTAGACATTTTAGAGGTCCTCGGGTTCAAAAAGGTTGAGAAACGCTGCCTTAGACCATTAAGACGTCATCTACCTCATTCTTTCCCGTATAATTGGATTTCATTTATTAAGACTATTCAACTCATATGCCGCATGCTTGATACTGACCAATAGGCTAACGTTTAGCCATTCCTCGGATATAGACCAATAACGGCCGTTTATCTTGCAATATTCTTGCAGGAAACGCGATTGTGTTTTATCGTGATAAAATCGTCTGCTCGTTAGTGGAGACGCAAGTATCAGTGTGCAATGATTAATAGTCAGATGCTGCCACTAAGCGGCACGAAAACAAATTATTTTATACAACATAACTTGTTTGGAAATGTACAGTGATTAAGAATAAAATTTCGATTCGGTGCAAGCCATTGGTGTGCTTTTATTCTGTTCTGCTATTAGCTTACCTGAATGAAGTTAGCTGTGTCTTATATGCACCATTGGTAGCACTGATTACTCAATGATACCTTGAATCGATTAATAGATGGTTGACTCACAGTATGCCGTGATCTCACAACTGTTAGTTTTGTTTTTACACAACAAAGCACGAAAGTAATTTTTATTCATATAATCCGTTACATTTTATTCATGGAATAGTATTAATAAATCCAACACGAGTTGACGAGTTGCATCAGATAAAAATCTTCAATTCAAAATGTCGTGGGATTACCTATGATAAAATCATTAACATAACGAATTGCATCACGCCATTTTTATTAATCTAGTTTATCAATATATTAGAAAGCATCTATGACATAAAAGTTTTACTAATCCATATTAAATTTGTTTTGCTAGTAAATTATTTTAATATATTTTTAAATTTATTTATTTAAGGTATTTTTTAACAACCAGGCTAGGTCGCTTTTTATTTTAATAATTGTTTTAAATACTTCATAGGAATGTTTCATGTTGGCATGTTTGTGATACAATTATGTATCACTTAATGTTGCCAGGGCCCTGTTTCATTGAACTTGCTAATAATATCAGTTAATAATATCAGAACTCATAACATTAATTATTAGTTAATAAAATCTTGTTTCATAGAGATATGTAAGCACTAATATTAGGCCTACCTGATTCATTTGGAGGTTATGTCTAGATAGCTGTTTGTGTTTTTCCTTCATATTCATTTTGTCAGTATTATCTCGAAGCTATACGGCCTACATAGACTGTATCTTCATAAATACACCAAATAATAACTAGCTCTAAGAAATCAATCAATCTGCCAGGCACTTATTCCAGATAGCAGTAGACTTATGCAGTAAAATCTAACCTCAAATCCTAAAACCCTGATGTGACAAAAGTTCCTTTCATAGCGTATGCAAGCTTTTACTTCCCCAATAAATTAAATCAGAGTGATTCATTTTCCTCAATAATTTTAAGATCATGAAATTTGATTCACATGAGTTTGTGAATAACTTATAAGTCTAAATACACTCATAGAGTAACACCTAATATTGTGAGTGAATTTCATTACCTCTGCACTCTATGAAAAAAATTACTAAAAATATTAGCAAATATTTATTAATAATTTGGAGTCGTGAACTCATAACTAACATTGTTATAAAAAATTCTTATGAAACAGAAGACTATATTACTATAGTATATTGCGATACAAGTGCCGTAAGGCACGTTTACGGGTCGAGGAAACAGATTGAAAACCCGAGGCGCAGCCGAGGGTTTTTAAGTTTTCGAGACCCGTAAATGCCTTTACGGCCTGTGTGTTGCATGCTATTTTTTGCAAGATGATTATTTATATCAATTGAATTATATTAATTGTGATATTACCTGAAAATATTATGTAAATACATTCTTGAAAATAGATGTTTATTTCAGAAAGTGATTCGCATGTGTTTGTTGTTATGGGAACCGAATGTTTGTCTTGGGGGCCGTGTCCATAAAGGCTTGTATTATAAAGTGTATCGTAATGAATTATGACGTGGCGCTTGGACCGTAAGTAATTTAACCTCATCGCAACGCCCTTAGCAACACGATTGTGTGGGAATGTCAACTTTCGATCCATGTAAACAACTTTCGTAAGTAACACTTACTAGCTAAGGAGTGCAAAAATATTATTATGTATTTGCTATTAATATCAGTGTAGAAGTCCTGTCCCAATTTTAAATGATTTTTTATCCTTTCAATGCGGGAGATTCAACTTCTCACGTAAATAATACATGTACACCGGACTGCACAGAAAACATTTAACGCAATGATTAAGCCCAACGTTTATTTCCTGTACCCTATTCTGTAAATTTTACATTAGTTCTACATTTTCTTTCGAGTAATTTTCCATTATTTCATTACAAATTTAAGCCAAACAATTGTACCCTATTGGAAAAATTATGCGTTTAAGGGTGAAATTAATCTTACATTGCATTGCAGCCTATGGTCGATTTTTCTCAGCAATGTTCTGTTTTCGTTCCACTCCTTATGTTTTTATCATACACGAACACCCATGCAAAAGACGGATCTCGATTCTACAGCATGACTTACCTACCGCATATAGGAAGACCAACAAGAAGGTCTAAGTGAAGGTGTTCTTCTACCTGGCTTATCGGAAATGAATCTAAACATTTAATATTGAATATAATATACATATATATCATCTATCGTACTCACATATGCATAACTCACTTTATAAGAGACTAGCATGTGCCCGCGGCTTCGCCCGCGATAATTATTTCAAAAATTAAAAATTAAGAGCATAATAGTTATATCATAATATTTATTAACTCCTAACTCACGTGGACTACATACCACGATTAGATAGCATCGTCTGGTAAAAGCGACCTCAGATTCGAGGTCCTTGGCCCAGAAAACCCCTGTACAGTGAGTTTCGTCCAAATCGAACAACGTTTGACCATATTTAGGCCTATGTTGATTATCCCACTTATAATAATAATAATAATAATAAGAAGAAGAATAATCCTCTTCGGGATTAGGTTGAAAATTTCATATGTATGCGTGCCTTGACATTAAAAACAAATGAATCGACCAGCGTGAGCTACAACATTCAAGCGATCGCGAAAGTTTCATTTCCAAGGTTTGACAAAAATAGCCAAAGCCAGCTGTAATTGATTTGACATTGAAATATATTACGCTTCGGAAACGCAAAAAATGCACGTTTTCTGCCCGTTCTTCACTCATTTTTGGCATTTAGAATCAGAATTTTTCAAAATCCTTTCTTAGTGAGCATCTACATTAGGAAACGAAGGCACTGTCAAAATTCCAAGTCTCTACCTGTTATAGTTTAGGCTGTACGTTGATTCCTGTCATTCAGTCAGTCAGTCATTCATTCAGTCAGTCAGGACAAAGCCTTTTATATATATAGAGATATTTACAAATTTCATGGAGATCAAATTAGATATTCATAAAACATCATACATAAAACATTATGCCTATATTATGCCTATACTCTTATCATGGTTTCTATTACATTATTGTAAAGTTTGGTTGTAATAATCCTGGTTGAGTGGAAGAGATGGCTTAGTGGCCTTTAATTCCACCAGGTAAAATTAAACAATTCTAATTCTAATTCTAAAATACAAAAGTTCGTCTTTCTCACTCTTCAGTAGATACAAGTAATGTGCTTGAGTGACACAAACATAATTGTTTACTTTAGGGCCGGGTCTAGTGCTGGCATCATGGTATACTTTACGCAAAATTAACCAATAAAATCGAAACTGTAGAATTATAAAGTTATACAAATTGTATATAATATTTACACATTTCATAGGATTTAATTAGCGTATTGTTTAAATTTTCTATCTTGCTGTAATATAATGACATTTAATTTTCATTATTATTATTATTATTAATAATAAAGATAATGAAAACAACTATATCGTACCACCATTTTGCAGGGTAATAAAATATTATACTACCCTGTTATAAAATTTAAGTTATATTAATGTATAATAATATAATTTATTAGAAGTAGGCCTACTGGTATCTTTATTTATTTACTTCTATAAATTTTACACATTATGCCTACATAATGTTATTTTTAATATTACGCTATCCCATATTGTATTCAGTCTATCAATTAGTGAGTTATATCTGCCTATAAAGCATCCTTTCATTAATGTAAATTGTAGAAGTATAATATATAACTTAAAATGACAATTTTTGAAGTTAGTGACTTCTGTCAGAACGACGAATTTAAAGTTTAATGATTTGGCTACCTAAGACAATTGCATTCAGTTCGCTTATATTTTTATTAAAATAGTTTCGTTGTGTCGAGAGATTAACATTTTACTCACATATAAAAGATTGAAAGACCAGTACGACATAACTGACAGAGGTTTAAATAACATGCTGATTATTTTCGTCAGGGAAAATGAGTCTATAACAAATTTATATAATTCTTGTAAAATACGGTATGTTAAATTATAATATTCTAACATCGGGTGTATGAGGCAGTTTATCTAGATTTTTCTCTTATACGTAGGTTCCTGTTCAAAACACGAGAGAAAGCATTTTATAAATCCTCCGTTCTAATTACACAATTAAAGAAAATTTCACTTATAATTAGGGACCGGATTCTTAGGTTTTTACCTATTTTTTTCCTTGCTTCCAAAACAAAAAGCGCTCGTACACTTTTTCGAATCATGTCCATAGGATTCACCCACATTAATTCTGTGGCACCTAAAAATACCTAAATGGGGTATAAAAACCTAAATATACCTAAACGGGATATAAAACCTAAAATATCTAATTTAGGCTACTTTTTTTGTCTTTTTTGCTTGTCAGTTGAGGAATCTATATTTTGCGGAGAGACAATCTGTTTTGTCGGGTTGAAATTAATACCACCAGCGTTTCGTTCAACCCATTGTCGTCTGGGATGAACAGTATCAAGAGAGGAAGTGTAGAGTACCGGCGTATTCCTTTTAAAATATTTGTACGAGCAACCATTGTTGCCGTGTATGAACAAGGGTATAGAATTCTGTGTTTCAAAGCGTTTGTTTGCATTTAGTACTGTCTTGTTATTCACACTCAGTGGTCACACTGTGTTTTAAGAAGACGTGTTAATTATGCATTGAATCATATGTAGCACATTCAAATTCATCAAACCAATTATTCTACCCGAAAACGATATTTTGGACAAAAAACCTAAAAAAAACTATTTCACCTAATGGAAAACCTATAACAGTGTTTTTAAAAACCTAAAAATCCGGTCCCTACTTATAATTATAACATTTTGAAAGTGTTTAATCCGCAAAATTAACTTAATGCATTAACATTTTTCATCGTTTACAAAATGGGAACAGGAGAGAAGAATCTAGGTTGTATGCTTAATTCAGCTCTAGATACAGTGTGGTGTTAACAATGTGTGGAAACCTTGACACCGTGACATCTTGCTACCATACATTTACACCAAAGCCTGCGCTAGTTTATTATGCTTGCCTTATCTGATTAAGAAAACATGTATCTACAGGTGCAATTAAAATCATAATGATGCAACTCATTAATAAAAATCAAGAGTTTATGGTATTTAAGCACCAGATATCCACCACTGAGTACTATAAACAAACTACGGCAAAACCTTGTGAATCCGGGTTAAATTATTGTGGGATAATTCTACCTGTTTAACGAAAGTCGATTAACCGAAATAACCTAAAAGAGCTACCCTCATATCACTGGGCCCTCGCTAGTATTCTGATGACATGGACTAATTCCTAATTTATTATTACTAGGGGGCGGATTTCTATTACATGTCATATTTTTCCCCCATATGCAGTATGCAGTATGGCAGTATGATAAAAGTTAGTATTAATTTTCAACTATTGTAGCATATTTAGTATAAATATGCATAATTATGTCATATTTTTGCATATTTATGTGCACATTAATTTTGAAATTTCATATCATATTTTGTAAATTTTGCATTTTACTGATACTTTTTTGAGAATTTATAGATATTTTAAATAATTAACATATTTTATTAAAATTAATTGTAATGAAACTTTTAATACATAATGTGTAAGTGGTAAAGTCATATTTTAAATTTTACTGGTCATATTTAAATGATTTTTTAGGTCATAAATGCATGCATATATCCTATTTTTAGGTCATAGAAATACCACATATTTTTACACAGTATCTTATACTAAGTAAAAATATCTGGGTGGGCTGATCTAAATAGTGTAACAATGCTGTGGAAATAAATTGGTTTTTGTCTTTCCTGAAACTCTGGTATTTTGACTTATTCGCTTTTTCCTAATCACTCTATTGTAGTAAGACATAGACCTAGGTTTTAATGCGAAGGATCAGGGATAATTCTTACAAGCATTGTCAAGAGTGAACGCACTTTACTTTGCTTTAGTGCCTGTAGTCAATATGCGGAAAAAAAACATTACTTGACATTCTGAATAAATACTTTAATGACCTGGAAGTGAGTTTGAAGTAGGCAGCAAATTGTTAAACATCCGGCGATTTTCTGTCTCATACATCACATGGCTCTTGTTTGTCAACTGACAGGACAGGTTTCGCCACTCTTAATTGTTGAAGTAAGTGCCGCCATATTGGTATTTGTTAAAACAAGAGACGATTATATGGGACGACCCACTTAAAATACGATTGTACAGAACCAACCAGCTTTCTGTATATTTACATGCCTAATACGATAATACTAATCAAGTCTGCCACCTATTGATGGTTAAGAGAACAATTATGCAGAATATTCACGTAGGATATTATCAGAAGATTTCAAACAATTAAATAATTAAATAATATTCTATTTTACCTTTAAAATTTCACAAAAATGTTAATCTCTTAGCTATTTTCCTCGTCGCATTCCTGGGCTTACGATACTTTTGTTTTCATTTTAAAATAACAATTCGTTGCCACGGTTAATTAACTATGGAGAGGTGCTGCTACAATTGGCGCGGAAATGTGTTAGACAGTGAGATGGGAAGGTATAGTAAGCACTAGAACCTACTTTAAAATATCCACAATTTTTCATTTTTCTTGCATATTGCATTTCTTAGCATTACTTAAAATTTTAGTAATAGTTTAAATCTCAGAAAATAGTAAACTATTTAACATATTCGTTTTTGTGTATTGTGTTATCTCTAGAGAACTAGTTCTTAAGCCATAAATGATAATAGTATAATCGTGTTTCTGTGTATCTGTAACTATATTGTACTCTTATCATAGTTTCTATTACATTATTGTAAAGTGCAGTTGTAATAATCCTGGTTGAATGGAAGAGAATGCCTAATGGCCTTAATTCTACTAGGTAAAATAAAACAATTCTAATTCTAATTCTAAAATACAAAATTTCGTCTGTCTCACTCTTCAGTAGATACAAATAATGTGCTTGAGTGACACAAATATACTTGTTTACTTTAGGGACGGGTCTAGTGCTGGCATCCATCCCACTGTCTAAAACATTTCCGCACCGACTATACTTAAGCCTATAATCTTCCCCGTTGTGCCGGGAATTTATATGCTTGTAAATGTAATAGGCATGGGACTGTGATATTAAATTTATGGATACCTAAATGACATCGATCTAGACCGGGGTTGAATCAGCATCGCAGATCTTAGGAACATGAGGCTAATAACATACTGACTACACCACCCAGGCTGATTAGGGAGAGAGTGGTTCGTTTCTGAGGAGAATATGGGCTGTTTTTACACCGAATGGAATCAGTTTAAGCATGTAATTAATAACGTAGTGGGATCAAGCACGACTCAAATTAATTGAAGGGGACATTGTTTTTGTCTGCAGAGCCTATTATCTCCCAGGAATTTGTACTATTCCATGACAATTTTTTATTGAAATTATTTTATTATTAAAGTTGCGCTTAGGCCTAATCTAAAAATTTCCTACCTCATTATATAAAAGCTTGTGAAGTTTTGGAATGATAATTCTTTCACACTGGCCGTGTGCAGGCTAAAGTGGAAAGGAAGAGTCTGACTGAAGAATTGAAATCCCGGCTATGGCATTGAATTTTTCAGTCTGACTACCTTTCTGTGTGGAGTTTTGTTCGCTTGTAACGGTAAATTAACGATGGTTGCATTCTGGTGCCTAGGCCAAAAATGGTCGCTGGTGGGCCGGAATTTTGTCCCGCAGGAGTTTTCTTACATTTCCGTATATCAACAGACATGGGACTGTCGCATTCAATTATTGCTTGGCAGGGATAGAACCCTTGAACTTGGGAATATTTCACACATGCCCTACTCATTCTATGGATCATGTAGGCTATATAAAGTGTCATATAAAGGTTATGACAAGGGCCGGATTCTGATGACCTAAAATTGTTTCAAAAATGACCTACAAAATGACCCTAAATTTTAAAGAAAATGACTTAATAATTATAAAAAATGACGTAAAAACTAATATTTCATTTATGAAAAATTATTATTGTACACACATGGTTTATAGACTAATTTGTACATAATTAGAAAAACTGTAAATAACTGTAATGTTGTGAATGTTCTTTTCTCACGGAAATTTATACTGGCACTGAGGCACTGGTGAATCAAAATTCGGCATTTCCTTTTGTCGTCTGCCGGATTATAATGTTGTTTATTGAGGGTAAACAGTATGCACTCTGAAATCCACGCAGGTGGCAGACTCTGGTGCCAAGTCAATCTAATATCAATAGTAATATAATAAAAAATTTTGGCGTTTCTTTGATTCTCATTTCCGACTGAGACGTGAAAACACTTTAATGCCGAATTCTTCCTTCTTGCATCAAACAAGCGACACTTCAAAGACGAAAAAAGAGTTAATACACTCAATGTAAATACATGAAAATGACTAAATAAGGAAGCAAATGACATGAAAATGACTAAATAATGACCTAAACTTGAAATGAATGGCCTAAAAATATAAAATTGCATAAAATGACAAAAAATGACCTATTAAAAATGTATTTCTATAATCTAGAGGCCATGATTAGGATTTATCTACAAGTTGGCAATGTCTATGCAGCATCAATAAAAAGATAACATGTCATTAGAATCCGGGCCCTGGTTATGACCCATACAAATGTAATATTAAAGACAATAATTGACTAAAATGGTCTCTCAACGAACGGTATATAAAACTCATGTTCATTTTTTACACCGATCTGCCAAACGCTTTTGAGCAAAGTCACGGATCCCTATGAATTTACTATAACTTATGCGGGACGTTTCACGTTAGCTAACCCATCATGCCGGTTTATTTCCGTCACGAATTTCAAGATCTGGAGGATTATACATGACGTTTGCTTGTTAACTTCTTAAAAGTTTAACCTTCTGAACTGCGATTACTTCCACTATGACCTTTATATACTCTAATAGCTGATTCTATTTATGGAAGAGCTACATTCTGATATTAAAAGGTTTGCTAAAATTAGTAAATCCCGAGGTACTGGTAACATCGGAATCTTACATAGGAAGTCGTTGTGTATAAATCTGAATGTGGGTTTTAAGGGTTTTCCCCGGTCACAGAAGAGAATGACGGATTATTATTTTTTACCCTTTACTTTGACGGATTATATCTTTTTATCCTTGACCGGCGAATAAATGTGTTGGAATCAGACACTAATGAGTAATGACAAATGCCTGACGAAAGGCATCTAAGATGTATTTAACTACCGATGTTATTAGGCTTATCTTTAAAGTCTGGTAGCTCGACTAATCTCCAACAAGCATTCTTGGTGTCTCGTCATTGAAGCCTAAGAACAGTCTGAATAAGAACAATACTAGAACAACAGAACAATAGAAAAATACCCCAGCTCAGATTTGTCTATTTATCTAGTTAACCGCAGATTTAGGCCATGATATTTTTTTCTGCACCAGGAACAATTTTCATCAGATAATTTTGCCGATAATGAATTTAAGAGCAAATTGGAAACATGGCTTCTGAATAATCCTATGTATGATGTTAAAGAGTTCATTTTATGTTGACTTGTCTAATATAATTAGGGTTTTTTTTGTGATGTGGATAAGTTGCTGGGAGGACATGGGCTGGACATGTTACGCGAATGGGGGAGGAAAGGCACTTATCTAAAAAAACATTGACTGGGAGACCCGAAAAGAAAAGTCCACTTGGAAGAACTAGACGTAGGTGGGAGGACAATATTAGGATATATTTAAGAGAAGTAGGATTTGATAGGGATGGTTGGATGGAGTTAACACAAAATAGGGTTGAATGGCGGGCTTAGGTAAAAGCGGCAATGAACCTTCGGCCCGTCCTAAAATAGATAATATTCCATTAGCTTGCATAGAAATTGTCTATTGCCACTGAGTAAGTAATTAAGTATATTGTGATGTAATATATTGTTATTTTAATTAATGCCTTTTTAATAATAGTAATAATATTAACAACAATAATAGCCTAATATCTTAATGTTGCATGTTCGTGAGAAGATTTCTCTCTCAAAACTTCAAGAAAGAGGGTTAAGGAACAGATTACGAGATGGGCACTTAGGCATAGGCCTACTTCTGAAGACTTAATTCACCCCAACTAGAAAGGAGACGAAGAAAGGTTTTAGAAATAGAATCACAGCTGTAATCCTAACATACAATGAATTATTACAATGTCATATCACGGGATAACAATAATTTTGCGTAAGATATAATTTCAGATTCAGGTTGGGCTGCCTTATGCAGTTCTTTATTTTGCTTCCCTCCCTTACTAATTTGACCATAACTACTGTAAAGGAATACCACAAACTATGTTTTCTCCTAGCAGTTTCAAGACAGGTATTAGTGAGTTTGTTAAGTATTGGTGGTCCTTGCAGCTAGCAGCAGATGAGGAGGAGCCGTACATACCAAACCACTGTTTGTACGTGTTTTGGGAGTGCCATCACAACACTTCCCGGGTACACTCCAGCATCTTCTAGCCTACTTGCCTACTTCCAATCATGAGATCATCTTCTCTTGGGTAAAGTTTTAACCAAATAAAAGGGATGTTCAGAAAATCTTATGATAATTTCTGAAGACGTTTATTTCCCCAAATACTAAAGCGATGACATACAGACATTTATATGTTACTAGCTGAAAAGGCCCGCCGTCGCCCGGGCTTTGTATTTTGTAATTTGAAATTAACTTATGGAGGACTTTCGATTTTGAAACTCTAGGACCTTATACAATATGTATGTAAAACTTGAAATGAAGAAAAAGATTTATCAAACTATTCCATCAGAAAACGAAGATATAGCTTTTTATGGCTCGTAGAGGATGTCGAATGCTGCATTCCGTTGCTTCTACACATCATGCCTGGAAGGGGTTGAAATAAGAAGAAACATAAATTACATAAGAGTGTATTGACTTGACGGAAAATTTTATTTCTCATTCTCATGTTACAACCGTTTCGGGGCTGAAATAAAATAGAAATGCAGTATCACTTTCATACTTCCCTCCCTAAAACCCGGGACATAATATACTGCGAGTATAGGACTCAAAATGTTCCATCCCATGCTTAGGACCTACGATAAATCTCAACTAATACAAAGCCTACAGCTATGGATAACTAACTATTTACAGACTTCTGATATAGCATACTCACACACTTAAGTTGTCCCTGCAATACGACCTCTTATTCTACATCAAAATGTGAAGTGAGAAAATATTTCTCATGTCGAGGGTAGAGAGAGTTGTGTGACTGCATCACACTGTGCTTTATTTTCATGTAATTCATTTTTCAGTAATTATTTTCGCCAATATATTGCATCGATTCAATCATAATTCGTTAAAGTTCAGTTGCCAAGGCCCTATGTGATCAGAGTAAACAATACACTGTTGTCATGTGAACTGAACAGCATTTCATTTTTTTTTCAGTATAATATTCTCAGAAATTATATAATTTTCAAGGGAAGGACAGATTTATTTCAATTTTAATGTTGACCGCGTTACTTCCCGGGCTTAACTGGGTATGTGTGCAAAATTTTGTACAAATTGGTGAAGAAGTGTGGATTTGTATAAGGAACATACATACATACCCACAAACACACATTCGACTAGGCCATGGATGATCTTACGCTTCCTGAAAGTTGAAGATCCGGAATTTGTATACAATCAGTACAACTTTTCTTACCGCCCACCTTTACACATATGTGCGTTAGTAGATGTAATAATGATTTCTGTTGGAGACCACCAAGAAAATTAGATTAATTGAAAAATATAATTAATCTCACCGCGATCCATTATAACGTACAGAAATAGCAATTTGAATGAATATTTTTTATACTTATTATATTTATATCCACAGTAGAAATCAAATTTTACGAACTATTGGGGATTGACATGATCCGGAAAATGCAAAAATCCGAATAATTGGGTCATAACTGGAAAATACCCTAGCAAAATGATATTGTGAAAGTGAAGTAGCATACTGTATGTATTAAAGGAGCAAAATATGCAAAATACTTAAACTATAAGTATATCTAAAGAAAAAACCCTCAACTTTTTAAACTAAAGTACGGTAGTAAACCTATAAAATAGAAGACCTAAAATGCAATATGAAATATATATATATATATATATATATATGGGGTACGCCGCAGCAAAGTGGTTGAGTCGCTCCGCTACAAATAGGAAGGTTACGGGTTCGATTCCCGATGAGGTCGCTGGACCTTTTCAATTTGCCTAATCCTTCTGGTGGAACTATGGCCCTGGGGTCAACTCAGCCTCTAACATAAATGAGTACCAGGAGTAATCCTGGAGGTAAAGGCGACCGGTGCTTATGGCTGACAACCTTACCACCTTCCCGTCCCGAATGTCTAAAATCTGGGAGCCTCAACCTCCTGGAACCCTCTGGGCCTCCATAGCCAGTACAGGGATCAACAAAAAACGTGTGTGTGTGTATATATATCTGAATCTAAGATCTCTGAAGGTGAAATATTTCAACAGTTCATGTTCACCTGTAAAGCACACTTGGCTCCGTCTACCGCAATGCTGTTTGTTTTGTTATGAGCACGTGAGGTAGATGACCCACTGCACTGAGAAGGAGGAGGGATGTCATTCGGGGTAAGATCAGTTATTTCAAGGTCAAGGTGAAGCATGTAGCATACTTTAGCCTACGCGCATAAATTATTTCATTAGCATATCCCGTAACGGTGCAATAGGTGTGTTTGAAATGAAATTAAGTCCTGACATCAACGCATGCTGCTACCAAGAATCGTTCGTGTATTGCAGATGCATGCCGGGATGATATCCATAGGGCGCACGATTAATACCTTAATGTTACACGTTCATATCATTAACTCTATTCTAGGAATTGTACCCATACAATGCAGACCTTCTATTAGAAAGAAGAAAGCCAATCTTTTTAAGCATGTAAAATCTTGTGGAAGTAACGCTTCTTAGGAGTTCCAATGGTTGCCCACCATAGTTATGGAGTGAGGAACACCTGCAAATTTGCTACGACCATATTTCATGATTTAATTAAGTTGATTTTAGAGAAGTAATCAATATAATATTCAGAAAATATTAGGTATTCAACAGAAACTAATAGTTTATTCCAGCCAATACCGTGGGAGAATACTTCGAACAGGAGATACAAAATAGTTCGGAAAATGTGTAAATAAGACTACAAAGGGGATAATATATGTGGATAAATTTAAAGGAAGAAAGATTTTAAGAAAGCTAATAAAAGAGATAAAAAAGGCTTCTGAAATAACAAATAAGAACAAACCTCAACCTATGGTAACAAAGATTTGTATGAAGACCATGATAAGTTCCTTCTCGAATAATATCTTGTCGTCCCTGAACGACCACATGTGTAATTTATTGACCACATGTAAAGGTTTCGGCTCCAGAGCTCATTGTAATCACCAACAGGATTGATTTGATAGGTTGTTGTATTTCGAATAGAATGAATAGATGTGTGTGATTAAATTTTCATAACAATTTAACCATAATCAGTACGAGAGCAATTTTAGATCATACAGCTTTATTTGCGTATTTAAACATGGATGCAATTTGTTAGGTGAGCTGTGTTTTTATTTATAACCATGATTTATAAGAAATAAATATTTAAGGATTAGCTCCCTTCATGTGCCATAACAAAGTAGCAGGACAGCAAATAAGTTACAACGCCAGCTTATCTTTTTGTAACAAAAATATATCATTAATGTAAACAGTTATAATATACATATACAGACACACACATGATGATTTCAAGGTTCACTTCATTAGTTTCAAATTTATTAAAATTAGTTGCATTGACCTGCTTTTTTACTTCCTATGCCCGTACTATAGGTACTATAGGTAGAGGAAGTATTGTTTTCGACCCTAAAATTCGAAGTTGAGTTTTTAGCATATATACACGTTTCAAGGCCCCCTGAATCCAAAAATACTATTTTTGGAAACATGTCTGTGTGTGTGTCTGTGTGTGTGTCTGTCTGTGTGTCTGTCTGTGTGGAAGTTTGTGAACAGGCTAGCTCCGAAACGGAGAATCGTATGAAAACAAAATTTCGTATTTGGGTCAGGTACCTTCTGAAGATGTGATTCGAAGATTGGCGACAAATTTCTCTTGTTTTTAAGGGGACTTTACATGAAGAAATTTTCGTTTTTCGCGATTTTCTCGAAAACGGCTCTAACGATTTTCTTTAAAATTTGCACATGTGTTCCTTTTACTGAGAGCTAAAACTTTTATTTGAAACTTTTTTTCGAAAAAATTCTCTGAGGGTAGTTACAAGCCACCCACTGTTCACCCACTGTTTGTAGAAATTTTGTCATGCGTGATGAAGAACTGAATACGCGCTCTTTCACGGCCTCTTATTGTATAAAAGAATGTGAAGTGAGAAAGATGTATTGTTGGCCAGGTATAGAGTAAAGAAGTATCTGAGGGAAATATTCGATAAATTTCAGAAATTATTCTTTACGGCGGAAAGTTCAATAAACGTCTGCAGTCACTTGTTCTTTTTTTTTAAAGTTTGTTATATAGCCTTCGGTTTTAGTCACATCATTGAAAGAAGAGGTATTTATAGGATTATTAGCGTAAAATTGTGTCTTACGATTCTGTAAAAGGATATGTGAATGCTGCTAACTTTTATTTGGGCAGAGGAAGTTATGTGACTTTCACATCAGATTTTTTTTTAAGTTTTGTAGTGTAACTAAAGAACTTCCACTATATTCTTGTAAAATTTATAATGTAATTCGGCTAACAAGGGAAAGCAAAGTATTAAAATTTACCCACATTATAAAGCATATTTCACTGGTTCCGGAGCATATTTTACCACTTTTAGAGCATATCTGCATGCACATTTCGTCTTGTGATAGAGCATTCACTTTCGGGCTTTAAATATAGGCTAAGCAAGGAACACAATTATTAAAGTTTTTGTATGTCAGTATGAATATGTTTGGAATGTGGAGTATTATCGCAATGATCTGGCTTCGGTAATCGGATCTGAGAAACAATTCTTCCACTCCAAGAAGCCATCTGGCTTGTATAACATCAGGTGAGCGCACCTTCTTCGCATTATCTACAATAAATATAATTTTGTTTCAATAGCAGGTATTTAATTTGGCATCTAATCCCCTACTTGAAAAACAGTATGGTGTTTTTTTAAGGTAATGTAGATTAATATACGGTAGCATGACCCAGTACGTCTGGAGATTGATAGCATCTCACCATATATGGTGACGCATCACTATTTTCAGGCTGTATTTTAACCCATAGTATGGTACAGTTATTCTCTCCTACATTAATTACAATCAAATTATATTATAATTCTTTATTTACAATGAAACAGCACATTGTTCGAAGTGCAAAAAAATAAATAAGTACGTACATGTAAATTTTCTTTGTTTCCCATCTAGAACTTCACTTCCTGTCACTTGTGAATTGCAGCAATGTTAATTTTGACCGACGGAAAAAAAGAACAAGAATTTGCACTGCAATGCTTGCTCATCGTGTGAAACTTTAAACTAGACCAATCCTTGTATAGCCCAGTCAAATGTTACAAAAAAAAAATGGGTGAACTTACATTAAATGGAGTATTAATGATTTTTGGAGGGGAGTTACATACCATTACTGGGATCACAAATCCAGATTTGCAACCCTCAGAAACCTGTGCTCGCTGAATGGCGGTCAAAATAAACAGTTTTTCGGACTTTCTCGGCAATATCTCCTAAACTATGCGTTTGTTGGAAAGAATCTTTATTAGCTCTTTTAAAGTACATTAATGTTTCTAAAATATGAGATCAAACTCGTTTTTGTAAGTTATATAGTTACCGAGATACGGCTTTTCAAAGATTGGACAATTTTTCCAAAAAGTTAAAATTTTAAGTTTTCTTCGTGTTTCGAATTGAATACCGGCTTATTAAATTGCCTACAACTTTTGTTCTCTTGATTTCTTTGTAGGACGTGTCGTTTTGCCGGTATTCAATTCGAAACACGAAGAAAACTTAAAATTTTAACTTTTTTGGAAAAATAGGCCAATCTTTGAAAAGCCGTATCTCGGTAACTATATAACTTACATAAACGGGTTTGATCTCATATTTTAGAAAAATTAATGTACTTTAGAAAAGTTAATAAAGATTCTTTCCAACAAACGCACAGTTTAGGAGATATTGCAGAAAAACCGAAAAAAGTCCGAAAAAACCGGGTTATTTCGACCGCCATTCAGCGAGCACAGGTTTCTGAGGGTTGCAAATCTGGATTTGTGATCCCAGTAATGGTATGTAGCTCCCCTCCAAAAATCATTAATACTCCATTTAATGTAAGTTCCGATGTAACATTTGACTGGGTTAGTATTAGTTTTGTTTACTAGAAGAAAACACTGTAGAACTAGATTACTGTCGGTTAATTAGTATTGCTCAAAACTTGATCAAAATGTTGTATAACAGACCCGGTCCATATCACTGCAGTCGTTTTGATTTCAGCAACACGTAACAAACATTTTATCATTGCAGGCGAATTGCAAGTCTTAAAGATGTGTACTGCAAGAATAATATTTTGGGTACGTTTCTCCCATCTGGTCTGCAGGGAATTCCATTGTACTATAACAACAGTAATTCATTGTCGCCAAAGATTTCCCTTGAAATTATTTTCCTGTCGCTTGAAGAAAAAAAAAATTGTTTCACTCTTGATTTGCACGAATTTATGTCGGTTGAAAAGTGAACTTGCCGAACGTTCTACTAATCTAGACTAGGATCAGAATACGTACGGATTATTAACTGGCTTATGATGCTCATCCTCCGGTTAAACGCCAAAGTGGGCTTGGTCACATACCTGGTCCATGCCTCCAGGCTCGTGGGCGTTAGATACCCATAATCGCACTACCCTAGAGAATGCTGTTCGATGCCTGGAGGCTGGATGTTGTGATAGGCCCTTGCTGAGGAGAGCACATTGGCACGCTTGCTTCTAGTTGGCCGAGATCTTCGTTGCTTTGACTGTGTTAGTAGGCTAACAGCATCGTTCAATACATTATTCTCCCACGGTCACGAAGATGGACAATAATACTGCACGACTCATCGGGCGGGAATATCGGAAATATCCCCCTCCCTCTATTGTATTCTTAAAAATTTCCATGAGAACCATATGAGCTCGCTTTCAAAAACATATAATCATATTTATATCAACTTGGTGTGCGAAATGTGAAAATGGCATATAGAACCTATCCCTTAGCTAGGCTACTCGCTAATATTAGATTCTACCAACACTTATTGATGCACTTATTGATGCACCATAGGTTATGATATAGGCCTATGTTTGGGAAAAGAATATAAGAGATATATTCAGATCCTAACAAAAACTTATTTGATTAGAGCCAAAACCTAAATTGTTATAAATGTAAAGTAATATAATTTTGATATCCTAAGCACTTCTCCTATAGCTGAAATTACCTAGAATCTTCACGTTTCCAACTTCTAGAGGTCAGAGGGACAGTATTATGTCCAGGAGCTCATTGGGGGGGGGGCGCACAATAATTTGGGTATACAATGAGACGAATTGTGAATAATGGGCTTAAAATTAAGTAAAAGTTGTTGTATATCCTTCCTAGAACCATTGGAGTCAATATGACCCCGAAAGCACTTTTGAATTAAATATCTCCGCTGGTTTTAAAACCATGATTTGTAAAATGTATGACTTTATCCCTCTGAGTCAAGTGTATCCAATAGCATTTTACTCATTCTTGTATTTTCAACACATTAAAAAATAGGGACGGGTCGATACCAGATTTTCTCGATACTCGATACCGATACATGATATTTCCTCGATACTCGATACCGTCAAAATTTCCAGTTTCAATAAATAAGTACATTAAAAATTAAAAGTTGAGAGAACTGTGTAATACCAGCTAAATTAAGTGTGCATATTTAATGAGACAAAATTTAATATCATCAGTAGCCTATAATTATTTTTAAACTCTACATTAAAACTAAAATTAGTTTTAGAAACATTACACATACAAGCTTTTGTTAAAAAATTACAATGGGGTTTGGACAGTCAGCTTGCTTGTTGGTTGTTATGGAAACGTTTGACAGGAAACGAAACAATTAAGAATCTCTTCTGTTTGGATTTTAAAAGTCGAAAAGTCTTTATTTATGACTGGGCATGTCAGACAGAGTATATATAATTGAAGATTTAGGATTAATTATTACGTAGGACTATGATCTAAATTATCGAAAAACACTTTAATAAAATGAAGTTCGTCATGTTTCACAGTTACTTTATAGTAGGTCTAGTCTAGTACGTAAAAAGTTGAACTTGCTTCAATTGTATGACCACCAATGTATATAATTCACTTTAATTATATACAAACAAGTTCAGACAAATACAATATTTAAAAAAGGATAGGCCTGCTTTAATTGATAACACTTCTTATAATGTTTTATCCAATTAATTTAGTTTTGTAACTTTCATTTGAAGAAGATTTTTTGTAGCGCAAATATTATTCTTATGTAAAATGATAAATGCCGTAATTGATAGCGATGAATTATTAAAACATATTAATTTAAATATATTTCAATTAAATCTAAAAATAGGCAATATATTCTATGTTTATATAGATTATGAATTAAGTAAAATAAGTAAAACATTCTAGAATATTCACCTTTAATTCAAATGTGTGAACAGTTTAATTCTCTGTCACTTCAAAATGTTTCTCTGGATTTTAGCTGAGCTTGCAAGGATTAAATAAGATGAATATCGTGTGGTAGGTATGCACAGTTATTCATAAGCTACCTACATATTTTATATTCTTGGCATAATGAAACGCAAAAATGAATATGAAAACAGCGATCTTCTTAACGATATGCGCGTCCTTGCTTATAAACATTATGCAGGAATCTGAACTGGTGACATACTTGCATTTCTGAGCTAATCAACGGATTATGGATTTCTTAGGAAATGAAATATGATATACGAAAACAATCACAAATTCTGCTTTATCAAACAAGAAATGTAAAGAAACTCTAAGTATTTTATCCAAGAGTAACAGGATGAAATACTGCATAATGACGAGCTTCATAACTTGTAGACTACTCTTCAACGAATATATTAAGGACAATTAATTATCGGAAGAAAAAATGGGCTGGACATGTTGCGCGCATGGAGGAGGAAATACATGTCTCAAAGATATTGATTGGGATACCAGAAGATAAAATACCATTTGGAAGATCTGAACACAGGACAGATTTAAGGGAAGTTGGATTTGCGAGGGATGGGTGGATGCGTTAGCACACAATAGGGTTGTATGGCGGGTTCAGGTAAGAGCGGTGTAGAGGAGGGACACTCACGAATATTAATTTTTTTCACTGCAGGGAGCCTGGATTACGATTAAAAGATTTGGAAACTATTTCTATACACCTCACGAAGTATGCTTTGATATTTCTTTACCAATAAGAGATATGGCAGTAGATTGTTATAATCTTTGATATACAACAATAAGCAATGGAGATTTAGTTCATGCTCATGATATCTGATTTGAAGTAGACCACAAATGAATTATCAAAAGATTATCTCTGCAGCTTAGTTATAACCAGGGCCCGGATTCTGATGACCTAAAATTGTTTGAAAAATGACATACAGAATGACCCTGAATTTTAAAGAAAATGACTTAATAGTTATAAAAAATGACCTAAAAACTGATATTTCATTTATGAAAAATTATTACTGTACACACAAAGTTATAGACTAGTTTGTACATAATTAGAAAAACTGTAAATAACTGTAATGTTGTGAATGTTCTTTTCTCACAGAAATTTATACTGGCACTGAGGCAATGGTGAGTCAAAATTCGGCATTTCCTTTTGTGGTCTGCCGGATTATATTGTTGTTTAATTGAGGGTAAACAGTAGTTTGCACTCTGAAATCATAGCAGGTGGCAGTTTCTGGTGCCAAGTCAATCTAATAACAATGTCGCCGTGGGTGAGTCGGTAGCACGCCTGCCTTCCACTCCGGCGGCCCGGGTTCGATTCCCGGCCGGGTTGGGGATTTTTCAGTTGTGAAAGATCCCCTCCCCGGGTTCAGGACTGGGTAGGTTAAGTCTTAGGTTAAGATAATGCACATTGTGCGCGATTCCTTAATTAACATAACAATAAAAATATAATACAAAATTTTGGCGTTTCTTTGATACTCATTTCCGACTGAAACATGATAACGCCGAATTTTTCATTCTTGCATTAAACAAACAACACTTCAAAGACAGCACCGCTAGCGACGAAAAAAAGGTTAATGCACTCACTGCAAATACATGAAAATGACAAAATAAGGAAGCAAATGACACGAAAATTACAAAATAATGACGTAAAATTGAAATAAATGCCCTAAAAATATAAACTTGCATAAAATGACAAAAAATGACCTAACAAAAATGTATTTATATAATCTAGAGGTCATGATTAGGATTTATCCACAAGCAGGTAATGTCTATGCAGCATCAATAAAAAGATGACATGTCATTAGAATCCGGGCCCTGGTTATAACTGTACAAAGACACTACGCCTAGGTGCCGCCTTTGAGTTAGCAGTTTTACAACGCTGTGCATATCATCTAACAGATATCTCATTTAAATCCTATTAAACAATTCCTGTCCTGAAGCGTAAGTCGAGCTATTGTATGTTTAACAAGACGCTTGTTTCTCTTTACGTTTGTTCTATCAATGCTAACATCTGTAGCCCATAAAGAGAATTAACATACACGACATGCCTTGGAATTGCAAGCATCAGGTGCTTAACCTCTTTCAAGTTCTGATCTCTCCCTTAATCAATGAACTGTCGTAAGTTATGAAGAAAAAAACACATTACTTTTCTACAGTGCAACAGAACACGATGGAAATAAGTGACATTTTTAACAGATCTCGAATTATTTAATTTCATTGCATAAAGTACGGTATATTGTACAGTAGACTAATTAAATAACATACATGAACGCATCGATAATTTATATGTATAAATATACGTATAGGCTATCAAACTTCATATTGTAGAGTTTGAAAAGAGAGTTCCAATATTCATAAAAAGAGCCATATTGAATTACTAATCAATGAAATGCAGTAATTCCGCCTTTCGGTGATTGTTTACACTCACATAATTTGATCTACTCTAAGCGTGGACCTTTATATTCCGACAAAGATTAGCAGCATTGCGCCAGTGCGCATTCCATTGTGGCTAGCTTATATTCACTCATAAGTAAATGGATATATTTGCATTCTTGAACAACAAAATAATTTTTCTGTTAGACATTACATGAGAATATTATAGGAGAAAAATTCCTCTATGATATGATAATTAATAAACCTTAATATTGAAAGGAGGGATTACTGCATTTCATTGATTAAAGAGACGTTGCCAATAACTTTTTAGAAATTCACGCTTTAGGTAATACGATACAAGACGAAACCAAACAAGTCCTTTCATTCAACTAAAACGTTTCACACCTGCAAATCTAAAACACAGCTCAAGTTTTTGTCACAAATCATTGAATTCCTTGTAAGAAATGACCCTGAATTAATTGCCCTCAACAACTACAAAATTAAATAAATAATTAAATTTATTATATAACTTTTTTCATGCTTCTATCTTTTAATATTTCCTTCCTACTATTATGAAGGAAAATAAATGTAATTTATGCGGTAAATGAATGTAATTTGATTGTAGCCTATTTTTATTTGTAATAATATGCATTTCAATTTATTGTAATAAATCGATTTTAATCTGCCCTCGACCATGAGCATATGCTCATTTTGGCGGAGTCTTAATGAAACAATAATTTGGAAATATTAAGAATTAATCTTTTATATATAAATTTATTGAAGGCAATAAAAACCAACAGTTATAAATAATAAATGTGCAAGGAAAGAGGCTTCCATAAACAGTTATTTAAGATAGTTGGAAGATTATAATTGCATATATTAAATAGAGTAAAATTTATAAATTGTAAGAACATTAAGTAATTTACTTTCGGCATTTCACAGACTTAATGAAGATTCTTGTCTTCTAACTAATTAATTTAATAAAGAATCACATTTATTAACTTAATTATAATTACCTCGACTGATAGAAAGATTTTTACTCACTATCTGCAAAAAGGTGGTTCTTGGAGTTCAGCATAGCTTACCTGAAATCACAGAAAGAAGCATGTTACATTATATTTCATACGAATGAGTTTGCAATATTTCGTGTTACTAATTATTGTTGTAGAACAACGTAAATTGTACAAAAATGTTGTTCTTGTATACAGTGAAAAAGGAAATACAACTTGGCGCATTTAACTAAGTTACAGCTTCTATACATTAAAATATTTGTACTTCTTCTATAGAAAACAAAAAGAAGTAAGATTAATTATTGCATACATATTACATTATATTATAATATATACGTCATTATGATTATTATTATTATTGAATTCCCAAAAATACAGAACCCTATTTTACCAGATGGCATATTAGGGTTATAGATTAAACATATATACAGAGTATACAGTAAACTACATATAAGGTAGGTGGTCCAGTTAAGGCCACGCTAATTTTCAAAATCAAAAACAAAGTATTTATAATTTCCAAATTTATAATTTTCACACTCAGCTATCAACAGATGACTATAATAAGTTGTTTCGGGCAAGAAACAATGATATTACTTAATTACATTGATAGCAAAAAATATAAAATGAAATCAAGTGACAGTGGCCTTATGAGGAGCATGTAGTCATGATAAGGCCACTTGGGTACACTGTAATCTTCTGACCAGCTCTGAAATCTTTGCCTCACTTTTTTATGCATCTGAAATAAATTGAACGTATAGGCACATCAATATGTGTTAAGTAGTGTAAATATAATAAAAAAACTCAATTAATTAATAGATTAATTAATTAATTATAAACAATTAAGCAAATTATGTATGTGTTCGCGGTCAAACCCAGGTCAGTATGAAAAGTTTGAACATTATTGCTTAAATGTTATAAATTAAGTAGATATTCACAAACAGAACTTGAACATTATGACCGAGAAATAGCGTTCCTCATCGCATCGCATCGTATGTGGCCTTAACAGGTGCACTATATTTTTTTATTTGCAATCTCGGTTATTAAACTTGGTATGTTAATGCAGATACAACAAAGAGATGCTTTAAAAGATCACAATGTAAGCTATATATCTACGTATAATTTTATGCTGATATGAATCTACTTAAATAGTTAGATTATTTTATTTCTTATCTTGTTTTTATTTCTGAAGCGCGTATTTCACAAAAGGTTTCTGCCTTTCCTCGAGGAATGGAGAAGGAACCCTGAAATTCTGGTCAGTTGACCTTCGAAGGACGAGCTTCAAGTAGGTGTTGAAATCTGGGGCCAAAGTATGATACTTTTACGTTAAAGTATTAGTGGCCTTATCAGGAGCATGGCCTTAACTAGCGCACCTACCTTATATATATATTACAATTTTGGAAAAACACTATTCATGAAACTTAAAACAACTTTATAACTTGCTTATTTAAGAAGAGACGGTAGATTGGTGTAGTAAAGTCAAAATTTAGAAAATTTAAATAGGCCTTATAATATTAACTGATAACGTTCATGCGTAAATAATGGATAATGAAATAAGAGGTGCCGAACAGATTGGCTTTCCTCTTTACATTTACAATTTGCAGAGGTAGAAATTTTAAATCTATGTAAGTATTCACTAAATTTCCCATGCCCTGTTAAGAATTGAGTCATAATATAATCCGGAATCAAAAGTGTACAAGCTATTCTATCTTGCACTCTTGGGAAAAACAAATCTTTCGTTGTGCTGCCGTTATTCGTTTCTTGCCAAATCCGATCCCATTGGCTGTGCATATGTTCTCTTAATGTTTTCTTAATGAAGGATATAGGGCATAAACTATAAGAAGTTTTAACATTTGAAGAAGCATCTAGCTTAGCTAATTCATCTGCTTTCTCGTTTCCTAAATTTCCCATGTGACCTCGGACCCAGGTTAAACAAATATGAATTGTGCTTGTATTTAGTGCTTGTCTAATGTCTGTGGCTAGTGCATCCTTATTATATTTATCATCTATGGCTTGTAAAGCCATTATGATTACAGCACCATTATAAGATCAGATTTCCAATAAATTGAGATTCAACCCGTGGACTAATGGATTTTAATTTCTAAAATATGCCTTGGAAAGTCAGCTTTAGGCCAACCCAATAATCTATCAAACAAACCAATGGTTTCCCATGGTCCGAATGTAAAAGCCAATATTCCATAAGAATGAGAAATGATGGTACAGAAGGAATTGTAAAGAGGAACAGATAATAAAAAAATTAGTAACAGTTTTTCAGAAAATTCTTGAAATGAAGAATAATGTGAAAGATACCACTCAGACATATTGTCCCAAGTCGGCTTTATCTAACGCCGCTGAGTTGCGAACCGGAAAAAGATAAAACTTGTGAAAAGATATTATGGGAATTAAAGTTAACTACAAATTTATTAACCCTAATATGTTGTACATGTTCTAATTACATTATGTATCATGACTAGAGAGAAAGATTTGAACCCATTTTATCTGATTCACGAACAAAGATTCAGCATGAACTTTCAGAAACCCCTGACATGTCAAGCGGAAATACTGCACGAAAATAAGAAAACTGAGAATTAGTAAGATCTACAGTAATTTTTCATCCATAAGAAATAAATAATAATAATGTACATTGTATTTGTCCTACATTTGAATAATATATGTGTTATTAACTTAAAGCAGATGTGTTAAATGACTAATTAATACAATGTACTATAGCCTATTATTTTCATACAAGACCTAATTATACACCTACTTCTTACATGATTGTAGGCAATGGGTAGACCTACTGTACTTATGGACAGCCGATTTGTCCCATAGGTCTGAAGTAATTCTGAATTTAGTAGCAACTTCATATTTACATCATTATATGAGTAATATACTGAAATAATTTATAATGGTTACAATTGGTACAACCGGTTCATGGCCAATTCATCCCATAGTTGTGAACTAATATAATGATGAATTTAGTGATAAACGAAAAAGTAACTTTGATTCAAGAGGCTTTAGAATTTACAGGCTTTAGGCTGTAGAATTTACAGGTAGGGGAGAGGTATTCAGCAATTATCTCCGTACGAACCTAAGTTTTATATGCATCACAATTTTGTAAAAAGGATCCACGAAAAATTTGGGGCCAAAATGAGTTATCTCCATCAAAGGTTTCTTAATAGGGTCCTATGTTTTCTGTAAAGAGGATACAGCTGTAAACATTAAAAATAACGAAGTAAGTTAAGGGGGCAAAGAACACCAAGTAATTTTGTAAATGTCATTTTTAGTTTGAATAAATGGTACTTTTATATTGCTTCCATTAATCGAAGTTTGCAGGGTGGCGCAGTCGCATGCCTAAAGTAGCGGATTCGATCCCGGCCCAGGAAAGTGGTACTTATGTGTGCATAAATGTAACAGAAAAGGCCTCTTGTTTGTGGATTTACAGACATTTAGAAGATTTCTGCGGGACAAAATTCCTGCACACCCCTGTCGGTCACAGGCTTAAGTTGCAATACATAACAATTCAAACCATGAACTAACCAATCATTGAGCTACTTTTGCTACTATATATATATATATATATATATATATATATATATATATATATACATAATAATAATAATAATAATTTATTTTATTGTCATTAGACTATGAACATAGTAATAGACAACGTCAAGTACAAAACATGATAAAAAAGAAATAATACAGAAATCACACCTTGAACAGTAAAAACAACACTAATTGCTAGGTATGGCATTACATAATAATAGAGTCAACATTATAAAATTCATTCATATTATAAAAAGGATTCTTTACAAGCCATGAATACATTCTATTTCTAAAGATATTAATTGGTAAGTCTTGATACCTTGGTGGTAATTTGTTAAATAATCTCAACCCTACAATTTGATAACTATTTGTGGATTTGTCAAGTCTATGTTGTGGCAAAGGTATTAACCTATTGTGTCTTGTATCATAGGAGTGAATATTATAACTTCTTTGCAAATCCTGTAGCTTACTCTTTGTGTATAATAAAACTGTTAATATGTAGAGATTTATGACAGTTAATATTTTCAATTGCACAAACAAGGGTTTACAATGAGCTCTGTTCTCCGATCCCAAGATTATTCTTATGGCCCTTTTTTGCAGCAGTAATATGCTGTTAATGTGTTTTGTGTTACCCCATAGTAATAAGCCATATTGGATTACACTTTGAAAAAACGCAAAATAAGCTGAACGCAGATAGGTGACCGGTACTGTTTGCTTAAGGCTGTGAAGCAGATAAATAACCCTGGATAGCCTACCTGAAACGTACTAGTATGCTGATCCCATGTTAACTTTTGGTCAATAAAAATCCCCAGGAACTTAACACTATCTAGTAACTGCTTTCTAGGTTCATTCCAATCTCTCAAACTGAACTGCAGATATTGAGTTTTATTTGCATTTAACAGAAAGCCATTGGCTCTAAACCATTGCGATGCAACATCTATTGCATTATTTTGTGCTATTTCTAAATTGCTTGTATCTTCATTAACATTTATAAATGTTGTGTCATCCGCAAACAGTACGCTATGAGCACCAACACTGGTAACGTGTGCTGCGAGATCATTTATCATCACCAGAAACAAAAACGGACCAAGGACAGATCCTTGTGGTACTCCTACACTGACTTCAGCTTTACTAGATTTAACTTTATCAGAAGATACAATCTGCTGACGTTTCATGAGATAAGACCTCAAAAGTTCTAGGCAGATGCTACTTATTCCATAGAAAGATAATTTGCCAAGTAATACCTTATGATTAACACAGTCAAACGCTTTGCTCAGGTCACAAAACGTCGCCTGAGCAAAGTGTTTGTTTTCAAAAGCCTGAAGAATTACATTGACAAGATAGTCTACAGCATCTGTGGTGGACTTGTTCTTCCTGAAACCGAACTGTGCACAGGTGAAAAGGTTGTTTTCCTCAAAGTATTTGGATAGCTGTCGATAGATAACCGTTTCGTAGATTTTAGCAAATATCGGAATAATTGAAATGGGTCTATAACTAGAGGGCAAATCATGGTCTCCCTTCTTATATACAGGGACAACTCTAGCTATTTTGAGTTCATTAGGAAAATATCCTTCCCTTAGACAAGTATTAATGCAAAAGGTTAACGGATGCACAATAGTCGAAATTACTTGCTTGATTAGTTTAGTTGAATTGTCATAAATATCTACACAGTCAGAATTTTTAAAATTTTTGACAATGTTTACTACATCATCCTCTGTCACTTCCGTAAATGTGCACATGTTTTGTCGTATATTGGTTGATAAATTACTTTGCATTTTATTAAAAGCGTCGCTAGAAGAACTATCAAAAGTACTACTAATATCTTCCACTGAGCTAATGAAATAGTTGTTAAAATCCTCAGGAGAAATTGTGATGGTTTCCCTCTTCCTGGGCTTGGCTGCCTTATTGATTAATTGCCAGGCTGTTTTGCATTTATTACTAGAGCTATCTATAATACGGGAGTTATAAGCTTTTTTTGTAACCGACAGAGCTACTTTGTATTTCTTTCTATAATTAACAAATACTGCCTTGGTAAGGTCTGACCTGTATCTTGTATGAATGTCCCTTAGAAGCAGAAGCTTACTTTTCATGGAGGCCAGCTGTGGAGAGTACCAGGAGTTACTTGGGGATTTTTTCCTGCATGAAGAGTCATTTTTATAGACCTTGCATTTCCTCGTTGGTATACACTCATCAAAGATTTTCATGAAGGTATAGAAAAAACTTTCAAAGTTAGCTTTGGCATTCAGATTACCCATGGGGTCTGTTTTATTTAGAAGTGTAGTCCAGTTTATAGACGAAAGAGAATCAATAAAATTGTATAACTTCTCATCACAGATAGGCCTAGTAATTACAATCTTGGGGTCAAGTGTTATCCCGTTTGTTGCAGAATAAAATTCCTTAATATTGACGTTAAATGTTACTGCCTTATGGTCAGATAGTAAGAAATCGATAATTTGCGTGGACTCCGGAGTAAATTGCACATTAGTGAAAACATTGTCCAGGCAGGCGGAGCCTCTAGTCGGTTTAGAATGAGTGAATTTAAGATTAAACTGCCTTAGTATATTGATGAAGTCGCTAACACTATTCTTATTGGTAGTTACATCAAACTCTGCATTAATATCACCGCCGATAATAATATCAAATTTGTTAAATTTAGGTGAAATAAGAAACATAAACATACTATTGAACTTCTCTAAAAATATGTTAGAGTTGCCATTAGGTGATCTATACAACGAAAGAACAATTAATTTGAGATTCGATATAACTATTCCTGACACTTCAAAATTAACTTCATCACAAAAAGAATCTAAGTTAATACGTCTATAATCAATATTAAGTGAATTGTTTATATACACTGCAACTCCTCCCCTTACGTGTAGTTTACGGGTGTAACTATCACAACAAATAAAATTATCAATACAAGCAGAGGTTATTGCATTTTCACTATACCAGTGCTCATTTAAACATATTATATCTAGTTGATTAACAATTGCAAAGTTGCTTAGTTCAAGTTCTTTATGTTTCATACCTTGCACATTGAGAAAACATACTTTAAGATTAGTAGCCTTATACTTATGAGGATCTCTATTATCAGAGCCAACGATTGGCAATGGTTTACTATGTAAAATATTACATGGTTCAGTATGTGATGGTGTGTCACGTTCATCTACATTAAAAAAGGTCCATAATAAAATTCGGCTGGAATACACACACACACGAGGGAAAAACAAATGAAAACAGCAATTAATTTTTTCCACTATTTTACTGCAGGAAGAATGCTTGCTTGTACATTACTTTTCCACATAGTCCATAGCGTGAGAAAAATGATTTTGGTTGTGCTGTAGCCACTCGTGCACCGCCTGTTGGACGTCTTCGCCAGGCTTCAACTTCTGCCCTCCAAGGTGCTCCTTTAATGGACCAAAGATGTGGAAATCTGATGTGACAAATCTGGCGAGTATGGCGGATGTGGGAGCCACTTGAAGCTAATGTCATCGATGGTTTTCATGGTTGCACGAGCAGAATAAGGAGGGCGTTGTCATGTTGAAGCAAAACACCTGTACTCAGCAATCCCCTTCGCTTTGGCACCATCATACTTAATTCATGTAAATAATATGTAAACAATAATTTAGTGAAATTAACTTTGGGATTGACGAGGAAAATTTCAATAGAACAGCTGATATCCATGTTTGACGATCATTACAAATGGATAAAAAATCTCCTATTCTACTTAAAGCATCAACTCATGCATCTCTGCTTTTATATAGTTTTTGAGGTGATAAATTTGTATATCAGTAGCAGTGGAAAGGTTAACAAAATGGTTTACTGATTCCGCTCAAACTAGTCCTTCTTGCTCTACATTTCTTGTGTTCTACCAAATAACAAACTTTTTTACATAAAGTGTACGTCTATATTCAGTTTATTGTTCAAGAAGATAATATTAATTCATTAATTAAAATTTATATAAAGATATTTCCATTGTAAATCTTAAAATTGTTTGCAATGGATAGTAACAGTTCAACTGTGAGAAGATTTGCTACATATATTCTCCACTTTCTCACACAAATCCATAAAATGAAGAGGCTTGTTTAGAATCCGAGAAAATAAAAAGTCTGCATAATGATATATCATTAAAAACTCTGCTCTTTCATTACGTTACCACCTCCTTGAAATGAAACTATGTATTAGCGTAAGCAGTTTCACACAGTTGAATAATCCCATTTCAGACAACTATGCGGTTAAATGGAAAAGACACGCTATCGTCTGCATATAATTGCAATATGCCTGCTTCGTGACATTGCATCTTCAATTCTCACTGAAAACCACAAAGCACTTTCATAGTAAAATGAATCTAGAAGGCCACGGAAAACCACTAAAGTACAAGCCCCAAGAAAGACACGTGAAGGTGTGGGTCAGATATGTGGAATATGTCATCTTTTAGAAAATTCAGTGGTCGAGGAATAAATTAACTGTGCCCAAAGAAAAAATAAGAAATTCGGTCACAAGATGTGAACTAGAAACCTTGGATAAAAAATGAATTCTCTAAAAGAAATATTTTCAGGACTAACAAATCACATGTAGCCTACATATTCAAAATCTGGTCCCCGAGCACAAGCTTTGCTTCTTCGGGTGGCGTTCGAAACCACACTTGTATACACTTATATTGGTAATTTGTAGCAATAAATTGAAAAATTTTAAATTTAAATTGAAAAGAGGTTTGTGAAATCTAGAGGTTTATGAGACATTCAGCACTACTGAAAATGATGGTATGAAACTTATTGCACCACTGAAATTGATATGTAACTTAGATGGGCAGGACACGTAGTAAGACTTGACCACAACCGATGGGCACACACAACAACTCTATGGGATCCAAGAAACGGAACACGAGGACCAGGGAGACCAGCAACGAGATGGGCAGACGATATGAGACGCCAAGCCGGAAATCTGTGGACAAGAACAGCAAAGGACAGGAAGGCCTGGAAGAAGGACGAGAAAAACATTCTAAGTGAAAGTGTAAGGGTGTAAGAGTGAAAAAGTGCGAGTAAATAGGCTACCAAATGGACAAACAAGCTATCAAAAGAAAGATAAAGGACACTAATCCCGCATACCTAGCTCAGATGCGGGATCTTTTCCCCCCTAGAGCTAGAGAGGTCATTGCCCTCAAGGGATTCAAAGGCTGTTTTATTTATTTATTTTATTTTATTAACTTCTTGCACTAATAATAATAATAATAATAATTTATTCTGCCGTTAAGTTACTACAAACAATTGGCAATGTCACAAGAATAAAGTATTTTAAAAGTTAAAAATACATATCCCATAATTTATTTTCCAAGAATTCCTGTACTGAATAAAAAGCTTTGTTTTTTAACCAGTTAGACACTACATATTTAAATATTTTCACAGTAACAGTTTTTGCATTATGGGGCAACTTGTTAAACATTTTTATACCGATTGCTTCCCAACTATTGAATGCCTTAGATGTACGGGTTTGCTTGGACTGTAGAGTACCACAATATCTGGTATTTTATGAATGTAACTGAGTTCTTTCCGGATATAATTCTAGTCTTTCATTTACAAATGTTAAACACGAAAATATAAATATACAAATATATAATATATAAATATACATTATATTCAATGAAAAGAAGTTTACAGTGCTCATAACATCCTTTTTTGGCCAAAATGCGCATCGCAGTCTTTTGAAATTTGAAAACACTAATACAATTTGAAGAATTGCCCCAGATATGGGTACCATAAATTAGATGAGAATGGAAAAGACAAAAATATACATTTCTAAGAACCGAAAATGATACACAACACGCAAGTCTTCGAAGAACAAAGATCACTCTAGATAATTTATTACATACATATGTTATATGGTCATGCCAAAGCAATCTTCTGTCTAGATTGAATCCCAGAAGTTTAACTGAAGACAGTTCATTTTCACAGTCTCTCAAACTAAAAGCCATATGAAACTGATATGTTAATTGAGGAGGCACTTGATAAGAAAGGACTCGTCACGAAACTCTCAATAAAGACTGTGTGAGTCGACAAGCTTACCACGTACCCCATGCCAGTTAATGATGAAGTCAGTAGATGGAGGGTGGTAAGCCCTATCCTGCCTTGGGATGTAATACAAAGAGTTTAATGTAATTAGGTATTTAAATGAATTATAAAACAAATTTTGAAAGTTGTTTATTTTATGCATTTTGTCAGCTTCGCCATTGCTGGAAAATGAGAACAAGTAAAGAACATGCTCTTATTAAAAATAAAGTTGGTCTAATCGATTATTCCATCTGTCTTCGGATGCCTAAGTTTATTTTGAAAGCTTCTGCTCCATCGAAAACCTTGTTTAGAGCTAGAATGTTATTACGAGGATGTTGAAGGATATTTTTAAGTTACTACAAACAATTGGCAATGTCACAAGAATAAAGTATTTTAAAAGTTAAAAACACATATCCCATAATTTATTTTCCAAGAATTACTTATATGTCGACTTAAATTAGATATGAATGACTTGAAATCAATACTCAAACATATTTAAGCATTTATTTGGCTCTTTTAGGAGGATTCCGGATGTACGAATTGTTTTATGCCTATAAGGAAAAGGCTAGTCCAGGATATTAATACCAAAGAAATTAATTTTAAAAGGGGAAAATGAACTTTCTTAAAATTCTTAAGTTCAACCAAGGTTTCTGTGTCTTATACACTGCTATAGAGTAAGCAAATTTTACAATGCTTGTATATAATTTTAATATCATAAAGTTCTCAAATCTGATTACATTAATTAATGACTCCAGTACATATTTAGAAGTTTATGATTAATTCATTAATGCACTTCTTGACTGAATCTTCAACTATTGCAAGAATGATGTACTTCATAAAAACTTTAATGTATGATTTTAATTACCCCGTGCAATATTTTATGCTTACTTAACACCAAGGGAAATGCAATTTAAAGGACATGAAACCACAACTTTCAAACCAATAAAACCCGTTTATGGACAGAAATTGTCGTTACAAATCCAGTTTGCGTGGCACTAAAGCATCTTTCTCTTACTCCCATTCATTAAGTTAAGTGTTTTGTTAACTCATGTGGTCGGTTACCAGTTCCGGATACTCGGAACGCGAGTTCCTCCCAGAACCATATGCGCGCTGCTAACCTACTTGTTGCTTTTGCTGGTATTGCTGACTGGAGAAGAAGATACCTTCCGGGCAACAGAAGAATCGTCTCTCCTCTTCCCCCTTCTTCTTATTCAATGTTAATCATTTATCAGGGATTTAAATCTACACGAAATGAGGTGGGAGAAGCTAAATTAGGAAAGAAATGTTTGTTCCGTGCAATTAATCGATTCAAATCCCCCTACTTTACCGTCTTCTTTTTAAATTTGCTTTGTGAATAAACGGCATATGTTTATTATATAACGAATATTCGGTAAGGTACTGGAATGCAACTTGAAGAGATCATATTTCATCCGAGCGTATCCTCCTTCTCTTTGACGCATGGGTGGCCATAGCCGTAATTATTCAAGCTCGAGAAAATATTTAAATTCAAGCAGATATGATTAACTGCTGACATCAGGTGACCTACATGCTGGTAACTCACAGTGTGATAATATTATTGAGGTATTATATTGATAAGAACATTGTAGTTTTACCCCATAGGCAGGGATGGGAAGGGCCAACATAAGTTTTGCAAAAATTATGCCTTCAAATTTAATTTTAACGTCATTTTTCAGCTATGAACAAAACAGCTCACACATACCAGATCGCTTTATGATCCAAATAATCAAATTTTAAAAAACCATTAAAATGAAATTTGAAGACTTAATTCTATAACTGCTAATAAGTAGGCTATTGTTCGTCTAATATAAAAGTCATAACAGTGATAAAACACCTTATTTAAGAAAAATACGTTTTAATTTAGTGAAATGAAAAGGGGTTACAACAGTTAGGCTAAACGATAAATTTACTGTCACTTTTAACTCTTTCAAAAATAATTTTATTACTTAAGTAAAATAGTCTCATACAAAACGGTCAAAAATTGTTTTAAGCTAAATTTATACAGTAAAAAAATCTATTGGAAAAAGAAAACGTATTTTTTTTATCCTATTTTAAAACTAAAATATTTACCATTCAAATGTGGTGTGTTCATTTTCCTTTCAATTCGGTGGGGGCCTGGGCCGCTCAGGCCCTCTCCTTGGGTATATCTCAGCCCATAGGATCATCCAACAAACAAAGAACTCTTAAACTCTGAAGGAATAGTTCCTTGGTATGCAATAAGGGTACAGTTTACAGTACCTTCATTCATGTGGTCCCTAACTATATTTTCTTTCATCTAAGATTATTGTAAAATAGTGTCAATAATTGTTCAATCACTTCCGTATTCATTATTGAACCCCATTATGTATAAATGCGGTAGTTGAGATAGAATTGCATGGTCCATAGCAACTCAAATACATAAATAGTAGTGTTATTCTTATTACAATCTCATAAGCAAAAAATAATATTTCTTTAGTATCTTTTGATAATGATCATTGAAGTCATAATTACTTCATTCATAAGTGTTAATTACGATAAAAACGTTAATTTTAACTTTATTGCGCATGTCTTTCCATGTATCGTGTCCGATAGTTAAGATTTCCCAGAAAAATAAAAAATGAACACAAGTAAAGACCCCTAAGTTCTTTTTGTAGAAAAATATAACTGTGGCAGTCAGAAGTTTCGAAATTCAAATTTTTATCAAAATCCTTAAAGTCTAGATGCTTAAAAAAACACTATGTGCATTTTAATAGAGAATACTGAAACGTTGCTTGTTTCACTTAATTTAAAACATTTTATACTTAGTTTGATAATATGAATTACAAAACACATGTTTATTATTGAATAAAGTTTTAAGCAAGATTTTCATTAAAATAGGCTAGCCATCTACTTGGAGCAGTTATGAATGTGCTGAAAATATATTGGCACAATATTTTCTCTTTTGAAACAAAATTATTCATATTCAAATATTTACATAAAATATATATTTATTTCGAAAACATGCTACTTTCATTTTCATTTATTTCATACCTACTACTCCCATATTACATAGGATATAAAATGTTCCAATTTAAAAACTGTTTGTTTAAAATACCAGTATAATTCACTGTTCCATTCTTCTTGTTTTCGTTTCAGTGAATTTTATTTAGATTGAAGTTAATAGAAAAACATTTTTTCACTAATTCGAAATAACTAGTCATAAACTAAAACTACGCAAAAGTAAAAATTCTAAGTTGAGAAGTAATAATTCTAAGTTGAGAAGTAAAGATTCTAAGTTGAGAAAGAATGTATCACACAATTAATTTATTGAACGAGCTCACGGGTATCCTACAAAATGATTTAAGGGATAAAAATTATCCTAGGAATACTGTGTTATTATACACGAACCTCGAAAAATACTTCTCTCTCCAGTATAGCTATATATGTCATGAATCGGTTTTAAATTAAAACGCATAAATTGTATTTTCTTAAAACTTGAACGTCATAGGTTTAGAATCCTTCCAGGTAGACCTCGACCCCCTTCTATGTAGAGTAGGGGGTAAATTGTTGAATTAATTCAACATAGAAGCAATTTTTATGAAACTTGGTCTACATTTTTTCAACTAATGTGTGACACTAAGTACGAGTAAATACAGATGGCCTTGCATTCCTTTTTACAATCTGTGCTGTTTTCTTAAACTTAGATTAGGTCTAAATTGCGAAAAAGCGTTCACACCAGTTCAACAGAAGTAATGAGATTTTTGCAATAGATTTGAATAGTCCATGAGAAAATGAAAATATTTTCAAAACGTTAAGTCATATTATCAACAACAAAAAATTCTATACTTAACATCAGTGCAAATTTTTATGAAGCATGGTATACCTCCGTATAATGGAGTTGAATGGAAGCTGAAAGGAATAATGTACAACTCAGAAACATTGATAGCTTTACTACTGCGGCAGTTTAACTGTCGGGCCCCTTCTACTTATAAACGTATTATTCCAAACAAATTGGACATCAATACAGGAAAATACCTTCTTACTAAATAGCAATACCTAAGCAAGCTAAAGGAATATTACCTATTTTATGGAACCCGGAGGTTCATTGCCGCGTTTACATGAGCCCGCATATTCTGTGCTAACTCCATCCAACCATCACTGTGCTAATGCATCCACCCATCCCTCGCAAATCCAACTTCCCTTAAATCTGTCCTTATATTGTCCTGTGTTCAGATCTTCCAAATGGTATTTGGACATGTAAAGCCCATTTTTTCTTCCGAGAATTAATTGCCCTTAATATATTTGTTGAAGAGTAGTCTACAAGTTATGAAGCTCGTCATTATGCAGTATTTCATCCCTCTTACTTGGATAAAATACTTAAAGTTTCTTTACATTTCTTGTTTGATATAGCAGCATCTGTGATTGTTTTCGTATATCATATTTCATTTCCTAAGAAATCCATAATCCGTTGATTAGCTCAGAAATGCAAGTATGTCACCAGTTCAGATTCCTGCATAATGTTTATAAGCAAGGACGCGCATATCGTTAAGAAGATCGCTGTTTTCATATTCATTTTTGCGTTTCATTATGCCAAGAATATAAAATAAGTAGGTAGCTTATGAATAACAACTGTGCATACCTACTACACGATATTCATCTTATTTAATCCTTGCATACTCAGCTAAAATCCAGAGAAACATTTTGAAGCGACAGAGAATTAAACTGTTCACACATTTGAATTAAAGGTGAATATTCTAGAATGTTTTACTTACTTAATCTATTCTAAAATTTTTCCCCATCTACGTCTAGGTCTTCCACTTGGTCTCTTTCATTCGGGTCTCCCAGTCAATATTTTTGAGTTACGTCTTTCCTCTCCATGTGCGCAACATGTCCATCAAATTTCATCCCCCGTGATTTACTTTAGCCTTATACAGGCAAATAGAGAACCAATATTATAAAACGATTTTATGCTACTGTATTGTGTTATTATGTACTGCTTCGAAAGGCCTACGTCAAGAAGAATATGGGGAAGTTAACCTACAAGAGAGAGGCCAAAGAAGATAAATAGCCAAACTGTGTGATGTGTGAATGATATTAAGAAGATGTATCGTCGAGGAAAGACAAATTGTGTAAACATTTTTTCTGGGGAATCATTCTACTGTTCATTATTCATATTTAACCTGTTTTCCAAGAATGTGTGAATATTTTAAAGAATTTAGTTTGATGAGAAGAAGATAATTTAAACTAGCACAAGGTTACCGCCTTGCTTTAATGTAACACAAAGAAGTAAGCTAATGTCTTGGATGCTATTATAAGTTTCCCATGATTAGCACAGTAAAACTTGTACTTGTTTACGGAAACCCAAAAGAAAGTCATACATTAGTATCCGACTCCTTGAGTGTTGCTCAGTTATCAAGTCATTTCATGCCTTTACTCAAGGTTCAAATCCTGATGAGAGTGTGGGCTTTTAAATTTTCATAATATTTAATAAGCTTTGATTAGGTAGTGAAGGTATGCTGTCTTGGGTTGTAGATTAAATAGCTCAACTTTCCAATAGTGTCACTGGGAAAAATTTCAGGCTATTTCACGACATACCCGTTATTTTCCCTTCTGATTGGTGGTTTTGTAAGTGATGGTCATTCATCATAATATGACTTCGTATACATTGTTAGGTATAGAATCTGGTTAAAACGTATTTGTTTACTTTAACATCTTTCTGGTGAGTGCAGATTTACTTCTAAGACAAAGAACACTGATACAATTATTTTTACTATTTTTTGTCGCTTGTTTCCCCTAACTAGGAATTTTACAAGTAGTTTACACCATAACTCATGAACTGTTCGAGGTAATGTAATGAGATTTCTCATAACTGTATACATCTCAAGAAATTGTAATAAAATTGTTTTGGTAACTCGGGGAGTTTTTTTTTTTTTTTTTCAATATTTAACTTATTTTATCCACTCAAATTTCTGTTACCTTCTTTCAGCATTAAAAATCTATTGTATTTGGAGAGATACTACACTGTTCCTAGTGATATGAGACCATAACTAACAGTTCCAGATAAAATTTATTTGATTTTTAAAAAATAATTAGCAACGACAGCAGGTAAACTTACGTTTCCATCGCGGCAGGAAGCAAGAAATTTACCTCTCGCTCAGATCATTAAACCCACAACTTAGATTTCTTTCGGTTGGTGGTCTTTATATAATACCCAATAATTGTATTTCGAACTTGACTTCTTGACTTGACTTGTGACTTCCGAAAATGATGGGCCGGTCCAATATAAAGCCTTTCTTGACATCCAGAAATACAATAGACTTTCGTTGCAGCTAAGAAATATAATTTCTGAAAAACCTGAAACCGTGATCTTTTAAAGCAGTAACTATTGGGGAGATTGCCCCAGTACCGGACATGTCCCAGTACCGGACAGTACGAGTTCACCTCTTTCCCAAATAGATGGCAGAAGATCACGTTTATACAGTCCTAAAACTATACCAAAGAGACTACTAGGTAGAATATTTTTTGATTTCCTTTCACCACTGGGGAGATATACAATTTTAAGTGCAATCGTCTGCTGAGTTAGCTCTGCAGTTGGAGTGATCGTTGAACATCTAAACGTAATTTAAAGAAATTTGTTACATGTTGTTAAAAATTCTACATTTGTAGGCACTAGTATAATATGTATTTTTCGAGAAAAATTCCTTTAGGTTATAATTAATGACATCTTCTAAGGTCGCGCTTGGCCCCAATACCGGACAGCATCATTGTACTAGAAAAGAACTGTCTTGGTAAATAAAATAATATCATTATTTGCTTTCAAGAACTACTATTGTGTTGGCAAAACCATAAAAATATCCCACTGCCACAAATTCAAGTTCCCCTTCCAGTCGATGCGGTTATATCAGTCCACCTTCAACTTTTAGGATTAAAAGCTTCCAAAAATGGTATTCTACCGATTTCCAATGTAGTAAGTAATTATTTAAAGAGGAGATAATCGTAACTAAAGGAGATAATAGGAGATAAATTAAGTGAAATGTTAATATCCACATAAATTAAAAAGAAAATGAAGGAAAAATAAGTTTCTGAAAAACATTAGTGAGCCTTGTAAAGAGGCCGTTCCAAACAGAAACCAGTCTCAAATTGTACCCTATCCAAAAGAAGACTTCACTTTGGAATTGGAGATAGGATCGAGAATGCCAAGGAAGAATGAATGTGGTATTTAGTATCGTCTTTTAAGAAGAATAGGTGTGTTGTTGTGCTTGCTCATGTTGGCTCTGGTGGCAGTAAAATTATAACATTCTTTGTGTGTATGCACATAGGCGTAACCAGGCCGACCATATGGGGGGGGGTTATATCATCCGCGGGGTCTATGGGGTATGGAATACCCCCCAGGGAGAGGGGGGTCCGGGGTCCTCCCCCGGAAAATTTTAAAAATTAAGATGCAAAATAACGAGTTTTAAGCTTCCGGGGGATCTCCCCCGAAAAATTTTAAAAATTAAGATGCAAAATAACAAGTTTTAAGCTTCCGGGGGTCCACCCCCGGAAAATTTTAAAAATTAAGACGCAAAATAACGAGTTTTAAGCTTCCCACGCTTTATACTTGTATTAAGTAATTTATGGGCAGACTTAAAAAATTCTACAATTTTCCTTTTTTTAATCAAACCCCCAAAACCCCCCCTCGGTACGCCTATGTGTATGCATTGTAAACAGGCAATAACTATCTTCAAATAAGAGCGAATACTGTAGTTATATGATTTTTATTTAGGCCTAATCTTTACTTCCGTCTAAATTTTTTACTCTATTTCTGTATTTAAAACAATATGTCCGGTACTGGGAACAGTTTTTCGGAAGGTATCGTTTTATTCAATATATAAATCTAAAAAATAGATCCACTAAGGTAAGTTACGTTGAAATTTTAATTGTTGTATATTAACACTAATACTGCCCTTGATCCTCGGGTTTTTGTTTTATTTCAATTTATTAACAGGTTATCCAGAAAACGGGAAAAAGGCTTAAGTGTCCGGCACTGGGGCAATCTCCCCTATTGGAACGGATGATGTGATGATGGGTATACCTTAGTAATTCCCCATGGGGGCAGGATCCCAAAAAGTGTGCAAGGGTTAAAACCTCCCTGTGGCAGCGCCTACAGAGGGCATCGTCATGGGATCGCCCAGGTATGGATCTAACAGCTAATTTTTTTTTAAATTCAATTGTAATACAAAATGCCAAATAACCCATGCGAAATGTTGCGGGAACGCCATACCTAGCCAGGGATGTTGCCAGGATTTTGGTTCGGGAGGGGTCCATGCACCCCGGGATACTGATCCTATTTTTGTTTGTATAATTAAGCCTTGAAATTTCATTTCAACGTCTAATTTGAAGTTACAAACAAAATATCTCTTTTTGAACATATAGGCTATCACATTTTATAATGTTCAAGAAAAATAATATTTTGATAACAAGGTATTAAAATGAAATTTGAAGGCTTAATTTTACAACACTTCATAAGTACTGTCAGTGTAATATAAAATGTCGTAAGGGTAATAAAACATTTTATTTAACAATACTAAATCAAAAGTACATTTTAATGGCATGAAAATTTTTTAAAGTTTGTTTGTTTTTTGTTTGTTTTTTTTCGTTTGTGGAAGGCTTTTTGGCTACATCCCAGTACTAAGATCAAAATGCAATTTTTAAAGTATCACGGCCTATTGGAAAATAATCAGGCATTAAAGGGAATTTTCTTAAGACTTAATAACCCAGTAGGATTAACCTTTTCACGAATATAATGAGTTGTCATAAAAATAGCATAAAAGCAAAATTTTAAATTAATAGAAAAATCGGGGTTAGTTTCCCATTCTACTGGATTCGTTAACTTTGTTTTTTACTCACGTAAAACGGCAAAATTTCATGTCATATTATTCTCCAGAAGTTTTAGAATCCATATAAGGGCACATTTTGTTTCTAAGAATATTTTAAATATGGGTAAAATCGGTAAGAAGTTCACAAAAAACTAACCTAAAATGGCGCTCAGATTGGAATCTCAATAATACAGAATCAGCTGCTAGAAACAGCGCAGGTGCATGCTGGGAAGAAGCCGATGGGTCACGTGGTGCTGGAATCAGCTGCCAACGTGATAATGGTCAGACAACCCTCCGGAAGATATAATATGCCACATTTTCGAAAGCGACAAACAGTGTATCGTACATTATTCTAAAATGCAAGGGCGCTTTGCTTCGGCTGCCGCCTCCGCTCGCGCACTTAACTAATGTGGTTAGTGTTTTGCATTATTTAGCTTTATGTAGAGGTTGCAGGACCGTATGGAACAGACCAATGACATGCAAGGTCGTTGGGAGCCAATGGGAGTGTTGGTCTGCAAGCCAGAGACCGCATACCAACGCCGAACATCGCGTGCCGAAATCCAGTAGAGTGGGAAACTAAACCCGAAAAATCTTTTATGTTAAAATGCAAAGATTTATCATCTTGATGTTAACGTTATGATTTACGGCAACCAGTTTTTTACTAACATTTTCCTGATTGAATTTAAACATATATCTCAATTATGATTTTAGTTGGAAACTGCTTAAATTAATGTTATGAATTCAGCTCTGGAAGGATTAAAGAGTAAACTGAAGAAATCCCCCATCCATGCTTTAACTATTTCAATAATGTAGTTTGATAGGCCCACTACGAAACAAAGAACTAAATCTAGTACAAGGTAATATATTCTTCAGAACCCATTAAAGACATGTAATAGGATGTATACTTATGTTACATGACGTGAAATATAATTATTAAGTTAAATATTACATTTTATTACATTACAATAAAGATTAAGTAGGGTTTTCTTACATCCCTAACCTGGAAAACTTCGGAGTCTAGTGTATGTTTTCCCTACTTCGTTGGTTCTAGAGACATTTCACCAGATTTATTTTCGTATTCTTGTATTTTTTACGATAACAGGCACATTTCCCAGTTACAATGTATATTTACGTGTCATGAATCATCCTCACCACTTCATCCTGTATCATATACATTTAAATTAATATCTGTTAAAATTTACTCCATAAAATTCACCAATAATTGAAACAATTGACAATCAATAGCTCCATGCCTACCCTACTGTATAGACATAATCCCGAACCCTGATACGGCCTCGTAGCTAAAAGGAGTACATTCTTACAATACTAATATTACAAATTTAAACTATTAATAAAGCCTCCTAATACTAAAAGCAGAAAACACACACGCAATTTATTAAGTACATTATGGAGGGAATAGATCTTTGCCTATAAAAGATACTGCACATTAGTTATGAACATGTAAAAAAGAAAATTAATTAATTAATTAAATGATAAGGACGGTATTTCAATTTCAATTCAAACAATCAATCAGTCAATGTATATAACTATGCTACTTTCACTAAATAAAGATTTGATCACAAACACTTTTAAACAGTTTATTGTTCGTGTAACATATATATATATATATATATATATAATTGCATAAAATGACAATATATATATATATATATATATATATATTGTCATTTTATGCAATTAATTGTATAGATGGAGTACAATAAAAAGAGGATAACTATTACGGAAATCAATATTTGCCTTTGGGATGAAAAACATTGTGCGATTTATAATATCTATAACGTGGAAGATAAGAAATATTTCTTCGAGAAAGTTTTTATTAAGTGATTTGTATAAAAACAACAGCTCATGACAATTTCTTCTGTGCGATGTTAACAGATGAATCTCAGGAATAATTAAATATTATATCATAGATGAATATGATTCAAACTGAGGATAATAATTAAACATTTGCATTATGTGCATTATCTCTAGAACTTGGCATTTCTTACTGCTTACATCTTTACATTCAAAGATAATGAGAGGCTGATTCCTCCTCTTAAATGCAGAGTCTGCAAAGTTTGTTTTCTCTTAGGAATCCCATTATATTCAGATGTCGCTTGAGGCAAATGTTTGAATCTCATTATAGTTTTCTCAGAATTGGCATGGTTAATTTTCTATTTTACATTACGAATTCTAAAAAGTAATAAGTTATAATATTAGATTGCAGACTGTAACATCTGAAGTACTATTAACATGTAGTACTAATGATAGTAGTCGTTATTGGGATCCGGATTTTTATATAATTACATATTTTAATTTTTGTGAGTCACTGTTTCGAAATTCAAAATGATTATGGACCAGATAATAAGAGCATAATATTTAATTTTAACACCAAACATTTTAAATTTTTAGCACAATACTAAATGCGACGTAACTTTATATAATGAGAGCATCATGTTTAACTAAATTAATTAGGGTTTAATTTAACTTTTCCATATTAGTATATTTGACTTTAACGGCCAATAAAACTAAATGAAGATGAATTAAATAAAACAGGGAGCAAAAAAGTAGAAGTAATTGGTATTTTCCTTATCTCTATTTTTTCTTCCACTTAATAATACAAGGCTTAATTCTTAGTTGTCGTAACTCATTTGCCAAATTTACATACGCAAAAACTAAGTATTTTATTTATTTATTGTATCTCCAAGTCTTTATGAACCCCATTTTGCAAAAAAAAAAGGCATGTTAGGGTTAAAGCTTACACAGCAATGTATACAGTAAAATATAGAATATTAATTACACATGGTTGTGAATATATGTTAGATACTGCATAAAATGATTATAATCACATTGCTTAGTGAAATTTTTTGACACATGGAAATTTCGGCACAATCTTCAAAAAGCAAATTTAGATGGAGTATTTTTCTTTCCAACATAAGCCAATCGAACAAAACATGTTTTATAGTTAGTATGGATTCCTGACGCAATTATAACCACTATCAGAAATAATATGAAATCGTAAATAATAACTCCAAAATTTTCCATGGCCTGTCATAAATTGTGTTAAAATAAAATTTGGTGTAAATATTTTAACATTTAGCCGAAAGCGCACTGTAGGGAAGAAAAGTTCTTTAGTCAAGGCGCCATTTGTACTTATTATCCAAATCTCAACCCAACAATTAAAGATGTAACGTAACATTTTGTTTCTAACATAACTAAGTATATCTTAACTTGAAGTAAATAGTTAGAGACATGTACAGATTATTATCAGTATTTGAGCCTGAACTAAATAAATGATTAAATTGCAGTACTTACAAAATTTTAAACTCAAATGCTATAGATAAAATGGGAGGCCTACATATTTTAACATGCAGGAATGGATCACTGAGATAGTAAACCAGTATTTTCCCGTCCCCAAACTGGTACTTATTATTCTTATTAAATTTATTTAAAATAAAAGAGCCGAAATAAGTAAAATATTTTAACTTAGTCTGCAATTTAAATGATGTGTAAATCCTATACTGCCTAACGGGAATTTAAAATAAAAATTATGTCAAATAGGAAAAGCTTCCGAAATTAACACTTTCCTACATACAGACTTTATTTTTTACAATGAACTACAATTTACATATTTAGAACACATGAGATTATAAGTATTAAGTTAATTAAAAACTAAAAAGGAAATAGAGAATTTAAAGGAATTTTTAAAATATCATAATGAAAATATAAAAAATTCCTTTCGCAGATTTGTAGTGGATTTTCCAAGCTTTTATTGCTTACAAATTATATCCAAGTCGTGACCGGCCTCGTGGTCTAGTGGTTAAAGTTTCTGATTACTGATCGTAAGTTTCTGGGTTTGATTCCCGGTCAGGCTAAAGTTCATACATAAATTCCCTTCACCGATATTATCCAGTTATTTAGGTTTAAGGATCCTCTTAGTATTCGTATCACCTCCCCATCGGTATAATGTGGCTCCGCCTAAACAAAAATGTTTAAAATAGAATTATGGAGATACAGTATACATCTTCATCAAACCAGGGGGGATACCACGGAACCTGCAAGAGGTAGCGGTAAGTATATTCGAGATATTTTATTTTATATCTACACCTCCTTTATTATTCCTTTCTTAATGTGGGGCCTGAAACTGACATCAATGATTTGTATGCTACTAGAACACGATCAAACATAAAAATATCTCCTAGGCACAAAACTATGAAAGTAAGACTATCTTAATCCTTCCCCTGAACGTTGAAGCCATAGATTTTCAAATATCTTCCTTTCATTTTCCATTTTTAACCATTTATTAACATTACTTACTTACATTACATTATTATTATTATTATTATTATTATTATTATTATTATTATTATTATTATTATTATTATTATTATTACACATTTAGTACAAGTAAAAACAAATAAAACCAAACATGCCCCTATATGAGCAAAGATCGTGTTTAGGGGTTATAGTAGATTAATATTAGTCTAATTATATATCAATGCACAATATACTACAAACGAAAAATTATAAATGTATGAGTACAATGTATACAAAAATAATTTTGCAGCATAACCAGTGGTTTATATAGAATTTACAATTAAAAAAAATAGAATAAATTGGGTTGAAACATTGAAAGACCAAATAAAATTAAAGTTGTGCTATTAATATTATATAGTATTTTTTATTTTCCTCTTAAAATGGTTAGGATTGTAATTTACATATTCAGGGTGCTCAGCAATTTGTGTAGCCAATATGCGTAGCCAAATTAAGGTTTACTAATACTATTCCATCTGGCGCTATCAATGTAATTTGGTAATGACATTTATTTATATATTATGATAAAATTTCTATTTTAAATATCTTACAAACTATAATTCAAGGAATCAATATAAAATAATTGAACCGTCTCATTTCCACCTAGCATGGCGGAAAAGTACCTTGCCCTGCTTGAAGAAGGGAAGATAATTTTCCTGAGCAGAAATAAATTTTATCATAAAAGATGATGAAAATATTAGTATATCAACTAGGCCTATACACTAAATTTTTCATTTAGTAAATCATTTTATTTCATGTAAAGACAGTCTGTTATCAAATTATTGTAGGTGGGCATAACCGGAAATCAGGAAACGGTTTCAAAGTAGTGCTTTGATAATTACATGAAACAAAGAATAATGCGTTTATATGAAGGAAATGAACAAGTAAGACGCCGGTCTGAGAACATCTTTCAACCTGTTTAACATAATCGTGCCATTTAAAAGTTGTACAGTGAGTGCAATTATGACCGATTCCAAGATCGTGAGATTCTTGACTCGTAAAATGGAAGCAATTGGAAGATAAGCAAGTCTGGAACAGGTGGATGTTGCCATAGACCAGTTTTGCATGAGACTGCAGGAAGTAGGCCCCCATTGAAGTGGAGGTGTACACACGACACCTACAAGTGGCTCGTACGGCGCGACGCGGTAGCATTCGCGAGGATGCTTGGGAATTGCGGAGGGAAGGTCAAGAGGGAAGGTCAACTCAAGAGGAGTCATAATTTTAACAGAGCTAGCTATTGAGGAGAATGGGAGAGAGATGGAAAGAAAGGTCACACGGTGAATACATCTCTTGTGCGAGATGGATCATCATTAAGGGGAGATGAAAATGGGGTACGCGTAACGCGAAAGAAGCAAACAGCAAGAGGAGGGGGGCATAAGACCCTCCTCCGCTCATCTTAATACTGACGGACAATTCTCTATAAATGTGGTTAGACGTTACTTTGATTTTCAGTTTCAAACCATCATCTGAAGAAATCTTTGTGAGTGTAGTGTGTTTTTTTAAAAAAAAGTGCCGCCAAAATGTCGCCGCCACGGATTTCTGTGCTTCTACTTCTCGTCATCGTGTCCGCAGTACGATCCGACGATATTAAAATAGACATTAATGGCAATGATGCTGTTGCTTCAGGACTTAAGTTTGTCATGCGACTGTACGACGACTGCACCAAAAGGGACGGTCTGTCACCATGTTTGAAAATGAAGGCAATTTCTTTCTTCGACCGTGTTTCGAGGACTATGGAAATACCCTTAACGGATTCGCTCGTGTTAGTAAAAACGGATGCTGTTTCTGAAAACAGCGTTGCCTCAGTACCTGTCGGCAGATCTTTCACTGAATCTGAGCTTGAGGCCACATTAGCCAAATCAAATTCAGATGATAAGGATATGCAACTTAATAAACTACTTCTGGAGAGAGTTGCAAGATTCTTCAACTCGTACAAGGTGCAGATTGCATTTCCAAAAGTGGAGACAAATGAGCTTCAAAGGAGTATCGAGGAAGGTGTGTATGATAGAAAAAATACCTGTTAAATAGGGCTTAGCTGTTTACGATTTGTAATGGTATACTGAATTAAGAACAAATATTAAGCTGTTTTGGTTTAATTTAACTCAGAAGAAATCGGCTAAGAAACAATTTTAAGTTATCCATAAGTTAAGAAACACAGGTTAGGTTAGACTGATGAATTTTTTAATTCCACAAAAAATATTTTATGATGGCGATGCAAGACTTTTACTCCTAAAATTGGAAATAGAAAATTTATTTATTTATTACTTTATGTAATATTGTCTCTTTTGTTAACATACTCAATACACAGCTTGCAGAGGACGTTAATTACTAAAATTTGACTTCGTATCAAAGTAACACTAAGGGAATCATTTATTAAGACCTGTGTACATGATTGCGTCACGTAAGGTTAGATTATCTTAGTTGCAACAACTAACTGATAAAAGTTAGGTAACACTTCTCTTAGGCCAGAAATGAAAGTTGGCTTAAAATGAAAAGTAGAACATTCAATTTCCTTTCATTTTTTGTATAGATTATTTTTATATTATTTAACTGAGAAAAATATTTTTGTTTACATTTTTACCATAACATGAAAAATTTTCTAAATGGAGAGCAATGAGCTTAGTGCATTATAAATATTTCTCTGGAAGAAAAAACGCTAGCTTATCTTATCTACGGTTGGAAAGCAATAGAAGCCCACATGTATCAAAAGATCACGGTACTTCATGTTACAAATAACAATAAATAAGAAGAAATTGTGTTAATCTGGGTAAAATTATCTGACTGTTATGTAACATTATGTTACGTTAGGTGAGTTCAATAACTATACAGCTCCGTGTGAAAGTTATACTCTAGGCCTAGTAGAAAAACACCATGTGTAAAAGTGGGGGAATATACCGACATTATTTTTAATCTGACAAAAAATAACATTTTTAACTTTTATATCTAATCAAGCAAACATCAGCTTGGATTCTGAATGTACTGGCATCCTACTACAAAATTCGTACAATTCTACCAAATTCTAATGTTCAAATACTACAGAATTCGCTTCAGAATATGGCATTATTATTTGAAACTACTGCCGAATTTGAGGTCTTTAAATTATATAAGGGTGTTAACTGAAATATTTACAAATTATTTCTATAAAGCTATAAGTGAATGAGTCTTGAAAATAAATAAAATTAAAAAGAAATATCATCTATGATACACTATAAGATAGAAGTCTGTTTCTAAACGTCACTTAGAAAATAACAGGCCTATTACCTACTTCAGTTAGTAAAATACTGTTAATTTTTCATCATCAATTGGATAGATGCTAAGAGTAATTAGTTAAGTAAACTCGAAACAACGTATTGTAGTTGTACAATTATATACTATGTTTCTATTAGAGGTTCAACCCTTCATTACAAAGAAACCTTATTAGTCACTAATAGTAGGCCAACTCTCGAAAAATATTCAATATTTAAAATAATATTTACTGACTGATTAATGAGTCTCGAGTTACATTTTGTAAGTTAATTAACAGGATCAAGTCATGGAATATAAAATGAGATTTCTAATAGCATGTAATGTAGGGATTAAACTGCTTATATAGATCACTAGAATATGTAGTATTGAACCTGGTGAAAATGAATTTATAAACCATTATATTGCAATTTATAACCATTTAAATGTAAAGAATGATAAAGCTGATGATGATTATGTTGATGAATTTGATTGAGGTTAAGAAGATGGTGACTGTATTATAATTTCCATGATAAACGTAATCACAAATACAGTGGAAATAATGAAATTTACATTGTACAATGAACGTATCATGACCATACTTTCCATTATATAAATTCACATGATATATGTAAATAAAAACGTTGCTGCGTTCTTACATCCAGTTCTTAGAATAAATACAAGACAATAAGAAAATAGTGAAGATTACAATAAAGAAAATATTCACCCATATTTTATTTTAACTACCTGAGTTATTTTGTAACAAACTTAAAGTATAGCATATTTCTTTACTTAAATAGAGCTAAATAGAGTAAGCTTTCCCAAAAATTGAAATATATCCACAGAACGGTACTAAATAATTAACGTCGTATTGATATTTTCGAAAACCCTAAACGAAAATATGATTATTTGCAAAAATAGCACGTGGTGAAAAATTCATTCTTTTTAAACATACTTGCGTTTTTGTTTCTAGTGATTGCTATAAACGTAATATATATTGTTCTTTATAAAAGAATGCTTAGGGACCAGGGTGTTACGGTACACTCCTATGAAAGTTTAGGAAGTCGTCAACAATTTCGTCCTACTTATTTCGCATAGGTTCTTACACATTATAATCATCTTTATAAAAATATTACACGTAATATCCCCTGCTCCAGACTCGTTGAAGACTCTCAAATTGAGAAATTTCAACTCGCAGAACTCTCTAGTTGATACTGCTGGTGGCATGACAAAAACAGTATCAGAATACAAAATTAGACTAATATGACTCTATTTATGGATTAGTTCGGTTCGAATTTTCGGTCCATGACCTCTATGATTCAGGATATCATTATATGTTAAACATATGTCTTACAAGTAGTCAGCTTCCTTTTTCTTAAGGAGTAGAATCATTATATTCAAATACGAAATGCGTACAAATTCCCATACACGTTTCCAGAAAATGAGGCCAAAGATGATGAAGGTACGTGAGGTTACATCGTGACCTTAGACCATGAGTGACCTACACATACACACTGAGTATGCAATAAAATTGCAAACAGGCTCACTCACTCTTGAAACCTATCATATGTCGGAGCATCCTGTCTCGTATTCTACATGTATGTTTTATTTCCTTGATTGATGTCTCTTAAGTAGAACATCATGGAATCTCTCGTTAATGATGACGGTGCTTATTCATGATCGTCCAAGATAAAGTAATTTTTCCATATCCTACTTACGATTGCACGTGGCTCAAATTATTTATTCTGAATTAGAAAATCCTCACGAGTAATACATAGGCATAAACGTTTATCCAAACCAAACTCCAAGGTACTACATTCCTTGTGGGATTAGGCCTACCATCCGACTGCTGCGTCATCTATCTTAGGCAGATGGTAAGATTTGGGGGGAGGCATGCCGACTCCCCCGGCCGTCATTGATGGCTTTTGTTAGGCCTACCGGAGCCGGAATTTCCGATGAAGTTCCGGAGAAGGAACTCAGTCCTATTGATCCGGAGTCAATAACAGTAACCACTAGACCACGTATCTGGTCTTTTTCCACACACTAAATGAAAAGTCATACTTATTGGTTTTTAAATATAGTTTCCTAATATATCAAATAATAAGACAACTCAAATTTACCTTAAGTTCAGACGAATTACTTACAAAGAAAGAAATCTTCACAAGTATGCAGATATAACAAAAATGTTATCTTTCGTATTAATTAATACCGTCTAATATTCTAGATGGACAAATTGGTGAGAATTTTTTACACTAATTAATTCATGGTCTCTAACAAAACATATTTTTTCATGCTTCATGTTAATCATTCAAAGCTTAATGTAGCCTATAATAACTTAATAAGTATTAACATTGCAACTCTCTTAATAAAATTAAGTCACGTGGGTTATACTATACAATTCAGTATGGCATATTTAGGAAATAAATTAGAAACTTCACAGTTTGAATACAAATATGCCAACTCATCTATCAATTGTTTTACCAGTGTGTACAAATTATTTTCCAATAATGGGAGCTTTAGAAAATGTTAAAGCGTTTCTCTACTATAATGCCCCGAGGGGAGGGGGGAAGGGAAAACTATGGCCGTGGGGTTGATTCACCCTCTAAAAGAAATGAGTACTTGGAGAAATCCTGGGGTAAAGTGGTCGGATTGCATTAGGCTCACAACTTTACCGATTTTACTGGCCGAATGTCTAAAAATCTGGAAGCATCAATCCCTTGGGAGCCTCACGGCTTGTATAGGAAATTTTATTTTACTTTATATTTACTGTACGATTGAAAGTGATTTTTTGTTGTTCTGATAATGTTCAAATGTCTCGTGAATATAAACCAGGCATTTTAAAATCTAAAAGTAGTCTACATTTTATTGTCCCTGGTCCTCCTCCCGCCATTACAAAACGAGTTAGACTATTTATCGTGGACTAAGCTTGTTAGTTACTTGTTTTCATCTTCCCTGTGCATTTGCATTTGCATTTGCATCCTAGTGCTCATAATTTCTTACTCCTGAATGAGTTCCTGAAATTCTCTATGATTTAATAATACGCAGGATTAATCTGAATGATTGTTCTTAAAATATATATTTTATTTGGCGTGGTTTAGTTGGCAAGTCGTATTAAGCCCAGGATTTTGGAATAAGTTACATGCAAATACAAATAACAGAATATTAAGATAATATGATATTCATCCATTTATAGTGTCCTGCCAAGGGGTAAGTTTTTCACTCCAATCTCAGAATTATCCACTCTTCTCTTCCCTCAGCCTTCCATTTTGTGTCTACATATAGGCCTAGTCCATTTATTTTAATGTTGTCTATTATCTGGTATCTTCTTCTGCCTCGAACCTTCATCCCATTTCTCATCCCTTCTCTGGCATCTTTCAGCAGGCAATTTCTTCTTAGCCAACGGCCCATCTAATTTATTTTCCTCTTTCTGATGATTCCTAACAAAACTCTTCTTTCTACTATTCTGAATAAAACATCTTTATTTTTAACTTTATCTGTCCATGGTATTCACTGTATTCTTCTACATTCCCACATCTCAAATGCTTCCAGTCTTTTCTTTTCATTCCGTCGTAATGCCCAAGTCCATACAACGCTACACTCCACACAAAGCATTTCACAAGCCTTTTCCTTAGTTCCTTTTCCAAAGGCCCACAGAAGATCTTCCTCTTCCTGTTAAAAAATATTATATAACTTTCTTAAATACTTAGTAAAACTACTATTCTCAACTTATATTTATCTAGATTAATTTTATAAAAATTTCATTTTTTTTAAAGAAAATTTCTCATAATTAACAAATGAAGGTCGTGCAGGGGAAGAACTCCATTAGAGCAGAGGAATCATTGCAGAACAAGGGTAATTTCCTGGTATGTTCAGTACTTTACTGGGAATTCTAAGTGACTAGTTCCCGTCTCCAGACAATGAGAATAAACAGGACATTAATATTAAAAAGAGTAGCTTATACTATATAATGCTCTACTTGATTTCTTATTATAAAATTTTAATTAAAATTATATTTGGAGATGGTTTCAATTTCAGTTATTGGTGTTATTACGCTGCTTGTGTGGAAGAAAATGAGCTTATTAACGTATACAATCCTGGGCATAAACATCGCTTCAAAAATGCAGTGCACCCTGAGTTAAACATCTTGATAAGCGCATAAAATAATGGTACCTGGGAAAATGGATACAATGAAACACACTTTTTACTTCCGCAATTAACATAGGTTAATTATGCTGCAGATTTGTAAGAGTTCTTATCTCTAACTCGTATTCGTAAAACTTGGCAGTGATAATTATAAGAACTGACCTAATAAATCCTGGCTTTGTTTTTTGTAACTGAGTTTCATATTTATACTTCTGAAGAAACTAAACCCATTTTATTGCGATACTAAAAAGAGGTCAAATCGTACGAAAAATTCCCTCTTTCTTTTATATTTTTACATCTTCAGTTTGTGCATGCAATTAGTTAAAATAACCACCTATTTTCACTCCCACTACAGAAAACAAGATTGGAAAACAGATAAATTAGAAACACTAATTCGTATAATTAAATAAAGGTGTACAGTTTCGTAATAGTTCCGCTCGTAGTGGATTACGGGATTGGCACAAAATATTATTGAGAAGGCCACGTAATTTAACCCAAGTGGTTAGATTTCTTGGCCAACTATTTTTATCTAAAGGCGGCCTTCCATCGGATTCATACCCGGTGAAAATCCATATCAGTTTTCGAAGATTCCCTCTAACAGATTCCCGTCAAAACCGTTTTAAGACTAACTTAAGAATAATGTTTCTGTGTGAGAAGTGAGTAACTTAGATTTCGAAGAAGTAGAAGACATTTCCACCATACTTAAAAAAAATACTGAATAATTCATGTTTCAGTCTTCCTCTTAGGATCCATTACTATTGTGCAATTTATCAATCGCGGCTCAAAGCATGGGCTTATAAGAGTGATCTGTACATGGTGCAATAGGTCTAACTACAGTTTCTCACTCAGAAACGTACAGCTAATGCTATTGTGTGTTAATTGGGCTATTCATAAAATATTTAAGTCCGTATTTATTTCATTTAAGGACATAAGTTCGTAATTATTTAATTTATTACACTTTTCAATTCACGTAAAATTTGCAATTTTTAACTCTCCTAAGAAGACGAAAACTAATGAATTTTCAACAAGATGTATAGAGAGAAGTCCACTGCGTGCAATTTATAATCAAATTAAAGAAATAAATTAAATAAACATAATTTACTGTTGTTTTCATGTTTAACTAGGTTACCTAATCTATAAAGTAAGTTGAGATATTAATATCCAACTCACGAAAGAATAAAATTGCGTTTATAAATCAATTAAATTTAATTTAATTTTTATAACTTAGCTAATGGACATAAATGCGATATAATTAAATAATGTTTGGCATGAACTGTAGACTAGGCAATAAATTATATACGTTTGCGTGATGGCGTAAGAGAACTGATTTATGTCTGCTACTTGGTTCTGGTTAGTGTGTCTAACACCTGACTATTAACTTATCTCCCGGTTGTGTCACGCATTTCACTTCGCATACATCTTTAAGTGTAATATATCTTGTTAATACGATCTTCTGTTAATCCTTGTTAGGGATTAGAAAAGACACGTCAAGATAATACCCCTGTATTTAAATCATACTTGAGTGATAATCACATTAAGCTGGCAATCACGAGAGAGAGAATAAAAAATAAGAACAGTGAGATAAAAGATGTCCCTGAATTAAAAATTTAACTTAATATTAGAATATAAAGAGACAGAGAAATTGTCAAAGAATTCAAATATCTTGAAGAATGGATCAGCTGCAATGCCCTCGAGAAAAAGGCAATAGATTCTAGAAGAAATAAAATTTAACTGGCCTTCCAACTAACCAAAAACACATATAACAAAAAGTCCCTCTCATGGAATGCAAAAATAAGACACTATAACACGGTAATCAAGCCAGAAGCCCTATACGCAGCAGAAACACTGTCCATCACTAATCATGGTCCAATTGAAAGACTTGAGATCAAAGAAAGAAAGATATTAAGGAAAATCCTATGCCCTAAGTTCCATAACAACAAACTAATCCATATCAGAAACGAAACACTCTACCAAAAGACTGAAAAACTCTCGGACTCATTGAGGAAGAGAAGAATTGATTTTTATGGACACATCCTCAGAATGGACCCAAATAGACTGACCAAAAAAATCTTTGAATATTTTCGCAACAAAAAGGCCAAACCAAATTGGTTTAAGGAAACGGAGAAGGACTTAAAAGAACTCAAAAACACAGGAAAAATGTTCATAGATAAAACTGCCAAAAAAATAGCCAAAGTCAAGAAAGAGAGGTTCCAAGTCAAAGTCAAAACCAAACGAATGATTCAGATCAGTGAAGACGAGAGAAAAGCAAGATCAGAAAGAATGAAGCAATACTGGGCTAAAATTAAAACACAAAACATTAAGAAGTGATTGATTCAACGTACCTCAAAGTTGGGTGAAACGGAGAAGAAGAAGAATGTAAAGAGGAAAATTTGCCTTCGGTGAGAAAAGAACTCGAAGGTTTTAGTCTATGCTGACAATATTAAACAACTCGGCTCTCATAAGACGTACACAGACCAATTTCAAATCTTCCACTAGCCCCTATCAACCTCGCTAGAATAGCACATCTAGAGAAGCGAGGATGCATCGGACATCTATACAAGATCGATAGGGATCTAGAGGAAAATTTGAGAGGGTTATGGGTACGGTCTATGGAAGCTTAGTTGTCTAGGTGTCAGTATACAAAGCTGAAAATAGGATTAGATTACCGCCCAGTCTCAAGATCGTTTCGTGTCGAAATGGGTATCATTATGATACTATTACGTCTTATGTAATAAGCGTATTATAGTATGGTCGAACAAAAAATTATTTATGTGATAGCCTATAGCGAAGTACAATAGTGAACTAATTCGCGTTGCTCGTTTCATAAAATATTCGTATCTTAATAAATGACATTATAGTTGTGTTGTATAATATACTTTGTAACATTTTCTTTATGATTACACTAGCTTAAAAGACCCGGCGTCGCCCGGGTTTTGTATTTTGTAATTGGAAATTAACTTATGAAGGATTTTCAATTTTTAATTCTAGGTCTTTATATAGGCATTTATAATTTGAAATAGGAAGAACGACTTATTACACTCAAACTATTCCCTCATAAAACGCTTGATATAGTTTTTTATGGCTCATAGAGGATCTAGAATTTTGCATCCCATCGCTTGTACAGTGCACAGCAAGCCTGGTAGAGGTTTAAATAAGAAGAAACAGAAATTCCTGTAACATAAAATTGTAATATCGAGGCGGGAAATTTCCCACTCTTATGTTACCATAAAGACGTTTTGGGGATGAAATTAAACAGAAAGCATTATCACTTTCATACTTTTCTCTCCAAAAACCTGCGATATAATATAATATTATACACATTACCATACCTCGTTTTGTTTTCTCTATGTCCAGGGTAGAGAAAGTTATGTGATTCCATTATTTTAGTGGATTTCATTCTGTAATATTTAATTATAACATGAATTATTTTGATAACTTCTCTTATTTGTCAAAAGTGCATTTCAATTGTTTTTTTCCAAGCCCATCATATAAAATTTGGCAACAATATATTCTGTGATTTGGAATTGATAATTCTATGTAAAAAGGGATTAAGTATTTTCAAAAACATTTAATTTTTGGCATTTAGAATCAGAATTTTTCGAAATCCTTTCTTAGTGAGCACCTACATTATGAAACGAAGGTACTGTCAAAATTCCAAGTCTCTACCTGTTATAGTTTAGGCTGTACGTTGATTCCTGTCATTCAGTCAGTCATTCATTCAGTCAGTCAGGACAAAGCCTTTTATATATATAGAGATTACTATGCATTAAATAACAATAGAGTAACAATTAATCAGCAAACTGAGACCTCAAACTTTAAATTTCATCTAACTTATGTCAAAAATGTTATGGAGGAATGTAGTTCGTTATCCCTGATTACTCGTAAAATGTTGATAATTCTACCCATAATACACAATATTAATTAATAACACCGAAATATTTTACCTGTGTATAAAGGGGACATAGACAAGCATCTTTTATTGAGAGATTTTTGCTCTATGATGTAAAATGTATTTGCTACAGGGCAATAAAGGCATTACAATTTGGTGCTCATAAATCAATAATGAAGCGAAATAGGGTTAAAAATTTCATTAAATCGACTTTATGTCTTCTTAGTGATCGACAAAACCTGATTCTTGATCATTTATCAACAGCTATAACATACTTTAGTGTTTCCATAATCTGCAAAATTTTGTCTTATCACATGACTGCATTAGATTTTTAATTCATAACTCCAGTGTTAACAATGAAGTTCCTTTATTTTGCATTTTTTCAAATGTTAGAAGTGGCGGCCATGTCCTGGGAGATTTTACGCTGTAAGGAAAATTTGAATCCATAGAGCAGAAATCTACTAATAAAAGTTGCTTGTCAATGTCCCCTCTATACACAGGTAAACTATTTCGGTGTTATTCATTAACACTCTTTATACAGAGTTAGTCAAAAGTCCCGCACCACCTAAATAACTTTTGAAGCATGTGGGATTGAGTGACATGAAACTCGGTGTATTGAGATAACCTAATTTGGAGAACTCACAAACTTTATTACCGAATTTCTAGTTCTCCATATACGGCTATCCCAATATACCGAATTCATGTCACTGTATCTCACATGCTTCAAAAGTTACTTAGGTGGTGCGGGACTTTTAACTAACCCTGTATAGTGGTACCTTGATGATTATTATATTGCGTACTAAATAACGAACTTTATAATTGTGTGAGCTTCTCATTATAAAGAAAAGAATCTGTTAAGTTCCTTATTGCTATTTGGCCTACTTAGGGCTCTAGAGCGATCCCCACATCCTTAATTTGAGTTGTCATCTTCGTACAGTATATCCCGTTACTGAGCACTTTTCTTTCCCATCTGGTTGTTAAAAACTAAATTATATTCCCCTGTTTATGCATCCATCACAGCTGTAATTCAGAGTAGGGTACTAGACCTACATCGAATAGTGCCCAAGGCGACGTGAGAATGACTATACTTCCTACAGCAACTGTATAAATCTTTATTAATGTGACTGTGTCGAATACACACCGGAACTTAGAAGCACCAGCTGAGTAATCAACTTAATGTTAGTCAATGGATTTTCTCCTTCATGACTCGACATAGTGTTAAAAGTTTGAACAAGTAACATTAGTTTCTAGACGTTAAGCAGTTAAAAGGCAAATATTTGTTCTGTAAATCCGCCACCTACATTGAACAGAATGTCTACTGTACAAATCGTCGGTAGTTTCATTCACAAGATGTGAAATTAAAGAGACAGCATTATGAGCTTTTCTGAAGTGTACTTAGCACCATGTTATAACTTATCTTTATTCTGTTAACGGTAAAGCTACGAAGCCTATTTGGGGAACATTTTTTTTAACAATGGTATCAGCAACTGATTTTTTTTTAAATTTTCATTATTTGTAATAACTAAGAATGTACTTCTTTAGTCTTCCTCTGTTTTCATTTCTTTATTTTAGTAATTTGCATTATATATTATTCAACTATTTTATGTTTGAATTTTTGTTTTTCTATTTAATGTACGTTTCTTGTATTCAGGTATATCATTTCTTGTTCTTCATTTATTGTTGTTATTATTATTATTATTATTATTATGTATTTCATGTTTTTGCCCTGGCTGAGTGGTAGAGAAGGAATTATGGCCTTAACTTCGCCAGGTTAAATAAATAAATGAATTTTACAAATCCTACTAAATAGTTCAATTTGGTTTTTTAGCAGTGTTGGGTTTCTTTACTTTCTTTACAAACAAACTGAAATTATTTTCCATTTAAAATAAAAGGCGCAAAATAACATAAAACTCTGTACAATGCTCGACCGTTATAAGAACTTAAAAGGCTCGGCACAAATAACAAAACACGCTAGCGCTCGTTTTGTTGATTTCATACTAGCCTGTTAATTTCAATATAACGTATTAATAAATAAATAATATAATAATTTCAATATAACGGTCTTATATAGTAAATATCTATTACTTTATTTTCGTCGAATACATATTATATGATATTATTGTACATTATAACATACAAAATTCTTAAAAAGATTTACTTCAAAAGAGGCATCGATATATTAACACGCTAGAAATAGAAGTCTTTCCTCTAACATATGACTCCAGTTAAGTATAACAGCCTAACAACACTGTTTATTCAGTAGCAGGTATAGTCAACGTCCTCTTTATTCAATAACATTATCTAATTTATGCTGAAGTTTGCCTCAAAATACTTTTCTACAATGACAACATACTGAAAGATTTTCTATTGTTGTTACAGGACGAGGGAAGATGAAGAAGATGATGGGCATGATGATGATGGGAGCAGCAATGAAGGCAGCTTTGGCAATGCCTCTCATGATGGGAGGTCTGTTCCTCTTGGTAACCAAGGCACTCATTGTCAGCAAGGTAGCATTGGTGTTAGCCCTTATCATAGCCCTCAAGAAACTTCTGGGCAACAAGCAGGGAGGAGGCGGTCACAGCCATGGTGGACACGACATGCACCATGGAGGCGGCGGCGGTGGCTGGCAATCCAGCGGAGGCGGCGGTGGCTGGGACAGAAGATCCCTGGACACAGAAGTGGCAGCCCACCAACTTGCATACAAAGCACAAATTCCTACTCAATAGTAACCTGGACCACTCTTTGGCTGTTTTAATTTATTTAATTTATTTAAACAAAATTGGTATAAGCTACAAATCTCCTCATTTATTTGAAATTGTCTAACAACTTTCCTGCAGAGTGGTTCGTGAAATGGGAAGCAATCCCGTTAACAATTTTTCACTTCATGTGCTCAACAAACAAGAAGGCTGTAACTATATACTAGTATGTATTAAGATATAAATACTTAGTGTATGCATATGTAAACTTGAAGAATTATTTAGATGTAAGAAAATTAGAGATAAAAAATAAGAATTATTCCCACTTCTTTGCTCCCTGTCAAAAGTCAAAATCAAAATCATGTTAGCAAAATATCAAACTAAGCTACAATAATAAATTTTCGATTTTTTTATTCCCAAAATCATAGTTCACGAAACGTTTAGTCCGAGTTGAGCACACCAGACTAATATAGGCCTATTAACATATAAACATACATGAACTTTTTTTAGGTTTTCTTAAGTATTCTTTCTGTTCACCTTATAAATATGTTTCGGTAATTACATTTTAAAGAGACAGAACGATTCTGCTGTTGAAATCTAGTTACCATATACTAAGGCATGATATAATTTCTTTCGGTACCTATCGTGAAAAAAAGGGGTTTATGATCTTTACGATATTTCAAATGAATGAGTTTGAGACTGCAATGGATATATGCCTACGTTTAACACAACATTGAATTTCCCTGATGTAAGGGATATGTGGTTAGAGTAATGCTAGAATGTGTCTTTAGAAGCTGTACATTGCTTAGGTTTTTCTAGGATATTAACTAATAACAAAAACAGATTTATACTGTCATGCCAGTACATTAATAACATAAAAACCAACGTAACTTAGGAATAGTTACTTTCAGAATACGAAATACACCTTTACATGGACTTCTGAACGATCTGTTGAGAAGGATGTACGCTATACAGAATGGAAGTAGTATAATTGGTCATGTTAAATAATATTAACATAATCGTGAAATCCACTTCATGTTTTGTGTTTAACTTCATGGATAAAGAGATGTAGGTTAATAGTCTTCTTATATTTTCAATAGCGAACAGCCAAATCGCACTTTCAGTAGCAATGACCTGTTCGTCAAATGAATGAAAATAAATCCGCTGAGCGATTGTCTTGCTGTTTCCATGTTTCCAGGTGTAGGGTGGTCCAACTATGAATCTCTGTATTTAATTCGCACGAAAATTTCCAACTATATTCAAAACCCGCAAAGGGAATGTGTGTCCCTTATGCTTTCCTCTACTCGTAAGAAAAAATAGGACAGTTGGATAATACTTATCAAGTAAATCACGTCTGTAAGTTTAGGAACTTTTTCTGAGGAAAGTACGGGACAAACTTTTTTCAACTGGTATTTCATTTCTTTTTTATTCTACCAAAGGAATAAGCTATTAATATCTGCAAAGTATATTACTTTCATTCTGTATAAAGTGAAACCAGAACCGACTTTTGACTGAACTTCTAGTAACTTTTGACTGAACAGCATTTACTGACGTTTATTTAGTAACAAAAATGCAAGAAAACGAAGGACAGTAAATTCTTTATCACTAGATTTGAAGAGTAATAATTATTATAAAAACCGTGCAGTAAAATTCTGTGTTTCTTGTTCGAATAATCATCAACTTACGAAAGGATATACCAATAAAGCTTTTTATACAATTCAATTTTATTTAAAGCATAAAGGCAAAATAGCATGGAAACACATCAGATTCTTTACCTAAGTATCTTGCTTAATTATTTTATACGTGGATCAAAGTTACCTATTCATTTGACTTTTCAAACATTACTTAAATACATTTAAATGACTAGTCAACCGAATGACAATTCTTTAGAAGGAAAATCATTATCCGAAGATGACATTAAAATCATTATACAGTAAACTTTCCACTTGCATTTTATGCCAAATGACCAGGTTCAAATCAAATTATTATTGTTGGTTAATTAGAAGAATGACTAAAAGTAGTGCGAGGTTCTGGCTGTCAAACGAACTGATAATGACTTGAGACATGACTCTACCTCAAAACTCCTGACGACTTTTAGTTAGAAAATGTATAGCAATTACATTACAATAGATCATATTATAATAATATCATTTTTGTAATAGCCTCTTGTGTGAACGATTGAAATTACAAAACAGTACCTGCAAAAGTTGCCTTACCATTTGTATGCACTTAAAATAAATATATTTATACAAAACAACCTGCGTTTGTGTGAGATAATTGACATAACCATGCAAAATTAAAATATCCAAGCATAGTGGAAACCTGAGATTTATCCTGGACCCATTGCTTACCTTAATTACTTACTCAATGACAATAGACAATATTACTATGCAAGTTAAAGTAGTATTAGATACGAGGGGTATTCCGAAAGTAAGTTTCGTCAATGTATGGCAGGAGCGGCGTGTTCACCAGGGGAACCAAACAAACGCCAGACGAATCCCCACCCGTGGCTGGTTCCACGACGGAAGTGGCGTCAGCGGAGGAGGCATGACGCAGGCGCACTGCGCCGTAGAAGAGCGAGTCGCAGCAGACTGGCGTGCCCGCGGGTATTAGTGTACCACTCACGATGGCACGAGAGATTTGGCGCCACTGCCATGTACCGCTATCTCCCCTCTTTCAAACGAGCCAATGCTGCAGCCGCTGAACCTTTTATTGTCCGAGATAGAGCTGTTTGAAATTGATCTCCCGATTTCCGTCCCCGCAAAGTGCGGCCTCCACGAACCCATCTCGCACAAACCTTATGGAACATCAATTTGTCACTCAAAATGGTCTGTATGGAACCTTTAGTAATGTCAGGAAGCTGAGGTGGAGCAGGCTGTGCGCCAATTCCTTGCATCGCAGGGCACCGAGTTTTACCACAGTGGGTTCTTCAAACTGATCGCACGCTACGACAAATGTCTCAATGTCGCTGGCGACTATGTCGAAAAATAGTGCACGGTGTATAGGTCATGCTGCCATGCTGTATTGCTTTTGGGTCAATAAAGTGTCCGTGTGACAAACTGACGAAACTTACTTTCGGAATACCCCTCGTATATTCTATTTTATGGAACCCAGAGGTTTATTGCCGCGCTTACATGAGCCCTACATTTAAATCCTATTCTGTGCTAACTCTATCCAACCATCTCTCGCAAATCCTACTCCCCTAAAATCTATTACAATATTGTCCTCCCACCTATTTCTAGGTCTTCCAAGTGGTCTCTTCCCTTCGGATCTCCCAGTCAACATTTTTTAAATATGTCTAGCCTCATCCAGCCCATTTCTTCCGTGAATTAATTACCCTTACATACTTGGTAAAGAGTACAGGTTATGAAGCTCGTCGTTATCCATTTTCATCTCTCTTATGTCCGAATAATTTCCTGAGCACCCTGTTTTCGAATACTCTCAGATTATGTTCTTCTCGAAGAGTAAGCGACCATGTCTCACATCCATGTAACACAACCGTAAGGATAGTTGTTTTATAAATGTTTATTTTTAGATTTCAGCACTGAAGACGAGAAGGTACAAACAAGCATTTCCTTATTTTATCCGACAATTAAGTTCCACTTTAATATACCTATAATTTATATCGGTAATTATTGCTTCGAGATATTTGGATTTCTCCAATTGTTCGAATTTTCATCTGGTATTAGAATACTTTGTAGTGCATTATTATGAAGATTAATGACCATATGTTTAGTTTTTTATGCAACCTATTAATTTCCAAACTTATCTATACTTATTAATACAAATGTTTTAAGTACAGTGTGCCTATACACATTTTTTAAATGCTAAACACAAATTGGCTATAATTACACCAGATGACTTTTGCATAACCTTAACATGACGCCTGTGGTGTAGTAGCTAGTGCACTCACCTTCTGTGCAGATTATGACTGCATTTCAATAATCATCTAGTCTGTATGGAATTTGTGGTGGACAAAGCAGGCGTAAGACAGTATTTCATTCCACCAACATTCTCCTTTTATTTATTTCGTTGTGGTATTTTATCATGTGATTGATTTTCAATATATGCGATAACTTTTTTTATAGATAAACAGGGACGTAAAATGTGGCAATTCTTGGTACGGCTCTTGTGAATTCTTAAATTAAAGATTGCAGTAAAACGTGGTAAACAGCCATCAGAAAGATATTTAATCAACACAATACAATTGCGTAACACAAATTTTACCTATTTTCAGGGGCGGATCCAGAATTTATTGAAGGGAAACGCCGACATAAACGAAGTCTGCAATTACTGGGTGTATAGAATATGCCCTATACACAAGAGGGGGGTCCGGGGATGCTCCCCCGAAATTAAAAAAAAAATGAAGTGCAAAATAATGTTTTTTAGGTCTTCTGGGTGATTCCTCAAAATTTCTCAGCAGACTCTCTTTTCTTCAAACTTTTAGTTCTGTTGAGAAATTGGTCGGTTTTGCATATTACATAAAAACTAAAATCATTAATCAAGTATCAACCTTTTTACCTTTAACTTAAAGAAAGTATTGGTGTAAAATAGTTCACAAAAAATCAATCAGTTGTATCATAAAACAATGAATGGTAGCAGCTGCTATCTTGAGGGTTGTCCCGGCATTGGAGACCAGCTATTCAACTTGCATTTTACAATAATTTTGTTGAAATATGGCGAGTATATATATATATATGCTTTTATTTTATTTTGTTTTGTAATGACTTAAAATTTAATGTTATTTAATTAGGTAATTACCTTCGACGATAAAAAAGTCAAATCAATAAAAACAAAAACCAAGAAGGGGCCCCTCTACGTCCCTCTCCTGGATCCGCCACTTTGTTTATTATAATTTATCTAATGGACAAAAAATGTTGGGCCTTTTGATTAAATTATGCTACTTTTGGAATGCTTGACCCAATCCTACAATTTAATAGACTAAGAAGACCTCTATTTCATCAACTCGAAGCTATGGCCATGCTCCTTTTGAGGTAAGTAAAATTTATTTTATTTGAAAATGAAAACAGATGATACTAAGTCAAGAAAAATCTTTACTTGTAAACATCATCACATCTATAGGAAGTATACTAAATTCAACTTGTAAACTGATATTGTGATTCAAACTTTAAGAAATGAAGAAGTAATTGAACTGTTTATATTCAATTAATTAAAGCAAAGTTTTTAAGGCACATGTACACTGAATTAGCCTATAAAGACTACAACACATAAACATTAGTTTATTCTGCCTGGATGTCCAGCAGACCTGTCGGGTCCAGAATACTAACATAATGTTTATTTAAAGAAAAAGAAAAAGAATTGAATTATCCGAGGGCTGTTCAGAAAGTAACAGACGTTCGGAAATAAAAAATAAACAAAGTGAAAAAAAAAACAATTTTACTACAAACATTTTGAAGGTGGACTCTTAGGCTATTTTTCTATATAATCACCATTCAAATTAAGGCATTTATCATATCGTGGCACAAGTTTTTCGATACCCTCTCTTCGTAGAAATCCGCCGCCTGCGATTTCAACCACTTCAGAGAATTTATTGGGAAAAGTGTTTCAGAAAAAAGCTTTAGACTTTTGTGATATGCAATTTGTGCAGAAAATTCAAACAATGCGCTTATTACGTGTGACGTAACGGTGTCATAACGCTACTCATTTCGGAACTGATTTTCATTAGGAAATCGGTGTGGTATCGATTAATATCGAATACGAATAACCTTGAGGATAGCAGCTGAAAACAGCCTGGTCGGCGCAACCAGGCCGACCATATGGTGGGGGTTATAACTTCCGGGGTCTTGGGGGGTATGGAATACCCCCAGCAAGAGGGGGTCCGGGGGGAACACACTCGGGGAAATATTGCACACAAGACCTATCCGCACTTAGGTCTATCCTGCGCCAAAGTATAAAGACACAAGTACTCAGCCCAAACACGTCACACCATCAACATCCCCTACGGATGTACATAAGGGCACAATAGGTATACACACATCACATATGGTTACCAAAATTTGGTCTGACCGGAGGTTTAGGCTTAATTGCTTGGTACTCCGGGGGTAAGGGTGGGCACACACACACAAAAAAAAGTCCTCCCCCGGAAAATTTTAAAAATTAAGATGCACAATAACGAGTTTTAAGCTTCCCACGCTTTATACTCGTATTAAGTAATTTATAATCATACTTAAAAAAATTGTACAATTTTCCTTTTTTTAATCAATGGGAGGGGTTCAAACCACTAAAAACCCCATCGTTACGCCTCTGTAATAAATAGCCTGTATTTAAAATAAAATCAATTCTGTTTGTGTTCATTTTATCATCATACTAAAATGAATTATTTGTATGTTTCCAAAATCCGTTGGTTACAAAAGGTTTAAGTGTTCTCAAATCATTATATCTGCCAGACATTTTACACAAATAATCTTCTGTTTCCACCTGAATGTCAAGACGGCTTTTAGTAATTTTCTTCAAACATTCGAAATAATGAGCGAATGTTTTAGTCTTAAGGTCTTTCCGAATGTCTTAATTTACTATGAAAGCTAAATACACTCTGTGCTAAATCAGAAATACGGTAAGTTTTTCTCTTCCTTGTAATGAGATGTTTCGCGTTTGTAAATGCTGAACCACATCTGGAAAAAAAAAGTATAATCTAAAACCACTGGGGATCATTAAGTTGAGGGAAGGATTTTTATTTTTCTTGCATAAACTGTTTGATTTCAATCAAGTAATTGAAAAAATCTGCCAAGAATATTGCCTCCTGATAGCCATCTCACTAAGCAGGACCAAGATACATCATCAGGAAGGTCGTCAATGTTCATGCCTTCTATAAAGTATTTGAACTGTCGGTGTGATTTAGCACTAGAGCCAATGTAGATCACTACCTGCATAGCATACGGATACTGAAAATATTTTCCTGCTATATTATCTCTGTGAATAATACAATGTACAGGTAGGAAATCGTGGTATGATGTGTCGGCATTTAAAAGCCCAATAAGCCCTTGTTTCTTGCTGACATGGTGCACCGTCGGTAGCAATGCTGAAAATATTACCGATAGGTAGAGGTGTTTGTTTTTGTTGATTAGCGATAAAACGAAATGATGTATTCAGGAATAGAAATAGAAATAGAAAAATAACACCATGGTGGCAAAACAGTTTCTTCCACCGCAACAGAATAGCAGGTTATTTTGTAACTGTTTCGTTTGAGAAGCAGTAACAGTTGAAACAGTTTCACAAAAAGAACAGTTTTTCCACAACTATATGCGTGTATTGTTCTGTTCAATTGTGGTAGCCAACAGTCTTTTTAACTAACTGTAGTTATTTTGCTCTAACTTCTACTTCTAGGCAACATTTTTGCGATCAACCAGAAAATTGAAACAAAAACGAAACTTTTAAAAATTGTTTCTATAACCTTTTTGAAAAAGTAGCAAAAGTTTTCTTGTTCTGTTGAACACATGCCTATTATTGTTATTATTATTATTGTTAATAATAATAATGACAATAACAATAATAATAGGCCTAGGAATAATAATAATAACAATAATCATATATGCATGACGTCCTATGTCTTTAGTGTCTTTAAAAAAATAAAAACACAAAACACCACCTTTTGAATTTTAAAACAAGAAATCTTACAAAAAATAAAAACATTTTCAAACACCTCTACCGATAGGCTAAGCTTGCTTTCAAGAGCCGCATGCGGCTCGCGAGCCTCGTTGTGGCCACCCCTGTTATAGAACCTAAAAAGGACAAAATCGGACTGACAGGCCTAAAAGAGACTAAGGAGGACTTTTTCTCAAAACTAGGGGCTAAAGAGGACTTTTGCAGAAAGAAACGATTTTAAATAGACTTTCCAATAAATGCAAAGGAAAATAAATTATGTGAATTTATGCATTTTAAGAAAATACATAATAAAAATAGATTTATAAACGCCCTGAGATTAATAATGTAGCCTACACGTCGGTTTGTCGCTGGTCGAAAATCGTGCCGCCTCACCGTCGCAGGATATGAAACTTAAGCCGTCTGCAATACTTCGAAATCTGCAACTAATCCATTGTCGTTTCAACTTTCAAATAACAAGTTGCCGACCGACGACAGAGAAGTGTGTTAAAATAAAAAAATTCTGACACTCCAGTCTATTTATTATTGTAGATGGGAAGTGAATTGAGTGGTGTATTGAATAATTGTACCATTACAGGGTAAATATCTCAATTGTTTATGTTATTTTTCGAATGCCCCGATTGTAAGGGATAGTTACTCGTTTATTAAGTGCCAGTATGGTACTTTATGAGATTGTGTGGTGGACGAAAAAATGTCTGTCCGTCTGTCTGTCCGTCTGTCCGTCTGTCTGTCTGTCCGTCTGTCTGTCCGTGTGTCTGTACGCACCATAACTCAAATACGCTTTTTCGGATTTTCATGAAACTTGGAAAACACATTTATAATGTCCATGGGAAGAACCCTATTGATATTGAACCAAATCGGTTCACCGGTACCGGAGTAATGCCCAATTTAGTGCCTATTTTAATAGATTATGGCGCCTTTCTAATAGAAAGGCGCCATCACTCAAATACGCTGTATCGGATTTCCATGAAACTTGGTATACCCATTTATGACGTCCATGAGAAGTGCCCTATTGAATTTGAACCTAATCTGTTGACCGGTACCGGAGTAAAACCCAATTTATTGTCTACTTTAAAGGCGCAATAACTTAAATACGCTTTATCGGATATTTATGAAACTTCGTATACTCATTTATAATGTCCATGGGAAGACGTTTATTGATATTGGACCAAATCGGTTGGCCAGTACCGGAATAATGCCCAATTTAGTGTTTTTACGTTAATATATAAGAAGTCGCGATAACTCAAATATGCTTTATTGGATTTTCCTGAAATTTTGTATACCCATTTATAATGTACGTGGAAAGACGTCTACTGATATTGGACCAAATCGGTAGACCGGTACCGGAGTAAAACCCAATTTAGTGAATATTCTAAAGACGCGGTAACTCAAATACGCTTTACCGGAATTTTATGAAACTTGGTATACACATTTATAATGTCCATGGGAAGACGCCTATTCATAATGGATAAAATCGATTGACCTGTTTCGGATTAATGCTCAATTTAGTGCCTATTTTATGGTAATATACGTATTCGAAAGAATTTATAAAAAAAATCAGGTAAACTGATATAACAAAGTGCCAGTATGCTTTTTTAATCAGTTATAATTGCAGTTATGATATACAGAAAATATATATATATATATTTTAATAGGTCTCCGAGTTAAACTCCAGATCGATTCATTAAGCAGGGCTTACGGAAGAACAAAGGTCTAAAGTTTGATTCTTAACCTTAATTCATAATATTGGTATACACTGATAGGCCTATACTAATTCTTAAAATATGTAAACTTTATACAAAATGCATTGACAATGAAATAGTACAGTAAGCCAATAAGAAGAGGATAGTTCCACCTAGCGGTATGCAGTTTTGTTCTGAGTATAGGCTTATGCAATTTTAACGCAACGCAATAACTTTAAAGCTAGTTTCTGTTCGTGAAATAACATTTATAGGCTTATGTTATTCTTTAGGAATGATGTTGTAGGTCAATGAAAGACAATGAATTCCCCGTTTTTTAAAAGAAAAATGAAATACTTATTTAAGCACATTGACAAAATAGAACACAAGAATGGAATAGGCTCAATTTAACACAATTGATAATAATAAAAAAAAAAATTTGCTTTAGGGTGGACTCGAACGTGATATGTCTTGGTTACTAGACAAGCATCTTACCCCAAGACCAAACAACACAACGAATGTTGAGTGTCCAATCCGAGAGAATACTATCGCGCCGTAGCTCACAGAAAAGAAAAATCACCGTATTTCGAAATTAAGCTATGTTTCAAGCCTGCTAGTTTCCTTGTGTTACCATTATTGTATTATTTCATTCATAGGTAAAATAATATTCTAGATATCCCTGTGATAAATGCTGATATGTCTCTAGCTGAAGCAAAGGTACCAACGTAAGCATATCCTCATAGCTTAATGTTTTTATTTATTAAGAGGTCAGGAATTATTAATCTGACATAGGCTGAAGTAAAATTCAATGCTTTAATTTAATTGTAATCAATTTTAGCAAAATAATTAGTCATTATACAACAGCATTTCATCTATAATCGAACATATGGGAACATTTGTTTTTCATGTAGATTTCAACTGTCCATGGCAACTGAAAGAGGCTTTATACGAGCGTGCTGATTGGTTGGCCGCGAGTCAATCAAAATGCTTCGAATTCAACAAATTATTATTATAAATGTGACTGTTAATTACTCTTTATTTCGGTACTGCGCAACCGATTAGGTCCAAATTCAATAGGCTTATTGCTATTATCGTTATAAATGAGTATACGAAGTTTCATGAAAATCCGATAAAGCGTATTTGAGTTACCGCGCCTTTTCTTATATGATACCATAAAAAGGCACTAAATTGGGTATTATTCCGGTACCGGCCAACCGATTTGGTCCACCATCAACAGACGTCTTCCCATAGACATTAAAAATGCGTATACCAAGTTTCATGAAAATCCGATAAAGCGTGTGCGAGTTATGGCACCTTTAAAATATACACTAAATTGGGTTTTACTCCGGTACCGGTGAACCGATTTGGTCCAATTTCAATAGGGTTCTTCCCATTGACATTATAAACGCGTATACCAAGTTTCATCAAAATTCGATAAAGCGTATTTGAGTTAGAGCGCGTACAGACACACGGACGGACGGACGGACGGACGGACGGACGGACGGACGGACGGACAGACGGACAGACATTTTTCGTCCCCCACACAATCTCATAAAGTACCATACTGGCACTTAATAAAATGAAAATCAGTTATCTTGACAACAATGCCTATTGTTTTACTGTGATGTTATAAGGCCTTGGAAATTAAAATACAGGTAGCTATGGCAAAAAAACATATTAATTGACATGCGCTTATCCAACTAGACCGTTAAAATGACCCAGGTTGCCGAGATGGTAGACCTTTCTTCTTCCGTAAGCCCTGCTTAATGAATAAATCTGGAGCTTATCTTGGAAATCGATTTAAAAAAAAAAACATATTCTGCATATCATAATTGCAGTCATAACTGATTAAACAAACACCTACTGGCACTTTGTTACATCAGTTTACCTGATTTTTCTGTTTGTTGTTGTAGCCTTCCCTGCAAGTACCGAAGAATGTTTACTGCTTTGCGGTTTTGTGGATTCCTGTTCTTTCCCAGAATGACTGGATCTAGAATTTAGCTCAGAACTGTCTGATATAGAAGCATTTTTCTGTGGCCCATCGTACGAACTTCCGAATAAAATGTTCAGTAACTTGGAAGGTTTTCGAGGGTTTACGTCATTGCTGGATTTTGATGGCTCGGTCACGTGCGATTTTGTTTTAACGTCGGTGGAACCTGTTTGTAGAATTTCTATTGCTTTAGTTTTTGTCTCTAGAGAAAATTGACTAGTTTTAGGCGAGGTATATACGTGAGTTTTTGATTCTACAAATTTTGTCGAAGATATGTTGTGCTTGTTTTCTGGAGGTCTAACATTTGTTGGTATATTAAATGGTTTGGGGTTTGTCGAATATATTTTATATTTGTTTTCTGGAGGCCTTGGTTCGAAAGCTTTGACATTTATTGGAATATTAGAGGTTTTGGGTTTTGTAGAAGATGCCAAATATAATTTATATTTGTTTTCTGGAGGCCTGGGAGAGAAAACTTTAACATTTATTGGAATATTAGAGGTTTTGGGTTTTGTTTCTGAAGCTTTGGTGAAATAGTTTTTAAAGGGCTTTGCAGATTTTTTAGGTTTATTCGCTGAACCTTTTGGTTATACTTGCCGAACCTTCTGTTTTACTTGATGTTGCGTACTGTGCCAAATGGATCTGAATTTGTTTGACTGAGGCCACTTGATGTGCTATCACTGACTCGTCAGAAAAGTCCTTCGACATGTGAAGTCTGGGCTTTACTAGTATTTTGGACGATATCCTTGTGAGTTTATCCCTTGACTTCTTGTTAGCTTCTGGTCCTTGCGGGAGTACGTTGCTCTTGTCGGAGGCATGACCTGGGATCGAAGTAGAAATCTCTCTGCCGGACAGGCCTAGCTAGGACTCGTCATGCCTCGTGGCCAACTGACTGGCTTGGCGGAGTTGTGGACACAGTCGGCAGCTGCTTTTGCCATAGTCTGATATGTCTACGAGGCATCTGCACAGCTGGCTGCGAAACCCAAGACCCAACCGCACGGGCAGCATATTAGATGTTGCGGGGCAACCCTTCTACAATCATGCCTTGCATCTCCCTGTGTGTTTCGTCCATAATTCCGACTTAACCATGGAGTGAGATCTGTGTGACCACTGCTATTGTTTGGATATCTTCACAAATATGTTATTACTAGAGCAAGGCATTTAATGACCATACAATAGTGGAAAAATGCAAAATAAAAAAAGGCATTTATGGCCTAAAATAGTGAAAAAAATTATTTAAAATTTAAGAAAATGACCAATAAATTTTCATTTATTACTTATATTTTTTAATGTAATGAATTGCTAAAAGCAATTTAACAGATGACAGTCCGTTATATATGAATTTACAATATAGAATGCACTTATTTTATTACTTAAGAAGTAAGTAAATCTATACTACTTGGACACCCAAAAATCTTTCTGAACTGGCATGGCCATCAAATTGCGCCTAGCAAATATGTGCCATTAAAAAAAATTACTGCTACAAGACAAACTGCTATGGTATTTACAATAAACCTGAATTAAAATTAACTATGAACACTTGGCGGAGATTCTCAAATAAAATCGATTGTCTGTTGTCTGAAAGTAACGATTTGTACGTGGAAAAGCTCCTCTCTGCCTCCATTTAAATATGATCTAAAATGCCGAAAATGATGTAAAAGTGCTGAAAGTGTTCTAAAAATGCAGAAAAGTCCTAAAAATATCCAAAAAATGACATATCTCTTGAAAATGACGAAAAAATGCAAAAACAAATTGACCTTATTTAATCAATTATTTCATGATACACATTTATATATATTCGAACTATCTTTTAAATTACATGTAAAAAAGATGCAAAATCATCAAATGCCTTGCCCTAGTTATTACACTACCTTACTTTCTGAAGACCTTTATCACGTACTTTATTTATTTATTTGATGGTGTTTTTACAAATACTGTTTATACAGTGAGTCCCACGCAAGAGTTGACCAATCATGCGGGTTTCTGCGTCGCGGCGGGCACAGATCTAACTCCCGAGCGATCGGGTGAAGTATCTACGCAAATAAAGCCGCGAACGGTGTATTGATTCAGGTTCTCACAGTTACAGTTAAAATTACGATGAAAATAACCACGTACTTCATCACAAGAGATGTTGGAAATGTCCTCCTTTTGCATCCACACAACACTAGCACCTTTTTAGGAAATTTTCTTTCACGCGCATAAGTTCAGCTTCCGAGACAGAGTTATTTTCTGTTGTGATATTGTCATTAAGTTCTTCTAACAGTATGTGATTATTGTTTATGGGGAAACTTGAAAAGTAAAGTGTATAGGTCAATTTCCCAAATACAAAGAAAATGACCAAAATATGACTTTATATGAAAAATAAAAACGGTCCGATTTGGGTAGTAAATGTGCGATTCATGTTTAATTTGTGTTTTTGGCGAGAATGGAGGTCAGGATAAAAATATGGCATGTCATAAACATCCGAACCCTAATTATAACTAACCCATCTTTTCCGACCAGCTCATTTCCTCCCTATAAAGATGGATGCAGTGCTAGTAGCTCACGAAAGCCCAGAATTACTGCTGAGGAAGCAGCATAATAGCCTTGAAATTGGCAATGCCCTTTACAGAAGCAGGTAGTATTGGGTAGGTTTATGACTAGTGAGACAAGCTAACTCTCCACCCGACTGGAAGGCTTTAATCCGTTTTCAAATTCTGGAAAGTCCCAGGCCATGTGTAAATAAGATTTTACATAATTAGGTAGTTTTCGAAGAAAAATCTACCTATTGCAATGGATACCATGTCATGATTTTCGAAAAATTCTTTCATATCTTTACGTTTCATGCTTCCCTAAGTACAAAACCACCGCCCGTTCAAAAAAAAAAATGTGATATTTATATATATATATATATATTTATATCTTTACACGCTAGCGGCCGTAATTTTGAAGATATTTGAACCAAATTTTACTATGATATTTCTAGGCCCAATAGTTCGGACAAGTTCGTTAATGAGCAAAATTGGCCCAAGGGGGTTGTCGGGGGAGGGGGTTGAAATTTTAAAACATTTATATCTCGGCCCCTATGAAGTATAGAGGGAAACTTTGTTTGAATAAATTAGAGTACTCCCTATGGAGTTTGCAGTGATACCAACGATTCGGGGTTTTGGGGGTACGAGTGGGGGTGGCGGTGGCGGTGGGGGGGGGGATGAAACTACGTCTTGTGGGGTATCTTTGAAAAGCTCTTGATGAGTACTTTACAAATCAATAACTAGTTTCTTGATAGTTCTCATATAAGGCGAGATTTGAATGTTTGAAAAAAGTTCTCTTTCCTCTTTTTTGGTGTTATTATTGCGGGTTTGTCATGCAAAGGCTAAAGAAGAAGAGTGCTACGCATTGAAGTAAATTAAACCAAAAGCACTTCGAAATCTACCTCAGCCTGTAGGCTTGCCTAAAGGGATTTTTTTGAAATTTGAACGTCTGTCGCTCGCCTTAGATTATCAGCGTCCTGCTCGCCTTTAATAGGCTCTAGAAGTACTTTTTTACTTCCTCTACCCGTAACATAGTTACCATAGGAGAGGAAGATTTCTAGCCCGAAATTCGAATCAAGTTTTTAATATAAATACACGTTTTGACGTTACCTGAATCCAAAAATGCTATTTTTCAGAAATATGTCTGTGTGTGTGTGTCTGTGAACAGCCAAGCTCTAGAACGAAAAATCATATGAAAACAACATTTTGTATTTGACTCAGATATCTTTTGGGGATATGACACTCTTACTCTTAATGCCACTTTATATAAAGAAAATTTCATTTTTCACAATTTTTCGAAAACGTCTCTTACGATTTTGTTTAAATTTTGTTCTTGGGGTGCTTATTCTAAGAGCTAAAACTTTAACTTTTTTTTTGCATAAATTCTCTAAAGGGTAGTTATAAGCCACCCATTGTTTATAGAAACTCAGTCTTACCTCGTGAAGAATAAAGTTTGGCATCAGGTTGAAATAACTGTATCCGTGCTCTTTGCAATACGACCTCTTCTTCTATATCAGAGTGTGAAGTGAGAAAGCTGTATTGCCCATGCTTAGAGTAAAGAAAGTTATGTGAGTGCATTAATCAAATTTTATTTGGGTTGTGTATCCTTCGGGGATGCGATGTGGTAACGACATTCTCTTCATTTTTAAAACCAATTTACATGAAGAGAATGTCATTAAAAATATATTATACTAAGAGGCAAAACTTTTATTTGGGCAGAGTGTGTAACTGTTCTTCCGTTATAGCACTCAATTCTGAGAAAGACAACCTATGCATTGACTCTGGCATTGTTGTTGCTCTTAACTTATGCCCTTTTAAATTTATCTCATTGTCTTATATTGTATTAGATAAAATACTATGGGTAGAGAGGCAGATAACCTCTGTCTTCCATGATACGAGGGTAGATGAAATATAAACGAGACTATTTTTCATTTATTTTTGTTTGCAATAAACACAAAATTAAGTGTTTTTCATTTTTGTATAGAATTTCCTGCTTTGGAAATGCATTTTTTCCGAGCAAATCTGTAGCTTTTTAATTTAAAAAAAAAGAGTTGGTTGTGTCATTAGCCAATTGCGTACGAATTGCTCCATCCCATCAACGTTGTCGAATTGCTGGCCATCCTCTGCTTCTTGGACTGGACCAAAAAGGATGAAAATCGCAAGCTAATAAATCAGGACACTAAGAAGATTGTTAAACTATTTTCTCCATTTTGGTACGTGTGACAGCTCTTGCATTGTCATGAAGAAGGATCTCTTCTTCTACCGGTTAGTCACGTCTTTTAGCCTCATTGAAAACCTCGCAGTAGTACGCCGCATTGATTGCGCAACGATATTGTACAAAATCAACGTATAAAATGCTCTCCCTCCCCCCCCCAAAAAGCAGTCAAAAGCCTTCTGAATGCCCAGACTTGGCTTTCATAGGGAACTCCACGGCTTCTCACAAACGCCTTGTGCCAAGTGAAAACACGCGACGTTGACAGAGTTTGTTCCCTAAACTGTGCCAACAGTTTGCGCAAAATGTTGCGCTTTCATTTAGCGAGATAATGCATTGCGCAACTGAAGGTTGCATTTTTTTCTGATATATCCTTGCTGTATTGCAATCTCACAAGGGCGTCTGATCGCTCTCCCCCCCCCCTTCAACATGCCATAAAGTAGCAGCTTCCTTAGCTGAAAATTATGCCCTAAAATAGTCTCGTTTATATTTGGTCCACCCTCGTTGCAAATAAATTGTAATGCCAGATCCAAGAAGTTTTAATGTATTCTTTTGCACTCTGCTTGATTTATTACTCTCCATATGTTTTGATCATAAGCGCGGTATTTCACAGGTTTCAAGATAACATTATAATCTTGAGTTGCCATTTATGTCATAGATTTCATGAACAATCCGAAATTTTATTAGTATAAGAACATGTACAAACTGATAAGTCCGCTATTTCTGTTGATGTTATATAGATTTTGAAAAGTTTGATCAATTTAAATTGCCGCAATACTTTTGCAATGAATGAAATTGTGCTCTTTACTGTCATTGAAATCAATGAAAGCCCTGCGGATTTCATGAACAATCCACAATTTTATAGCATAAGAACATGTCCAAATTTATAAGTCCGCTATTTTCTGTTGATGTTATATGGATTTTGAAAAGTTTGATCAATTTAAATTGCCACAATACTTTTGCAATGAATGAAATTGTGCTCTTTACTGTCATTGAAATCAATGAAAGCCCTGCGGCTTACGAACTTTCTGCTGCCACTATTTTATTGCTGCTGCGTATACTTGGGCTTGTGCAAGCCTTCAGGTGCCAGCGTTTGTTTGGCACTTAATGCAGCCTGTGTTTGTTTGACGCTTCACCGGTTTGTTTGGCGAAGCCTGCTAGCTGTACTGCTAGCCTCATTTAGTTGTTCGAAGTTTCGCGTGGTTTGCACCACATTCTGAGACAGTTCTGGAGTGCTGTCCATGAAGTCTATATTTTCAGCTCTGTACTTGAATTGCACTATTTTGGGCTGGTTGGGGATTCCGGAAGGATTAACCTCGTAGTAGCGGAGTTTAACAGGGAATTCTGTAGCGAATACTACCAGGCGATCTTCTAGGGACAAGTCTTTCAGTTTGGCCAAGTTTATCTTGGACGAGGACAGTCGACGTACGTTTGCTTGTGGTAGCTTGATGCCAAGCGTTTCTTCTACTTGAGAGCTGTACTCTCCAGTTGATTTTGGTGCCTCTTCAGGAGGCGGTGTCAGTTTTGCTGATGGAGGTCTGTGTTCCTCAAGTGGTGTCGGTGGTTTGTCAGGCATTCTCTGATGCAGATTGGGGGTCAAGTCGATGGACTGAGATGGTCGATGCAAGTCGTCCCTTGCACTCTTTTCCGGCTTCGGTTCTTCTGACGGAGGAGATAGCAAGCGGAGGGTTTGTGCGGGAGGATCCCTTGCATCATAAGCGAATTCCCTGAGCTCTCTGATCAACTTGCTGACGTAGAGGAAGGTTTCCGGGAAGTACGTTCTACTTCTGGCGATCCTCTCACTGATTAGTTTAGCGACATGTTCTCGCAATGTGGGTCTCTTCTCAAACAGCTTGAAGCTGTGTCTAGTCAATGTTACACGGTTCTCAGGGTGCGCTTCTACAGGAACTGGAAGGTTCGCTGTTGGTTTCATTAGTTTCTCATATCTGTTTCCTACTTCCTTTACTTCTGGTTTCTCTTCTTCCGGCAGTTGAGCACTCTCCGGCTGATCGACGGTTGCAGGATTGTTTTGCGCATGAGTACTATGCGTGTTGAGTGTCTCTGGTGTCGTATCCGTGAGGTCAAATAAGTTATTTGTGCCTTTCATGTCACTTTGCTTATTTTTCTGATACATTGCAAGCAATGTGTGGGACGCTTGTATTTGCTCCGTGTAGACTGTTTTCTGTTCCTCCACTTTTTTCATCTGCTGTAACTGATGAAAACTTGGGCGACGAAGCACCTTAGAGTCGTCGTATTTCATGAGGGTAGGCGGTGGATATCTTAGAGGCTGGGCGCCCATATTGGGTTGAGGCTTGAAGAATTGGAGTCTCGTGAGGATTCCGTCGAGTATGGGTTCTTGGGGACTGTACGCTCTGCTAACTTTATCACGATCCATTTTCACTGGGTCACTATGATGTGGATCGTACTACTTCATCTTTGGGACTCGAAAACCTCAGTTGCAGTCTTTTGTTCCTCAGGCTTCTTGGATTCCTCCAGTGTCTCATTCGAATGCCTGGGTTCTGATTTGGATAAGCGTTTGGAGGGAGTGTACACGATGCGAATTTTGTCACTATCAGTTTTCACTGAGATATCATGATTTGGACTGTACTTTGCCATTGCATCTTGGGAGTTTGAAACCTGAATAAATCTCTTTTGTTCCCTTGGTTTTGTGGATTGGTCCAATGTCTCGTTGGAAGGCCAGGGTTCTGATTCGGATAAGCTTTTGGATAGACTGTACATGCCACGAATTTTGTCACCATCCCTTTTCACTGGGTTATCGTGATTTGGACTGTACTTTGCCATTGCATCTTGGGAGTTTGAAACCTGAATTGCTCTCTTTTGTTCCCCTGATTCCGTGGATTGCTCCAGTGTCTCATACGAATGCCTGGACTCTGATCTGGATAAGCGTTTGGGGATTCTGTATACGATGCGAATTTTCTCACCATCCCTTTTCACAAGATTATTGTGGTATGGATTGTACTTCTCTGCGGGGTCTTGGGACTTGAAAACCTCAATTTCACTCTTTTGTTCCCCAGGTTTCGTGGATTGGTTCAATGTCTCGTAGGAAGGCCAGGGTTCTGATTCGGATAAGCTTTTGGATAGACTGTACATGCCACGAATTTTGTCGCCATCTCTTTTCACCGGGTTATCGTGATTTGGACTGTACTTTGCCATTGCATCTTGGGAGTTTGAAACCAGAATTGCTCTCTTTTGTTCCCCAGGTTTCGTGGATTGGTTCAATGTCTCGTAGGAAGGCCAGGGTTCTGATTCGGATAAGCTTTTGGATATACTGTACATACCACGAATTTTGTCATCATCCCTTTTCACTAGATTATTGTGGTACGGATTGTACTTTTCTGCGGCGTCTTGAGACTTGAAAACCTCAATTTCACTCTTTTGTTCCCCAGGTTTCGTGGATTGGTTCAATGTCTCGTGAGAAGGCCAGGGTTCTGATTCGGATAAGCGTTTGGAGGGAGTGTACACGATGCGAATTTTGTCACTATCAGTTTTCACTGAGATATCATGATTTGGACTGTACTTTGCCATTGCATCTTGGGAGTTTGAAACCTGAATAAATCTATTTTGTTCCCTTGGTTTTGTGGATTGGTCCAATGTCTCGTTGGAAGGCCAGGGTTCTGATTCGGATAAGCTTTTGGATAGACTGTACATGCCACGAATTTTGTCACCATCCCTTTTCACTGGGTTATCGTGATTTGGACTGTACTTTGCCATTGCATCTTGGGAGTTTGAAACCTGAATTGCTCTCTTTTGTTCCCCTGATTCCGTGGATTGCTCCAGTGTCTCATACGAATGCCTGGACTCTGATCTGGATAAGCGTTTGGGGATTCTGTATACGATGTGAATTTTCTCACCATCCCTTTTCACAAGATTATTGTGGTATGGATTGTACTTCTCTGCGGGGTCTTGGGACTTGAAAACCTCAATTTCACTCTTTTGTTCCCCAGGTTTCGTGGATTGGTTCAATGTCTCGTAGGAAGGCCAGGGTTCTGATTCGGATAAGCTTTTGGATAGACTGTACATGCCACGAATTTTGTCGCCATCTCTTTTCACTGGGTTATCGTGATCTGGACTGTACTTTGCCATTGCATCTTGGGAGTTTGAAACCTGAATTGCTCTCTTTTGTTCCCCAGGTTTCGTGGATTGGTTCAATGTCTCGTAGGAAGGCCAGGGTTCTGATTCGGATAAGCTTTTGGATAGACTGTACATGCCACGAATTTTGTCATCATCCCTTTTCACTAGATTATTGTGGTATGGATTGTACTTTTCTGCGGCGTCTTGGGACTTGAAAACCTCAATTTCACTCTTTTGTTCCCCAGGTTTCGTGGATTGGTTCAATGTCTCGTGAGAAGGCCAGGGTTCTGATTCGGATAAGCTTTTGGATAGACTGTACATGCCACGAATTTTGTCATCATCCCTTTTCATAAGATTATTGTGATATGGATTGTACTTTGCCATGACGACTTGGGATTTTAAAGCCTCAAATGTTCTCTTTTGTTCCTTCAGCTTTTTGGATTGCGCCATTGTCTCGTAGGAAGGCCAGAGTTCAGATGTGGATGAGCGTTTGGAGAAGCTGAATACCTCTGGTTTGTATGCGTGATTCTTTTTAATTTCTGGGTAAATCGTAGACGGAATTGCTAGGAAGTCTAGAGTTGATTCTAAAGTCTTCACTTGAACTGGAGGCGGGAACTTGGGTTCACTTCTGCTTGCCAAATGTTTGTTTTCTCTAATCAGAGTTTTATGAAGACCCTGTGGTTTAATTTACACGTTCGCTTTCACTGTGGCTGCTGAGTCTTGTGGCTCCCCGGCATAGGTAACAGTTGCTTCAGGTGGGGATCTGAATTTCTCAACGGCTCCTGTCGGCATCTTGTAAGCCGACATCTTGAACACCTTAGAGATGAATTAAAAAGATAAAGGACCCTTCATTATATAGAGTGCTAACTAAAAACCACCGCCGTCTCGAGAATTACACTGCCTGTCCATGCTTAATTTTAACATGGAGTTCAGAGTATTGTTAAATTGCCTAATTTCTCCAGTAGAGGCGACACAGTTCACACCCAGATAGCATGAAATTCCAGCATATTTCAGTTTCCGAGTTTATACTTCAGAGGGCAACACAGCATACGGTAATGTAAAGGGTATTGCAGCTGGGTGTGAATGGTACTGCCATCTGTAATGTGCATACGCAAAATGTGCATACGCACAAATGTGCATACGCAAAATTAGCCGTATAGGACAGGCAGTGTATACACGAGTAATACAGTCTAAAAGGCAGTGCTAAAAATATACGACGGTGGATCGAAAAGTAACTCAATTTTTTTTACAAAATTTAATAGGTACAATTACAAACAAATGCACACATGAAGGGACATCTTTTGTCTATTTTTCTATATAGTCGCCACGTTTCTCAACACATTTCTCCTATCGTGATACCAGTTTCAAAATACCCTGTTCATCTCCTATCGTGATACAAGTTTCAAAATACCCTGTTCATAGAAGTCCGTTCGGTTGCCGTATACCTATCTGCGGACTGCTGTTTTCACTTCTGCATCTGACGCAAAGCGTTGGTCCCATGAAGAAATTTCTGGCCGGTAAACGCTTTGCGTCAGACGCAGAAGTGAAAACAGCATTCCGCAGATGGCTATACGCCAACCGAACGAACTTCTATGAACATGATATTTTTAAACTGGTATCACGATGGGAGAAATGTGTTGAGAAACTTGGCGACTATATAGAAAAGTAGACAAAAGATGTCCCTTCACGTGTGCCTTTATTTGTAATTGTAACTATTAAACTTTTTGTAAAAGAAATTATTATGCTTTACTTTTCGATCCACCCTCGTATATTATATAGCATACTAACTATAAATTATGAAACTATAGAGACTTAAAGCAATAATTGCTAATGCAAGTATTTTTTTAATAGTCATCCATGGCTGAGCAGTTAGACTGCTCGCCTTCCACTGCTGGGACCCGTGATCAAATCTCTGTGGATGCATGTTGAATTTGGGATGTACAAACTGGGATCAGGGCAGCCGGGTGCCCCGGTTTCCCGTGACGTATACCTTATAGTCCCGCCGTTGGCACCACAATATCAACTAGACCTGAATAATGTTTTTAAATCTCGTGGCCGGCCTATTTGACATGTTTTTTTTTGGTTCCCCAGTCGTGAAGGCAAATGCCGAATTGGATATTTACATATCATGAATCATCCTCACCATTTCATCCTGTATCATATCCATTTAAATTAATATCAGTTGAATTTACTCCATAAAAATACTCCAGTAATAGAAACAATTGATAATCAATTGTTCCATGGCCTGCCCTACTGTATAGACACATATCCCGAACCCCTGGCATGGCCTCGCAGCTAAAAGGAGTATAAATTATTTATTTTGTCTGGCAGAGTTAAGGCCATAAGACCTTCTCTTCCACTCAAGCAGGTTAAAAATACAATGTAGTTTTACATTAATAACAAAGAAATGGATAAGATACTAATGACTAATACTAAAACTAAGGTTAAGGCTAATCATAATAATTAAGTAAAAAGCATGTGTTTCATAAAAAGCGTAAGTTTCATCGAAGAAGAAAGTAATATTACAAGCAAAACAAGGAAAATGTCAAATTAAGTTATAATGGAACTTTTAAGTTTGTGAAATAAAGTTATAGGCCTGGGTAGTTATTTAAGTTATAAGAAGATGAAGTAATGCTATGTACAATGAGAGATGGAGTGACTACAAAGAGCTAGTTCTGTTCACTGGACAATAATTGTTTAATAAGCCCAGTTTTGAAAGAATGTACTCTCCGACTACCCCTGATATCTTGTGACAAGGAATTCCAAGAACGGGCTGTGGCTATAGTGAATGAGTGAGAGTACAGCTGAAATAAAAAAGTGTTTTAATAGTGCCCATAATGGCCATTAAGACACTCGTATGAAAATCTTGGAAAACGAGCATAGCCACACACTCCTGTTTTGATAAATGTCTTTATGGGCTTGTGTACTATTATTAGACCTGGGATTTTAAGGCAAATACCTATTTTGTTCCTTATGAAATAGCATGAAGTTCTGTAAATTTGTTGACATTTCATGATATACGTATCACTTACATTTATAGAGTTTTATAGTGCCCTAAAATGCCTATATGGACCTTTGGAGCCTATTTTTGCTATTTTAGTGCCTAGAATGCCTATTGTGTAAATTTAAAATAAAATCAAACTTCTGTAACTTTTACAATCATTTAATGGACATCCCTGAATAAAGAGCAGAACAGCAGAGGGTGGGTTTTTCACAGAAACTTGATTTTCCCAAACACTTGTCGCAAAAGGAATGCTGACTGACGGGGAGGTTTCGCTCAAAACAACAAATAGCAGGTATATATATACAGTAAGAAGGGACATACCGTGAGAATTTTTCATATAATACAAAACTGTTTTTGATAAAAGTATTTTTAATTCTGTCTTTTTTTTTCAATAATCAGCATGCTCCATTGCTTGCATCGCAATACTACAATTATTTCTGTTCAGAATAGGTATACCACGCTTTTTACAGTAAAAAAATATCACGTTACAGTTTAAGAGCATATTGTAGTATTTTAAAGTCTATTTTCTGTCTATATACTCATTTTTAAAGCTTATTTTAAGTGCCTATTTTCTCTTTTAAAAGTCTATTTAAGTTACTTGTGTTAAAATCCTAAAACTAATTTTTTAGAGCCTAAAATCCCAGGTCTAACTATTATGGTATAAGGCGGATTCCATATTATACTCTTTAATTACCTTAGGGATGGACTCAGGTTTCAAAAGTCCGGCAAGATTCCCGAATATATGCCTGAGGTCATGGGCAGGAAGTGGCTTGTTGGGAATATGGGACAGCTGCCTCTTTTCTGATACAGGACTCTTCTGCCGGGGTATGTCCATCACAGACCTGGTGTGTGTTGGCCGTAGCTTCACGATTCTAAGACTGGCCGGTGAGGCGGACTTGGACTTGGTGAGGTGTCTAGATACAGGGTGATCCTTCATACTCCTCCTTTCTGTCTTCGGCACTAAGGTGAGGTGGGGTGGTTCAGGTGATGCCAATGCTGAATCTTTACTGTGGTCGGAGTCGCTCGGTTTGAAAATATAAATTGACCTAATTTTCTTTCTAAATTTAGATATCCAGGAGTCCTTGGTGTTTTTTGTAAAACCACTAGACGTGGATTCGAAGTGGGCCGATCCATTATTTTGTTTGGTAAATACTCGACTGAAAATTTTGAAGGATTCTCGAAAGGCCGCCGTGTTAGATGTTGCGCGGCAACGACGATAATCAACCATTTTCGCGCATAAGACAATGACAACCGAATCGCCGAAGACTGGCGAACTGATATTTTTGTTCTTTTTCATTTATAATTTCCACCTATGCTCAGTGTTTAAAAAGAGTAGACACTTAACCTACTTTATTAAACATAACTTATCTTATTATGGTTAACATATATAAGTAGCAAACGCTACTAGTCTAGAAATATAAAACCTTGTACAAACAATGAATTAGTGATAAATAGGGTTCGGATGTTTATGACCTAAAAGAGCGGAAAATATGACTGCAAATATGGCCTTCAAATGACTAAATATGACCAAAAATCCTAAATATGACCTAATAAAATAACATATTTTCAAAAAATAAATGTTCCCGTTTAAAACTTTAAAAGACCTAAATTCTTACCTCACATTAATTCAATCAGATCATCACTTTTTAACAATATTGCAGGTGATTTACAGTTTTACTTCTAATGAACTTCTATTTTTAAAGAATTTTCTCTTCTTTGCTGGCTTCATCAACTCCAAATACTCGTAATATTTTGTAGAGCTTGCGTGTTTCAATAAAATATGAACAATTGCATTAATTTAAAAATCTAACTTGCCTATTATTTTGGCATAAACATTAAATAATTGAAATAAATTTCAAATTTAAATCGACCATGTAGTACATACACTACACAATTGTGCTCCTTTACCGAAATTATAACTGAAATATGACATTAAATTACAAATGTGGTTAAAATATGACCAACACCACAAAATGACCAGAAGTCAGAATAAAAATATGACATTTCATAAACATCCTAATCCTAGTGATAAATATTACTAAAAACTTTTAAAACTGTTAAAAATGTGCTTAAAGTCCATACAATAAAAGTCTTGTATATACAGTGAGTCCCACGCAAGAGTTGGCCAATGACGCGGGTTTCTGCACAGCTCCAACTCCCGAGCGATCGGGTGAAATATCCACGCAAATAATGCCGCGGTCGGTGTAATGATTCAGGTTCTCACATTTACAGTTAAAATTACAATGAAAATAACCACGTACCTCATCACAAGAGATGTTGGAAATGTTTTCCTCTTGCATAGGCTACACACAATACTGGCACCTTTTTAGTACAATAACCTTGTACAATAACCTTGTACAATAACATAGGGAGCCCGGTCACAAAAATCACTAAGTAGTGTGCCTCACAGTACTGCATATGACATAACTTGTCTGTCTGTGAGGTAGACCATTAGGGCAATCAGTCATGGGAGAGAGGTTCCATCCGCCGCTGTGAATTGAACTCCCGCTTAGCTCAGTTGGTAGAGCAATGGCGCGAATAGCCAAAGGTCCTGGGTTCAAGTCCCAGTGTCGGAGGAATTTTTCTCCTATAATATTCTCATACATATTGATACTATAATTCTATCCAAGCTATCTTTTGTTATTCTGAGAATATCCAGGCTATGGTGCAAGGATGTTTTAAACTCAGAAGCTCGTTTTCCGTAAGTTTACTTTTTCTATATAAAAAGAATCTTTCACAGATTCTTCTTTACAATCTTGAAATTTCTCAGGATTTCTTTATTCAGATGTCTTGCATACACTGAACAAACACTTTTTAAATAGATTAATTTATGAATGTTTGATATTGACCTATAACGTTTAGTAATTCCTCGGATATAGAGCAATCACGAATGTTTATCTTATAAAATGCTTACAATTAATATGAGGAAGGTATTTTATCTGATAAAATGGGCTGTTCGTTACTGCACACGTAAGGCTCAGTATGCAGTGATTAATACGTCGCATGTGCCATAAAACAGCCCGAAAACAGATTATTTTATACAACATAACTTGTTTGGAAATTGAAAAATGTAAACGTACATCGATTAAAAATATAATTTTAATTCGGTGCAAGCCATTTCGTGTGCTTTTATTCTGTTCTGCTGTTAGCTTACCTGAATTAACTTAACTAAGTCTTATATGCACAATTGGTAGCACTGGTCACATGGTAACTCGAATCGCAGCACTGGACACAACAAGGACATGGTAACTCGAATAGATTCATAGATGGTTGATTCATAGTATGCCGTGAACTCGCAGCTCTTAGTTTTGTTTTTATATAATAAAGCACGAAAGTAGGTCTAATTATTATTTGTATAATCCGTTACAATTTTATTCATGGAATAGTCTTAATAAATCCAACTCGAGTTGACGAGTTACATAAGATAAATTTGCTCCTTCTGCGCAATCGCGAATCTATCGATAAACTCGTCAACTCTCGTGGGATTACCTATGAAAGGTACTTTTTTTCAGCACTGACACAGAGCAGGTATCTAGACACTGTAAAAAGATAATGTGCCTAGCTTTAGTAGTTTAGTTTAGTAGCTTTAGTAGTTTTTGAGAAAAGGTACATTTTATGTAACGTTGAGAAAACGAGTAGTTTTTTAGAAAAGGTACATTTTATGTAACGTTGTACCATTAGCAGATGGCAGGATTGGGGGAAATGTGCTCAGCATGCCGACAACCGCGGCTGTTAATGGTGGTTTCCATGACCGGACTCACTACTTATCTATCAAGTAGCTCCTCGGTTTGTATCACGAGGCTGAGTGCACCCCGATCCAGACCTCCCTACCTAAGAAAAATCCGACGAGGTACCGAGGATCGAACCCGGGCTTACGGATCCGTAGCCACGAGACCATACAGGCGGTCATGTAACCAGAAAGTCTTATCTGATTTAGACATATAAATTCCATGATGAAGATGAAGCTGTAGTGATCTCTAGTTCGACTCCCAGTTCAACCAATGGTAACTTAATTTTAAGAGAAATTTTCTTAGGAACATGAGTTTACAAATCTACCCTATAGGGAATACTTCATTGAAATTATTAAATAAATAGTCATTAGCTTAAAAATCAATTAATATAATAAACAATGGATGAATACGAGTACAAACGATTTTCCCAGGTATATTTAAGTACCAATAAAATTAATGTAATTATCTTAAAACACAACTGTTTTCTTCCAGTCTTCACAAACATTCCTTTCGTTATTACCGAAAGGCTGAAAGAGATTAAAGATAAAATAGGGTATTATAAACATCGTGTAAATCTAGAAGAACAACGTACAAGTTCCCTGTATGAAACCAAATGTTGAGGAAGAAAAAAATTTACAACATCGCATTGTTCGCGATGTTAAGTAGTGCAATTCAAAATTCGCAGGTGTACAGTCAATTAAAAGATGTTATAGCTATCAAACTCATTCTTTTCTTCATAAGATTAGATATTACGAAGTTGTATATAAATTCATAGCTGCAATGGATATACATGTTACAGATAAGTAGTGGTACGCCGTAGCGTAGTGGTTGAAGAGCTGAGACGCAAACTGGGAGGTCGTGGGTTCGAGATTTTCAACTGGCCTAATCCTTCTGATGGCATTAAGGTGCTGGGGTCGTCTCAGCCCTAACAGAAATGAGTGCCAGGAAAAATACTACTGGTAAAGGAGGCATGTGCGTAAGTCTGGCAACCTTAGCTCCTGCCTCCTGATTGGATATCCAGTCAAAACCCCCGGAAAAATTATGTTTTTTCAATAAGTGATTAAAAGACATCTTACAACTTATTCGTTTATTAGGGGCCCTAATATATTATATTCACAAGTCAAATAACGAATTTAAAAACAAAAATATTAATAAACGAATATTTAAAGAAAAATTGCAAGTTGCTTCCTTATCAAAGTCACGATATTTACCAAAACCATAGAAACCAATTGATAATAAATTAAACGTAGCTGTTATAAAGGTATTGTAATTAAATACTTTAAAATGTAAAGCCATAATTTTAAGATCATTAATGTAATTAATACAAATATTATCCATGTAATACCTCTTGAATGTCACATTTTCCTTACTTCAGATGTAGGTAGGGCCCACTTTCGACTTTATTAAATGTTAAATTCAGAAAAATCTGTTTTCATAGATATGCACACTGGTATTTGAAACATTAAAGATGAAAAGAGCTCTGAAACAGCATCGGCGAAGTGTCAATGGGACTCAATGGAATGCAAATTGATATGACAGATGCTCAAAAGAAGCCTTGTATAAAAATCAAAATTGGTAGGCCTAAGTTGGATCGCACTGGAGTATTCACGTTGCAATTTTATAAATTGAGGAATCATGATCTTCTTCAACAGAATATTCAGATTATTAACTAGTTTTTATTTGAATTTCAAATTTTTGCAGATACCGGGCCGAAGACAATGAATTCGTCAACGCCAATACCGAAACAACCTCCTGGCGAAGGCCATGGACCCTGAATATTTACGGGGATGGGTTCATGGCGGGAAAGTTAAAGCGACGCTGTAGTAGGGAAGTCCAGTATAAACTTCAATACTGGCAAGTTGAATTGCTCTTGATTTTTATGCCCCACTGTAATAACTGAATAGCTCAGATAAGAAATTAATTGCCCTATGCTGAAGGATATGGGGTTTTGATTTTTATTAAGTAAACTATTCAAATTGTGAATTGCTTTTAATTTAATTTTTTTAAGTTACAGTAGCCCGCTGAAGACAATAAATTATGTGTCAGTACTGAAACAGCCTCCCGACGCAGATCAAAGGGACGCTGTAGTAAGGAAGCCCTGTATAAACTTTAATACTGGTGAGTTGCATCGCTCTAAAGTCTGTGTGTTCCTCTTTTATAACTAAATAATTCAGATGGGGGATTCTGCGCCCTATGCAGAAGAGTATTGCGTCGTGAATTATTTAGATTTGCGAACTAGTTGTATATTTAATTCTTATTATTTGTTGCAGATGCTACTCCAAATACGAAGTCTTCATCAATAACAGTACCGAAGGAAGCGTCGTGGCTAAGTCATGGACCTAAGTTTTTCCGGAGAAGAGTCCATGACGGGATAGCTAAAGCAACGCTGTAGTAGGGATGCCCTGATTAAACTTGAATACCGGTGAGTATCATTGCTCTTGTGACTTTAAGTTCTTCTTAAGTTGCAGATTTCTAGTTTCTTGCCGAAGAAGACATCACCAATGAAAGTACCAAAACTGCATCGCAGCGAAGTTTGCTTTTCAAGTAGCCTATTCAGGTTAATAGTACATATTAACCAAATTCTACAGAACATACTTCATTATTGCTTAAACGAATCTGTGCATCGGTTTTGGGTTATCTATTTCATGATGTCTTACAGTCATGAAAATAACATTTAATTTTGATTAAAAAAAATAATTTCTATTTTCTACTAACGTTTTTATGATAGTTAAAAATTCATTCACAGAATTGATTCTCTGCTCAAGATGAATAAACAGCCAAAAACACAGGTTGATAAAATATGAAACTATTAAAAGCATTAATTTAATTGACAATTAATAAAATATTTTTACACAGTCGAAGGTAAACTTTTAACGGTAGAAGACAATAATTTTAAAAAGAAAATTATGCCACTGAGTGGTATTTTTAGTTAAAATATTAGCATATGATTATTACACTCAGTTTCATAAAAATTGAAAATTTTAAAATTTAGTCCTACTGGGCATTTATATTTGAAATTTCTCACCGTCATTGCAAAAATCGTCATACACGGTGAGTGATAAGTGCTGTCCTTAAGTTGGCAGTACTGTACCAGAAAATCAGTAACGTGACGTTTATAAATTCAATAATAGCTGTATGTCGCTGCAATATTGCTGACTCTATGGTGGGTAATTCATTAAAATAAGTCTAAAAGCATTATTATTTTACAAATTTTAAAGACTGTTTAAGTAAATGATTTTATTTTGCTAGTAGGATTGCTACCCTGGCCAAGAGGATCTTCTCGCAAACATAATCTACTCCCAAAATAATACCTCGTTTTTAACACTTGGATGATGAGTACTTATTTATTTTAAAAACTATCGCAGCAGATTCGTAGGTCGTGTCCTTCGCAACGTATACATCTTGTCTGCCCTCAAAATTAAAAAAAAGTGTGTACCCACCGGGATAAAGTTCCAAAAATGAGGAAAACGTCCTCTTGAGTCTTTGAATTCCTCTTGAATAACAGAATAGTTCAATTGAGGGATACTTGGCATTATGCTGGAGAATAGGCCTATATGTCGTGTCCAATGAACTATCCAGATTGTGGACTGTTTTTAATTTCATTTTCCATGTATGTTACAGTTGCCGCCGAAGATTATAACTTCATCTGCCAGTACGGAATCAGCGTGCCGACAAAAGTCATGGACCCTGAAGTTTTCCGGATATGGGTGAATGGAAAGAAAATTAAAGCGACGCAGATTTTTGACGAAAACATCATCAATGACAGTACCGAAACAGCGTCCCAGCGAAGGTCATGGACCCATATAATACCTAGGCCATACTGACAAATTGTTGATAAAGTTAATGTAACAAAATAATTTGATTTTGAAGAAAGCATAAGAATTCGTAAAAAAATTCTAGCCTTGACTAGAATAATTTTGAAAATGTATTAGCGCTAGCACTCGATCTGTTCAACTTAGTGCTCGCCTGTTAAAGCTCTATATAACGGTCTTACGTAGTAAATAACAATTAAATTCAACGCACGTTTAATTTTTGCGAAGGATATGAGGGAAGAATATTCATTAACCTTTCAGGCAATTTATTCCATTAATTTTTTATTCTGTTTAACGAGAGAGCATTTCCCTAAAATCGTCCTTTTCCGACTTTCCAAGTGTTTAGCATATTATTATTTTTCCGACATAATCTGGTTGATTCAGTTTAACGATTATATCCCTCCAAACTGGTTTCTCCGCATATGCTTTATATTGCACATTAACTTAACCTGGCACTGCATCGACGATCTTCAAGATTACTCCTTTTATTGATTTGTCCCCCTAACAACCCTGAATATTTCCTGTTTTGAATTCTTTTTAGTCCTTGAGATTGCCCCACTGTGTGTGGAACTAAATAAGTTGCTCTGAACTGGTTATTGTTCTGACTTACTGTATGCCTTCCCCCTACAATAATGCTTTCATTATGCATGTATTATTTTTTGATTTGTGTTTATTTACGTGTAATCCAAGGTTTCGAGGTAGTATAAGCCCCAAGTTGGCTCGAATTACCGGGATTTTACTGCACTACCTAGCGAAGGATTCAGCAAAAGGAAATACTTAGTTAAATTTAAGAAAGAATTTTAGACCAACATTTTCTAAATAGTAGCCAACAAAAGAGATTAAGATAAAATTTTATATTACCATTTTTAATTATTCTGACTGACTGACTGACTGACTATTCCTGTAACCCCTATGGCAGGGCATAGGGCCTCCAAGTGAAGGTTTCAGTACATATACTAATTTTTTACGCTTATTTTCTGAGAGAGGGCAGAGGGACAGGTGGTATGCCCATCGCCTCTGAACCCCCCTCCGGAAACTAAGGTACTGTATCAATAAAGAACCAGTGTAACGAATTATTTGAAATGGATATATTAATATTGTTACTTAAAATTCATAATTTTCCCTATCGTATAATTTTCACAGATTTTAGGCCCGTACTCTACTTTTGTTCTGAAAGTTCCACATTTTAATAACACTTTAATATGAAATGTAAAGAGAACATAACTTTTTATCCTTCTGAATTGAGGAGCCTGTAAAATATATTTCCTTTTACCTGAAAACAATAAAGGCCCAGAAAGATTTATGGCAATATTTCTTGACAACTAGAGAGCAGGGAGGGCTTTCAGTGAAGTTCTTGTTGCATATCACGTTTAGTCACTAATTTTCTTCTTCGAATGTACAGATATTCCGCTAAATGATCCCTCCTTCTCCACTCGGTATACGTGCGTAAAATAATACAAGATGACAGAGAAACCGTAACAGAAAGAAGAAAAAGAGAAGAAGAGTTAGAGAAGCGTATAATAATGGGCGGTTTCCCGTGCACAGCAAATGAATTCAAGTAGAAAATATTGCTTTTTACTGTATTCAAGAACATACCTAAAATGAGGGTATGAAAAAAAAGGAAATTAAGAGAGAAACCAAGCGTTGTAAAGTCGTTGTCACTGACATTCATACTCTCAGGCAGACTGGAAGGGTATCAAAGTGGTTTTCTCTTCATCCAGGAGAAGAAAGAAGAAGAATAATCTACACACATGATCGGTTAGTGAAGGTGGGGACTCCAGATGGCTAGCGTTCGGATTTAAATAAGTACTCATACTTAACTATCATGTCAATAGCGCAACGAAACCTGTGCGAATTCTAGTTATTCCGAGAGTGGTTCATTATTCTGCATGCATCAAGATCAACGGTGCTAATAATCATGCATCAATTATAGCTCATAAACCTTTACACTTAATAAAAAACTCAGGGAAAATGAAATGTCAGCTAATGATGTGCTCAATGATTTCTTTAACATTAACGTATAAATTATTAGTCATATCTGTGTTGTTTTATACAAACTCTACCCAAGGTGACAGGGTTATTAGTAGCAGTTATGGTGGTTTTAGTTGGATTCCATCAGGTTACAGAAGTACGGATTGGAAGGTGCCTTTGAATAGATCGAATGCGTTTGAAACTTCATCACCTCTTGAGGAATCAGAGAGTGTGGTACAGAAACATAGTGATGAAGGTGGAGGTACCACCGATAAGACGTACTGGGAAATAATAGTGGCTGGGGGGCGAAGAAATGTTACTGGTGTTCAAAGAAGTGACTTCAGTGATGTGAACAGTTCTCCCGGACACTTAGGCCTGCAGCTTCAGATAGGGGATGAAGAAGGACATATTACTACATCATGGGAAAGGATAGATCAATATACCAGAAAAGATAGTCAGGAAAAAGAAATGACTAAAGTTAGTGATGAAAGGCTTATGACAAACCGGAAGGATGATAAAGATGAGACCAAAGGAACCAGTGACTTGAGGGCGCACAGTGGGGAAAAGGACTCGAACATAACAGGCAATCATCAGAAGGAACAAAATCAAACGACGAGAAATGGAAGAGGTGAAAAAGAAAATACGAGATCCGTGTATGATGACTTCTTTGAAGAGGAGTTTCCAGAACTGGACGATGCAGAGATTAAGGAATTACTGGATGATGGTAAGTTAATTTATTAATTTTGGTTTGGTACGCTTAGTTAAGAATTTAATTTAGTAAAATTTCCTAATGCCGCTTTCATGGTAGAACATTTATGAATATGCACATTTTATTACCTATTATTACACATGGTTTCATAAAATATCTGGCCATTCTATTGTCTATATAGTTTCAAAGACAGGACATATAAAATTAATTTACTGTAAAGTAGAATTAGTTATTGCATTTCACTTTGTTAAAAGTAGCACAGTATCATGTCTGACTTTAAATAGATGTACATGTTATCCTTCTTCAATTACAAACGAAGGTTTAGCTGTAATTTATTCGAACAGTTATCTCTAAGAGTAGTTAAACGTCATGTTTTTATTGCTTGTGTAAAACAATATACATTTAATGGGTCTTAGAACATTATTATTTACTAACTATAATATTCCTGAATGATTACAAACAGTTTCATTAATTATATTTAGGTACTATTTTATTCGGTTAACAATTTCTGTCATTTTTATTAATTGCTGTTTTCATTTATGTATTTTTAATGTAGTCAATTATTCATGCTATAACATCAAACCTATAAACATTGAAATTCATCAGTTTAAGGTAAGTAAATTGCTAATTCAAGGAAAAGAAACAATAAGAAATAGACAGACAGAGAGAGAGAGAGAGAGAGAGAGAGAATAAAAACGTGAGAGAGGGGTGGAGAAGGGAAAAGTGCTAAGTGAAATACACAAGATAGCATTGGCGAGAAAGAGTGAGGTGGTAAGAGAGAGAGAAAGAGAGAAAGGGAGTGGGCGCATTTTGGGGTGTCAGCGATAAGACGTAAAGTTTACTTGTAATAATCACCAAGAAATTGAATGAAAATAGTAAACAATTAAGTTATAAAGTAAGTAATACATAATAAAAATGAAAACAAATTATAAGACGTTGTTTTGCAATCTTCAAAATTATTTCTTGAAATAAAACATTTTAAATAAATGTGGGATCTCAAGAGTTTTAATTGCATTTTCGTGCAGTGAATTAGTTCTTTGCAATTAATGAGTTCAAAGTTAATTTGCTTCACAAATCAGGTTTAAGTTGTAGAATTTCGGGCTTCCTGCTCAACATGTGTCACAAAAACTTGATATTAAAACAGGATTCTGCATTTAACCTACCCCACTATCATACATATTTTAAGGTTCACGGAAATCAGGAAAAGGGTACTTTCTAAAATGATTTAAAAACAAAGGTCAATGCCTTAATTTTGAAATGTAAAAATACCTGTCTAAATTATATCTGCAGTGCTTATAGGCCCTATATATTAAATATTAACTTGACGAACAACTGAAATGCTTTTTAAAACCTTAGTAAGTGAAAAACCATTCGAAATATAAGAATAATGCATAGTATTTTCTTCAAAAACAGGATTTCGATAAGGAGAATTCTAATCATATGAAACTAATTTACAAATGATTGAAGATAAGAAAATTAAATTACTTACATTTCTGAAGAACTAAAGATAACTTTGTTGATACATCCTACCGAAATTTCTCATTTTCAATTTTAAAAAGCTAGAGCAAGTTCCCAAAATCCTATAAATATCAATAAATACTTCTGTTCTTTACATAAATGCTATCTCCAACATTTACTTCATACTGGTGGTTATTCCCCTCTAATATATTATAGTCGGTCGAGGCGTATGACTTTACTGTATAACAAAATAAAAAGCAGAAAAATTTTATTTTTCAGATAACCTAAAAAATTTAAATTAATTTAATAATCATAACGTTAGATCTACATTTACATTCAACGACAAACTAAGGAATTATAGGTTTATGGGACTAGAGAAAGATGTGTGAATTGATAAAGACTGTAGTTTACAGAATACACATTCGGAAGGTAGTAATTGTACATGACGCAGTCCTATTATTTCCGAAGGTGCTCCAGCGTCGTGAAATCTATCACTAGGGAACAGTTTTAGAAGTGGCAAGATATATATTTTATTTAGATCTGGGTAAGTATATTTTTTTTTATCTTGGATCAGGAGCGGTGTAGGAATAAACAAAACAAAGATCCTTCTAAACCATAAACTTGGTGATAATATGACACTGTAGGCTACACGTGATCACCTGAGTGGTCTCGTGGTTAGAGTCGCTGGCTGCGAACCCGCATTCCTGTGCTCGATCCTCGGTGCCTCCTCGCATTGTTCTGAGGTAGGGGAGTCTGGAACGGGGTGCACTCAGCCTCGTGTTTCAAATAGTGGAGTATGTGATTGAGATGTAGCGCCTCCGGTCACAGAAATCATCATTAATGCTGACCACGTGCCTCCCAAACCTGCCATTTGCGTAAGCTAGATCTAGATGGAAAACAATGGTCGGATGGTAGGCCTAGTCCCTTCATGGATGTACAGCCACATAGTCTAGTTTTTAGGCTACACTCTGAGAAGACAGGAAGTAAATTCCAGTCTGGTTAAAGCGAACCCTCCGTAAGAATTACCCATTTAGACTTTCGTCTTCGTCTTCTTCTGTCTTCCTTACAGTACCTATGAAATACTAAAGAAACTTCTTCCCCCTCATATTTAATTTTAAATATATTTATTAATTATACTAATTAAATATTCATATTCTTCTACAACCCTTATCAACTTTATTTAATTAACATATTTATCCCTCATCAGTGAATAACATGTATGCCTAAGTTAGAGAGAGAGAGAGAGAGAGAGAGAGAGAGAGAGAAAGGTAGAGAGAGGGAGAGAGAGAGAGAGAACGAAGAAAAATAAGAGTAAAAAAGAGAGCTTAGGATAGATCAAATGAGCTTGTAGTTTTAGAAATATAGTTAATATAATTACGCCTACAAGAATGAAACCTTATGTTTATTTCAGAAGCTAAATCGTTACAACTACAGCATGACATATCTGTATCTTAGCAACAAGAATGTAATTTAACTAAATTAAATGTAAGGAAGTTTTCAAGAACTCATTATCAAGTATTTACGTTAATCGTAACATTTACAATCTTGCCTGAAATACATTCCGTAAAAAAAGTCTTAAACCCACTTTTTGTTAGAGACGAGTACCAGCTCGTGCGCAACAGGATCAACGTTGCCCAACTAGTTGTCAAAGGAAGTCAAGATTTCTAGTTTTGTGGGCTTTCTTGTGATTATACTCAATTATTATGTTCTCATTCGAGATCAACGCTTCACTAATCTCAATATGAGTCACGTATTGTCGAGGATACAATTTGTTGTCCAGTTTACGATATGTGTACACTTTAACTAGCTTTCCCCCCGTCTAATTTGATAGTTACTCTACTTAACACAACATGATTTACCTTTAATTACAAAAAAAAAAAACTTTTTGAAGGACTATTTTAGTCACATTTTTGGAAATAAAAATAGTGAGTGCTTACGTAAGAACTTTTTTAAGTTTTTATATATATATATATATATATATATATATATTTCTTTATTTTGTCAATGATTAAACGTTGGTGTTTGGATTAGTTGCAGTAACAGAGACAGTGAAGTACAGACATAAAAGACAATACAAAATTTAACATATCGACGAAAAATTAATAAATATTATAAGAATAAGAAAGAATTATTATATTAAGCAAAAATCAAAATAATAAGGCACATAAGTTTACAGGTTAGAATTTAAATATTTAGGATATTTACTGAAGTTCTTACTACTTAATTTATAAAATATTGGATGAGTAGACTGTACATAGAATTGACTGTACATTCGCGGTCCGAAATTAATGCTGTGCTTGGAAACTGCAGTGGTATATACCTATGGTTTCAAATTTTATAAACAAAAAATTGATAAATAAAATACAAAATATTTAAAGAAAAAAGTATTGGCCATGATGGTAAATGATTTTGCAATGTTTATATGAATTAAAAACCCTGCTGTCCATCAAATAATGAATATTTATTATTGTTTATTCTATTTGTTACATGCAATCTACATAAAAAATTATAAATTTTATAACAGTAACCAGGTTTATTTTAGGATTACTAAAATTTATTTAATCCCAATTCATTATATTTATTGACTTTATAAGAATATTATGGGAGAACAATTCCCCCGACACAGTGACTCGAACCCATGATCTTCGGTTATCCGTGCCGCCGACCTAACATTGTGGTAGCCTGAGTTCGATTCAAAACGTCAGATGGAACCTCTCTCCTATAAGTAATTGCCAATAATGGTTTACCTCACTGACAGACAAGTTATGCCATTTGCAGTACTGCGATTTTGTAAGTTTAGTCTGGAATTAGTCGCTTTTAGTTTACTATCCTTTGCTAGCCTTAATTCCGTAAACTGTTATTTTATATATAAGATACTTTTAATTCATCATCTTAGAACTCAGACTTTTTTCTTGGTCATTTTTTAAAATACATTGTATGTTTTGGATATTCAACACTATGGACATTTTTATTTTGACATTTTTACACTTCAGAAATTTTCCGTTTCGCACATTTTTTGTTTTCACATGTTGCTTTCGACATTATGATCTGAAAACATATTACAAATTAAATACATTTCGTCGAATGATAAATAAATCCGACACGTTGTATGTTAATTCATCAGCTTCAAATAATTTAAAACCCATACGCAAAGAGCCGTTATTGTTATGCATGATTATTAAAATTGATTCAGCCATAAAAATTAGTTCGCAGAAAAGGTTTTATATCCTATTAAGACATTTTGGCTTGTACTAAAATATTAATTTAAAAATAAATCGACTAGAGAAAGATGGTATTGAAGGTTGCACAAAACAAGGTAGGCCTACACTGTTGGAAATTACGTTGTAGATCAGATCTAGGAAAGTCGTCTTGTTCCTCAAAGAAAGCTCTTAAGAGGGCTTTTTATATTTTTTACACATAGATACAGCTATTATAAATGTACCTAACACCCAAAACAGACAACTAGAAAATAAAAATGTCCTTCAATATGCTGCAAATTTTCAGTATCAATACCTAATCTACATATGTTTTTTACTTTTGCTTTATGATTTCAGATGAATCTCCCGATGCATCCGAAGCCAGGAAAAAGAAAAAGAAATTTTTTAAGAAGTTGTTGCTTCCTTTGTTGGTCGCATACAAATTGAAGTTCATCGCCATTGTTCCCGTTCTGATAGCGGCGTTGGTATTATTGGCAGGCAGTACGGGTTTGGCAGGGTTTTTCTTCGCCCTCTTCGCTGCAGCAGTTACGCACAAGGAAAACTGAAGAATAGAATACCTCAACTAATTTTGCTTCAAACGTATTAGCCACATAAAAGTTCAACTTCGATTGCATTACACATTAAGTTCCTGAAATATGTCCTAGGGACTATTCCCTTAACATCATAATATTATGTTAGAGAAATTACTTAAAGAAGACTTCAGTTGTAAGAAAAGAAGTAAGAACTTTGACATAATCAAATATTTAAATATTATTATTTAGCAATTAATTTTACAAATCCAAATAGTTTGTAGATATTTGTATAATATTGTAAAGTAGTTAAGCACAGTTGGTTTAGGCCATTGTTCTAAGCGGAAGTTGTAACTTCTGTCCCCGATGAGGTCATAGTGATTTTTTTAATTTACCAAATAGTGGCACCTTGGGACAACTCAGCTTCTAACGTAAATGAGCATAAGTGACTATCGTAACAAGAGATATCTGGGGGCACAAGTGCCGACAATCGTACCAGCTTCTTGTGTCATTTGTTTGAAAATTCAAGGCTTAAACCTTCAGAATCTCAAAGTGCTTTAAGGCCTGCAATAAGCATCACTTTAATTTGACTATTAACCCTTAAATGGATATGGTGATGCATCTTACAGGATACGGTAGTTAGTCTTATATTTTTAATAAAAATATGGAAAAATGAAGGAAAATTTAAACTCCATGTTAAATTACAGAATAAGGTACAAGAAATAAACGCTAGGCTTAATCATTGTGTTAAGTGTTTTCTTTGTAGTGTGGCATGGGTTTGTATATTGTGTGAAAAATTGAGTTTCGAACATTTAAAGGTTAAGTCTTATTATTTTGGAATTATTCTGAATTGGATAATATTGAAAATTCCAAACAACATTTTTAAGTCTTCATTCAAACACTAGATTTAACACTAGCCTCATACATCTTTGGTTTTGATATCCCGAAAAAGCCAGATCTCTTGAAAAATTCGGAGGTAGTCCAGAATTACATTTATTATCATAATAATAGAAACAAAAAGCCAGAGGAGACCCGTTGTCAACAAAATAATTTATAATTTATAGTCTATAAAACCATATTAATTCTAGATTTGAAGACTGCAAGTAACATAAATACTTCCCACATTAAGAAAAACCCATAGTAACTTATATGACGTGCGATGATAACATACCTTTCCTTAATTTTTCTAACTGCAAACTTTGAAGAAAAGAAAAGAATTAATCTGAACTTGTATTTCTATAATTTTATTCTAATTTTACTTAATTCTACTTCCAATTTTTAAGTATAAATCTTTCAAGAAAATATGTTGACACTTCAGACCTAATGAAATCATTTGCAGATTTTCTTAAATATATTTGAGAGTTTTAAGAAAATACACAAATAAAACAGGGTATATTTCATGCAGTCGAAAAAATCACTATGTAGTGTATTTAGTTCACCATAATTAAGTCAGAGGACATTAAGTTATTTGAGTGTATCCAGGTGTAAATACAAATTGTTCGATAAATTCAAGATTATATGTAATTTATTGACCTGTAAGATATTTATTACTATATATTCATGATGTTACTTATAAATAAATAAAAAATTGAGTTTGTTCGAGTTTCTTTGGGAGAGTATAACACAATACTGTTATGCTGTTTAACACTATAAAGATTTATATGAACTTCATGCTCCATTTTTCAAACCTTTGAAGTGAAGATACTATTCCTATTTTATTACATTCCTTAAAGAATGCGGTAATTAGGCTTAATTTGTTAACTGTACAACATACGAAATTTTGTTTGACTTTTTCCAAAAGTGTTTAAATGCGATATCAGCAATTGTCAGATGTCAAAATACGCATTACAATCATTGACATTAAAAACATCCTCTACCGATTAATTATTTGTAACCTGTCAGACTGTAACTACATTTATTCCCTTGCATATTATTCTATTAAAATTTTTAAAACTTTCTTGGAAGTACAGGACACTCTTAACTAAAGTAAGATTTGGAAATATTCATTACATTATCTATTTCTCGAAAAAAGTGGAGCTACTTCACTACTGAGCTGATGAAATGTTACTATTTTAGCATGTGCAAAACGCCTTACTCTACGGCAACCCAACTTGCTGTTCTGCATAACGGATAGTCAACGCTCACGGATGGAGAAACGGACAGAATTCACTCAATTCAATTCAATTGCATCACTATGTAAATTTCGTCTCCTCGATTTTACACCAAGATTGAAAAAATTATGTTCTGAACTTGTGTTATTAGCATTTTATCTCAAACATGACCTGAACAATGCCGAAACATAAAAAAGTCTAAGAGTTGTGGTACAGAATATTCACAAGCTTAGGTAATTATGCAGTTAGAGTATAATGATTTTTAGTTTTAAAATGGGTTAAAAACCTACTAAATCCTCTAATTTTCTGGATAAAATATTATATGTAAAAAAAAAAAAAACTAAAAATTTCTTACTTTTTGCCCCAGTTATCATTTCATTCTTTCAAAAAGTAGACCTGTTGGGCAACCTTGATGCTAAGAAAAAGAGCAATGAAATTCGCAATGTTTGGATAAAATTAATTTAATTTTTAGTAGATAAACTTAACATTATTAATAACTTTAATACCAATTCAAATGATATGTTATTTGCAATATGAAAATTCTTGGATGATTTGAAGCTGTTGTCAGACTTCAATACCTTCCTTCAAGATAATAATTATAAGAAGCAGCTATATGGATTCTAGCTGGCAATTTATATGAATATAAGTGCTATTACTATTATTATTATTATCTTTTATTCATTTATAAATCTCAGCTTTTAAGACTGGCACTAAGTGAGGTACGGGTCAACCAAGCACACTCACTTGCCCAAGAACTTCCTAACAATACGGGCGGTATTAATAAGCACCGCTTTTTGCATTTTAATGTAAATATTTTTATCTAGATCTAACTTCTTGATATTACTATGAAGGGATACAGGGATAACTCCTGTAGTTGATATTACAATTGGAACTATGTCAACATTAGTCAAAGACCACAGTCTCATCAACTCAAATCTCAACTCCGAATATTTATAGAATTTCTCTTGATTAGCTCTCTGTAGATTGTGGGTATTTGGAATTGTAATGTCTATGATATAAGCTGTATTGGCTTGCTTGTTCTGAAGAACTATGTCTGGTCTATTATTGGGTATAGTTCGATCGGTGATTATTGACCGATCATAATATATTTTATATTCCGTTGATTCAAGCACCGGACTAGGTTCATATTTGTAATATGGGACAGTTGTCTCTGCTAGTTTGCATTTGAAGGCGAGCGCCTGATGTACTATCCTTGCCACCTGGTTATGGCGGTGAAGGTACTCAAACTGGGTGAGAGAGCTACAAGCCCCAGTTATAGATGCTGTATAGTCTCCGGAGCAGCTCTACACCTTCTACACTCGTCATCAATCACAGCCCTATTTTTCATTATATACTTTTGATAGTTTTTTGTGCTAATAACCTGATCCTGTATGGCGATAATGAATCCCTCAGTCTCAGGGAAGAGTTCCCCATGCCGGAGCCAAGCGTTCGACGCCTCTTTGTCGACTTCAAGGCTACTAAGGTCATTAGGGTGTCGACCATGTAGGCTCATAGCCTTCCACTGGTCTATCCTCTCTTGGACCGAAACAATTCTTTCTGCTTGCTGATCAAGCCTATTTGAGAGGTTTAGTGGCGTGTGATTGTTATCAGTATAGCATATGCTATGATGTAGGGCAGAACTCTCCATCCTTTGGTGGAAATATGCTCTGAGAGAGGCTTTCTGCTTGTTGCATAGGTTAATTATATCAATAATGCCACGCCCCCCCTCCCCTCGAGGGAGGTTCATCCTGATAGAGCTTGACTTCGGATGGTGTTTCCTATACTGTGTGAACTCCGTTCTAATTTTTCTTTGTAAGCCTTCCAATTCTGTCTTAGACCATCTAATTATCCCAAAAGAATAAGTCAGAACAGGTATGGCTAGTGTATTCACAGCTTTGGTAAGATTCTTGCTATTAAGTTCAGTGTTGCACAATTGCTTAAGGCGGAAAGAAAACTCCTTCGTTAATAGCTCTTTAATAAATGAATGGTCTATCAATTTTGATTGCTCAAACCCCAGATATTTATATGTCTCCTGTTCAGTCATTCCTGTGATAAACCCCTGGTCACTTTCAATACCACATGTTTGTATTGATTGTTTCCTTACATGTACAGTTTTACATTTATCTAATCCGAATTTCATTTGAATGTCACTTGAAAACTGCTCTACTTCCTGAATGATCTGATTTAATTGAATGGCTGAGGGAGCGTACACCTTCAGATTATTATTATTATTATTATTATTATTATTATTATTATTATTATTATTATTATATTTATTCATTATTTATTATTTCTTAAGAATAATATTTCTTATCATTTAAAAAATTGTGACAATATCTTTCCAGTGATCGAGTTGTAAAATTCTAATTCTAAAAGTGGAAAAGATATTCCGGAGTTTATGTACCATGGCATGAATGCAACGAGAGTGGGTTAAGCGAACGTCTGTCTTCATCGTGTACGTGTCTATTGACACGAACTGGACTTAGAAAACATCTGTATTCAAGAACAAGTCATAAACAATTCTTAAACTAAAAATGGGTATCTTAGGATGAACTGGCTAGTAATATAAAACATTGTGTTCGAGTGAGTAATGTCACTACAAATCAGATTTCCAGTGTTAATTAGTTTTGGAAAGTGTATAGCTCTTAAACGGCTACTATTTTACGACCAGAACTACTAAACAACTTCTTATCCTATTTCTGTCTCTGATGTTTCGAACAAACCAACATTCTATTTAATAATTCATTTCTTTGACTACCACCCGCCTGATAAAGCGTATTTTGCATACAGCTTATAAGGTTTCTTAATTTCAAGGTGGAGGGTAGGCCTATATCTGTGCAGATTCAAGGGGCGGTAGATGACATTAAAATAAATTAAACCCCTATTTTTAACTTTGTGATTATATATCATAGTTATTGAGATAATTATATTGAAAGGCAATGACCTATGTTATGAGTATAACATCAAATACAATCAAGACACTGTCATTCGACGTAGCCTTAAGTTGGGAATTATGTGGTCCACGCAATAATATTTGATTTAATTTTCAGGAAACTGCCAACTTTATGGAAAAACCTGAAAGAGAACATTTATTTATTTTTTCCTCTGGCCATATGAGAAAGGATATAACATTATAGCAAGTTTCAACTATCAATACATATCTACAGTCTCAATATTTCTAATTAAACTGTTGTTAGGACATGCACCGATATTAGGGTTTCAGAATATTAATCTTTTCTTATTACACAATCATTTATATACTACTTAGAGTTCTTACGTTCGGTTTAATTTCAATTCAAGTAATTATATAATGCATGTTTCTTTGTTTGTTCTAGATTTGTATGGTCACCTGGATTACCAGGCAGATGACTTGAATAAAGTATTTCTCTCTTATAGAGTAAATTACGGTTAAATTTCAGGGAAAAAAGTTTTTTTTTTTATAAAAGTACTCATTTGGAACAAATATAGTTTTTCATTCTTTTGTTTCCTTTTGTCTGAATAAGCTATTCAAATCTGCGTAGTTATATCCCTTCTACTTTGTATAAACAAACTTTCTAAGTTCCATTATACATAGGGCCATCCTCATAGATCAGGCATCTGACTTGTAATAACAAAGTAAAGAACATAGGTAAAATCCCGCTTGAAAACGAAGTTATCTAGGTATTTCCTCTCCGAAAAATGACAAATGCTGGATAATTTATCAATGCAAAATCCAAGGATTCCTTCCACCAAAATACAAGGGGTAACCACCACAGGAACCTTCTGTACTACAGACAAACATAATGAAGGCTTTGTGCACGTGACAAACTCATCTAAGATAAGGATGTTCAACTCGTAGTAAATCGCTAAACATAATATGACACCCAAGAAGACTGAACTTGCTAGTATTGCTTGAAATTCATGTAATGTATGTTTATGATATTCCGGTTATCATATAAACAAAATAGGTTTTATGTAGAAAAACATCTTTTTATTTTGAAACTAAATGAACAAATGTTCTTTTATCAATATCTAAGAGATACTTTTAACTCAGTTACAAAAAGGAACTTCAATTAGTATTTCCGATCTACAACATTTCTTTATATAAAAATGACGTGCACCGATATTTTGAAAAAACACCTGATATTATGAGGTAAGAAATAGCTTGCAAAGTGCAAACTGCATTCTACTAGACAATGTGAACAAACTGTATACCTAGGTATACGTAAAATATTAAGTAATGCTAATATTTAACAGCAATGCACATCTTACCTTATAGGAGAGCAGAATTAAAAATTCCTGAAACAAAAAGAAAATATATTAGTTCCCATTCTATGATTTGAATTTCACTAAGAAAATATAGGCCTAATTCATAAAAAAATTGACGTTGATTATCAACCGTAACACCACAAGATTTCAATAGTAACATATTATTGTAACAAACATGAGTTTAAAAGCGCAATTAAATTATCTGAGAAAAGTCTAGAATTCCCATGTGAAAACTTATTAAACCTTATTTTATGACTTTCACTTGTTCGATGTAATATAACAGATAAGCACTAAGAATGGTGCTGATTGAAAATTTCAACTTGCCTTCTGGACTTAGCATATCCAACAATCCTTACAGGATAAAACAGTCAAAAGATTAATAAACAAATATGTTAAAGAAAATGCTGAAAATAAGTTATATAATGTTTTTGAAGCCTATACATGATGTCTTAAGAAAGTAAAGAATCCGCAACAATACCCTGTTATGTTTCTTTATCTTTGATGCAAGATCGTCATTATGTAATTCAGACGGTGAAATTCTTTTACTTAAGCTCTAGAAATGATTATCGAAATGTAGTCTATTTTTAATATAGCACAGAACCTTGCAAAGTAAAAAGTTTTTATACTAATGTGAAAATTGTATGTTTAAAATTGTTTACTATGCCTAATTTACCCATTACCTTCACAAGAAAATCGTTGTTTTCATATGCATAATGAAACATATTACTGAATATCAGTTAAAATACTGAAAATCGTGCACGAATGGACTTTTTCATAAAGCGATAGGATTTTATATGATTTACATTCACCAATAAAAATGATCGCAAATATTATAACTTGTAAACAAATTAATTCCATTGACAATCCTCTAATAATTAGTGGGTAAACAATCAACTTCTCGTCCGATTAGTTCCTTTACTAATTGAACTATTTCCTCCTGACTGAAGCTGCTAATCCGTACTCTAGCAGTATACTCACAATTATTTACTTGCTAAGTGAGTAGGCAAATTGTTTGTCTACTTTCATTTTCCCAGTGAAAACCTGAGTAGGCCACATGCATAAATAATACTATTGACTATACCGTAGTTCTAGTGTATTTTCAAGTGTAACTATAAGCATATCTTGCGTTATAAAGAACTATCTTGGTTGACTCGTCATTGAATTCCGGGCTTCTAGATTAAATTACAGTTTTATGAAGAAAAATCGGAGGCATGTATTAATTCATGTTTGTTTGCCGAAGGACATAAGTTATTTTAAAAACAACCACAGACTTTCATAAGATCATCCACTCAATCAATCTCTAAATATTTCATGGTATACCACATTACTACTCAGTCTCCATATTTCCACTTTTAATAACTTTACCTACTTTTTGTTTTATCTTCAAAATGCTTATATTCTTACTTCCCCCACATTTTTGTTCTTAATTTTATTAGCTTCGTTCTCAACACCACTTCTTCTTTCTCCCGTTCAACGTAATTCTCGACTTTTTTTTTATCATGTTTGGTATATTTAAGCGATGCTTTTCTTACCCGGTGTTTTATGGTAACTGAGAAAGGCCACTTTCAATTAATTTCCCAATTGAATGGGCCAATTCGAAGGAATGACAATATTAGAATAGATTAAAGGGAAGTAGGATTTGCGAAGGATGGTTGGATGGAGTTATAGAATACGGTTGAATGGCTGGCTCATGTAAGCGCGACAATGGACCTTCGGGTTCCATAACATAGATAATATTCCTTTAGCTTGCTTAAGAATTGTGTATTGTCACTGAGTAAGTAAGTAATATTTCGGACATCCAATATGACGGAGAAGTATAGCGTTCCATGAGAAGATTACAGGCCTACATCTACCAGGTTCCTTTAAAAAGATTATTATACAAAATAACACTATGATTTAGTAGAGTAGTAATTAAACTCTATTTAGTATTAAAATAAAATAATAGCGCTTTAATAAAAAAAATATGAATTTTAAGTGTGGTGTCCTCTTAAGTTCTGTATGGTTCTGAAGGATGGACACTGAATACAACAACAGCAAAAAAGATCGAGGCCTTTGAAATGTGGATCTACCGTAGAATGCTTAAAATTCCATGGACAGCAAGAATAACTAATACCGAAATATTGCAACGGCTACACAAACAAAGAGAAATACTAAGAATTTTTAAAAGAAGAAAAACTGCATACTTAGGACATCTATTACGGAATACTAAATATATGCTTCTACAGTTGATAATTGAAGGGAAAATGGAAGGTAAAAGAAGAAGAGGGCGAAAAAGAATATCTTGGCTGGATAACATTAAGCAGTGGATAGGATTACCACGGGTAGATCAACTATTAGATACTGTGGTTCATAGAATGAAGATGCATCATGTGGTCGCCAACATCCATTAATGGATAGGCAGAAGAAGAAGAAGAAGTCCTCTTAAGGTTAGGTCATCCTAGCTTCGGCAGTCGTCAGCCCACAACAGTGGGATTTTCTGTAACTTCCAGGAGATCGGATATTCCACCCAGCGATAATTTGTAAACAAAAAGATTAATAAGGAGCAGAAGGAAGAAAATAAAAAACAAATACAGACAGGACGAACTAGACAAATAAATGAGTAATAAATAAATAGGCCTATAGAAGGGTGGTAGGAAAGAACGAATGAAGAAAAGAAAAGCATAGATGAAAGGAAAGAGAGATAGAGAGAAAACAAAAGAAACGCTAAGAAAGAAAGATACAATCAAACATTTAACAAAACTGAAAATAAGGAGAGAATTAGAAGAAACAATAAGTGAACATAATAAGGGAAATTAAGGCAAGAGAGAGAAATAAAATAAATAATAACAGGAGGGAAACATGGAAAATATTAAAAAATCTATGATTCTTAAGTATTTTGTTCAACGACTTCTTACTCAGAATCTAGGAGCACTGACCAGACGCTTCCCACAGAGGTTAAACAATGTCACTCTCACGGAACACTGAACACTGTGCATCCTCCTGCAATTAAAAAGTGAAATTGGTTATCTGGGTGTGACTGACTAGCTATCAAACAAACGCCGTGGGCTCGTCTTGTCGATTCCAACAAAGGATATTTGAGTAAACAATTTCTCCAGGACCTTGGGTTCGGTCGATGCCCTAAATCTGGAACAATCTAGTCTGGAGTTTCTCCAGGACTTTTGTGTTAGGGAATAAAGGCGTTCAAGTGGCACAAAACAAGCTTACGTGAACAGAATCATCGTGGTGTCCACGACTTGGCATGCAAGTTTTCTGCATGCAGTCTGCATCTATATGGCTAATTTTATCTCTACTGTGTACCTCTATTCATAGGCAATCCCATGAGAGTTTACGAGTTTATCGATAGATTCGCGACTGAGCAGCAGGAGCGAATTTGTCTGATGAAATTCATCAACTCCAGTTGGATTTATTAAGACTATTCCATGAATAAAAATGTAACGGATTACAAAAATTAATAATTACTTTCGTGCTTTGTCATATAAAAACAAACCTAAAAGCTTCGAGATCACGACGTACTATGAATTACCATCCATGAATCGATTCGAGTTACCATGTTGTGACCATTGCTACCAACGATGCATATAAGACATAGTTAACTTAATTCAGGTCAGCTAACAGCATAACAGAATAAAAGAACACCAAATGGCTTGTACCGAATCGAAATTGTATTTTTAGTCAATATACATTTCTATTATTTCAATTTCCAAACAAGTTATGCTGTATAAAATAATGTGTTTCCGTGTTGCTTAATGGCAGCATGTGACGTATTAATCATGGCACATTGATGCTTACGTGGCCAGTAATAAGGTGACGATTTTATCCTCATATTAATACCAAGCATTTTATAACGTAAACGATCGTAATTGGTCTATATCCGAGGATTAGCTAAACGTTAATGTCAATATCAAACAAGCAACGTATGAGTGGAATAGTCAATATACTGGGTAAAATACGTTTGGTTCAATCTTCTTCTGTATATTACGCTTATTATGTGTGACGTAACGGTATCATAATAATATTGTCTTCATTATTATAAGAGATTTATAATGCTTCACCACACATAAAATTGTACATTATTTTCATATCTCTTACTGCTTATATGCATAAAAACCATTGCACATAGTTGCGACAAAATGAAAGTGATAACATCAAAACTGTAAAACTATGACAACAAACACACACACACAAATTCCATATACTGGTTAACATTCAAGATAGATATATAAGCTTCCATGAACCACAGATTATTGTCTCTGCTGGACATTACATGAGAAAAATTCCTCCGACACTGTGACTCAAACCCAGGACCTTCGCTATTCGCGCCAATGCTCTACCAACTGAGCTAAGCCGGAGTTCAATTCACAGAGACAGATGGAACCTCTCTCCTATGACTGATTGCCCTAATGGTCTACCTCAAGACAGACAAGTTATGTCATATGCAGTACTGTGAGGCACACTAATTAGTGATTTTCGTGACCGGGCTCCCACTGTTATTGTACAGTTAACATTCAAGATAGATATATAAGCTTCCATGAACCACAGATTATTGTCTCTGTTGGACATTACATGAGAATATTATAGGAGAAAAATTCCTCCGACACTGGGACTCGAACCCAGGGCCTGGCGAATAGCCAAGGTCCTGGGTTCGAGTCCCAGTGTCGGAGGAATTTTTCTCCTATAATATTCTCCATATACTGGATTTGTCACTGATTGCTGAGCTAAATATTAATTGGGAGAATTAAGCGGAAACCAACAGAACTCATACCGGATATCCAAAGGTTAGAATAATGTAAAACAACAGAAAAATCGCAGAAAAGGATCTAATCGCAGTTAATTAGAATTAAACTGCTTCAGATTTTTTCTTGTTGAGTTCACAATGCAACAAACAGTAACATCCAATTATTAATCGGTCCGTGTCCTCCTTCCAGAGCGGTATTCTGGCCACCTACATGTAGAGGATGAAATATATTGTATACTTCCTGAATGAATCATCATTCTTTTGTGAAGTAGTTTCCTCCCACCCTGGATGTAGAAAAAATGAATGATTCAGATGAGCAGATTCAGTACAAAGTATCAATGAACTTTCACTCTATCCTTGCATCATATCCTTTTTCACTCTTATTCGTAAAGTAGAGAGGACATATACGACTTGTGTCCATTCCATTCATGTTCAGTACTGAGATTTCTCTTTGAATGCCCGCAATGTCACAGCTGTAAAGTATCTTGACTAGAAGGTGAAGTTCAAAGGTTTTACTTTCTCTTTCTTTACTCACGACAGTGCTAAAATCCGGTTCGAGTTAACCAGACATTATTGGGTTCTTCCCCCGAATTACGCTCTTCAAAAATTTCACAATTTTTGTTAGGGTAATTTTTTCGGATATTCTCAGAGGAAAGAGTAAGTAGAGAAATTTAAATGTAATGAATACAGGAATTATGTTTTGAAATAATGATTAGTATTACAAAATATCAGTAATTCTTACTCCCCAAAAGAAAAACAATGTTTTCCAACTTATCGGCCTATAATGCATCATGTGATGCGATTTTCCACTTACTCGATGAAATGTTGAACCCTGTTGCACAAAAGAAAGATAAACTGTTAAAAAAAATATTATTTTCGTAAAATGCAAGTAATTTTCTATTAAGCCTATTATGTGTTAAGACATGGAAATGGTATCACCTACCACTGTAAAATACAAACAGTGGACCACCTATCTGTGAGGGTGGCATACAAAATGAAAGAAAGATATTGAATGATAAAGTAGTAAAAGAAGGGAACAGGACAGTGCTCCCTGCTTCCATATATACTATTATTTAAAATTGATTTTATCCTAGCAGACCATAAGGGAATGTAAGTCAACTTCCCCAAAACGTAAAAGGATATGGGAAATTATATAAAGAAATGCAGTGCAACTATTGATCCCTTGATTTTGGCGAAGCTCTCTTTTATTTAAATAAATCCCTTTCCCACTTGTTTAATGTATTTTTTAGTATATAGTAGAAGAATAGTCGTGTTGTGATACCTTGTAATTCAAGAAATAATTTCATAAATTCATGCATAGAGATGGACGCGAAAGCGGAATCTCTGTATTTCTATACCGTGACAGTACAAACTAGAACAAACTTCGAGTTGAGATAGACGTGTTTAGACGTATCTGTTATATTAATAGCTTATTTTAATACGGCATTATTTTTAACAATCCTTGCAATGTTGAAGTGTTAAATATCAAGGCTAATTCTCCTTTAATGATCTATGTTGTATGTATTCTGGATCCTTAGTGATCAGCCTCATTGGAGGTCGGATGATTTATTTACTTTCATAATAAATCTTACTACTATGGAGAATACGATAAAAATGACGTGTAATTTAAATTTAAGTAAATAAATTTATTTCACTTAATCAAAATTATCATCTTAACGATGTTTTTTAAAAGTGCGAGTATTTTTAAGAAAAAGAAACAAATCATAGTCAAGTTTATAAACATACACTACTGCAACAAACACCATTTTTTTTTTTGCTTTGTTTACGCAGGATCATTGAAAATGAGTGAAAATGAGCTCATTAATAGCAAAATTAGAGAGCGTTTATTAAAAACTATTGTATCCACCACGTACGCAAAAACTTTATATTGGAAATACGTTCACTTCAAATCTGGACGTTTTGAGCCTATAATTAGTGTTAGAACATAAGTTTCACTCACACGAAATAAGAATTGATTACTCTCCTATTAGTCCGATGTCTAGAAAAAGTGAACGGGAAATTGTAACCAGAGGCTTTCATATGATACCCATCTGCGAATTTATGTTTTTCTGGTTAGCTCGAAGAACACTGACCTCCAGGGGTGAAGTTGCGCAAGCGTGGTGGCCTAGTGAACAAGATAAAATTAATGAAAATGTATTTAAAACAATTTGCAAGAATCTCCATACACATGTATACATGTAGGTATGGAACCCATAAATGTAATGTAATAACCGTTTAAGATAGCAATTATCTTTGGTACCTTTGGTAATACAGCAAGCTGTATAATAAATTTTAAAGGAGTCACTGTATGTTCTTTATATGAAATAATAAAGAACAAAATAGCATTGTTTAAAATAGCATATAAAATTCCCACATAGTGCTGAGATATTTACAAAGTATGAAGTTTCAGAATAATGCGGAAAGACGATAATTAAACAAATCAATGTAGGCCTATTAATCTCATTCGCACTCTCTAAGAAGAAACAAATTATCCGTTACAAAAAATCCAACCTAAAACCATTTACTGCTGATCATGACTTTATTTCTAAAGGAAGGAAGACTGTGTGAACTATACTGTCTGTTATTTTTAATGAATGTTTCCTTTGTAGATTTCCCGGGAAAGATGGTGCTTTGAGATCTGTTAGAATGAAGGTCATAAAGAAAATGGAACAGTGATTTGAAGATCTGAAAATCAAACATGATATTCAATTGTAGTTCTTTCTCATACTATTAGATGACTCATGTTTTCTTCATGACCTAACACAATTACGATCACCTATTAATATATCTTAAAAAATAACTGAGAAAGCACATATAAAATTACCTAAAATCATACTGTACATATTCTGCAAGTACCAATATTTTACTTAACTACTTGATTACTTACATAACTCTTTATCAAGACAAGGACAACAGGATGAGTTATAAGCCCAATGCCGGGGCCACCTCTGAGACAATACGGGAACATAGACGATACACACATACATATATTGCAAACAAGGTGAGATTGGATGAAGGTGATAATGATTATGGGGACCAGGAAGGCCTAACGTTTCCCGATATTCGTCTCACAGGTGAGGAAATCCCCCCAAAAAATCCCTTCCAGAAAACTTGCCCCGACAGGAATCGAACCCGGGCAGCTGCATGAACGCCTCTCCTACGCCACAGCAGTGGACTAGGAGTAATATTTAATGTGAAAAAACTATGTTTCCAGTCACTTGTTTTTTCTTTTTTTTTTTTAGTTTGTCCATAGCCTGTGTTTTTAGTCGCAACAAACATTCAAATGAGGGGCTATAAGGTATTTACAGAATAATTAGCGTAAAATTGTGTCTTGCGATTCTGTACAAGGATATGTGAATACTACTAACTTTTATTTGCGCAGAGGAAGTTATGTGACTTTCACATCAGATTTTTTCTTAACTAATAAAAATTGTAGTTAATTTGAAGTAGGCCTATCAAAGCGAATCTTTACTCTAACAAAATCCTAACATATGTCTCAAACAAACTTTACGAAAGTGAAAAATTATAATACTGTAAATAATTATTTACAGTTATCAGAAGTAATCAGCTTAATTATTTCTATTTCACTGTCATACTTCACTGACCCATAAAGCTAAAGTAAATATAACCTTCATGGGAACTTGGAAAAATAGACATAGTCGATAAGTAGGTTGTTTGCTTTTAAAATTTGTTCTTCCTCATGCCAGCTTTCACAAAAATGAAGTCAACAAAGACTCCAAAACAAATGTTTGAACCGTTTGGTCTTGCAGGCAAGTTTCTACCTTATAAAGTATGGTTACAAGCATTTTTATTTGTTGAATTTAAAATACTCATCACTCTGCACAAGAAGAAGTATTCATTCACCATATCTTATTATTCTATCAGTCTTTATCTTCTCTGTTCTGCAGATTAAAGTAAATATTCTAATAACTTTAAGACAAGTGCTATTAATGAACTATGTTACTAAATGATCAAGGATACAATTGCTGTGTCTTTATGCAGAATTCAGATTGATCTGAATACGACCCCATTCCAATGAGATTTCGTTTTCATGATACTTTTCAATATGATATTGAAAACAACGTGTATATATATATATATATATATATATATATATATATATATATATATATATTCTAGAGTGATAGGGAAAAATAAATATATATATATTGTGGCTCCAGGTTTATAGATAATCGGCTGAAAGAGAAGTCCTCCCATGATGGCTCCTGGTTTTGATAATGGTCAGATCGACCCTTACGTTTAGCACAAGAGATTGGTAACTTTATTGGCTGCAATTACTTTATAATTAGAGCTCGGATTTATAAGCAAAATAAAACAGTATAATAACCAAGCAAATGAGCCCGAAAAATGTAAGAGAAAAGCACCAAAATACGCAAAACGTATTACACGAAAATAAATTACTGGTTCCATAAAAGTTGTATCTTATTGATGGCTGTTTCTGTATGTAAGAAAGGGCATCCGTAGATTTTCTTGTGTGAATCTGCTGCTCTGTCAGAAAAGAACAATATGTAAAGTGTGAATACTATTTCAGTGTAGCAGGATGTCACAGGCGCATGTGAAATGCAACACAGTTCTTCTTCGATGGATTCTTCTTCTATAGCCTATATGTTTCTTCACCGGAAAGCTTTTCACAAATCTGTCAGTGTGTTTTATAGCCCTGATTTTTCAATAATTCTATTAGCCAACAAAAGAAAGGAAACCGGTGAAAATGACGTTTAAGAATTAAATAAGCATTTTTAATGCGACAGTTAAGTATGTTTTTTAATTGAAGTTTATGAAATAAGCAAGCAAAATGTTTTTTCTCGGAATAAGCAAAATAAGCACTACCGGTATCAAAGTTAGGCCTAAAATTGCTTGTCAAGGAGTGTCATGAAATATAACATTTTTGCTTACGTTTAGGAGTTTGAAAATATAATGTGCACTTTGGTTAGAAATCGGACTCTACTTTTAGGTCTATCGTGCACAATTATTAATGTTTGTAAGTTTTACTAGGTAATTTTCTTTAATATTTAAAATGGTCAATCATTATTTGAGAACGAGAAAAATCAAGGTCACTTACTATGATTCCTCGTTTCTTTAACATAACTCATATTGCCTACAGCTACAACTATTTTTGTTTTCTGTGTTTTGTTCCGACAATGGTATCATTGCCATACTCCTTTTTTAGAAATTCAGCTTCCTCCAGAGCCTCAAAATAAAACCGTGTCACTTTACCGTTATAGAAAAGGGGCACTACCGAAAATATTATCAGGTTTTTGTTTATAATAAATTTTTCAATGTAATGCGAGGGCGCTAAAAGCTACGAACAGTGGCCATAGAAGTCAGTCATCACATTTGATATTGTTGATGTTTTGCCGTCTATGACAGTGCTGTAAAGATCCTAATCGCCACGAACAGGTTCTGAACACTATAAACCCCGACATCCGTTGCATAACAAATTCACAAGTTTTTATTTTTATACCATTCATTGGCAACTGAAAGAATCAATTAATGTTTTCACCTTGTAGTGTTTTCACACAGTTATTTAAGATGCACAAAGGAACCTATATTTTCACAGCAGAGCAGATGGAAATACTTTATCACAAAGCCCGTTATGTTTATTTTTGTATTTTATTTATTTTAAAATTAGAGTTGTTTATTATCACAAAAAATCTTTGACCTTTTTTGCCTTTTGCTTTATCTTAAAATCTACCTTGTATCGATTTTTTGGGGATGTTGAGCTCTAGACCGTGAGCTGGTCACTGGTATGACCCCCCAATATACGATGGAGAATCAAATGAAAACAGCAATTCATGTTTTCCTACAATTTTACTGTAGGAAGAATGTTTGCTTGTACATTATTTTTCTGCTTAGTCCCCTCCTAGTTCAACGGACTTAAGCCTTCGGATAGGAAGTGCTTCGATACCACGTGAGAAAAATTATTTTGGTTGACGCTGTAGCAACTCGTGCACCGCCGATTTGACGTCTTCATCAGATTTGAAGTTCTGCTCTTCAAGGAGATCCTTAAACGGACCAAAGACGTGGAAATCTGATGGTCCCAAATCTGGCGATTATGGCGGATGTCGTCGACGGTTTTCACTGTTGCACGAGGAGCATGAGGACAGGCGTTATCATATTGGATCAAAACACCTGCACTAAGAAATCTCAGGTAAGCTAACAGCAGAAGAGAATAAAAACACACGAACTGGCATGCACCGAATCGAAATAGTGATTTTAATCAATGTACATTTCTATTATTTCAACTTCTAAACATGTTATATTGAATAAAATAATCTGTTTTCCTGCTGTTAATGGCAACATGTGACGTATTAATCACTGCACACTGATGCTTTCATGTCCAGTCTGTAATGAGCAAACCATTTTACCCGATAAAATACCATCCTCACGATTCCTACAAGAATATTGTAAGATAAACGGCCGTGACTGGTCTATATCCGAGGAATTACTAGACTTTATTGGTCAATATCAAACACGCGCCCGATGAGTGGAATAGTGTACATAATTTACGCTACATATCTGCCAGAAATTTGCATCTCTTTTTTTTAATTATTAATTTTTTTACATTTTGCATTTTAGTAGGATTCTTTATCAGTGTTTTAAGACAGTCAATGTAACATCACTAAAAAAAACTTAGTGCCTGTATTCAATCTATTACTTCCATTAAAATATTTAACTAGTTCTCTTAATCATATCGTCATTTAAATTATATCGTGATTCAGAAAACTGGAAAATTATTTCTGCAAGAAAAGCAGTATTTCAATTCACATCGATTGTGTGCAAGGGACCTAATTCTCTGAGAATTACTGCTTTGTTATCTTTCAACACACCTTTCATTAAGCTGCATAATGCTTTAAGAAGGTGGATCATCATGATGTTGGGAAAATGTGTACAATCTAAGGACGTGAGAAAAAAAGAAATGTGTTAAGTCTCAAGAAAAATGCATGTTACTATCGTGAAGCTTAAACATGTGTTATCTATTATCTCCCGAAAGTGTGACTTTTGTACTAACTCTCTACACCTGTATATAAAATGGCATTGCTCATAATTCCAATTCTGACATTAGTCGAATGTCTATTTTCATTATTACTTCATAATATGTGCCAAAATGTTATATTTGACTCTGTCTTCTTATTTAAATATACATATAACTTATAAGTCAACTTTATATGACTTATAAGTCAACTTTAAAAGGAAATATTAAATTCAAGTTTTACAACTCACGAGCAGGAGGAAATCCCGAGATATCAACCCAATTGATTTTCATATTTTCTAAGTATATTCCTTGGTCAATGGTTTTGAAAGGTGAAGATATATTAAAAAGAAATGGTAGATATTGTTATGTAACATACTATTCTTTTAATATTAAATCAACAATAAACATAAATAATAAGTCGAATGCAATTTGTCGACACATAAAACATCAATGAGTGACATGCCTATTGTGAGTGTCTATTCTTCTGTAACAATTTTAATTCTTGGAGACTTAAACAAAACTTTCATCATATCAAAAATATAATACCTTGTCTACAATATTGTAATATTTATTATAGTGCAATTTGGCAAAAAGTGTTTCATTTCATAAATCTGCAAGGAGTTAGAATATAAAAAAAAAAATTATTTAGTTATTTCCTTTCTCAAATACAATAAATCCAACTTTGTTTTTAAACTATTATCCAGTTTAATTTAATTACCCAGATTTTCAAAACTTCGATATTGATTGTTTTTGTAAACTTCATATTTATTTTAAATAGCTTTTAAGTATTCTTTATATTGTATTTCTTTTTACATAATTACTTAGGAAGAATTTCAGTGGACCAAATGCGAGTGTCGTGTGCCTGTGAGTGTAGGCCTAAGGCTCATTCCATAGGACCAGGAATTTTCTACCAAATTAATTATTATCCTTTCCTAATGATAGTGGTCAACTCAAGACTATAAAATAGGAATTAATACCAGGAACAATTCTGAGAGTTTATGCAGACGGTACGCAATACTGACTAACGTTACCATTGTCACTATTGTCTAAACATTCCACACCTCACAGGAACATCAGGACCTCTAATGTACTTCACTTTTACGATAATTTAAATATTCGTACTTTTTAAAACCTTATCTTTAAGAAGTTAGCAATTCATTCCTACAGTTCAATATTTCTTAGTCTATACATTATTCACGCTATTTTGCTTTTAAATCGCCTGGGCAAGGTTAGCATTCGAGAGGTGAAAACTTGTGGCATATCATTTTACTGGGGGTTTCGAGGATTCGCTAATCGCAGATAGGTATATGTGTATAGAAATAGACCCAAACAGACCAAGCTGTTGAGGGTTCTCTAACATACGCGCCGACTTTAGGGGGAAAGGTCTTTCTGCCTCCAGCTCTTAAGTTTTTATTAGGCCTTAACTCTGCCAGGCAAAATAAAACCTTATTATTATTATTATTATTATTATATAAGGCCTAAGAATAAGAACCAATAAAAATCCACTTCTTGCCCCTCCCCATCAAATGTTTTAAGTAGGCGCCTCTGGTATCTAAATAACTTATACAAAATGGATATATGTAAGTATTGTTGAACCACAGATTATTGTCTCTGTTGGACATTACATGAGAATATTATAGGAGAAAAATTCCTCCGACACTGGGACTTGAACCCAGGACTTTGGCTATTCGCGCCAATGCTCTACCAATTGAGCTAAGCCAGAGTTCAATTCACAGCGCCAGATGGAAACCTTAGCTCAGTTGGTAGAGCATTGACGCGAATAGCCAAAGGTCCTGGGTTCAAGTCCCAGTGTCGGAGGAATTTTTCTCCTATAATATTCTCAACTTATACAAATTTTATTGTGAGAATTTTCTCTGTACTGTTCACTAATGCCAAGTATTGAATGCACCAATCGACGGAAATGTGTATAAAAACTCTATACAAAATAGTCTCAGAATGCCATGTACCATGAAGCAGACAACTAAGAAGTCACTCAGTTCTACATATGATACACACCTAGTTCACTCAGCTTATCTGCGTACAACAGAGTAGGCAGGGACGACAGAATGGCATGGGAGGGGCTCCCGGAATGCTTATGATGAAAGCCAACAAAGCCATATTTAACATACATACTTCCCCGGATTTAAGGGGCATAACATGAGATGCCAAGACTACCTGCCCCCACCATGAAATAACAGGGTTATGCGTAGAAGCGATCGAAACTATGGCATATTTATGGGACAATAGTGTTTGTCACCATTTTTGCCATTGTCTCATTTTATTTCAATACCACTAGGTCAAGGTGCCGCAATAACGATACTACTGACACATACTTAGACAAAGTTTCATATTTGTAAAATTGAGGAAGTGAGTTAATGAGGTACTTTTCACTGTTACCTTAACATTTTATTATTGAATTCTGTAATATTGTTATATAGGATCAGGCCCGGGGAAAGGAAGCAAGGGCCCCAGGGACAAATTTTCTCGGGCCCCCGTCAATTTTTATTATTATTATTGTTATTTTTTTATTACAAATTACAAATTAATACAAAATTATTATATAAACACAATTAGTACAATTTCAAAGAGTATTATTTGCCCCGCATGAGCATAGCTCGTGTTCGGGGTCAGTTCAGTCATGTTCATTTTGAACATTATATAAAAAAACATACATATTATAGTTTTAGGCAAAAAATAAGAATAAAAATAAATAAGATTGCTTATATGAAATAAATACATGAAAAAAGATACGAAAAATAAATTACAATAACATAACAGAGTTACAAACAAAATACCATTAGTTTATTAAATATTAATATTAAATTCACTACCTAAATCGCCCTTTATAATGTATGCAACAAAAATATTATGTAATGATATTACATAATTATTAAGTGCCAAAATGGTATCGGTAAGCCTACTTTATGAGATTGTCTAGTAGACAGTACTGCCTGTCTGTCCATGTGTCTGTAAGCGCGATAAGTCAAATGGGCTTTATCGGATTTTCATAAAACTTGGTATATCATTTATAACGCCCATGGGACGAAGCCAATTGATTTTGGACCAATTCGGTTAACTGATGCCGGGCACGAAACGGAAAAAATACATTAAAATGTTCTAATGAGGAACAATTTTATCTGTATGTACCAGTTTAATCTTTTGGAAATTATGATTTTAAATGCCGAACGTTAGTGAGGCCAACTATTGAGTGTAAAAGGATTTCTGCTTCTACTTTTAAAAAATAGCAATTTTTATTCAAGAATAATCCGTTTCAGATTAACTGAATAATTCCATGTCACCGTTATACGAAGGACAAATCAGATAATATAAACACATAAAACATAACTTTAACTGTTTATTGATTTATAACAAATGTTATTTTAGATAAACTTTGAAAGTAAAAAATAAAACCTGGTCGGTCGGCCCCAAAAAGCTCCCTCTCGTCGGGCCTGTGTAGGATATAGGATAAAATAAAGTGTGTAGATTCTCGTTGTGATGAAGATGTTAATTAATTACTCTGTTAACACGGTTATTTTAATCACGAATTTTTATCAGTCTATAAATATGACCTATGAAATTAGGCCTAATATTTTTTTTCTTTGTCTTCAAGTTTCTTTGGATTCAAAACAGGTATTAATTTTCCTTTGGAAAAAAGAATTATTATTATTAAGATGTATATGACCCAAGAATTTACCTAATTGTCCCAATGACAGGCATAAATGATTTGTTTTCAAGCAAGTGATTGCTTTGAAGTTTATTAGTTGTATGAAAATTTAAATTGAATTTAACAGAAAGAGATCAATCCTGATTGAAGAGAAACAATACGTGAAACTTGAAAACAAGCAAAAAGTGGTAATTTGTTTATTGATTTTGAATGCAAGTGTTTATTTATATAATACACTTACGGTGAGAGTTACTAACTTGCTCAAAGTGCAGTGACTCATGCAAATTTGTATTACACGCTTCATTGTTCCTTTGATGTTTTCGTTGATATATTTGTATTAGTTTTATTACCAAGAAAAATTAATAAAAGTAGGACATAAAACTAAAGTAAAATCCATGGCGATACATCCCTTAGAGGGACTAGGCCTGCCATCCGTCCGCTGCGTCATCTACCGTAAGCAGATGGCAGGGTTACGGGAATCTGGTCTGCATGCCGTCTCCTAATACCGTAATCGATTGCTTACTGAACAGGAGCCGCTTTCATCAAGCAGCTCCTCAGTTTGTGTCACGAGGCTGAGTGCACCCCGTTCCAGATCTCCCTACCCAAGAAAACAAAAATCTATGAGGTACCGGATCCAGAAATGCATATCCTTAGTCAGCATCGCTAGCCACTAGATTATGTAGGCGGCGAAGACTACGAAATATAATTATTTAAAATTGACAATCCCATTTAACCTGTTCGCTGGTAATGAAGTGTTAATCTGTCACTTCGGAAAATCGTTTAAACGTAGAAATATAAGATTAATAGAGTAATGCCATTTATGTAAAACGTGATGATTTTTATCATTTCGTTACGATAACATTCCAGGAAACCAGATATTCCATTGAAATTTTCCTTATTGTTTTCAAACTCAGTGTCCACTGACGATTTCCCTTGAAGCTTACTCATATTGATACGTAAATTAAATTTCATAAGGGTTATATCTCAATAAATCTGCGTTCAGATCTGTGTTGCCATACGTACGACTATTTCATAGATTTGTGCGACGTACATCGCAGTCATGAGTCGTATGCCTATTTGTTAAAATATTTTTAACATAGCGTTTTATATTTTTTTAAATCAATCTACTGACGAAATTTAAATTTTGATATACATCCAACTTTTCGTTTTGTCATGGCTTTTGTTGCAACCATGTTGCTAAAATCAATATGATTGGAAAGCAGTCCTGTTCCTTAGTTACACCTTAGTTACAACACCTTGGCAACTACTGTTCACTTAATTTTATTGTATTTTATCAAATTTAGCACATCGAAAGATAATGAAACACGCCTAATCGTTTACAAATATGATGATTTATTAACAATTACATGACATTTGTAAGGTGCGTAATGCCGATAATGAATTATTAGTATTATTATTATTATTATCATCATTATTAACGCAATACGTTCATTACACTAAAAAATCAGAAAGTATACGACAGTTTTAACTAGCATACGACTATTTTCGGATATTGGTACGACTGATCTACGTTTGATCTGGCAACCCTGGTTCAGAGGGATTGAAGAATAGAAAATAATTTAATATGGATATTTTATGATGTTAGCTAAGTTATAATCTTCCTAGTTAGAGCATTTTAGGGCAGACTTAATTTATCGTTAATTCTATCGACCCGTTCAATGAAATTTACAACACTTGTACACGAAGCAGGTTTGCGACAGGCATGTCTACACATGAGCTAATTATGGACACGAATTGACGTATTCTAGGATGAGAAATAGAAAATAATCTTGCTCATCTAGGTTTTAGTTTAGACTTGAAGTTTCTTTCTGAAATTTGTGATGGGGGATCCACGGCCAGAGGTTGGAGAGCTTTCAGCATGAACTCACGATATGCTAATATGAACAAATAAAAAAAATAAAACTGAATATTGAATTCGTAGTTAAATTCTACGGAAATTGAACTGCTTGCACATAGAAAATTTCAAATATTAGCCAACAGATTTGTTTTACAGTCCATCTATCTACTCAAATCCCTATGTTCTGTAAATAAAGCTTCAAAAATTAAAACAATCTGCTAATGCTATCAATACAACCGAATGTAATGGTACAAATAATACGTGCGTTACTTTCAAAACAATTAATTAGTAGCAAATTGGTGTTTGTGGAGTACCGGCACGTATAACGTTATCTGATCCATATAATATAAACTTAAAAAGAACACTAAGAATAAGATTTATTGTAAAGAAAGTACCCTCATTACACTTTTCAGCCTGCTTAATTTTATGACTCTAGTTTTATGCACGAAGATGAAAACAAACCAACAACCCAACTCTTCATTGTGCAACAAATAATTCGAGATTCGAAACCGAACGTTGTCACGCACCGTCGTTCTTTAAACAGGATGTTTAAGCAAATTTAAAAAGCAAGAGAAAATAGGAGACAAGTGGAAGGAGGGGATGACTTAAAACGATAGAAAGTGAGATACCTCCATGCTTCACAAGGAGTTCCCGACTTCCTCTTTGAGATTAACAACGGACTAACCCCTTTCTCCGCCCGTGCTAGGCGTGTGGATGGATATGAGGTGTGACGTCGCATGGATGCTGAATGACTAAACCTATGGCGAGGGGGGCGCGAGGAGGAGGGGGCCTCCAAGCCCGAGTAGGGCTCCTCATAAAAAGGAAGCTTCAGGATCAATACAACACACTCGTGTTTTACCTGAACACCTCGTATAACAAGTGTTAGCAAGTACACTTAACACATACGACCTTCGCCAAAATGAATTTAAATCAGTCTTGGTTACCGACAGCGATTGCAATTCTAGGACTCATCATCTTTTCGGAGTATGCAGCAGCGGTGCCGGCAATTTCGCAAGATGGACCCAAAGTTGCGGAAAACGAAATTGAAAGTGGCAGGGGTGGTTCCGGTGAAGATGGCAACTGGAACGTGATGCTCAGGATGGTGGAAGAATGTGCAGAAAAGGATATGTTCCAGTGCTTAGGGGTGAAGGCTGTGACGGCCTTGGAAAGGGCTGCAAGGATGGCCGACATTCAAGTGCTTGACGGTGTGTCCTTGGTTAAATCCCAGGACTTCGATGATGGGAGGAACGGTCGTGCCCTAGCTTCAGAAGAAGAAATCCAGAATTCCCTGGAGCAGGATCCAGCTCAGAAAACATCCCGACTGGTGGAATACATTGTTGAAGCTGCTGCAAGGTTCTTCAAGAGTCATGTGATCCAATTTAAGCTACCCCAGTTCTCACCCGATCAAGTGCAGAGGGCAATGCAAGAAGGTATGTAAATAAACGAATTTTTTAAGTGATTAAATTTATATATGTATATACTTACATGCATGCATACATAAATACATACATATATAAATAAAAACAAACATGTTTTCAGTCATAATACTGCCATAGCTATACTTCTACACACTAATAATATGTTATGTCACATAGAAATATACACTTTGGCCATTTTACTGTTTAGGTGGATGCATGCAAGCATATTATCAGCTAGATGTCAATTAAAACTATAAGTGCTATTTTTTTAAGATGATGTACTAACAAATCACTAAAATAATTTAAATCATATCATAACCAAGGATGCATGCACACGGCTAATCAACGTTCAAGAAATATTCAAATAAATAATTAATTTATATTACTAAAATAGATTTTCTATACAATAACCAAGAACTGCATGCTCGTATGCTTTATTTAAAGTTCAGGTTGATTCCCCAAGATATATAATTTGAATTCTATCATTTGAAGATTTTATGGTCTACTGCACGCTAGACCACAAAGTTTTATTAACTAAATCCTAACAATTCCAGGCGGGCCTCAGAGGTTCAGACAATTTAATTTTGTTAATTTAGTACAAATGTTAAAAATACAACACTGATAAGAATAATCAAAGCTCGATTTGCGTATTATATACGAAGACAGCTTCAAAGTATTTCTAGTTAAATAAATGAAAAATGACTGAAGTTTGTTTTGGGCCTCAGAGGAAGCAAAAACTTTTTTTTTTTCATTTATATTCAAAATGCATAAATTTAACTTTCGATTATTGTGAAACATTACAGGGATTTTTGTCAACATTTTTACTCCAATTATCAGCTTTACGTAATTCAACATCATTTTCAACGATTATTATAATACTTACTGTTATGATTTCTATGTGATATTGATTGACTTATAAAGAAAACTAAACTTCTAATGAATAATTAAATCCGTAAGACCAATAAGTAGTAATTCGAGTAAATGTAGCCTAATGAAAAAAATTTGTGCTCAGAGGCCTTCCTCGGTAAAGTACGTAACAAAAATGCTTTTATATGTCTGGGGTTAACTTTTCGTACTGTTTTAAATAATAAATGTGCCTTGCCAGAGTTTCAGATCTTCAATGTAAGCGCAATTAAATACATTCTTACACAATATTAATTCAGCAAAAATCTTTATAAGAATCCAATGTTTTCCAATTTATTATTTTGCTGCAGAAAGATTATCAGGAATAAAAGGAAGATATCCATCATGGTATTCCCAATAACCATATTATGGGACTAATAATCCTATGTACACATGAAATAATAATCAAAGAATTTATTTTACAACTTTAGTCAGAAATTCCGAAATTTTTTTCATACTTACTAAGATATAAATTAACAAAATAAAATATCACAGTACTTAATAGGTGCCAGCCTCTGTAAATTAAGGTATGAGTAATAATTAATCAGTTAAGTTAGGCAGTGAATTTTAAAAATATTATGAGGCTTAAAAAACTAAGAAATTCAACATGAGAGAGGCCGTAGCGTTTATATTACAAAATAAGGCACCCAGAGAATCAGATGACCTGCATTATAAATCCCACGTATAAACTTGGTTTTACTTTATGGAAGATAATCGTATGCAGGTGCGAGGATTATGTTCTACTACATATTCAAAACAGGTGATAGCTTGGCACTAGACAGTATTGTTTCTGAAACAACCTAGATTGTATTCCAAACCATCAATCTAAAAGTAGACATTTTAGGTGTGGCTTATTTAATTCTGTTGTGTCAATGACATCAAAGACGTGCAATGTCAACGATCTTGTTCTGAAGTTCGAAAGGTCAGGGTTTCATATCCTGATCTCTTTTTAGCCACATCATTGGCTGTGCGTTTCGTATATAAGGTAGCTTGAGTATTTCATTAATAAGTAATTTAGTTACAAAAAGTTGCAACCTTATATTTACTTCAATTATTAAAATTAAATATTACTGTAACATTAGGCTAAATATTCTTTTCAATGTTAATAAATTTCATTTTGGCCAATGAGGGATAAATAGTATTAGTATAAGTTTTTTCGTCCTTATATTCGTCCAAATATTTCGTCAATATTTGTGAATCCTAGGTGAAAAACTTTGGCGTTAACATTAACAAATTATTCCTTATTAAAATTTTATTTTAATATTATGCATCAATATAATTTTTCACACATATAACTGTATGGATTATAACCTATGTATTTTCCTCATGAGAATTATTTTATTGCTCAAACTTTCTATAGTCATGAGACAGCGTAATATACAACTAATACAGAATGAATACAATATTCTGACAATTAAGGTAATTTTTTTCTGAAGTATGTTTTAGCTTAGATTTCAAACCCATATTAATCCATTAATTCAATTATGTCCCACGGGATTCAATAGTTTCTCTTTAACTTGCAGCAAAATTATGGAAAAGAAAATTACAGAAGAATTTTCATTGCGATAACTGTTTCCGTTGCGGTCCGGCTTGGTTTTCATATTTGGCAAGAAACTTTATTTCTCTATATTTAAGGGTAAAAATACTGAAAGAGATCTTCATTGGATAACAAACTTTTGTACAACTTTCATGTAATTTTACAAAATAATTAAATGAGTACATTCAATTTAAATTATTAAAACTGATTAAAAATATAATAACTTACAATATACCTATATAAATTTATACCCTTAATTCAAAATGCGAAATAATTTAATTTAATGCCGACGTCATATTTAGTTAATTGTGTAAATTCTATAGTTTCAATATTTCTAAGGAGTACGAAATCTTAGCAAAATATGATTATCATTTCGATTTTAATAACAAGTAACTCAGCAGCCATAATACCAATCAAATTTTTCGTGTAATTTCCTATTGATTGTACTTTTGGTCTGAACCTTCATGATAATCCTTGACTAAGGACAGCTACCCTTCGGGTTATTCTCTCTCTGAATCTAGAAATAACTACAGCATTACTAAATACATTAGACTTTTCAAGTCAATTTATGCCTGCTTTATTAGATACAACAAATTTTAAAATACTACTAAGAATCCTTAGCACAGTAAATTATCTGTACAAAAATATAAAAAAGTAGACCTATCATTGTTTTGGAAATTTTTGAAGTGAAACTTCTTTAGCCGCGCTAGGAGTAAATCGAGAGCTAACCGGAACTTGCGTCACGAAATTGTTCCACACAAAATCGTCACGAAATTAGTGGGGCTGTGACAGCACGGACTGCACAGAAAACAATCAACTCAATGATTAGGCTTATCCAAAATTTAAGAAATCCAAAAATCCGAAATTAAAAAAATCTAAATATCCAAAATTTAAAAATACAAAATCCAAAATTAAATAATCCAAAATTCCAAAATGAAAAAATCCAAAATCCAAAATTAAAAATGTCCAAAAACCCAATATTAAAAAGTCCAACAATCCAAAATTGAAAAAAATCAATAATCTAAAATCGAAAAAATTAAAAATTAAAACAAGTTTCACTTCTGTCGTGTGGCGTAACACGCACACTTTTTTTCTATAATGGTAGCAAATTCGCTTACGAACGTACAATCCACGAAATTCGCTGCGAGAATCCAAATAATAGCTTTTTTTTCAATTAACCTAGGAAAGTTCAATGCAAGTTCACCCATCAAATAAATAATTTCACGTCCACTCCAACTGATGCATTAACTAGTATGCGCTTATGGATACGAATATGAATTAACGAGGCACGAATTCTACTTTCGTTTTCTACGCCTCCTAGGAGAGAGAAGTTGTCTAATTCGCATTTATCAAACACTTATCTCTCTCTCACTAAGGATCCACTTATACCCACCTGCCTGAGGGTATAAGTGAAATTATGTTTTCCATTTCAACTTGCGTAGGCCTAGGCTAAAACTAATGGTACACTTACAGTAGCAGTAAAACGAATGAAAATTTTCAAGTCCAATTGAGTATTCCATTCCGTGATGTAGTTTATAATTTTGAGCATTAAATTAACTATTTAACTATTTATTTATTTATTTAACCTGGTGGAGATAAGGCCGTAGGGCCTTCTCTACCACTCAGCCAGGGCAAAAACATGAAATACATAATAATAATAATAATAATAATAATGAATTAAAACAAGAAATGATATACCTGAATACAAGAAACGTACATTAAATACAAAGGAAAAAAATTCAAACATAAAGTACTTGAATAATATGTAATACAAATTATTAAAATAAAGAAGTGAAAGAAAAATGAAAGACTAAACAAATACATTCTTAGTTATTACAAAATATAATGAGAAAAAAAAAACTAATTAGCATCAATTCCCAAATGTTATTGTATACTAAATTTATTAAATGACGCTTGAACTGTGAAGTCGTTTGGCAGCTCCTGAGGTAGCTAGGCAGTGAATTCCAGTGACGAATAGCTGTTGTAAACGAATTCAAATAATGTGAAGTTCTATAAAGAGTAGTAAGGGGTCAAGCTGAGAGCGCGTGCCCAAGTTATGGTAGAAATTACGTAACCAAGATAATTTAAAAAACAAAATTTTCATAGATAGTGCGGAATAAAATTAAATATTTGTTTTCATCCCCAAAATATGTACAATTCTTTTGTGTGTGATATATTTACTTTTGCCAGAATAGCGGTTTTTTCTTTCTTCTTTTACATTTCAAAGTAGATGTGTTAAAAAAAAAGTATACTCACTTTCGAGACAAAATATTAGGCTACTACATCTTACTGCCATAGTTCAAATATATTTTTTAAATAGTTAATAACGCAACATTTGGGATCCCTCTGTGGATTACAATGTTAAAAGTAACCTATTTTAAAACGTGCCATTCAATTTCAAGTGAACCGTAATCTAAACAGGTAATATTTTTAAATAATACATTTTCATGTAATTTGAGTTTAATTCCAGTGAAGAAAAATCTACAGTATGTAGAAATAGAGTTCATAAATCCTATTGTTTAGTTTCTAATGAAAAGACTGAGAAGTGTATAATTTATTTTTAAATATCATGTGAAATAGAAACATTTATCATTAAAAACCTTTAAAAATTGTAAAAATCTTTAATGACGGACTATAAACCAGGGTTACTGCAGAGTTGTTCTCAAAATACTTTAGCATTAATTTTGTATAAAACTCATTCGAAAACTTTCATATGATATCTAATACTGCAGAATGAACATTATCATCTATAAGACCTAAAGATATTACCGGACTAAGATCCTTAGATAGCCTAAGCACTAACTATATTTTGTGCTCCTTACACTTATAATTAAAATATTAAAGTAATAATAAACCACAAAAGATTTTATTTAGCCTATCGAAAATTTCATATTAAGCAAAAATTACAGTCGGAAGAAAAATATTTCTGTGGGTGCTTCCACTTCATTTATGCAATAATAATTTTCTCCCACTTATGTTTCCTTGCAACATCTTTTATAAAATCTTGATAATCTTACGTAATGCATCTGCTTTTATACACAATAGAGGTAAGACGTTGTTCTGATTAGATTTTTAATATATCTGAACCGAGAAAATTATAGCTCAGCTGAGCAGTTTTTATAGTTTTCAATGTGCTAGCACCGTGTATTTTATTTTGTAGGACAAATCTGATGACACAAGGGAGAATAGGCCTACTATATAAAATGAACTTATTTATTTTTCATCCAATTTTGAAAATAGCTATAGATTTAATTAATTTAATAATCTAAATTATAAATTCAACTATGAAAAGCTTCTGTGGTGCCCACATTCTCATGCTTATTTGTATAGGGATAAACCAGCCCCCATGGCTGAATAGTTAGACCGTTCGCATTCCACCGCAGGGACCCAAGGTCAAATCTCGGTGGATCCATGTGGAATTGTGCTGGACAAAATGGGGTCAGGGGAGGTATTCTTGAGGTGCTCCTGTTTCTCCTGCCATATATCTTTCCACCAGAGCTGACCACTGGTTGCAATAAATGAATTTTTATAGGGTTAATCTGACCGCTGTTTGGTCTTGTGGTTAGCGTCACTGACTACAGATCCCCGGTACCTCCTCGGATTTTTCTGAGGAAGGGAGATCTGGAAGGGTTGTACTCAGCCTCGTGATTCAAATTTAGGAGCTACTTGATAGAGAAGTAGTGCCTCCGGTTACGAAAACTACCATTAACGGCCGTGGGTGTCGGCATGCTGACCACCTGCTCCCAATCCTGCTATCTGCCTGTGGTAGATGACGCAGTGGTCGGGTGGTAGTCCAAGTCCCTCCAGGGATGTAGCGCCACGGAGTTTAGTTTAGTTTTTAAGGTTAATCTTGCAGTACATTTACAAGTCAGCTTGAAAAGTTATTCCTCTGGGTCGCGAGCGACCCCTGGTGATCCCGTAAGGGGATATTCACAGCGGATTTGTTACCGGGGTGCGCCAGTCCCCTACCTACTTAAACCTAAGGACACATACACACACCCAGTCCTGAACCCGGGAAAGAAATTTTTCACTACTGAAAAATCCCCAACCCGGCCGGGAATCGAACCCGGGCCGCCGGAGTGGAAGGCAGGAGCGCTACCGACTCACCCACGGCGGCGGACACAAGTCAGCTTACCGAGACAGATAATTTGGAAATGTGTCACCCGCATCTGAAGAGTACTACGGAAGCTAATTGTTCATTTCCCTTCTAGCCCATATTCCTGTTGTAACGGTACACGTTAGATAAATCATGGACCACAATAGTAAAAAAAGAACTCTTACTGTCACTGCCGATCCATGAAATCAAACAATTAACACCTAGATTTCTCCCATTATACTTTTAACATGCTAACTGATAAGGAAATACGTGTCAAATGCAGTATTGTTCTAGGTCAGTAGGGTAGTTTAGATTTCATTTTATCGCCGTCACTTTGTTTATATCAAACTGGTCTAAAGGAATTTGGGTCCCTCCTCCACTCAAAGGCCGGGTTGCTCCACCTCTTCAATTCCTTGTAATGACTTAAGATGACCTCCGGGGAATTCAATGGCTTCAGATGACATCATACAAAAACGTGGTATTTTGTTGATAATATAGAAGTAGCCCATCTCAACAACTGGATACTTAAGCATTATACGGGATTGGTAGGTGAGCCCTAGAGGTGAAATTGACCGGAAGAATAGAGAACAGTTATGTCGTCTAAAATTCTTCTACATAATGTCACAAAGCAAGCTAAGAGGCAATGTGAAGACTATCGCTTTACAACATTTGAGCCTATATTTAATAACCAGTTCTATACCATTATTATAGCCCTAGATTCGGTATAACTAAACTCTGTGACACTACATCTCTTGTGGGACTACGCCTACCATCCGACCACTGCATCCCCTACGACAGGCAGTTGGCAGAATTGCGAGAATATGGTCAGCATGCCAATTCTCATAACCGTTATTGATCACAGAAACCGCTACCTCTTTATGAAGCAGCTCCTCAGTTTGTGTCATGAGACTGGGTGCACCTCGTTCCAGACATAAATTCTCATAAAAATCCGACAAGACATGTCAGTGTGTACGTGTGTGTATGGGTGTGTACCCTCGCAAGTTCTGGGAAATAATTCAGTTCATTCTTTCTCTCTATATAAGGAATAGGCTATTTCTCTTTTTAACCGAAAAGAAAAACATAATTTATGTCACAGATTGTATTTCTCAGCCTCAAATTGTTTATAACTTTCATTCTAATACTGAAAGACGCCTATTATAAATGTAAGCTAATCCTCAAATAATTAAAGAAATCTGATTTGCAAAACCATAATATGCTTCGATATCTCTAAACTTTCTGAATTATTTCCCTCTTTGTGAGAGTATCAGAATCAGTCAATATAAAATCCCCTAATAAAAAAAGACTATGGTGGGCCTGGCATGCTAGCGGTTCAAATCTCGGGGCTGGCGGGCGTGTCATTTGTGGTGGACAAAGCCGTGACCTTTGGGGGTTTTTCTCGGGGATCCTCCCGTTTCCCCCTTCATTCATTCCACCAACACTCTCCGCTTCAACTTCCTTTCCCCCCATCATTATCATCCCGTTCCCCTTTACTGGTTTTCGGGCCAGCTCCTGCTGCAGACTCTGCTGCGGGCCTCCCCCGTCCTGCCCCGCTGCTTGTGGTCAAGAGTTGCTGGTGGTGTACCGTGCCTTTGGGGCTCTCAGAGGGACCCTGGGTTAGTGGCGCACGTCAGGGTGTGCCGCGCCTATGGGGCTCTTGTACGAGGGACCCTGGGTACGGTGCACGTGGAGTGGTACCTGGTCCTTGTTGGATGTAGGGGAGCTCCGTGGGGGCTCGTGGTGAAGTCTGTTGACTGGGGGGCCTTAGGGCATGCAAATCATTCGTTTCCTAGGGGGTGTACAATGGGCCCGCCTATGAGGCCTACGTGCGCGAGCCCGTAAGGGCTCAGCCCCTGAGCCGATAAGATACACTCTAGTAGGAGGCCTTTTCCCTTCATGGGACATTACAGACTATTATTATTATTATTATTATTATTATTATTATTATTATTATTATTATTATTATTATTATTATTATCATTATTTTAAAAAGCACCTGAGTTGTGCTACAGCTCGGCAGAACATTTTTACTCATATTTCAAGAGCACCAATAGGCTATAGGCCTAATTATTATTATTATTATTATTATTATTTTAGGTTTATTTTATCTTCATTACAGAGACTTTGGTTACGTTTCAGTTCTACCATTCAGTCCCTCAATTTACTAAAACAAAACTTTATATAACTATTTCTACCTGTTACTTACATACAACAAACATGCATGTTTATATATGATTCCCTAATTAATTTGAATTTATATTGTTACTTTCTTCGATTTTGGCTAACAATTTCCTTTTAACTATAAATAAAGATTTCTCCACTCTTTTTAATAATCAGTATTTTTCGTTAATAACAGCTTCTTATATGGTATACAGTTATTAATGGGCTGTAATTTAAAAAGTAGCAATTAAGAACGCCTGTTCGTAAATCAATGGACGAAATATTGATATATTTATTATTATTATTATTATTATTATTATTATTATTATTATTATTATTATTATTATTATGCCAAAACCAAATCTCGAAGTCAAATTCACCATGATACTTTCGGGAAGGTTAGAGGTTACTGTAGAGTGATAAATCCAAACTCAAAGTAAAATTCCCTATATACCATTAAGAAGGCAACAGTTTAGTTTGTTCTTAAATATGTGGTTTCAAGTTGGAAGGACCAAATTGCTAATAACTGGGTTTATGCAACGCTGTATCACACAAAGTAGGTTGTTAATATGTACCTACTTATGCTATGAGGAAACTGATGGAATTCTCATTATACGCTCACAGCAGAAGGTCTTTTTAGTGTCGCATCTTCTGCTTTCAAAAATGTTATTACTACCTAGTTCATTTCATGTTTATAGCTTTTCTGTATATGGTAAACAGTAAACAATCAATAAGGCAATATATCAACCTACCTAATGTTAGTTTACTTTCTAACCTGTGCAATAAACCAGAACAGAAGTAGAATTAATAGTAGAATTCAATTTACGGATAATATTAAATTATTTCATTATCCTAGTGGCCTGATAGAAAGAAAGATATATGGATGTATCCATAAATATCCATAAACTGCCACCGAGTTGCTGGTCCACTTGCAGTGCAACATAAAATATAAAATCAGGTAAACTGATGTAACAAAGTGCCTGAATGCTTTTGTTTAATCAGTTATTTATTGCAATTATGATATGCAGAAAATAAGTTATTTTTGTAATCAAATTCCCACTTACGCTTCAGATAGACTCATTAAGCAAGGCTTACGGAAGAACAAAGGTCTAGTTTGATAAGCATATGTGAATGAATATGTGGGCAGTGTTATTTGTCAAAGGTAACTGTATTCCAACTTCCAAAGCCGTATATGAATACTGTTGTTACGAGGACTGATTTACATTTGATAAATTCTTTCAAATATAATACCCTAAAATATGCACTAAATTGGGCATCACTCCCGTACCGGTCAACCGATTTGGTCCAAAATAAATAGGCTTCTTGCCATGGACATTATAATTGCGTAAACCAATTTTCATGAAAATTCGATGAAGCGTATTTCAGTTATCGCGCGTACAGACACACGGATGGACAGACAGGCGAAAAGACATTTTCCCGTCCCCACACAATCTCATAAAGTACCATACTGTCACTTAATATCAATAACTGACCAAAATTTTTAATTTTGTAAAGAAATAGCTATGTACATTATGCAATAATCTTACCACAGTAAAGTATAAAAAATTACGCCAACTTTGCAATGATCCAATTAACCATCACATGTAACATATAACAACACATTAAATTTTATTCGCCTGGTTGTAAAACGAGACAGAATCGTTTGAATCTTCTTCAAGAACCCAAATGCTATGACTGAAATACTACTCTAGTTGCCCCCAAAGATTACTTAATTATTTATGGTACTTAAAAACAATACATTATGCAACAACCCTATAATCTCAGTTATTAAGATACGCATATTTATGCATCGAGCAACGCGAGTTTCATAATTTTCATAAGAGTATCTTAATTACTATTATATGAAAGTTGCATATGACTGTTTTTGTTCGACCATAATTCCGGGGTGCGCGGGCAAAGAGAGTTAAGTCCACGTTCTTATTACTGAGAATTAGAGTGACTTAATACACTATACCAGCCCAACATAGCTTTAGAGATGGATGAACCCATGAGGCACACATCCATAACTACCGTACAATTTTGAATATGACTTACTGGACTTAACACAAATGTAGAGAACATTTTTATCTATAACTCTATGGACACATCTCAATTTCTTAGGATGGTGGACTCTCTTTGCCCGCGCACCCCGGAATTAGCATAAATGTTTAGATTTTGAGATTTTTGATTCACTCAAACAAACGGCAACGCGTCAGCTGACTGTCGTAGTTCTTGTCTTCTACGAGAGATGACAGGCTGTGGCAGGTCATGTCGTCGGTCAAATCAAAGGTACCTTGAATTGATTTCTTGAAACCAACGGATTTTGACAACAAGACTTGAATTCAAGTTTAGTATGATATTAAAATTAGCACGAACAGAATTGATTTTATCTTAAATACAGGCTATTTTTTATGAAGTTTTCAGACCTGCTCTCAAGGTCTCAAGGTTGTTTCGTGTTCGATAATAATCGATACCAAATCGATGTCGAAATGAAAAACAGTTTCGAAATGAGTGTCTTTATGATAACATTATGTCGTCACACTATTAAGTAATAAGCTTGTTATAGTATGATCGAAAAAAACTATTTTAGCAACTTATAGGTCTAATGATAAATTCAAGGAAACATTAAACATACTGTACAACTTTATCTTTGTACAATTTCTACCTTTTAGTTTCCTTTTTATCTCGATATATAATTCATGCTTCCACATAATACTGTTGCAATTTTCATGTTGCAATTTAATTACTAATTTTTTTTTTAATTTACTTATTCTTGAATTGCTCCGGACACGAGATTTGCTCGATTGGGGGTATTGGGTATCTTGTGTATGATTCAAGTGCGTTAAATAAATAAATAATTTTTAAAAATATTAAAAGTAAAACCATGGAAGAAAAATTGTTTTAGCAATATCATTAAAATATATGCATAACCTCATTTTAGGATGCTGAATGTATTTATTTTTTGAGGCAGTATTTGAACATAGAAACAATAAAAATGATGGGAATAAAAAACATACATTTTTAGTTTGAGGAACGGCATTTTGTTTGTATTTATTCTATTATGCTAAACCCTACACCCTTAAACGCTCTTATGTTTAGATATAGACCTACTACTGGCTAGTGAATTATGTTTACTTTCGTATTTATGGATACTCAACTCTCACAACATAAATTGACAACATACAATGCCAAGATGGTAGCATCTTGGACTCGCATTGCCGTTTCTTTCACATTTTCCCCCGTCGTAAAGGCAAATGCCGAATCGGATGATTACTTAACACCAATATTCATCACCGATATTTCATCCTTAATCAAAACCATCAAAACTGAACATTAATTAAAATTAACAGAACCCATAACACATCAACAATAGAACACAATTGCACATCGATTATAACATGGCGTACTGGTATACATACAACACCTAACACACGTGATATGACCTCTTGAGTTCTACTGTGAAACTATATAAGAGTTCCTTAAGAAGGTTAAATTAATTGTATCATTTATTTTTCTTTGCAGCTCGTGGTAAGAAGAAAATGCTGAAGGCCCTTCTCCCTATTATCTTGGGTGTCGCCGCAAAGCTTGCTCTTGTCATCCCTCTGGGTCTGGGACTCGTGGGATTCCTGGCTGTTAAGGCTCTGCTCATCAGTAAAGTGGCTCTCCTCCTTGCCGGTGCCTTCGCCCTACAGAAGCTCTTCAGTGGTGGCGGCTTCGGAGGATTCGGTGGTGGAAAGAATGGTTGGTCCGGCGGAAGCGGTACTGGCTGGAGTTCCGCTGGATCAACTGGTGGATGGAGCAGCGGCGGGAACGGCGGGTGGAGCGCGACCGGAAGTGGCGCTGCATCTCCTGGCTATTACAGGAGCTTCGACGTTAACGCTCCAGTCGATGCTCAAGAAATGGCGTACAAAGCTCAAATTCCTCAGCAGTAAAGTCTCGTAACATTTTGAAATCTATATCTCACATATTGTGTAATTAAGCATTTTGCTTAATTATTTCAAGATACTGGGAAAGATAATGCGAAATCACTCAGGTTTAATTATGGAAAGTTTTCTATACCTGCAAGTGCAAAGGAACAATTGTAGCATCCTGTGAGAGAGTAGGCTAAGCCAGAAATAACGGAATCGAGATATTTTGAGATTTGTGTTTGACTTTCTAATGAGAAAAAATTTCATCATAACACTTGATTTGTTTCTTCTTATCAGAATATACACATTTCAAAGTGTTTACAAAAATTAACATCAGACCACAGTTCCAACCCTTTATCACCTTCTTAAGGTTTTTTCGCAGTTTTTCGATATTTTTAAAAATTTTCAAAACTTTGAAGCGCCATATCTCGGTACTTATTTGGTTTTAAAAAACGTTTAAACAATGCAAATGGTAGCAAATTTAATGCTCTTTAACTTTTGTTACACGACTATATGTACTACACAGAGATGGCAATAATTCAAATTTGAAAGTTTTTGCCTTACCCCACTCTCTCACTGGATGCCACAATTATTTTACTCTTCCTGAGGTAGGATTGCATTCTCGAATATAAGATCCACCTGCGTGAAAATATTCACATGGATTAAGTGTGATCGGACTGAATGTGAAATTGAGAGACATAAGCTTAAGCCCTAGTCTTATCTATCATAAAGTATTTACTTGGGATAGAACGGCAATAACTTTTGTAAATTGACCTGTTCATCAATATGTACTTGTTCACCAGTAATGTACCTAGATATAGAGTGAAAACTCGATAATTCAAAATCACAGAGCCATGACCAATGCAAATAATTTTTCTAAACAAAAATTATGAAATATATCCCAAGTAAATATAAAAAAGGCTCGTTTAAAATCGGTTGCTCAAAGAGCATGATGATATTTTTACTTCTTTAACTATTGTTATATGTTTAAATTATTTCATACAGTGGAGATCTTGTGACCAATCTTCAGTGACATGATATGATGTATTATTTTAATTTATTAGCTTATTTATGAATGTAAGATTGTAAAATCGTTATTGAGTAGTTTTTTTAATAAAACACAATTATTGCTTTAATAACAATTTTTAAGTACACGATGAACATGACTTTACTGGAAATAAAGCTTTATTGAACGTTCTGTAAGACTAGACTTCGCTTTAAACTAATCTAACAGTAACAAGACTGGTATGACTTTGACAAGACATTAACAGCTCCAAGGCCCAGACTCTCCAGACTATTTGTTCATAATTTTGCTGTTGATGACAACTAGATTTCTAATCAAACAGGCCAGTGCACAATATAGTGATGGAGTGCCCGATGTGAATATTGTGCCAATAAAATTGACTGACAACTTATTTTTGTATATTGTTGCACTATAATAAATTGTTATATTTAAAAGTATTGCTTATTTTATTTTCCTTGAATAAATGCCAACCTCAGAAATATAGTGAAAATATTTCAGGGGAAAATATATTTGACACTGGGATTCGAACCCATTACCTTTGGACAACTTACACTGAGAATGGGCATTGTGTGTGATAAGCATGTCGATAGGACCTACTAAGCCAACGCCAATCAATTATTATTATTATTATTATTATTATTATTATTATTATTATTATTATTTAACATTCACGCACAAGAAACCATATTTCACCACAGGGAAATTGTAGTTGACAAAAAAAATAAAACTATTATAGTTGATCGTGAATGTAAGTTTTTAAACAATTTATTTTAAATATATAGGTACCGTTTAATAAATGGAAACATGACCAGAACATATTTTCTCACACTTTGATGCATGCAGTTCAAAACTGAACTTTCAAATAATGAACAGTCAAATATAAAGAGTTTCATGGTCTCTGTTAAAAACTGGCATCAGTGAACATGGTTAATTCTTGTCATAATCCCACACCAATTTTGTACTGTCTTAAACATTAAGCCTCCTTATACTGTCAGGAATTTCCCGAAAACATTTGAGGCAGTATACGCATTATTAGATTTTGTATTGCTCAATGTAGCAAATAATATATATTTATTATAAATAACTGTTGCACGCGCATGAGTATATCACTTCTTACGGATACGTTTCTAAATTATCACGTGCATAAAAATTGGCATAGGCTAAGAACATATTATACGTGCTAATAAATACAAATTACCTAAAGACATTTCACGGTAGTAGGTTGTAGAATAACTTTATTGATCTAATCAAAATTAATTATTAGATTAAGAAACACAAAAGACGTACAAGTGACCTAATACCCTAAAACATCTGCTATTACAATTTCATGATCAATGTAACACGTACCGGTATCGTCAATTTTACTGCATTTATGTAATGGAATTACTCTTTAGCTGCCGATGAAAATTGGTCTTTCATCCACTGCTTTCATGACCTCTGCCACGGATCAAATCCGCTAAATCTGCATCAACAATTTACCTACGAACACTATAAGTATTAGTGACATGCCATATTCCAGGTTATTTCAGTGCCAAGCATGAAGCATCTTCGTTCGTATTGTGAATATGTACCTTTGTCCATCTGAAGAATGCATTTAGTGGAATTTTAAAGGTAGTGCTGTGAACATATTTGGATTTTAGGAGATTAATTAATTGCTAAGTGACTTAAGTATGAGAATAATTAGTTCAAGAAAATGTACAGTGACACTAGGGTACGTTCAGTTCTTATTTTTCACCCAGCTACTTCTCGTTGTGCCCAGATCATCGAGTACAGGAATTACAGGGAGAAGGCTTCTAGATGCGAATGGCGGACGAAGAGGATCATCTTACTTGGGCGTTGGAAAAGATAAGACCTTTTTGAAAGTGGTGTCAGACTCCGATGAAGAAGAAAATGCTCCTTCGGCAACGGAAAAGTTCCTTCAGAGTTTGAAGGAGCAATGTAGGAGGCAAAGGTCGCTGTCGCTGATCTGCAATAATCTCAAACTTGTCATTCCCCTAACGCCACTGAAATCGACCAAAAATTCTGAAGCACCTACAATCTCGGAAGAACTAACTGTACCTCAAAGTTCTAAGTTTCGAAAAAGATTCACGGTTCAAAAAAGCACAGATGTGATGGATCCCAGCAGCTCTGAACAACGAGACTATGGTGACAGTTCAGAAAGGAAGAGAAGTGCAATAGAGTATTACCAACGTAGGGGCAGCTCTCCTATACTGAGAGTCCATCACATACCACCATTTTACAGCAAAAACTCACAGCTCTACGATGCTGTATACTCTACTCTAGCTCCAGTATCATCTTTTCATGGATTAAACGACTTCAAAAATCCAGAAGATCAAATAAATGACTATACAATCCACCTGCATAATCAGCAGGCTGGGACATACCCTAATCACAAAATGTGGTATGAAGGAAATAAATATTCGGAGTCAGATTTGAAAACTTCAAATGAAGACCATCCTCCATCAGACTCCAATGGAAATGAAGTACAAGAATCAGATCAGCAACAGAATACGGAAATCCCTTCTAGTGGAGGCGAAAATACAGGACCAGAAGCCTCTGAAGACGGCAGTTTCACTCCAGAGTCTACTTCAACAGCCCATTACTCTGATGGCAATACAGACTACGGAGAAGTACATGAAGGAAGCGTAGAAAATTCTTTGCAGGATGAAAAAGAAGAAACGGTTTCCACCCCTAAGTACTTAGGGGATGATATTGCGACGCCAGTCTGCGATGAAAATGGTAACTGCGCAGAGCCAGAAAAAAGCGAAAATACAGTGTCACCTGTTAATAACATCACTGAAGAACTGATGCAAGCAGAAGATGTAGTTGACCGAGTGATAGATGATTCAGTTAAAGTTTTCAAGGAGTCCTTAACCATAAAATTCCCTACAGCTCAACGTGTAACTAACAAAATTAAGGAATGGTTCAACTTCTACTTCGGACCACCCAAAAAAATGGACAGAGATGAAGGTAAGGAATCGAAGCTTTATAATAGTTAAAATAGCTTTCAGTAAATTTATTTTGTCAACAATTGACCCCTTATCACCGATTATATAATTCATACGCTAACGGAGAAAACTATTTGGCTATAAAAGACCTAGGTCTGTTAGAGTTACATTTTCAGTGGTAAAATATAATAGTCTAATTTATTTGCTATGAAAAGGTTGAATTTCAAAATTTCTTCAGACAAGTCTACCCAACATAATCGAAACTTTGAAACTTAATTATTAAACCTTCCAAAGCTGAATTTCTACGTATGTATAATAAATCAAGTGAAACCATCAGTGAGCTCTAAGTTTGAAATCAGTGAGAAAAATTTCGGTAAAACAGCAGGTTTCCTTGAATGATAACAGTAACAAAAGAATAAATATTCTCACACTTTTGGTCAAGTTTTTTTGTATTAAACTTATATTGTGACTTCGAACAATGTTTTGACGCGTTGCATTTTTACGTCAGTAGCAGTGAAAAGGTTAAAGGAGGCGCTAAAGTGATTTCTGTACGTATGTTTAACACTAGGAGGTGCCCGTGGCTTCGCCACGATAATTCTTTTAAAAATTAAAAATTAAGAGTATAATAATTATTAAAGCATTATATTTATTAACACTTGCACGCGATCATTAATAAACTAAGCCATTAATAATTAATGAAACAGCTAAAATTCCTGCTTTAGAGTACATTCCACGACATGAAAGCGCCCCCTGGGAAAACTATATCAGAATCGATTATGCAGTTCCAAAGAACCTGTGAAAACATAATGCGTATTGTTTCTCAGCTGTTTATTGACATGAATATGATGTGAATTTTATTTTATCAATTCAGTGTAATTTTCAGAAATTATATAATGTTTCAAGGGAAGGAATGGTTTGTTTGGATTATTATTATCAGCGATATTTCAAGAGATAAAACCATCAATATTTTACAGCTGTCGCCCCCGGCTTCGCCCGCCATTATTCATTGTCTCCAGGATTTTTAAGAAAATTACACTGGTAGATTATTAAAAATGTTTGTGGTTCAGAGCTATGAAAATTGTAAGTAAAAATAAAATTAGAATATTTGTTCATTGTGTTCATTTCACTTAGGCCTTATATAATAAAGAAACGGTTTTCCTTCCTAATTTTGTAGTCGTCATGAAAGTTTAGACTGCGAGAGACGAACATCGCCGAGTATACCCGATGTCTCACGAAGCGGGCGAGCAAGCACGCTATTTAGGGCCGTTGAATTGTATAAGAGTAGATAGAAGATTCAATCATATATTTGTAATTCTAACACCCTAAATGCATAAATAAATGAATACTAAAAATGAGCAAATAAATGCAGTATGTGTTTTCAGGATTTCTAAAAGTAGCATATGTATTTATTGTACCTAAAATGATTAAAATTAATGTTAATAAAATTGTCTCAGTCTTCACAGAGGCAAGAAATCTGACAACTAAATGCTTAGGTAATCTACTCATCACCAATGTCTTAATTAAACTTTATTTTCATATTTTAATATCATAGAACGCTTGCACTATTGCTTCCTTAAATTAAAAAGTGTAAAACTATGTTCTTCAATATTTTTAAACTAAAGGGCCATTTTATTTTTGGTACAAGAGTAGCGGGCCACAAATTAATATAATTATTTATTAATAATATATTCTAAAATAAAATTTGAATGCGTGTTTCCGTGCACATCCAACTCCACCTATTAACAAGACAGTGTTCAGTTGTGAAATTAATTCAAGGTTTCCTTGCTCGGTTTGCTTTAGCAACCGGAAAAAAGAGCACTGAATGTTTTGGACGAAATTCACTATGAGGTTGGGGCTAGGGAACTCGAATTTGAGGTAATTTCTTCCTCGCCATAGATTTTTAATCGTGAAATGCATATTTCAGCTTTTTAATTATCAGTAGTTTCAAATTATTGTCCAGGCCTATGCATGATATGGGGAACATTCATGAGTCTGTGGTAATATTTAATCGTTTCAATTTGAGTCTGTATGCCCATACGGAAGCACAGGATTCGTTCTATTCGTTTAATTATTTATATTTAATAATATGTAAAACAATATAATTAATAATAAAATTATGAATTTCATGTAATTTAAATAAAAAGATGCAAGTGTTAATAAATATGTTTTAATTATTTTTCTGTTAAATTAATTATGTAACTAAAACATCTAGCAGTTGAGTAAGTAATCACGGGCGAAGCCCCGGGCACCTGCTAGTACTTACATAACAATAATATATCAATTAACTTATATTGCAATAACTATACGGATAATTTAACTATATGTGTGTTTTATATGTTGTCTTCCACTTTGCAATATTAATGATCTAATGAATAACATAAAGCACCGTAACATTCTCGAATTTAATGCGAGATCTGACACAGAATGGTCGTCAAAGGATACTATCTTTACTTTTAGTTAAAACTAGTGTTTGTTTGAGGGTCGCCAGAAATTAAGCCATGGGCCGCCTCGGAAATTAAGCCATGGACCGCATGCGGCCAGTGATGCGTTTATTCATCGTAGTATGTGTTTTGTCACTTGTTTCAGTATAGCCTAAGGTCTTTTACTGCAAGAAACAATATTATTTTGTATTTATATTTTATTCTCTTCAATGGAACCGTTTCTTTTATTTACCTTTAATACGAACAGATAGACTAAATACATTTACATTTCCCTTTATACTTTTATGTTAATATCCATTTTTGTGCTTGCTTATACTGTATAATTAATTTCAAACACATCACTCCACATTATTAGGTAATTTGAGTTTAACTCAAGAATAGCTGAAATGCATGACATGCTGGAAGTGATACATAAAACATGCAAATTATTTTTAAGTGAACAGAAACCAGTGACAATATGAATATTACAGATTTCTATGAAGAACTGTTTTAAGGGGGACATAGGCCTACAGCTTTCGATGCTGAAAAATAGGTGAAGTTCATTTTTTCTAAGCAAGGAACTGTTCTGTAGCCTTGTAATCTGGCATGTTCTAATATTGACTAGTTGTACAATTGCATACAATTTTCAGAATTAATTAAACTGTTACAGTTATCATTACAAAATGGCAGCCAAATTTTGTGCACTGAATTGCCGTTTCCCTCATATCTAAACTTTCATTAACATACTGCAGTGAAATTTTGTACGCAATTATATTTGATATTAGTGAACAACACTATCAAGAATCATTGATGTAACTTTAATAGTTTATTAAATATATATATATATTTCTGATGTAAAAATTTGTAAAATAAAGTAACAAATGATTAATTATTTTTTTCAAATATTTATACTGCAGATAATCCAAACATTCTGGATTATGTTGTTTATATGATACTGTATTTACAAATAGATAGAAAAAATAATCACTCAAAAATATTTGTATTTATGAAAATTATCAGGGAAACGGCACTTCAGTGCACAATGTTTGGCTGCCATTTGTAATGACAAAATTACCCATAACTGTAATAGTTAAATTAATTCTGAAAATAGTATGCAATTGCAGAACTAGTCAATATAGAGCATGCCAGATTACAAGGATACAGAACAATTCACTCCTGAGAAAAAGAAATGAACTTCACCTATTTTTCAGCATCGAAAGCTGTATGTTCCCCCTTAACTCATGGAAAAAATTACTACCCTCTTTCGTCTGACTGCTAAAATAACTTACATAAAGTTATAGATAATTAAGAAGAATTATTCTTGTACTACAGACCATGGGCGTACGGCAAGGGGGGGTTCATGGGGTTGAAACCCCTCCCGAAATACGCAATATTTCAAAGACTATAAATCATGGAACGAAACTTAAAAAAACTCTGATTCGGTTGTTACATATTTTACAATTTCGTACATATCAAAGCATTATTTAAGATTCATCGTAATTTATTTAAGATTCAAATTTCAAATCTCGTGGTGTTGATAGTTTTTCAGCTTAATAACAGTGATGTATTACTAGTAAACAAAAATCTCTTCGGTCTGTCAAACGACAACTCGAATACTCCCGCCGAAATCCATCAACCTGTTTGTAGACCTAACAGTAATCACGAGCTCGTCACAAAATTATCATGAAGTAATCGGCATTAATCGGGTTTTTCCACCGGTGGATTTACAGATGACTTTAAAAACGTGCCCTATACACCATACAGTATTATGATAATTTTTCAAAAGAAAGTTTTTATTTTTAGACTCTAGCTTAAACGAGAAATGGATAGAAATATCAAGAAATACAGTTTCAAAGACTGATCTGCATATTAATTTATTTCAGTGTATTCATTATCACAATACAACTATTATAAAGTAATAATTCACAATTTGCGCAACGACGTGGTGCTGAGACTACTTTACATTGAACCCCTCCCGAACAAAATTTCACCGTACGCCCATGCTACAGACTGCCACTCAGCATTTTCTCCTTTACCGGTACATAAGTTATATAAAATTATTCTTTCTAACAGATTAATATTTAATTCTAATTTCCCTCTAAGAGTAGTTTAAGTCGCAAATTCCAATTCTTAAATTTGAGATTCAATAATAGCTCTCTAGTATAAATTAGATCCTTACTCTTCCTAGCTGTGCCTCAGTTTTAAGTAGCTCACACGATAACATGCTTGTTCATTGCATGTTTTGTTATTGTTTCCATGAATTACATGTAACTAAATCCACTCGCTGCATGGGATCATAGCGGTAAGAGTCTTTGATGGAGTATTGTTTGTAGATATTTTTATTCTGTGTACAGAAGACAAAGGGCACTATGTCTCAAATGTTAAATTGCACAGGAGCGATAAAATAGGAATAAATCATAAAGGTAAAGGTAAAGTGATCCCTATACAGGCCATGGAGGCCCAGAGGGTTCCAGGAGGTTGAGGCACCTAGATTTTGGACATTCGGCACTTGAAGGTGGTAAGGTTGTCAGCCTTACGCACCGGCCGCCTTTACCCCCAGGATTGTTCCTGGTACTCATTTCTGTTAGAGGCTGAGTCGACCCCAGGGCCATAGTGCCACCAGAAGGATTAGGCCAATTGAAAAACTCCAACGACCTCATCGGGAATCGAACCCGCGACCTTCCGGTCTGTAGCGCAGCGCCTCTACCACTACGCTACGGCGTACAATAAATCATAATCTACAGTTATAAAGAATAATTCCCATTATCGGTGGTATAAAACCATATTTTAGTATTTTAAATTAAGATTTCAAATATATGTTTTTATTTATTTTAGGAATAATGGATTTTAACTCTTTTTACCACAATACTAAGATGCAACATCGTGTCCTCTTCCACTGGCTAACTCGTTTATTAAATGCATAGAATATACTCATTGCATCCCACAAGGAAGTGGCAAATAATAAACTTATTGTAAGATGTCTTTAGAAATGAACCCCTATTTTTTACTTGCATTGTACAGATATGTTACTGTCATGAAAAAAGTTTATTGTTCAAACACTCAATGTTCGTTTTGTCTTTTTCAGCTCGTGGTTTCTCTGGGATTCGGTTACCACGTGCAGCACCAGACTTGGTCACAAGTACTGAATCACCAGGTGAAGTAACAACCAGAGAATCTTCGCACGAGGTTTCCCTTCCTTCGTCACCAAATGAAGCTTTACCACCTCAGTCCCCAGACGAAGTTTCTGCACGAGCGAGATTGAAGAAGGTATACCATAACCCTTTAGTAGTCGGACTCATGGTAAAGGGGGTGTTGTTAACTATTACTGTAGTAGGATTCGTAATGAAGATGATAGCAGCTAAAGCCGTATTCTTTAGCTTCTTCACTCTCCTCATCACCGCTATGATTGTCTTCAAGAAACTCAATACCCCTCAAGGGGGGACTATCTATGTGCACAGTAATGGCCCCCCTGGGTTTAAAACCTCTACCGGGGCCTGGGATAAAGATGGCTATGTAGGTAGCAGTTACCCTCAGAGGGCTCTCAAGAATCCGAGCAGTTATGAAGTATGGGAAAAGAAACACAAAGTAGGAGAAATTGCAACTTCTCCCTTTTCTAATGATAGGTATCAATACTATGGAGCATATTACAAACCTACTAACGAAGTTTATACCACTACTGTATCATCGTACATTACTTGAAATGATTATTTATAATGTAAATATAAAATACTGCAATACAAAGATGCCATTAAGTTTAAATTCGGTATCTGAAATGACTCTGATCTGACAGCGACATCTCTGCCAATGAAATGGCTATTTTTTAATAACACCAACACATTATATTTCTGAATGTTTTATAGTCTATTAACTTATTAATTTTAGTGCATAATGTTATTTTAAGAAAAATATAGTTGATTTTCTTACGAAGAATTGTACAAAGTTATAATAATTTAAATTGATATCTTATAGTTTAAGTATTTAATTTATTGTTAAGAGACATATCATACGAAGGTAGTTCGATAAACTATAGTCCACTTCGAAGATCCTGATATGTGTATTTGAGTGCTAGCGGGGAGCTTACTGCCTACGCCGTTTCCCATTTCTATAACCAAATAGTTACTACGGTTCCTTCAATCACTCAGGGTTTGCCTAATAGACATAAGGCGTCAGCCCATTGCCTACGGAAGAATTCTTAAGAGGAAAAGGATTTAAACAGTAGTTTTCCTGTAATATTCTATTCCAAGAAGTTAAGTTTTAGTTGGGTTTAGTGGGAATTTTGAATTATGCACAACATATTATAAATATTATGAATGTTACGAATGTCGTAATAAAACGGGTACCTGTGAAGGATTTAAAATTTTATGGGGTTTACTACGGTACATTAATGAGTCACTGATATCATAGCAGGAAGGTTGTTTCATGGGAAGAGATAAATTTTCTTATAATTAATAGCTTAAAAAATGACACTGAATATATTAAATCATGCATAGCCTACATTTTAAAACAAGGTTGTTGTTTCAATATTTATTAATATTTATTTGGGATTATCTTCTCTCATTTATATATTCTCAAGTTATGGGTAAGTAAATTCCAATCCTGCATTAGCCTCTCAGAGAACATAGGAATTAAACGCGTAGCCTCCAGAATGCTAGTTCACATCAGCCAGCACACGTGGGGAAAAATTTGTTAGTTATATTGATTTCTCAAAAGTAATAATTGGGCTACCTCACAGTGAAGTTGGTTGTTACGGATAAGCACTACATGCGGGTTCAATATCGATGTTGTCTTCGAACTTTTTAATCAGCCTAATCCTTATGGATATACTTTGACTCTAGGATTGACTCAGCTGCTAAAGGAAAGGCACCTGGGGTAAAGACGATCGGTGCATAAGGCTGACCTTCATGATTCGATTATGTAGAAGTCAAGGAGCCTCGATTACCAAAAATCCTATGGCAAACGAGACCTGAGTAAAGGGAGCACTTTCTTGCTTTATCACAATATATTTTATAGTATAATAAATAGACGACAGAAAGTTAAACAATCTTAGTTTTAATAGCATTGTATATCTAGGCAGCAGTACGAAAACCATTGGTTTAATTATACCATCCAAAGAAATAATTAAAACGCATTATGAACTGCAAACAGGCTTCGTTTTACCACGAAACAGTCTATGATGGCAGATAACTTAAAGAATGTTATCGATTTGACAATAAATATTATAAGCTTACACAAATATTTGAAATTAAAATTTGAACAAATAAATACATTATAATATTTAATAATCAAGTTATACTGAATTGCATCTTGATTTGCATTATATTAAAATTGTAACTTTTTTCAACAATTTGCTTTGTGGAAAATCCATAATTACAGAAGATATTTAACCATTTCACTGCTACAGACTATAAATGCATCACCTAAAATATTATATAAAAGCAGAAGTTTGATATCACTAGAGTTTTATTGCAAAATTTGGGGATTTTTATCAAGATTAATGGTTATCATTCGCGTAAGCCAGCTATTCTAATGGAATTTCTACCATTGATTTCAAACTTAAAGCCCACTTATGATCTCTCTTGATAATTTGTTTTATATAAATCTGTATTTTTTGGCTCTGAAAAGGTTAAAAATCCAAAAAGATGTACTTAGACATTCTATTAAATTTAACTTAAAATATGAAGTAAAATATCTAATCCAAAAAGAAAGGAAAGTAGTCTTAAACGGGTTATTATTTAAATGTCACCTAAAAGTGTAACACTTTAATACCTAAACATAACATTTTATACTTTCTATTCATGTTCATACTGTCAGCATCGATGTACGGGTATTTGTTGGCCAAATATCAGGGAAGTTCGACGTGGACTATAGTTTCAAAAAAAGATCGTAGAAGGTAATACACAGAATGTTTTTGTTAAAGGTGTTTTGGAGCCAGCGGTGGATTACTATGCATCAAACAGTTTCTGGCATTTATAAGATCACATATGCTTCAATAGTATATTTTATGTATCAGACATATGCTTCGCTTCGTAATACGAAGCTCAATTGGGTCACTCTGGCGAAAAATATATTTTACTGGTTGTGTAATATTTACTTCGTATCGACAAGAGGCTTCAAGAAAATAAAGAAAATTGTATCAGATGATTTAGTTGGATGGTCTGGATGGACTGCATGGGTTCACGGTCTTTTTTAATTATAAATATTTCACGGTTAGCTATGTAGATTGGTAAATGATAATCAAGCATTTGAAATCTATTTGTTTTGTATAGATAATACAAGACCTAGATGAGCCTTCTTATTGGAGTTTACTTGTAAGTTATTATGTTACAAAGGTAATGTATTTATGTATTTATTTTCAAAATGGGTAAATTTTGGATTCAAAAGATTTTACAATAGAATTGATGGGGTCAGCGCAACAGTGGTCTAACCCCTCCGACATGGAAAATTAAATTTTGATGCTATTTGCAAGACTTGGAAGTGAGCTTTGTTATTATATTGAGCTTGGCTTGATTACGTCTGATGTAGGTAGGTTTGAAGTCGATAATCTGTTTCCTGAAACAGAATTTCTCTTGTATAAGGGAAACCGAAATTTTGAAAACCAAGATAAATAAATTCAAAGAATCTAGAGGCTATTAATGATCTTCTAAAACATATACCGTTCATTTATCATTAATTTCGTGACAATCTGATTTCTGTAACTAAAGCAGATGTTCCAGGAATGACAGTGAGTGTTTTCATGTATTTCATTCTGTAGTACCTGAACTTGCTTTTTCTCTGCAGTTTAAGAATGTGGCTTAGAGCACTGTTGCGCTCACCCCCTCAATTATAGTTAGTCTTTTCTCAAAGAGAAATGCACTCCACATTGAAGTGAAATGCATTTTAGCTGTACTGTCAAGTGACACACAATCTAACATTTGGATTATTAAATAAATATATAATTATCATATATTACGTATATGGTTATAAGACTCCAGACAACGAATTATGTAAGCAGCATTCAGTTGAATTTACTTGACTTTTGTAATTAGATCTCTCATTGTGTGGTTCCTTTAGAATGAGTTTTTAAGAAGAATATAAAAATATATAGATTACTCCTTGTAAACGAATAACCTGTTTAATGATTCATATATAGAAACACGCAGAGCTTTAAAGGATAGAATTACATCTTTGCATCTGGACACTACATTTCTTAAAGAAAGTGTTTACTGAAGCAGTCACCATAAGGCTAAAGAAGTTTAGCACATAAAAAGTAATGTCATATTTTTCAAAACAGTGTATATTAGATTCTCAAAATAAAACTAAAAAAACTTATACGTAAATTGAACAGAAGAAACATATTTCATTTATAAAAATAATTAATTATAATTAAATAATTGTTAAATTCATGTTGTTACAAACATGGATATGTCTTTATTGTACGCTGTGGTCCAAGATCTACTTCAATTTAGTGAGTTTTTATTTTCTGAATTTGGAAAATATTTTCCTCTGGACACTGTGCAACAAATTAAATCACCAGTCTTCATGAAGGTATTTACAATATTCTGTCACAACAAATGAAAATTCTTTAGTGAAGTTAGTACCTTCTTTAAAAATGTAGTAAAAGAATAGACACAAATGTATAAGTAAATGTCAATAAATTGAAACAGAGGTGGATATACAAATTCAGACTGATGGAAGGAATAAAAATATATGTTATATAATGAAGTAATATTATAACCCTAAACAATCCTCTATGTTTATATTGACTACATTGAATGTGTTGTATTAGTGAAAGTGAGTCCAATGGAATGCTAACTTAAATGTATGTTAAATTATTGTCTATAAGCTATTGATATATGTTTTAATATTGTTTGTGAGCGATGGTGATAGGGGATAAAATGATTTCTGTTTATTTACCTATACTGTAACAAATTTAAGTACAAATAAAACTGAATTATGCAAAATATTATTTGTCTTAATAATCTTTAATAAAAAAAACTATTAACTAAATTCAAGGAAAACCGATTCTATGCTTGTGGTGAGAATCTTTAGAAAGCTTTTTGTCCTTCAGCCATAAATCCTTCTTCTTCTGAATCCTTATTCCTTTGTTACGATTTTTTAACTGGCATTACGCTATTTATTTATTTCTTATGGTTTCGACGTGGATAAATTAAGCTGAAAATAAATTAATACATAAAAAAGACTAACATTAAATTCTGTGACTCTACATCACTGGAGGGACTATACCTACAATATGGCCACTGCGTCATTTACCATAGGCAGATGGCAGGATTGCGGTATGTGGCCGACACCCACGACCGTTAGTGATGGTTTCCAGTTCCAGAGTAGGTTCTTCTTTATTAAGTAGCTCCTCCGTTTGTATCACGAGGCTGAATACACCGGGGATCGAACCCGGGCCTGCAGGCTCGTAGCCAGCGATGCTAACTTGGAGACCACATGGGTGACCAAGCTGAAAGTGCCAGGGTCAATTCCCATTCAGGATAAATTTCCCTCTAAGGTAGGTTCTTCTTTATTAAGTAGCTCCTCCGTTTGCATCACGAGGCTGAATACACCGGGGATCGAATCCGGGCCTGCAGACTCGTAGCCAGCGATGCTAACTTGGAGACCACATGGGTGATCAAGATGAAAGTGCCAGGGTCAATTCCCATTCAGGATAAATTTCCCTCTAAGTACTAAACGAAACGTTTTCGGAATGCAGACGTCTATCCTGCTACAGACAATGATACTATTTCTTTCCGGAATCGGGGGAAATGGAAAAACACTGCAATTTCTAAACATTAAAATTGATTTCATTAACGTATTCAAACTGCATGATTGATATGACCAGAGGAACTCAGCGGGCATAAAAAAATGCTACGAAATGCTATATGTAACCGACTCTATATGTATGTGACTCTGGAAAGAATTGGAACTCTTGAACAGTACATGAATTTGGAAACAGCTTGTACCATTTTACAAGCAGCACAATCAAAATGGACACAAATAAGCGTCTTCATTGACCGAGTGTTGACAGAACGCCTCACACTGCATCTTAATCACGGCCACATTAAGAGTTGCCAATACGGAAACGCATTCTGCAAGCATCAAGTGCCAAACACTGAATACCAACATTATGTCATAGGCCTTAAATATGTCCATCTGCTGCGGATTTTTATAGTCCTATATAATGCTATATGTCCTAGAAAAAATAAAATAACCCACTATATAGGCCTTTGAAGATTTCCAGAGACTGTGTCTATGAAACATTTCTATGGATGAGTATTTATAATAAATTCACAATTAACTCGTTTTAGGTTCAATCAAAAACAGAAAATTACAATAAAACCAAATAATGCAACTTTACTTCCAATTTAAACAAAGTATTTGTTGTGATGTGAAACGAACATAAACATATAACACTTACTAATATATGAATTTATTAGTGAAATAATTTAAAATTATTTTCTTCCAGAAAAATTTTAAATTTACGGAATAATATGACTTAAATATATTTTTTTGAAGTTTTCATTTTTTTTCGTTAAATGAAATATATTAAAGAATAATTATACTGATGATATGTCAAAGATCCTAGATTATGTTGTTCACATGATATTAACAAACACACAGAAAAATAATCACTGAGAAATATCTATAATTGTGGAAGTTATCAGGGAAACGGCTGTTCAGTGCATGAAATGTGGCAGCCATTTTGAAACGATAATTACCCGTAACTGTAACAGTTTGATTAATTTTGAAAATAGTATGCAATTTTAGAAATAGTCAAGAAAGAGTATGTCAGATTGCAAGACTGTAGAGCAATTCATTGCTGAGAAAAAAATAATGAAATTCACATATTTCTCACCAATGAATTTCATCGAAAGCTATATATTCCCCCATAATGATGGTTTCCGTGACCGAAGCCTTTACTTCTGATTCAAGTAGCTCCTTAGTTTGTTTCAAGAGGCTGAGTTCCCCCGGTCTAGACCTCCCTTCCTAAAAAAATCCGAGGTAACGGGGATCGAACCACAATACCACGCAGAAGGTCAAATTCATAAGAACAAAAGCTTAATACTAAGATTAACAAATACCCTGTGGATTACATAGAATAAGATTTATAAAACCGAATTACAGTGGAACTGAACAGTTCCTTTTGGCAATAATCAAACATAGGAAATGAATTTAAGATAGAACAAATTATGCTTTTTCACATTTTAAAGCTGGTGTTCATTTAAAAATAATTTTGAGGAAGAGTTAAAACTTTCTACGTAAATTAAAATCTGTGCAAGGATAAGTACAGTTTATGGTTTACTGATGTAGTTTAATGCCTATCGTGAACATTGCAGAAAGAGGAAAACAAAACTATATAATATTAATAGCATAACTTTAATTTTGTTTGGTCTTTCAATGTTTCAACCCGATTTATTCATTTTTTAAAATTTTATATAAACCACTGGTTAATGCTGCAAAATTATTTTTGTATACATTTTACTCATACATTTATAATTTTTCGTTTGTAATATACTGGGCACTGGTATATAATTAGTTAATCTACTATACCCCCTATACAGGAGCTTTGCTCATATAGGAGCATACCTTACATGTTAACTGCTAAATTGGATATAGTATTTTCTGTTGGTTTTGTAATAACCAACAATGAAATAATAATGAAATATAATAATGAAATAATAATAATGAAATGTTATGTAATAAAAAAATAAAACAATTAATAAATAAAAACTTTAAACATCAAGTTCGTGATATTTATTACTATATCATTCATAATTGTTACCAATATTATTATTGTTGTGATTGATATTATTAAAGTTTATATCATCTTGATCATCATATCGCCACATCCAAAACTGTTTTCAGAGATATGTTAGACCGATACCCCTTTCTGACATCTGCATCCTATCTTCTTATCAAACATCGATAACATAGTTCAGAAGTGAACGTACAGTGGCCTGCATTCGAGATGAGGAATGCTCATATGTAACAGTGAACACGTACATTGTATCACTTCACGTTCTGTTTGCTCCTGTGATGTTTATCTACACCACGTCTTCAGTACCGTGACATTAAATTTAACCAGTAATTGAAGCTCGACATTGGATTTTAATAAGACGTGAAGTACCGATACCACAATAATTGCGAATTAAAACCGACATTTTGTTGGTAACTGGTGTAAAATGAGGTGGTGAAATTATAAAAATAATAATAAACAAATAATCCATTTCAACAACATATTTTGTCTTTCATGGGATAGGGATATTTTTGATATTGAGAAAGTTTAGTGGATCTTGTCCGTGATTCGTATGTATGTATGTATGTATGTATGTATGTATGTATGTATGTATGTATGTATGTATGTATGTATGTATGTATGTATGTATGTATATAGGCTATATATATATATATAGGCTATATGCACTATTATATTTTAACAAATGATTATTTCCAAAACATAATCATGTGGGCTCGAATGATAAAATAGGTATCAAAATTATGGGTTGTGAGTTACAAATAAATATGGATAAGAATGGATATGTCCACCGCTGTGGCGTAGGGGGAATGCTCTCTTCTCACGCAGCGGGCCCGGGTTCGAATCCTGGTCGGAACAAGTTACCTAGTGGGGTTTTTTCTGGAGTTTTTCCTCACCTGTGAGACAAATGTCATATAATTTTAGGCTCACAGACAGACAAGTTATGTCATGTCTGTCTGTGAGGTAGACCATTAGGGCAATCAGTCATAGGAGAGAGGTTCCATCTGGGGCGGTGAATTGAACTCCGGCTTAGCTCAGTTGGTAGAGCATTGGCGCGAATAGCCAAAGGTCCTGGGTTCAAGTCCCAGGGTCGGAGGAATTCTTCTCCTATAATATTCTTATGATGATGATGATATTATTATTATTATTTTTTTTCATTTTTATTATTGTTATTTGTATTACTATTTTATGGGTTTCCCACCATTGCCAGTTTTTCCTACACGAACTTAAAATGGTCCAGACATGAACGCACACCATTGATGTTACACTCAGGAAATCCTTAAAATTGTTAAATTTAATGCATGCATGGCGAAATATATATGACATACCGGTATCATAAAAAATTTGAGTCTCTCATTTTAACATGGGCAGCATAAGGGATAAATCAATCATTCATTACACTTCAGCAGGGCTCAAAGTGAATTCAAGACGTATAGCTGACCTTCGAAGTGCACGGAATCATGGCCTACTAGAATCTATACGTGATGCATCAGATTGTATATCAAACATTCGCCGGGTGACTTGGTGCCAAATCGAATAACCCCCTTCCCTTCTCAGCCATGTCACACCCATTAACAAATAAAAACCACTGTATACGCATGTCAACGTTCCAATGCTGCACTTTGTGTCAAATCAGCTGTGTCTCAAAAATCGTTTATCAATTTAAGGGAAAAACCTTAAAAGACAATTTTAAATTTGTAATGATGTTAGTGCGGCATAGGTTAATTTCAAGGAAATATGTACTAATGTTGCTAGTTGTACAGTTCGTTAATTCAAAAAGTGTAAAAGGTGATAATGCAGCAACATTAACGATAGACAATGTTCAGGTTTCAAAATCTGGACTCATAGAGAACACGCCTGATATGGAAAGTAGTGATTCTACCGAAGATCCTATGGAGAAAGTGTATAGGAACTGCAAAAAGAATTTGAAATGTACTGAAAAGGGTGTTGTTGAATTATTAGATATCATCGACAAGGAGTCTGTTCCCATCATTGGTGATTACATCACACTTGAGAAGACAGCCGAAGTAAAACGAGATGACGAAGCAGGAAATATTACCAAGGATTCTGAAGATGTGCTCTTGACTAAGATGGATCGGTACCTGAAGGAACATTCTCTGCGATTTCGACTGCCTAAATCAGAGGGGGATGTACCTGATATTCTAGGACGTTTGTTCCAGCAAGATTCATTTGACATCCGACTATCTTCTTTGGCAACAGCAGATTCATCTGAAGGTTAGTATAATTGAAAATTATAAATTGTTGACTTCAGGGTAACTGAAAACAGATTTCGACCATAACGCAATCATAATGTGATTAACTAATTGACGCGAAACATTTTATTAAATTATTAGGTATTCAGCTTATATAGGAAAATATAAAGTGGTCCATAAAGTGGTTCTGTGATTCCAGTAATAGCATTCAATTAAAAAATTGAAATGAAGGTAAAGCAAGCATGTAAGTATGAAAAATTGATAAGGATGTGATAGGGAATAAAATAAAGATAGGGGAATTTAAAAACGAATTGTAATATAATAATATTAAAATGTAACTCAGGTTGGGTAAAACAGGCACCATATGCACTGAAAATGCTTCTGAATTTCTTAATATTGTGTGTTAATATTAGTACGCGCGATACTCTATGAGTGAATGAGGGAGAATGGATGAGAATGAAGTGTTCCCTATAAAGCCCATGGAGGCCCTTCGGGGTCTAGAAGATTGAGGCTCCCAGATTTCTGGACATTCAAGGTGGGACGTAACAAAGTTGTCAGCTTTACGTGCCGGTCGTCTTTACCCCATGATTGCTCCAGTACTCTTTTCTGCTAAAGCCTGAGTCTACCCCAGGGCCACAGTACCATCAATAGGATTAGGAAAATTGTAAAAATATCTTCAACCTCAAAGGAATAGGATCACGATCCTCCCGTCTGTCACAGTGCCTCAAACCAACCCCGCCACAGCGTATCCCTGCATCACTTGTACTATAAACAATTAAAAAGTGATTTTACTTCAAATTTTGGAATGATTATGACTCCTGTGACTCTTGGACGTAACCCATGGAATCAGAAAAATTGCAGTATAAAATCACGACGACATTAAATTAACAAAATATTTAAAACCTCAAGATGGAAACATTTCTCGATTTCGGGGGGGGGGGGAATTAACCCTTTAGTATGGCCGTTTCAACCCAAACAATAGAGTAGAGAATATTTTAAGTCCTCAAAAGAAGGCAATTCCATGATTCCTCTATATCCAAGTTTAAAAGGTACGGGGGTCAATATTATTAACAGGAATTGATTGGTGAGCCACACAATTTTCTAGATAAAAACAAAAAAATAACGAGCTTAAAATAAAGTAAATTGTGTATATAATTTTGTTTTCTTAAAGTGCCTTTGTTTAAAATTATAGAAATAATGTTATTTCGCTTATATAATGGAATGGTAGCTAGCCTGTTCCAAGTAAAAATTCTGAGTAGTATAATGTGACCTACATTTTCTAAAATGGGGCAATAAAACAAAGGAATTACAAGTACAAGTAGACACTTAAAATTGATTTATCTAAAACTGCATATTTATCGACATATCTAGAAATTAATAGAATGAACCATTACAAATAAAATTATCACAGCTTTCAATGTTCGAAGTGAAAAATAAACTTATCAGTTGCATATACTACAGCTGGAATGTCCTCTTCAATTTAATTAGTTGCAAGTTTCAGAAGTTGAAAAAGTGCAATCTGTCTTTCGGCTTGTATATTGGTTCGTGATTAATTTGATTAAAACAATAAATAAAAAAAACTTTCACGTAGTGTAGCCTATGTGCTGCCTAACATAGAAGTGATTTTCGATCAAAACATTAAAGGTTTAAAAAGCATTCACTTGAAATGAGTTTGAAAACCCTAATCCCTATCTTTGTCTCGCATGAAGAAAAGTATACTACAAGAATATATTTTCAAACTGACTTCGCGGGTCGCCATTTGGTAACTCCTGATCTATACAGAAATGTTAAGAGCAAACTTATGATTTGATGAAGTTAATTTTTTTGGTTTCAACTAAAAGTAAAACCATGGGATGCTTTCGCTCTCTTCAAGCAGCGAACCTGGGTTCGATTCCTAGTCGGGATAAAGTTCCTGGGGAAATTTTTTCGTGGTCTTTCATCACCTGTGAGACGAATGTCGGGAAACTTTAGGCACCCTTTGTCCTCGGATATCATATAGCCGTAATTATCATCTTCATCCATCTTCGCCTTGTTCGGAATAAGTGTGTGTATGACTACATTTTAAATAAGGACATATTATTACATCTAAATCGTTATGTAGGCTACTTAGGAATATACCATAGAAAACACAGACACTCAAATGCAGCTGTCATCGGTTCTTCTTAATTATTATTATAATTACCATCTTCATAATTTTTGTCGTCCTCGTCAATGTTATTATTATATTTTTAATGCCATTATTATTGTGTTCATAATAAATCTTAATTTTTTAATTCAATTCTAATTGCAGGCAAGTCTGATAGGAATGGTACGATGCTAGTTTTTAGTGGGCAGTTCAAAAACCCGGTCACTTAATTATTATTATTATTAGGCCTATTACATTATTATTATTATTATTGGAAATTTAAAACAATTTCTAAATATGGAGGAAATACTTCATATCATTTTCTCGAAATTAAATATAAAGTTAATGAATAATTTTTAAAGTAACTTATAACTTATAAACTTTGATAAATGCACATGAATTTCTATTTTCAAAAATTATTTCTAATAGTCGATTATAAGATAGGGTGTGATTATTTAATTGTGAAAGAATAAATTTCTGCAACCAATATACAAATGAAAAATACAATCTTATTACAAATCCTATATTATTCTCTGTTTTTATATAAACCACAATGATATAGTTCTTTTTTTTTTAAGTATATGCGAACGACTTCTAGAATTTTTCGGTAATCTGTATCATTTAATATAATTTGTTGCAAATAGAGGAAATAAATGCTTCAATTTGCAAGGTAGCATAGTTAAGTTACTCCCAAAAAATATGCATGATAATGCCATTTCTTGGCAATAAGCCTCCCGAATTGTTAAGGAAAAAATAAAGATTCCGTTCATGCACACCTTGGCATTGATGAGTGTCTTCATGAATTGCAGAAAATTCACTACCGCAAACCTATTTATACACTCGCAGATATCGCATTCAACCTGCTTCTGTCCAATCCCATCTCTAGGCCGTTATGACGTCACACGTGAAGGTACTCGCTTAGAAAGGTCAATGTGAAAAGTATGTCGGCCATAGACCTGGCATACATTAGAACGTGTATCTCGCTTCACCCAGGGCCATGGCTACGGTGAGTGAACTCAGAATGTGTGGCATACTCTGGTGTACAGTCCGATACAAAATGCGGCCAACCTGCCCGATTAACAAGTAGGGAAAGTTATTAAATCCTCACGATTTGGGTTCCTGGAAAGGGTTAGCCGGTGAAAGCGGCACCATTTTCATTAAGATCCGGCTACTTAAACGCTCCCTTAAAGTGACGTTAATTTATAAAACCTTTAACAGGTCCAGTATCAGCATTACATGTAATATAATTTTATTGACAGGCATTGTAATGAGAGATTCAAAATTGATCTTCAGAGAATCTAAACTTCTAGTTACATTTATTGAGACTATTTAGCAAATGAGTTGCCCAGTGGAATAGAGGCACATGCCACAGAACAGCATTTTCACAGAAAAGAGATATTTCTGAAAGTCAGTTTTTTGTGGAATGTTGACACCTTCTTATAATTTTTTTTAACTGGATCATGAATTAGGTGGAACAATGGATATGTTATCAAATATTAGGTGAAATATTCTTAATATTAAGTGTTTTTAATCACAAGGAAAGGAAATTATAGAAATGAAATAGTGATATAAACCCCAAATAATGCAACTCATTGTTAATTCAAGTTAACAGGAACTGTGAAAATGAAAATGAAAACTTCTAAATACATATTCCATGCGTAACTACATTAATCTCTTACATTATTGAAAGAATAATCCCTTGGGCCTATAGACTATTACATTTTGCATAACATTATCGTTTAAGTCCTCAACTTCAATCCTCTCCATAGTGCCATCACTTCTTAGAGTACTTCTTAGAACCTATCGAAAAAGGGGACTTCAACCACAAGAAATAAAAGACGATCAGGTGTGGCATGGGCTCCTTTCCGATTAGCTATTTCTAGCATTCAGAAATCAGAGATTTTGTTATACTCCTTGTTGAAGAGTAGGCACATGCCACCATGCAAATAGTTATCGGAACTGACACAAGATTTCATGAGCTACTTAATCATAACAAAAACTCAAAATTGGCCGATATGTGGCATGTGCCTCTTTTCCACTGGGCAACTCAAATATTAGTAGAATTAAGCATGCAATGAATAGAGCCCGAAAGTTCAGGCATTTATTTTGGTTAAAATAGGCGGGGAAAAGGGCACTTAAAATACCTAAAATAGGCAGTAATAGGCTATAATTCAAATAGACATTTATTAAAAGTCAAAACAAGGAATAATCCCAGTCTTTATTAATGAAAATACAGTAGAACTTAAATTATCCGAACTCCAACTGTCCGGAATGCTTTGAGGTCGTATTAAAGTGGTTTTTTTCCCCCCAGCAGCGAGCTTTGGGAAATCTTCTTTCAAAGGCGATTATTTGCGAAAAATCAAAACTTTTAGCAGACAAATTCTACAGTTTTTTAGCACAACAACTGACTCTGACCGATATGGTCAAGATGTGACGCTTTATGCAAGTACAGTAGCTACTGTACTATTTAGTTTCTTTTTCCTTTTAATGATCTTTTTTCATTATTTATTCAATAATCCAGACATTTGATTATCCGGATCGGGTCCGTTCCTAATTAATCCGGATAATTGCAGTTCTACTGTAACTATTTAAGATACTTAATATTTATAGAGCCTAATAGAATCGTTTGAAGAGGTAAGTTTTCGACTACTTGAAAACAAATAAGTTCATATCAAGGGAACAATATACTCAATATATATTCTTGTGACGTGAATGTGTCATTTCATTATTTATATACCCGATGACATTTTTTCACTTTCATAGGCTACATTAAAATTCTTTACGTGATCTTTAAAATGGGCAAGTAATATTTAAACCTTAAAATAAGCTACAGAAGCCAAAATAGGCAAATAAGGCAAAATAAAAACTTGCCTTACCGTCCCTAAATGTACGAAACATGTTTATCTCTATTTAAATCTTTAATATATTTACTTAAATAGAAAAGGCATTTTGCCTAACTTTCAGGGCCTAGTAATGAATATTATAAAAACCATGAAAATCAATTAAACACAATGTTATTTCTGTCACTGTAAGTGAGATATCCTATTCCTGAACAATCGATATATTATAATGCATCGTTTCGGTATTGGTGATGTATTGCGCGCTTGGTGCTTCTTTTCATCAGCTGTTTTATTTTTTTAGATTAACCTGCTCGGTTTAATTACTAAACCTCGTTACTGTGCCAATCCATACAGTGAATGTAAGACAAGATATAAGACAGTGAATTATTTTTCAGTTGCAGAATTATTTTAAAACTGGCGTGTATGTTAGGAAGATTATTTAAGGAACATACTGTACTGTATGGGGTACGCTGTAGCGTAGTGGTTCAGGCGCTGCGCTACAAACCGGAAGGTCGCGGGTTCGATTCCCGATGAGGTCGTTGAGATTTTTCAATTGGCCTAATCCTTCTGGTGGCACTATGGCCCTGGGGTCGACTCAGCCTCCAACAGAAATGAGTACCAGGAGCAATCCTGGGGTGAAGGCGGCCGGTGCGTAAGGCTGACAACCTTACCACCTTCATGTGCCGAATGTCCAAAATCTGGGAGCCTCAACCTCTTGGAACCCTCTGGGCCTCCATGGCCTGTATAGGGATCACTTTACCTTTTTTTACTGTACTGTATTTCCAAGAAGTGAATGTTCCCCTGCCACTAACTGTAAATGTAGTGCGGTAGAATGAGGAAGCTATGGTTAAGAAGTCGGACAGATAACCTGCGTGAGGGTGGAGCAGGTAGAAAGAGCCCTTCATACATTGAGAAATTCCGAACTTTCACTTCTTTCAGTCCAGTGCCCATTCAGCTGCTAAACACTACACTACGATTACAGTTACTTTTTTAAAAACAAGGACTAAAGGTCTGTAATGTAATCATAATCACTCACATGATTTTCAACTCTTTTGTGTACTGTATCACTGGACATATACCGTAATAAATTGAGTGATTGTACAATATTTTATTTTGTGCTAATGTTCTCTATTCGCCTTTTATTTAATTTTTCCGTCATAATACAGTAGGCCTACAGTAAATTTATACAGCAATTTATATGCCATTTTTATTTCAAAAATTAAATTTCGTTTTAGTGCCTCCCTCGCTTTGTGCGAATTACCTATGGGTAAATTATCCAATGGACAGAATTTACACAAAAATAACACCACACAAACACAAATAATTTAAAGATAGCAATTACATACACTTGTGGCGAGTTTCTAGATAAATGTCCTCTGCGTAAATATGAAAATGACAGAAAAAATGTTCCTACAAACTCGGGCTAGATCTTTCCAAGGATAAATCTTCGGGTTAATTTATCCTTTCATGGATGGCTGGATAAAATTTAACCTTTCATAGGATCAATAGTAATATTTAAACAATGAGAATCAAAGTATTCTGAATTAAATTAACTGTACAACTCCAAGGCCTTGCTCATTATATCATTGTAGGTTAAATGGAACTAATTTGTCCATGGATAATTTACCCATAGGTAATTCACTAGTTTGTAGAAACCGGGCATAAATGTTAGAGAACGGATGGTGGCGTTATATCGAGGGTTGACTGTATTTACTTATTTATTTATCTATTTATCAGTTCACTTGTTACGCCAACGGAGTGAAATGTTACCGTTTCAGACAGTCGTACAGGAGGTTGCGGGTTTAAATCCCATGGCTGGCCGTATATGGGGTTTTCAGGAGCTTCTTCCCCACTTTCAAATGCGAATTCCGGACTGTAATTTATTTTCCATCTACACTCAATGTCCCCAACCCTGTGTTTGTGTTGTCCTGCGAGGCGGCCTGCTTAGAGTTCGGCGCTTCTCAGAGAGTCCTTCCATATCCTGTATAGTGTTAACACAGAGATTCGTCGCCCCTTACAAGTCTTTCGAAAGGGACGGTAAAGCCAGTGACATAAAAAAGTAAATTATACCGGCAAAGCTTTGGCTTCACTTAACCAAACAGCTGTAGATAGCCTATGAGGGAATGACAAATTATTCATAAAATAAGATAATGCATTTTCTGTATATAGTCTAATATTAATGAGGGACGTGAGAGGAAATCAGCATTTTAATACAATAAAAAAAATAGTTTACTTAGGGAATTGTAGGGGAATTTTATCTTCTTAAAGGAAGTGCTTATATTCGGTGTCTAAAATTTAACTATGACAAAATTTAAGAAAATTTATTTCATAACTTAAAATGCAGTATATAATTATAATGTGATGTTTTCAACATAATCCGGAATCCATTTGAAGGGTGACAGCTACAAAAGTCGCATTTTGCTAATTTTTCAGAATTTGAACTTTCTGTCTTTGAAGTCGCCAATCTCACTTTAAACCAATCTCACTTTAAAATGTTGTGAGGAAAATAATAAATTAACTAATGGTCGAACGGATTTAAATTGCCGTGGGTGGCTGACCACATGCCCAATTCTTGTCACCTGCCTATGGTAGATCACGCAGCGGTCGGATGGTAAGCCCAGTCCCTACCAGAGCCATGGAGTTTAGTTTTCTGTATGCAATAAAATGTCAAACAGCATGTCACAACATAATGGCAAACGATAAGCATTTGCAGTAAGTTATCAACACATTTTAGTTAAAATCCATTTTTCACACAAGTTATAACATATTACTGTACACTTGAATATTGATCTAACTTTACACATTTATTTTACATCTAGATGCTTATTGAATATATTAAATTATAATTATATATAGATATATAATATAAATTTTAGTGTACAGATTTCAAAAAATACGTAAAAAACCATCAAACTTATAACTATTGCTCTGACATTTACTGTGTTTTCACGATTGAATTTCTTAAACATTTCAAAACGACTGTATAATGTAGTAGACTATAATATTGTGTAAATATAATAAGCTGGCATGAATTAAATAAATAAATGGTGCTAGATGGATTGCACAAACTTTCTTGCATATAGGCGTTAAGTTTTCTTTTATTGAGGCTTTTACGTTGACGAAAGAAACTAGTAGCGGTATGTACTCTTCAAGAACTAGGGATCTTACCAAATTTCTCGTTAGTATTTTCCTTATAGCATCACACATATTAACTGAATAAATAATTGCCTTGATCATCTGTTTAGATTCCTAGGTCAAGAAAGTAAATAGCAAAAAGAGACAGATATACATGCATTCATGAACCACAGATTATTGTCTCTGTTGGATATTACAAGAGAATATTATAGGAGAAAAATTCCTCTAACACTGGAATTTGAACCCAGGACCTTTGGCTATCAGTGCCAATGCTCTACCAACTGAGCTAACACAGTCCTGGGTTCAAAACCCAGTGTCAGAGGAATTCTTCTCCTATAATATTCTCAGCAAAAAAAAAAGAGTCTAAATTAAACTAAATGAATATAATATAAGACGTAAACTAAACTCCTAGGCGCTACATCCCTGAAGGGACTAGGCCTACCACCCATAATAAGAGACGTAGGCTCACTATAATTATGTTACTCTTTTTAAATGTGCATTTTTTATCTATGAAGTAGATTACCTGATTTTTTTTTACTTTTGAAAATTCTGTTTTGTTCAAGAAAGTATAGTAGGCGTCATCTATATTTAAGCCTATTATTTTCTTTAGTATTAATATTATTATGATTGTTATTATTATAAGTATTATTAATATTTAGTTTATTTTGCACGCTTTAACTGCTTATATGTCGTATCACGTGTTTATGGTCTTTGGATTTACAAGTAGACTCTTGTAATAGTTTATTCGTGTGTATCTGTACCCATTGTTCTGTGATGTCTTCGTCACTAATATTCCGTTTAAATTCAGCGATGAGTTATGGAAAGTAAACATAACCTACAAGTCCCACATTCGTCTTTGCGAATGAAGAAACCATGAATAACCCAAGTCAAACTTGCCGGCTACGAGGTTTTGAACTCAGGACCCATTTCGCTCGGACTGGTTTTAGTGTATGCAATACGAGACAGGTATACTGCATTTTGCAACAGTAAAACATTAAATGTAGTTTTCTTGTTACTATGGGAAACAAAATAATTATTCGTAAGTATTTAAATAAGGTGTGTTCTGAACTTCGTTTCTATCTCGATATCTATTATTTTATAAATAATTTTGTATTATAAAAATATTATTATTTTAATTGTTTCTACATTTATTTATTCCAACCATCGTCTTCTACATACAGAGGCTGCCAATTTGACAAAGAATACCAGCTTACCTACATAGCCTAAAAAGCTGTAAAAGACACGGACAAACTACCCCCGAGTAATTTTTCACAGAAAAACAAATATTGAGCTATTTTGTTAGTTGTAGATAGTAGTTTAAAAATTTATATCTTATTAAAATCGATCAATTTCTAAAAAAAAATCAACATTTTGATAAAAAAGGTTTCATTATCATATATATATAATTCCAAAAACAGTTTTCTCGGCTTGTAGGTAACGTGAAACATTTTCTCCGTCGATCTTTTTTGACGAAATCCTTCACTGTGAAATTCTGCTATGTACTGTACATGCGAGAAAATAACACCAATAAAGGAATGACTGTTGCCGTTATCACATCATTATAATGGTTTATTGTCATTATCCATTCTTTCTGAATCGTTAAAATCTCATAGACTAAAATTAATTTACTGAAAAATGTATGGTGTAGGCCTAAACAATATTTTTAAAGTCCATCGTCATCGCTACCTTGTAGGATTTCTGGTATTCTCCCTGGCTGAACTGAGTTAACACCTTTTTGGGCAGAGCTACATTATCCCGATGTGATGATGGTGATGATATGAATGATGTCTAACCACACCATGTCAGTCAGGAGACCTATCCCGGTCATTAGCTGGATCGGGAATCGAACCCAGAACCTAGTGAGAAACTTTGACCCGTAATCCACGAGGCTGGTCTTCACAAGAAAAAAATGTAAGTTTCGGAAATGGTATTTTAGTGCAACATTCCCCTAAACGTCACCCAAAATGTATGGATTAATATTATAAACATTTGATTCCGATATATAACATTCCACGTTAATATCCACATTGTCTAGCAATAAAAAAGCCACAAGGAAAAATACTGTTAATCCGAATAAGAGTTCAGTACCTTACGAATGAAAATATTATTATGGTTTGCAGGTAAATATATTGCTTAAACCAACTTACAAAGTGGAATATAAGCCTCACATTTTCCTTCAGCAATACGGAAGTAAATAACAATTGTCTTTACTTTTTTTTTATCTTACGGTTTCCATTTTTTAGCAAATTTGTCAATAAAGTAAATTTACGTAGATGATTATTAATACGTTAAAATCATTAGACCCAGGCCTACACGAAGCGCAGGGAACTTAATAACGGAACCCAGGGAACTGTGTGGTCGGAAGAGGAATGTAACAAGACATTGTATCACCACCCTATTTATAATGTTTTATTGAAAACTGAAAGGAACATGGAAAGTGGGTAAAAAGCAGACGTTTTCAAGAGTTAATTCAAAGTCACGTCTGCTAGGACGAGATCCACTTACCTACTCTACTTGTGTCGAGGCGTTGCCTTGCCTACCCGGAACTTACTTTCCAATGCCGAGTTCTTTGCCTTGCATGAATATCTCACATGGGAGCCTGCAGTCCTCATAGAAAACTAAAAATTTTGAAGTAAAAAGACATATTTCCTAACAGTCCTAACAATACCATTAAGGTTTTATTATTATTCATACTTACTGATATCAGAGAAATAATTTCCTGTTCGAGAAGCAGGGGTAAAGACAGCCGGAGTAAAAGTACCGATTGTCCCTAAAACTTCCCAGATGACGTAATATCTTTGGAGCAATGTATATGGAGGGTTAATAGTCAACGATTGTCTTTTCAGAAGCTTATTGTAAATTTAAGAAGCTAATTATTTTAGAGAAAAAGACTGCCTTATTAAAGTGATCAGGTAGTAGGCACTGCTCCTCCATGGAATGTAGGGCCATAGCATTTAGTTTTAGAATGGATTATAGTCTAGTGATTTTTAAATTCACTATATATGCGGGTATTTCAAAATATAAGCCTAAATGTTTTATCGGAGCCACAACTTCTTACATCCATTGTCTAGAAACATGATCAGTAGGCCCATAATTTAATTAGCCATGGGAAAAAACTGCTAGTATAATAAAAGAAAAGGTAGACAATAAATATCCGTCATCTATGAACTTGATCAGTATAGAACCTAAATTAAATGAAGATCTGCAAACTAAGTATGTATTATATTAAATAAATATATTAATTAATTAATCAAACGAACATTATATACTTAGACATAAGTTTTATCGATCTATAGTTTTGAGAATTTCTTAGGTAACTAATCAATCAATAATAAATTTGCCTTATAATTATGTGACATCTTCAAGAATGATGTAGATAGCCAATCAACCGATAGTAAATTGGCATTGTCTACGATATCATTTCATTATTACCTTCAGTAACGGTAATAGGCATATGTCTAGTAATATTGATAACTAAGATGAACGCTCGGTTCGATTCCTGGTCGGGACAAGTTACCTAGGTGAGGTTTTTTCCGGGGTTTTCCCTCACCTATGAGACAAACGTCAGGTAACTTTAGGCCCTTGTGGTCCCCGGATATCATCTGGCCGTCATTATCATCTTCATCCTCATCCTCGCCTTGTTCTGAGTGAGTGTGTGTGTGAATGGTGTGTATCGTCCTATGTGTTCGTGTTGTCTCGGAGGTGGCCCCGGCATTGGGCTGATCACTCATCCGGGGAGGCCCTCCATGTCCTTGTCTGGTCAAAAAAGTATGTATGTGATCCAAAGGTAATCCCTCTCCCGACAGGTCGCGGCCCTGTAAGGCCCGGGCGGCTTGGGTCGCTTAAATCCTAAAAGGGAGAGGTAAAACTACGAAAAAGAAAGAAAGAAAGAAAGATCAACGATCAACATTTCCATTATTAATTAACATACACAGACAGCGTAATGATTCGCATATCTATAGGGGAACATTTGTCCTGGGCGCGAACCAAACCAAGGATTTCAGCCAGGTACTCTGATTAAAAGACAATCGGCACCCGAAGATAGGCCTATTCCAAATAATCCCTCACTTCCCCATAGGCATCGGTACAGGATCGTGCAAATCTCAAGGTCAGGCATTAAAGAGACATGAACAAACGATTATTTATTACTTCCTCTGTCCATACCATAGGTGCTATAGATACCATAGGTAGGCCTACTGTAGGTAGAGGAAGTATTGTGTTCTACCCCGAAATTCGAAGTTGAGCTTTTAACATAAATACAAATTTTGAGGTGCCCTGAACCCAAAAATACTATTTACACTAAACATGTTTGTGTGTGTGTCTGTAATTTTAAAAAACGTTTTATAAAAATTTCTTTGAAGGGTAATTATGTTTGTAGAAATTCAATATATTTTCCTGGTAAACAATAAAGCTTTGCATCAGGTTGAAACAACTGAATATTCCTTCTTTGCCAAATTGCCTCTCATTCTATTTCAGATTGGAACGTGAGAAAGGTGAATTGCCCATGCTTTAGGGTAAAGAAAGGTTCAGGAGTGCATTATTCAGATTTGATTTGGGGTTTGTGTCCTTCGAGGATGCGATGCGATGTGGAGGACATTCTTTACATTTTTACTACAATTTACATGAAGAGAATGTCCCCGTGGTATGATCTACATTTAATGACAATTTTCTATAATATTCTATCTAAATATTCTATTAAAATATATTCTATTTCTAAAATTTATTCAGCGTTCGTGTTCGGCTAGAAAAGGTGTTAATATTATGACCTTCTAGCCCTTAAAATAGTTTGGTAATTTTGTTTTCATATCTCGGAATTGTCGGCTAAGTAATACGAAGAAGTAGATTAACCTACACTTTATGGGTTCCAATTCCTATCGGGGCTATTGAAATATTAACGGTACTTCCCACAACTGTATAGCACACAAAGAAGTAGAGAAAATATCTCCGCTCATTTCATATATGTGACATCTAGTGTTTTCTTTGGTTTCTCATCTAGGTGAGAGCATTTGTGTTCGTTTCAGTAAATCACGGGCCATTCTGCCATACAATTCCTTCCCGTTCTTAAAGCATATAGACTTGCATACGTAGGTTTACGTAGGGTTACATTAGGTAAACCATGTATGGGTTTATTTATTTTCACTTGTTAGGCGAGTAGCCTGAGTGTGTAAGGCAGGGTCGTCAACTGCAGGTCATTCGTTCTTATTTCCAGTATTTATGTCCATTATTTTATTAATATTTGTTATTAGGATGGATGAACAGCAAATTCCAATCCGGCATATGATTTTGCAAAGAAGGATAATTCAGAACGACCACGCTTTGATTAGACGATCAACCAACATTTTTAGTTATTTACAAGTTATTTGCATATGTATATGACTTAATTACCGGAGCCATCACATCTTAATCCAGTAGAAGTTCACTACACTGAATTTATCCCTCATAAGGATCGAAAAGGTACCGAAGACCAAATGTTAAATATGTTGGTTTCAATTGGTTCAGAAATTATTATTCAGACTTGTATTATTATCGATTTTATTATGTTGTCTGAATATTTAGAATAATAAAGCACTTCACAGCATGATTCCTGAAACAATAGCAATCTTCTAAATGCCTAAGCAAACATAATGGGAGGAATCTGAAGCGATTTACACACCGAATTTAGCTGTGAATACCAGGAGAGGTAGATCTACATTCTAGTGAGGAGGTCGACGCCATCTATTGAACACTTTTGAAAGTTCTTTACCAGCTTCTGGCTTGGTAAGCACAAAATCACATATTTTGATTAAAATAACAATGCATTAAAAATGTTGTTTCATATCCTGGATTTTATGATGCTACTGAATATGACCATCAAGACTGGATATAGAAAAAATATTTTTATTTTCGTATGACTATTATTAAGATGTTGAGGTACATAGGGACTTACTAAATAAAAATAAAAACTCTTATAATCTGTCTTTACATTATTCATTTCTGTTTTTCCCTTACTCATACCGAAATTTAGTGACACAATCATCAGCAGTATATCCATTAAATTATCGCACCGTAACTAAGTGCATTATATGTTTTACATGTAAATATCATACATTTAATATTTACCACTGTTTACAACTGTTTTCTTATGCCCTCGTTTTATTTGTATATTTTTATTTCTAAGATTGTTTCCTATGAACCCCTCTCTTTTTTCTTCAGCCATAGTGTTACTTAATTGTGACTGGTTGTTATAAAGTTTGGGCGGAATCGAAATAAATGAATAATTTTAAATTATTTTCTTGCTCAAACGCCCTTAAAAGTCCTGCCTATAAAAACAGATAGAGGTATTCCATATGTACAGCTATCATCAGCATCTCGTTAAACCCGTTTATCCGCTATCACGTGTCACACCTTTTAAAAATTTTATTCTCGTGCCTAAAATTATGTTTTGTCCAAATAAATTTAGAAGTAAAGATATCGCTACAGCATAATGTAATAATATCAAAATACTTAAATTTGACGTCAGACTAGAGATATATTGCTATCTTGAATATGTACCCGACAGGTTTACTGAGTTAGGCCTATTTGTTATATTCTAATCCACAAAAAACGGTCTTCAAGAAGAAAATAGAAAAATAAAAAAATGAGCAGTCAATATGTGAATATAGATGCCATGAAGTATGATGTGAATAATGGAATGACATAAATGTATTAGTATGCTATAGTGCTTTGATTAGTAAAGAAAACAATAAGAAGGAACAAAACACAAACAACAATCCAGACTTGACTTCCAAATCAACCAGCTGACGAACTAATGATATTACTCGTAGTAAATCGATTTTCCGAGTACTATATATGTATCAATGAAACAAGATTTGGTTAACTGATAATAATTTTTAACATTATTAGAGTTTTATGAAACAGGGTCCAGAATTTGAGTATACAAACGAAATATTTCGGTCGAATATACAAATACGAATTTTTAAAGAAGTGTTAGCAAGAACGTTATTTTCAATTAAAAAAAATCAGTGTGCCACATTTTCCTAAAAGAAACTTGTTATGAAGAAAGCAGCAGCAGAACTGTCGATGATATCTGATTTATTGGAGTGGATGTTATGTTTCAGGACGAGGTTGGCGAAAACGACTGATAAATCTGGCGATATCAGTTTTTGTCGTGATGGAGTTCATTTTTGCCATCATAACTCCAGTTGCTCTATCCATAGTGAAGATACTGAGCTTGAAGGGACTTTGGGCAGGCTTGGTGGCTGTTATCATATCAGGGGCTGTTGGCTTGAAATCAGTGCTCACCAGTGCTTGGTCTCCAAGCACTCACTTCTCTCTAGGATACGTGAAACCTCATATCATTCCTGAAGTTTACCACAGCGATTACCTCTCTGGAGGCTGGAACAGATCTCCCGAATCTCCTTACAGAGATTATTACCCTAGCAAGGATTATAACTACTACCCTTCGTATCCATCTTGGGATAGGCCGGCTGCTTCAGCTGCTGTTGTAAAATAATAAACATTCTGGGGTTTACAGCTAAATGAATTGCTTGTACATTGCTTATACAAAGATATTAATACATATGTTTTATTTTATAATTCGCCTAGGCCTTTCGGCATATTTCCGCCATCTTCAATAGACACACAACGAAGAGGCAACAGGAGGGTGATATAGCTGACGGCGATTCAGCGATAGTGTTTTTAGAAAGCTTTTATAAATTTTTATTTTATACATGTGACAAAATGCAAGACAATGCAGTTTGGTTAATTATTGCATCATCCATACCTACAAAAGAAGATATTGACTGAAATATGCCGAAAGACCTAGGCGAATTATAAAATAAAGCATTTTTAAGTTGCTGGTATTAAGTCTATTTTATTTTATTGCTTGCACAATTCAAAATTAAGTTTCTGAATATGGGGGGGGGGGGGTTGTTCAGGTAGACCCACCACAGCAGTTTGCAGAATTAAAATAATGATTTCAGAGTACCGGCGTAACTATTAGTTCATTTTATTAGGAAATACTCCTAATGCGATTTTAGACCTACATTTTTAAATAAAGAAAATTATTCCAAAGAGAAAGACATTTAACCGCTAAGAAAACTGTGAGGAAATTAGGATGTTCGTTCAATATGGTAAACGTCTCAGAGGAAAGTGGTTTGAGTTTGAAAAAAAAAATCAGAAAAATCACAGATCTAATAAGACTTGTAATTCATATGACAAACTTCTCGTGTTCGAAGATGTTTTCTTAATATTATTGTTCTGTAGACTCATGCTAAGTAGTTTAATCTCCAGTAATGCAGGCCTATATTATTAAAATAGAAATTCCCCTATATATTATATTCAATGTGAATTACGGTCATTCATAACGAGCATGGTTAAATGAATTAACCAAAAATTATGCAGGGAGAAATTAACATGAGTTTGCGGTCATTTAGGACATATTGATAATCCAAACAATGTAATAGGAATACCATTTAAATTAAACATTATTGATTTGTACAAAAAATAGGCACAGGAATTTATTTTTAAAACACTGTACTCAATAATTGTTTTTCATAAAATTATGATATTTACAGCTGCCATAAGAGAGCTAATAAAAGATATCTCTCTCTCGAATTTTTAATAAAGTTCACGCTTCCTGTGTACGTTTAATGAAAAGGATTATAAAATAGCTTCATAAGGAGAAATACTAGATGAAACATCTATTTTACTTTAAATGGAGGAACTTTATTGCAAAACTCTAAATTGAATAACCATCCCTTAGCTTTCTACCTAATTTTATCTGTAAAAATCTTAATTTGGCTTCTTTATTGAATAAAGTAGTGTGGAGGAATTCCATACAACTTTTTTCTGCGGAAATCACACATTATTTTACAGATTTGGTAACATTTTCCTTACACGTCATCCCCCTGGAAATCTGCATCTTATTTCAGTTTAATCCTGTACACCACTGCATGAAAAAGTACATCAAAAGGTCATCCATAAATAATAAAAATGTAATAATTTTAATGAAGTAGGTTAACTATTTTGTTACTTAATTTATTAATAAAATATTATATCTGAAGTATGCCTACACTGTGTAAGGAAATAATCACATTTATACCGGTGAATCTCTCAACAAATCAACACACTGTAACTGTAACTCTATCTTTCGGAAGTGGATCTTGATATCTGACAGAGACTTGATCTGACAGAGACTTAAGAGATATATGAGTTGAATGTATCTTAGTGCAAACAGAAACCAGTAGAAAGCAGCACATGTCAAGCACGAGTTAAACATACACTTTTTCCCCTATGGATTTCGAATTCATAATATAAAATAAAGAACTTATCAATGGGAATTCTCTGTTGCATGATACCAGAACAGAAGTGAAATAACATTGCAGATTTCCTTATATTGAAGCTAAATGCTATAATGAAGAAAAGTTTGCATAATTTTCACAAACTTTTTTATTTATTTATTTATACATACTGTTGGTACGATTATTATTTATACTGGTGTTATGAGAGAATAATGTAATGAAGAATTATACACTCCTTTAGAAATTTATCAAATAAACTAGGTTTACCTTCCTAAATTAAAAGAAAATAGAATAAAATATTGTTTTACCATCAAGTGAAAGAGTTTGCTCTTTTTAAAATTACCTCACAAGAAAACTGACAAGTTTGTTCAAATAATGAAATTATCTAATATTACTTATGCATTGTTAGTTTCTCTATTAAATACGTATAAAAAACACGTATGGGTAGTACTGTAGAAGGAAGGCAGTGTTAAATATTTTAGGAATAAACAAAATGTTTTTCTTCGAAATGCATTTCATAAAGATGGTAGGCGTTTTTTTCTCTTCCTTGTATTTCATACGGCAATGTGGCGTGAACCCAGGGCAGGTTCAATTATTGTGCCCTACATTATCAAATATGAACGTCTGAGTGATTATTTATTTAACAATAAATAAAGCTTTGATGTAATTTGTATTAAATTTCGCCAAATTTTGTATTCAAACCATTGAATTTGCATTTTTAAATTCTTTGATTCCAGGACTGAAACATGACTTTTATATTTACTATAAGCTCTCATACATAGAGCTTTTCATAATAAATCTATAATAGAAATTAATGAAAGTATAAATGTTATGTTTCAGGCCGAGGAAGACTGAAGAAACTGACATTGCCGCTACTTCTTTTCATGGAACTCAAGTTCGCTGTCTTAGTGCCACTGTCCATAGCAATAGTAGGACTTTTCAGTTTTAAAGCTTTATCAGTTGGCATGTCGGCATTGCTGACGTCAGGATTTCTGGCCTGGAACGCTCTGTTTAGTGGAGATTACCAATCTTCACCAAGCACACGATTTTCTCTCGGATATTCTAAGCCTCACATAATCCCGGAAGTTTGGAGTCGAAGTTCTGAGGTCGTTCACCCATACCGAGGTTATTTCCCTTATCAGTTTGAAAGACCTCTTGTTAGTAGACCCTGAATTAATTAACCAAATAATTTCATTTCATTCTAAAAATTAGCAATTTTTAAATTTGAAGTGAACAGTGTTCAAAGCATATTTATTGTGTCAATTTTATAGTGCCATCATAAACAGTTAGGTAATTTATTATGAAGGAAATAAAATGTACGACGTTTTCAATTAATAAATCACGTTCCAAAAAATGCCTATGTAATGAAATTTTTTCAACCAATTATTATGTGTAAATTATTTACCTACAATGGGTCAGAATTCAACACATTGCATGGAGAGCAAATACACCAATTGTCTATTACGCCAATCAAAGCATCGGTCTGGGTCGATCCCAACCCGGTGCAAAAATACATGCAGAATTATATTCCTGCACAGGCGACGGTAACAGGTCAAAGTTACATCCCCCCCTTCTCGTTAAGAAACCATAAAACCAGACCAAACTTAACCAGAAGGATAAAATTGCTCTAAACCCTCCAAAGGAATAACCAATATTACTTTTTTTTTAGAACTTTGTGACATCAACCCCTTACAAAATGGGCTACATTTACCTACATTTACCTACCGAAACCATAAAACCAGACCAAACTTAACCAGAAGGATAAAATTGCTCTAAACCCTCCAAAGGAATAATCAATATTACTTTTTTTTAGAACTTTGTGATATCAACCCCTTACAAAATGGGCTACATTTACCTACCTAATTTACTCAGAAAAGTCGACTATGTATGGTATGGTATGTCCGCATTGGTCATGAACTCATGAGCTATCCCTGGTGATCCAGGAAGGAGATATTCTTAACGGATTTTATTAGGATGGCCAGGGTGGGCAAATCCCCACTATCACTTATAGGCCTACGTATCTAACTTAAAACTCAATAGCAACACCAAAATCATGTCCTTACATGATCAAGATCAATGAATAAGATTTAATTAATGAAAAATCTCACACAACGCCGGCAATCGAACACTGACTCTTTGGAGAGTAGTCAGCAACAATTACCACGCCATTTTCCTAACACTGGGTGGGCTCAAAACCTTTCTTAAATTTATATTATAAATCTAACTTTTCTGCGCTTTTGTTTTTAGAACGGCAATGTATTTAAGTTTATCCTGAACGCAAAAATTTCTTTCATTTTGAATGCTTAAAAAGATCTCTCGGAGGTGGCTGTGCGTTGACTAAGTAAGACGTAAAAATTTATTGAAGTGGGAACGATTTCAAACGATCATGAGTAAACTGAAACAAGATAAGATCCTTTTTGTTTTTAAATTACAATTAGGCTACCACCTATGCTCAATATTTATAACCTTAAAAATTTAGCTTATTTTGAAAAACATAACTTTTTTAACACATTCAACATATATAAGTTGCATTTTAATACAAGACTTCTATTTTATGAACTTTAAAAACATTTATTTAACAGTTTTAAGAATTTTTACCAATACTTTTGACTAATTTATTGTATGTATAACAAGTTTTTATACCTTACGCTACTTATTTTTATGTTAAATGTGTTAAAATACGTTATGTTTTTCAAAATAAGCTAAATTTTTAAGGTTATAAATACTAGGTACATAGGTGGTAATTGTAATTTAAAAAAATTATATTGTTCAGTAGGAAAATGAAAATAATTGAGATAAGATCAGATCCTACTGTGTATGTCAACAATAGCCAGATTTTTGCTTTAGAGCGATTCAACAAAGAAACATGATTTTTAGTAATAGAAATAACTAATAAGGATACTATTATAGGAAAAAATTGCTATTGAATGGTATTGAGCACTACGGGCCTTATAAGTTGGTACAACTGCTTACCACTCCACCAAAGAAGAGACAAACTCGATTATGCCATATTCTAAAACGGATTTTCGATTTACTGAAAAGGATTTTGAAGGTCCATAATCCTATGTGTTGAGAACCACAGTTTTATAATGCTTAAGAAGTGTAATGAAAGAGCTACTACCGTATTTAAATTTATTCATGCATTTTACATGTATTGTAAAGAAAACTTCTATCACATACACAATAATAAAGAATGCTATATGAAATAAATTATAGAAAACTTAGAATTTTGTAACAAAAAAGTTATGTGTGATAATGTATAGATATAAAAAAATGTTACCTCATTTATTTGTCTGTAATATTACATTTGTATGTATTGTTAAGAATTAAATTATTTGCAAGATTTAAAAATACATTTTTATTTTCAGAAATTGTTTTATTCCTTATTCCTATTTCAGGATAATCTATTATGCAGCCTATTGTTAGCTACAGCCCCAGTAGGCTACACTTCGGAACAAGTTTGAATATATATTAATAAGTTCTTTTCATCAGTTCGTGACAGTCCCGTCCAAGGCAGAGAGGGGCGGAACGCCCGAAAACCCGATTTGAACTTAGAATAGAATTTTTTAAATAGATTTTTACCAGAGACGAGACTTGGTTTGAGTGAATAAACAGTTGTCTATTAAACATTTCTAAACGTTAAATGAAACAAAAAATAGTTTAGAAACAACCAGAGGACAGCCGTAGCCCATTGTATTGTTATAACGTAATCTAAGGGGACCAACAAAAAGCATCGTAAACAACGGGAAAATGTTAAAAACGGGAACCTAAATGCGGGGTAATACAGTATTTTACTTCAATTTTTTTTTTGGGGGGGGGGATATGTCCTATACGACTTCCCCCGATTTTGGAGACCTTTTTTATAATTCAACTATTGTCTTATCTATGGAAATATTCGGCGTTCAAGAATAAACATCTAAAATCCTTTCAGAGCTAAATTCAGAAACTGATTCAGAAATCAGTGGACGCTGAGATTCAAATTAATAAGGAAAATTTCAATGGAATAGTTGGTATCTATGAATGACAATCCTAACGTGGGTAAAAATCTCACATTTTAACATAAAGTTTTATTCTTAATCTTATATTTGCGCTTTTATTTCTTTAACGAGGTGACGTAATTATACGTCAGTAGCTATGAAAAGGTTACGTGAGAGATACCTCTATCCTACAACTGCTTAATTATTGCTGAATGATTATATCAGTTTATGAATAAAGACTAATAGAGAGGAAATTATCTTAGACCTTGAAAAACGTTACACCTTCTCGTTCATCTACCTTGCACTTTAGTAAGAGTACTTCTCCGGTTTAAAGAACTTTAGTTCGAACAGATGCCGAGAGGAAGCAGCACTACACAGTATTCCTACCTTAATATAACCTCAAGAGACCTCAAGAATGTTTCCTTGAGAATTCAATAAGACTAACAAACATGGAAGGGAGAGGGCATTGTCAAGAGAGTAGTTGTTATAAGAATGAAAGTTCTGCAGTCATCAAAGGACTATGTGGTTATGAAGTAAAGAAGTCAGTCAAGTACTAGGCTTAAGAATTGGAAATGTTTGAATTCCGATATACTAGCTAAGTAATTTGTACCATTGCAGTATTGTCCGATCCCAGCCCATTAGTAATAAGTTTTCTCATGCGGTATCGAAGCACTTCCTATCTCATTGAACTGGGAGGGGACTATGTAGAAAAATAATGTGCAAGCAAACATTTTTCTTGCAGAAAAATAGTAGAAAATATTAATTGTGGATTTCAATTGATTCTCCTTCGTTTGTACTCAAGAAATTGTAGAAAAACTAGTAATCTCCGATCCCAGACCATTAGTAATAATTTTTCTCATGCGGTATCGAAGCACTTCCTATCTGATGGCATTAGAGCATTGAACTGGGAGGGGACTATGTAGAAAAACAATGTACAGGCAAACATTATTCTTGCAGAAAAATAGTGGAAAATATTAATTGTGTTTTTCATTTGATTCTCCTTCGTTTGTACTCAAGAAAGTGTGAAAAAACTAGTATTGTCCGATCCCAGACCATTAGTAATAAGATTTCTCATGCGGTATCGAAGGACTTCCTATCTGATGGCATAAGTGCGTTGATCTGGTAGAAAAGTAATGTACAAGTAAATATTTTTCCTGCAGAAAAATAGTGGGAAAAAATTAATTGTGGTTTTCATTTGATTCTCCCTCGTTTGTACTCAGGAAGGTGTGGAAAAACTAGGAGGGACTGAGTGACAAATGAGATGAAGTGAAGAATGGGATTCAGACGGATGGAAGGAAATAGGCCTATACAGAAGTCAAAAGATTGTAATGGTACGTAGATGTTAAGAGAGCATGTAATAGATAAAGAAAGAGAGGAAAACCATGAAGTACGAATTAGATGACTCAGAGAAAAAAATTACAAGAATATTCATGGGGAAAGAAATGATTGGAGAGCCTGGTTTATTACCATACTATTCAAATAAAATCATCAGCTTAAAACCTTTACACATACATGGTCAATATGTACCATATTTACAGTGTATGACTTGAAATGTAAGGATTATATTCTTCTCGGATCCGCAGCCAGGCGGTTAACCAGAGAAAAATATATCCTACAGCTACAGTGGTAAGGGGATAAGTTGTATATGACGTTCATTATGTCCATATTTAAAAACTACTTCTGAGAAAAAAAACACTTGAAGTTTCCCATTATAATATGTTGATGCTTAATAAAAATTATGTTCTTTAAAATAAATAATAGCACGATCTAGGGTAGAAAATTGTGGAAACTGTATAGGCCTAAATATAATAAATTCAGGTAAACTGATGTAACAAAGTGCCAGAGTGCTTTTGTTTAATCAGTTATAATTGCAATTATGATATGCAGAAAATAAGTTATTTTTAATTGATTTCAGAGTTAAGCTCCAGATTGATTCATTAAGCAGGGCTTACGGAAGAAGAAAGGTCTAGTTTGATTAAGTATATGCGGAGGAATATGTGGGTAGTGTTATTTGTTAAAGCTTAATGTATTGCAACTTCCAAAGCCGTATATGAACACTCGAAAACAATATGTTGTCATGATAACTTATTTGCATTTGATAAATTCTTTCTAATATATTATCATAAAGTAGGCGCTAAAATAAGCATTACTCCGGTATCGGTCAACCGATTTGGTCCAATATCAACAATCATCTTCCCATGGACATTCTAAATGCGTATACCAAGTTTCATGAAATTCCGATAAAGCGTATTTCAGTTATTGCGTGTACAGATACACGGACGGACGGACAGACGGGCAGACATTTTCCCGTCCCCCACATTAACTCATAAAGTACAATTCTGGCACTTAATAAAGATGAATTTTATGCAGAAAGTGAAACAAATTAATTCCAGCTATTACTTGCTAAATTATGGGGTATTTTCTTCCCTCCAATAGATTATCGAGGCAATGGCATGTAGTACAGCTTTCGGAGCCATCCTCTCATATGCGTGTTATATTTAATCCTGTAATTTGAATGTTTTATACACCACCTGCATTATCTACTGTTTACCATTGCCGATTATAAGTCTTCCCACCTGGCTATGAATCCCGGAACATCATCAGATTTTCTGAGATAGATCTGGAACGAGGTGCACTCAACATTGCAAGAACAATGAGGAAATACTTGATGAAGAAATCATTAAAACCATGGATTTTGGTATTATGGTCACATACATCAATCCAGCCATCCGCCATGGAAGGATAACGCTAAGTCGTTTTGGTTAGCTTATCAGTGCTTTATATAGATTATATAGCACAGCTCTTTCACTTTTTCGCTGCTTTACTAGAGAAAAATTTCAGGCGTTCCAGGCACCGTTCTCTAGTGCCAACATTTTTTCGAAGCATCTCCACATTCACTACTGCCTTCCAGGCTTCTTGAGCGAAGTTTTCGAATAGAAGAAGCGTCAGTGAAATGCCTCTTTCTGACTTGACCAATGTTGGAAGCGAAAGAAAATTCACAGTGCCAATCAACTTTCAGGTCAGACGTCTGCTCTTCAACTACATTTTCAACTCCATTTGCTACAACGGAATAGGAAGGACATTAATAGCCGAATGTTACATCCAAAATATAAATTCAACTATAACAATATTTGTTCTGTATTCACGTGACACACATGAGGTAGATCATGTAAACATTTTAAGCCCGATAAATGGAATCACTGAAATCAGGAATATTAACATTTGGCCTCGCTGACTTTGCATATACTGATGTACAGATGGCAAGACAGAAACCCCAAAAACAACTTGTCCACAGATCCATGGCTGTATTACCTTCTGTAACCCCGATCTTCTTCCATTTCGTGGACCAAAACTCGCGCTCTTGTTCACGTGGAAAAATAATAGGCCTATTGTGTAAAAATGTAGTTTAATACAACTTGTTTAATTTACAAAATCTGGTGGTGGAACACTGGTTTAGAAATCATTATATTCTCACGAAAATATTCAACATTTAGGCCATGTTTCAGACTGGAGGATTTAAAAGTGCCTAAAATCTGCCCTCCTAGCGTAAAAGACGTAAATTCCTTAAGGCAACTATAAGAGAACCTTCTCTTGAAGTTAAAATTTTCCTTCAGCTCGGCATGTGATTCACATTGTGATGGCAAAAGTAAAGTGTTCTCTATACAAGCGTGGAGGCCTTAGGGTTCCAAGAGTTTGAGGCTTCCAAATGTTAAACATTCGACACATGAAGATGGTAAGGTTGTCAGCCTTATACACCAACCGTCTTTAGCCCATGATTGCTCCTGTACTCATTGCTATTCGAGGCTAAGTAGACCCCAAGGCCAAAGTGCCATCAGAAGGATTATATCAATTGGAAACCCTCAATGACCTCATCGGGGATCGAATCCGCTACCTTCCGGTTTGTAACATTGCGATATCTAAAATAGTTAAAATTTAAAATTAATACATGAATAAATTAGGATTTATATTTAATACAAATGTACAAGAGTAACTAAAATAAGCAGAGCTCGTGTTTGAAGGTAAATTTCATTGTTAAAAACATAAAGTCCGAAAAGTTTAAAACACTTGCGTGTATATAGTAAGATTATTTTAAACATTGCTAATAGTAATATTAATAATAGTAATATTAATAATAATAATTTCAAATTAAATATATGGAAAACAGGAATATGGAGTATTAAAGTTATATTTTCATTGAGCTGATTGGTTTATGGTAAGCTGTTATTTTTTTCGGTTGTGTTGGTTGGTTTATGGTTTTAGCGACGATGCTGAACTGCAATTTAGGCTGCAAGGATGTGCTGGAATTTTTGTTTTCCGCAGGAGTTCTTTTATATTTCTACAAATCTGCAGACATGGGCCTGTCAAATTCATGCACGCATAGGCCTAAAACTATCGATCTGGGCCGGAATCGAACCCCTGCCTTGGGTACAGAAAGTCTACTCCAAACGGACTGCTCCACCCAGGCCGACATTTTGTAGGTAGAAGAAAAAGAACATCTTATGCCCGGTTTCTATAAACTCGTGAAATGCCTATGGGTAAATTATCCATGGGCAAATTTGTTCCTAATCACCCACAATGATATAATGAGCAAGGCCTTGGAGTTGTACAATTAATTTAATTCAGAAGGCTTTGATTCTCATTGTTTAAATTGTTATTGATCCTATGAGAGGTTAAATTTTATCCAGCCATCCATGAAAGGATAAATAAACCCGAAGATTTACCCTTGGAAATATCTAGCCCGAGTTTGTAGGAACATTTTTTATGGCATTTTCATATTAACCCAGAGGACATTTATCTAGAAACTCGCCACAAGTGTATGTGATTATTACCTTCAAATTATTTTAGTTTGTAAATGTTATTCTTGTGTAAATTCTGTCCATTGGATAATTTACCCATAGGTATTTCGCGAGTTTATAGAAACCGGGCATTAATCAGTTTTGTATCCGTATTATTTTTGTTGGGATTACGTCTTGCAAATATACTTCTGGGTAAGCTGTAATTTTTTTTATTTGAAAATTTTACTTTTTAGTTTACAGCCTAAAGAGTATAGGCTATCTGAACTTGGGCTATATTATTATTGAGGTCGCACACGCGGCAGAGACCTACATGCTCGACCACCTTGACCTCCATATACAACTCGTGAGAAAGGCGTCTTTATTTATTACATTACACTGCTGCTGCTTCTTTAGCTGGACTACTTTCAGGAGAGAGCATTCTCTACATTCCCAGAAGCAAGGGAAAAGGCTTGGCTTACTGAGCCACTGACCTCGAAAACAACAATATCCTGCTCACAGGATCTCTCATAATATTCGTAAAAAGTGGCTACCAGGAAATGTTATATAAACTCGATTGTGTACACAGATGCTATAGTTAGAATATGAGTTGCACACTGCAGATGTTAAATGAAATCTATGAATAAATATGACATTCATTCGGTCGTACATTCTGGGGTTACTAAATTCATTCGGAGACAAAAAATTATAACTAACATTATTATCATTCATGGCTTAATGCATTCGTCCAAAAAAAGTTAGGATTGATTTTACTTTTGTCTGTTCCTGATACTGTTCATAAAGTCATGCAGTGAACTCTAAAAAATACATTAACTCCGTGGCACTACATCCAATGTTGGGACAGGACCTACCGTCTGATTCATATGATCATGAACTCCGCATTGGTGTACGAAATAATGACCATATCCAATACCTGTTTATCAAGTTGCTTCTGCTCACGAGGCTGAACGCACCTCGGTCCAGACCATCCTATATCGGAAAAATGTGAGGAGAAAAAGGAACTGAATCCACGACTACTGATAAACAGTCAGCAACACTAATGACTAAACTTATTCGCAGTAGGGAGTTCAAGTATTTATATTATGACAAACTGACAGACTAATTGATAGACACGAAAATCTTAGATCCAACAAACATCATCCGAAATGGATTTTTGTTGAATTAATTTCTTAAAAAATGTTCAAGAAATCCTCATGATTTTATTACTATGGGCACATTATATATCCAATTCAGTGTCTTTACAAAAAACTATAAAAGAAATAACGCTTCGGATGAGTAGCCTGCATTAAGCTAAAAGAAAATGCAAGTATCGATTTAAGAATGCTGCTATTTTTATGGAAAACACGATTTCTAGACATTCCTGTAATATTCAGGAAGCCAAAATAAGAAAAATAGTAGTATTATTTTAACCGTTGTTAAATAAATCTTGTAGCTTGCATTTTTAGATAGGCTATATTTTGTTCAATTTTATTTCGTAAATTTTAACTTTGTCTTATATTTGTTATGTTTGTTGTTTGATTAACATTAACGACAATCTATGACACCATTGCCGCATGCTATCAGTATGGAACAACTCTTCTGAATTGCCATCACTTAAAAGTGCCTGACATTAAGTAAGCAGTGCTTGGTATTAAAATTATCTGTTAACTTAGAATGCAGGGTTCTGTAAGTGTGTGAATTACTTGAATTATAAAGATAATAGATCTTTCTTTCTTTCTTTCTTTGCCTAGTTTTACCTCTCCCTTTTAGGATTTAAGCGACCCAAGCCACCCGGGCCTTACAGGGCCGCGACCTGTCGGGAGAGGGATTATCTTTGGATCACGTACATACATTTTTGACCAGACAAGGACATGGAGGGCCTCCCCGGATGAGTGATCAACCCAATGCCGGGGCCACCTCCGAGACAACACGAACACGAAGGACGATACACACCATTCACACACACACTTACTCAGAACAAGGCGAGGATGGGATGAAGATGATAACGACGGTCAATATCTAAATTGGTAAATGTGTAAATTAGCTCCCATTAAGCAAATATAAATATGCAGCGAACATACTGTATACATATTATATTGTAATTATAAAATACTTATGCACGCCTGCAGACTGCACAAAAAGATCTACATGTAAATTGTAATACCTGACTGGCACGGTTAAAATATGAGGATGCTGCAACACTTATATTCATATTATAATCTTTTTCTGTGGAATACTTGGCATCTCTGTGTTATGTACTTTTACAGTATGTGAAATTATGGATAAAATGTATGATACGTACTCAGTTGAAATAGAAATACGTTTTAATACTAACTGATGTGAACCGAGTTTCCCATTGATGATAAGGATGATTAAGATCATAGCTAAGAGATTTAGATTATAGCTATAGTGACTATGGTTGTATTGATTCCACTGGTGCTGAAGATTAAGTTGATGAAAATGACGATGATGATGATAAATACGATGAAGAATAGTTCAAAATGTAGAACGAATTTCATTTTTTATGTAAGGGAGAGCGTACATGAAAGGCGTGACATTGACCAGGATGTACCAAAGAAAGTGAGTCTGACACAAATCGTGCTTCACTTGTTACATGGAAGTCATTCTCTTCAGGTTGTCTCCATTCAGAGATTCAGATGCTGGAGTAGAAATCGAACAGCGGTTTTTGTATGTAAGATAGCAGTTTAAAATGATTTCACCTGCTTGATAGGACATATTATTTGTTTGCAATTTCTATACAATACTTAATTTAATCGTAAGTTCACATATTTAAAAGTTAGAGGTTGTCTCCATTCGAAGATTCAGATGCTGGAGTAGAAATCGAACAGCGGTTTTTGTATGTAAGATAGCAGTTTAAAATGATTTCACCTGCTTGATAGGACATATTATTTGTTTGCAATTTCTATACAATACTTAATTTAATCGTAAGTTCACATATTTAAAAGTTAGAGGTTGTCTCCATTCGAAGATTCAGATGCTGGAGTAGAAATCGAACAGCGGTTTTTGTATGTAAGATAGCAGTTTAAAATGATTTCACCTGCTTGATAGGACATATTATTTGTTTGCAATTTCTATACAATACTTAATTTAATCGTAAGTTCACATATTTAAAAGTTAGAGGTTGTCTCCATTCGGAGATTCAGATACTGGAGTAGAAATCGAACAGCGGTTATTGTAGATAAGGAAGCAAGTTAAAATGATTTCACCTACTTGATATTAAATATTATTTTTTGACATTATCTATACAATGCTTAATTTATTCCTAAATTCCTATTCCCACATTGAAAATGTTGAAATGACTATTGCCTTAAAAATTACTTAAGGTCATGGAAGACGTCTTTAATCTTCCCCTAATCGAACAAAAGGACGCTGCCATTGAAAAGAGTACTGTGCTGCTAACACTGATATAATTCTTTTATTAATTTTCCTTACATGGTATTGTTAATATCGTTTCCGTTATTTTTTTTATTTGAGCTTTAATTTTACACGCGTTAACTGAAGATGCCATATAGCGTGTTGGGATCTTTGGGTATACCGGCAAGCCGAGTAACAATTGATGTTCCTTTGTTGCTATTGTCTTTGTGTAATGGTTTGTTCGTTTTAACTGACACTTAATTTTAATGAGATGGGTTTTTTATGAAATAATGACGATAAGTCATAGTAAGTGAAAGTCCAATCAGGAATTTGTCTTTGCGACTAGCGGAACCATAAAAAAAGGCAATTTGACCATTAACAGGGCTTAAATCCGGGACTTATTGTTCTTGTAGTGTGCTTTAAGTTGATATCATTGAGCTGTGTTAGCCGTTATCACATGAAAGCGTAATATTCTTCGTTAAATATTATATAAGAATTTAATTATATACATAAAATAATAGATGATCGCGGTCCGGAAAGACACAAATATGAACTTAGTTCGAAAAATTAATTATCAAGCCTCTTTCTAGACAATTTTTAAGAAGAATAAAATTACATTAAAAAATTCCTCTCCTTTTTAAGACAATTTTCTTTGGGTGACCTTCACCTAACCCTAGCTACCTCGGACAACAGATTACATATTTTTATTTAACTGGATAATCTATTTTCATTGTGATTCATATATTTGTTTCCATCAAACCCAGAATTGCCAAATGAACAGGGCTAGTCGGAATATTACGGAAATTTATAATTTCGTTCTGCTCACAGTTCAAAAAGTAAAACCTAAGATATACTGGCGCTTACTACTTATAAAGACTTCTCGAGTTAGTTACCAGCCACGTTAATGTTATGATTAGACCTGGGATTTTAGGCTCTAAAAATTAGTATTAGGCACCTAAAATAGGCTTTTAAAACAAGTAAATAGGCTTTTGAAAGAGAAACAGGCACTTAAAATATGATTTAAAAATGTGTAGGCCTAAATAGTTAGAAAATGGACTTTAAAATAATACAATGTACACTTAAACTGTAACATGATCTTTTTTATTGCAAGAAACGTGGTATACCTATTCTTAACAGAATTAACTGCAAAATTAGGCATCACGAACTATATTCACCTAAACAGACGTTCTTTCACTGGTGACTTGACAAAGTAGTCCTTCCCCCTTATTCCTTCCCCTCCCCCGTCAGTCAACATTCCTTTAGCGACAATTGTTTGGAATAATCAAGTTTCTGTGAAAAACCCACCTCTGCTGTTCTGCTTTTCATTGAGGGATGTCCACTATAAGATTGTAAAAATTACAGAAGTTGAATTTTATTTTAAATGTAGGCCTACAAAATAGGTATTTTAGGCACTAAAATAGTAAAATAGGCTCTAAAGGTCCAAATAGGCATTTTCGAGCACTATAAAACTCTATAAAAGTAAGTGATCTATCATGAAACATCCACATATTTAAAAAAAATTCATGTTATTTCATAAGGAACAAAATAGGCATTTGCCTTAAAATCCCAGGTCTAGTTATGATGTAAGTCCACGGAGTTAAGACGGCCGAAATTTCATAGTTCATAAAATTGACACCAGTAGAATAAATATACCATAAGTAAATTGATTCAATTTCTCAAATAAATAATAATGAACTGGATATTTAATTAATTAGTTTCATTTTTCCTGTGGTATAGTTCATTGTATGGTAGTTTTGTAAAATCAGCCTATATACCACTAACTCAATGATATTTTAATATTTTATATTTAATTAATGTACTTAATATACAATATTTACCTTTTAAAATAACTTAATAAACCAACAGTATTTCATAGTTTATTCAATTATTTTTCCTCTCATATAAACTTCAGCTTATTGTTATAGTTAGTGGTATATAGGCGGATTTTACAAAACTACCATATACTGGATATTTAAGTTTATCAACAAATATCAATTATTCATAATTGTAGATTAATCTTGTTTGTACTCTGCATTTTTATGCGGACTCTGATGAATCTGAAATCACGATTTCCTTAGAAGAACTCGGATAGGATCCCCAAAAAGGAGTTAAAGTTTTCCCAGGTTTGAAGATTAACTGTAGGCAGTCAAATGATTTTTGGAATGAGAAATGAAAACGAAACTACTCTGAAACCTACCTGATAAATTATATCTGCTTAATGACATGTTACAATATGAAAGAAGAATGTGGATTAAAAGAAATCAATAATTTCTCTTTCATTTGCTTAATAGATTATATTATAGGAGGGATGTAATTTTAGTAGCTTAGTGCCAACGGCAGAAGTCTGTATTAATTACAGGAGAGCTATTTTAATTCATTAGGAGATTCAGATTGATTTTATGGTTATGTAACTTAAGTCTGTGAACATCGCCGGTGTGCCGGTAATTTTTTCCGCAGAAGTTCTTCCACATGGCTGTAAATCAGCAGACCTGTGAAATTTATGCACACATAAATGGCATTGACCTGGGCCGGGATCGAACTGCAGGCTTCGAGGCAGAAGTCCACATCGATACTGACTGCGCCACCCACGCCAAATTTAAATCCTTTAGAAATATCGCGTACTAGTTTAAATTAATTTATTTTAAATGTATTTATAAACACAGCATTGCATATGAAAACATTAAATTTGTAAAATTATAAACTTGCAAAACATTTCATCTGAAATAGAGTTCCATCTTCTGATATCAGGCTGCACTGTACATATTGTTGCTAGGCTCTCATATACCTCATTCCTCAAATCTGTAAATCCTAAACAGTCCCAAACACGGTACATAAATTGCGACCAGCTTTACTCCAACCGTCCAATGAAATAGGTTCTACAGAAGATATTTCCGAAGTCGGGGAATCGATTTAACGAAATTGTCGGGCAATAAGGGCAAGCACTGGGTTCGAAGTGACACATAGGATCAAGCCAATTGATAGATATCACTAATTTTCAGATACGCAATAGTGTCTGTTTACGTGTAGGCTTCACCGTGACGTAGCGTGACGATTAGGGCCTGGAAATTTACGAAAAATCATATTTTCAATAAATGGACTCTATGTCATGTTTGTGATAAAATGTGTACAAGATATGAAAGAAATAGCAGACATCTGATGATTTATGTTTGCCTATCGTTGAATATTTTGTTACTTTTAGGAAAATGTGTCATATTAATTGCTTGGTATTTAAATACTTGTATTAAAATATTCGTGGATGTTTTATTAATTTGCCACTTTTTCATCTGCTTACTTATTACTCATTCTGAATAATATACATAAGCCTATCACTGTTACTTCAAACATTTACAGCATATTTGGTAAGTGAATGTTTTGAGAATCGACTATACAACATTTAACAGTACATAGTCTAATGTTTTCTAAACTGATTGTATAATATTAAAGTGACGTTTCACTTCATTGATTGTAAAACTAACTAAATTTTGTTGTAATGACTTTTTAAATTTTGATATAATTTATACAACTTCTACTATTTTTTGTAATTTATAATGTAATTGAGCTAACAAGAGAGTGTGAAGTATTAAAATTACTTAAATGTTAGAGCTCACATTATTAGGTTCCGGAGCATATTTGCATGCATGTTCCGTCATGTGATAGAGCATTAAGTTCAGGACCTTAGTGATGGTAAGTGATGAAGAATTTAATTCAACAGTTATGTATTTGTACATAAATTGTAACCATTGTTTATGAATACCTTCTCCTGGAAAAGAAAAACTTTCTGTAAAATTTGAAAATATTTAAACAACAATGAACTGAATTAAAAAAAACGCTCTGTTATTTATCTAAATCATAAATTATGAATGATGTCCTCTGTAGTAGTTTCAGAACGGCAGTTCAGTAATTTAGGAAATGTTTCAGTCCTTCGTCTCTTTTGTATTTCTTTCCGATTTCATCTGAATGACATTGCATTAAATTTGCTAAATCATTTTAGATTCATTAGAGAAACATACCCTTCACTAAATACATACATATTGTATATCTTAATGAAATGTAGGTCAATTCTTACAGCTAAGACTTAATTACCTAAATAATTATAGTATTTATTTGTAGGGACAATCTTTCGTTAGTAGTATTGCCAACTGAACTCTTGATGACTACTGGAGAAGTTTCCTGAGGACCTCACCTGGCGGCAGCACTTGCTCAGGAAGCATGGGATTTCCATACTGCTTCTGACGTGTGATTCAAGTTTAAATTACTCTGATCTCAAAAGTTATCAAGTATCATTTTTCATCAATATGTGTTAATAAACATGGCATGTAAGATATTTCGGCTTCACTTCTTCGGGTTATTACATCATTCATCACCCTATTAAAAATGCTATCAGACTATAATCGTACCAGGTTATATTATTTTGATTTCCAGTTCATGTCATTGAAATATTTGGATTTTTATTACGAAATATAATCTAGTTTTCAGATAATATGTTCGACTAATTTTGTTAACTATAATATGCCCATTATTGTAACTGCAGGTGTTATTATACTAATAATTCCGAATTGGTTTAATTTTGTTCAGGTCTCTTCCCTTTAGTTCGAATTTTCAAATGTTTTCTTTTTGGAAATATTTTATGTGACGTCAGATTTTGGGAAAATACAATTGGAAAATATGGAGCATTGACAGAAAAGCGACTTACTCGTACAGGCTTCTATTATTTTCTTCAAACATCGTATATTAGTGCTTGGATTCAGAATTAAAACTTGATTTGAATTGTATTTTCATACAAATTGTTTGTCGGCAGTAAATTCTGGTTACCGCCACGTTAGCAATATTTGTGATGACAAACCACTACTGCAGAAAAAATGAATAAACGTGTTGTTGTGAGTGGTAAATTAAGAAGTTGCACTATTCAATATAAACAATAGGCCTAGTCCTGAAATATATTATGTTGTACTTATTTATATTTCGTGAACGACATAGAAATATTTTCGATTTTCTAGACGCATCCGTTCCTATTATCATTTACGACTGCTGCACTAAAATTCACTATATTACAATCGCCAGTTCAACAATAATAAACGTAAGAGAAAATGCAGTTATTTAAAACTACATTACTATACCTGAAGTGGAAAATAGTTCCAATACAATGTTGAGGGAGCACATTCCTAACAAGGCTCAAGAAATATATCCTATACAATAGGAAATGTTATACATATTTATACTGTAGATCCACCGGTATTCTAAGTTCTTGCAATTAACCTCTCTCATGAAAAATGCACTAAATGGAACCATATTAGTTGTACTTACCCAGAGTGAAACGGGCTTCATCTGAAACCAAGAAAAACAAAACTCATTAGTCATAATATTTCATGTAAAATGATGATCAAATTAATAAATCTATTTATTTTGTTTGAAACTCTTAAACATTATTTTTTATTTACTTATTTATTTAATATAGTATTTTGCGTGTTTTTAGAATAAAGTGTCACTGCGACTAACGGTTTATATTAATGCACTAAATTGGAATGTATTAATTTAGTCCTGAAATCATATTAAACTTGAACAGCGGATAAAGAAAGGGAAAACTGCGATCTTATAATCGAATTGTAGAATGTAGGACAAACAGACAACAAGACAAACCGAAATAAAAATGTAAAACTCTATTATTATTGGAAAGGTGAAGTCAGAATGAAAAATTCAATGCCATAGCCGGGATTTGAACCAAGATCTTCGGCTCAGTTGATTAGAGCATCGATCCTGGTTCAAATCCCGGCTATGGCATTGAATTTCTTGTTCTGACTTCACCTTTCCATCTTAGCCTACACACGGCCAGTGTGAAAGAATTATTATTCCTCTATTGTTATTGTTTCATAAATATGGCAGTCCAAAAAATGTACAATAAAAAATTGTTGGTAATGGAAATGGATTACTGGCGGCGTTAAGGTCGAATATCTGGAAGAAATAAAAACACGTAATCATCGAACACAGCGATTGGGTAACTTATATAAGCTGCATATGAGCAAAAGGAGGTATGAAAATAATGTGGCAGTACTCACTAATAAAAATGTATTAAAATATATAAGAAATTTAGTTCGTAAGCACTAAAAGATACCTGTGAAGACATGACAAGACGTGAAGTAGTGAAAGAAGCTGTGTGATAAAGCACTTAATATTTATAATAAAATATAATATAGTTTGCCCACCTTATACCCTCATTTAAAAGTAATAATTCTTCAATGATTTGCCTTTAACTCCTCAAGTTTTATTCTTTTAGTAAAATATTCCTTAGACCTATACAATATATAAAATACCCTGGATTAAAATTATCAAGATAACTTAGGCCTACTTTTCTTTTTTGCATCTCAACAAATGTTTGAAAATCTATTAATAGGTTGAAAATGGCTTTATAAAATCGAATTACATACCGACTGTAAAATCAAATAATACTTCGACGCTACAAGAAAACCTCACAACACAACATAATATAGGGATACGCCGTAGCCTAGTGGTTGAGGCGCTGTGCTACAAACCAGAAGGTCGCGGGTTCGATTCCCGATGAGGTCGTTGGAGTTTTTTGTCCTAATCCTTCTGGTTGCACTATGGCCTTGGGGTCGACTCAGCCTCTAACAGAAATGAGTACCAGGAGCAATCCTGGGGGTAAAGGCGGCTGGTGCGTAGGGCTGACAACCTTACCACCGTCACGTGCTGAATGTCCAAAATCTGGTGTCCTCAACCTCCTGGAACTCTCTGGGCCTCCATGGCCTGTATAGCGATCACTTTACTTTTATAAAATAATCTAGAAGGTCAAGAAGTGAATATCAAGAAAACATAATCAAGTGGAGTTAATTATTTAAACAGCGTGAGTAAATAACCAAGTGATTATACAATTTTCTTCCAATGACTCTGAATGGTAATAATGATAATACCTACAAAAAGATTGACATACATTTTTAACACTCTGTTTCTATTATCATTTATTGTTTTAATTCTTATACACAAGATTAAGCATTAAATAACATTTTAACAGGAACATTTTATTGGAATTTTAATCAATGACGCAAAAAAGAGATGTCGGCCTAAGTTACCTTGATAATTTTAATCCAGGGTATTCTATGTATTGTGTAAGGAATATTGTACTAAAGGAATAAAACTTGAGAGTTAAAGGCAAACCGTCGAAGAATTATTATTTTAAATGAGGGTATAAGGTGGGCAAAGTACATTATATTTTATTATAATACCATCCTCATAGGAGAAAAATGAAGTTTAATAATTTAAAACCTCGTTTAATAAAAAGTAGGCCTACAATATTAGTAACACTAGATCGTGTGGTAATAAATAACTTAAAGTAAAAAAAAAAAGTTTACGTTCTTGGAAGCCGCGTTTCTGTTAGGGTCCACGTGCACTGAAAATCAAACATGGAAAGCAATTCTAAACTTTTGAAGAGGAACATAAAAAGTATTTAACCATTACAGATGATTGTAAGTAGGATCTTAATAATTGTGCCTTATTATTCACTAAATAGTCTCATTAAATATGATTCGATGTCAGGATTATCTCGGAGCTTCCTTTTTCGTGAATTTATCGATAAAAACCCAGACCTCTCGTTATATTACCTATAATAGTATTTTTTCCATCATTTCAAAATTATCTTGCATTATTGCTAAGGAGCCTGCTACTCATCAAACAATTATTTTTGAACTTTTTGAAATCTAAATTCACCATTCTAAAGTGTAAAATCTAACAAAATATAGTGGGACCTTAAGTTACGCTTGTCATGAAAGTGTATAAGCAAGATTCGGCTTTGTCACATTAAATTAGGTAGGTTTATTGGTAAATATTAGGAGAGGGTATTAACCCAGTATTAACGGTATTTTTTTCCCTCTGTGAGAAATTTAATTTATTTGGCTTAGCTGATGTATGGCAATATTCACTATGTAAAAAACAACTCTCGGTGACCAAATGTTTGCATTCCTTACGTTCGTTAAAACGTGTGAGTAATGCCAGCTGCTATATGCATAATGGTGGCCTACTGGCACACAACAAATACAACGGCCGTATTATTCCTTTCTGGGTGGAGATATTCTTCAATTGGGATCATTTTTGTTTCTTTATATCTATTTTTTATTCTATTATCTTCTTTATTTCTTTCTTTTTTATTGCCTCTAAATATGTAGGCCTATGGCAGTTTCTATAACGGTATGCTAAAAAACTATATTAGTTTTAATTTCAATACCATCTGAACGAGCAAAAAATTCGATGTCAGTAGGATAATTTTTATTTTTATTACTTTTTAATATTGTAATAATAATTATTATTATTATATTGTACTCACAAAAGCACCCACTTTGATTCTCATACATATTAAAATTTTATTAGTGGTTTTCAAAAAATTCAAAGTTCTAAATGTAATAAATACTAAATGTGTGGGAAGGATTACGGTTTCTTCTACATTCAATTGTAAATTCCAGATGGTCATAAATGAAGCTTATTCTGAAACTGAGTATGTTAATTCTTCGATAAAAATCTTAGTTGAAATTTTAATTACTTAACTTTTAAATCTGCATTACTCACTTATTCAGACAATTTATGTCTATGACAGACTGCGAAAAAAATAGAATACCAGATTGCAGTGGTCCGTTTATTGTCGTCTGAAGGTGTACCAGGAGCCGAAATCCATGTAAAACTTTCCGCACAATATGGGGGCAATGTTTTACTATGGCGAAGGGTTGGAAAATTCAAAAATGTGAAGGACGTGGAAAAAACATTCGTACAACGGTTCACCGTGGTAAAACATTGCCCCCCATGTTGTTCAGGAAGTCTTCAGTAGATTTCAGCTCCTGGTACACCTTCAGGCGACAAAAAACGAAGCTGTTCTTCTTTGGTACAAACACTGAGCGGTGCAGTCATGTTTAATGTTCAACAGCGCAACACACAGTGGAGTCCAAGCCCTTTCAGTCTAAACAATTCCTTAGTTTCCTGGGAAAGTTTGTGAAGTGATGGGTTTACCATCTATCTCTCTATCCTTTCTTGGAAAATAAGCGTAATAAAAATTAGCCTGGGTTCTGGAACCTTTAATTGGGGGCTCTATGCCCACCGTAGGGGTTACAGGAAGATCAGATCTTATGTGCTGCAATGGAAAAAATAAAATAAAAACGGAGATTGGTTAGATTACCCGCACTGAACGCAGGAAATTCCTATTTCCACTTGAGCATGAACGGGAAAAAACTGTCGGTGAAAAAATCCCTTTATTTTGCTTAGACGCATTTCAGTTTCCTAGCAGAGAAAAATACAATTGTGACCAGGTCTGTGCTACGGGAGCCAAAGAGAGAATCCTGGAGCAAGTTCGGTTCCCACTCATCGACAAGGCCAGTATTTCACAGTAGAACAAATTGACGTCACCACGGCATTCATTAGTTCGAGTTTCTAGAGAACAACGTGTGAACGTATTCAGGTAGGCAGAAAACTGGAGTGTTATCATGACCATGACCGACGTTGTGGTCCGGTGAGTGTCGACCCAGTTACCCCGTCGCTTTGCCATTATCTGGCATATATATAACAGCACCTCACAACACCTCTTCACTGTTCACTCAGTGGGCAGTCAGTCTGCATACAGTCTATCAAAATAAAATAACTAATTTTGTTCAGTTACCAATTGCAGTGGAGTACTCCGTAGCGTAGTGGTTGAGGCGCTGCGCTACAAACCGAAAGGTCGCGGGTTCGATTCCCGATGAGGTCGTTGAAGTTTTTCAATTGGCCTAATCCTTCTGGTGGCACTATGGCCCTGGAGTCGGCTCAGCCTCTAACAGAAATGAGTACCAGGAGCAATCCTGGGGGTAAAGGCGGCCGGTGCGTAAGGCTGACAACCTTACCACCTTCGTGCACCGAATATATAAAAATCTGCGAGCCTCAACCTCCTGGAACCCTCTGGGCCTCCATGGCCTGTAATAGGGAACACAAATTGTAGATATTTTGTTTCAAACACTTCTTGGACGAAATATTGTTTTACGCTAAAAGTTTTATTAAACCTAATCTGCTTAGTCTATAATAGATTCAATTTAATAATTTTTGTTAAATCAATCAAACTTTGCTTACTTACGAAAAATACTCGAAATGTTCGTTTATAGTGCGACATTTTTAACAAAATTTAATATTTTCGAGGTAAATCTCGACTACTAGAAAGGCATAAAAAAGATTTTCCGAAGATTATGTGCACATTAATGTAAACACATCTACTCTTATACAATTCAACGGCCCTAAATAGCGTGCTTGCTAGCTCGCCCGCTTCGTGAGACATCGGGTATGCTCGGAGATGTTCGTCTCTCGCAGTGTAAACTTTCATGACGACTACAAAATTAGGAAAACCGTTTCTTTATTATATAAGGCCTAAGTGAAATGAACACAATGAACAAATATTCTAATTTTATTTTTACTTACAATTTTCATAGCTCTGAACCACAAACATTTCTAATAATCTACCAGTGTAAATTTATTAAAAATCCTGGAGTCAATGAATAATGGCGGGCGAAGCCGGGGGCACCAGCAGTAAAATATTGATGGTTTAACTCTTGAAATATCGCTGATAATAACAATCCAAACAAACCATTCCTTCCCTTGAAACATTATATAATTTCTGAAAATTACACTGAATTGATCAAATAAAATTCACATCATATTCATGTCAATAAACAGTTGAGAAACAATATGTATTGTGTTCACAGGTTCCTTTGGAACTGCATAATCGATTCTGATATAGTTTTCCCAGGGGGCGCTTTCTAATCGTAGAATGTACTCTGAAGCCGGAATTTTAGCTGTTTCATTAATATTTTTAATGGCTTAGTTTATGAATGATTCGCGTGCAAGTGCTAATAAATATAATGCTTTAATAATTATTATACTCTTAATTTTTAATTTTTAAATGAATTATCGTGGGCGAAGTCACGGGCACCTCCTAGTATTCAACAAACGAAGTAAATGTTGAGTTGGAAGACATGCCTTTGACGTTGTGTAAGTGTATGGAACTAAAAAAACAAAATTTTTATTTCAATTAATAAAATAATCTGATGTTTAGAGAGGTTCGTGTAAATTTATTTTCCGTAGCCTATAGCGGACTTAAATTCAAGGCGAAACCAAATTCCACGCTAATATTATAGTGGGGCCTGTATGTCCTCGATGCAGCCTAGATAAGTATAGTTCAAGAAAATTGTGTTGAAACTAAATTTTAATTTTTTTTTAAATTTCAATTTTTTAATTTTATTCAAGACGAAACTAAATACCTAGCGAACTCATTATAGTGTATATTATCCACGATGCAGCTGAGGTGAGTTAATCAAGGAAATTGTGTTGAAATTAATTTATCTAAACTAGGCTACATGCAAATGGCAAGAATATTTTTAAAAAAGTTTTATATAATAATGTATATTTGTAACCAGTCTAGTAGAACTGTTTATTACAGTTCTACTGCAAATACAGTTTATCCAACTGAAAAGTTTTAAAATAAAGGACAGACACAACAAGTGAAAAGGGGGGTGTGGGGAGCGAAGCTAAATACAACACATTATACTAATATATCATTAATAAAATCAGGTAAACTGATGTAACAAAGTGCCACTATGTTTTTGTTTAATCAGTTATGACTGCAATTATGAGATGCAGAATATATATATTTTTAAAAATTGATTTCCAAGTTAAGCTCCAGATTTATTCATTAAGCAGGGCTTACGGAAGAAGAAAGGTCTACCATCTCGGCCACCTGGGTCATTTTAACGGTCTAGTTGGATAAGCGCATGTAAATCAATATGTTTTTTGTCATAGCTACCTGTATTTTAATTTCCAAGGCCTTATAAGATCACAGTAAAACATATTGTCAAGATAACTGATTTTCATTTTTTTAAATTCGAATACGTATATTACCATAAAATAGGCACTAAATTGAGCATTACTCCGAAACAGGTCAACCGATTTTATCCATTATGAATAGACGTCTTCCCACGGACATTATAATTGTGTATACCAAGTTTCATAAAAATCCGGTAAAGCGTATTTGAGTTACCGCGTCTTTAAAATATACACTAAATTGGGTTTTACTCCGGTACTGGTCTACCGATTTGATCCAATATCAGTAGACGTCTTTCCACGTACATTATAAATGCGTATACAAGATTTCAGGAAAATCCAATAAAGCATATTTGAGTTATCGCGACTTCTTATATATTAACATAAAAACACTAAATTGGGCATTATTCCGGTACTGGTCAACCGATTTGATCCAATATCAATAAACGTCTTCCCATGGACATTATAAATGCGTGTACGAAGTTTCATAAATATCCGATAAAGCGTATTTGAGTTATTGCGCCTTTAAAGTAGACACTAAATTAGGTTTTACTCCGGTACCGGTCAACAGATTAGGTTCAAATTCAATAGGGCACTTCTCATGGACGTCATAAATTGGTGTACCAAGTTTCATGGAAATCCGATACAGCGTATTTGAGTGATGGCGCCTTTCTATTAGAAAGGCGCCATAATCTATTAAAATAGGCACTAAATTGGGCATTACTCCGGTACCAGTGAACCGATTTGGTTCAATATCAATAGGGTTCTTCCCATGGACATTATAAATGTGTTTTCCAAGTTTCATGAAAATCCGAAAAGGCGTATTTGAGTTATGGTGCGTACAGACACACGGACAGACGGACAGACAGACGGACAGACATTTTTTCGTCCACCACACAATCTCATAAAGTACCATAATGGCACTTAATAACAATATGGTGCAGTTTGGAGTTTGTTTTTATCACTGCTTTCATCTGTATCAACTGAAAACGGACCTTGAATAAGAGTCTGAACAATCTAAAAACCTGCAGAGTTCATTGGAGGAAAAGTTCAGCTTAAATTTAAGTTTTTTTAACGTACTATCTATCATCTATTTCAAAATGGCCTCCTCTTCTCCCTTCATAGCCATTCCGTTCCTCCCGCAGTTTCAATTATTTACTTTTTATTTTCCTTTCTCGCATATACGTAGTATAGGCCTAGAGAAAGTATTGAGATCGTGACAAAAAATCGAAATCGAGTTAACACCGGGAAAGCATGTTTCACGATGCCTAGAAACCGAAAAATGTGTTTTTGGTTTGACGTCTGTCCGTCTGTCTGTCTGTCTGTCCGTCCGTCTGTCTGTGGACAAGCACAGCGGGTAAACGGTTCATTGTATTTACTTCATTTTTTGAATTAAGGACTTTTTCGAAATTTTGTCGAACCGCCCAGAAATTTAGTTTTACAACTGAAATATTAAGGGGACTTTTCATGAAAACTTTTTTAAAAATTTTGATTTTTGAAAAAATGGCTCTAACGATTTTAATAAAAATTTAAAATTGGAAACTCTTATCTATGACTAATAAAATGGCTATATCTGTATTTCTGAAAAAATGACTTAAGGGGTACTTTACTCGTATCCATTTTCAATTTTTCTAGATTATATACATTACAGTAGGCGATACACGAAAACCTACCACGGTAAAGTTGTAGAGAAAATTAAAATGAACATTTTTTGTTTAACACATTTCTTTATACATTTAATAGATATCAAAATAAAAACGAAATAAGTTCGGCTTAAATGCGAATTTCAGAACATACATGTCAATTAAAATATGAATGACATTTTGTTGCCCCTTGTAACAAGAAAACTATAGGCCTAATGTACTTATTGTTGTGAAATGCAATCAGTTTAGCTCAGTCGCAATGAACACACCAAAACCAATTACAGCGAGGTGATATGGGGTAACAGGGAGGAGGTCCTGAGTTCAAATCAAACCTTGTGGCCGCCCAAACTGACTTGGCTTTTCATGGTTTCCTCATTCGCAAAGGCAAACGCCGGGTTTGTAGGACTTGCTTACTTTCCATAACTCATCGCCGCTACGTCACTGGATATTATGATCATTTAAACTGAATATCACAAAAGAAGACATCACTAAACAATAGAATCAGATGACACGAATGAGTTGCTACTATAGACTAATGGTTCACGCAACCATACTAAACACGTGATATAACCTACATGCAGTTGCGTGCAATATAGGCTAACCTAAGTAGTAGTAGGCCTAGTAGTTGTGGCGAAATTCAAATATAAGTCGCCCCTTAAGCTCCGCCCATTCCATATTCGAATTTGCACGGACTGTGTGATGTATTTTGTTTCTGAGCGAAGCAGAGTGACCAACTGTCCTTGTTTATTGTCGGAAGTGCCTTGTACCCACTGTCCTTGTATATTATCGCAAGTGCCTTGTATCCACCTCTACATATAGCTAAATAATGCATAACACTAATCACATAGTTAATTGCGCGAAGCGGAGGCGGCAGTCGTAGCGAAGCGCCCTTGCATTTTTGAATAATGTATGATACACTGTTTGTAGGTTTCGAAAATGTGGCATATTATATCTCCCGCAAGGTTTGTCAGCCTGTCACCTCTCGTCTAGTGGTATGACGTCACACCTCCAACGTCCAATCATGAGTTTCTTCATAATACGAGGAGAGAAGACTTCGCTAGATCGTGGTATAAAAGAAACTGCATCAGTGGGTGGGTTGGGTGGGGCCGATTCATCCCAAGGTGCGACTGATATTTGAATTTTCCCGTAGTAGTACTAGTAGTACTAATATTATGCAGTTTTACTATCATTTATTATTATTATTATTATTATTATTATTATTATTTCACGGTAAAAGCATTGAACATAAAGATCGACTCTGATGATTTCCGTTCTAGATAATTCTTAGTTTTATGAAAATGTAATAAATAAAATTTAATTGTCCCTATAATTTACTTTTTTTCTGTGCTAGCCTTTAACAAGTATATGCGAGAAAGTTTGTGCAACATATTTTTGCACCATTTATTTATAAGTTTATTTTCTACATTTATAATTGATTGTACATATTATACAACAACGTATGAATACAAAACTCTGCTTGTTTTCAGCTTAAATCTGTGTTTAGACATGTTAAAAAAATAAAAAAAGCTTGTTTTTTTAATGGCCTCTTGATAGGCTAATTGTATATAAATTTAATACATTTTGTAAAAAAAGGACAGCGCTAAAAAAGGATAATTAAATGACTTTTTAAATAGTCTCCACTTTAAAGGACAGTCCTTTAAAAAAAGGACCGTTGGACACACTGCAAATATCATGAAGTAGGCAAATAAAAAAGAAAGGTACTGAACTGTGTCTTAATTTTGATGCTTTAATTAATGATGTACAAGAAATTAACTAAGAATATAAAGACGAACAAAGAGACTATGTAAGTATATTATGTTTAAATAATGCTATATTTGTTGTACTGCATTTTTGTTTGATGTATCGCTGTAGGCAGTGCATCTCAGCATGCTGTTCCACTAACCCACTGAGAATGTTAGCAAAGCAACATCCGTGTCCAGATCTACTATGTATACTTTATCTCCTCATATTCTCCATCGAAAATGTAAGGTTCTGAAATCGTAATCCTTATTTTAAAACTGTACACCCAACTCGTATTTCCACACAATGCAATGGTCGAACTAAATGTACGTAGTCGTGAATGCAAACGGATTTTATTTATTTCCAAATATTATACAGGAACTTCACTTTCCTAAAGGCAGAATCGGTATGTGCAGATTTCAAGCAAAAACCGTAAAGCCCATATGCGATATGAAAGATATATTTAAACTGCTTGACTCAAAAGTAGAACTTCTAACACAATTGATAAGAAGTAATTCCACATTATCGAACTAGTGCTATAAAATCTTCATGGAACTCCATTGTCAAGAACTCCCATGAAAAATACGCTTTTAGAATAATTGCATATGATTATTGAGGTATTCAGTTTGATAAAAATTTAAAACGTTATAAGTCACTAGCATGTGCCCGCGGCTTCGCCCGCGATAATTATTTCAAATATTAAAAATTAAGAGCATAATAGTTAAATCATTATATTTATTAACACCTAAATCACGTGGACTACATACCACGATTAGATAGCGTCGCCTGGTAAAAAGAGACCTCAGATTCGAGTTCCTTGGTCCAGAAAACCCCTGTATAGTGAGTTTCGTCCAAATAAAACTATGTTTGACCATATTAGGGCTTACAACATTCAAGCGATCGCGAAAGTTTTATTTCAAGGTATGACAAAAATAGACAAAGCCAACTGTAATTGTCAAACTTCCATTTAATTTAATTCCAAACCCATCTGAAACCACTCTGGTAACAATATGTTTTAATGTCAAATGTGATTCGGATTCGATAATTCTGTGTAAGAAGGGATTAAGTATTCTCAAAAACATTTGATTTTTGGCATTTAAAATCAGAATTTTTCAAAAACTTTTCTTAGTGAGCACCTACATTATGAAACGAAGGTACTGTCAAAATTCCAAGTCTCTACCTGTTATAGTTTAGGCTCTACGTTGATTCCTGTCAGTCAGGACAAAGCCTTTTATATATATAGAGATAGAGAGTGTGGCTTTTTAAAAACCCAACTTCGAATTGCAGGGTTGAACACAATATTTCCGCTACCTACAGTACGGGCAGTGGAAGTACAGTATACCTAATAATTAAATAGGTGAGGTACCTGCTGCTGTTTAAATAATTTATAAAATTTGTGCTGAACATTTTATTTAATAGGGGACATGCAACTTTGGGTGAAATTCATAGATGAGAAGTGGGTGAAATGAATTATTTTTTCTCAACAAAGAATTATTCTGTAACCTTGTAATCTGGCACAATTACATACTATTTTCATATTAATTAAAGTGTTACGGTTATGGGTAATTATTGTTACAAAATGGCAGCCACGTTTTGTGCAATAACATGCCGTTTACGTGATATTTCCACAAATGGCAATATTTTTGAGTGATTATTTCTTCTACCTATTTTGCAAACATGACATGAACAACATGATCTACAATCTTTAATATATCTACAGTAAAAATTAGGTTTTTTAAAAAATATTTTTATTTTATTTTCTTTTTCATTAAAATGTACTATATAAAAACTATTAATACTAAATAAATGATTGTAGATAGTGTAGTTCATATGATATTAACAAATACACAGAAAAATAATCACTTAGAAATATAGATAACCTATTTGTGGGAGTTATAACGGAAACGGCATTTCAGTGCATAAAACGTAGCTGTCACTTTGAAACGAAAATTACCCGAAATGGAGTAGTTTTTTTAATTTTGAAAATAGTAAGAAATTGTAGAAGTGGTGAATAAAGTGTATGTTAGATTGCAAGGTTGTAGAGCAATTCATTGCTGAGAAAAAAAAATGAATTTCACCTATTTCTCACCTATGAATTTCACTCAAAGCTGTATGTCTCCCTTAAATTTACGGACAATTTGGCTGTCCTGCCATCTAGTAGTGCACTTGCGCAGACAGAGGTTAATGATTTTCTAGTGCACGTCTGCCTAGATGGAATGAACAATGCTTTTCAGCCACCAAGTATGATTACTGTTGCGACCACCGCGTTTAAACATACCGTATTTCCTCGAATATAACGCGCCCTTTTTTTTTTGTCCATTTGTAGCTTTCAAAAGTGAGGTGTGCGTTAAATTCGAGGGCGCATTAAACTCGAGTACAAATCCGTTTCGTAGGTTGGCAGTACCGGTAACTTATAGCTGCATAACAATGGATTGTTGTAATTCTCGACTTCATTAATTTTATCGTTGGCCTATTCGCAAATGGACAAACAGGATATCAAAAGAAAGACAAAGGACACTAATCCCGCATACCTAGCTCAGATGCGGGATCTTTTCCCCCTAGAGCTATCCTCCTAAAGAAGAGGCCATTGCCCGCAAGGGATTCAAAGGCTGTTTTTATTTTATTTTATTTTATTTTATTTTATTTATTACTCGTATTACTAGCATTGCATAGAGCATATAAAAATACTAGTGGAAAGAAGAAATGAATCTTCTTCTGACAAAAGCATCTCCGAAGATTCCAGTGACGAACACGTCAGTGAATAATGTGTCAGTGAATATACTTGTAGGCCTAAAACTGGCAGTTAAATTTAATGGTAACTTCAAATGTTTACGTGGTGGTTCATTATTCCCTTAATACTATGACAAAATTCTAAATAAAATACCTCTCCTACCATTGATGGGTATTACATTCGCCAACAAACTTTTTTTTAATGATTTCAAGTTTCAAAATCGGGGTGAGCATTAAATTCGAGGGCGCATTATATTCGAGTAAATACGGTTCATCTTTCCACTGAGTCACGATGGTTTCTTATCACGTAGTCAGAAGCAGTACATCTGTAAAACAATGTATGACGACGCACTTAATGTCATTAATCATCATGTTGGGTACACATCCAGCTGAGTACGATCTCTCGAGATACACCTGGCGGCTATACGCAACAGATGAGAACCAGGTACTACAATGACTTATGCTAGTGAATTATAGCACCAACTGCGTGGGGTCACACGTATGTCAAGTTGAATTAAGTGCCAGATCTAAACATGCGTAAGCATTCTCATTGTTTTTGTGCCTTTATGCAAAACACAGACTAATAGCTATTACAGCTGCACCTCTGTATTAGTCCCCTCGGGATGTACTTCCCAAGGGTATCACTTATCGGTTGAGTTCACTAAGGTACTAATATTTTGGATGGAGCTACACTTACAGTATTTAATTACGAAGTAAGGGGCATAATTCAAGGAAACCATTTATTTTAAAGTGAGGGACCATTTTAAAATTCCTATATAATATAAAATCAGGTACACTGATGTAACAAAGTGCTAGAATGCTTTTGTTTAATCAGTGGTAATTGCAATTAGGATATTCAGAAAATAGGCTAGGTTTTTTTTAATCGATTTCCGAGTTAAGTTCCAGATGGATTCATTAAGCAGGGCTTACGGAAGAACAAAGTAGTTTGATAAGCATAATGTGAAGGAATATGTGGGAAGTGTTTTTTGTCAAAGCTAACTGTATTGCAACTTCCAAAGCCACATATGAACACTGTAAAAGAATATGTTGCTATGAGAACTGATTTGCATTTCATAAATTCTTTCTAATATATTACCATAAAATAGGCACTAAATTGGGAATTACTCCGGTACCGGTCAACCGATTTGGTCCAATATCAGTAGGCTTCTTCACATGGACGTTATACCAAGGTCCATGAAAATCCGATAAAGCGTATTTGAGTTATCGCGCGTACAGACACACGGACTGACAGAGAGACAGGCAGATGGACAGACATTTTCCCGTCCCCCACAAAATCTCAGAAAGCACCATGCTGGTACTTAATAAAGCCAAATGGCTGACTGGCTGACTGACATTAATGTTTCCGACTTCCAGATGAGGTAAAAATCTTGAAATTTGGCACAATTATAGCTTTTAGTAGTAGTAGTAAATGATTTATTTTGCCTGGCAGAGTGAAGGCCATAAGGCCTTCTCTTCCACTCAACCAGGCTTCAGAAAATATATACAATGTAGGTTTACATAAATAGCAAATTAGTGAATAAGAGACTTATGACTAATACTAAGACTAAGGTTAAGGCTAATCATAATAATAAATTAAATAAGTAAAAAGCATAGGTTTCATAAAAAGCATAGGCTTCATAGAGAGCGTAAGTGTCATCAAAGAAAATAGTAATAATGTTACAAGTAAAATAAGGAATATGTAAAATTATGTTATAATGGAAATTTAAGTCTAGCTGTAGATACGTTATAAGGAGACTAAGTAAAGTTATATACAGTGAAAGATGGAGTGACTACAAAGAGCTAGTTCTGTTCAGTGGGCAATAATTGTTTAATAAGGGCAGATTTGAAAGAGTGTACACTCCGACTACCCCTAATATCTTGTGACAAGGAATTCCAAGAACGGGCTGTGGCTATGGTGAATGAATGAGAGTATGAGGTTTAGCCTGTAACAGACGGGGAAATTCCAAAAAGTGAGTTTTTAACATTTTTACCCATAAAAAAAACTTCAAAATGGCGGATACACTTTAAAATCTTAGCTCTGTTTTCATGAGAACAATAATACCTACGATGTTCACATAGGGCTTTGAAGGTTGCAATACACTTCAACAAATCATTAGACGTGGCAGCGATAGAAATAACTTCCGTAAAACGAGTGAGATGGCGAGAGGGTAACGTCTTGGCCTCGCATTCTGGAAGTTCCAGGTTCAAATCTCGTAGCTGGATATTTTGACATGTTTTTTCATGGTTTCCCCAGTCGTAAAGGCAAATGCTGAATTGTACCGAATTGGATATTTACATAACATGAATCATCCTCTCTATTTCATCCTATATCATATCCATTTATATTAATATCAGTTGAAATTTACTCCATAAAATACACCGTTAAAATGTTTACCCACTTCCAGATGAGCTAAAAACTTGAGATTTTGCAGACTTATACTTTTTAGCTTGTAATCGGCAACAAAAAATCCCAAAAGTTTATTTCTTTTACCACAAAAGAATCCTAAAGTCTTCACATTTGTTTAGGTTTATTATGGTTAAACGGTAATAGGCCACAAGGTAGTCTAAATACACGGACTCATATCTCCGTACGGTGTCAGTTTATGAAGAAAGAAAAAAAAAACCTTTCCCAAAAATCTTAGTGGGCAGAGCCTCAACGAGCCAAACAAGTTTTGAAATATACAAATGAATATGCAGGGTATGGAATATTTGTATAATGCAGATTATGGGTACTAGATGTACGATGGTAAAGGAAACAGACATCCATAAACATTCATAGGCGATTGCATCGTGCCACTCTAATGCCATGCAGTAGTTGATAAGATGAAAGCACACATAACCACTTCATGATCCCTTCAAATTCTGTATGGATTGGCATAATTTTTCAAAGCTTATATCAGGTCCTTGTGGTATTCTCTGGCATTTAATTCTTGGATAGTGCCTATTATGACGTACGAATGCTTATGTTCTTTTCGAAGAGTAAGCGACCATGTCTCACATCCATATAGTACAATCGGCATATAGTACAATCTTATAAATTTTTATTTTTAGATTTCTGGATAGAAGACGAGGAGATACGAGTTTCTGAACTGCATAAAAGAAGGCATTCCCTGATTTTATTCTACACGTAACTTCTGCATTAATATTATTTGTCTCTGTGATTATTGCTCCTAGACATTTGAATTTATTTAATTATTCGAACGATTTACCGGCTAATTCTGATATTTTGTAACGCATTACTTTGACGTTTCAAGACCATATACTTAGTTTTTTTTTTCTGAATTAATTTCCAATCCAACATTCCTGCAGGCATCGAAAACACTTCTGCATTTCTCTTGATTGTGTTTATGTCACCGCCCAACAAGCAAACGCCATCTGCATAAGCTAAAATCGAGTGACTGCCATTTAATTCTAAGCCTACCTTGTTTTCCTGAACTTTCGTAATGGCGTATTCCAAAGCGAAATTAAAAGGTCCCTTAGATAGCGTCTCCCATAAGTCAGGTATTTGGACACCCCTGATCTATATTATGAGAAGTTTATTGATGATTCCAAAGTTCGTGAACAGACTACTGTATGTCAGAGAAGTACCCGGCATTATATTAATATATCTTCACTATGTCTTGCAATAATAACAAGCAAACATAACTGTAAACCTGAATGTAAGGGATATTAGAATTAATGTTAACAACAGTGTTAATTACAAGGTCAATGAATATCTTACTACTAAATCAGAACATACCTAAGGAAGTGAACTTTAAGAATAGACTAATTATTATTTTATGTGAAGCACATAATGAACCTAAACCAAGAAATTGTGAAGGCCTCAATTTCATCATTAGTGCCTTATTAGAAAAAGTGCGGTACAAACACGCGAGTGACTTTGTGATTACGTCTATCGTCACAGTGCGTGACATGAGTTCAGTGCGTTACCCGTCTGCACCAATGCTCCAAAGTTTTCCATCTTGTCTAATGTGTAACATATATTTCCGGAGTTGTTTTACTGCTACTGGGTAATAACTGTAAAGTAACAAAAAATCTATGACCTCATTTTTTGTTTATGGGATTACCATAGGCGTAACCAGGCCGACCATATGGGGGTTATAACATGGGGGTATGGGGGAGAGGGGGGCTCGGGGGTCCTCCCGGAAAATTTTAAAAATTAAGATGCACAATAACGAGTATTAAACTTCCCACGCTTTATACTCGTATTAAGTAATTTATAAGCAGACTTAAAAAAACTGTATAATTTTCCTTTTTCTAATCAATGGGGGGGGGGGGGTTCAAACCCCCAAAACCCCCCCTCGCTACACTTCTGGGGATTACGAATTTTTCTTAAACCATCTAATCACACTCAACTAATTCGGAATGCTCTTCACTCCCAATTACAATGAATGGAAGAGAGTGTCGACAACTCCATGTCCATTGGTGTTGCGTTACATTTTTTCTGGATATTCCAATCATATGCTGAGTAATTGATATTTACCAATACCTTTCGATAATTCCTTCATATCGAGCTTACATGGTGGTTTATAATAGGCCTAGGGATTTTTTGGAAACAGCGATAAGCGCGAAGTTTTACGAAAAGCTTTCCTTAGCTATATTTAGCTTTGTCCATGTGTTAAATACCAATATTAAGTAAAGTGAATCCACAAAATAACGCGAAATGTCAAAATAAGCTCGAAATACGACACACAGAATGTTTTTGTTTATTCAGTTATCATTGCAATTACGATATGCTGAAAATTAAGGTTTTTTTTAATCGATTTCCGAGGTAAGCTATTTTTTTTTATTTATTTAATTTTTATTTATTTAAATTACATTTACAAACTTATGTAAAAATACAAATACAAATACAAAAATACACAAATAAACAAAAAACATTTACAAATTTCAAAATTAAAATTAAAGTACAGAAAAGAAAAAGAAAGAAAAGAACCAAATATTTATTTAGAAATACACCCAACTGATTCATTAAGCAGACTTACGGAAGAACAAAGATCTATTTTTTTTTAATCAGATTAACATCGTCCAGCATCAGCAGTACTATACACATAAAACTCGCATAAAAATAACAAAAATAAAAAACTTATCAAATTACCCGACTACGGGATTTGAACCAGCGAACTCCGGAATGAGAGTCCAAGATGTTACCATCTCAGATAGCAAGCTCAGTTTAACGGTCTAGTTTGATAAGCATACGTGAAGGAATAGCGTTATCTGTCAAAGCTAAAATGTATTGCAACTTCCAAATCCGTATATGAACACTCTAAAACATTTTGTTGTAATGATAACTGATTTGCATTTCATAAATTCTTTCTAATATATTACCATAAAATAGGCACTAAATTGGGCTTTACTCTGGAGGCGTTCAACCGATTTCGTCCAATTTCAATAGGCTTCTTCCCATGGACGTTATAAATGTATATACCAAGTTTCATGAAATTCCGATAAAGAATGTTTGAGTTATCGCTCATACAGGCACACGGACAGACAGACTGACAGATATTTTCCCGCCTCCCACACAATCTTAGAAAGTACCATTCTGGCACTTATTACAATATTACTAAAGTAGTTCATGTTTATTTACAACTTACTATGAACGTTAGATTAATATACTCTAGTTGTAATTATACTAGTGTCGAGTTAACACTAATTACTTGGTGATTCATATTATAGTATTTAAAATGACACAATAACATGCTAAAAGGTGTGAGTTAATATATCAACTCCTGTTTTTTTCTTGCTTCATTCATGAGCAGCCACACGAAGTGGTGTCATGGGTTTGAACACGGCTAACGGATTGCTTTCTTATAATTTGCTCGAAGACCTTCTTGACGCCAAATTTATGTTATCGTAACACGTAGGGAACGGTTTTTTTTAAGGCAATGTTATATTTACAACTGTTCATATATAAATGTAAGCTATTAACAGCTTCGCTTTTTAATGTTACACCAGAAACCGTGTTCGTTGGACGCCTCTTGTGATTGTGATCATGTTGTGAAGTGAAGTTGTAATAATACTGTGAGTTATTCGAAATCTAATTATGTTCCTTATTGGATATCGGTTAAGGTCATTTTCAAAATGGAGGTGTTGCCTACAGTACGTCCTCATATCCGTAGTTTTATCCAGGACAATTTCTGCAGCCACAACTGAAAATTATAATTTCAGAATTAGGAACAATGTACTTCCACGGCCTGTTCGAAATCTTCCTCCAACTACACTACCCAGCAACGAATTGCATGGTACTGAAGAAATGTGGAGACAGTCATTGTTTGAAGACGATGAAATCATTGGTCATGCCCCATGGGTTGAAGATAAAAGCGGAAATGGACAAAATAAGAGATATAAAATAGAATTTCTAAAGAATAAGCCACTGTCGAATTTTCCTAGTGATGAATTTAATGCCTCAGAAGAAATTTGGAAACAATCTTTAGTCGAAAACGAGGAAACCATAGGTGACGAGCCAAATCTCAAGGAATCTAAAGGTGTTAGACAAAGTAGAAAATATGAAGGTAATTTCTACGATAAATCAGAAACATGGACAGAAAAGCCAGAACGTCTGGAAGGTGAAAAAGGTTCCTACAATAAAGAATCCTGGACAGAAGACACTGTACATAACAAGTATGAATATGGTTCCCATAATTCAGAACCACAAATTTGGACAGACAAACCGGACCATAATATTCGAGATGTCGACACAGAAAATGAAGTCAACTATGAAGATGAATTCTCAAGCGGTTTTTTCAAAGGTATTTTAGGTAAAATACAGAAAACCATGAGTGAAGCCAGCAAGGTTAACCTGTCTAGGAATGACTTAAGTACTGGGGACAATGATTTTGATAGAATAAAGTGTAGTGATTTGGACTTGAATTTTAGTCTAGAGTGTTTGAAAGAAAAACTGGTAAACTTTATTTTATATCTGACAAAACAAGAAAGTATACGAATATATGACGGAATTAAGCTGGATCGTCAACCAAAAACTGATGCCAGGTATGTTTCTAATTTACTGTTGAAAATTTATCTGCATTGTAGATATCATATATAGAGTTATTGCAGTTTAACATACTCTTTTCGTTAACACATTTTTTTGTAAATTAGGGTGTGGGAAATTCAACCAACTAGGAATATTAGTAATATTTCAGAGCAGGAAATAGGATAAACTAACCAATTTACTAAGAATAATTATCTTTTTATACACATTCTATTTGTCTCTATTAGGGATGGGTCTTCGATACTTTCGATACCTCGATACTCTCGATACTTGCATGGTATCGGCATCGAGCGATACTTCAGAAAACTCGCTTGGTACTTTTTCGATACTTTGGTAATCATTCAATTCTGCAATTAAGTGAGAATGCTAGTATTTTTTAACAAAAACTAATAAGTGGACTGTTTCAAATACTAATTTTAGTTTTAATGTAGAGTTTAAAAATAATTATAGGCTACTGGTGATATTAAATTTTGTCTCATTAAATATGCACACCTAATTAATTTAGTTGATATTACGTTACACAGTACTCTCAACTTTTAATTTTTAATGTACCTATTTATTGAAACTGGAAATGTTGACGGTATCGAGTATCGAGGGAAAAATCATGTATCGGTATCGTTTATCGAGTATCGAGAAAATCTGGTATCGACCCATCCCTAGTCTTTATACTTTCTATTTTTAATTTCAATAAAGAAGAGAGTACATAGAACCTTGGCCCAAAGAGCAGAAATAATTTAAACAAAGCTTTTTATTTTACTTGCTCAAATTAAGATATCCAAAATCATGGTGTGTTGTCATAAACCTTTCACCTGATGACCCGTGCTTTCATGCCTTGTCTACCACCGAGGAACTTATTTCAGACGTCAAAAGTTAATGGTATGTCCATCATTTGAGAAAGTAAAGACTCTTAAAGATGAACGATTATATTATTAAGAAAAATGGCCGTTGTCCTTATATTCCCAAGTTTTCTTCAGAATTTGGCGAGTACAAAATATATTATCAATGGTTGATCTATTTTGCCTAAATCCACATTGGCGACCTCCAATGATTTAGTCCGCATATGGGATCTTGACGGTAGTATATTAGATAGAATGTTTTATGATGGTGATAAGAGAGAAATTCCTCGATAGATTATTACATTCGGCCCTATCTCCCTTTTTATGGATCTTTATAATGATAGATCCCTCCATTCCTTTGGCAATTCCTCCCTTCTCCAAATCATAAGAATGAGTTTCTAGATCTCTGAGATTAATCTATCCCCACCTGTCTTAATTAATTCTGCTGAGATTTGGTCAACGCCTGGAGGTTCATGTGTTTTTTCGTTTTCCTAAAGATGTTTCTACATCTGTTAGAGTTGCTTCAGTAACCAATGGCTCTGCTGTGAATATTTAACTTTCTAGACTTTTACATCTTCATGTACATTTAATAACTGATTAAAGAAATTTTTCCAGCTATTCAAAATATTGTTCCCAAGCCGCGAGTATTGTCCTTTATTATGTTTATTCTAGGTTGAAAACATTTTTTGAACTCGTTTATTCCCTTGTAGAGATCCCTAATATTTTTGCTTTACTATTTTTCTCTAATTCATTTATTTTGTCTTTCAGATAGCAACTTAAATCATTTTTATAAAGTTTTGTTGCAAAAGGGGAAAAAACTGATTATTTACTGTATACTAGTAATCTTAACATTCATGCTTGCTTAGGAAAATAGGGGTGTTTTCTGTTTCTGGAAATTAAATTATAATATAACAGCAATAATAATAACAATAATAATAATGACATTAATATTTATTGTGAAAAATCATATAAAATTAAATAATAGTAGCATCTCTATGCCATATAATCTCTGCGATATATTTGGGAGTAGCTTTAAACCATTATATTTTAGATAAAACTTAATTAAAACTTACAGTGTAGACCTATCATTTTAAAATTAAATAATAGTAGCATCTCTATGCCATATAATCTCTGCGATATATTTGGGAGTAGCTTTAAACCATTATATTTTAGATAAAACTTAATTAAAACTTACAGTGTAGACCTATCATTTTAAAATTAAATAATAGTAGCATCTCTATGCCATATAATCTCTGCGATATATTTGGGAGTAGCTTTAAACCATTATATTTTAGATAAAACTTAATTAAAACTTACAGTGTAGACCTATCATTTTAAAATTAAATAATAGTAACATCTCTATGCCATATAATCTCTGCGATATATTTGGGAGTAGCTTTAAACCATTATATTTTAGATAAAACTTAATTAAAACTTACAGTGTAGACCTATCATTTTAAAATTAAATAATAGTAGCATCTCTATGCCATATAATCTCTGCGATATATTTGGGAGTAGCTTTAAACCATTATATTTTAGATAAAACTTAATTAAAACTTACAGTGTAGACCTATCATTTTAAAATTAAATAATAGTAGCATCTCTATGCCATATAATCTCTGCGATATATTTGGGAGTAGCTTTAAACCATTATATTTTAGATAAAACTTAATTAAAACTTACAGTGTAGACCTATCATTTTAAAATTAAATAATAGTAGCATCTCTATGCCATATAATCTCTGCGATATATTTGGGAGTAGCTTTAAACCATTATATTTTAGATAAAACTTAATTAAAACTTACAGTGTAGACCTATCATTTTAAAATTAAATAATAGTAGCATCTCTATGCCACATAATCTCTGCGATATATTTGGGAGTAGCTTTAAACCATTATATTTTAGATAAAACTTAATTAAAACTTACAGTGTAGGCCTATCATTTTATCGTGCATCTGTATTTTAAATACTTTAAGGAAAGCAATGCCAGGTGTATATGTAAATGGAAATTACTCAAGGTATTAAAATAGTTAATTGAAATAAGTACAGGCCTACAATAAAGAGTGAAATACATATATTTTAGGCCATCGTGGAAAATGGTGAACCTTTATGGAATTTGGTAGGCTGGGCATATATTAATAACCTATCTTATTGAAAGCATTCCTCATATTTTGTCCTAACTGAATGATTTATTTGTAGCAACCTGAAGAGGAGCATCGGAACGGATTTCTGGAGTAGCGTTGTAGGTTTCTTCAGATCGAGAATACTCAAAGTGACAGTACCGGACTTTGGATGGGGCTTACTTCCATCATTCGTGACTACAGCCAGATTAGTGCGAGGAGAAAATGATTCCAGTCGCTTTGAAGTCGGATTAGAAATGCCAGAAGACAGCGAAGAGGTCGAGTCAGAAACTTCCGAAGAGGGACGAGGTAACACCTTTATTCATCAACTCTAGATAAATGTTATGCAGTTATAATATTGGAACATAATATTGAAACTAAAAAATGAGGAAACTTACAATAGTACGAAGTTAAAGGCTAGTGCATAAGGTTTCAGAGTTATGCACAATTTTATAGAATTCTGAACAAAGTTATCAAGGTTTGAAATATATTAATTAAAAGTAAGCTCCAGGCCCTTCTGCGAAAACAAAACCATTCTATGAATAATAAACTACTGTAGAACCAAAACCTAATAAAGTTTTCAAGTTCCCTCTTCAAATCTACAGAACTATAAAAGACAGTGAAATATGCTCCCTTTAAGAATATTTGTTTCACGAAAATTAATCTATGGGGACGTTTGATCCACAGGGCACGACAAAACATATACGATTAGTAGAATGATAATTCTTTCACACTGGCCGTGTGTAGGCTAAGATGGACACGTGAAGTCAGAATGAAAAATTCAATGCCATAGCCGGGATTTGAACCAGGATCTTCGGCTCTCCGTGCCGATGCTCTAACCAACTGAGCTACCATGGCAACGTGCCGGTACAACATTAAATTCTCCAACTGACTTCACGTGTCCATATACGATTAGTGATGGAAAAAATAGAATGTTTTAAGAATCGAATAATCTTTTCTCGAGTAATATGAAGACTTGAATGATCATTCGAATGAAAGTTCTCGGATGAATTCAAGTATCCGAGAACTCGCAATGCTAGATGTGAGAACTCGAGTCGGTATCCGAGAACTACAAAAGACTGAATCAACCGATAACTCAAATCGTCATTCGAATGGTCAGCTCGTCAATTTCATCGTGTATAAACTGAACTGCATTGTGCGCATGGTAGCTGTGCTTTCATACAAGTGCATTTCTTGCCTGCAAAACTTATACCACGTTAACGAAGTAAACCAAAGTGAATAAGATTGAGCGAAAACTCATTATCACGATTCTCGTAGCATTAAATCATTTGAATGATCATTCGAATTCTTTTAAAGCGATTGTTGGGAACTTTCAAGAATATAATAAGTAGGATTTTTTAATTCGATAACTCCCATCCCTATGTAAGATTATTAATTAAATTATTAGAAGCTATTGTTCTGGGAAATTTGAGAAATTTGAGAAAGATGAATATATGTAGAAAGATTTTATTCTAAAATGATCAGCATTTGTAGACATTGTATAGAGAAAGTAATGGTTATAAAATATAATAAGTAGGGCCCAGATTCTTAGGTTTTAAACTATTTTGTTCCTTGCTAGCAAACTGTGATATTTTAACAACATTATCCATTTCATAGTCGTGGTAGTCACATAGTCCAATCTTATAAAACCTTAAAATTGCTAAATAAGAGGTTAGAATCTAAAAATGGCTAAAACGGCTTTTCAAGAAAAATAGGATAAAAAACAATAACAATTATAAATAATTAATCTTATTCTACAAAAAATAGTTTTTAAATGTCTACCTATATTTTGCATCTTGCTCATTCTTGCCAGGATATTATTTTGTAAGATAAAATATAGCATTGTGTTTTGTCATTTTGTCATTTTGTACCCCATTGCTCGGTAAAGAATATTCCCGGTTTCTTTAGAAGCAAATTAAAGACCTTCTTAAGAAGCTTACACTTGCAGTTTATTCACAGTGTTTGCTCCAGCAAGACGCCGAAAGTGAAGTATTCTAAAAGTTGATTGATTAATTCAAAAACGTTCTAATGTTTTAGTTGAGTTTGGGGTGGAGTTGGAAATTACAGGCGTAGTTCTGAAACTAACCAAAAAGTATTCCTAAAGTTTTGTGGTTCAGAGCAATGGAAATTTAAGTAAAATTAAATGAATCAATATATTTTTCAATGAGTTTAAAGTGAAATTTTAAAAAATTGTCTGAAAATGGTAAAAAAAACCTGGAATAAAACTATTTTAATACGTTTAAAATCCCAAAACAGAGTTTATAAAAACCTAAAAATCCGGGCTCTGCCAGTATAAATAGTATGTACAGGTATGTATGGCTAGCGCAGCGAGTATGGCGTTGGCTTTACATTAAAGCAATCATTAATTTTTATAATTAATCCTGCTTTTAAAATTTATTGCTGTTTTCTATTTAGGCGTATTGAATTACAGGAATACGATTAATTGTTCTATGAAATATATGATTTCAGGTAAAAAGAAGTATAAGAAGTTCAAGAAAGCAGTAATGGTCGCCCTGGCAACAAAGGCAGCTATTATAGCAAAAGCGGTGATGATTAAGGTCATATTGTTGGCGAAGAAAGCCCTGATGTTGTCAGTCATATCTTTAGTGGTTTCTGCAATCATCGCATCGAAAAAGAAGCATTCTGGCAAAGGTGATGATCATCATAGACGTTTAGGAGCAACTATGAATTATTTTGACGTGAGGCATCCCGAGCCATTTTATACCCAGGGTCCCGTACCCCTACATGGGGAAAACGTATGGCCTGGGTATGGTAATTATTATGACAGAAACTCTCCAGGGGAGGAGGAATATTACAAAGAGGGTTACAGCGACAACAAATTACAGTCGCGAACTACGAAATCACCACACGACAGAATAACAGATATAAAAGACGAAGGACAAGGGGATTGGATGGGTTTAACTCACCCAGATAATTTAGAGTAATCTCAAATATTCTTAAGGAATAAAGGCTCATGAATGAACATTAATGGTACTAGACTGTGGTTTCGGATGGCGGCGGGAGATTTTTTCTGCAGACGGACTAGAAGCATCACGTATGAAGATATTTCAGTCTTGAGTCCTTGTGAAATTACGTAGTAAAAAGTCACTTATGTGCGATAAAATGAAAGTAATAAATAAAATCTAGACTGATAGGGAAAAAGCGAATAAGTCAAAATACCATAATTTTAGGAGAGCCAAAAGACGATTTATTTTCACAGCATTGTTACAATATTTAGTTCAGTCGACCACATATTTTTACTCATTATCTTATTCTATGTAAAAATATCTGGGTGGGCTGATCTAAATAGTGTAACAATGCTGTCAAAATAAATTGTTTTTTGTCTTTCCTGGAACTCTGGTATTTTGACTTATTCGCTTTTTCCCTGTCACTCTAGAAATTATGATGAAGACACTTGCGAAATCGTACATAGGCCTACTCATATACTATATTGGTCACTGATTCCTAAATTAGTCACTTGAAATGTATAACTGATAGGGTGTTCTGTTAATCTCTAAGCCAAACACCTGTTTCCTAACGGTGAAAAATTCAATGGTAGTGGTTTACTACGTTTCGGTTACAGATGAATCACGATTTCACCTCCATAATAACGTTCTTTAAATCAAAATTGTTAATATGTTTTATGGTCTTATGATAGTACTATTATGTTCATTTAATTAACGCTATATGGGGAAGGAGATAGAATATAAAAATTTACGAGATACTTAGGTGATTTAATTGAAGGGCTTTGCTTTCTTCCAAGGGTTTCTCATTGAATTTGGTATTGGTATTTAAGTTTAAGTTAAGGATGCTAAGTTAGCCCACTTTAAGGTGGAAATTAATACGGCCAATGAAAGGTAATTAGAAGTTAACTCAATTACAATAGGGGTACATGCACATAACAAATATAGTTTTTTGAAACTATCATGATTATAATCGACATACGTGAGTATACAATGCTTCATAAACCTTGCGGATATTTTTGCCCTTCTCTTAATTTAATTTTTGCCCTTCTCTTAATTTAATTTCCAGTATAATTAGTTCACTAGCAGTGTGTACCATTTTTTTAAGATTACATGTTCAGAATCACATTAAAGATATGGAACCATTATACAGATGACTGAAAGCCAACCATTGGCAATATCTACTCTTATACAATTCAACGGCCCTAAACAGCGTGCTTGCTCGCCCGCTTCGTGAGACATCGGGTATACTCGGCGATGTTCGTCTCTCGCAGTCTAAACTTTCATGACGACTACAAAATTAGGAAGGAAAACTGTTTCTTTATTATATAAGGCCTAAGTGAAATGAACACAATGAACAAATATTCTAATTTATTTTTACTTACAATTTTCATAGCTCTGAACCACAAACATTTTTAATAATCTACCAGTGGAATTTTCTTAAAAATCCTGGAGTCAATGAATAATGGCGGGCGAAGCCGGGGGCAACAGCTGTAAAATATTGATGGTTTTATTTCTTGAAATATCGCTGATAATAATAATCCAAACAAACCATTCCTTCCCTTGAAACATTATATAATTTCTGAAAATTACACTGAATTGATAAAATAAAATTCACATCATATTCATGTCAATAAACAGTTGAGAAACAATATGTATTATGTGTTCACCCATGGCCTCCTTTATAGGTTCTTTGGAACTGCATGATCGATTCTGATATAGTTTTCCCAGGGGGCGCTTTAAAGCCGGAATTTTAGCTGTTTCATTAATTATTAATGGCTTAGTTTATGAATGATTCGCGTGCAAGTGTTAATAAATATAATGCTTTAATAATTATTATTATGCACTTAATTTTTAATTTTTAAAAGAATTATCGTGGGCGAAGCCACGGGCACCTCCTAGTAGTGTACATCTATCTATAACATCTCCAAGAGGCGAAGGGTTAGACTTATGCGTATAAAAATTACATTTGTAAGATGTATGTAGTAATTACTGTATCTATTTCTAAAGTTCAGTTCTTGCGATACTTGCTAAGAAAATATTTAGTGTGGAATCCAATCTATTTTACAAGGCCAGATGCTAATAAATTAATTCTACTGATAAGTTATTAGAAAACCGTGTTCCAGAATAGACAATTGAAAGTAATACATCAGGCTGCAAGTGGTATTAAGCAGAGAAAATATTTTGTCCCTATTTCGAAGTTTACTCAGAATTTATGCAACAAATGGGTTTGAATGCGAAAATTCGTCAGCACAATATCCTCACATACAAGCTTACATTCGTAGCCTATGTCTTGAAAAGTGGTGTTCCAGGAAGGTCATATTTTCAAATAGGTAAATTATTTTATCAGTAATTTTTAAATTAAGATGATGCTGGTAATATATTACATTTAACTAGTTCATAGTGAAGTACATTACATATGTTAAATTTGAAATAATTATCACATTAAATTTCTGTCATCATCCAAATTTGACTTAGTGAATAGAAACATTTTCTCTGTGATATTTTACAAATCCTTAAACCATTGATAGTATACATTATAAAAATAAATTATATAAATTGTATTATGACGACAGATGGAATACGTTGAGTATTAAACACTGCTACTGTCTGGTTAGACTAAGCATGTGACATCTATTGTACCTAGGTGACATGACTTCGGCATCTGACATGACAACCATATTTATTGGCACATTATTTTAATACTTTCTTTTCGGTTGATAAATTCTATAGGGCATTTAACTGGTGCTTTTCTATCACAATAGTCCGATTGTTACGTGTTTATTTTATTTCGTGGTCAACTTGGAAGAAAAACACTTCTCGAATCATTTACTTTGAATGATGCTTGTAAAGAAAATCGTCTTAAATAACGACTATAATTTTTTTGTAAACACAATGCTGGTCAGTAAAGTTCACATTCACGGTTAATAAACCTGAGTTATCCAGAGAAAAAATGAGAAGAACAGTCTTCTAAAGTATAAAACTGACCACGCTATTAACACGAAACTGATTTTGCAGATAACATATACAAATATTCATATATAAGCCTGTGTATCAATAATTAAAATTATAACAAAATATATGAACCACCGAACTTCCAGATTAATTACTGCTCAGGAAAGTTGCCAAATAACAAATGTGTTTATTCATATAGGCTTTGTAATAAGTTGTGGTGTTTTACAACATCTTTACAATAGTAATAGTACAAAAATATGTAAAGACATGATAGAAATAAAATCAGGTAAACTGATGTAACAAAGTGCCAGTATGTTTTTGTTTAATCAGTTATAATTGCAATTATGATATCCACAATATGTATTTTTTTAATTGATTTTCAAGTTAAGCTCCAGATTTATTCATTAAGCAGGGCTTACGGAAGAACAAAGGTCTAGGTTTTTAAAAATCAGATTAAAATCGTCCAGCATCAGCTGTACTGTACAGATTTGTGATATCTTGACAATCGCACACTCACATAAAAATAAATAAAAAAGTCAAAATTGTCGGCTCGGGATTTGAACCATTGAATTGCAGAATGTGAGTCCAAGACGTTACCATCTTGTCCACCAGGGTCAGATTAACATTCTAGTTGGATAAGCGTATGTAAAGCAATAATGTTATTTGTCATAGCCAACTGCATTTTAATCTCCAAATCCTTATAAGATCACAGTAAAACAATTGACTATGTTGTCATGATAACGGATTTGACTTTCATAAATTCTTTCGAATACGTATATTTACATAAAACAGGCACTAAATTGGGAATTACTCCGAAACCGTTCAACCGATTTTATCCAATATCAATAGACATGTTCCCATGGACATTATAAATGTGTACACCAAGTTTCATGAAAATCCGGTAAAGCATGTTTGAGGTACCGCGTTTTTAAAATAGACACTAATTGGGTTTTACTCGGGTTCCGGTCTACCGGTTTGGTCCAATATCAGTAGACATGTTCTCATGTACATTATAAATGGCTATACAAAGTTTCATGAAAATCCAATAAAGCATATTTGAGTTGTCGCGACTTCTTATATATTAACATAAAAGGCACTAAATTGGGCATAATTCCGCTACCGGCCTACCGATTTGGTCGAATATGAATAGAAGTCTTTCCATGGACATTATAAATGGGTATACCAAGTTTCATAAAAATCCGATAAAGCGTATATGAGTTATTGCGCCTTTAAAAAAAACACACTAAGTTGGGTTTTACTCCGGTACCGGTCAACAGATTAGGTTCAAATTCAACAGGATACTTCTCTTGGACGTCATAAATGCGTATACGAAGTTTCATGAAAATCCGATACAGCGTATTTCAGTTATGGTGCCTTTCTAATATAATACTATTAAAATAGGCACTAAATTGGGCATTACTCCGGTACCAGTGAACCGAATTGGTTCAATAACAATAGGGTTCTTCCCATCGACATTATGAATGTTTATACCAAGTTTCATGAAAATCCGAAAAAGCGTACTTGAGTTATGGTGCGTACAGACGCACGGACAGACGGACAGACAGACAGACGGACAGACATTTTTTCGTCCCCCACACAATCTCATAAAGTACAATTCTGGCACTTAATAACAGAGCATTGATGGTTTCACTTTGCCTGTTGCTGCATATTTTCTTAGTTTTGCGATTATGGACCATATTTGCTAGATATTAAAATGTGTTCATATTTTATTATTTTGTTATGTTTTAATGGCATATTTCTGACACATTTTAAACATTACGCATTTTCTCTGTTAATTCAAACATTTACAGCACATTTGGCTTAGTGAATGTTTTGAGAACCGACTGCACAATGAATTAACATGGCCTAATGTTTTTGCAACTGATGTAGGCCTACATATTAATGCAACGTTTCACTTCATAAGTGTTCAATTTACTAAAATATTTTGCATTGAACACTTTTAAAAGCGATTTGTAATGTAATTTATATAACTTCTATTATTTTTTTGTAATTTATACAATAATTCAGCTAAAAAGAGAAAGTAAAATGTTAAAATTACTTGAAGATAAAGCATACTTCCTTTGTTCAGGAGCATATTTTATTAATGCTAGAGCATATTTATGTGCATATTTCGTCTTACGATAAGAGCATTAACTTTCGGCATAACTAATAGGCATCTAAAGATAATATACTGTATATTACAAACGTACTAACATAATACTAATGTAATTATACCACATTCCCGAAAATTATCCAATGATCATGAAGGCAGAACAATGAGACCAGGAAGAGACGACTAAAGCAGTTTCTACGAGAAGCCGGAACAGTTGAAAAGGTCTAATCCATGTAGCTGATGATCAGCTAATATCGAATAATCCTGATGCCCAATATTCAGTAATGAAGACGCTAGAAGCCGAGATTTAAAAATCCGAACCATGACGAGCGCTTCAATAGAGGTAATTACCATTCTTGGCTGACATATTCCCACGCAATTTAACAACGTCGTGGAATAACCATCTCGTAACCTGAGCCGTGAGGTAACGTCTGTAGAAACTGTATCACTAGTCTATTTCATCGCGGTCAATGGAGCATTCGTCACTGTCAGCCCATCCTCATTACTTCAGGTGTGTGCACTCCGCTAACGATTTGTAGATGAACATAATGAAAATACAATTAGTAATGAAGCAATATGATTACAAAGTAAAAATCTGCTGAGAATACACGGCTGTATTACTGTAGTGTGCATTCAATTGCCTCAGCTTCATTCAACGTCGTTGCTCGCGAGGCAATTAGGTTTGTTAACGAAATGAGTAGCTTATAACTACCCTTCAGAGAATTTAATAGGGAAATATCCAAATAGTTTTAGCTCTTGATAGCACAACAACTCGTGTGAAAAATGTAAACAAAATCATGAAAGCAATTTTAGAGATGATCGCGAGTTACCTAGTGTTTTTCTCACAGATGAGACAAAACACCCAAACGACTAGGATTCGAACCCGGGTTCGCTGCGTGAAAGGAGCGAACGCAACCCCTATGTCACAGTGATGGACTATTTGGATCTACTGAGGCTATGTTAATTAATTTTACCAAAGTAAAATAAAGATTTAATACACGTTGGCAATAGAGGCAACTATAAGGAGGTTTTTTTTTTCGGACTGTAATTTAATATAGGCTAGAAGCTTTACCAGATCCACAACAGAGCATGATAATAAAAAGTACCAATACATTCTGCATGTGTTTAAATTTAACATTTTAATTTACATTTTAACAGATGCGATATCTGTAAAAGCGATGCAAGCCTATAGGTCTGGTCACTCACAGAACCTACTTTAGGGTAAACAAAAAGAAGTACCTCCGTCTCATTTACTCTTTTCGTATCTTTTAACAATGAACTAGAGGTACTTCCTTTTTTTACTTTAGGATCGGTTTAGAGAGAATGGGACAATAAATGTAGGCTTATTTAAGATGAAACACGTTTCTTTTTTCCATGGTGAGTACAGTGTAATATTCCAACCGTAATAAGGAAAACTTTTTCTTTTACTTAGAAGTATTGTAAAGTGTAAAATTCACTACAATCCAGAATATTCTCCTGACTTCCTTAGGAAGAATATAGGGTTCAAATGAATCAATATGTTATGCCTAGCTAAAAGACTGCAAGGTTTTCACAACTTTAAATTAGTATGAATTATATTGAAACATTAGTAAAAGACAGTTTTTTTATAAAAGAATAAATTCACAATGGCACTCAGAAAACCCTCTATGATTAAACTGTGTGAATATTCTGACAGATCCGTGAGTTAAGTAGTTGTTAATCAATAAACATAAGGGGGACACACAGAATATGTAGTCTATCAAGGTTCAAAGCACTTTATAATATTATATCGTCCTGTTTGGTGATTTGATGTTAGCAAAATCAAATAACACAATCATATGAAAATGATAATGAAAGTGGAAATAAATAAAGTATTACAACTTGTCTTAATAATGATCCGTTAAAAATAGAATTTTCGAGGTACCATATTTTTTGGACTATAAGACGAACTTTTTACTTGAAAACAGAGCCTTGAAAGTTCAGTGCGTCTAAAGATCCGAAGTACACTAAACATAAATAAAATAAAATTACAGTAAATAGGCCTATTGCCGGTAATACCATGCTCATAAACAAGGTGCTGTACAACAAGTCCGTTGCAAATTGTGGCACAGACTGTAATTCGGTGTACTTGTGAGAATCATAAAATGAGAGTAGTCGGAAGCCAGTTGTACAACGCGAAAAGAAAAAAATTGGGTTCTTTCATACAAATGGATGTCTCCATGGGGTGGTCTAAGTGAAGGTAACGACCTCTCAACAGCCTTTCCGTTACATTTACCGTATGCTATATTGATTATGAGAGGGTGTAAAAGTATTTTCAGTCTTTGACGAATTTTCGTTTAGAATCACATTACGTTTTCCCTTGATTTTACATGCTAAAATCAAGGTGCGTCTTATAGTCCGGAGCGTCTTATAGTCCGAAAAATAAGGTATGTCACTTCCTAAGCTGCTCATGGCTGGTATGATTGGTTGCAGGGGATGAAGGACCTACCCACACGTACATATTCTGTAATGGAGAGCGCGGGCAAGACTGGGAAGAACCACACGATCCACACGAATAGTTTGTCATTGTACGCAGCCAGAAGCAGTTTAGGATGTGAACTACCTGCCCTCGATAGGTATGTATACCCCACCTATTATGATCCTATCTAATGCTACGATCACTAGATAAATTTTCATATACTTATCTGCAAATTACCTCAACTGAAAGATAAATATTTTATTTTATACTACCACCGGGTATTAGCTATGGGATTACTATCTGGGAAACTACTATCTAACGTTGGCAATGCTTTTCAGTAAAATGTTAAAGCCGGAAGCCTTTGGTTGCTAGGTTCGTCGCTGTTAACTTAAGCGTAATGATTTGCACTATATACAATGTGAATGAATGTGCTATTTTTGGAGGGGAGTGTGTGTGTGGTGTTTTGTTTGTATATTTACTAGTTTTTAACTATTTGTCTGTGTGTTTTTAGTTTTACTTTTAGGGTACATTTTTGCTTGTGCACAGTTAAAGCATGAACAGCCTAAGGGCTCAAGCAACGAATAATTTAGTTCTTCTTGTTAACAATAAAAGCACTTCATTCATATATACAATGTAATTATATCCCAAAATAACATTTAAAGTTCATTAATACGTTTCTCATATGTATATCGTGCAAATGAGCAAAAAAGTGTGTGATTCATGACGTGGACAGTCATTTTGTGATTACTAGGCCTGCATAATTGTTAGTGGTTTAAAAGTGCTATACTATCCTTTAGTTAGCCAAACTAGAAAAATGTTGTTCCAGGTTAGTAAGCTTATTGTACATACTTTTAATTTATTTTCGGATAAATGTCCATCTGCAGGGTAAATTTTTTTCAAAGGTTTATCTGGCAGTCGAAGTACAGGCCCTAATTGTATTTGGTTTAGGTTGTCTTGTACAATAGCCATACTACATTAATACATTATTTAGATAAAACATTCGATCTCTCTTTTTAAGGAAACCCTTTATCCAAGATGCCGGTCAAGAAAACCACCATTAACGACCGTGGGTGTCGGCATGCTGACCGCATGCCCCCAATCCTGCCATCTGCCTGTGGTAGATGAAGCAGCGGTCGGGTGGTAGGCCAAGTCCCTCCAGGGATGTAGCGCCACGGAGTTTCGTTTTATACAAGATGAGTTTCATTTTACTGAAGATCAAATAAATCAAATAAATAAGTAAATAAATAAATATTAATGACCAAAACAATACTGCTATTCAAGAGATCAAATTTTTATTTTATTTTGGGGTTTTAAGCGTTTTAAGGGTGACATCATATCTACCTCGGGTCTATATTTAAGTCTTTTTACGATTTTTAATTCAACTATCGATACATCAATCAAATATTTTGACTTGATCATAGAGCGAGAAAAATCCCAAACCTGAAATATCATATTCATGATACTCAGGAATTGAGGAGGATAAGGAAATTTTCCAATGTTCGCGTTATGGTGGTGTTAAAATCCATAAACGGATTGCCGACCTCCATCACCTTATAGTTAGAAAAGTTAATTACTGCTTCTGGACGCACTTATTGACTAATGCATCATTCCTTAGAATCTGCTAACATTTTTCTGGAGTTAAGAGGTCTGAAAAGGGATAAGTTAGTTTCGTAAGGGCAATTGAGGAGTTTCTTGAATATAGCATTGGGGACGCATGTATAAAATAACCGGGGTTTTCGGGGTGAATAGAATACCGTGGGAGTCCGCATGTCCTAAATCCAACCATCTACTAACGAAGTAGGAAATTAATTAAATTATGCAGCATCTGGACAGTAGTCCTACCCCTCATGTGGTTGTACCCGGAATTATGTTTTTCAATAGCATGTAACAATTTTTCCGCCTTCAGATAGAAAAGTTCTTAAGGATTGAGAAGTTTGGACTTAAGTACAAGACCGTTTGATCCATGCAATTTAATATTGCGAGTTTAGCTGTATGTGTACTTAACCTTACTAAATCTAAATGAATTCTAACGTTAAATGATTTAATTTACTTGATAGCCTGATTTTCGACCTGTATCGACTTCTGAACCAATGAAGAAGGCTGGCCATTTATTCAACGGAGACTTCAGACAATCGACGGGAGAAAATGAAGACTTAACGTGATGAATTTCTTAGTTACCTTAAAATGTATCTCAGGAAATATTACTGGAGACAAGTTACACGAAACTGATAGAAATGATGCAAAGAATGATCTCACAATGTGATAACACATAGCATAACAATGAAACTTGGAGCAATGATAATCTCACCAGCAAGTCCTTCAACGGAGATATAAAGGCTTAATGTTGGGAATGTCCAATTGCATCCTCAATTCCAACACTTTTTAAGCCTCTATATCTTGTTTAATACGCTGAAAATCACAATACCATTACTGTTCTCGTGATCAGTATTATACGTTTTTCTTTGGGTGCTTTTAACAGGGTGGTGGAGGAGATAAAATCTTTCAGTAATTGAAATAACGGACGGAAAGGAATTATTAAGTTTTCTGTCATATCAAGGAGAAGATTGGATCAGTCAGATGATTACTAGAAAATGAATAAAGCTGTTAATTTTATTATTAAGCTCTTATATGTACTATCAATATGGGGTTTTCACACGTAAGTGCTTATCAGTGAACATTATGATCCCATTTCAGTTCCAGTGGCCAACTGGTATTACATAAGATAGGTATAAGAAAGTAACCATGTAGATAAATTGAATGAGTTATGGATTGAGTTTCAATTTCAATGAATTACGATCGCCAGGTAAGTCAATATAAAGCTGTAATTGATTGGTTTGAATAGTTGAATAAGTATAATCCATAATTGTTCCATAACCATGGTTGTGTTTTAAAATGGAAGTTAGTTCTGATAGGGATGAAATGAGCAGTGATGGAAAGTACTTGAATAAAAGTAATCAGATTACAAGTAACGATTCCTATTTTGGTCCCATTTACTTTTAATCGTTATTTTTTGAAAATGTAATTTCTACTTGTAATTTACTTCTGGAAATAAAATTATAACGTTACATTTCATTAATCATTAGTATTAGTGTCATTCTCACTTGCTATGTCGTCATAATTACTATTTTTGCAGCTAATATATAAATTTGAGATACTATTAACAAATCGTTACTCAATGTGTCTGGAAATATTGGTATTGATGTGTTTTCGTTTGTTCATTAATAATTTGAGACCTGTTAACGTCCTAAGTAGCTTTACTACTGAGTGGCCCAATAGTTTATGGCCTTGGGCCCAAAACGAACAAAGAACAACAAATTTTTAGGTACTGCCATTTTGTAAAGTAGTTGTAATTTTAATGATTACTTTTGAAGAAGTAATTTGTAATTGTATTTAAGTAAAATGTCTCTCAGGTAATTATAATTCCGCTCATTTACTTTCTTTTGTACTTTTCCCATCACTGGATATTCCTTATACGCTGTCGCTATCTTCCTTTTTTTGTCCAATTGTTTATTCTTTTACAAGAAGGTTTTATAAAAACGCAACAGGGTACTTGAGGATATGTAATGTAATGTAATTTATTCTTGTGTTGTTGTATTTACACCCTTGGTGTTACAAAGTACTTGAGAATATCTAACATTATACTTCACAACAGTAGACTCTCGATTATCCGAGGTAATTAGGATGGAAAATCCTGATAATTGAAAATCGCAGATAATCCGCAAAATGACCGAGAAGATAAAACAATTAAAGAAGAAAATGTTTTTGAACACATTGTATTTACAGTTAAACCTACAGATATAATTATGACTTAATAAATTTATATATAAATATATATATATATATATACATATATACATGAGCCCTTACGAGTATACATATGTATGGTCATATTATGTTGAATGGAGGTGCGGTAGAATGATATATGGCAGGAAAACAGGAGAACCATGAGAAAACCTGTCCACCAAGAATTCCACATGGATCCACCGAGATTCGATCTCGGGTTCCAGCGTATCTGAAACCTGAGTGGTCTAACCACTGGCCATAGTTCTTGTTCATACAGTATTTACTCCGGCCAGTCAAATGGTATCAATCTGCACCGGGATTAGGTACCATACCAGCTTATTGGATCTAAGACTGTTCTTTATACATAGATATACTTCAGAACTACAATTTCTTGTACACGTTGCTTCCCCTAATCCACGGTTATTGTACGAGTGAAAAGACAGTACATACATGAATACAGATATTACAACTTTCACCTGTCCTTTTCGCACATCCATTCCATTAATTTTTCCCTGAGTTTGGTAAATTTTACGCTTTTTAAATGTAGTTTGTATACTGATTTCTGTATTACTTAAATGTTGCTTTAGACTACCTGAAAGTCACTATATTGACAAATTACCTGTTTTTAATAAATCATAAATGAGAGCATCTTTAGTAACATACTTAAAATTGTATTATTTTAACAATTCACAAACTTTACGCAGCATTTCTTTGTGAACAGTGTGTGTTATTGTAATGTTTTATGAATTCTAAAAAATTAATACTTTACTAACACGTATTTTCCAAGTGACCACCGGAAATTCATAGGTAAGAAATAGGTAAATTTAATTATCTTTTTCCTCAGCAATGAAATCCTCCAATCTTGCAATCTCACATACATTTTATTGACTGCATATTCAATTGCATAGGCCTACTATTTTCAAAATTAATCAAAGTGTTACAGTTATGGGTAATTAACACAGTCTAGGCTATCCGTACAATAGGCTATCTGGGTAATTAACCTTACAAAATGGCAGCTATGTTTCGTGCACTGATATGCAGTTTCCTCCATAATTTCCGCCATATTTTTGAGCGATTCTTTTTTTTTACCTATTTGTAAACATCATATGAACAACATCATCTGCAATCTTTAAAATATCTACAGTATAAGGTTTTTTTTTCAAAAATATTCTTTTTTAGATTTTCTTTTTCATTAAAATATATATTTAAAAATATAACTATTAATGTTAAATGAATGATTGTAAACAGTGTTGTTCATATGATATTAACAAATACACAGAAAAATTTAATCGCTCAGAAATATAGATATTTGTGGAAGTTAGCAAGGAAAGGACATTTCAGTGCAAAAAACGTGGCTGCCATTTTGAAACGATAATTACCCGTAACTGTAACAGTTTGATTAATTTTGAAAATAGTATTAAATTGTAGAAGTAGTCAATAAAGAGTAGCCTATGTGAGATTGCAAGATTGTAGAAAATTCATTGCTGAGGGAAAAAGTAATGAATTCTTCCTATTTCTCACCAATGACTTTCACTGAAAGCTGTATGTCCCCCCTTAAAATCTTGTAACTCTCATGTCTCCATATCCATTTTCATAACTTGTAGTCTGAAACCATATTCACAGAGAAAGATTTAAGAATACTTATTAAGATTCGCCTTTTATCCGCCTACTTCCTTTTCTTTGTTCCGGTGGATAAGTTTTGAATACAACATGAAGTGTTATATACTAACTAAGTCACATCAGGTAAAACAACGTTATTTCGAATACTTATCTCTATTCATGTTACATCTACAGTACTGTCATTAAAGCGCTGCAATTTTCTTAATGTAGTAAGATTATACGTTTATTTTGAATGCTACTTTTTTTTAGCTTTATTATGCAGTTCACGCTCTAAATAGAGTAAAATATTAGTTTCATATGTCAGAAATTTCTGAGCCCTTCCAAAGGAGAGGCTCAGTGAATTGTTAAAGAGGCTTATTTCTCTGCCACAGATAAAATAGGAAAAAATTCTTGCAGCTCTAATTTTAACCAGACCTATTAAATATCACTTCAATAATTTTATTCAGTCTTATGATCTAGTAGTCAGCTTTTCTGATAAAATCCATGAGGTCTTTGGTTCGATTTATATTCCACTGATAGGTTCCCAAGTACATCGTTGTCTGGTGGGCCTCTCTGGGAAGTACTGGTACGTAGCAACATATCTTTAAACGATTAGGATAATATTCTACCAACGGAGCTGTATATTAAATATACATAAATTGGAATAAATTTTATCCCAATCCACAAGGATACAACATGACACCAGAAGAGTGTAAGGTATGATGATATCAGAAAATAGATTCTATATAAGATAATGTAATTGATTTTGACTTTAGATAGCATTTTCACAAATGTTATACAAAACGTCTGTTGTTCTTATCATAATAAACAACTTTTTCTTCTGTTATCTTAATTTTCCTTAATTTTATGACGTCATCCCGTATTTTTTATCAGTTCTATTTTCAATTTTAATACAATTTGATTGTAATTTTACCCAATATATTATTTCGAAATTTGCTCATTATAGGCATATCAGTTAAAAAGGTATTGTTGCTTATTTATAAATAAAAAACACTGGTTAAAAAGTCAATTTTAATTTTAATATAAAAGTGCTCTAACTACCTAATGCTACATCAATATTCATTCAAAGTTACTAGCTATATAGCTACTGACAATCTGAATTAAAATGTTACATTACCGGTAACTTTATTGAAGAATAGTAACAAAACAATGTACATCGAGAGGGATATCTGGTAAGATTTAAAACTGGAAAGTGCTTATATGGACTTATATTGACCTAGACATCTGTTTCCATTTTATGGGTGCAATAACTTTCGTTTTATTTTAGAAAGGATCAGGAATTGTGTCACCCCTACTTTTTTCTTCTCCCTTCACTTTTGACTTTTGTTACATTGTCTTTGTGTCATCTCATTTTCGGTTGTTCATTTTCTCCTTTTGTTTACCTTTTTGCATCCATTGTATTGTTATAAGATTTGAAGAGTCATGCTCCACTGAAAACCCATTTGAAACAGTTGTTAGGATGAATGGTGTCGTGGTGGTCAAGTCCATCCCGAAGACTTGCTAGCAGCCAATGGCGAACAAGAAACAAACAGAGCAGATGCAGACAATTGCAATGCAATAAGTGAAACACGCAGATTCCAACAAGAATAAGATGAAGATGTTGCTCTCAAATTATCACCCCTCTTTTTATTTTTATTCCTCCCGTTACTTGCCTCTTCTTCGTTTTACCTTTCCACCTCAAAGATGTCCCTTACAGTATTAAGTTTTCAAGCGCCCCACATTTCCTTGAAAGCAAACCGCTTGAATTATTTTCTTTTGTACATGTGACGAAGCATTATTTACTAACACCAAAACAACTATATAAGCAAGTGGATAAAAGAAGAACGGTATATATTTGCAACGGTCATTGTCGGTGAAGGACGAAGATGACCAATACAGTGTAGTAAAAGACAACAGAGTTTGACATTTAATAGTAAAACTATTTAATTTATAGAAATCACAGTGCTGTAATAGTTTTTTAATATCAGAATATGAATAGCAGAAGTAGTGGGAAGATGAAACCAAGACTTCCACATGTATTAGCGCTTATTTTGATAGTGTGCCACCAACGACATTGGGCTCTTGCTGAAATTCAGACGGCATCTTCTCCAGAACCGGGCTTGCCTACGTACAAAAGTTACTCACCTCCAATGGAATCATCTGATAATGGATTACCACCATCAAGTTCTTGGAGGAACTTCGTATCTCTTCCACCAAGTGATATCATGAAGAAAGTTATGTCTAAAGGTTGTTCGCACCGATATACTTTAACGTGCCTGAAACTCGATGTAGTATCTCTTGTGGATCGCCTGTCTGAACAAGACAAGTATCAGTTGATGCCCGGAGTGACTGTCGTGAAGGATAACAATAGTGCTGAGAACGAGGGTCAAGAATCTTCTAGTAGGAAATTCCCAGCTGACCTCGTGGCTTCCCTAGCTAAGGATTATCCTAACGATGTAGAAGCTCGTTTGGATGGGTTTTTGCTGCGTAGAGTGGGACAATACTTAAATTCTCATTCCATTACATTTAAACTTTTCGATGAGGAGAGTTTCGCAAAAGCCAGACAGCTGGAGCAGGAGGCCGCCGAGCAGATGAAGAATGACGAAGTCAATCAAACTGGTAAGTAAATAATAATAACTAGTAACTAAAACAACTTAAATTTATTTTTATGTTTAGTAGGGAATATTTTAAGGCGGTTTAATTTTTTAGGTTATAAATTATAACAGTAGTAGTTTGGTATAGGAGCGTGTAAGTATCTAAGGTCACTGGCGTCAATAATCACATACAGGGAATGCACTAAAAACTCGTTGAAAGCACAAAAGTGCAATTAAAAAAATACTTTACAGTAAAAGGCCACAAGTTCAAATTTAAAAGAGACTAAAAACATGGGGTAAATTAGTAGAATGTGATCAACTTGAAGTCAACCGATGTGACTTCATATGTTCTGCTCATCACGTATAAAAAGAGCTTTCCCAGTTGCTTATAATAAAAAGTTATTCCGATTAAGTAATGTTTTAAATAAAAATATTACACATTAAGAAATATATATGACTAAATTAAAAATATACTTATATATTTTGGAGGATAAATAGTCTGTAATAGTAGTTAAGGGGACGAAGTACTTTCTGTCAACCCCCCAGTATTTCAGTTTTTATCATATAACTTAAGACCTATGTATAAAAACTAAAAATCTAGTTCTTGCCCATTAAACAATATTTTTAAGTCAGCGCCTCTGGTTAATAATCCAATGAACGATATCAGCAAAAATTTCATGTATAAATAAAGTGGTGAACTATGTTACATCCAACGTATTTCATTTTTCAAGAAGGTCTTAACTCTGTACATAGAGCGCTGGACTAACAATCCAGGGATCACTGATCGAATCGAGACCTAGGCAAGGTAAGTTTAATAAAAATAAATAAGGAATTCCTGTAATAGTACATGTAGCAGATATACTAGAAAAAGATGAACAGAAAAATGAAGTTAGAAAGAAGCGAGAAGAGGAGGATTGATGATAAAGAAGGAAACAGTGAGGAATTATTTTCAAGACATTTGTATTCAATGACATCAACAATTGATCACATTCTACGAAATTACAAAAATATCCTATGGGATCTGTTTCTGGGTAAATGAAGCTGGAGGTTATTTATGTTTCCATTTTTAATTTTAATCATTTTTTTTACCAGTATATACCTAGGTAATTTTAGTTTTCATATTTATTATTTGATTTAATCATAATTCTACCTAGTCCTAAAATATAATAAATCTCAACATAAATTTACTCCCCATAATTGCCAGGCCTTCTCAATTTGAAAGTAAAAATTACTTGCAGTTAATGCCCAGAATTTAATCTTCTTTAAGGCTCGTTTTAAAGAAAAATCACACAAAAAGTTCTTCTTGTAAAGTAATAGCATTACGCAGATATGCATTCAAGAAACCACAGAATACTGTTACTGTTAAGTATTACATGAGAGTATTGAGGAGTAACAATCCTCTGATACCAGGATTCGAACCCTTCGGCTTTCCGTGCCGACGCTCTCACAATTGAGTAGCCAGATTTCAATTCAAGGCGCCAGGTAGAAACACTCTCCTACGATCACCCTTAATGTTCGACCTCACTGAAAAACATTTACTTAACATACAATCTAAATAAACTATAACCAACAAAAACCCGGTCACAAAACCATTAAATCAGTATACCCAGCATTATTGTATATGGCGTTCAGTTAGGAGGGCATCGGCACGGAAAAGTCACGGGTTAGAATCCTGGAGTCAGAAAAAAATCTCCTAAATGAAATATCGAGTGTGACTAATTACCTTTAAGTTTATATAATTACTCGTCTATGTTGCCAGCAATATCCGATATTTTATCTGAACAGTTCACATGTTAAAGACGTACATTTTAAATCTATTTACCAATGAAGGACACAATTCTTCTCCATTAGTCCTTCCTTTTTCAATTCCCCTTAAAAAAAAAAAAGGCCGTTGCACCTGCAATGTATTCTGAAATTTTGTAATTGGCGCATGCCGATTCTTTCATGTTAATGCTTCGGAATGTACATCTTGCCTAGAATTTGCCTTTCATTCGTCTAAATCAGGGTGTAAAATTTCCGGTCGTCAGAATCCTGAGGCTGGCGACAAAGGTTAAATTAAAAAAAAAAAAATGCTTTCGTTATTAATTTCATTTTATTATAGCTTCTGCAACAAGACTAAAATCAATAATAGACATTTCCACGAACATTCACTTTTCATATGAATAAAATGACTGAATTTACTCGAAAGCATTCTAATATATCCGAAAGTTGTCGATTAAGGCCCAATTTAAATTTCCCACGCCATTTTGATTGGTTTTGGTTCTCCGTGTTTTAACAACTGTTGCTCTAGCTTCTCTAATAAGAAACAATTAACTTCATGTGTTTTGTTAATGTTTGTTAGAGCTTATAGTCAGTTGAAATACTTCCAAACTATTTGGGGTTTTTAAACACTTTTTTACAAATTAGTTGATGCCATGCAAAAAATACAAACTAATAATTGGCATTTTTGATGGGGATAATGCAGTGGGATATTTATTTATTTTGCTTATTTAAAAGCGATATAAGCTGTAATATTTTATATGTAAAGAACGAAATATATGGGACAGTACCGGGGCATGATGCCTAAAGTGGAAAACTTTGTAATGTAATAATTATTGTACTTTGGTTTGTTGATACGTTTGATACATCTTGTAATACAAGGCAATTTACATTTGGATGTTTTTCTCTCTCTTCTACATTTATGAAAGTAGTTACCCCCGTATCAAAAAGTTTCTGCAATTTAATACACTTTGTGGTATAAGGTGAATATTGTTACTTAATCCTATGCAAGAACAGGGCCTTCCGCTGAAACAAACTTCCACTATTGTTCTCATTAGTAGATGACAGGATTATGTTATGTACTCTCACTTACCGAGGAAATGTTAATATCTTGAGTCGTATGTGATATGGACATTGGTTGATTATTTCGTTTTTTTGTTGCAGGTCGTAAAGGTTACGGTGGAAAGGGCGGCAAGAAGGGCATGGGACAGCTGATGATGGCGTTGCTCATGATGAAAGGCACGCTTATTCCCATCGCGTTCGGCGCCCTGGCAATGCTAGCAGGAAAAGCCCTCATGACAGGCTTATTATCTCTCATGCTGTCTGCAATCATTGGCCTCAAATCTCTGACAAGTGGAAGCGGGAAGCAGGCGGTCACATATGAAATTGTCCAGAAACCAGTGTATTCCCACTCGCACTCACACTCTCATGAACTTCACCACGATCATCTCGGTGGTCACAGTGGAGGTGGTGGAGGGGGCGGTGGTGGAAGCAGCTATGGGCATTCATCCTTTGGTCGTAGTTTTGATTCTGATGCAGGAGTGAGTTTCCAAGACGAAGAAGAGGACGATGTTGTTCGACAGAGTTCACTCGAAGGAAAATACGAAGAGAACAAGCCATTAGATGCCCATCAGATGGCCTACAGCTCATATATACAATCAAAACTACAACCTACACCAACGCAAGCTAGTTAGCAAAATCACACACAAACATACACAAAATACATTTTCATCGCACCATCAAATATTTATTGATTCATTTAGCAATATTTAAAAGTACTGATTAAATGGGTGACTTCTGACGAAAGACGACTGACTACTAGAACGACTTCAATTACTAGAACATATATTACTGACATTGTATTTTATTGTATTTATTATTGTATGCCATTTTTGGGTCGTTCTTGGTGTTAGAAATGTTTTTCACCGAGAAATATTCATCGAATCGTACACTTTTGCATACTACGATAATATAGATTTGATAAAACAAGTATACCTAGGTATATGTTCACACAAGACCTACTAAGTTTTATTATTTTTGTTCTTTATAAATCAATGATTCGAGCTAATTGCTGTAAAATATCTTACTTATTCTCTAATTTCAACCATATTTTTTTTCTTTTCCCACTTTTCTTTACTACATAAAGAATTTATTTTTCTGTAAAACCTCTAAGTTTATTCTGAGGTTCTTATTGTCTATGTATTTTGCCATAATGTTCGTGTTTTGGCATCTCAAAGCTATATAGGCCATCTCTGCGCCATCCCTGTGATTGCATAACATGCAACAACCTCTCTCAAAATTCTTTCTAATTTTCATAAATCACTAAACGCTTAATAGAAAAACGTTGCCAGTCAGATTGACTTCCAGTAAAATTGCCCACAGCTTATGGCGTAATAAATCATTAAATTCAGCTTTCAAAGTGTTAAAAATTGCCTTTTGTGTAAGCTGTAAAGAAAACCATGTCATCGTACCACGTGATAGGAATCAGAATTGCCCCCCCCCCAAAAAAAAATAGTGAATTGGCTATCAACATCTCTTCCTAACCAGTTGACACTGGCCCGCAAATCAAACAACTTGTTCTTCGGCTTAAAGGCTTCATGCTACGAAAATTAGGTACAATTAATTGCCTGATAATTACGCGTCATATCACATATGAAAACTTGATTATAAAGTATTTACTAAAATCCTGTTTTCCTAGTTCTTCTATAACAACTTGACAGCAGCATCTTACCTGTACACGACTTTTCAATTTGTCTGGGAGACACTAAGGACGTATACAATTACTTCACAGAAACGACTTAGAAAACATAAACAGACAACGACTATCTTAAAGCCGACAAAGAACTCACAATCTATGCAATACCACACACTGCACAAACATGACAACAAGTAATGACTTAGACGCAATGAAATATTCATTTACAGTGCAGAATTTTTAATTTGCAGATAATATTCCTAATGTAATAAATTTTAACATTGTAACTTCCTTGCGTGACATTTTTTTATTAAATTATAAAGGATAAATATTCTATTAAGCTTATGACGTCAAGAAAAATGATCATTAAAAACTAACGTAATTCATATTTCACACGTGTCAACCTTTCGTATGACTTACTGTCTTGTATGACTGGTTTTCTACTTCTAAATTCATTCAACTATACTAACGTATTAATGTAGTAGAATTCATTTGAGGGAATATTATCAAACTTTATAAGCTTGTAATTCAATCCAAATTATTCCTGGAACAGGAACTGTACTAAAGGAAATAAGTTAATTTAAACCGCTTGAATTTTCTTTCCTGGAGGTCCTCTCTGTTGTATTGGTTAACGATTTATCTTATTTTCAAACTGGTTAGCTATTGCATACATTTAATATTAATATTAATTTGCTTATGAACCCCATCCTCCTACTCTAGACTGAATATATACACTCAATTAGATACTGAACCTTGTTTGTTCATATTCACGGACTTGACTAACGCAATATAAACATGTACTAAAACATGCACTTTAACTTGATACTGTCAATCACAATAACTGCAAGTGAGAGCACATAATATTTTTACCCACAATGAAACAAAAAACTACTTTTTAGGTACTATGGATAAAACAACCTCAGTGGCGGACGCAGAATTTTTCGGGGGGTTTTCAATAGGTAGAAAGAATACTTAAAACAATTAATTAACTTACGTACATAATTAGCTTATAAAACTGGCCACTTAGAGTGTATATATAGCCTTTTTTTCAAATTTCGGGGGGGGGGATATAACCCCCCTATCCCCCCTCTGCGTCCGCCACTGAACAACCTTTTCTGTTAATTGGCATTGATTAAATGATTGGACGACTGGACTGCTTATAAAGAACTTGACCACTAGACTATTAATTCAATATTTATTACTTTGATAAGGAGATGAAAGAGAAACTATAAAAAATGAAGGAAGGGACAGATTCTTTTCCAGACATTCATCTCACAATGGATTATGAAATATCTGTTTACTTTCATTATCGACAATCGACCGACTGAAGACCACATAATTACAGAATTCATATTTTATAAATTATTTTTTATTTTGAATTATAGACTGTTGAATTTGTTGTAATGTCTGTCATTAATGTATTTATAGAATTAAGACTGATTGGAGTTATCAACCTAGTTTTTAAAATATCCTATTAAATAAACCCTGTAAACCTGTGCGAAAATTTCGCCCTTTCAACCTTCCTTTCCCTCAAATAATTATTACGTCCTTTGCTGGGTTGACGAAATTAAATACCGAAATTAGCCTATACACAAAAATCAAGTGGAATTTATCATTGTGAAAAGTTGTTCAACTTTACAATGCCTCTTTTCATAGTCTACAATTGTTGTAGTCAGAATGCTACTATCTTGAATCTGTTTTATTTTCCACAATTTATACAAAAATAGTTTAGTTCCTTTTAATAAGGCTACGTCACAGAGTTGCCCATGAGTATATACAGCATTGGGCTTACTGAATACAAAACACCTGCAATATTTTATTTGCGTGGATTTCTATCACTATTGATTTATAGGAATTAATTCTATTCATAGCTTCTCTAACTTGATTAGTCAAATCCCAGTATCGTGCAATTCCCTAAGCCATCAGTGTACACTGCTGTCATGGGAAGACTGCACATTGACTTCATTACCATGCAGTGTGAATTCCTTGTGGTGAGTTCAGTGTATGATTTTTTAGAATTATGTATATCAAAATTTAAAAAGAGAAAACTATGTTTTAACGTAAACTTAGTACCCTATGCCACAAGTCTTTAAAATATCCTATACACTGATACCTTATTTTTTGCTGTAGGTTTTGTATTAGCTGAGAAAAAGAATGTTGACAACAGAAATAAAATGTATGATTACTGAACATATATGACAACTAAAAATAACTATTTACAGATGTAGTTATTAGGTTAGTTCAATGGCTGTCATCGGATGCAGAACGCATGCGTACATTGTCAGTTCGTTGACATAGGAATTATGAACTGACAATTTTGCTTGTGATTACGATTTCTGTACGATCCTGGAAGAAATATACTATAAAAGATGCTTAGATTTTATGAATGACGGATTCACGAATTGTGGTTGTTACCAGTAAAAAAGTTAAAAATATTTTGTTCCAAATTGTTTTGGGCACACTCCTGCTGCACACTTGTCACCTTGCACTGGCTGCAGTTCACTAACCGTTCACTGTGGAATACTGGTTTTTGGCAATATTCCAGCAGACATGTGCTTCTACCTTCTATTAAAAAAAAAACATGAAATTTAAAACGGTATGCAATAACGTGGAGTTTGCGACTTATTTATTTACTAACCCTCGTATATTTACTTTTTATTTTAAAATGAAATAACCAGCCATTCCCTAATAATCTACTCCCAAGAATCAACTTTAATTAGGTCACTAACTGATTTAGTACGGTCAAACAAGTGTGGTAATTACTTTACTGGCACAGAAAATAAAAGCAGACCTCTCATTTAGTTTAGGCACCTACAAAAAAGTAACATACTTGAACACAAAAGACATACATAAAATATAAATTCACATTTACCATACCTCTAGGGTAGACCTACAAACCTTAAGGCACCCTGTGGTTGACCCCACTCAAGATTTCAAAAAGAAAAAACGAACATGATTGTTCATTCATGAATATTTTAACACTAAAATCATTTGAATACTTTACATAAGTCCAAAAGAAAGGAACTTGTTACTAGGCCTATGATTTCTGAGGCTGAGTAATTACTATAATCTATGGTCCATACAATGCATTGTCATGCGTAATATCGGTCTTAGCTAAGAAAGGTGTACCTTATTATTTTCATCTGTCAAAAAGAATATTTTAATTGACTGTCAACCGAAACGTAGCATGAATGTTAATTGCTTATAATCCTAGAGTAACGGTAAGAATGTCTGTAATATTAACTGAAAGAATAATGTATTCCATCTCGGTGCGTAAATTCAACAATGATTTAAGGCACGCAATAGAGTTCTTTGTGATCTTAACTAATAAAGAATGATGCATTTTGCTGGAAAGAATAACAGGTGTTTGTATGCTCCTCATTATTATTAATAAGTACAACAGTTATTGTTTCTTAAGTATCTAATAGAATTAGTATATTATTTATTAATATTTTAATTTGTATTATTGTCTAGAATTAGTAGTATGTTATGAAGTAATTTTCTTAGAGCAGCTTTGATACATAGAATTCTCCGCCGAAGCTGAAGGACCACAACATCCATAATGCAAGGAAACTTTGTTCTGAAGCTACTCGCTAGCTTGCTTAAATAAATGTAACTGGTCTAGAAAGTATCTTTTTTTACATCCCAGGTCGTAAACTGGAACCTCACATAAGCAGTGTTCTGTTGAACAATCTTTACAAATTAAAAATAACATAAACAGTAATTTCGATCCAAAATAATACCAGACAACATAAAATTGAACTTTACGTAGACAGAGATTTGTTAAACAATATTTACAATTCAAAGAATCTTAAACAATGTGCACGATTCAAAATAAAACAAATCAATGTTATTCATTCAAGATGACTTGAAATATTTATAAGTATATTTTATTGGGACTATAATAAGCATTTTAAGTATCTCGGAGAATGAATCAGTTGGAATGCGGTGGAATGCAAAACAATGGAATCCAGAAAAAACAAACTTGAAATAGCCTTTCAACTAACAAAAGATACATACAACAAGAAATCCCTTTCATGGGGGTCAAAAATTAAACATTACAGATCAGTAATTAAACCAGAAGCACTGTAGGCGGCAGAAACGCTAAACATGAATTTCAAAGGTCAGATGGAGAAACTTGAACCAAAGGAAAGGAAGATTTTAAGAAAAATCATAGGACCTAAATTTCAGGATAATAAGATGATATACATCAAGAATGAAACCCTCTACAAGAAAATTGAAAAACTTTCAGACACTATGCGAAAAAGGAGGATAAATTTCTATGGTCATCTTCTTAGAATGGACTCGGTTAGATTAACCAAACAAATCTTTGACTTTTTCCGCAACCGCAAAACAAAACCCAACTGGTTTGAAGGAACTGAAAAAGACCTAGTCGAGTTAAAAATTACAGAAAATTCACTATTAGATCGAACGGCTAAAATAATAACTAAAGACGAAAATACAAGGTTCCAAGACAGGTCGTCACTGAAGTCCAAACCTATTATCTCTGAAGAAGAGAGGAAGAGAAGATCAGAAAGAATGAAGAAATACTGGGCACTTAGGAAGGAACAACACACAAAGAAATGACTGGTTCAACGTACCCCAAAGAGGGTGAAACGAAAGAAGAAGAAGAAGCATTTTACATTGCATTAATCTTATTGTGTAGTGTGAATTAATTTGAATTTGAATGTTCATATTAAAATTATTGTACAATTTGAATCTATTGCACTGTATGAACGTTCTGTGGTGAATATATATAACATAATGGGAAAAAAGCATATGCATAGTCTCTCCGTTTAAAACGTTTAACATTTCAAATTTCTAAAAAAACTTGTACAAAATATATTATTAAGTGCAAACTTTGATGCTCCTGAAGTATAGATTTATCTTTACTCTATACAAATGTGAGTAGTGAAAATACGGGGTTTGCTGTAGTTTCTGCAGGATTAAAATGTGTTTAAAATATTTTCTTGGGTGCACATTCGTAATAATTAGGTAAGTATTAAATTGGATTTACTAAAAGTAGAATGGTACTTAACACATATGTTCACTAAGCCATATACTCTATTTGATCTATGAGCCTAAAATAAGCAAGAAAGCCTGAGAATGTATAGAAATTCAATTCTCAGGAAACATAATTTAGGGCACATTGCAGGAATTCTATATGGGCATGAACGGTATGGTAATGCTCGGCAAGAGAATAGTTGTTCATGTATGTAAACATAATAAAATCAGTGATTTAGTAAATAAGAAACATCAGTACACAATATTCCAACTGTGTAAGTTGTCAAGGGGCATAGATAGTACCACAAAGTACCATTCGACGAAGAACTAATCTGCATATAAATTCATTTGCTATCTAATGAAGGATTGAGACTTACTCATAAATATGTTCATTTTTACAAAGTTTCTATTCCAAGAGCATTTATATATTCCCGTTGAACAGGAGAGTGTCCTATCTCTTCTCAATATGTAGACACAAACATATGAAACTGGAGAATGTTCTAAAACCATAGTAAGTAAAATTAGACTCCCTAAAAAATATCAACCTAAATATGGTGAAGAAATTTACTTTGTTTTAACTTGAGATGCTCTACCCTTTTTAATTACCTTAAAATAATATATTATTTTTTTTATTATAGTGTTTTTCATTAATTTGCCGTTCATACTATCATGTTTTAACTTGAGATGCTCTACCCTTTTTAATTACCTTAAAATAATATATTATTTTTTTTATTATAGTGTTTTTCATTAATTTGCCGTTCATACTATCATGGTGGAAACTAGAATTTCCTGCAACCCGTGGCGGTAGCCTACATCGTTCGATAGAAAAATTGATTAAGTTTAACTAACTATATAGACAATTTTCACTTTAACATTAACACACCATCCGATGCCATAATATGTAGACGGCAAGATTGGGAGCATGTGATTAGCATGTCGACACCCACGGCCGTTAATGATGGTTTTCGTGGCCGGGGCCATTACTTCTTAACCAAGCAGCTCTTTAGTTTGTATCACGAGGCTGAGTGCACCTCGTTCCAGAAATCCTTATCTTAAAAAATTCGAGGTGGTACCGACAATCGAACCCTAGCCTGCAGATCCCTAGCCAGCGACGCTAACCACGAGACCACACAGGTGGGCAACCCTCGAGTACCCCGGGTAAAATTGGGTTTCATAAATAATTGTATAAGTTTGTTCAGTAAATAAATAATAACCCGAATGTTATTATGGTTATTATGGTTGTTTATTTAAATTTTTCTATTAATTTTCGACCGAAAAGTTTTTATAGTTGTATTTTATTTGGCATACGCTCATATCATGGATGTCAGAATTTAATTTTTTATTAACAAAGTTATTCTCAGAGATGAGTTAATGCAATACGTCAAGTCGCATACAAGACAGGAAAATTATGTCCTCCATTCACAAAACCCTTGCCAGAAAATTTATGCATTTAGTTGTTTCGTAAAACAGGATACCTTAGCACATTGGTGGCTGGGATGGGCTACTTAAGCCGTTTACACACTCGTGTCTGCCCCGGCTGTTGGTAGCAATGGCAACCAAACTTCATACGTCACTGCTATAAGGTCGTGTTCGCTATCTTGTTAATAGAGTGCTCAAGAAAGGTCACACACTACAAAGAAAGGCACATCCCCCTTAATGTCACATTTCAATTTTTTGCAATCGGCGTTGATTATCTCATTATGATAATGAATTGCGTTCGAAAGAATTTATAAAAGACCTGCACCTTTCTCGATTGGCTTTATTTTGTGTTGTAGTGTTTGGAAAGGCAGTGCAAGTAAGATGATCTGGGTGCGTGTGATAATAGTTGCAGTGACAAGTGTCTGTTTATCAACCTGTGTGTCTTTTGAGAAAGATATGAGAGAAGGTAACATAGCGACGTATTTGATTGATACTGCTCGATACCTGGATGAGTTAAGTGATAACGTAGGAAATGAAACAGCTTCATACCACAATGGGAAATCAGAATTCTATGTTTCTTTCCCGGATGAAAAAGCATTTGATAATTCTACTTCCTCCAGAAATAAAAGAGAGCTTCAATTCAAATCCCGAATGAACGACGTGGAAGACAGAGGTGAGATATACACAATTCTAAATACATGGTCTTTCTAGTTAACGAATTTCAAACATTCAATTCAAATTGTATAGACGTAATACATAAATAATAAATCAGTAAAATATTTTGTTGCAGCTTTAATATAATAGAGCGGATTAGTATTAATGTACAACTAGAATGATTAAAAAGAATATAGCTTTTCAAACAGCTATGCATTTAATTCCCTAATTTATATTTATGAGACAAATAGAATTCTTGAACTGTATTCTTGAAATTCTTGAATTCTTACAAGAGAGCAACAATCTTTTCATATTCTGGCTAGTTCATGTACTATTTTCTCATGTGGATAGGGACAGGCTAAATTCATTAGCGACATCATTAAGGATTTCCTTATCAAGTAATATTAAAGTTAAACATACTCTAGAATTATATATGGTAAATAATTAGCGATTTAAGTTTGCCTTTTTTCACATGGTAACGGACAGTGTAAACAAACCCAAGACTCTAAATTAGTAATTTAGTTTTGTGTACGTTCGTATAATATGGACGGAGTAAACTTACTCAAGACTTCCACGAATTAGAGATTTATATCAATATTGTTCATGAAGTAATGGGCAGGCTGTACCTAGGTATAGGCTTTAGCATACATGCGAACACACATAAATTTGTGAATTCGTTTGGCATTTACTTTTGTATTTTTTTTTCCATGTGATAATGAACATTCAAGTTGTATAGTCTGCCTTTTATTTCTCAAAACCATTTCTTCCTGGTCTCAGTTTGGACTTAAGTAAAATCCGATTAAACACATCACAATCCACATCGATTATTGTGATGTTTTATTCAATGTTACAACACTTGCAATTTGTTCTTGTTCTCACAAAAATTGAAATTGACAGTGTTGCTGTCAATCAAATCAATTCCTGTCATGTAAAATTTTAAAAAGGAAATTTTTTTAACAGAAAGTATAGGGTAAAATGAGCGGTAATAGGTCCAATAATTATGAACGGTACTTGATAACGAACTTCAGATTGTGTGCACAGTTGAATATTATATTGGTCAGTTAATTATCTTCTTTGTAGTGCTGATGTTTGTCAGTCACTGCGGCGTTCGGTCTACTACCAATGATTGATCTGTGTTACTAGTCAGGCATGTAACCATCGTCGGTGTGCTGGAATTGTGCCCCACAGGAGTTCTGAAATTCTATACGCACGAGCCTGTCATAGTTACTCAAACTTATATGATATTGGCCTTGGCCGGGATTGAACCCCGAAGTTTAGAACAGAAAGCCAGTGACTTACTGCTGTACTACCCAGGCCAACTATGAGCAGAGAGAGATCTGAGATGCAGGCAAGCTCTGATTTATAAAGGGGCAGGCTGGCCATTTTCCCAGGGCGACTAACCTACAAAGGGCGGAAAATTTGCGAGGGGGGATTTTGTTATTAACATAATATGAACTTAAATAAATAAAATAAGTATACATTTCGATTATAAATAATTAGATATAATAGGTATATGTCTCAAAATTTAAAAATAAGTTAAATATTTTGTACAATATGAAAGATTGATTTAATTTGATTCATTTTTATGGATTTTCTTGTAAATTAAATTACAATACCAACCATGCATTTCTCGTTAAAACGTAATTAGGCGTACTTTTATTTTAGGAAAAAAAAATTATTAATTTGGGTTTAAAATTTTTCATGGGGAAATGTTTTATGATTATGAACACAAATTTGAAACATAGTATGCTAATTTATACACGTATTTAATTATCAAATTGTATTAAATACTTTCTAAGATTTAAAAGATTGATTATATTACATGTTACAAATATTTTTGGAGTTTTGGACTATTTTATAAAATGAAATTACAATAACAGTCATGCATTTGCAGCCAAATGTAATTACTTTTATTTTATAAAAAAAATATTTGTAGCTTTTGTTGTGTAGCCTAAGTAGGGATTGGATTACTCGCAGTAATGAAACGCTGTCGGACTAGACTTACAATTGGCAGGTACTTAGGCAAAACCCAAACTTAATAAAACCATTAGGCCTACTTTGGTATGGGGTTGGATGAGTAATGGTAAGAGTAAAAAAAATAACGAGGGTCCTAAACAAACCTTTGGCCAGGGTGCAAAATACCTGAAATCGGGGACTGGGTGCAGAAGTAGAGGTATTTAGGAGACATAAGAAATAACCGTTTTACGAATTTACAAAGTTGTAGTGTGATTTGTTATCAGCTACAACAACCAGTGATGAATTGAGGCATGGCGTGGAGCTAAGCCCCCTGAGTCTTTCATGAGCCTTTCATGAGTCTTAAGATTAAACCATTTTTTTTAAATTACTTGATCAATAAATTCTCAGCATTAACTAAATTTTTTCCTGAATACACAACTATGTCATGCCGAAAGCATTTCTCTGATTACCTACACAATGAAACGAAGTCCGACAAAAATGAAATCGGCGATATTTGACAACAATACGGTACGTACCAAACCACCACAAACGTGCCTACCTCCCTATCTGACAGCAGTAGTTGTAGTTGCAGTTCTTGTTTTATTTTACCTGAAAGAATACAAAATACAGAAAGGTTACAAAAAATTCAGAATACAAGAAGTTATAAAAATACAAGGTATAAAAGATAAAATACACTACAAAACATGAAGTACCAAGTTAGAACATACAAAATTTAAAGAATTCAAATGCCAAAAGTAACATTAAAGATACATGTTCCAAGTTAATCTAGTATGAATGATATCAGTGAAGGTCAATCCATATCAAATCAATCAACTGGCAAAATTTACTGATTTTTCATTCTTTCATCTATGTTTTATTACATTCAGAAATTTTAGCTACATTAAAAATTTTCTGACTGAAAACTAATGAAGTCTCAGTGATGAAATTTTAACCACTTATTACAACACAATTAAAGAATGTTTACTAAAAATGTTGGATCTTTAAAGTGTGTCCCTTCTGAGATATTTCAGATTGAAAATACCCGATTGTAGAAAAATCGCAATATTTGAAGACCCATTAAAAAGGATGTAACTCTCAGATCTTAAACTTTTTAGGGAAGTAGTATACTATAAACACTACATCCAAAAAAAAAGGTGAGCTTTAGTTTCATCTTGAATATTTTAAATTATAAAAGAGACAGTTTTTATTTTGAAAACGTTAACATCTACGTATTGTTTTTGTTTATTTACAATTAAGTAGGTCTATATATACTGGACAGAAAATATTGTACATTTCAATGCTCTTTAACATGGGTTTTGTTTAATACAAATATCTTTAAAAACCAAGGAGCTACAGAGTTTAATGCAAATAGGCTGACACACCAATACAAAAAGGCCGCTCACAAACAGCTGAACATCCAAAAAAAGTAATCAATATCTGTTTTAAACTCTGTGAGTATATCACAAACATAGGGGAAACCTTTTCTAATTAAATTGGTTGATTTGATATGGATTGACCCTAAAGGAGATAAAGTATAAATAATATTACAGCTCCAAAAATATATAAGCCTGTTGTTCAGGCACAGGGTTATCGATGATTGTTTTGAACTTGAACACCTGCAAACTTTCACTCCACCTGATTTCTTGAGGTAGTGCTTTCCAGGAGCGGGCTATAGAAACATTATAATAAAGATAGCTTAGAATATAGAGATATCTTATGGTGTAAAGTATCAATAACACCGTCTAATGCACTTCCGCGCCAGCTTGTGTTGTGTTAACTTAATCCAGTTTGCAAATGGCCTCTTAAAGAAGTGAATTGTTCAGTTGTGTAAAGTATGTTGTAATGTAGGCTACTTTTAATATAGTTACGTAACTAAGAGGAAAATTAAGGAATTTTGGAATATATTCCTGAAAGAAATGCATGTTACCAGGAGAAACAACTGGAGATGAAACCGTTGCTGTAAAACCACCAAAATTGTGAGTGGACAAAATAATATTTTAAATCTACTTAATATACTTCCTTTGTCCCCCTAAAATTGCTATGCTCCTTCGATACTTTTATAACAATTCGATACAGATCCAGCGAAAAATACTAATTGTTCAAAGTTTGTCCCCATGAATGTCTTTATAATTAATTTTTGTCTATAAAAAATGTATAATGGTTACGATGATGTCCTCATTTTGTTTATCAAAAACTTTCTACAAGTCAAGACTTGATCTGGATTAGAGTTCATGATAATCAATTAAGCATTTTTTAATTCAGTACTATTTTAAAATTAATTTAAAATGATAACTCAAGAAATCATAATTTTTGCCCTAAAGTATTCATTCGCTAAAAAATGCCAAGTTCACGTGTACTTGTTAGATTACTTAGTGGAAACTTGCAAACTAAAAAAATAACAACTCTAAGTATTTTAATTTTATCAACTGTAAAATACAAGATCGCTTCTCGGGTAATCAGCCGTGTCAATATTACTAAGTTCGAGCTTTCGGCAATCTTAACTCTGTGACTCAGGATTTAATTTTTATCACACTCCTGAGGAAGGCCACATGGTTAAGATATTGAGGAAATAAAGTTTAGCATACGAATGTACTATATTGTCTACAGGAATTGTCTCTTGTCATTGAATAATTAAGTATATTATTATTATTATTGTTATTATTATTATTATTATTATTATTATTATTATTTCGGCTTTTCTTTTAGGCCGATTTCTTAAACAAATTACTGGGTGGAATTTTTATCCCAGTCCGTCCCTGTAAAGAAGCGTTAGAACTATGATTTGAGGTTTTCCTAGGGTACCGTACCAAATGTAAAAGTTTTTCTCGGGTTGGCAGCCAGGTGAGTATGCCATTTTCCAGGCCCGTAGCCAGAATTCAAGGTCAGCGTGAGCAAAATGTTTCTGATGATAGCTAGAGATATATCATTGAAGAATAATGGATTTTAGCCACATGTGGAATAAAAATCATTAACTTCCAAATATTAAGCACAATTTATTATTAACTGAGAGTTGTTTCCGTGGTACTCAAGTAGGTAGGCCTACTGGAATTTACATCTATTAAAATCACAAAGTGACTTTAGGCTTTTCTTTAAAGCATTAGGCTTACACCCAAAACATCTTCTAGTTCAACTTAATCCTTCTCTCCTCTAAAAGGTTGATTTTCTCAGGTCCTTTTCCACTTTCATGTCCATTTTCTGCTCTTCTCAAGTGCTAGATACACTACAATAACCATTCTTGAGTGAATCCTGATACGTCTTCGGGGCCTGTTTATTTTGTTAGGACAGAGGAAATAGATTCACAAACTGCTGTACTACATGAAAAAGTTCTTACTGCTGCTAATATGTTATAACAATCCTCAAAGGCGTTCCTATTTTTGTCACTTAGCCTATATCTCTTCCAAGTAGACATTGTCAATGCTTTCCTTATATAAGAAGTTCCCCCCCCCCTTCAACTTTCATGTCTTCTACAACACTTGGAATGCCGACAGGCGAATAAATGAAATGAACTGAAAAACATGGCTTATTATAAGCATTACGGAAAAGAAAGTATCCCCCTTTGGCTAAGGGCCTGCCGTTGTGCGACGTTTCAGAGGCTGTCGCTGCCTCCATCCTCTTGGATACAGAAACGTCGGACAACGTCGTGCTTCTCATCTGGCGCTCCGGCAAAGTAAAAATCTAATCTTCATCGCTCCGGCATAAAAGCAGGGAGTAAAAAGTGCATTATAAATCGACGTATATTTTGACAACACTTTTTAAAATAAAGAAACATTATTAGGATCACGATCTCCTGTTCTTCTCGCGATAGTTATATTTTCTTATACAAGTTGCTGTTACTGAAATGTGATTTCTGTGAGATTAATTTAAATAGGTAATTTTTTTTAAATATAAATACAATACGCAATACATATGGTCCTGAAACGCCGAACTAGCAGGAGTTCGTACTCGGGGTCAGTTCCATGCTTATATTTACATGTTTTACATTATTGAAATATAAAATGTAAAATTACCTTAAAAATAAATAGACAAAATAGTGGAAAAGACAAAAGCATAGAGTAAAGGCATGACTCAATTGATATAAAAATAAAGAAAATTATCATGATTATCATGATAGATCAACTTATTTTAAAAAGGATGAAAATCTAAGTTAAATGAGTTTTTAAATTTTAGATTTAAAGACTCCATAACTACATTTGGCTAAAACTGGATGTAATGTGATTTTAGAATTATACCAACGAGGATCGAAACTAGAGTTGTAATGTTTGGTTTCAAAAAATTAAATATAAATAAATAAATACCTGTATATGAATTTATTTGTTTCACTTACCAAAAAATTCCAACTCCAGCATTGCAAACCCGAGAGGAATTTTTATGTTATAAAAGAAGCGCTGTGAAAGATGGTTGACGTTGACACAATGTTCATCAAACAATAAGTTAGCGTTTTGTGGAATTGGTGTCCGTAATTGGTCGAAAGCTCTTGAAAAATGTGGAAACAAGGCCTTATTGATTATTGTGTGTTTTTTGTATCGCCAACCCTGGTTATATCTAAAGCGTATCCTCAATGGACATAATAGACTTTTTAATAAAAGAAATGCACTATTTTATTGCAGGTAAAAAACATAAAATGCAGAAGATGCTGATAAAGATAGCCGTGGCACTGAAGATGATATCCTTGGGCTTCGTGTTGCCGGGAGTGGTGGCTTTCAATATGCTACAATCCTGGAAAGCTGTCACTATCAGCTTGTTGGCTTTCGGGCTTGCCGCTGTTGTTGGGATCAAGAACCTCGTCAAAGGTGATATCCTGACTGTGAATATATATTATTACCTCCAATTAGTAGCGGATCCGTGGGAGGGCCCGTAGGGGCCGCGTCAAAGTAATTACCTAATAAAATATCATTCTATTTTGATTAAATACAAAATCAAATAAAATAAAAGCAGTTAGTGCTCGCCTATTTCAGCATGAGGATTGTAAAATGCAAGTTGAATAGTATTTACATTCTAGAAGCCTTGTGTCTCAAATGCATAAACTAGCTGCGACCAGGGCCGGCTCTAGGTATTTTGGCGCCCTATGCGAGAAGTAATTTCGGCGCACCCCTAAATTGTCACCTCAATTATTCCCTTTTGTAACATTTGGTTAAACACTGAATTTCACGTATTGGTATTGATCTGAGTTGATTTAATTTGAGAAAAGCTTGAATTTATGAAGACGTTATAACATATCTGGATAGTTTGGGGATTAAATAAAAAATATTTAACTGAAAATCTTAGAATTTTTCTTTTATATTTAAATTAAACAAAGAAGAAACTGCATCATAGATAAGTTTATTTTCCCCCAAATTGGCAATTGTTGAAAAAAGGCTTAAAATTTTACTTTAATTTTGGAAAACTATATGACTAGATTTTTACGTCCATTCCAGTGGCTAATTAATTTTTTATTTAAATGGTAGGAAGATCTGAAAGTCATTCATGGCTCATTCCGCTATGCAGATATTATGTTTTACTTATTTGTTTTAGTTTCGATAAACTTCTTTCTGCACTTGCTACAAGTTGAGTCGAGATTCTTCATCCTTTTTACTCTTACTCTACAACTTTTTAAAAATTTCAATGTCGTGTACGAAATTTCAGCTAAGTTATTTTAAATCTAAAATGTTGCCGCCCCTAAATTTTTCAAAAAATGTCCCGCTCTAGTTAGACGATTCGGCCGAGGCTGTGACAACCCACAAGGCAGCAGTTGTTAGAGTTGCTTATCTTAAATTGTTATTACTATATAAACTGCAGCAGGACCTTGCTCCGATGAGAGGCTGTACTCCATTAAAATGATTGATTTCTTGTGAACTATTTCAGACCAGGACTTACTTTAAGCTAAAAGTAAAAGGTTTGATATTTGATTAATGATTTTTAATTGTTATGTAATTTGTAAATCCGACAGATTTTTTAACGGACTTAAAACTCTGGACAAAGAGAGTGTCTCCTGAGAAAACTGGAGGAATTACCCATAAAACCTAAAAATCGTCATGTTGGTTTTCATTCTTTTAAATTTTCGAGGAGGACCCCCGGACGCCCCTTTTTTTATATTCCATACCCCTACCCCCTGGGGTACGCTGTAGCGTAGAGGTTGAGGCGCTGCGCTACAAACCGGAAGGTCGCGGGTTCGATCCCCGGTGAGGTCGTTGGAGTTTTACAATTGGCCTAATCATTCTGGTGGAACTATGGACCCGGGGTCGACTCAGCCTCTAACAGAAATGAGTACCATGTGTATTCCTGGTGGTAAAGGCGGCCGGTGCGTAATGCTGACAACCTTACCATCGTCATGTGCCGATTGTCCCAAATCTGGGAGCCTCAACCTCCTGGAACCCTCTGGGTCTCCATGGCCTGTATAGGGAACACTTTACCTTTATACCCCTACCCCCATTAATTTCAAACTTTTGTCTATGTCGGCCCCTTCCTTCAATAACTTCTGGATCAGACCCTAATTACCATACAATCACAATGGTGGCAGGCAGCCACCATTGGCTGGTCGTAATTTAGTGGTAATGAAGTGACTGTTGATTGATTGTTCAAGCCAAGCAGAGGATCACGTTTAGTACTAGTGAAGAGTAGATTTGAACACGGTCTAATAGTACAGTATGTGGTTAACGCATGAAACATAATTATTTTCGAAAATACTGCTTCTGCGACAGTAAAAAATTCCGGAGTTACTACAGCTAATACCTCACCAACGGTCCCAGCGAAGTCGCAATTAAGTACTTAAAGACAATACTCTATGTTAAAAGCTTACATTAGATCAAATTACATATTCATACATTAGCCTATGAAATTATGAACGAAAATTTTTCATGTTGTGGCATTAACTATTATGTGCTAACTTCCCCCATACCGGTACCATGGTTACTATAGGTAGAGGAAGTATTGAGTTTGTTCCTGAATTTCGATGTGGAGTTCTGCATTAAGTAATCTAATTAAAGCACTTTCAAAAACATTTCTATGTGTGAATCTGAGTGTCTTTGAACAACATAACTGGAGAAGAAAATATATAAAATAAAATGTTACATTTGGGTTAGGCAACTCCTGGAAATATGACACAAAGGTTGGCGACGATTTTCTCTTAATTTTACTATCACTTTACAAGAAAATGTTTTTAATTTTAGCTTTTTTTCCCGAAAACGAATCCAACGATCTTATTTAAAATTGGTAGACTGCACAAGGTACTTTTAAAGAGCAACTTTAATTTTAAAAATTGTCTGCAAAATAGTAACAAGCAAGCCATTGTTGAACAGATCTTGCATGGTGAACATTTCCTGCAGTTCAACCTCCTATTATGTATTATGAGAATGTGAAGTGAAGAAGTGCCCATTCTTGGGATTAAGAAAGTTATGTGAATGTATCATCAGGTTTTTTCTTTGGATAATTTTATGAACCAAATACAAGTCCAGTACACGAATGAATCTGTTTTCTCAGCAGAGCTACCGGGTATGGCTAAGGCCAAGCAATCAATGAGAAGAACTTGCAGTCTCTGCCGCAAGGTTGCGTTAGTAACTATGCATACAGCTAGCGCTGTCTTCCGAAATTCTTTGGAACTCTATTATGAAATCTGGGTCATTGATCGCAATTTGACCTACTTATATAATTCATTATCAGAGGCGCCGACTTGAAAATACTGCTGGGGGACAAAAGTTGGATTTTTGGTAGTTATACATAGGCCTCATATAATAAAAAGTTAAATGTTAGGGGGCATAAAGTACCGCGACTCCCAAAGCTGACCCGTTTCTTTATTAAGACAAAGGTAATGGTGAATCTGTAATTCTGTAATACTGTTACTGTAGAACTGGAAATACATAAATTTTGGCCTGTCTTAATTCAATCTACTTGCATCCCCTATTTAGCTAAAGTATGTTGATCATAATGTGATACATCTAATTATAATTCTAACTATAATTTTTAATTCGCATTTTTGTCTTATGTTTTAATATAGGCAGATCAATTGTATTATTATTCTATTGCTAGCATTTTGTATTACTATGTGTGGTATCTATTGTATTTTTTTTGAAGATATTCTTTTAATGTATTTTGTATTTAACCTGGTTGATTCTGCCAGGCGAAATAAAACATTATTATTATTATTATTATTATTATTATTATTATTATTATATAAAATACGACGGCGAAAATTACAATGCCATCCTTTTCACACTAATTTATGAAATAGTATTGTCATGGATGTAAGACTTTGAGTGATATTTTGTGCTGAAAGCACCCTGTTATCTCTACTGGTGAAACGTCCCATTCTCCTGAACTGGCCATATTATTTTATTCAGTATTTTGTACAATACTGGTAGGGTTGCCACCTTTTGGTAAGGCTAAGGAGGGACATTATCGAATATATGCATAGGCTATCGCCGATCTTCATACCTAAATTTGTACATGAAACAATTTATTAATAAGAGAAAGATGGTATATAGGCCTATTCGTTACAAAACCAAAACTGAATAGGCTGTGTAGCAGTAACACTAACATTAGAAAAGAAAAGGCTAGCAAAATAATAAAAAAATATATATAATGCGTCCCTCTTAGGCTCAATTCGGGACGCTGAAATTGTTCTTAAAATGCGGGATGTCCCGCCAAATTCGGGACAGGTGGCAACACTAAGTGCCGGTACCCCATCTGTGTTGGCAATAATTTTTAAAAAGTTTAATTGTTAACGGAAATACTGCATGAATATTATTAATATAATAAAATTAAACATTTACTAATACCGATGTATCAATTCGTCACCGCAAAAGTCATAAAAGCTCGATTATAAAATTGATGAAGTAGCACTCTATGTTATAATGCAAGGATTTTTATCCACATATTATGAATGCCATTCACGGAACCATATATTTCATTGAAATTTTTCGTTTTGATTTAAAGCTTATAATCCACTGGCGATTTTACTTAATGAATGTAAAAGCCACTGAAAGAAGCTTCACAAATTTTTACGAAAGCAAACTACTTCATTAATAATTATTTAACTATTAAGGTATTAATTACTTAATAATAAATTTCAATAAGCCTGAACAGTGAAATCCAATCATTCATCAATCCTGTAATCGTAATATTCACAAATAAGCTACTCCTTGCTAAATAGAGCAAGAATAAGAAGAAATAACACCGCAGAACATGAGGGATTACTCTCATATTAATTAAATAGACAATTCATGACCTGATTCCCTCACTCTTTAAGATTAATAATTTAATGCAAATTTAATTCCCCTTCATTTCCTGTGCAATCCAACAAAATGAGAACTAGTAGGAATAGCAGATCTGTGGAATAATTATTCAGAAGTTCACTACACTGAACATGGGAAACATTTAAGTATTCGACATAATAGCCTTATACACAAATTTCAATAGAATTCATAAAGAATTAGGTAAAATTTTAGTTTTGAATGAAAAGTGATAGCCTATGTGTCTATGTAGGAAGAATTTGTTTGTATGTATACAGTATATGCAAGTATGAATGTTTCTATGCATATATTTATTTATTCACACTGCAATTAGGCTTTGTACACAGTTGCAGACATGCGAATTACAACATGAATGCATTTACAGACCCATTCTACAAATATAAATAAATATAAGCACAGTACGTACCGAAAGCAAATTTAATTGGTCAAGTCAAAAACAGCCAAGAATATTCTCCATAATTTGGGGAATCTAAAAAAATCGGTAACAAAGAACAGCAAAAAAATATGGAAAAGTGAAGATTTTGGTTATATCCTCTGCCTTGAGATTGAATTGGTTTTGTTATGGAGATATAGTCATTTTATAAAAAAAAGGTATTGGATTAATTAACTTGGTGACTTGACTTGACTTCTTGACTTTAAAAGATTTAGACTTTTTTTTTAACTTGAGGTCTATTGACTTTTCAACCACTTGGCAGATTCTTAGGAAACGTTACCCAAAATCTAACAATATCAAAAGAGTTAGGCTACCTATAATTTATCACTGCTTCAATTCTTTTTGCTAAATGCTATATCGTTCCACGTGAATTTTATATACCGTACTAGTCGGGTTAGAACCCACGAACTTGAGCATAGAAAGTGTAATGCTGACTGCGCCACCCACACAAAACAAATATGAACTAAAAATGTGTTAACTGATTTCTAATGTCATGAACTCATGAAAATCGAAGGGTTGTATATTATGTTAAGGGGAAATGGAATAGCCTTCTTTTACAATGTTAAATGCAATGTACAGTTTACATTTTCTAGACACATAGCCTGTATCAGTATTGAAAAATTTATTTTTCATAAAATATTTTATATTTAAATTATTTGCCGAAATATGATTTTTTCTTTAATTTTTTTTTTATAACATTAAGTACCATATGAGCTGCAAATAGTTCATAGATAAACCGGCTCAAAAAACTTTTTTTGTTCAGTGTATGTTGAACAGTGTATGTATGAATAAATCCTGAACATTTTGAGTTTGTAGGTTAAGAAAAGGCACTTTTTATATAAAAACAGTAAACTTAAGAAAAACGAGCTTCAACGTTAGGACTTCCCTGTTCCTTAGTCTGGGTATTCTCAGTTCATAGCATGAAAGACAATAAACCAATTTAAGTTCAAAGTTAAAAACGTCCCTGCTCCATGGGTTGGATCTTCTCAAAAAATAAAAAAAATAGTATAGACCGAATTAAAGTACAATTATGTACGATAGATCATTTTAAAGAGGAAAGTACAGAGAATAAAATAAAACAATAAAAAAAAAATCATTTAAAAATCAGTTCCGTTTCCCCTTCAATTAGTTCACATGCAATATTATGTTATTTTATTTTAGCGTATATTAAAGTATAATATTATAATTATACACACTCCCAATTATATATAATTATTTAATTCACTTCGTTTTCTCTGCATATTTTTGGACGCATTTTTGTCTTATGTTTTAATATAGGCAGATCAATATTGTATTATTATTCTATTGCTAGCATCATAATGAATAGAATGAGAAAGTGTGATGACTTCGCCGCTAATACAATGGTAGGTATAGGGAGAGCGGCGGTCCATCGAAACACTGGCAGCACCTTCGTTTGAGTTTCAACTTCTCAATGCTGCGTCATGATAGTTTGGCATCTTATGATTAAACTCGCAATCTTTAATTAACCCTTGGTCCTATTTCTGTGAAATTTGTGCAGAAATAATCTGCACAACACAGTCCTTCTGATGGTTAAAACAGAGACTTAAAAAATGCGGACATAAATGTTTTTATTTCATTATATAAGCATCACCAATTACACAAAATTCATGGAGGGTGAAACGGAATTTGACTATGCGACAATTTTTTTCATTTTTGTGTCCCGTAAAAACTTCAAGCGAGAAATTTTTAGGGAAATATTTCAACTTTATTTTAAATTCAGTACCACCTTTATATCTTGAATGGTTTACGAGTAATTGAGTGGTAATTATTCCGGGCGCTCAGCTCTCTGAATGATGTGAGACGATCGTGAAATGTTGAGGATGAAGCAAATTTGACTATGCGACATTTATTATTTTATTTTTGTGTCCAGAAAGAGATTAAGGGTGTAAGGTTTAGTGAAATATTTGGATCTTATTATAAATTGAGTACCACCTATATATCTATAATGGTTAACGAGTAATAGTAATTACTCTAAAGCTAAAGCTATCAGAATGGTATTGAGCTATTAGCAGGCATCTTTTCCATAAAATACCAGCAATAACGTAAAAAAATTTACATAATTTATTCGTGGTCTCAATAATAATACTATATTAACTGACTACTTGTACCCATACTGCAAGATTGACACGCTGAGGAAAAGGAATGAATGAAGCTTTTTTCTAACTTAGTAAGTCTGCACTACTTTTATTTATGCATTTATTGGATTATTTATTTATCATATTTTCTGTTCACTTATGTTAGTAATTTTTATGTATAATTATCATAGCAAATGTCTTATTAGTTTAATATCTTGTTCCTTTTTTTAATAATATAATTTAACAACATGGGCCTAAGACGTACATCAGTTACAGCGAACGTGAATGGTCGAGGGTTTGAGCAAATAGCGGGCTGTAGTTAAGGCAAGAGGATTTAATTTTTTAATGAAAAAATCAGGGAAAATGCTTTGAAATATTGTGTGATGTATGTAGAATGCGTTGCATCACAATTTTTGCGTATGTGCGTCTTTATCGGATGTTGAAATGCCAATTTTAAAGATCACGCGCCCTATTTTTGTAGTGCTGCTTATGAAATTTTCCGTGCCCTGCAATTCACAAATCATCCCTTAGTTTATATTATCTCTGTTCACATAATTTGTACACATATCTACACTTTTGACCGTGTTTCACCTACATAACTTACCCCATACAGCCAGGAGAAAATTAATATTATTATAAATAATATTACTATTAATACAATAATAATACAAATTAATACTCAGTAATATTCTATACAATGTAATATTAATATTAATTTATAAAATATCCCTTAGCTGTTTTCTACCCTAATTATACGTTGTTATTTCTATACAAATGTACATTCTTTAACAAATTCTCATCAAATTATACTAACATACCATCTACCCTATTTTCTAGGCAACAAAATATTAGATCAAATCATCCCTTAGCTGTTTCATACCTATATTATATAATTGTTCATTGCTTGTGAACATCTTCAATTTTTTTAAAGATGTGGAACGAAATGTTACGGTCAAGCTTCTTGGAATCTGAGAAATTGCTGTTACACACGGCCACGTTTATTTATGGAGATGAGATCTTCCAAGACGTGTAAAGCAGCCCGAAAATTGTCAGAAGTATCTAACAATTCAATTTAGAAAAGGTGAGTTATTTTGAAATAGATTAATGTATTATTTTGTTTAATAATGTTTGCAATTTTTCCTATACCGCCCGTAGTAATCTTGCTCCCGCGAATCTCAAGCAGAGTAACTGCTACCTAGCGGCGGAACCAGTGAACTACCTCAGTCATCACACTTTCTCCTCTATTCATTATGCTAGCATATTGTATTATTATGTATGATATCTATTGTATTTGTTTTTTGTAGATTTTTAAAAATAAATTTTGTATTTATCCTGGTTGAGTGGAAGATAGGGCCCTACGGCCTTAACTCTGCCAGGCAAAATAAAACATTATTATTATTATTATTATTATTATTATTATTATTATTATTATTATTATTATTATTATTATTATGTACATTTCATATAATTCCGAGCCTCGCCTATCAGTTACAGGCTGAAGACACATCTTTAAAATTTATTTGTTACAATGAACAACTTGAGAATCTAGAAACTACAAACTGGGCGTCCACCATAGAAAAGGGTTTGGAGGGTATAGGGATGAGATGGGTGTGGGAGGAAGGGAATGAGAATAGAGAAAATATTTGGAAGAGGATAAAAGGGAGACTAATTGATATCGAGAGGCAGAAGATCGAGGCTGACTGTAACAGTAAAGTGTCATTAGAATTACAAGCAGAATTAAAGGCTACTTGGGGAAGGGAATCATATATAGAAATATTGGGTGCAGAAGATAGAGCAGCAATGGCCTGGATACGCCTGGGAAGATGGAAATCTCAAAGAATTTCGGATGAGAGAAGGGGTGAGAATCTGCCCAATGTGCAGAGAAAATGAAACCTGGGTTCATATCTTGTCGGGATGTGGAGTTACAGAGCGCTGGAGAGTTATGATGCTACCCGACAAATTTTTAAACTCGCAAAGAAGTAGGGAGGCATGTCTAAATCTATTACTGGATGAGCACAATGGCATGGGATATGCAAATTTCTGCAGAAAGTTAGATGTGTAAGGGACAGCCTAGATTTGGAGAATTAAGAAAATCTAAATGTTATTTTTTTTTGTTTTAATAATATCTATGTGTTTCTATGATATTTTTTTACTGCTTAGGGGTGGGGGGTTACGTCTGAGGATACTCGTGGTTATGTAAATAATAGAATATAATTTTGTCAATTGGGTATTTTTTTTATGGGTTAATAATTTAAGTGTATGAAGTGAGCACGTATGCACGTGTGCCGGTTAATGCTAATAATGTTGTTTATATGTAAGAATTTTTGTGAGTAATAAATACACATATTAAAATTAAATTAAATTAAAATTACATTTCTTCTGGAATTCATGATGAACAATTATTTACACAAAGTGCTTGCCCTGGATTAATATCAAAGCATCCAACAAAGAAACTGTAGTTTACTCTTGCTGTTTAACCGTTACTCATCTTTGTATGGAGAAAGTCCATTAATAGCTAAATTGCTGCACGTCCACTACCAGAGACACAAGATTTAGGAAACTCTTAGATATCATTCCCAGGGTCTTTGCCACAGAAAACGTGACTTATGATTCAGTTTCGTTTACCAGATTTGTCTCGGAGGAGTGCATAAAATAGAACGCGATTCACCAGAGAAAGTTTAAATTCTAATTACCTTTGGCATTCATTGTCTATGGAGGATCTCAGCATTGCTACTGTTATTACGTTCCCAGTATCAGGTCAGGAAATGAATTTCGACATTTAACTAGTACTTAAGACCCAACACAGCGTGCCACTGACCTTAGACTCTTTATCCTTCGTTAGTTCACTTTAATAACCTTGAAAATAAAATAATTGAGTTCTCAAGTTGCAGTGAACCATTTTGGCAGTGTTCATAAAGCAAAAGTCATCGTTTTGCTTGAGAATTATGTGTACTAGTAACACTAATTAACAGACTGAAAAAAAGAGTTTCATTTAATAATAGAGGATAGAACATTGTGTTTTGATGTATTTTGCATGCCACCTTTGAAAATAATGGAATTTATTTATTTATTTAACCTAGCGGAGTTAAGGCCATAAGGCCTTCTCTACCACTCAGCCAGGGCAAAAACATGAAATACATAATGATAATAATAATAATGATTAATAATAAATAAAAAAAGAACTGATATACATGAATACAAGAAACGAACATTAAATACAAAGAAAAAATTAGAACATAAGTACTTGAATAATATGAATATGTAATACAAATGACTAAAAGTAAAGAAATAAAAAAATGATGAAAGTCTAAACAAATACATTCTTAGTTATTACAAAATATAATGAAAACTTAAAATATATTACTAATTAGCATCAATTCCTACATGTTATTGTATACTAAATTTATTAAATGGCGCTTGAACTGTGAAGTCGTTTGGCACCTCCTGAGATGGCTAGGCAGTGAATTCCAGTGACGAATAGCTGTTGTTGTAAACGAATTCGAATAATGTGTAGTTCTGTAAAGAGGCATGGATAGTAAGGGGTCAGAATTTATGAGGGGGTAAGAATTTATAATCCTTAGTGACTTTTGCACAGCTTCTATTGGCGGATACCACTCTTCATCCATTAATGGAACATTAAATTCAGGAAAATAGTACGCATTGGTGTCAGATAAATCTCAATATTTGTAGAGAAGAGTTTTTGCTGATGGGAACTGAGCTTTTGTCAGCCTAAAAAAACTGGATTCCCGCCCAAAAGTTTCCCCTAAAAAATATATAATGTAATTGTCTTCACTAAAACATAACTGACAACTTACTAATAACTATTTACCAGAGGGGCCTTGGCATAACTTAAAACACTAAAAATAAATTAGTTCCTTCCTTGGTACATTGTATATGGGCTTGCACTTATAGCGAGAATCGGTAGAATTCTACAAAATTATTTGGAATGGAACGGGTACTAAACTGAACACCAAAAGCCTCTTCTATCGTTGTAGTAAAAGTATATTATACTGTCGCCCCGTAGGGACAATAGGGCTTGGAGTGGAGGTTCCAGGTTCCAGTACCTAAAACAAATTTAGTTATGCTTATTTTCCGAGATAGAACAAAGGGGCGGGTGGTAAGACCACCGACTTATCCATAAAAAAGTAAAGCTGTAAGAATTTTGGCAGAATTTCATTTTAAATTGCTTCATTAGTTAATTTAAAAAATAATAATTTTGCATATTTTCAATTCCAGGGAGGATAAATTTTTTCTAACAATTATGTTCTTCCATATAGAACTAGAAATCTATATGAGCTTAATATCCTATATTTGCCAAAAACACTAAAATTTTAAATGATCAAACTATCAATATCTGGTAAATAGCTAACTAATATTATCCGACACGATTCATTTTTGAGTTAATAATTTTCTTTGAAAGTGGAGTTATAGCCTAATAACTATTTTCTGATTAGATTGCTAATTATAATAGATATTTGATTGATAAACCTCTAGCACACGTTATCGTCTATGCATTTAAGGAATAAGGCCTACATCTTCTGAAACATTGATCATCAGAATAAATTTCATGCATCAGTGAGAAGAAAAATTTGAATCTCTACGTTTAAGGCACAGCCACAAAAACTGCTAATGTTAACTACTCTGGAGGTGATATGTAAAATAATTGTCAAATTAAACAGGTTTCAAAAATATATTTCTTACATCATACGTAGGTTGTGTATTGTTTCAAGTAATTTAGTTCAATCATAGGCGTAGCTATGGGGTGTGCCGGGTGTGACTTGTCACACCCCTATATGTAGAGTGACATTTTAACCTTCTGCACGATGTAAGTAAAGAATTTTAGATGGTTCCTACACATGGTCTACTTTGGAAAACCAAACTTGCTTCTCTCATGGCACTTTAAATTATATCGCACCTGGGGGACTTTGTATTGAAACATGAAAAAATAAATAAAGCTCGAAAGAAAATTATAATCGTCTAGACTACTATTCGCAAAGAAATGTATCGTTTCCTGTTTAGAACAATTTAGTATATTGGTTGAATTCTTTCCGATAAGCTTCCTAATAAAAACGTTAGATCAATATTTTAAACGAAAAGAATTAACATGAAGATGTCTCAATGTGTTCATGCCTTATAAAAATTTAAAGAAATATTCTTAACTTCTGAATTAAACAGGTTTATTACATTATAGTATTAGTTAGTTTATAAAATAATTTGAATGTTTTCAATTCAAGTGAGACGAAATTTTCTAATGATACTGTTTTTCCATTTCAAGATGGTGAACATTTCATGTATTGTTCAGCTCATTTCAACGATTCTAGGCAAACGGTTCATGCTATAACAATCTGAAGATTACTTCCAATCCTAACTCTAAAATGTTCTACAAGTTTGTAGAATCTAATACAGAAAAGCGGAACCGTAGTCAGCATCGCTAACTAGACCTTGCAGGCGGGTGGTGAGTGATACTCATTGGGAAATTATATTATAATGAATTGGTATTATTATTATTATTATTGTATTCAGTTCTGATAAAGAAGCGTACTCTTAATAGGCTTACATTAAAATGTAGGCATTCCAACTCATATATATATATATATATATATATATATATATATATATATATATATATATATATAATATTTAATCCAAGTATATTCATTCTTTTATATTTTTATATAGGCACCTGAATTTGAGCTAGAAATTTAGTTGTATTAATATGTATATGTATTTCAGGTTCCAGCACCCCGCAAGTACATCCGCCAGCAGTGTTGCCAATATCCTTGCCAGCATCCAACAACCATCACCACGTGTGGAGAACATTGAGGGTTGAGCCACCTGCACCGATCATCGTGGCGCACGAAGATCATAATGATATTCTATCATCACATGAACTTGCATACAGAAAACACCAGCCAACATGAACTCGGAAGAGGGATAGCAATAAATATTGTTAGTAAATAAATTTAGTGTCATGTTTAAATTAGAATAGAAGTCAAGTAGCGATTGGCTATTTTTTAATAAACAAAAGTTAGCAAGTCCCTAACCATAGGCCTACTAACAGGCTGTTAAAAAATTACAACGTACAATATCATTCTCTAAAGTATTTAGGCTATGATAGTTAAATACAATGAAGTTGCACAATCTCTTGTTTCTTAAGGATATACGACTATATGACAAAGGACATTATTATGTATTACTTTATTTATTTGTTAATTTATTGAATTATTTATTGAATTCAACCCGTTTTGGCAACAATTTGTTTTATTAAATACGATGTGTTCAATTTGTATGTTATTTTTAATATATTCTTCTGTAGAAGCAGATGCAAACAAAGAAAAGCCAGGGTGAGCCGCTCAAAAACATTAAGTCCCTGAAAACAATGGATATCAGACAGTTCTGTAAGTAGTAACCCTAATTCTGACTTCGTGCTAACCTTAAAGACTAAAACCCTGGATTTCCTTACGATTCCGCGAGTTAAGGCTCCCAGATTTTAGATAATAAGATATTATTACCAAGCACCGAAAATAATCAATCAGGTATACTGATGTAACAAAATGCAAGAATGCTTTTGTTTAATCAGTGATAACTGTAATTACGATAAGCAAAAAAATAAGTTATTTTTGTTATCGATTTCCGAGTTAAGCTCCAGACAGACACATTAAGAAGGGCTTACGAAAGAACAAAGGTTAGTGTGATAAGCATGTGTGAAGGAATATGTGAGTAGTGTTATTTGTCATAGCTAACTGTATTGTAATTTCCAAAGCCGTACATGAACACTGTAAAAAATAGGTTGTCATGAGAACTGATTTGTATTTGATAAATTCTTTCAAATATACTACCATAAAATAGGCACTAAATTGGGCATTACTCCGGTACCGGTCAACCGATTTGGTTCAATATCAATAGGTTTCTCCCCATGGACATTATAAATGCGTATACCAAGTTTAAGGATAATCCTGTAAAGCGTAGATATATAAGCATTCATGAACCACATTGGACATTACATGAGAAGATTATAGGAGAAAAATCCCTCCGACACTGGGACTTGGACCCAGGACCTTTGGCTATTCGCGCTAAGCTAAGCCGGAGTTCAATTCACAGTGCCACTGGCACTCCTGGGTTCAAGTCCCAGTGTCGGAGGAATTTTTCTCCTATAATGCTCTCCTGTAAAGCGTATTTAAAACCCCGCGTGCAGACACACGGACATACAGACACTTCCCATTTCCACCACACAATCTCACCATTCTGGCACTTAATAATACAGGCTTGATACGAAGTCTGGTACCGAAATTCTCCAGTGCAATTAGATATTGTTTGTTTTAACTTGTCGTTCAAGAAATACATATTTCATATTACTGTAATTGACATTAGGCCTACTTCCTACTTCCTGCAGTATTTATAGCATGAGGAAGAATAAATTTGTTAAACAAGTTCTGAGAAGCGTGTGTTTAATGAAATGCTCAGCATTTTACTGCTAGCCTCTTAAAAGACCTGTCATAACCAAGAACTTTTGCAATAATTACCTCGCTAAGCAGTAAACCTACGAAAAGGACAGGTTTTTACTTCCTTTCTGAAGGAAGACTATTGTTTACAGAAGATAAGTAGGTAGGCTAATTACTGTGCACCTCTTTTGAATTATTAGATTAAAATTATGTCCTATTTCGGAATTATTACAACAACAAAAAACTTAAATCACTGTTCAACTTTCAGTCTACCGAATCTTGGATATATTCAAGAATGGATATACGATTATCTTGTCACTCAAAGGTACTTTTACAATTAGAGAAACAGAGTACAAAATATACAGGTAAGTGTGCTGTTGATGGATATTTAAATAATGAACAGGAATACTGCAAATATTAGTACTGTTCACTGTGTAATTACTCGTCAGTGGTAAAACACGCAGCAATATGATCACGGTATGCACTCATTTAATGAGTTTATAACACTTTGAAGCACGATTTATTATCAACAGAAGTTATACCTCACACAAAAACTTTACAATCTGTCTCTTTCTTGTATTCAATTCATTAACATTCCTCTTTCACTTCCTTATGCTTTCTTCTTTTTCATCTGACTGAGTCATTGACACACTCCAATGGTCTCGATCTTGAGAGTGTCTGTCTATATAGTTTTAGTAAGTTATTTTAAGAAATACATTAGTACGAATATTTGGATGACCTAATTTAATATGGCAACAACTACGAAAAATAAGTTTCAAGTAGGCCTATATGGCGTTTGAAGTTTGTCACTCATTTACTAGTTATTATGACTTTATGGTCGACCACGGTGGTGTAGAGGTATCGTGGCCACCTCGAGACGCCGGTGGCTATATTAATATTTAATATTAATATAATTAATTATTTTATCTTATTACATTTAAATAATTATTTATAATATAATAAATCATTTATTGACATCTAATAAATAAACTTCCTACATTTAAGTAAAATTTTTTATATAGTTTTCTTATCTCAAAAGAAAAATACACCTTATATTGCTTATAGGCTAATACCTTAAATATAAATATATTATATTAATATAAATTTCGTTTCTTTGGATTAATATGTTTTGTATTTTATATGTATCCATATATATATATATATATATATATATATATATATATATATATAATATCATATTACTTCCGAAAAATTTTGCCAAATAAGAGACATTTTTCGATTTTTAAGAACCATTTCTCAGGACGTACTAAAAATCCTGGGAACGGAGGCCTCCATGAGGGACTTTAAGCACAAGATTGAATTAGAGCCTCTAGACAAGGGCTGTGAGATGACAGGCTTGCTCTCTCTCTCTCGGAAAATAAGCTTAACCAAATCAGTCTAGGTACTGAAATCTCCCCATGGATGTCCCAATGTCCCATGCTCCCAATCGGCAGGGCTACAAGGATGTACGAATACAATGGCTTCATGGCTTATAAGCCGTGTCAAAATTATTATTAAAGACTAACTTTATGCCATTAGCTCTATGTTCTTCACTGATATATATTAGGGATGGGTCCTCAATACTTTCGATGTCTCGATACTCTCGATACTTGCATGGTATCGGCATCGAACGATACTTCAGAAAACTAGCTCGATACTTTTTCGATTACTTTTGTAACTCTGCAATTCTGCAATTAAGTGAGAATGCTAGTATTTTTTTAACAAAAACTTGTAAGTGGATTGTTTATAAAACTAATTTTAATTTTAGTTTTAAAACATTAAACTTAGTTTAAACTAATTTTATTTTTAATGTAGAGTTTAAAAATAATAGGCTACTGATGATATTAAATTTTGTCTCGTTAAATATGCAGACTTAATTTAGTTGGTATTACACAGTTCTCTCAAATTTTAATTTTTAATGTACCTATTTATTGAAACTGGATATGTTGAAGGTATCGAGTATCGAGGAAAATATATATATAATACTATACACGGTAAAGCTCACAGAGCTAAGAATGCCCGAAAGCTCGATTTCATCGTCTTGATCCAGATATAACCCGTAACGCCTCCAAAGATTCAACTCAGACACTCACCTGCTACACTCGTTACATTAGGCTTAAATATTTCCATAGAGAAAAGACTAAAAGTATGTTGATAAAAACAGAAAAGCAATTCTATTTTCAGTAGTTTATGTAGCTATGAAATTATTATGAAGTTTTAATTCCAAGCTGTTATAATTCTAAGTTTAATGTTTTCCAAAGCAGACCCCCAATTGTAGTCAGAATTATTCCAGGTAAAATATACTACAGGCCTGCAAGGATTTTGACATGATGCTGTATTTAATGATGGAGTAGCTTAAGGTCATTCTCTGGTAGGTAATAACTCAAACATTTAATCTTTTGATTGCTGGTGTATTGAACTGGACCACCAATGTTGTTGGATTAAGCGTGTACAATAATTTCTACACATCTTATGAGTTGGCTAAGGCTCTCCCAACGAAGATTCGAATTCGATAACCGTACAAATTACTAGATTGCGAAACTATGTGCGAATTTTAGTGGTTTTCTACAGTTATCTCCTCTCCGAGTTTTCGAACATGTTTATTTCTAAGAAGAAGGAATTCACCATTTATACCTATATGATCTATAATTTTTTCCCTATCATAATTGGACTGTGGGACCTAAAAATGGGGTTAATCCTGGAAAAATCGCTTGGGATAAATGCGCGCCAGTGCTGAAAATTGAGAAATATTTTAAAGATAAACCATAACAAAGTAATAATGAAATCTTGACGGCGTTTTAACTAAAATTTTATATTAGAGCTTTTTTCTTAATGCGAGCTTAAATTAAGTTTCTAGAAATAAAGTGTTATTAAAAAACCCGTGCTGGTCAAAATCACTGCTTCTCAGTGAACATTTTACGTAGTGTGCATATATATATTTATATAGATATATACAGGTTGCTATAAACCATTGAGGTTATTTAACACCTTCCGCTGGTCGAACCGGTTTTCTTAAATACTCCTAAATAATGTGAAATGGTCACAAATATCCCAATGTCCTGATATGGAATGTCCTTGGCAGTAAAGTTATATTTTAGTGAACGAGAGTAAATCATTACCTTTACAACAGCAATCATACACGCTTAAAGTAGTGTTTATTATATCACCCTTATCTAATATGAACTTTTAAAATAAAAAAAGTTTTTCAAATTTTTTTTAAACAGAACAGGTTGTTTGTTTGTTTTTTTTTAAAGAAAAACACTACTGACCAAGGTTTGTTGAGAAACTATCACACTAAAAACTTATTTATTATGCCTGCCAGGGACATATTTTCATGCTTACATTGATATCTGACTGTAAAGTTGCTATTCTTCTACAAGATGGCAAGACGACCTTATCTTCACGAAGGTAAATGACAAGGGCAGTTTTAGCTGAATACGCTACTCCTCAACTATAAAAACTACTTCAATGCAGTCTTTTTCTGAAAAAAGAATCAGTAATCTTTTCTTGTGTTCATTCCAAGGAATGATGATCACGAATTTTAATGGGCTATGTCTAACAGAAATAATTCTCAGCGATTATACCATATATATTGAGTACTCCTTCACGATTTCCAGATTGATATAACTGGGAATTTAATTGGAGAAAGGATAGTAATGATCGTGCAATTACGGAAAAACTAAATACAACACGAACTATTTCAGTGTCTAAGAGAGACGGTAGTGTGCAAGTAGGCCACGTGACTGGAGAATTAATTTATGGACGTTTTCGATGTATCATCACTCATCACTCACATGGAGTTCTCGGAATCAACAAACCAGTTCCAGAAGGAAAATACAGTAGGAATGCTACTTAAATAAACACACCACTGACTATTAAGTAGGAATGTGGGGGTTCGTAAATAATGGTGTGTGTGTACTGTATATTAAATTATATACACAGCTGTATCAGTAAATTTAAATAATTTTGAATTTAACTTATATTATTAAAGTATTACGTTCTTTAAAGCAAATTATTTCGCAGGTTCTGTAGTTCAACTTACAGTTTAATGCTATAGATGCATGTCAAATAAATAAATTAGTCAATTAATTATGCGATCATTGGAAACCTTTTACTTACGTTTATATTACATCCTGTTACATCAACAAAATTGTCATTTAGAGCTGTCTACCCTTTAGGAACACTGCAAATTGGAGATGGTTTTATATGCTACAGTCGAGCTTTTAAATTCGAAATAATGAATAATTCGTGCTTTTAGCATGATCCCTTCACATCCCTACAGAATACAAAGGAATAAACTTTTATAATCCAAAATCGTGATTATTTCTAATTATATTTTTTGCTGGAATTATTACTTTGAATTATCCAAGTTCGACTGTATAAGGATTTTTAAGAAATCACTCATATGATATGAGGAAAAATGTTTCTGTTTATGGATGATTGCACTAAATAATCTTTGGCTTATACATCCTCTTTTATTCGATTTCCAGAAACGAAACTTTTCTGTATGATAAAAGCATTTGTGTATTTGTGTGCGATGCCCAGCCAAATCTATGTGAAATATGAAATCGGAGATGTGAATGTTTAACATAAGTGGATGGAAGGGGTACGAATGCCCCTCGAAGCCGGGATTTTTAAATTTTCGCGTTCGTTCGCGAGATATGAGCGAAAAACTTGTGGAAAACGTTATTCCTAGCGCTTATCGGCGCACAGCTGTTCGTGTAGTCCATACATGGGCATTTACTGGTTCGCGAACCACTTGTGGTTTTTGACCTTCCCGCATAAGACACAAGATGGCATTGCGGACATTCGGTGTACGTGAGCCATATCTCTTTGCAAGCAGTGACGGGTTGCGACACAGTTCCGATTGGAAAGGCGTTAGGGAACATTCTAAGCCTTTGAATGTTGAATAATTGCACACGTAAAATAATAATTAAAAATACAAAATTGTTTGTATTATTTGTATATTAAAGTGTATATTATAAAGTGAAATTAGTGTTTCCCTAAGAATGAGCAACCGCCACTGCACTTATTGTCTGTTTGTGTCTCCATCTACCCGTTCTTTTCGAACTATGTGTAAGTTGACCAAGTTTGCGGGTTGCGTGTCAATGGATAGGGGTTTGCCCATGATTGGTGTAGTCCATGTAGACCTATTTGTTGAGCGATTCGATTTTATTAGCTCACTCTGTTCTATTCATTTTTTTATAGCGTTATTAAATATGTACCATGTATTATGGTTTGGAAATTTTTTGTTACACATCTTAAATGGATTTCCTTGTGTAGTGTAGTGAATGTTAAAAATATTATCATTCAGATTTTTAAATGTGGTGGAAGTTCCCCCGCGTCGAGAATGACCCCTGGTGATCCTGTGTGGGGATTTCTCAGCGGATTTGTTTCTAGAGTGTACCCTACCTAACACTTACTGTAATTATTGCAAAAATTGTTACTTGAAAAATTTGTATGTACAGTAGAGTCACGATTAACCGAGTTAATGTGGACCACAGCAACCTCGGATAAGCAAATTCTCTGTTTACACGGATATACAGTAAAAGAGATCAGGACAATAAAATAAGAAAATGCAACTAAATTACGAAAGCAGCAGTACCATTGTATGCACAAATATTGACATGAAATGAAAATAATACAGTACACATTCCTTTGAAAAAATAAAAAATAAACACTAAAACGAAAATACGATCGCTATTTGTGATATTCAGCGAATCCTTAATTTTATGTTTTCCCTTAGTTTAGGCCGTCTGCCGGCGTGGTCTTGTGGTTAGCGTCGCTAACTACAGATCCGTCGGCCCGGGTTCGATTCCCGGTACCTCCTCGGATTTTTCTGAGATAGGGAGGTCTGGTAGGGGTGCACTCAGCCTCGTGATTCAAAATTGAGGAGCTACTTGATAGAAAAGTAAACCACCATTAACGGCCGTGGGTGTCGGCATGCTGACCACATGCCCCCCAATCCTGCCATCTGCCTACGAGAGATGACGCAGCGGTCGGGTGGTAGGCCAAGTCCCTCCAGGGAAGTAGCGCCACGGAGTTTAGTAGTTAGTTTAGGCCAGCAAGATACGGAACCTCAGCTAATCGAAGCTCGGTTAATCGATACTCTAATGTACTATCGTGCTCTCCAACTCCCTCGAAAATAATTAATATGAAACAATAGGGACAAAATAATACACAAAAAAATAAATTATAATGTTTTTATATAAGATTGGATTTAAGGCAGTTAATCCTTCCTAAAACAATATTTGTAGACCTTAACGGATTGTGCTGTTATACGAGAATTATTGTAATACTGAGGGGTTGATTGTACTGCATACTAGTAAGAAATTGCATGAAGAAAACTGTGTGATCTAAAGGATAATTCAAGGGGCAGTCATATAAAGAAGCAAAGATTAATTAGTCATAGGCTATATCAAAATCGATTAAGAGTGCTAATTTTGTTTCCAAACTTATTCAGTTTCAATGAGCAGAGTTCATAACTACTGAAAAATTAAAACTTAGTAATCATAACAAACTTTAAATCTGAAATTTAAATCTCACGGACATGAGAAAGAGGGAAAGTAGAGAAACAGCTAGTTCGTCAAATACCGAGGGTAAAACTGAAACCATTTGCTTGGTACGGAACTGTGTTTTGTACATGCAGTTGACTCTATTCTCCACCCTCTATTGACTCTATTTCTTGTAACATTTATAAGAAAAGTAACAGTTATCAGGCCTGCAGAAATCAATTAGTGGCTCGCAAAACATGAATATGCTACTACTTACCATCCACAGATATAAGTTACGCGTTTGCAGTAACAATACTTGTTATTGAACTTTAAAGCATTGTTGTAAAAGAGTCCTTCTAAAACAACTTTTTTGCACGACTTAACTAATTAATGGTACTTACGAATGTTGTTGCCGTGGATCGTAAGTTGACATTCCCACACGCAATCTTGTTGCAATGTGCGGTAAGTGTTTCCGTGCGGTTATAAATTTGCTTACGGTACATCATAATACAAGCCTTATGGACAAGGCCCCCCAAGACAAATATTCGGTTCGCATAACAACAAACACATGCGAATCACTTTCTGAAATAAACATCTATCTTGAAGAATGTAGCCTATATACATAATATTTTCAGGTAATATCACAATTAATATAATTAAATTGATATTAATAATCATCGTGCAAAAAATAGCATGCATTACTCGTGCCGTAAGCGCATAACGGATTTCGGAAATTGAAAAAAAACTCGACGCAAGCGCCTCGTTTTTTCAAACTCTTTCCTCGATCCGTATGCATCGCTTACGGCACTTGTATCGCAATATACTATATTGTTCTAGAGAGTGAAAATTTAACATTGTTAAGATAGGCAATTTGCCAGGACCAAAGAAAAATTTTGTTAAATGCGAGTTTATCGTCCTATCGATCTTTGTTATACTGACGTTTGACTGTATTTGTCAACTGGGGCTCACAAAATTGCATTACATTAGTTTACTGAGGAACCTAAAACACACAAGCATGCTAGTTTTTACACATCGATACAGGGCTGACGAATGATAATGATTAGACTTCGGATTTTAGGTAAAAACTTATTTTAATCCTTAAGTGATATGTGGACGAAAACTTGTATATGCATGTTTCACAAGTGACTATGCCCAAAACTGATACTTTTATAGGACCTAAAACAGCCTATTTTTACGTTAGAGCCTAAAATTGTCTTTTTGCTTGTTTTTCCTCTAAAGTTCAAAATAAGTTATTTTTTGTTATAAATTCTAGCATTTATTTTCAGTTCGTACTAAATTTTTAGCTCGAAATGTGCAGTACATGACACATTTGTGACGTGGTTAAACAGTAAGGAATGTTTTGTCTTCGGTAGAAAAAATCCTTGGAATCCCCAAGAAAATGTAGTGTTTTTCTCCCGACTCCCACATCCAGTAACAAAACAAAAGAAACAAAAAAACGTAGTTCTCTGAATCACTGAGGGATACAAGGGGTTGAATATGTTAGCGTGCGTAGCTTCTGGGCGCAGGGATAAGGTTTTCACTGTTGTGGTAGTAATACAGGCCCTAGTAATAGGTCTATATAATTCTGTGTACCATAGGCCTATATCTGTGTTTTATCATGATTATTGATTTAATAGTGACTTCAATAAATATAATATTCTGCATTGCAATTGAGATATTTCAGAAAAGTTACAACTTAACTACTTTATAAAAGACTATTTTACGATTTTCAGAACCTATTTTCCAATTTTTAGAGCCTATTTTAGGTAACTAAAACAGCATTTTTAGCGGCCTAAAAGTCAGAAGTCTAATCATGATATAATATGATAAGGTATTTTGAGGCGGTATACATTGTCTCAAAACTACAAAGGGGGATAATAGGTCAGCATTAATTATATCCTTCCACAAAGATAGGCTCCATACTGGGTTGACTTGTTGACTGAAACCAATCTAATGAGGATCGGAATCTGGACAACCGGATGAATTAACAACATTTCTATGCTACAATAATTATTATATTAAAAACTATATAGCCTTCAAGTTCAATGATTGAGGGTTATATAAATAGGCAAAGTATACCGTACAACAATTTAAAGGTTTCAGGCAAAAACTTCAAAATGAACTCTAATAATGTTTTGCTGTATAATTAGGCTATATGGTACAGTATGAACAAATTAAATATTTAATAAAGTTCCGCCTTAACCCTTAACATACAACTTATGTGGATCCACTCAAAAACAGCATTTATAAGATAGACACAAATAAAATATTGATGTCACATATAAAGATGTAGATGAAAGCTGGTTTCTTCTGTGTGGGTCCAAGATGCGTCACTATTTAAAAGAATATGAATTTCGGCGTATTTGATGCGCCATCTTCAGTTTTGTCGAGTCGTACTGAACTCCACAATTCCTCTGATATAATGTTGTTTATGTGTTTGTTTATTTGGTAACCTAGGTCACAGTTGTAGTTAGGTCAAATAAATGATTTTGGTTAAGGCGGAACTTTATTAAATCTATATTAATAAAAGGAAGTGTCTGTCCTCCGTCTGTCTGTCTTCCGTCTGTCTGTCTGTCCGCGATGCCCAGCGAAATCTACTCAACGCAGAGATCTGAAATTTTATAAGTAGGCGGACTAAAGGGTCGGAATGTGCACCTCGAAGCCGGAATTTTAATTTTCGCCTCCGATCGTGAGTTATGAGTGAAAAACTGGCAGAAAACGTGCATTTTTTTGCGTTTTAGAAGTATCAGTTTCAGTAATAAATTTCAATATCAAATAACTTACAGATGGCTTTGGCTATTTTTGTCAACATACCTCATAGCCTACCTTGAAAATAAAAGCAACGCGATCGCTTGATTTTGTAAGTCTATCCTAGACGATTCATTTGTTTAGAGTGTCAAGGCCCACAGACATATGACATTTTCAACCTACACGGAAGAAGGATAATCAACCCTAAATATGGTCAAACATTGTTCGATTTGAACGAAACTCACTATACAGGGGTTTTCTGGGCCAAGGAACTCGAATCTGAGGTCGCTTTTACCAGGGGACGCTACCTAATCGTGGAATGCACTCCACGTGATTTAGGTGTTAATAATTATAATTTGAAATAATTATCGCGGGGGAAGCCGCGGGCACATGCGGGCACATGCTGTTTGTCTGTCTGTCCACGATGCCCATCGAAATTACTGAACGCAAAGATCTGAAAATTTAAAGATAGATGGACTGAAAGGTGGGCGAATGCACCTCGAAGCCGAATTTTTAATTTTAGCTTTCGTTCGCGAGTTATGAGTAAAAAACTGGCAGAAAACGTGATTTTAGCGCTGTCGAAGCATCAGATTTCAGTAATACATTTCAATGTCAAATCAATTGCAGTTGGCTTTGGCTATTTTTGTCATACCGTGGAAATAAAAGCATCGCGATCGCTTGAATGTTGTAAGCCCACGCTGGTCGATTCATTTGTTTAGAATGTCAAGGCCCGTAGACATATGAAATTTTCAACCTACACGGAAGAGGGATAATCAACATAGACCTAAATATGGTTAAACATCGTTCGATTTGGACGAAACTCACTATACAGGGATTTTCTGGGCCAAGGAACTCGAATCTGAGATAGCTTTTACCAGGCAACGATATCTAATCGTGGTATGTAATTCACGTGATTTAGGTGTTAACTATTATGCTCTTAATTTTTAATTCTTGAAATAATTATCGCGGGCGATCGCTTGATTTTGTAAGTCCATCCTGGACGATTCATTTGTTTAGAATATCAAGGCCCGAAGACATATGAAATTTTCAACCTACACGGAAGAGGGATAATCAATATAGGCCTAAATATGGTCAAACATTGTTCGATTTGGACGAAACTCACTGTACAGGGGTTTTCTGGGCCAAGGAACTCGAATCTGAGGTCGCTTTTACCAGGCGACGCTATCTAATCGTGGTATGTAGTCCACGTGATTTAGGTGTTAATAAATATAATGATTTAACTATTATGCTCTTAATTTTTAATTTTTGAAATAATTATCGCGGGCGAAGCCGCGGGCACATGCTAGTATTTAATATTACAACCCTTATCTGCAGAAAATGAAATTATTTAATTATGAACAAATTAGGTAAAATGTAATTTAAAAAAATATTTCTAGCTTATTACTTTCTTGAAATGGAAGTTTATAGGCCAGGAGTTTTTATTTATTAATTTATTTATGTATTTATTTATTAAGACCAGCACTGTTGTATTGACTACTTCCACAGGATTAGATTTCCATTTTACTGTTTCCAACCCAGTATGTATTACGTACCCAACAGGTAATCATTGGAAAAGAGATTATGGTAAAAGGAAGGAGAAGTTATTACAGGTGCTAAAGTAACCACTCAAGGTCACAACCTCTGACCAGATCAGAGCATTACAGCAGTGGACCGTGTCGTAATACATATGCATGTCTGCCATAACGTGGCTAGCATCCAAATCGGAAACGTGAAACTCAACGACATTTACATAACGTAAATGGTCATTTCAATGTGGACATTTTTATATCCGAGATATCAGAAAGAATGTAAGCAATAACTTTTACTATAGCAGAAGCATGTATGTCAGTATGTCTTAGTGAATTATGTGGAAGAAGTTAAGGGACATAAAAACAATATCCGTGATTTTATGTGAACGTGGGGTTAATGCATGACCCACGCAGGAAGATGCTCCGTGTGCTACTTTGTTCTCATCCCCCTCCCAGCTTCTCTTGATCATGCGCCAGATCATTTATCATTGCACATTCGCAGTCATCTAATGCAGGCAAATACTCCGTCAGACGTAGACTCTGTGGCTCTTCATTGTAAAAAATCAATCATACCAAATCTGGAGTCTTATGAATGCGGAATTTGCATCACATGATTTGTGATTTTTTAATAAATTATCTTCATCCCATCCCCGTCTTGTTTAGACTGAATGAGTGAGCGACTGGTGTGTCTCGCCCTTTGTGTTCGTATTGTCTCGGAGGTGGCCCCAGCATTGGGCTTATCCCTCACCCGGGGAGGACCTACATGTCTTTATCTGATCAAAAATGTATGTAGTTGATCCAAAGGTAGGCTAATCTCTCTCCCTAAAGATCCTGTAAGATCCAGGCTGCGTGGGACACATAAACGTCAATAAACGGGTGTGATAAAACTAAGAAGAAGAAGAAGAAGAAGATACATTATAAGTATTAAATGCATGAGGCAGTATAAAAGAAAGCAAGGGAGAAGAAGAAGGTCGGGTATATGAAAGGAATAGTGTGATAGATAAAGAAGAACCATAGGGAAAAGAAAGATAGAGTAAGTTTTATCTGTACTGTAAGCAAAATCAGTTAATCATATTTCGAATCATAATAATAATTATTTTTATTTTTTATTTTGGACTTATTATTTTTTAAATTTTAGATTTTTTTATTTTTTAAATTTTGGATCTTAGATTTTTTTAATTTTGGAAGTTTGGATTAATTAATTTTGGATTTTTAAATGTTGGATAATTTTTAACTTTTTAATTTTTTAATTTTGGATTTTGGATTTTTTAATTTTGGGTTTTTAGATTTTTTAATTTAGAATTTTTAGATTTTTAAATTTTGGATATTTTGATTTTTTAATTTTGGATAAGCCGAATCATTGAGTTGGTTTTCTGTGCAGTCCGTTCCGTCACAGCCCCACTAAGATCGTGATGATTTTGTCCGTAACGCAAGTTTGGGTTAGCTCTCGATTTACTCCTACCGCGGCTAAAGAAGTTTCACTTCAAAAAGAAAGCAAACAAGAAAAAATGAATGAAGTACGAAAGACAGAATTAAAGAAATAGAAAGACAAATAAATAGAAATGTGTTTTATATCTGAAATAATCCGTTTTAAATCTGAAAGAGAAGTGTCTTCTAATGCAGACATATGTTACGATTAAAATTACACTGTCACCAGTGAAAACGTTCTAATATCATTTCTGTATTGTTTACTTGTGTTCCATTATGTAGGGGGTCTAAAGTAAGTTAAGTCTAGCCTCTGGGCATAATACCAATCATACTTGTGGAGTAGATTGCAGCGTAAATAGACAAAGTCATGGTTACGATGTGTTGTGCGAAGAGAGAAAATCGGGTCACGCAGCGGCAGCAGCAGGTTCTTCTCAATTGTGCGATTCTTCGCAGCCTGCAGCTTCCTCATGCTGTATCACTTTGCATCTCATCAATCTTTCTCACACGCCGACGATATTCTACTTCCTGCAATAACGCGATCTTATTTGACCAAATATCTGCTCTTGTCAGGAATATATTGTTGGATGTAGCTATAGCATAATTTATGTTGTGGTAAGTTCTTTACGTGGGCATGAATGAAATTTTCTGTTGAAAACCGTAAATTAATTTGAGGTGAGTATAAAAGTCTACTAATAGGAAAAGAAAGGCGATAAAATATTGTTATTAAGTACCAGAATGGTACTTTATGAGATGGTGTGGGGGACGGGAAATGTCTGTCCGTCTGTCCGTGTGCCTGTAAACGCGATGACTCAAATACGCTTCATTGGATATTCATGAAACTTGATATACGCTTTCTTAACGTCCATGGGAAGAAGCCTATTGATGTTGGACAAAATCGGTTGACCGGTATTGGAGAAATTCCCAATTTAGTGCCTATTTTATGGTGAAATACTAAAAAGAATTTATCAAATGAAAATCAGTTCTCGTGGCAACATATTGTTTTACAATGTTTATATACGGCTTTGGAAGTTGCAATACAGGTAGCTTTGACAAATAACACTACGAACATATTCCTTCACATATGCTTATCAAACTAGGCCTTTGTTCTTCCGTAGGCCCTGCTTAATGAATTCATCTGGAGCTTAATTCGGAAATCTATTTAACAAATAACTCATTTTCAGCAAGTCATAATTGCTATTATCACTGATTGAACAAAGTGTTACATCACTTTACTTGTTTTATTGAAATTATTTCAATATTTTCTAGAAAGTTTGCTCGTTGTTAATTTCAGTATGCTTATTATTAGGAAACAGCTTGAGGTGAAATGTTAATATCGTTGTCTTTCCCCCGTTGTAAGGACGTTCGTCGTCCTAAAGTCAAAACTTCGTGTCTAAAATATCACAGGTTTTCAGGAAACACAAGAACTTCTCATATTTCTTAAAAATACTGTTAGTGGTGCTGGAAGTGTAGTTTACTTGAGTTGAAGGCATTGTCTTCCAAATCTGGGACATTCAAAAAACAGGTGTTTCACAGTTTATTCAGATTCTTCACATGGCAAGTATATTCACCATCTATTCCTAATTTATAAAACCTTTGGAGATGGCTACTAAATACAACATGTCCTGATATAAACTGTCTTAGTATAAAATAAAATAAATCAAAGTCGGCTTACTTGAAAGTTATTTCCGGAAAGCTTTGGTTGGGTTGATTTTCAGAAGGAAAAGATTAAACACTGAAAACTGTAAAGTAAACCATTTAAATGCCCATTCACTTTCGCTGAATGTGTGCATTTGTAACTCCCTTTACGTTCTATGAGGAAAAATTGATGCAAGAATATTTTTTTAGAACTGAAGGCACTCTAATGTTAGAATATAATGACACTGTTTTATGATCGAGGCACAGAATACCTTAATTCATCACAAGAGGTGAGGCTAGGTTCATATCTGAAAGTTGGCACACCTACAGAAGACAGTATATCATCAAGTATAGGTGACAATATGCCATTAATATGCACCGAGCATCGCAAGTCCCTCTCCTCATTACAAGAGATTCTCTCCACGCCCACCTCATCTCTGTGATGAACCCAGTCAACAGCTGATTAAACACTTCAGCACCTCTTCACACATCCCACATTTTATGTGTCATGTTTACAATCCACCAGTATGTATGGAAACAACTATATTCTGACCTCAAATTGGTATGAATGAATCCATGTAAGTTTCGCTATTATTTCGCTAAATAACTTACCTGCTAGTATTTTAAATGTGAAAATCTCAGTTGTTTTAAATTTAAACTGAAAGAGTATTATTTTGTATGAGAAGACATTTTATTCTTTTAAGGATTTTTTACATAAATGATTCTGCAGTTGCTGTAACCTTATTTGTTCTAAATAATATTGACAATGTCTAGCTACAGATGCAATAAATTATTATTATTATTATTATTATTATTATTATTATTATTATTATTATTATTATTATTATTATTGTTTCTGTTCTTGCTTACCGAAGAAATCTACCAATGATTAGATCCGTAGAATGTAATAAGAAAGTAGGATTTCACATCCGATTCAGACTGATAAGTGGCCAATTAATTTCTGTTTATGACTGTTTAAGGGAGATAATTCAACGTTCGGATAGCTGTCCTATTTTAGGATTGTCATAAAGACACAGACTGCCATTAAATCTATAAAGACAAATTTAAGTATCAATTAATAAAGAAAATATGAACTTTCCAAATAAAGTACGATCAAGCAAAAATATTTGTTATAATTCAGATGAGTGCTGTAATAATACACCGTATTTTTTTTTAAGAAGGCCTGACCTAAATAGTAACTTTAAATAACATTATTATGAATATTAAAACTCATATAATAAATTGGCAAACACGAGTTTCGCTCTATAAAATAGGCTTTAACGAATTATTAATTATCTCCTACGGTATTTATTGTGACATAAAAGTAGAGTCCCGCTAATCCTGACTAGATGAGACCGGATAAAACCGAATTTGCCTCAAAATGCAAGTACTATTTTAGATGGGTAAGACTATAACAATTTATGTTCCTTTTCATAAATATAACGTTTCAGACTACTTAATTTTAGTTTTAATATTACTGTAGTACACGTTTACCTAAGTTTTTATCTTACGAATTCAAGTCTGGTCTGCCAGTCTGGAACCCTTTAGCCCCTATATTGGGGCGAAGGGGCCTCCAAGTGGAGGTTTCTGTTACCTATATGATTTTGTTAAGCTTATTTTCCGAGAGAGGGCAGAGGGACAGGTGGTAGGCCCATTGCCTCTCAACCCCCCTCAGAAAACTAAGGTATTACTTGGACGTTAAAGGGTCGAGAAATTTTGTCCAGAGGCTCTAATTTAGGCTTGGAGTTCTTTTACGTGCCGGAAATCTACGACACGGGCCTCCCAGCTTAAAGTCCCTCCCGGAGGACTCCGTGCTCAGGATTTTTACGTCCTGAAAACCCCATCGACCACGGCCGGGTTTACGAATTCATGTAGGATTAATAAAACATATTTGTGATTAAAATTCAAAATGTATTGATTGTTCTGTACAAAAACACAGTACATTTCTGCTAAAGAACTTCAAAAAAGAAAGAAACGTTAAATTCTGAACACGACTAGGCCTATAAAATAAAACTGCAGGACTGTACTGAAAACTAGAATAGACTCACTGGAAAAAGTTCATAATATTCTTTGTCTGTACTTTTTAATCGTAATCAACTGAGGATGTCGAAAATTAGTAAATCCTGTATTTTTTAATTTTCTAAAATCCCGTCGGGATTAACCGGGTGTTCAGATGAGGGCGGTCTCGATTAGCGGGACTGTACTGTACTTCATTTAAAGGTGACAGCTGAATAGAATAAATTAAGGGCCTAGTTCCATAAGGGCGTAAGGCACAAATCTTTAATTTTGAGTTTTTAACATTTATGACTTTTCATATCTCTTAAATAGCCTACTCATTGAACTATTTGTACTTGTGCCTCAAACCTCTGCTCAGTTATAAGAAAAGACCTGTGAGACTGCACATTCATTCTACTTCGTAACAGTTCCATACAGGCGTAAGGCACACTTCCTATCTGTTATTGAGGTGTGTTTATCAACTGTTTTTATTTTCCGCAGTGCTACCATCCAAGCAAATGTTTATAAAAACTGAACTTCCATTTCTGAAGTGTAATTTCACTCAAAATATATTGTTTTGCTTATCAGTTATCATCTATTGTATTAATGACTATACTGGTATTCATTGGCAAACATGCAAATGCCACTGTATAATACAGGTTTTTACTAAAATAATGTAAAAACAAATAATATTATACAAAGTAAAAAGATTTTGCTACTGTAAAAGTACTTCAGTTTTTGTTTAACATGTTTAGGTACCTCTAGTTATAAAAAATCCCAATACACTCTACCTTGTAAATTTGCAGAACACTAATTTAGCCTGTTCTTCAAAAATATAAAATTAAACTTTAAACCACCTACTTGCGAGTGGTAACACTGTTTAAAAACATCAAGATTTCTGGAAACTATGTCCTTGTGCCTTACGCCCTTATGGAACTAGGCTCTTCTTAGTAAATTACCAGTTACTTATCTCGATTTATCTCGAAGATATAAAGCCTTCCCTAAACAATAGTTTCATCAATTAATTGGATCTGTGTAAAGAACAAAGGTCTTAAAGAGAAGTATATGCTTGTTCTTCACGGATTTATGTCTTAACAGAACTATTCTACAAGGTGGAATGCAGGAACTCTGTCTGAGCATACCTGCGTATGTGTTTTAATTGTCATTGAGTTGGCAATAGCTACTTCATATTACCGCGCACGGAATTCCAAAACATATAATATGTTGACCCGCCGACAACACATACCAATCATCTCCCTCTAGGCACATCTCCACAGCATTCGGATGTCTGCGGTATGGACCTCTTGTCCTAGTAACCTTCAATGTCATGACCAAGATTCCTAATCATCACATACTATCTATTCGATATATCCTCTACTTTGTAAAAAATAATTGTAGTAATTGAGTGCCATGTTGAATTGCACTCCCAGCAGAATCAAGATAGGATTTAAGATTCATCATTGCTGTAATATGAGCTTACTCGTTCTGTAGAACGAATACTTTATTATTAGGAAAAGAATGTCCTTGTACCTTTATCTTCGAAAAACTTTTCGTCTGTATAACAATTCGACGATTCATTCAAGGATCGTCTGCCTGGTCTAGTGGATGGGGTTAGCTTGATGACTATAGATCCGCAGGTCTGGGTTCGTTCCCCTGTACTCCCTCGGATTATTCTGAGTTAGGGAGGTCTGGAACGAAGTGCACTGAGCCCCGTGACAGAAATTGAGGAGCTGCTTTATAAAGAAGTAGAGGCTCCGGTTCAGCAGGCCGTGGGAGTCGGTATGCTAACAAAGTGCACCCAATTCTGTCACATGTCTGTGTCCTTCAAGGAGATGTAGTTCCATAGAGTTTGTTATTATTTTTTTCTCCAAGGCAAAGTGTGGAGTAACCATTCATATAACATAGTCTTTGAACTTTCAACTTTTTTCAGTGTTTAAATTATCAAACTTACTTACTGTGGGCAACTATCGTACTGAGAATGTAGATTGTACAAGCCAAGTGTAATTAGCATTAAATAGTTTATTATAATTGTCGATTACTGTTCTTTTCTTCCTTGGTTTGTGAAAGAATTTAGTAGATTGGAGATGCAATTTTGACCTCAAAACTAAAACATAATTTTTTAATACATTTGTATTTTTTATACACAACAATCTCTAATGGATAAAATAATGGGTTTATAAGTTTTTCTTTCCTTCTTAAAATCGTATCAAAATTACTTAGTTTTTTTCATTTACTCTCGTCAACAGTGTCCTTTGATAAAAATCTAGAAATAACACAAAAGAAAAATTGACACTAGGAGTGTAAGCAGGATACCTATATGAAAATAAAACAAAAAATCTGACTGCGAATACCACCATTGCAGATGCTGCGGAACGATCTTTGAAATGTAGCGGGGAAAATGTTAGAATATGCATGGACACTGAAAGGAGCGGAGATATTGAGATTAGTTCAATGTATGTTGTCTTCTATATTAGGTAACCGGAACGAATGTTGCTGGATGATGAATAATAGCAGAACTTTTATTACCTAGCAATACAATGCAAATTTTTATGTTACTAATGCTTTGACCACTTGACGGGTAAATAAAAAGCTAAAAATCCGGAATTGAGGTTTATTTCACGATTAAAGTATGACGCCCGGTGGAAAAATGAAGATTTCAGATTCGAGTTACCTAGATGAAAAAACCCTTGCACAGTGAGTTACTTCCAAGTCATTCAATGTTTTCCCATTTAGGCGTACATTCATGATCCCCTTTACATCAACCTATGTACAAAAACTTTGGCAAACGAGCAAGGCCCTGAATAACTAATTTCACATTCGAATAGGTCTATACAGAAACACCAGCTCTAATATTATATTAGATGATAAATCTTCTTATAATTGACTATTGGATTTATTGGCAGTAAACGGGAAAACGGACGAACAGTCGGTGATCGAGAAAGGACTGGACGAAACGTCTTGGTATCAACCAGATATCTTTTTTTTATTATTATTTTATTTTAAATACAGGCTAATTTATTATTATTATTATTATTATTATTATTATTATTATTACTTTTATTATTATTACAAATTACTAAAAACAAATTAATACAAAATTATTACAAATACAAATATAAATAATATAAACACACTAATTATTAGTACAATTTCAAAAGAGTATTATTTGCCCCGCATGAGCCTAGCTCGTGTTCGGGGTCAGTTCAGTCATACTAAAATTATATTTTGAACATTATATAAAAAAAATACATATTATAGTGTTAGGCAAAAAAATAAGAATAAAAATAAATAAGATTGCTTACATGAAATAAATACATGAACAAAGATACGAAACAGAGTTACAAAGTTACAGAGTTACAAACAAAATACCTCATTGTAAATTTAAAAATACAGCTGAGAATGAATAACGGGAAAAAAGTGAGTAAAAGTACCAAATATTACAAGTTAGTTTTAATCAATTCGAGTACTTGTTTTTTAAACAATTTATTGTTTTTTAAACAATTTATTGTTTAGTGGTATCAGATTAGGGTTTCTTCTAGTAAATTTGTTGTCTAGCCTTGGTCCGAAATGGATAACCAAATATCTGAGATGAACAATAAATAGTAATTAATAATAATAATACTTACTGAATGGAAATAGACAATTCCTAAGCAAACTAAATAAATGTTATCTATTTTATGGAACCTGGAAGTTCATTGCTGCGCTTACTTGAGCTCGCCATTCAACACTATTGTGTGCTAATTCCATCCAATCATCCCTCGAAAATCCTACTTCTCTTAAATCTATTCTAATACTGCCCTCCAAGCTACGTCTAGGTCTTCCAAGTGGTCTCTTCCTTTCGGGTCTACCGTCAATACTTTTGAGATAGGCTATGTCTTTCCTCCCCCCCTGCTCGCAACATATCCAGCCAATTTCATCCTCCGTGATTTAATTAATTACCCTTACTATATTCGGCGAAGTGTACAGATTATGAAGCTCGTCATTATGCAGTTTTATCCAGTCCCCGTTTTCATCTCTCTTAGGTCCGAATATTTTCCTAAGCACCCTGTTTCCGAACACTCTCAGGTTATATTGCTCCCGGAAGAGTAAGGGACCATGCATCATAATCCACTTAATACAAGCGGCAGGATAGATGTCTTATACGGACTTCTGGACAGAAGAGGAGACGATAAATGTTTCTTAATTACATTAATAATAATAATAATAATAATAATAATAATAATAATAATAATAATAATAATAATACCATATTCAAAAGTGCAAGTAACGTCGAATGAAAAATTATTGTTGAGTTAAGGTAATGGTAGTCTGATAAAAATGATAAATCAACCCAGTCGATAACAATTTTTCGCAACCACATACAAACTCTAAAACACAATTACATTGGGCCTACCTTTATTCTAAGAAAAGTTACTTATCAAATATCGTATATTCACTATAACCTACTTTCCTAGATACTATGAGAGTCGCATAATTATCTAGGTGAAAGCATTTTATTTTATAGTATTCAGATAATTCTGGGAAATTAAGTAGAATAAATTATACAGGAGATGAAATACACACGAAGATGTACAAACATGCAGTTACAAGTTAAAAAATAGTGTGGAAGAGAATGTATCATATTATAGCCTACCGTTAAAGCGAGTAATGATATAGCTTCTATCTTCATGTAGGAAGTGGTCCTACTCAAAAAGAATTAATAAAAGCGGACCATGTATCGTGGAGAATATAAATGGGTTATATGTGAAATAGAACTGCACGCATTGAGAGAATGCTGCTTGTAGGTGTTCCTTGTAATTCAAAGTATTTCAGTATATTAAAAAAACGCATAATGTGCTACAAGATAAGCTCGTTAAAATAATAAAATCAGGTAAACTGATATAACAAAGTGCCAGTATGTTTTTTGTTAAATCAATCATAATTGCAATTATGATATGCAGAAAATAAGTTTTTTTAATCAGATTAAAATCGACCAGCGTCAGGGGAACTACAGATTTGTGATACCTTGACAATCGCGCACTCACATATAAATAAAAAATAAAATAAAAAACCCATGTCAAATCGGCCGGCTCCGGGATTTGATGCGGGGACCTCCAGAATACGAGTCCAAAGCGTAACCATTTGGCCAACTCAGTCAGTTTGACAGTGTCGTTTAATAAGCATAAGTGAAGGAATAGTGTTAACTTCAAATTATACCGGTAGACAAAATTTAAAAAAACATGTGACCTTTAATTAGTCGTCAACCGGTCAACCGATTAGGTCCAAAAGTAATAGGCTTCTTGCCATGGACGTTATAAATGCGTATACCAAGTTTCATGAAAATCCAATAAAGTGTATTTGAGTTATGGCGCTTTTAATATGTAAGCTCGTACAGCTTAGAGCCTATTTTTATACCTTTATAGCAATTACTAGTAATGAAGTATTAATACAAATCACTAGATGGCACTGATGCCAATTATCAGTAGCCAGAATTCTTGGCACACTTGTACCTGTTTATATATGCTTAGAAAAAGAAAACATATGTTATATTCTGTACTATAATGAACTAAAGAATAATTTTGCACATCTATTCTTGTTAATATTAGCTATTATCAGCAGAATTACTAATTAATGTCAATTAGCAATAGAAAGCTGCATTGCCGACATCGAACTGATATCGATAAGTCGAGTGCCAGCTCATTAACATTCACTTGGCGCTACAGACAGAATACAGTAGCTTACTTAAAGCCGTCCTATCGATTAGTGCCATCGATTAGATGCAGCTTTATGAATAAATCGATTATTCACCGCACTGAAATTATTAAATTTCTCTGTAATTATACATTGCAATTAGAATGTAAATGCTCACATATTAATTTTTTATGTTACAGAATAATTACAGCATGTCATTCTCTGTAAATGTACCCTAGTTCTGGATGGAAGCTACTAGACACTTCTAGAAGAGCCTTCCATGGGATTCTAGAACTCGACTCTTTGTAAGATGATTATGTGAACGCATTTTGGCCGTTAGACTTTCTCTCACTCTCTCACCGATCGTCGCTTCGTAAGGGCACAGCCCAATTTAGCAACAGACCACAAGTCTGAATATATATTAGTACAGTTTCTACACACTACTCAGCATGGAACCAGCAATGACAGCCACGACTTAATCTACCAGGAGGTGGATATTTGAAACATCACTAGAACTGCGTGGAGCGTAGCCTGCAGCCATTGGAAGTACTCGCTACTGGCCACCGTTCAGGATGATCCACAGCAACACAGAACTTCATCTACAATAACTGTACATCCCTTAACTTCAGTCCGGCTAAATGCAGTCACATTCTCATCAGATAGTCGCAAACCAAGTTAAGTAACACGAACCTAACCATGTTATATTACACAAAAGCCAAGTAGGCTTAGCATCTTGGTGTCATTATAATGTAAAACTGATTGTATAATGCTAGGGAGTTTTGGCATCTTTGCAGCTCCTCTTTTTCTCTACGTGCAAGCCCAATATGCTGCCGTAGTAGTTTGAATAAACTTTAATATTACACAAAGACCAAGGATTGGTCTAGCATATTAGTGGTTCTTACAGAAGTAATTCCGCTTTCATAAAGTTAAGAAATTTTGGCAAATATTTGCAGCTTCTCTTTTCCTACTTGCAGATAAAGTATACTGCAGTAGTATTCTGAGCCAATACAGCTCAATTATTATATTGTAACTGTTGAAACAAAAATAAAGTTATTTGAATTGTTGTTGTGGAAACAAACCATATTATGTTATAATAATAAATCAACCTTGAAATTATCCTGAAATCTACTTAGCAAAGATAACAGATCATAATTATTGACAACTACAGCTAAGAATAAGAAGAATAAAGAAGCAATTCTCTCTCCATTCTTCCTGCTTCCTTCAAACATTCCTGCAATTCTAAACTTAAATATTTTCTGGATTATAATCCAGTGGTCCTCCGAAAATCCTATTGCAACCCTGTTAGGCACACTAGCCTACATTTTTTGGTCCTTGCCGGGCCTGGATTCTACCCACGCCGTGGAAGTACATTTCATCCACTCCTCAGACCAAAAACCTACATTTTTTGGTCCTCAACGAGCCTGGATTCTATCCACACCTTGGATAATCACTTTGTCCACTCCTCATACCAACAGTGTATATTGTTTGTAAAACACATCTTGTATTTGTACAATTCTAATACTCTATTGTATTTTCAGCCTATGTTAACTGCATCATATACTAGGAGCAGTCATAGCAGGCCTAGTGGTAAGAAAAGGTGCAAGAATTCTGGTAGAGCCGTGCAAGGGACAACAGTCTTACTGGATATTAAGGTAAGTGACAGCCTTCCTTATAACACACTGTCATACACCACCCCTCACAATGCCAGACTCACAAGTACTTGCCACAGATGCCTCCAAACTTAAGAACTACAAGCAGAAGAGGGCAGTCATCAAAGGAAAGTTAACTAGATTCTACCAATATGTTTTGTCAGTTCAAGTAGACCAAGACAATATTGAAGAGATAGTCTACAGATTATCTAAAGAGAACACACTATTAAGGGACTTTGAGGAAATACAGGACAAGATAGAAACATGTGACTCAGACCCTGACTGGGAAGGAGAAAGACAAGCTTTCGAAGAGACATACTACACAACTGTAGGCATGGCTCGCAGAAAAATTAGGGATTATGAAACACAGTACTCACAGGCTAACATGACACAAGTTCAGCCTCAAGATACAACTCAACCTAACAGGCAAGCTAACTGCACTCCTAGAGTTCAGCTACCAAAGATAAATTTGCCACACTTCAATGGCAAGCATTCAGATTGGCTACCATTTAGAGAACTGTTCATCTCGCTGGTTCACAGCAACAATTCGCTTGATCCAGTTCAGAAGTTTCACTATTTGAGAATAGCATTGCAAGGCCCAGCCAACAAACTCATTGACACACTACCATTAACTGCTAAAGGTTATGAAACCGCTTGGAACTTACTCAATGAAAGGTTTCAGAACAACAAAATTATACTGCAACAATTATTACAGTCTTTGATTGACTATAGCAAGATCCCTAAAGAATCACCCAGTCAATTAATGGACTTACTTGACCACTTTACCAGACAGGTTAGGTCAATAGAATCTATCACACCAGAGAACCTTAGATGGGACTACATGCTCACTCATCTTCTCACGTCTAAACTTGACCCTACTACGCTCAAAGCATGGAGCCTAGAGGGCACAGTAGATCAGCTAAACACATTCAAAGAACTCTGTAACTTCCTACAGAGAAGGGGACAAGCTCTGGAGACACCAGACAGCTCCAGCAGGCCTAAAACTGTACACAATACACAGAACAAGCCTATTTGCCACAGACAACTGAGCCCACGTACCTTTGTTGCCCATGCAGCCAACAATTGTATACTGTGCAGGCAAGATCACCAGCTACACAAATGCGAAGACTTCCATAACCTCAATAACACACAGAGATGGAACTTTGTAAACACTAATAGACTATGCAGTAATTGTCTCAGAGCAGGACATCACGTCAGAAACTGCACATCTACATCTTGTTATAAATGCCAACAACGCCATCACACACTGCTACACCAAGACAAGGTTCGCAGCAATGAATATAGGCAACATGCAACTACACAATACACTAGTAGATTGCCTAACAGACAAAACGGAAACCAAAGCCACAGTGGTACTAGACAATCTCCAGCTACTACCAACAGCAATGCTACAGGCACAGCATTTGCTAACAATGCTCAAATCACGCCCAAAACTCATACATTTCTTGCCACAGCAGAAATACTAGTGAAAGCTCAGAATGGCAGACTCATAAAAGCCAGAGCATTATTGGATTCAGGTGCCACGCACACATTTATAACTCAAGATTTGGCTGATAGGCTACAGTTACAAACCAAGCCTACCACCATAGCTGTGACCGGTGTAAACCTACACACCTCCAATGTCTTGGAAATTGGACACATACAAATAAGTGACGCACATGGCAATGGCTACAAAAGACAGCTACAGTGCCTCATCATTAACCAGATTGCCAAAGACATTCCCAGTGCACCTATAGATGTCACCAGTTTAAGAATTCCTAATGACATTGTGCTAGCAGACAACAGATTTCACATACCCGGTACCATTGACATATTGCTAGGGGCAGATGTATTTTGGAACTTGTTAATGGGACACACTATACCCATCAACAAAACCAACAAACACAAAGCATTCATCAGAGAGACCAGACTAGGTTGGATTCTCTCAGGGCAAATACACTGCACTCAGGGTAGAAGACAAGAACCACGTTGCCACTTAAGCGTAACAGAACAAATCCACAAGAACATGCAGAAATTCTGGGAAATGGAAGAAATTATCCAACCAGTAAGATCTGAAGAAGACTCCATATGCGAGCAACATTTTCAAGAAACAATACAGAGAGATAAAGATGGACGCTACACAATAACCTTACCATTCAAGAAGCCCACAGGTAATCTTGGTGCCTCTAGAACTGGAGCTTTGAAACGTTTCTTCTCTAATGAAACCAGACTCCATAAACAGCCTACTATACTCCAACAGTACTCAGACTTCATGCAGCAATATGAAGCCCTAGGTCATATGACCCAAGTGGATGAAAGTTTCTACCAGGATGGCCCAGAAGCATATTATATTCCACACCAATTTGTCTTAAAGGAAGACTCAGAAACCACAAAACTCAGAGTAGTTTTTAACGCTTCATTCAAAACCTCAACAGGTACATCACTCAATGATATCCTATACACAGGACCCTGTGTGCAACCTGATCTCTACACCATACTCTTGAAGTTCAGATGCCACCCATATGTTGTGAGTGCTGACATAGAGAAAATGTACAGGATGGTAATGGTACAGCCACAGCAAAGAGACTTCCAAAGAATCTTCTGGAGACATTCTAAATCCACTCCAGTGAAGACATATCAGCTCAACACTATCACATATGGACAAGCCTGTTCAGCTTTTGAAGCAACCAGAGTACTCAACCAGTTGGCAGAGGATGAGAGAAACAGATTTCCCACAGCATCCAAATTGCTATCTACTTGCTTTTATGTTGATAATCTCCTTGCATCATTTTCTACAGAGCAGGAAGCTATACTAGCAGCCACAGAAGTGACACAACTATTACAGACAGGTGGATTTAACCTAACACAGTTTTGTTCCAACTCACAAGAAGTTTTGAGAACACTGCCACAAGAAAAGCTCTCTAAAGCTACACTTACTCATTTAGAAGAGCAGAATACAGTAAAAACACTAGGATTACACTGGAATCCATTACAAGACTTGCTACAGTACACAGTGAAGTCATTACCAGCAGCTACCACTAAGAGACAGATTCTATCTGCCATCTGTACTCTATATGACCCTCAGGGACTAATTGCCCCCATCATCTCTGCAGCTAAATGTATTATGCAACAGATTTGGCTGAATGACATAGGTTGGGACCAGCAAGCTCCTGTTGACATACAGAAGGCCTGGAATGAACTATATTCACAACTTCACTATGTAGAATTATACAGAATCCCAAGGAACACTCTAATACTCAATTTCAGTCATGTAGAACTGCACTTTTTCAGTGATGCCAGCCCACAGGCATATGGATCAGCATGCTACATAAAATCTGAAGATGAAAGCCACAAAACACAAGTTCAACTACTGACAAGCAAATCTAGAGTGGCCCCACTTAAGCAGATTACTTTGCCCAGACTGGAGCTCTGTGCAGCTCAGTTGGCAGCATGCTTATACCAAAAAGTAAGCTTATCTTTGCAGATTATGATATCAGCAGTATATTTCTGGACTGACAGTCTCATAACCTTACAGTGGATCACACAGCCTCCACACAAATGGAACACTTTTGTAGCACACAGAGTAACCAAAATTCAAGCTGCTACAGAAAACTGTCAATGGAGACATGTGCCAACACAGCAGAATCCTGCAGATCTCATCACTAAACCTGTCTCACCTAACAAGCTTCATAACCAAACTCTATGGTGGAATGGTCCAAAATTCCTAACACAAGATGAATGTTTTTGGCCTACCACTGACAATGTATTTCAGACAGAAGAAATACCAGAAACCAAGAAAACAGCAAAAGCCTTTATGACTATAAGTACACACAATGAATACTTGCATAGATATTCCTCTTTCAGAAAGCTACTCAGGAATACAGCTTATATTCTGAGATTCAAACACAACTGTCTACACAAGTCTGATAGATTTGTTGGCCCTATCAGCCTGCAAGAACTACATAAAGCTCACAATGCTATCATACATGCTACTCAGAAAGAAGCCTTCTCAGAAGACATGGCTCACATTAGAAAGAATAATTGTATTTCTAGAAGCAGTTCACTATTGCCACTGCATCCATACTTGGATAAAGATAGCATACTTCGTGTAGGTGGAAGACTGCACCATACTGATTTAGACTACAATGCTAAACATCCAATTATATTACCTGCCAAGCACCATATTACAGACATCATTGTCAGAGACACACATCTGAAAAACTTACATGAAGGCCCTCAAGGCATACTGTACACATTAAGACAACAGTATTGGCCCATCCATGGAGTTCAAACTGTAAAATCAGCCTTAAAAGGATGCCTCACATGCTTTAGACACAGCCCTGTCAAAGCACAGCAAATCATGGGAACTTTGCCCCAAGCCAGAGTTACTCCCAACCGAGCTTTCGACACCACAGCCATAGATTTTGTAGGTCCTATCTCTTTGAAGGATCATGGGAGAGGCAAAACAGTATATAAAGCTTACATCTGTATGCACATATGTTTATGTACCAAAGCAGTGCACATTGAATTGGTAACAGCAGCCACTTCAGCAGCATTCATTGCATCCTTGCAAAGATTCGTTTCTAGAAGGGGACTACCTTCCCACCTATACCTGGATAATGGCAGAAACTTCATAGGAGCCTCACGAGAGCTGAGTGAACTCTATGAACAATTCCAGACGGAGCAAGCTAACACAGATATAATGAACTTTACAGCAAATCTAAATATACAATTCCATTTTCTGCCACCAAGGGCAAGCCACATGGCAGGACTTGTAGAAAGATCTAACCGCAGCATGAAAACTATTCTATACAAGGTGATGAAAGACACTATCTACAGCTATGAAGAAGCCAGCACACTTCTATGCAGAATAGAAGCCATCATCAACAGTAGACCACTGACACCGATGAGCAGCGACTCTCAAGACTACATGGCATTAACCCCTGGTCACTTCCTCATTGGTGCTCCTTTAAATTCTATCCCCCACCCAGACTTACAGTCTATAAACCTGTCCAGGCTGTCACGCTATCAATTGTTAGAGCAACAGTCACAATGCATTTGGGCCAGATGGGTCAAAGAGTATTTAAATACTTTGCAACAGAGACAGAAGTGGAACACAGAAACTCAAAATCTGAAAACTAAACAATTAGTCATATTAATGGTGGACAATGTTCCTCCTATGAACTGGCCACTGGCTAGGATTATAGAAGTGCATCCTGGTCCAGTTGGTAAAGTTAGAGTAGCAACAGTCAAAACGGCCAATTCTATACTAAAAAGGCCTATATCTAAGCTGTGTCCACTGCCTGCTCAGTAAATTTTTCTATTTTCTTGGGGCCCCCCCAGTATGTAAGCTCGTACAGCTTAGAGCCTATTTTTATACCTTTATAGCAATTACTAGTAATGAAGTATTAATACAAATCACTAGATGGCACTGATGCCAATTATCAGTAGCCAGAATTCTTGGCACACTTGTACCTGTTTATATATGCTTAGAAAAAGAAAACATATGTTATATTCTGTACTATAATGAACTAAAGAATAATTTTGCACATCTATTCTTGTTAATATTAGCTATTATCAGCAGAATTACTAATTAATGTCAATTAGCAATAGAAAGCTGCATTGCCGACATCGAACTGATATCGATAAGTCGAGTGCCAGCTCATTAACATTCACTTGGCGCTACAGACAGAATACAGTAGCTTACTTAAAGCCGTCCTATCGATTAGTGCCATCGATTAGATGCAGCTTTATGAATAAATCGATTATTCACCGCACTGAAATTATTAAATTTCTCTGTAATTATACATTGCAATTAGAATGTAAATGCTCACATATTAATTTTTTATGTTACAGAATAATTACAGCATGTCATTCTCTGTAAATGTACCCTAGTTCTGGATGGAAGCTACTAGACACTTCTAGAAGAGCCTTCCATGGGATTCTAGAACTCGACTCTTTGTAAGATGATTATGTGAACGCATTTTGGCCGTTAGACTTTCTCTCACTCTCTCACCGATCGTCGCTTCGTAAGGGCACAGCCCAATTTAGCAACAGACCACAAGTCTGAATATATATTAGTACAGTTTCTACACACTACTCAGCATGGAACCAGCAATGACAGCCACGACTTAATCTACCAGGAGGTGGATATTTGAAACATCACTAGAACTGCGTGGAGCGTAGCCTGCAGCCATTGGAAGTACTCGCTACTGGCCACCGTTCAGGATGATCCACAGCAACACAGAACTTCATCTACAATAACTGTACATCCCTTAACTTCAGTCCGGCTAAATGCAGTCACATTCTCATCAGATAGTCGCAAACCAAGTTAAGTAACACGAACCTAACCATGTTATATTACACAAAAGCCAAGTAGGCTTAGCATCTTGGTGTCATTATAATGTAAAACTGATTGTATAATGCTAGGGAGTTTTGGCATCTTTGCAGCTCCTCTTTTTCTCTACGTGCAAGCCCAATATGCTGCCGTAGTAGTTTGAATAAACTTTAATATTACACAAAGACCAAGGATTGGTCTAGCATATTAGTGGTTCTTACAGAAGTAATTCCGCTTTCATAAAGTTAAGAAATTTTGGCAAATATTTGCAGCTTCTCTTTTCCTACTTGCAGATAAAGTATACTGCAGTAGTATTCTGAGCCAATACAGCTCAATTATTATATTGTAACTGTTGAAACAAAAATAAAGTTATTTGAATTGTTGTTGTGGAAACAACACATACAAAATTTGTGTAAATATCTATCTAGTTATACCTTTTTATTCGTTAAACTATCATCTTATTGCAATAAGAAAACTCTTCTGCAATGCTATTACAGTTATATTTATTCTAAAATAAAATATAACATTATTGCTTGGGGATCAGCAGATCAATTCCACATAAATAGAATCTTTGTCCTGCAAAAACGCATAATACGTACCATTTACAATGCCAAGCCTCTCGATTCCTGCAAACCTTTATTTAAAACCCACAAGATCCTCCCACTACCATGTATCATTATTTTTGAAGCCGCCCTGTTTGCTTATTCTCATAGACTCCTTTTCAAAGTTAATTCTGACTACCACTCTTACAACACCCGACATAAAAACAGCATAGCACTGTCGAAACACTCTACCCATCTATTCGAATCTTCTCCATACTACTTATGCTCTAAAGTATTTAATTCACTCCCCTCTCATATCACATCACAAAAAACAGAAATTTCATTTAAGAAAATGCTTAAATCCTTTCTTTTATCAAACTGTTTTTATAATATAAGTGATCTCTATTCTTTGTAAGTGTGTATATACTATATTCTTAAATTTATCATTCAATTTGTATAATTCATCTTTCATATACTGTAAAAATAGAGCTAGAAATAATATTAAAATGAATAATGTAAAATGTAGCATGTTTAAATATTGAACATGCATTGAATATTTGTATGTAAATTATTAATTTGTAAATGTGTGTGTTAAACTTTAAGAAATGTAGTTTATAAGTATATGTAAACTATGTAAAACACTGTACTGTGTAAGAAAATAAACAATAAATTTCATTGGTTTCATTGGTTTCAAACCATATTATGTTATAATAATAAATCAACCTTGAAATTATCCTGAAATCTACTTAGCAAAGATAACAGATCATAATTATTGACAACTACAGCTAAGAATAAGAAGAATAAAGAAGCAATTCTCTCTCCATTCTTCCTGCTTCCTTCAAACATTCCTGCAATTCTAAACTTAAATATTTTCTGGATTATAATCCAGTGGTCCTCCGAAAATCCTATTGCAACCCTGTTAGGCACACTAGCCTACATAATAAAAACACTAAATTGGGTTTGACGCCGGTACCGGTGAACCGATTTGGTTCAATAACAATAGGGTTCTTCCCATGGACATTATAAATGCGTAAACCAGGTTTCATGAAAATCCGATAAAGCGTATTTGAGTTATGGCGCGTACAGACACACGGACAGACAGACAGACAGACAGACGAACACACGGACATTTTTCGTCCCCACACACACAATCTCATAAAGTACCATAATGGCACTTATTGGCAGACGTTTTAGAATTTGAATACCCAATTTAGTGCTATTTAACCAGCAGAACATCAGAAAAACTAGGAATAAATAAAATCATTAAGTGATCAACCTTAATTCAAACTCGTATACACTGATATAAGACATTCTTAAAATATGTCAAGATTTCACAAAATGCACTGGCGAAGAACTACACTTAATGTATGTAGGCCTAATTATTTCAGGGTAATATATCCTCTGTATATAACAGTATTCAACTTTATGAACGAAATAAACATCTTAATAAATAAATAAAATAAATAAAATCAGGTAAACTGATGTAACAAAGTGCCAGTATGTTTTTGTTTAATCAGTTATGACTGCAATTATGATATGCAGAATATGTTTTTTTTTTTAATTGATTTCCAAGTTAAGCTCCAGATTTATTCACTAAGCAGGGCTTTCGGAAGAACAAAGGTCTAGTTTTTTTAATGAGATTAAAATCTTCCAGCATCACCTGAACTGTACAGATTTGTGATATCATGACAATCGCACACTCACATAAAAATACAAAAAAAAAATTCAAATTGGCCGATTTCGGGTTTTGAACCATGGACTCGAGAATGTGAGGCCAAAGCGTTACCATCTCGGCCACCGGGGTCATTTTAACGATCTAGTTGGATAAGCGCATGTAAGTGCATGTGTTTTTTGTCATAGCTACCTGTATTTTAATTTCCAAGGCCTTATAAGATCACAGTAAAACAATAGGCAGTGTTGTCAAGATAACTGATTTTCATTTTTTTTTTTATAAATTCTTTCGAATACGTATATTACCATAAAATAGGCACTAAATTGAGCATTACTCCGAAACAGGCCAACCGATTTTATCCATTATAAATAGACGTCTTCCCATGGACATTATAAATGCGTATACGAAGTTTCATAAATATACGATAAAGCGTATTTGAGTTATTGCGCCTTTAAAGTAGACACTAAATTGGGGTTTACTCCGGTACCGGTCAACAGATTAGGTTCAAATTCAATAGGGCACTTCTCATGAACGTCATAAATGAGTATACCAAGTTTCATGGAAATTCGTTATAGCATATTTGAGTTATGGCGCCTTTCTGTTATTAATCTATTAAAAACAGGCACTAAATTGGGCATTACTCCGGTACCGGTGAACCGATTTTGTTCAATATCAATAGGGTTCTTCCCATGGACATTACAAATGTGTTTTCCAAGTTTCATGAAAATTCGAAAAAGCGTATTTGAGTTATGGCGCGTACAGACACACGGACGGACGGACAGACAGACGGACAGACATTTTTCGTCCCCACACACAATCTCATAAAGTACCATACTGGTACTTAATAAATAAATAGTTTGATAATCAATGTGTCATGGCTAACTATTGCAAATTCCAAAACCCTAAAACCATATGTTGTCAGGATACCAGATTTGAATTTGTTAAATTCTTTTTATAATATATTACCATAAATTTGTGACTTATTTGGGCATTACTCCGATATCGGTTAACTTATTTTATCCAATATCAACAGATGTCTTCCCATGAACATTATAAATGTGAATATCAAGTTTCATGAGAATCCGATAAAGCGTATTTGAGTTACCGCGTCTTTAAAATAGACACTAAATTGGGTTTTACTCCGGTACCGGTCAACTGATTAGGTCCAAATTCAATATGTCACTTCTCTTGGACATCATAAATGCGTATACCAAGTTTGATGAAAATCCGATAAAGCGTATTTGAGTTATGATGCCTTTCTAGCATAATATTATTAAAATAGGCACAAAATTTGGAATTACTCCGGCACTGGTGAACCGATTTGGTTCAATATCAATAGGATTCTTCCTATGAGCGTTATAAATGCGTATACCAAGTTTCATGAAAATCCGATAATGCTTGTTTGACTTATGGAGCGTACAGACACATGGACAGACAGACAGACGGACAGACATTTTTCCGTCCGCCATACAATCTCATAAAGTACCATTCTGGCACTTAATAACCGATTAAGTTATTTAAAAATGATTATTAAAGTGATTAAAAGATAAAGAACAAAATAGAGTTCTATTTAATACCCGGTCGAAGCCGGGAAGGGCAATGAAGATCGGTATTAAATATATCAGCTAAAATACTGTAAATAATTGTCTTCCTTTCTTATGGAGTCATCTTCGTTTAATACCTATATCTTACGTGTGTGTTGCATGCGTGTGGTCTGAACAAACCTCCCTAGGGAAAAACTTCGGATTCTTCTTAATTATTAAAAATAATAATTTATGTCTATAAATATGCAGATGAGAGTTTATTCAATTTATGTGTGAATATAATTATTATGGGTAATTTTATTTAATGAGTTTTTAATCTTTGACGATAGATTTATGAACAAGTCGTGTTTTTTCAGTAATGAGAATGCAAATAACAACCTTAATGACCAGAAGGAAGATCACGTTTTCTCCTAAGTCAATCTGTGCATTACAAATGTGAATCACACTGGACGTCATGCATATTATGAAATATTTTATGTAATTAACAAATGCTTTTTCGTGCGGAGCCAATTTGTTTGGTTCCGTTCTGATTTCCCAAAAGTTCTTGACCCTGAACATGGACAGATGAATCGACGTTGAAGCAGACGCAGAGGTCGCCATTATTGCCCTCTCAAGAAGTAAGTGTATGTTACGCTGTTAAAAGCTTGCACTTATAATGTAATGCTTAACTCAGAGAAAGTAGGCTTACTGTCTACACTTAACCGTTTTAAAGCTAGGAAAGATAAATGCAAGCTAAACACAAACATTTGTATTCACATGTCCTTAGACAAGGAATACGCATGGTGTGAACAATGCTGTGAAATCAGCTACAAGAGTCGGTCCGCTTTTCTTTTCCCTACCTGTACATAATGATCCAGTATTGGCTTTCAAAAGTGTAATTCATTAACCGGTTTGTGGCACCTCGGCCGCTTTTTGGCTAAGTTCGAGAGCCAACCAAAATGCTTCGGGGCACCAAAAAGCGGACTTTACTATGTATATTTAAAATTAAAATAGTTTTCTGTGGATCATTCTATTAAAGTAATGATTAGTGTACATATTCTTTACCTGTTTTCGATGAGAGAAATGCTGGTCTTCTGGTGTTCAGTGGCCTCGGTTTGCACCAAGACCGCTCTTCACCTCTAAAAAGAGGCCCCTATCTATGCTCCTTTCTAAATACTACTTTCGTTAATACCTTGAGGTGTCCAGCAGTATTAGGAATGGAGCATACACAGACTACACTTCAAAATTCCATGCCAAAACACAGAATTATGAAGTGAAAGTCTGAGTTTTACTGTTGTCTTCCTCAGCTTGTTCTTGATATAGAAAAGTTTTATTCTTGATTTCACAAACACTAAATAAAAACACAAGCACTATCTTCTAGTCTTCTTGATTCTTGATATAGGAAAGTTTGTACACACGTCACTATTATACACCGATAAACACAAAAAAAGTAGAACTCGACACATGATGGCATCGACAATATCTGCAATCAGAGAAAAAATATTTTGTATTATACCAACTGTATATTCAAAGCGAAAGAAATAAAATTCTGAATAGTAAATAACCAGTAAACATACAATCCTTTCACCCCTTCCCCAGAAATAATATTTGGTATTTCCTTGAGTTACAAATTACAAATTGATTCTTAAAATCCATTTCCCTAAAATTGAAAACTTAACGACTAACTTATATCTATATAGGTTCTATAGGCTATATAGGCTTCTTACATACAAGGCTACATGCTTTGATCTTCGTACCCTCTTCACGAAATTCTACGAAATTTTGCACACCTACCCTCTTCAATCAGAAAACATGAAGGCAACATTAAAATTCAAACAAATTCCTCTTCCATTATTTTAAAACCCCAAGAGTAATATTTTCTGTACAAAAATCTACATTCATTGACCAATCTCTACAAAATTTGAAACATATATCCTATGCAAAAATTCTACGGGACAATATTTTTCTGAAAAACACCCCTTATTGAATATTCGACATCTGATAAGTGATCTCTATACAAATCTACATTCTTTAAACGATTTTTACCAGAATTTACACACATACCCTATAGAACTGAGGAAAAAATTAAGGCAAAACTAATTTTTGAAGAAATCACATTACTTTTATTTAAATCCACATTATTTGACCAATTTTCTCCGGAGTTTGCACACAGAGCCAACAGAACCTGGAGAAAAATTTAGGCAAAATTAGTTTTGAATGGAACCACCCCTTAAATGTTTCAACCCCTATTAAGTGACGTTTAAGACTACATTCTTTGACCAATTTTACCAGATTCTACCCACATATCCTATAGATCCAGAACATTTAAGCAAGATCAATAGGAATTTCTGTTTCTTCTTATCTTACCATCCATTGTCTTTAGAAACAATGAGGTGCAAAATCCCAAGTCATTTGTGAGCGATAAAGAGTGATAATTAGTGTTTTCTGTCCATCGCCCTCATTTCGAATTCTAATTAGCTATATAAGGACCTAGATTTTGAAAATGATAAGCCCTTCAAAGTATACTTCGAAAAAATACCCTCGGGAGGTCCCGGGTCCACTAAGCTATATTTTAATAAAAATACGTTAAATTAATTTACTCGTACTTGATTTCGTTGGTCGCAAGAAAAGGACTCGAGAGCCATCAGTTCATAACTCTATCTATTTTAACATAATGAGACGTTAGACTAGGTATATAAATACGTCTAGATCTCAAGTTCAAAAATAACGTCACAAGAAAAATTGATAACCGAACAATCTATGGTTATTGACAAGTCTATGGCAACTAAAAGTAACTTGCACATTGACAAACATAATAATTGAAAAGTGTAACAGACATAATATCTTGTATGTCATTATATCTGCAGTACACTACTTCTATCAGCACAACTTTTATTCTATGCGTCACAACAAGCAGCTGTACCGAAAATTTCTGCAAGTAATGTTAAGTGTGAAATCTGACCCACATAAAAAGGAATATGACAGTCGCCTTCATACCAGGTTCGTTGACTTGATATTGAAAAAAAAATGGATTAAATTAATGTATCTTGCAGAAAATTTGTTCGTACGTTCAGTATCTGTGTATGTTTAATAAAAAGTTATTTCATAACATTTGATCGTTTACGTTACACTAGCTTAAAAGACCCGGCGTCGCCCTACATTATGAAACGAAGGTACTGTCAAAATTCCAAGTCTCTACCTGTTATAGTTTAGGCTCTACGTTGATTCCTGTCAGTCATTCAGTCAGTCAGTCAGTCAGGACAAAGCCTTTTATATATGTAGAGAGATAATTGAGAAGTTTGAGTCAGAAAAATAGATTTTGAAATACTGGTAAAGCAAACAGTGAATTTTCTCTGATATATTAAGTATACTGCCATCTGCGTGGTCTAGTGTTTTCGTTGCAGACTACGAATCCCCAGGTCTAGGTTCGGATTTTTCCGAGATAGAGAGGTCTGGAACGGGGTGCATTCTGCCTTCTGACACCAAAATAGAAGCATCACCGGTCACGATGCCATCAATAATGACCGTGGGTGTCGGTCTCTGTCTCTGGTGTATGACGCAGTGGTCAGATTGTCGGCCCGATCTCTAGAGGGATGTTGCGCCAAGTTGTTAAGTTCGCTTAAGCATACTGTATTGCTGTTTTATTGCATAATTTAACGTTGTTATGTGTACTGCTTTGTATTAGGACGTATTAAAATAAGATTGTTCCACACCTTTTCGTGTAATTACCCACAAATAAAAACTCTCACACTCCCAGCTTTTATTAACACTAAAATGTATTTGCATAAGACAGTTAACGATACTTAGCACTTTATTACTTTTGTGCGCAATAAAAGTACTGATAATCAGTAATCAGTAGGGCAAGGCATTTAATGACCATAAAATAGTGAAAAAATGCAAAATAAAAAATGCATTTATGACCAAAAAAAGTGAAAAAATGACCCGAAATCTTAAAATATTGACCAATAAATTTACCATTATTACTTATAATTAGTTTTTTCTTAAGTAATGAATTGCTAAATACAGTTTATGATGATGATTTATATGTGAATTTGCAATATAAAACACACTTATTTTGTTACTAAAGAAATCAGTAAATTTATACTACAGTACTTGGACACCCTTAGCGAAAAATAAATTCTTTCTGAATTGCATGCCCATCAAATTGCCCCTAGCAAATATGTGCCATTTAAGAAGAAAGAAAAAATATTTATTGCTAAAATGCCGAAAATGACATAAAATGCCAAAAATGACTTAAATGCTTAAAATGACCTAAAAATGCCGAAAATGACCTAAAAATTGCCAAAAAATGACATATCTCTTGAAAAATGACGAAATATGCAAAATAAAGCAAAATAATGCAAAAACAAATTGCCCTTATTTAATTAATTATTTCATGATATACATTTACATATATTCGAGCTATCTTTTAACCATTATATAAAAAAGATGCAAAACCATTAAATGCCTTGCCATAGTAATCAGTAATAAAATACATTAAACGCTTCTTTTTTCTTAATGTAGGTCAGCCAATTTGGTTTGCGTTCTCTCATGGTTTTCCCAGTCTCAGAGGCAAATGACGGATTCGATATTTACTTACTTTGACTCACCGTCCGTATTTCACTCCAGGCCTATTTAATAACAATCACAATTTAATGCCAATTAAAAAGGAATAGACGTGGCATTACGTTGGAAATTTAAAAAAAACTGGGACAATACTGTCCAACTAAGAGCTTGGTGACAACTAGATAAAATACAACTATTTTATAAATTGTATCAAACATCACAGAAAGAAGTTGCTAAATTTCAGAACACATACTAGAAAGTGGCAGGTTGAAAGTTTGCCTACTGTGCCATCCCGAAAGAATTTTAGAAGTTACATCATCGCAATCCATAACAATATGGCATCCACTTTAAGAGTAGAGAATTTTGTTGATGTTAGGAGAATTTTTGGCACCAATAGTTTTAGAAATGAGGTACCAACCAACAGTGATGAATCCTGGCATTAACCAAACAGCAGTTCTAGTAAGCGTAGAAATTAATTTAAACTGCTTGAATTAAAAAATAACTTCTAACACAAGTCACATGAACCAATCGCAATAGTGTAAATATTCATTGTAATCAACTTTGATTTCAATTACATTGAAAATATTCTTTTAGTAAAGAATATTTGTATATAATTATTAAATACACTCAGTTGGTGAAAACTGAACACATTAAAATTCTTTACTTCTTTTGAAATGTTAAATTTATCAAAGTACAAAAATCTGAGGATACTGTGGTTGAAAAGCGATATCGACTCCCATTCCTTATGATGGCAACCGTGCACCATAAAATCCACCTCTCGTTGTGCATGATCATGTGTATATGCGGCACTAGATTTCAGGGCAGCTTGAGATTCCAAAATGGTTACCCAGTATATAACATTGATTAGAATAAATTAATATGTATTATTACTATTGTTACTTCACAAATATTTTTGGCCCTCTCAAAAATAGTCTATGATACATGTCATGTTAAAATTATTTTATATTAAACGTAGGATTGCTATACTCACCCTTACGGGCTCACACGCAAACATACCGGCAAAATAAAATCTGTCTTTTACCACTTATAATTTAATAATTATTATTATAGATAAATATTGTTTTAGGGCTTAAGACTTTATCTCCCATACCTTTACTTTCCAAATAACTGAATTAATTTAATTTAGAATTATGTGAAAATACCTAGATGCCATCTTCATAACTCTAGCCCTTGCTTCTAAGAGCTGCCATCTATAATTATTGTTTCTACGCGTTTTATGCAGATATGAGATTTTGTCAAGGCACATTTATACAATTCGTTCTGTCAAAATATTTCCTACGCTTTAGTTAAAGCATATAATTGAATTCCAGATAAAGAAAGACGGAGATTTGGAGAAATTGTTTGCAGTTCTAAGAAATGTATTACCTGCCATATTTCATACTCGGTATTATTAATAAGGTCTTGGAACCAGTTTCTTAAGGTCAGAAGTGAGTTCATTAAAACGTGTAGTCTCATTCTCTATTCAGAAGTTATCTTTTGTTCCGGCATGCATGCATAATTTTTCTCTTCTTCCACGTAATTTAATACGAATTCTGCTAAGCGTTCTGTTCAGTATTTCATAGGAAACATACACCTTTTATGTCATATTCAATGTTTGTTATCTAAATTAATAATCCCATGCTGTAATACGATCTTAATTTAGTTTTCAATTAAGATTTCATCTTAGAAAATCATCTCTTAAGTGAATTTTAGCACCGGGTTTATTTTAATTTCAGAATTAACGCTTAAATTAAATAGACTTAATTGGGCCCAAAATTCTATTCTAATTCCAAAACTATAGGTTCAAAGGAAATCTTTAGAGTAGATATGGAGATTATTTACTAGTCAGTTGAGTGTGCTATTTTATTTATAAGATGCATTCCTCCAAAATAAAAAGTATATTTTAATTTGTTAGTACGGTAAAGAGTATGAAAACCAGAATCTTCGACAGTGAGTTCAAACAAAACATTTATTGTTTACCTTAAAAACCCGCCAAACACGAGCTATCTGAGACGGAAAGTACTATATTAAAACTTATTTCAGTGATTGTGTTGCATATGAATTAAATATAAACCCTAATTCAATTTCATACATACAAAATAATTTTCAGTTGTAAATTTTAAATTATCTGTTAATTTTTTTTTCTGGTTGATTACATACATTCCTTAAATTCAAATTTATTTCTACTCCTCCGAACATGGAGGCCATTTAAGAAGTTCAGGTGCTGTGTATATAACATTAAGCCATTCAACAATTGAAGTTCAACTATTTTCTTTTGTTGGTATGGTTTACATCAGTAAATTTCAACTGACATCAATACTATCAATAAATTTGTGATACAGGATGAAACAGTGAGGATGAATCATGGTAAGTAAATAACTAATTCGGTATTTGCCTTTACGACTGGGGAAACCACGAAAAAACTCATGTCAAATTGGCCGGTCACGGGATTTCAACCTGGGACCTTCCGATTGAGAGCCCAAGATGTTACTATCTCGGCCACTTCGCTCGGTTTCATACATGTTTTGTAAATTGAAAAGTAATGTTTTGCAAACTGTAATATAATAAATTCCAATAAACTATACCCTAACTGAACCCATAATTTATTAAAGGGTTTGCCACCGCAAAAACCGTACGTTCTATAAACTTGGTCTATTAAATTTGATACGTAAAAGAAACCCCTTTGTACTTTTTCGTAAGACAATTGTTATTCTTTTTCTATTAGGTATGATATTATTATTCCTATAGTGCCCTGCTAGCTTATTCAGAGTATGTACTGCTTTTTACGGATCGCCATATCATCACGCATATGACCATTTCTTTACTCCGATATTTTCAGAGGTCAGAGAGCTGCTCATCAGTCATATAGAATGCTCCATATTTTAAAATACCTACTACAGAGTTAAAAAGTATGTAGGCTATGGCAATCTACAGAATCTGTCATTTAGCTTGGAAACACATGACTATTTTCGCATTTATTCACTTATATCTGCAATCTGTATAAAACTTATTTCAGTTAATTTTTCTTTTATATTTTCACTAGTTTAAAAAGCCCATCACTCCCATTGAGGACTTTCGATTTTCAAAATCTAAGTCCTTTTATAGGTATCTAGAATCTAAAGAAGAACGGCCTATCATACTCAAATTATTCCCTGAGAAAACGCTAGACGACTCAACATAAATCAAAGAGGACTTAGAATTATTTTGCAACCCGTTGCTTCTACACACCATGTCTGGTAGATCGTGAAATAAGAAAAAAACATAAATTCCAGTAACGTAAAATTTTACTCCCTTTCCGTGCTCTGAAGTTCCCATACAACCATCTCGGGTGAAATCTAAAGAATATCAATGTCACCTTCACACTTCCCTCCCCAAAAACCCGGGATATAAAAACGTATTACGCACAAAGGACTAAAAATATTCCATCTTATTTTGCCTCCTTTTGCATGATTAGGGCTTACTCTCAACTAATATAAAGAGTACAGCGATGAATAACGAATCAGTAGATACTATTTTTATCGACTTCTGACATAGCATACATAAACTCAGGCTGAGACAATTGAAAACGCTCTCACCGCAAGATGACCTCTTATTCTAAATCAAAATGTGATGTCAGAAAACAATATTGTCCACGCCCAGGCTAGCGAAAGAAATATGATTCATCACATCCGATATTTATTCACGAGGATTTCATTCTCCCTAAATGAATTACAGGAATGAATTAAATCGATTGCCTCTCTAATTATTTGTCAAAGCCCACTCCATGGCCCAGTTACCTGCAACTTCCAAAGCCTTATGTGAACACTGCAGACAATATAGTTGTCATGAGAACTGAATTGTGTTTGGTGAATTCAATATAATATTTTCAAAAGTTAACACAATTTTTCAAGGGAAGGGACGGTTTGTTTGTTTGAACTTCAATGTTGACAGTGATTCTTTCCGGAATGAAGTTGATACGTGTGCAAAATTTCGTGCGCTTTGTTCGAAGCATGTAGATTTGTGTAGGGAACAAACATATCAACACACTTTCGATTTTATACATTGAAGTGCGATGAAAAAATGTCTTATGGTCAATGAAGGCCGTGATTTTATTATGACGTCAACTATAGCCTAACAATTGCTATAGATCCAAACAAGGCACCGTGGTGCATATTAATTACAAGGATTTATTTTCCTGTCATTTGTAAACAATATACCTAACATATTCCATTGCTATTTTTTTTAAAGCAGAAGTAATTACGTGCAAAAGTCTTCGAACCTATTTTGTACCTACGTTCTGTGCAAGCAAGACATATTTCAACAAAACAACTGCCTGAAGATGAGCGTTAATCTGAAACGCTTTGCCATTCCCTATTAAAACAAGAAAGCAATTTTTAAAAACTTCTATAACACCTGAACCCTTAAAAGAAGATTACATGACTTCGAAATTTTATATGTGGTAGAACGTTACTGATCGATGTGAGAACCAATCATAAATCATTTTAACAATTGGTATTCTCTATATAATTTTTGAACATTTCTGCTCAATATTCACGTTTAAGTAAGAAAAATGTGGATGTTTGACAAAATTCTTAGTGGTTCAACAAGAACACACCACAAGACGTAATGAAGCTCGTACTTCAATAGATCTCAAATGTTTCACTTCTGTCACATAGCTAGTTTCGGTCCTCATCTGTATAATACTAAAATCAAATTATACCTAAGTTTAGCCACATGTAGAATTTATAAAATCATACAAACTATTAATAATTTGCATTTCATTTAATTAATTGTTGTTGCCGCTTACTCTGTTTTCCTGTTACTATTATCATGATAAGTATTGCTTATTTTTCATTATTATAATTACTAGGGCTCGGACTTTTAGGTAAATACATATTCTTTTTGCTATTACTTATCCGGTCCGGTTGGGACCTTCGGATTCAAAATACTGAGTTGCATATCACATAAAAAAAAATATTTTCGATATTTCTTATTTGAATAAATATTTTTGGTAATTTAATTTTTTTACATTTTTTACCACATATCATGTTTAGTAATGAATATTTTGACTGTTTTTGTAAAATTGCGCCATATTTTTAATGTGTTGCGTTATGTTGAGTCAGACAATAAATCAGGGCCGATTTGGCCTTTATTAGTGCAAATTTCTGTTCCCTCTCACACTGCATTACTAAGTTGGAAACAACAAAACAATTGTTGATAGAATCAATAAAAGAAATCAAACACATCGAAAACAAACTTAACAAAATCAGTGGTTCAAAAGCAAACGAAATTAAAGAAAAATTCCTATTATGCCTAAATAAGAATGGTTACAGCTTTAAGAAGCACAACTTTAAGATCTACTTTTGTCGTTCACTGCAACAGTTCTACACTTGCTGACTAAAATGATTAGATGAGTACTTCTGTAAACATTGGTTAAATAAGTTAATCAAAATATTTTCATATTTTTTAAACATATTTTCGACTTTTTAACCACATAAAAAATAAATATTTTCGTTTTTATAAGCACCTAAAAGTCCGAGCCCTAATAATTACTATTACTACTATTATCACTTCAGGTCTCGGTCATGTAAGGTCAGGGCGCCGTGGGCCGTATAATCGTCCCTACAATGGAAGAGGTTGAAATATGAAAAACAGAGAGACTATTTTCACTTGAATTATGGCATTACTCTCAGCTTTTGTCCTTCTCTCCTAGTACTTTTCCATGATATTATCCTATATATATTTCTTGTATATTCTATTTTTCTTCCTTCTTGTGTACTTATATCCTTAAGCTCAGTTAAGTTAATGTACCCCAGTTTGTAAAACATATAAAAATATAATAATGGAACTGCTCCCGAACACGAGCTTCAGTAGCAACTTATGTGTCACTTATGTAATTTAAATAGAAAATAACACCATAAAAATATTAATAAAATATCCATACAAAATAACTGAGGTAAGATCTAGGCCTAATTAAACAGGTCAGTGGGAAAACATGAAACTGGCTGAATTCCTTATAAAATCCTTGACATCATAACAAATTGAAACGGAGAGCAATATCATTTTATAAGCATTCTGAACCGTTTCTTTTTCATAATCCATTATCTAGACCAAGCATGAGTAAATAGGATACTGACGGTAAAAGAATTTTACAAATGTTTTAAGCAAACACTTCATAGTCCTATACTTAAATGGCGTTTAAAGTCATTAAAATTCATGTTCTCTTAACTCCACTCTTGAAGTGTAGTCTCCAAAAGCGACACTTACTTAAATCCCACATATCTGACTGAGATATACATCTTCCACATTCCTAAGGTCTCTAAACTCATAAGGATATGAATGTGCGCGGGAGTGTCATACAACAGGTTGTTGTGGAAACAAGTTGTTTAAACACTTTGTGAAGATAGATCCGTGCGTGCGAAGAACTCAAAATAATGTCATTGCTATCGGCTGTAATACATTCATTCGCGAGTTAGGTTTTCCTGGTGGGAATTCATTCATTCTTCAGTTCAGTTAGTAAGTCAATGAACTGATAAATCACACAGTAGGCGAGCTTTTGTAATACGTAATAAGAGACCGGACTTCGAGTTGTATTTATTGACTATTGACTCACAGATTCAGCAGATAATCTATATTAATAAAAGGAAGTGTCTGTCCTCCGTCTGTCTGTCCTCCGTCTGTCTGTCCGCGATGCCCAGCGAAATCTACTGAACGCAGAGATCTGAAATTTTATACATAGGCGGACTAAAGGGTCGGAATGTGCACCTCGAAGCCGGAATTTTAATTTTCGCTTTAGTTCGTGAGTTATGAGTGAAAAACGGGCAGAAAACGTGTATTTATTCCGTTTTCGAAGCATGAGTTTTCAGTAATACAAATCAATTACACTAGGCTTTGGCTATTTTTGTCAAACCTTCGACATAAAAGCATCGCGATCTCTTGTATGTTGTAGCTCACGCTGGTCGATTCATTTGTTTTTAATGTCAAGGCACGCAAACATAATGTGAAATTTTCAACCTACACCGAAGAGGATTATTATTATTATTATTATTATTATAGGGATAATCAATATTAGCCTAAATATGGTCAAACGTTGTTCGATTTGGACGAAACTCACTATACAGGGGTTTTCCGGGCCTAGGAACTCGAATCTGAGGTCGCTTTTACCAGGTGACGCTATCTAATCGTGATATGTAGTCCACATGATTTAGGTGTTAATATAATGATTTAACTATTATGCTCTTAATTTTTAATTTTTGAAATAATTATCGCGGGCGAAGCCGCGGGCACTACTAGCTTAAAATAATAAAAGGACGTGTTTGTCTGTCTGTCCACGATGCCCAGCGAAATCTACTGAACGCAGAGATCTGAAATTTTAAACATAGATGGGCTGAAAGGTGGGCGAATGCGCATCGAAGCTGGATTTTTAATTTTAGCTTTCGTTCGCGAGTTGTGAGTGAAAAACTGGCAGAAAACGTGATTTTAGCGCTGTCGAAGCATCAGATTTCAGTAATACATTTCAATGTCAAATCAATTGCAGTTGGCTTTGGCTATTTTTGTCATACCGTGGTAATAAAGCATCGCGATCGCTAGAATGTTGTAAGCCCACGCTGGTCGATTCATTTGTTTAGAATGTCAAGGCCCGTAGACATATGAAATTTTCAACCAACACGGAAGAGGGATAATCAATATAGGCCTAAATACTGTATGGTGAAACATTGTTTGATTTGAACGAAACTATACAAGGGTTTTCTGGGCCAAGCAACTCGAATCTGAGGTCGCTTTTACCAGGCGACGCTATCTAATCGTGGTATGTAGTCCACGTGATTTAGGTGTTAATAATTATAATGATTTAACTATTATGCTCTTAATTTTTAATTTTTGAAATAATTATCGCGGGCGAAGCCGCGGGCACATGCTAGTTAATAATAATGATAAAAAAACACGAAAATTAATAAAACCACGATATTTGTATAATTGTAAGCAAGATAATCAATGACAAAACAATCTACTGTGGCTTGGTTCTAAAAGGGCCAATGTCCTGAAACTTGCTTTTGAGATAACTGACTTTGAAGCCTTTATAGAAGTAATACTTTTTGCTGAGAACTTCCGACATTGGCATCTAAGGATTCTGTATTAGGTCTATTAATAGCATCGGACATTGGCACTTTTAGTATACGAAAGATAAAGACTAACCGACCTCAATAATGCATAGATCTAATTTTTTGAAGAAATAATTTATTGACATTGGCCCTTTTAGAACCAAGCCACAGTAATATATCGATCTTCGTGCCATTGTCGATAGTCGCGATTCGTACAAATTTTCATCAGCTGTGAGCTCGTGTGTATTTTAGATTACCTCATTGCTAAAATAGCATCGTTTATAGGGAGACAAGTTAAAGAAGAATATGCGCAGAAGCACAAGCAGAAGCAAATGGCGCAGGGACTAAAGCTAAAGGCATGGTCGATGTGCAGCCCGAATATTCCCAAGCTTGTTGTTTAATTTGTCGCACCCAACGAGATTTAAAATGCTCCAACATATATAAATAATAATTATATATTGTGTCCATGTATCCTTTCGGCTCATAGGCAGCTTATAAAAACTATCCAGTCGCTGAGTTCAATTTATTAATTGAAAAATTCTGTTTGATCAAAGAAGCTACAGGTATGAAGATGCTTCAGTGTTCAGTGTTTGTGAAATTACGTAGAACAAATATGAACGTAGGTGCAATGAAGGAAAGTAATAAAACATTTTTCTTTCTTTATCTTGGTTTTACCTCTCCCTTCTAGGATTTAAGCGACCCAAGCCGCCCGGGCCTTACCCGTCGGGAGAGGGATGATCTATGGATCACATATATACCTTTTTGACCAGACAAGGACACGGAGGGCCTCCCCGGATGAGTGATCAGCCCAATGTCATTCCATAGAATAATTTTAAATATCATATGCTATAATCCTAATTTCGTACTTCCTTCATTATTTTCATTTTTTGTAATTTAATGTTTTATAGTACTCTAAAAAAATTGTAATAATTTATAAATTAATCTTAAATTTACATTAGGCATATAACAAACTTGTAGAGTGTTTAAGCTTACATGTTTTTAATAGCGATGTTAGTGCTTATATTTAAGTATTAAGTATTAATTAATTAACTATAATATGTATATGTATTATGTAATTGTAATGTAGTTTTTGACTGGTAGAGCGGAAGAGAAGGCCAAATGGCCTTAGCTCTGCCAGAATAAATAAAAGGAAAAAGAGAGAAAAAGAAAGAAAAAAGAAAGAATGCCGCGACCACCTCCGAGACAACAAGAACACATAGGACGAGACACACCATTCACATACACACACACACACACTCACTCCAAACAAGACGAGGATAGGATGTAGATGATAATGATGGCCAGATGATATCTGGGTACCACAAGGGCCTAAAGTTACCTGGAATTTGTCTCACAGGTGAGGAAAGTCCCCACCTAGGTAACTTGTCCCGACCAGGATTCGAACCCGTTCTCCTCTGAGAGGAGCGTTCGTTCCCCTACGCCACAGCAGTGGACGTAATAAAACATATTTTAATTATAACGGTAGACATTTACGATTGATTGCTATTCTACATATTCTTATCATAGATTGGTCACTGATTCATGCTCTACATAGTCAGTGAGACAGTGAGTTAGATTTCGTTAACATGAGATCCAGCAGTAGAGGGAAGTTATCAAGGTCTAGGATTCTGTGATAATCCTTTGTGTTACGAGAATAAAAGATGATTCAACTCTACAGGTTTGAATTCCCAGTATAAATTTCATAACCTGTGAACCTATTCTCAAGGGGACCGGTAATAAGCAAATACACCTGGATTTAACGTGGAATCTTCTTGAAACAAGTGCTCTACAACTGATGCCATTGTTTCTCATTTTTTTACGAAATGGAACCTCCCTCGATTGTATAAAATTCCCATCAATAAACGTCTAATTTCTTTGTCATTTAATGGGTTTCAGATTTCTTACTTTTTTCACGTCAGCAGTCATAGCCTATATTTATAAGAAGTATGACAGTCAGATTCTATGTCAGATGTAAACGAAATAAAAGTAAGTTAGTGAAAGCATTAGATTATAATATTTATTTGGGTTGTAAAGTCCGGTGGTTCTCAAGAGGATAATTCGTAATTATCCTCTGCAGGTGAAATTATAGCTCTGTGAAGAGGAAGGTTGGCAACCAAAACATTAAACAGAATGAGAAATATACATACTGATGTTATACACTATTCTTTGTAGAAGTTATGAGTTTCAGTATATACTATTTTCCTTTTGCACTGAAATGGAAACTAAGCAGAAGCAAAAATACATGTCAAATTAATTTAAAATCTTTAAAGATGCTAAAAATATTATTTTAAATATACCGGTAAGCAAGAAGTACAATGTATGGTTATAAAGTAATTTTGTATGTATTTTGGTCCTTATTGCTAATCTTAGACCCGCTGGTTCTTTAAGGACGAATGGTAAAAAATTTCACAATCTCTAAATTTAATATATTTATTACACACAAGTATAACAGCATATATTACGAAGTCTCAAGGCCTTGTGAGCGTAAACAAAAAATAAATACACACATTAAATAATTCGCTTCAGTTTAGTTTCAGGAGTTTCTACAATAAATCTTTAAGTATTTTCAATTCATACTACATTTTACTGCCTAGTAGTCGATTAATCGTGTCCTCATTTATATTGAATTTCCATTTTCACACTACCGTATTTCTTTCTTGGGATTAGTTGAAAGTTTTATTGCTCTCAAATAAAGAGGTTAGTTAATTAATTAAAATATATAGGTTATTGTATAGGTCATTTATAAGTTAAAATATTTATGATAAAGCGAAAAAATTAAGTAGCGATAAAACAGCGTACCTATTTTAGAAATAGTTCCACAAATACTAAGAATTCAAAGATTTATAGGTTAATTTCTTTAAAATAAATTGTTGTTTTCAGATTCTAAAACACAACAAGTTCCTCGCTGGACTCTGAAAATGCTTACATTACCGTAGAAACATTCTTTATATTTACTTTGTTAGCATGTATATTTGTATATACCATGTAAGTATGTGTATGCATTGTACGTAGAGTAACTTTTCTCTAAATTTTTTGTTTGTAATTCCAATATTCATTAAATGTTCTGTTACTGTACTGAAATGTGTCCCAGCACAAGCTTTTGGCCATTCGGGCACCAGTAATGATTGTATTATGATTTACGAAGGTAAGATAAATAAAAACAATAATAAAAAACTTATGTTCATAAGAAATATATATTACTGATCGACATATTAAAATCAATATTTTGAGAACAAAACAATTTTATTGTCTTATACAATGAGAACCTAAAACTCAATCTAACATTTTTTTGCATTGTTTCAAGTTAAATACCTTTCAATTAAATTGGAATACAGTTTACTTTACATTATCCCCCCCCCTAGATTTTCACTTTGAAAACTGATCTTACAGTTTCTTAGAAGTTAGACAAAATTCGTGAATAAAACCTTGAGATACAATATTTAATTATACAATACCATCTTCTCTTCTCTTCTCTTCTCTATATATATAAAAGGCTTTGTCCTGACTGACAGGAATCAACGTAGAGCCTAAACTATAACAGGTAGAGACTTGGAATTTTGACAGTACCTTCGTTTCATTTGTAGGTGCTCACTAAGAAAGGATTTTGAAAAATTCTGATTTTTAATGCCAAAAATCAAGTGTTTTTGAGAATACTTAATCCCTTTTTACACAGAATTATCGAATCCGAATCACATTTGACATTAAAACATATTGGGTTTCAGATGGGTTTGGAAATAAATTAAATGGAAGTTTGACAATTACAGTTGGCTTTGTCTATTTTTGTCATACCTTGGAAATTAAACTTTCGCGATCGCTTGAATGTTGTAAGCCCTAATATGGCCAAACATTGTTTTATTTGGACGAAACTCACTATACAGGGGTTTTCTGGGCCAAGGAACTCGAATCTGAGGTCGCTTTTACCAGGCGATGCTATCCAATCGTGGTATGTAGTCCACGTGATTTAGGTGTTAATAAATATAATGATTTAACTATTATGCTCTTAATTTTTAATTTTTGAAATAATTATCGCGGGCGAAGCCGCGGGCACATGCTAGTATTTTAATATTATAAAACATTCCAAACTGAAAAATTAGCCATCCTTTTCAAATTCCCATTTATCAGGGCCTGGCAATCATTTATACTCTTACTAATCATTAGACAGCTAACTCAATAATGAGAAGCGGAACAGATAGCTTATGAATAGGGACCGGATTTTTAGGTTTTTACCTATTTTTTTCCTTGCTTCCAAAACAAAAAGCGCTCATACAATTTTTCGAATCATGTCCATAGGATTCACCCACATTAATTCTGTGGCACCTAAAAATACCTAAATGGGGTATAAAAACCTAAATATACCTAAACGGGATATAAAACTTAAAACATCTAATTTAGGCTGTATTTTGTCTTTTTTGTTTGTCAGTTGAGAAATCGATATTTTGCGGGGAGACAATAACTTTGTCGGTTTGAAATTAATACCACCAGCGTTTCGTTCAACCCGTTGTCGTCTAGGATGGACAGTATCAAGAGACGAAGTGTAAGAGTACCGGCGTATTCCTTTTAAAATATTCGTATGAACAACCATTGTTGTCATGTATGAACAAGGATATAGATTTCTGTGTTTTAAAGCGCTTGTTTGCATTTAGTACTACCCTGTCATTCATACTGAGTGGTCACACTGTGAGATTTAAGAAGACGTGTTAATTATGCCGAAACAAATGAAATCGAGTTTATTACGGCAGTGGATTGGCGATGACCTGAAATTCATCTTTCCCCCTTCTTCTTCCTTTTCTTCTTTTCTTCTTCTTCTTCTTCTTCTTCTTCTTCTTCTGAAGTTATTTTATGACGTTGCACCCCGCGGGTTTCTACGTCTGTTCTGTCCTAAAGCAAGTTTACAGAAATTTAAGTCAATTTTGTTAACTTAAGCTTTACAAGTATTATGTATTGAATCCTATGTAGCACATTCAAATTCATTAAACCAATTATTCTACCCAAAAATGATATTTTGGACAAAAAACCTAAAAAAACTATTTCACCTAATGGAAAACCTAAAACAGTGTTTTCAAAAACCTAAAAATCCGGTCCCTACTTATGAATATAATTGAGAAGAGTATTTTGCATTATTATGTAGTGAATCCAACCTGAGGTAAGCCATGACTTTTCCTAATGAAACGACTGGAACTGAGAAAGTAGAAAACGTGTTCGGCAAATTCCTTATAAGTGCTGTGGTCGGCACCTAGATAAAGCAACTGAGCGCAATGGAATTAAAATTCGCTGGCATAAATAAATAACTTATAGCAGTGAATGTACCGTCTGAGGAGAGAGAGATGGGAAGTAGGTTAGAGTCGGAAACCCATAATACACCACTCAGAGCTCCTGCAGCCCATCAACACCGACGGGGCTTGACCCCGGGACTGTCGCATACGCGTGACCTCTGCGTGCAAGTATAAAGGAAGCACACCCACACATCCGAACACGCACACCTAACTACCATAAATGGCATGTTAAGCAGGTGCTTGGGAGACTTCCTATAGACTCCATCTATGAACTGACAAATGGTTCCTTAATGTTTTAGTAATGGACGTAAAAATAGAAACAAGAAAGAATCATAAGGGTATAGAAAAAATATCAAGGAATGAACCAATTTGTGAATGAGTCAGTTATACCCGGTTTCTATAAACTCGCGAAATATCTAAGGGTAAATTATCCAATGGACAGAATTTACACAAGAATAACACCATACAAATACAAATAATTTAAAGGCAGCAATCACATACACTTGTGGCGAGTTTCTAGATAAATGTCCTCTGGGTAAATATGAAAATGACAAAAAAAATGTTCCTATAAACTCGGGCTAGTTCTTTCCGAGGGTAAATCGTCGGGTTAATTTATCCTTTCATGGATGGCTGGATAAAATTTAACCTCTCATAGGATCAACAATAATTTAAACAATGAGAATCAAAGCCTTCTGAATTAAATTAACTGTAGGCCTACAACTCCAAGAATTTGGTCATTATATCATTGTGGGTGAAATGGAACTAATATGCCCATGGATAATTTACTCATAGGTATTTCACGAGTTTATAGAAACCGGGCATTAGTCAGCAAGATAATCTCCACAGCTCGACTCCTGGTTCGGACAAGATACCTTGGTGGGGCTTTTTGCAGGGATTTCCTCACCTGTGAGACGAATGAGGGGTAACCTTCGGCCTTTCGCGAATTGATAAACTCGTAAACTCTCGTGGGATTACCTATGATAAATATTAGTAAAGAGATACGTTAATAATCATATTGTCACTATTCTTCGACGATTTAACTTATGCTGAGCGAAGAAATATGTCTAGACTAGTCTATGAACTACTGCTTATAAATAGCCTAATAATAATTCAAGAAGGTGTGAGACATGTGTGACAGTGACAGTGACAGTGACACTACCTTTCAGCTACCTGCAGCTACTTGTGAATAAGATGAGCCCCCTTTAAGGTTCATATTTCCAGTTTTTTCTCACATTAGAAAGAATAATGCAATGGGCAAAGCCATTTACACGCAGGTTTAATGTACCCAGTGGAGTGAGGAACATAAGCTACCCCTTGTTCAAGAAATTTAAACAAATGAGTCTATCCAGATGTAAAAGGAATATATGTTTTATGTATAAAATTGATGGAATTAACCTGCAAGATTTCATATAAAATCGTGATCTAGGCGTAATGTTCACAAAAATTCAACTTTGAGAGAACATAATACGTAATTAGCATAGCCTATAAAATCTAAAAACAGCCAGTATTTAATTTAATTGTAAAATGAACTTAGAATATGCTTTAATTATGTGGAATCAAGAGAAAAACATATTGATAGTTTAGAAAGTAGGTAGAATAGGTTCTTGAAGTACATGCATTTTGAAAGTATGGCTACTGGTCTTAGCTTGGATCATTCACCAAAATTATTGGCAATTTAACGTACACCGAAGAAATAATAAATCGTATATATTCCTCTACAAAATTTAAATTTAAAATTTAATTAGTAAAATATTACTGTTTTATGTAAAAACTGTATCACTAGAATAGTATTTTTTTTAGACAGCTTCAATTAAAAATTGAATTTCTAACACAGGACACACAAACTAAAATTTGCATATCATCGTGCTATTGTTAAAAATCATGATTTATTATTATTTTGTTAAGAATATAACAGTTTCATTGCCAATTAGAACATTCTCTTATAATAATTACACCAGTTTTATAACATTAATATTATATGTTGAATCTAACACTAAAAATATTTAAACTAATACTACAACTAAAAACATGCAGAAAAAAGAAACAAGAAACACATACAATATGAAAATTACACAACGATGGGAACAGATCAAAACATAAGTAATATAACAGTTTTGTAGGAAAGGAAAGTCTTCATTAAAGAAAATGACATGGAGCAAATTTTAACTATCACTTTTTAATTATAGCTATCTTAAAGTTCTAAAATTTTTATCACAGATACTTTCAAACCGCTTATTGTTAGTATTAAATATATCTATATTGCCCAATTTGTGCAACTGATTGTATTGAAGGAGCATATTATAAAGAGGAGAATTATTATGGGAGTCCGTGTTTGCTTTTAGAATGAAGAAAAAATTATGAAATTTATAAGATCTATAAGAAATTTCTTCGATAATTTTAATATAATCTATTTTGTTATTATAAACAACTTTGGTTTCAGTCACATGGAAAGTACTCTTTTAGTTATGAATATTTGTGTATGATTATTAAAAAGGCTCAGTTTGATAAAAATTTTAAATGTGAAAATTCACTACACATCTTTAAATGTTAAATTTCTGACGGTGTTGAATGAAAAACGTTGGCGACTTCATTCCTCATGTTGGCAGTTGTGAACCAGAAAATGAACAACCTCTGTATGTGCATGTGCATGAATACATGCAGCGGTAGATGTCAGGGCAGCTCGAGATCCAGAATGGACCCATGGTACTTTGTTCATTAGAATAAAATAATAGTTATTATTTTACAAATATTTACTACTGTGTAAAAATAGTATATGATACGCATGGTAAACTTATTTTAAGCATACCTACTCTCATAATAAAATTCCTCCTTTACGACTTGTATAATAAATATTTCCGCCGATATCAAGAGAACCGAAGGATTCTTTAACATGAATATAATCACACGATGGGATCGAGATTCACATCCTACAGTTCGGCCTAGTTTTGTCGAGTTTAAACCTTATTAGTTTGAATCTGGAAGCTGATGCATGACTCCCCATTCTACCAAACAAGAGCCATTTCCACACTAATATATTAACCACTACTTTTTTCACTAGAAGTTAGGCTGTGTTAATTTGAAATAAAATATATAAAATTGAATAAAAAGGATGTGCATTCGTTCATGTTTTAATAGTAGGTACGGCTTCGGTGTCCACTACTGTGGGTGAATCAGTAGCACGCCTGCCTTCCACTCCGGCGGCCCGGGTTCGATTCCTGGTCAGATTCAGGACTGGGTGCTTGTGCTGTCCATATGTTTAAGTATTAGTTATGAGACTGGCGCAACTCGGAAACAAATCCACCGTGCATATTCCCTATTAAGGGATCTCCGGATTGATCGCGACCCGGTTGGGCAACATACATGGCAAGGAACTAATTGTTAAGGTTTTTTAAATAATTAATCTATAAAAATAATTTATGTATCTCAATATACAGGAGAAATCATACTGTTCATTACTGTAACTTTTTAAAAAATTGAAGATGGAGGTAAATCTTTATCAAAGTTATACATTTATTAGACTATTAAAAATATCTTGGGGGATTGTCCAGATATGAAATAAGTTAGCTCATAACTGCAATTTATCTTAAAGTGATTTTTTTTAAAGGGATTAAGATCAGAGCAGTTTCGTAGGGTTAATTAAAGTAATTAATGGATCAATAAATCATAAAGCATGTCGTAAAAATACCTACTATCGGCACTGTAAATAACTACTGTAGGCTATAAAAATAATTGACATTTCGAAATCATATCAGAATTTATAACTATAATCAATAATTTCCTGTTACAATATCTACTTCGCTCATAATCCCGTTCACTACAACGTCAATTGAAGTTTTCATAATATTGTAGCTCCAGGCATTTCTTGTACGGCATAGTCAAAGAAACAAGGAAGTCAGATCTAGAAGCATAGTTCCTATGATTTTTTATTCGATAGAAAAATCTATAGCTTTACCAATATAGCGTTTGCGTAAATACGAAGCTTACTATTTATAACCAAAACAAGATTAAAAAAAACAATAAAGAAGGAAAATGAAAAACGATATCACTTAACAGGGGATAGACATACATAACATCATAGGCCTACATGTATTTGTTTGATAAATTTAACTTATGAATGTAAGTTCCAATAATTAAAATCAAAATCAAATTGGAACTTAAAGACAGTAAAAAGATTCTCTGAAGATGGTGCAAGCGCACCGAAAGGCCTAAGCGGCGAATTACAAAATAAATCATTGAGCAACTGGTATCAAATTTATTTTATTTATTTTATGATGGTTTAGATATGAGTTATTGTTGGGAATATAAATGGTTCCTAAGAATGGAAATAGATCCTTTTATTGCTGCTTGTGCCACTTTATCCAGATTTTTGTAGAACAACACGAATTTCACGAAAAAGGGAAGGAAAGCCCTTTTTCGTCAATAATCAACCCAACTGACGTCTTGGCTGTTAATTATATTTTTCTTTCTAGTATCTGAAAGAGGGAGCATTAATATTTGTTTTTCCGGGTAGACATCAGCAGCCTGCCCACCGTAAAATTCCATTCGGATAATATTAGTTTCACTGCATTAAGGGAAATGTCCTCTATATGAGTCCCCGAATCTCTCTCACATGACCTCTTCGGATAATTTAAAAAAGTTACTTTATAGAAGAGGTAAATTCAAAGCAAATATTACAAGTACAAACAAAAGTGTCAGCTCTATTTTAAAGAAGGAGTTGCAGCGGTAGTTACAAAAAAGTAAGCCTACAGTAATCGAAACAGTAATAGTAACATCAGCATAAAGTATATAGATTAATTTCTTTTCCCCTAATAATTTCGAAGCTATGTTGTTCATAGAGATATAAACTCACAAACGTACAAATAGACCGACAAGCAGGAAGGTAAACGTTTCTTAATTTTGCTTTGTTCAGGAGCATCATAAATACATTTTCAATAAAAAAAACTAATTTAGTTGCGTTGTTAAAAGAACATCAGTAATTTTATGTCTTTGTGTTCTTATTAATTTCTTAAGTTACTTAATTTTCTTCGATATCATAACTAGACTTTGAACTTTTAGGTCGCTAAAAATGCTGTTTTAGGTACCTAAAAAAGGCTCTAACAATTGGAAAATAGGTTCTAAAAATCGTAAAATAGTCTCTTATAAACTCGTTAAGTTGCCAATTTTCTGAAATATCTCAGTTGCAATGCAGAATATTATATTTATTGAAGTCACCATTAATCAATATTCATGATAAAACACAGATATAGGCCTATGTTACACTGAATTATATAGACCTATTACTAGGGCCTGTATTACTACCATAACAGTGAAAACCTAATCCCTGCGCCCAGAAGCTACGCACGCTAGCATATTCAACCCCTTGTATCCCTCAGTGATTCAGAGAACTACGTTGTTTTATTTATTTTTTTAACTGCATGTGGGAGTCGGGAGAAAACACTGCATTTTCTTGGGAATTCGAAGGTATTTTTCTACTGAAGACGAAACATTCCTTGCTATTTAACTACGTCATAAATGTGTCATGTAGGCCTACTGCACATTCCGAGCTAAAAATTTAGTACGAACTGAAAATAAATGCTAGAATTTATAACAAAAAAATAATTTATTTTGAACTTTAGAGGAAAAACAAGCAAAAAGGCAATATTAGGCTCTAACCTAAAAATAGGCTGTTTTAGGTCCCATAAAAGTATCAATTTTAGGCATAGTCACTTATGAAACATGCATATACAAGTTTTCGTCCATATATCACTTAAGGTTTAAAATAGGTTTTTACCTATTTACCTGTTTTTTTAATATTTATGCAATAGGCTACGTAAAGTCATTTATAAATTCGTTATTCTCCGTTCATGTTTACCAGCTCATGTTTTACGTACGATTTATTTAGCCCTAATTCATTCTATTATTCAATATGGCATAATTGGGTGGGGCGGAGTTGCAAAAACGATCCTCAGCCCTTTGCTTTGTCTTCAAAAACGCATCATAAAGATTTGTTTATCTAAGCCTCCTGACTATTCTTCCAAATTATTATTTTCTGAATTTAACGTTTTCACCATAGACCAAATTTACAAGTATGTCATACTGAATTATTTTCATAAACATCGTGACAATTACAAGTCAGAATCTCACGTATATAACACGCGAAGGAATCAATTTAATTTATTACTTGAACCGAAAAATGTTACAACTGCTGGAGCTAAGCACTGTTCAAGTTTTGGCCCAAGTCTATTCAATTCATTTATTACGAACCATCCTGATCTAAATAGCTTAAACAACAAACAATTTAGGTCTAAAATTAGAAAATTTATATAATTATTACTTCTGTTTTCTACTATTGCTGTTATAACATTTTTCATATTAAAATTTAAAATTTGGATAGAACTTAATTTCTTTGTTTTTTACTAAAATTTGAACAAATAAATTGTTATGTATTATATTGTATTACTTCGTACCTTTGTATTGTAAAAAGAACATGTTCTAACCTTTTATACATAATATTCTGTCATACTTCTCCAAATTTTGTATTGTTTTAAGTAATTATTTAGTATAAGTTTTTCTCATATATAGAACTGAACCACCCCCGAACACAAGCTCTGCTTCTTCGGGTGGTGTATCAACTTTTTATGTATATTTTTCGTGTAATTTGAAACAATAAAATTTGAAACTTATTTGAAAATTTGAAACCTAAAATCCGAAGTCTAATCATAACCATAGAAGTCAGTTTTCTTTTTCTTCCTTAAGCTTTTATTTCGCTTTCAATGTTTTCTTATTCTTCTTGTTTCGCTCTTTCTTTCTTACACGTAATAGTACAATTTTTAAGACCTGTTCGGGATTCCGATATGTTCCATGCACAATTTTGTCTGCCATCAGACACAAGTAGAGATCTTTACTACGTACAACTCATTCAAGCCGCTAGCTCCCCCTCCACAACACACATAATACACAAATTACCTTCTCCTCTTCTCATCTTATTTCCATTTCGCATCCTCCCCTCTCTTATATTCCTCACCGTATTCCTTATATCATTGGTTACTCTAACCATTTAGTCACGATACTAAGTCAAGAACTGAAGAAGCGCCTCAGATGAAAGGGAAAGACTCGAGCCACAGGGGGAGGGAACTTTTACATGAGGTGGGAGGCAGAGGGTGTCACGGGCTGTGCTCTTTTACCTACTGACCGTCTTTTATTCCAGAAAGGCCTGCCGGAGACCTGGAAAACGGCGCGAATAAAACCGCCAGTAAGATCCCACAACATCACAGTCCAAATCATTCCCTGCTCTGCAAAGCTCCTAACTAAGAGCTCAAAAAGGCAGACGCAAATATTATAACATCAGACGAGTCCACCAGTCTCACGTGGCTGGCTGGATCTGCAATGACTACCACCAGAAGAAAACACTTCCTCAAAGGACCCATCTTCGTGGTCCTCATCGCCGTCGCCCATCTATCCCAGGGAGTATCCGTCAGCGGTGTACAGCAGGAGCAAAGTCTGCAGGACAGCAATTCCTTAAAGGACACCACCATCCTGAAGGAGTCGCCTGAGAATGCCGCTACCAGAGACGCCCGATTCATTAATTTTAAGTCTTTAGTGTCAGGACAATCCAATGAGATAGACACGGATTCACCTAGTGTTAAAGACGATGACATTCAGAGCCCAGTGACTGCCTTATCAGGAATGTATACGGACTGTATTACCGAGTTTTCTTTCACTTGTGTCCAAAGGAAGGTTCTCGTATTCTTCGATCGTCTTGGAAGAATGGAGAGATTCAACCTGTTAGGAGACTTCATGTCTGTTATCAAGACAAGGAGAGACAATAGTCCTCTGATAACAGAAGATGGACTTAAGGCAAGGCTGTATTCTGGTGGAAACATTGAATCCGATATGGACTCCCTTATGGATCTCGTTGCGGACCGATTCTTCAACAGCCATGTCCTGAGAATTCGACTGCCGCAATGGACGGAAGTGTCTGTTCCCGGTAGTGTTGGAGAGGCCAGGACTGGTACCACTGTGGACATCAGCTTTCCCATGGAGGAAGAAGGTAAACGAACACAATATTAAGAATGTAAAATCCCATTCGAAAATAACTAATCTCTTCGGTTCTATGTGTGGTTGGATGGGAAATTATTGCCAATCCTTGAAACTGGTATTTATTATAATACTTGCATATTTTCTATAAAAATGGACTCATACGTTTACTCTTAATGATCTTTTGCACTCTTTCCTTTAAAAGCATGCAACTGTCTTACCGTGTATAACATCTTTAGGTTAGTTAACTTCATGTAAATACAGAAAAAACTTTATTGTCCATTCCATAAATATAACTTTAGTAATCCCATGTAACTACTATAAGGAAATAACATAAATATAAAACATCTAAGCTTATAAAAGAAAACAAATGCATCAAACATTTTGGGTTTTATAATAACTTACATTCTGATTCAAAGATGTTGAATTCTCTTAACAGTTAAAAATAAAATAATCTTGATTTTTAAACCATTTGATCCGAAATCAGTAAATTTAAATAAATGCATTACAGTGTGTTCCAGTATAAATTATTACCTAATTAATTTTAAAATAATCAATTACAACTGATAATTTAAATTTTGTTTCTCTATAAACCCTTCCTTTATCAGCAATATTAGAAACGTTATAATAAAACTAATATTTGTTCTCAGCATAAATGAGTTAAGATAAACACCAATACTACACATCAACTGTGTATACTGTTTATCTGTAAATATTTTACTTTAAATTTAATAAATTATTATTATTAACGCTTCAAGAAAGCATATCGTTCCTCTTCCTGGTGCTGGCTATACGCATGTATCTTTTCTTGAAATACGTGAAGGTGAAGAGGATTTTTTTATGCATGCTAACTTTGTTCATTTTCTATATAAATGTTCTTGAAAAGGTGAACAATCTGTTGTACAATCTGGATAAATATAATTGAAACTCGTATATCTAACAATATGTAGGCCTATTGTTAACATTATGTAACATTTAACACACTTCAAAGTCTTTATTAATTGCCTGCTTTCACGTTATTCATTGAAGATTATCGAAAGTGATTGTAGTAAAGCAATCGGATCAAAATCATACAACAGTAATACCGTACGTAATTGTTTCATTTATATTTGCCAAAGTTAGTATATTTGGAGTATAGGCTAAACGAAGTAACATTTGTTATAAAAGAATAAACCCGCTCAAGTTCTTGCCGGATACTACGAAATTACGTTAAAGTATTAATCATAAGAATTATAATAATACTAATAATGCTTTCGAACAGTCCTCGCAATAAGCTATTATGAAGCGTGCATAAGAATCGCCCCACAGTGCTCTGGGATATTATATTTGTAGAACACTGTAGCAAAATATAACATGAACACGAATTAAATTTATTACGGCGAATCATGGACTCGATTAACGCAGCAGCAAGATCGCAGAAGAAAAAATCTTAATTACCTAAACTAAATAAATTAGCTTTTTGTTTTTACATTAAAAGTAATATCCAAGATATTACAATACAAAATTATTTCTAGGAAGTAGAGCATTTTCCTGGTGTTTTGGAATACAAATTAAACAGGGTAGGTTTATTAAGGCACTATTTAAGTTAAAGGCAACATAAAGCTGACCAGGTTCATTCTCCATTCTTTCTCATTGTTTTAATTTCAATTTATCATTATATTATGAATGAAATATATTAAAACTAAAAATATGAATTCTACTCAGACACAGCAATTTTGTTAATGCCGAATTATACTGTTATTACTCATGATCTTGCGAAGAAGATAGAATTAATTCCATAAGCAACTAGTGTTTTAACTGGTCGAATATTCAATACAATGAAATAAACATAATTTTTATTGAATTTGTTTATTTTGTTTGGTCTATTAATATTAAACATAAATGTCTTCAATAAGAAAGAAAGCCGCGATTACAAAATATAATTCAGTTAACTTATATTTTCTGTAGGAGTAAAATGAAATATTTACATCTTTAGCTTGTCAGGTGTCTGTGGATGATTACATTACGTTAGAAGTTACTCTTCCAGAGAAACTCACCCAACCGAAAAAAGTGCGGTTACAAGCATTCAATTTGCTTATTAAAAATGTTAGCCTATAAAGATGCAACCATCTACCACAATATTTAACATCAGCATTTACAGATGACGTTTTAATGCAAAGGACGCACAGGAAAATTTATTAAATAGAAGGTGAAAATTGTTGTTCACTCCTAACGTATTTAAATGTCTCGTACTCCGACAATATACTTACAAATTCCCAATTTCATGTCCAAATTCTGAACCTGCGGTTTGATCCCGGCCTAGGTCGAGAAATTATGTGTGCGTTATGTCTCTCCTAGATTTACGAATTAGGAAAAGGATCCCTGCGGGGTAAAATTACGACACACCGGCGTCATTTTCAGGCCGAACTATTAATACGCAGTCGTGTTAAATAACCATAACGACCGAAGAAGCAAACAAACAAGCAGGCCCGTATGTTGATTTATTACATAAATTCTCTTAAAGAAATTAAACTTGAACTGTACGCCAAGCATCCCTCAAATCATCGAAATTATTATATAAACATCAGCCCTTTTCAGAAATTGGTTATACGGTTATCAGGTACTCTGGGGTTAAAAAAAGTAATAAAAATAAATAAATTAAAAATTAAAAAAATTAAAAATTCCACCATACAATATTTGATAAGATGGATATGGTACACGTTATCTACTAAACCCTAGAGACCCTAGGCAGTACCTTTACTTTTAACTTCAGAGTTAAGTATCACAATTAATTAAAATAATTTACGAAATTAACAAAATAATATAATAATACTTTATTCTACATTTTGAGGATGGAGTTTTGAGCATAAACTATACGGTATTTCTTTCAGTGGGTATTTCTTCCTACATTTGAAATTTTCACTATTTTGTAAATAGTATAATGCAGATGAATAAAAATTCCATCACCAATGTCTCGTCTCCTCACTGTTGAATGTTAAGTAACTGTACACATAGAACGGCATGTGAAACGGTTCGGCATTGAACTTTGAGCATCGTTTGTTATTTATTTCTATTATCACTGCAATACCTGAATGTTTTCATCAATATTTAGAATTGAATAATAGATTATAATACGGTATAACAGTAAGTTACGAAGGCAGGAAATGTGGTCTGTAATAGCTTATGCTCGAATGATCATAAAAGCTTATTACATCATGCAATAATATCATAATTAGCTTATTTCAATGAAAATAGTATATTTAAATTATCGAGTTATATCGATAATGTCTCTTTACATAAAATAATTTACATAAGTAAGGGCTGAAAAAATTATTTATATTACCATAAAAATGCCTACAATTATTATGTAGAAGTATTTTTTCCATGGTACTGCTCAAATATTAAGGTTCCAAGATGTAAGTCTAGTATATGGTGGAATTTTATAGAGAAAAATGCAATTATCTACGCGGCAGAGTTGTTAGTTCCTCGCGCTGACAATATCTATTCCAAAAAAGAGATCAAAATAGGTGCTATGCAAGTGATTAAAGTGATTCATTTAACATCCCCATAAAAAATTTATCAGTAATTTATGTAAGGCAGGAAATGTGGTCTGTATCACTTATGCTAGAATGATCACGAAGGCTTATTGTATCATGCAATAATATCATAATTAGCTTATTTCAATGAAAATAGTATATTTAAATTATCCAGTTATATTAATAATCTATTTTTTTAAATAATCGTCTGTTTGAGCATAAGCTATAATAAGACTTGTCACTAGATCTAAGATTAAATATTACTTATACATTGCCCACATTTACTTCGTTAATACTGTATGGACACAACTGAATTAAAATCTTTTTCATACGGCTTTTAAAAACTTTCAGGTCACAAATGACTCTAATGCCAACAGACAGATAATTGTACATCTTCAAATCATACACCATGATGGATTTGTTGAAACTGTTTAAATTATGCTGAGGAATGCTAAATTTATTTCTATTTCGACTACTGTAAGAATAAAAATCATTATTGCAACTAAAGTCATTTCTATAATTGTGCACAAATTCTAATAGTTTGAAGACGTACAACCCATAGACTGTTAGTATCCTAAATGTATAAAATAGTCTCTACATGAGGTACGATTGCCAGTACCCGCCATGCATCTGACAATACGCTTTGCATAAAAGAGATTAACGAAATCGAAGGGGGAAAAAGTAAAGTAAAATAAGATTAAACTAAACCAGAAACTGAAGAAAGTAAAGTGAACTAAAATAAAACATAACAAAATTTTAAAAAATAAGTAATTCTCTCTCACACCCTCTCAGTTTTATTTCTAAAATTGTAGGGACTTTCATACGGCCCACGCATCCTGGGTCTAACAGGATCGCGACCCATCATGAGAGGGTTAATTTTTGGTCACAGACATATTTTTTTATGAAGAAAAGGATATGGAGGGTGACCATCCCAATGCCGCAGCCACCTCCGAATAACCACGAACACATAGGACGAGACACACCATTGACACACACACACACTCGTCCCAAACAAAGCGCGGATGGGGTGAAGAGGTTTATGGCGGCCAGATGATGTCCGGGGACAACTAGGCCCTAAGTTGCCCGACATTTCTCTTATAGGTGAGGAAATACCCCATCTAGGTAACTTGCTGACCGGTAATCGAATCCTGCCCGCGCCATAGCGATGGATAGTAGCTTGAATTTATTTTAAATACATTTCAATAAAATAAAATAAAATAAATCCTAATTAAATATACATTATATTCAGAAACTGTCACGATATTATAGGTTCAACACAAAAAGCATTGGAATATATTATATATATTTTACTTGATCTTTTACTAAACCAAAACTTTGAGTCAGCCACAGTGGTTAGGCCCATACTTTATTTCTTGTATCTTATCCTGTAATTTTACATGAAATTTAAATCATTCATCCTATTTCTTTTCCATAATTTTATTACGAATTAAAAAAAAAAAACTCTGTATTCCCCAGGATACATTATGTATTTGAATATTAAAATATACAATCATATCCCTGATTTTAAAATACAAACTAAAACTACAGTCTATGGCTCTGTATTCCAAGAAGAATCATACCTTATCTTACTGCCTTAACATTCCTTCAAATCCCTCCTTCAATTCGTGAACTGCATTACATACAATCATAATTTAAATAGGCATGGCTGTAACTAAGAATTTTAGTCGCTACGTCTATATTCGTGTAGAATCTCTATTGTTCCCAATGGGTTAAATACATCATCAGTTCCAGAATTATTTTACTCTCTTTAAATGCCCGAGAGATATTGTGGGGTGGTCCGTTTCAGACTAGTTACTAAGCCACAGAATTATTAAAGAATGCTCGTAGTTACCGGCAAATCTTTAAATCCAAATAAATTAGTTTTATTGAATTTTATTAATATTAAAGAATGAATTCCTGTTCTATTTAATATTTAAACCAAAAATTCAATTTAAAGGCTCAATTTTCTAAAATAATTTGTATTCTTAGGAAATAGGGTCGTTTATCTTCCGCTGTAAACAACACATAATACTGCAAGATTCGATAACATTCCACTTCTAGTACTTCAAGCGAATTCGCTACGTTTTCTGCATTTAAATTAAATCTTCCTCGTATCCAAGAATGGTCGTAAAATTTACTCAAGAGATAACGTTTCAACGGCTGTGTCTTATTTTTGTCACAGATCTAGAATGACTAGAATTTAAATATTTATTGAAATTATGTTAATCCCCACGGAAGTATAGGATACTCCTCCTGGAAGAATAATACCCGCTAATTCATCCTCTATTCTATTTTGTATTATTTTCATATATGTAGTTATTTTAACAACAAAACACATATCATGTGTTATTTAAGAAAGCGAAAAAGTTAACGGGAAAAAGCAAGATTTCTGTAATTTAAATAATGCATCTACACTCTGCAGTATTGCGATTACCATGCTTAACTATTACGTTAAAATCGTGAATTCGTAAAAAAATATTGTATTTACGGATGCTAGAAACAAAGGTACCTATCATAGATAGATCTATCAACTTAAAGGGGTTCGGCCTAGGTAGCGCAGTGTGAATGGCGCTGGCTTTCTATGCTAGAAGTCGCTTATTCGACCCCGGCCCAGGTCGATGGCATTTCTGAGTAAATAAATGTGACAAACCCACGTCTATAAACTAACAAGCATGTAAAAGAGCTTCTGCGGGTCAAAATTCCTGCCCATCGGTGACATCGTTTGATAACGGTAAAACAAACCAAACTGCTTAAAGGGAACTCACAGCTTACTACAATTTAAATTAAAATAAATTGTATTGCTAACTTAAACACATGAAAAAAGGCAAAAATATAATTTAATTAAAACAAATACAAAAAATATAATTTTTTAAAAACAAATACCAATACGATTTTTTACATACAGCTCTCCATTCATTTCTAGAGGCTAAATATTACCGTTGTTTTAGAAATCATTATAATTCAGATTGTTATGCAACTATAGGCCTATACTTTTCCTTGTGTAATTATCGATCTGAAAACTCAAAGTGTTGAAGAGCGAAGCTACCAAGATCATCACATTGAATAATGTTTAGGACTAGATATTATAAATTAATTGTAATATCCTAGAGATAATTACACATTTATACATTTATACATGACAATGCTATTAAATTAAACATCTTTTAGAGACAATTATCAACATTCCTATAAAGAAATATTAAAAATACAGAGTTTAAAACTAAGATTAGTTGAGAAAAAAGAAATTCGGTCGGGTTGGCTTTATGGCCTCAAGTTTGCAGGTTCGATATGGGCTCCTGTCCATTTATGTGTGCCATCGATCAGATTTACAGACATGAATAACAACTTCTGCTGGATAATCTCCCGGCATACCACCTAGGGTTAAAAGCAGGGCCCGGATTCTGATGACAAGTCATTTTTTTTATTGATGCTTCACAGACATTGTCAACTTGTAGAAAACTCGTTATTACGGCCTCTAGATTACAGAAATGCATTTTTATTAGGTCATTTTTTTTGGTCTTTTTATAGGCCTACCATTTTATATTTCTAGGACATTTATTTCAATTTTACGTCATTATTTTGTCCTTTTTGTGTAATTTCCTTCCACATTTAAGTCATTTCATGCATTTACACTGAGCATATTACCTTTTTTCAATAAATTAATTAATAAGTTACTATATTGCAACATTTTATAGGATCTACTTTAAAATCAATTTCTTACTTTTCTTCTCAGATGCTCCAAAGTTTTTAGACCTACAACATCCTTTCTGCATTTACACCTTTTACAATTATGTATCAATCAGTTTATAACTTTTTGTATACAATAATAATTTTTTATGTCATCAGAATCCGGGCTTTGGTTATAAGTCTAAATAATAGTACACAGCCGTCGTATATATTTTATAATTATTATTATTATTATTATTATAAACAACTCCGTCTGTTTATAACTATAGAACACAAAGTTAGATAATACAGAATAAATTAACATAGTATTACAGGAAAATTACAAATAACTGACTAATATTTAGATGCAATTATTATATAAAACATCCGATATTTACAATACTGGTACAATATAAGATTCATGCATGAAACAAAACTATTGACAAACGGAACACTACAACATGTAAATCAGGTATTAAAGTGTAGTTGGTGACGCAGAATCGCTAAAGATTCTTTAAGAATGGTTACGATGAGGCCACTAAGAACTCAAACTGCTAAAATTTTATACACAAATGTTGTAAGTCCGCCTTTTGCGCCAAATAGTAACTCTTGGACTAATCTTTTAGTGGTGTGTTATATTTATTATTTAGGGAAGATATGGTTCATAACTTTCTTTCTTTTCAAGATAAACGTCATTAGTCTGTTCTATATTCTTCTTGTTAATTGCAAATGTTAGCATTTAGGATGGGATTACTGAGGTATAATATCTTTATTTTCTTGTCTAAGTTAACGTTTACATTAAACTAATCTGCTAATTTATAATTATTTTAATATTAGGTTAATTCGACAACGCACTTGGGTGACAGCCCATGTAATTGTGAATAAATATTACAATATTTATACTGTATGCTCAGGCTTACGTCTTCTGTAAAATAACATTTTTTTCAAATCCTGCTTGTAGCATGTTGTTACGGATATACAAAGTCTCTATTCCTTCCTTTTAGCCACAGTAACATCTTATTTTGATTCCTCACCTCTAAATAAAAACAATGGTAATAAATTATCAATAATACAGTTCATGAATGGAAACTGTCTGCTTACCTTAATATATTTGTATTGCTTATATCTTAACTGGAGTATTTTATGTTATATATTTTCTGGAGTTTATTCACTTAGAAAATTAAATTCAGATGATTAACATAAAACAAAATACTGTTTGTATAACAATAACATTGCACTACAGTGTAGTACTTTAGAGTTATTTTTTTAGGCACTTATGAAATTGACTAAGTTACTGAATGGGAATAGATAAATTCTAAGCAAGCTAATATTATCCATTTTATGCAACCCGGAAGTTCATTGTCACGCATACCTGAGCCCGCCATTCAACCTTATTCCATGCTAACTCCATTCAACCATCCCTAAATCAACTCTAATATTGTCCTCCCACCTACGTCTAGGTCTTCCAAGTGTGACTTCCCTTCGGGATTAAACATTTTCTATTTTCTGTTCTACAGGTCGTGACGGAGGCGGCGGTGGAGGAAAGAAGAAAAAGAAGGGCAAGGGCTTGAAGAAAATGATGGGTATGTTGGGCATGATGATGATGGGCAAGATGCTCATGATGGGCAAGGGTATGTTGATGCTAATCAAACTAAAAGCCATCAAGGCTCTCATCATTGGCTCCATCGCTTTGCTGCTGTCAAAGATTCAGCTCATCAAGAAACTCATGATGAAGAAAGGAGGTGGAGGCGGTGACGGCGGCGAGAAGCACATTATCGTAGTGACTGGAGGAGGCGGTGACCATGGTGGCCATGGAGGCGGAGGCGGCGGCGGTGGACATGATAGTTACGGTCCTCCAAGCGGAGGAGGCGGCGGTGGGGGTGGTTGGGCGGGCGGTGGCGGCGGAGGCGGCGGTGGTGGTCATGGAGGAGCTAGTGACAGCTACGGACCACCAAGCGGAGGAGGCGGAGGTGGCTGGGGAGGCGGTGGTGGTGGCGGCGGCGGAGGCGGATGGAACAGGAGATCTGTGAGGAGCACAATTGACCCCCACTGGCTAGTTTATAGAGGTTACGCTCAAAACTATGCTCAGTGACATTAGACAATTATGTAGACCTGACTTTGAAATTTAAACAAATTCTCATGTATAATACTACAATATTACTGTACAATACTCTTCTGATGATACGCTACAGTCGAACGCCCAGATCTCTAACATTTATCACAAATAAGACCCCTAGAATGTAGTAAATATTTGACCACAGGACAAGTTATGGACTAAATGAATATTCTCAGTATGAAAACACATTTTAAACTTCACAGTTTGTTATACAGCCTTCCTGTTTCTACAAAGACATAATGTAAAAATAACAATTCAGTTTTAAAATACAATGCAGAGCCAGTAATTATGAAAACTTTGAATTATTTTTTTTTAAATTCTGTTAAAAAATAAACTCGTTTTTCTAGAGATCAAGGCGGAAGTGATTTACGGGAAATAATAACACTGCAGAACAGGACGACTTTCACTACAATACGCTCAACTAACATAAATATTCCTGTAACATTCATGATATTGGTGAAGAGACAAGACATTTCTAGGGATTGCTATATACCAAAAAGGATAGTCTAATATCACTTGGTATCTTTCTTTTAAGTATTCAAGTGACTTAAAAGGAAAACATACTGATGATACAACCACAACAGTGTCTTGGAATAATCTTTTTGGCATGTATTAATATTTCATTACAGCAAGTTGCTGTAAAATACAATAACGGACAACCTAGTCGACATATATTTAAGATTTATATCGCTTACTGGAGACTAATTATACTTTAACTTACTTTTCTGTAAAATAACGCCAACACTTTTCTCCGTTCGTTTTTACATCTGACTTCACGAACCTAGAAAACAGCGAAAATTACTTCAAAAGCATAGAAGAAGAAGAAGAAGAAGAAGAAGAAGAAGAAGAAGAAGAAGACCAACTTAACCCGACTTTCTTGTTTGCAATTAACATTCAGACGCTTCTATATGACAACTATATGACAATCTTTTCTATTAAACTGCCAGAGACTTCACATAACGTACACATGCTTGACTACTTACGGATGACTTTATAAGACGAAACTCACTTGACGTTAAAGAAGACCTTTTTACGGACTATTGACCTAACACTTCAAACTTACTGAATAACCGACAAATAAAACAGTACAGACAACATACTTAATATTCTACACGGGTATAACTTTGAAGTAGACTTTGCTAGACACCCTTAGGGTTAAAACGTTGCCTAAATGAACATAAGTGGCTGTGAAGTGACAAGCATGAGAGACATCAATCGGATGATGTACAAAACGAGACTGTAGAATAGTGACTTAAGTTATTTTTTAATGTTTTTTTTTTACAATCGTAAATGTATGTAATTTATTCAAATGTGTATGCTAGATGACCTTTTCTCTAAGGTTTTACCAAATATTATGTTTTATTAATTTATTTTTCACAAAATGTATTTATTGATTTATAAATAAAATACTTTAACAAAAATTAGCTATGTTTTCCTTTATTATAAGTAAACAAAACAAAACCGTTTCCTAATCCAATATAAGCACCAGACCTAATTATAATTTCTAGTGTCAATTGACGAACGGTAACTATTCAGGGCTATAACTAGCTTCACAAATTTTAGCGTTGATTTACACCAAGTGAGCGCTACAAAATATAGCAAAATATAATATGTACTGGAGTTTATTGTGAGCTTAATTTCACCATATTTGCATAATTAGCTTGATATATTACTCTGTAGCCTCATTATAAACCAACGTTAAGCTCTTAGTAATGAGCCTTCTACTGCTAATTTAACATCCTAATGTTATTTTTTTAATTCTTGTCTTAATTGGGAGTACACATTTGCAGTCACATTGTGCTTATTACTGGAACCAGAACGTTGAACCAGATATTTTATGTTAAAATATATATTGGATTCCCGTGCATTAATTATTGTATTGTTATCCCAATTTAAAATGTCATTGATTTTAAAAATCATCAAATAATAAACTAAAATTCTTGTTTACATATTACAACGTACCGGTTTTTCTTTTCTATTGTTGAGTGGTAAAACTAGCATTCAAGTTCCAACATTTTATATTATAATAATCCTATAATATAGCCTACGAACATAATTTAGAATCTTAGATATTTGTACTTTCTAGGATGACGTCATAGTAGCAACTGTTTTCAACCACATTTTTCTTATACGAAATATCTTTTAGAAGAATTAATCACAGCATTCAATAACATAATGACAATATTGAATACTATGAATAACGTCATTTTTATTGGGTCTTAACCACATAAGAAGAAAAATGTAACCTTCAAGAAATGATATTATACAGATAGACAATGTATTATACAGGTCGCAATTCTGGATTACCTGCTGCTGGAATTTGGGTGTATTGCACAAATGCAAGGTTTAGTTGTACGAAATACACTTTTACCGATAAAATTTCCAACCCAATTCTCAGATTGTCATGCTTAACAACTTGTAATAACATTTTAAGACATGAACACAGAAACTAATTAAATAAACACTTCCTCAATTAAATAAACACTTCCTAAAATATTTTGCCTTTTTATCCCAGTTATTTTTAATTATATGCAAAACTTAATCAAAGGGCGGCGTACATGGACAAAGTAATACAACTAATATATGTTTAGATTAACATTATGATACGCACAGCAGATCGGGGTGCGCCGTGGCGCAGTTAAGTTGAGACAGAGCGCCACGAACTGGAAGGTCGCGGGTTCTATCCCCGATGAGGTCAATGAAACTTTCCCGTTTACCTATCCTTTTCGTGGCACTGTGACACTGTGGTCTACTTAGACTCTAAGAGAAATGAGTGCTAGAATCAATCTTGGGAGTAAAGGGCGGCCGTTGCTTAAAGTGTAAGGTTTACCACAGTCATGTGTCGAATGTCTAAAAATTTGGGAGTCTCAATCTTCTGGAATCCTAAGGGCCTCCCTGGCCCGAATAGAGACCACTTTATTTTACTTTTACAAACAATATAAATTTAGGTTAATATAACAGTTTATTTACATTATCATAAAGTATATTAATTAGGTTTTAAGTTTCAAGATTTATTTAAAATTTACTTTCACTTTTAAAAAACAAAATTAGCAAAATTGCAGAAGATTTCTTAAAACAGAGCCTTCTGCAATATTTGAAACTATTGACTCATCTTGTGAAGTCCATAAGTGTGCTAAAACTTTAACACTGTGCCAATCACATCTATATTACCAAATCAGTAATTGTTTTTGCAATTACGTAATCATTGATTTGTTGTGTTACCACACTATACCTAGGTACATGTGAAGATTTATTATGCATGATAAATCAAAGGTATACTCATAAATACTGAAATTTACCAATTACGTCAACTTAGAATAAATTTCTGAAAGAGAAGAAGTGTAGTGATATATTGTTCAAAATTGAGAGAAAATCCAGGCCTATAATGTAAGAATTTTAAAATAATCAATAAATCACGCTATACTAATGTAGCCTAAAATAATGCGGCACGTCTCCTTCATCCTAAATTACTTTGAAAGAGAACATGTACTCAAATACAGGAACTAGGTTGGAATGACTGTTAAAATAATATTTCTTAATTTTTGCATCCAGTCAGCATGAAGTGTGAAGTACCAAAATATTGTTGCTTTATGATGAACATTAACAAAAACTCTCTGAACCTGAACCACGCTGCATTTACAACTGAAGTCTGAATACAAAATGCAAGATCTTCACAACAGTTATAATGATAAAATATGACAAAGACAACGCTTAGAAGAAGAAAATGCCGTCACGATTTGACCTTATAAGGTATCCTGCTCTTACTGATGCTATGCAAAATTATAGCATTATTTCCACGCAGAACCAAATGCAATATCCTGTCTGAAAGAAATAACTTCCCTCTTTATATCTCTTCTATCATCTCAAATTAATCATTCATTCGTGACTGACGCCAAGTGCAAACTGTATGTTTACACTGGAACATGATGAGATGCAGCATCACGAATTAGATCAAGACTAAGTAACCCAAACATTTGTGGGAGTGAAACTTTTCAACAAATTTAGTTACAGTAGGTTATTAAAGTAATATCATTTTTTAAAAAGGGTGATCGTAAACGTTGTAAGAATTACAACGCATAAGTCTTCTTAATAAAATCTATATGAAAGAATAAAGTACAAAGTGGTTTCAGAAAAGGTAGATCGACAACAGATAACATATTTATATTACAGCAGAAATGGAAAAAAGGTGAGAAGAAAATTTACAAACACATATGGCCTTTATAGATACTGAAAAGGTTTTTGATAATGTTAATAGGAGTAAACTATGGCTTATTATGATAGAAGAGGGTTACCCATTAAAATTAGTAAAAGCAGTAGAAAGCTTATACAAAAATTTGAAAATTGTTATAAACACAGGAAATAAAAGGACAGATGAGATTTTTATAAATAATGGTGTAAGACAAGAGTGTCCAGTATCGCTCACTATTTTAAATATATATTTTGACGATATAACTAATAAGTGGAAATGTAATTTTAATAAAGGTGTTAAACTGAATAGACAAAATATAATATATGCTGGCGATTTGCTAATGATTCAAGAAACTGAAGACGCACTACGACACTCTTTAAATAGGTTTAATAAAATTTGTAAAATATATTACTTTAAAATCTCAAAAGAATAAAACTAATGTGATGGTTTTCTGGGGTTAAGATCCTGTTCGCTTAATAATTGTTATAGAGGATGATATTTTAGAATAAGTGACATCCTTTAATTATTTGGGATATGAAATAAGCATGACAGTAAAAAATAAAGATACTTACAAGAAATTAGACAGGTTTGAAATGATCTGTGGTACAATACATTACACCCTAAAGAACAAAACTAGACCTGAAACAAGGATAAAATTTTATAAAAAATGGCAATACCAACGTTGATGTATGGTACTGAGAGTTCGGTGCCAACAAAAATAACTCTAACAAGAATTCAGAGTTCAGAAATGAACTTTTTAAGAATTACAAAAGGTTACACCAGAGAAGATCGTATTAGAAACGAAACCATATGGCACAGATTGAATGTATAGGGATAATAACTAGGGTTGATAAATTCCACGATAAATGGTTACAACACAAATAAAATGAATGATGTAAGATTTCCTAAGCTGGCCTTTTTATACAATCCAAAGTGAAAGAGAGATTTAGGAAGACCGGTAAAGAGATGAGAGAAGTACAGTGAGAACGGAACAGGCGAAAGCCTAAAACCTGAAGTGTAAAAGAAAAAGAAGGTTATTAAATTATAATGCCATTACCCAGGATAGAAAGTCAACAAACATAATTTCATTATTTCTAGAGTGATAATGTCAACATATTTTAAAGTTATTAGAATATATGCCAGATAGGCCTACTATTGAGCTCGATCAATGAAATAAAATAGATGTGATACCAGTTGTTAAACGATCATTTATTTTATAACTCTCCGCCTAGGCCTTTCGGTGCGCTTGCATCATCTTCAGGGCATCTGAAATTACAATGTTTTAATTATTAGGAGCACGTTTATCTGTACAAGTATATGTCTTGTTTATAATTTATTCCATTGTTCAGTCAGCATTATGTTCGGCATATACATGTTGTACGGGTAAACGTGCTCCTAACAATTAAAACACTGTAATTTCAGATGCCCTGAAGATGGTGTAAGCGTACCGAAAGGCCTACGCGGCGAATTATAAAATAAATTATCGTTGAGCAGCTGATATCACATTTATTTTATAACATATTTCAAAATAAAAAAAAGAAGCGTCACGGATTATTGCTTCATGAATGCCTATATTAAAATATAAATCCAGCTCTGAAAGATTAAAATAATTCAGAAGCTATATGACAACAAAGGAAGATGTCCTGAATATAGTGTCACTATATCAAAAAGCCTGGGGGATAATTTTTAAAAATTAAAGGTATAAAAGTTATATATTATTCCAGAGACTCTAACTGAAGCTTGGGGTTCATTGACGTGCCGTAAATTTATAACACCACCATCTGCAGCAACTGATCACCCGTCGTCGACAGAGGATTGTACTGTTTAATTATAAAAACTCATGAATTGATATTTCTTTTCATTACCCGAGTTTCACCTCTCCCTTTTAGGGACATTTTAAGCGACCCGGGGCCTTACAGGGCCGTGACCTGGGGGAGAGGGATTATCTTTGGATCACATACATACTTTTTTGACCATACATGGAGGGCCTCCCCGGATGAGTGATCAGCCCAATGCCGGGGCCACCTCCGAGCCAACACGAACACATAGGACGAGACACACCATTCACACACTCATTCCAACAAGGCGGGGATGGGATGAAGATGATAATGACGGCCAGATGATATCTGGGGACCACATTTAGTTACCCTACATTTGTCTCACAGGTGAGAAAAAACCACGGAAAAAATCCCCACCTAGGTAACTTGTCCCCACCAGGATTTGAAACCGTGCCCGCAGCGTGAGAGGAGCGAACACATCCCCTGAGCCGCAGCAGTTGATTTGTATTGCTATCATATGGTCTTCTTGTGATAAATGGAGAAACGGTTGAACGATGTCTGACATGGGAAACGGGAGCACCCGGAGAAAGCCTTCCCGAAATCAATTTTGTCTACCACAAATGCCACATAGATTCACCGAGATTCGGTTCAGTGTCATAGCGGTGCAAAGCGAGCGCTATAACCACTTAGCGAAGGGATTACAGTCTAACTATACTAATTGCAATTCCCCCTCTGAAGATGCTTCTCTGCAACGTCTTCGCGAATAGCTGAATTCGAAGAAGGTCGATCACCATTTCTATTTTAGGTTAATGACGTAATTACTTATAAGTAGGGTACGTACCATCCTCCTTTCCCACATCTTGTTAATTGGAAAGTTTATTCTCGTCATATGGGACGCCTTATTCATAAGTCACTGACAAAGTGTAATACAAGACTTGTGCAAAGTCATTACAACTTCTACTAACCTACTAAAGGTTTTTGGCAGCAATCTTGTTATGTCTACAGTATAACATACGCGTTTTTAATGTCTTGTCCACTTCACTCGTGTAATGACGTTTATTAATACATCAGGAACAGACATGAAAAAGCATCACTGCTGGATATTATAAAAGGAGGACAATGTGTGCAGTCTTTTCAGTACATGTACGCCATCGGCATATTCCTTAATTGAAATGTCAAGCAATTTAGCCCGAGCAAAAGCTTTTCTTCATACTACCTTGTGAATATCTTTCGTACTATTGAAGGAATTCACTCACGGCATAAGCAAATACGGACAGTTGTGTATATAATTATTTTAATTGGCATAGTTAATTGAAAATTTTAAGAACAAGAAATGCTCATTCAAATTGAATATCCCGGAAATTAAGTGGGTTCTCTGATCTACAACATCATATTTCCATTTTCAGAATAAGAAGAATGATTAAAGATTTGACAAAATATATAGGCCTATATATTACTTAATAAAATTGCGTCAAGTCGTTTTCACCTCCAGAATCTCTATTTTTAAATTTAGGTTTAAGTTACATATTATTTGAACAAGGAATATGCAACAAATATCCGCTTTACATTTTATCAAAACAATATAAAAAAAAATTCGATAATATAATCGTAGACGTAGGATTTCAGAAATCTTCACGGGATGGTGTAAGAAACTGAATCAACATAATAATTTGAACTGTGTTACTGTGATTATTATAGTCTAGAATAGTTATAACTAAAACAACAGGGTAGGGAAACCCGCAGTCACGAAGGACTCAAAATGGCCTAATGAGGTCAAGATGTAGGCCTATGAGAGAATCCCAGATAGTCACACAAGACTTTAACATTTTAATTTTTTGACAGTGTTATAACCTAAAGGCTTGTTGTAATTTTTACATTTTATTTTCTTTAACGAGTATATTGTACTATTTTAGGAAATAAGTTTTGTTTTATATAACTTGATTTTACAACACTTTGCAATTGAAGTTATTACGTATTTTATACTAATGTGAGCATATTTTAGAACTCATGTGTAAGGGTACCTCAAAAAACAGAAGTTGTGGGTATAAGGTGGATTTAAGTATTAGGGGTTTATACAAATCTACATAATCCACAAGGAAAATGAAATTTATAAATAATAAAAGGTAGTTGTTGACGACCATTGTACAGTCGACAATCCTAACACAGAGAATGTACTGCACGTGTCCTCTAAATAGTTTATTGCGATACTCGTGTTGGAAGCATGCTTTTTCCACAATAGAGAAAAAGTCAGGCAAGTTCTATAAGACGCAGGTAGGTTATCTTACCGGCCCTGGGTGTTGAAAGTTACAGTTTCCACCATGACAGCCCCATGACACCATGACGAAAACACACTATAGTAGAAAAATGTTATCTGCTTGACGATTTCGAGTAGTTTGAAGAAAAACAATTTTCATTGCTAGAAAACAAACAAATAAATCGATAGAAACATGTTTTCATTTCTCTAAAACTGAAGATAGTTTAATTTTATGACATGCTTTTCATTTCACAATAATATTTAAAACGCTTGCAATGATATAGGTATTCCTATTCTTCCTTCAGATAAGAAGAAGACCAACCTGAAGGACACCATCGACTTAGCAAGACACCAGAAATGGAAATGGACAGGACATCTAGCTACAATGAGCGACTACAGATGGGCATACAGAACAACGGTATGGGATCCAAGACAAGGGACAAGATCTAGGGGAAGACCGAAAACGAGATGGGTGGACTTAAGGAGAGAGCAGGAGCGCTGTGGGCAGCCAGAGACAGGAAAGAGAGGTGGGAATTAGGAAAAGTTTAGTGAAAGGATCCGTGAAAAGTGCAGCGAGAAATGTAGTGGATAGTCATAAAAACAAAATTAATGAAAAATCAACAAACTAGTAATAGCAAGAAAATTACAAGCACAAAGGAACACAAAGCTATACAAAAAGTAACAATCGACAAGCAACACTAGACCTAGCCCATCTAGTGTTAAGATCAGGGCTATACCATGCTCTACGCAGGAGGCCTTTGCCGCAAGGAGATTTATAGGCTGATATATTATTATTTATTTATTTATTTATTTATTCGTCCTTTAGAATGCCGCTTTAACAAAATCGGAGATCATACTGAAGTCTATATCTGTTGCAATTAGTTTACTTATCACTATTTCGAAGCTTGTGGTAATAAGCATCATAATAGAGGTGTGCATACTGAAAATAGGTCACACATCGAACTTTATGTAGTGCTGTAAGGCATATGAGATCTTTCATTTTTTAAACTTCCCATATGGACACTTCAAAGAGTCTTGGGTATTTAAAAGAGGTCAGAGGCAGGTGCCAGTAATTTATCTTACGGCACGTTTCCTTCCAGTTTAAGGTTCTTTGAAACTGTACAAGGCGAAAAGTCACGAGCATTGTTCCCAAGCTAAATTCGATTATTTCACCTGACCTAAACTCAGCAGGTGACGGGCCTGACACTCAAACATGCTTCATAATTCATTTTAGTGAATTATATTTTTAAATTATCATATGATGGTATATATCAATAGTGTTATATGTACAAAACTTACTTATCTACAGATATATGCATATGGACTCATGAACCACAGACTACTGCTTCTGTTGGACACTACATGACAATATTATAGGAGAAAAATTCCTCTGACACTGGGATTCGAACCCAGGACCTTTGGCTATTCGTGTCCATGCTCTACCAACTGAGCTAAGCCAGAGTTCTCTTCACAGCAGCAGATGGAACCTCTCTCCTATGACTGATTGCCCTTAATGGTCTACCTCACTGACAGACAAGTTATGTCATATGCAGTAGTGAGGCACACTAATTAGTGATTTTTGTGCCCGGGCTTCCACTGTTATTGTACAGTAACATTCAAGATAGGTATATGCATATGCACTCAGGAACCACATTATTTATCTAGTTTCAAAAAGAGCTGAGGCAATGCAGTACAAGTTAGAAGGCGCGAAATCGATCCGCGATGAGGTGGTTGAGATTTTTCAATTGGCCAAATTCTTCTAGTGGGACTGAAGTCGACTCAATCTCAACCTCTAGGCCAAACAGAAATTAATACCTGAAAGTACCCGCCAGACAAATGACAAACCACAGAGTTACATTGTTCTATTAGTGCTGAATCAAACAGATAGCTCAAAACACATTACCCACAAGGCTTAAATTACACAAGAGCGAAAAATAGAGCAATAGAACACAAGCGCCGAAAAGTTGTTGGGAACGGAGTATGGCCTATGGTCGAGGGCTGCAGGGACGGTGTAGGGCCAAAAAAACGTACCTGGAAGTAGAAACGTCCGAAGCCCAAAGCTGACAATTTTACCATCATTATGTGCTTATCGTCAAAAATGCATCTACCTACAAGAAAGTAAAAAATCTCTAAGACATGTAAGCTATAGAAAGAAATTTAATATTACTTTTTTACATAAATTTAAAAGTTAAGTGGGCATAGAATGCAGTTGGAATTACATCCATTATCAATTCAGAAGCAATTTAATATAGCCACTTTTAACTAACTTTCCTTTCGATTACAAGAAAACCTCTTTGCATCCTGCTAGGACACATCTCGCTGATGAAATATTTTATTTTGAAAACTTAAAGAAAAGGAATATTTTCCATTCAATTTTTCAGTTATATGTCAACTTAATGCAATAAAATATAATTTTCACTCGTTTGAAGAACTTGGATTGTAAAATAGACATTCAGAAACATGGGTAAACAGCCTTCCATCTGAAGGAATCGCACATTTATGCTCAACCGTCGTCTTAAATTCTCTTTACACATATGTGAATGTGGAACAGCAACCAATAAGCTACTTGGAAACCTGTTTGGTAGGAGACATGTAAGTACTTATCAATGGGAGATACATTTTCATAGAGTGTAGAAATTGGGGATTGAGTTGGGTTCGTGACCTTATGAGAAGCTGGGAAGCGACCCATACTCACGAAGCACGCTCACGAAGTCAAGTGTTGTGTGCTACATCCGCTTCTTCCTGACCCAATGTAACACATCAACAAGTTGCTTGCGGCTTCTGCAACTCCCACGTGCTGGACTGACGGCAATTAAAGTAATTGTGATTCTCACCACTCTACAGTATTGTACTGCGAAGGGAGCTCTATATAAGTTGCCTTGTAATTATCAATGCCACGGTGGAATTAGTCTAGGTGAGAAGAAAAGTATACAAAACAAAATATTAAACAAAGATTTTCTTTCCTTGTTCCTGTGGATGTGTGAATCCGAAGAAGTTAAATGTGTATCCCTATTAAATAAAACAAACATGAAAAACGGCATTGGAAAGTTATAATTAAATATAATAAATATTTTAAATTAATGTAATATTATTTTATCGTTTATTGCAGTTAACTTTTTTTCACCGGAGTTGAACAGTACACTATTATTACATTATTACATATTTAATACAAATAAAAACAAATATAACCAAACATGCCCCCATATGAGCAATGCTCTTGTTTAGGAGATATAGTAGATTAATATAAATATAATTACATATTACTGCACAGTATACTATACACGAAAAAATTCTATATTCTTGAGTACATGTAAATAAAAATTGTTTAGCATTAACTAGTGGTTAAAAATAGAATTTACAACAAAAAATAGAATAAATTGGACTGAAACACTGAAAGACCAAGCAAATTTAAATTTGTGCTATCAATATTATTATTATTATTATTTAGTATTCTGCCTAGTGGCAGGTCCATGTCTTCGTACGGAGAATTTCTGACGCCAGTGTTCCCTATCTCCAGCTTCATCCTTCAATCTGCTGTATCTCCTCCCATCTTTCATGTCATCCAGATGTTGTATTCTTCTCCTTCCTCTTCCAGCAGTTCCTTTGATCTTCCCTTCGATGACAATATTATATAATAATTTTTTTTTATTTTCCTCTTAAAATGTTTAAGATTGTAATTTACATATTCAGGGTACTCAGCAATAAAACTGTTATAAAAGTTCAAACCATAGTTTTGACCATGTAATTGCTCCTTGGTCGTCTTACATTTTGATTTTCAGCGAAACGAAAGGTTTTTCTTCATGTATTTTGACAATTAATTTTTAATAAAATATAACACCGGTACATTTTTTAATTAAATATAATTAATTTTACAATCTTGAAATTTTAATATCATCATTGGTTTTATACGTCAATTTAATCAATTAATTATTTATGTATTTCCCCAAAGAGCAATAATGCTCATAACTACAGACAGTATACGATAGTATAATGCACAGAGATCAACAAAATAGGCTATTTACTAAGAGTTAGGAAAACTTATAATTGTTGAAAATAATAATGTAATGAAAACATAGTACATTACTAAGGTGAGCACTTGGTAAAAACATGGATTGAAGGAAAATATCAATACAGGTGGCAAACCTATCCTGCACAAAGACAAACCAGGAAACTGGTCTCAGGACCAAGTAAACTCTTTTCTCATCTCTCCTAAAATTTTACCGAAGAGGAATAAGGGAAGTTGTTGCTCTAGTTACTGAACATGGTCACTTAAAGTAATATTTGCGCAATGTGGGACTCTATACAGATGAACCCATTTGCAGAATGTGCAAATAGGATGAGGAAACAGCCTCACTTTATTGCAGTTCAGATACTTCGGTAAAAAGAAATAAACAAGATAACCAAATTAAGTATAATAAATGACAGATTAATTGCCCAAATTTATTCAAACTAAAATCATAAAATCTCATAGCCCGTGTTTGGTCTTAAAATGACCGTGAAAAGACGGAACATTCATTATAAATATCATTAACTAGAAAGAAGGCAAAGGTAAAAAGTTTAACAACATCATTTTAAATAACTATTAAAATGAGATTGCAGTGAATAGACGGAGAAGCTGGGAATTTCCCTAGCAGACCTAGCGGGTGCGAGATAAGGCAATGCAGTACTCAGGTACAATGTATCGGGAATCTCCCAAGATCTTATCACAGAGGGTACTGATCCACTTAAGTAATTCTAAGAAGTCGGCTATTGTGTTTAAGCCTAGCTTCTGATGTTGCTACTGATACAACACGCTGTCCGAACCTTCTTAGAAATCCGAGACGCTAAGTTGTGGGTTTTGAGAATAAGGGAAAATCCAATTGATTTCCGTGGGAAACTAACATATTATTATTGGTCGGGAGATTTGCCAATAAGAACTGGTCTATAGTACCACGTGCCGGGATTCACGAATAATAATTAAGAAGAGTAGGGATAAATGTTTGTCCAAGAAAGTTTTCTTTAGGCCTAACGTGGCACTGTAAAATCACTCTACTTCAAGGCCCCGCGCCTATAACAGTCATATTCAACTCTACTTCAAGGCCCCGTGCCTAGAGCAGTCAACAGGACTCTACTTCAAGGCCCCGTGCCTAGAACAGTCAAAATCACTCTACGTCGAGGCCGCGTGCCTACATCAATCACTCTACTTATCTTTGAGGCCGCGTGCCCACAGAATTAATTGGACTTATAAAATTTTAGCTGTGGAATTAATCGACTTAGAAGGATTCTTACTTTCAATCGCGATTAGTCAAAATCATATACGGCAGCAATTGTATCACTAGTAACGATCTACCGAGAACTTGCAACAATATTAATTATTCACAAACAAATTTTGTAATTATTGTCAATGACTGGACTTGTATTTCCAACGTTTTGAATAAACAGAATATTCCTTCAGTGTTCAAAGAAACTGCATTATTATTCAAGCAATAATATTAAGGTGTTCTTCGCTTCCTACCCTGAAGCTAGAGGGAAGTGCTCAACGATCGACTGGCAGACCGGAGGCGGGTTCAACAAATCAGAAATATTCAGTATATGCATTATACTGTGGCGCCCAGGCAACCATCCATCACTTCAACACCGAACCGCTGTAACTTATCCTGTTTGATTGCCCTTTCCTGGCAAGAAAGAGACTTATCCTTTCTATAACCAGGGAACACCTAGGAAAAGATGCCGAAATTGGAACCAAACTACTACAACTAGTCCAGGGAACAGATTTTAGGATACAGTGAAAGCGTTTCTTCCAATGAGATTGCACAATAAAGCCTTCTAGGCTGACGTGTGGGGGGTCAATTAAACTCCAATAGAACCCCCCGTTATCAAATCAAATCAAAATTATCACAGAAGTCATAAATGTAATATTAAAAATATAAACATAGAAAACTTGAAAGTACTTGTGAACGGAAATAAAATTTGGTCTTTGAAGCAAAAGTCTTTATTTTCGAATGTATTTAATCTTTTGTGGTAATTCGTTATATTTTCCATGTTGCTAGTTGAAGTATTTCCGTCAGAGGAAACTATTATTATTATTATTATTATTATTATTATTATTATTATTATTATTATTAGTTTCAAAATTTTTAGATTCACAGCGTTGAGGCTGGATTTAAGATTCTGCTCCAGGTTGCCTCCAGCCCCCTCAGGAGCAGATTGTCCTTATAGGACCTTCCTCAAAATGTGAGCAGTTCAGAGCAGGGCTACTATTATTATTATTATCATTATTATTATTTTAACCATTCTGTATATACGTAGGCCTTCCTAACGTCAAAGGAGATTAATGGGATGTCTATGGAAAAGGAAAGTATCTGTTTTGAGATGAGCATTTAACAATGTGTTCCAGTACGGTGGTTTGCGTTCAATATATAGCTAGTGATGATCCTTTACGTAACGTTTCAGTCACATGTAACGATATTATGAAGTCTTAGCAAGTGAATCCCGCCAGGCTACAGATGTTCCATATACACTATACCAGGATGCCAGAAAGACCAAGAAAAGAATCTGAAATCAAATTTCGTCTCCACACTGGACTAGGCATCTCCTCTTCATCTCCCCCTCTCCTTCTCTATCCTTTTCTTCCTCCCTCCCTCCCTCTCTCTCTCTCTTCTTCTCTCTCTCTCTTTTCTTCTCTCTGTCGTTTTGTTCTTCGTCATATTCTGCATGTTCTATACTCGTAATTTCCAGGGACTCCTTCTAGAAACACTGAATATGACGATATCTCATACTTATTCCAGCTCCAGATGATTACTATTCCACTTAATATGAATAGGGACCACCTGATACGGCTGCCATACTGTAGGTGGCTCTTCTGAAGAAACGCGATATTAGAAGCCAGAGAAATGACGTATCAGATGAGTTAATAATTTCCATGTTTAATGTACCTTGTGGCGATATCTGACCACTCGAGATGTTATGTGCTAGAGAAAAAAAGTGACCTTAACTTCTTCACAACAGTAGCCGGGAGCATTGAAGATCATGACCTTGGTGACTGGCGAAGAGTAGAATGAGGAAGAAGAGTGCATGGTTCAGAGGAAGAATTGAGCTAGCATGGAGAATGTTTGCTCCAATAGTCAACATAGAATAATGACCACTTGAATGAGCGGAGAAATAATGAAGTTGCCTTATATGTACATGGTCATGGTTCTATTCTACATTATGTTCCACTAATTTTATGTAGGGAGGGAGTGAATCCCTGGGGCATTCAGAGCTAGATTTTACTAATTCAAAACATAACATTAAGTTCCCGTATAATGACTATTTGAATGGATATCATCTAGACAGGCAGTAAATAATAACATATTGAGTATTCGGTTTGTAATACATTCTTGGTTTAAAATATTCAATCAATAATTTGAATCTAAATAATATCAGGAACAAAGTTAAATAAACAATTAATAGCTGAATAACTTTTTTAAAAATATTAGCCTAATTAGTCCTCGGATCTGCACAAGGTCAAACTCATTTCACCCAATCTTTTGGCAACCTGATTCTCATGATTTCCTCGCGAAAAGTAGAATTACCAACTACACTTCATAATAATTTATAATTATATATTCCATATATACACATTATATATATATATATATATATATATATATATATATATATATATATATATAATTAAAACCGCATGTAGGGTAAGGTGGTACATTTTCGAACATGGTACAATTCTGAACTGACTAAGATTTTTATCCACTTTTGGGTTTCAAATGTTAGCCAACCAGTTTTTAATTATATAGCGTCCATACTGATTGTTTTGTTAACCTGTATCCGCGAGAATGATGTTTTAGGTTGTTTCATTCGGCCATAAAATATTATTTTCCAATCGAAGGTAAGAACTCCATGCCTGAAAAATGGCACGTTATAAAATTGCTTATAATTCCATTTTGTGTTACTGGAATATATTGTTGAGGACCAATTTTTAACTCATACCAACAAATAGCGCAGTCTTTAATACGTAAGTCATTGGCACAACAATGGTCATTCGTGAGTGGAATTTGCAACTATGTATAATTTACAAAAACTAGCTCGAGGTACAAATACGAACAAATTTTAGATATAATTTCGAACAGTACTCTAACCCGCGATCGCCTTCATGGAAAAGCTGTTTTGCCATCACAGCATTCTGCATGTTTATTATTATTGGTATTGGTATTATTTCAACGAAGATTTATGAACTGCACTTCCTCTGGATTGTTATTACATCTCAGCAATAATTATGCAATACGGAATAGCAAACAGAAATCGTTCTGGAGTTGTTAAGTATTTTTATTATTGCTCTTGATGTTATGACAGACCCGCCTGCATGGTCTAGTGGTTGCTGACTACGGACCAGCAAGTCTGGGTTCGATCCCCGGTACCTCCTCGGATTTTTCTGAAGTAGGGCGGTTTGTAACGGGGTGCATTCAGCCTCCTGACACCAACCGAAGAGCTAATTCATAAAGAAGTAGCGGCTCCGCTTCAGTAAGCCATCAATAACCGACGTAGGAGTCGGCATACTGACCACTTGCCCCAAACCTGTCATCTGCCTATTCAAAACGTGACACTTCATTATTACGCTCATATTATTGATAAATAATAATAATAAAATATAATATTTGGAAGAAAGCAGTTCGTTCGTTGAAAATGCTACGGTTCGAAATAGTACCCACTGGTGTTTAGAATTGTACCTACTGTGGAACATTTTCGAACGATATTCTGGAAATGAAAGATTGATTGCCATGACCAATTTTACAGCTGTTTGACTTCCATATTTTTTTGAAGGGTCAACTACATTGCCAACTTTGTGATTACGATACAGTTGAACTTGTCTTATGTTTATTGTGTTCATAAAATAAGAATACTTGTTAAGTGTTCGAAAATGTTTCACCTTACCCTATATGGTTCAAGGACTTCTATTTGGAGCACGGGGTATCATTTACTATATATATGTAAGCATTCATGAACCACAGATTATTGTCTCTGTCGGACATTACATGAGACTTGTCTGTCTGTGAGTTAGATCATTAGGGCAATCAGTCATAGGAGAGAGGTTCTATCTGGGGCTGTGAATTGGACTCCGACTTAGCTCAGTTGGTAGAGCATTGGCGCGAATAGCCAAAGGTCCGGCTCTTCAGTGCACAACATTTGATTGCCGTTTTGTAAATGATAGTTACCCATAACTGTAACAGTTAAATTAATTCTGAAAATAGTATGCAATTGTACAACTAGTCAATATGGAGTATGCCAAATTACAAGGCTACAGATCAATTCATTGCTGAGAAAAAAAATAACGAACTTCACCTATTTTTCAGCAACGATAGCTGTATGTCCCCCCCTTAAAATATTGAATAAACGTTTATTTATTTGGACACGTGAAGTCAGAATGAAAAATTCAATGCCATAGCCGGGATTTGAACCAGGATCAATGCTCTAACCAACTGAGCTACCATGGCAACGTGCCGGTACAACATTAAATTCTCCAACTGACTCACAATCCCAGAATACCATCAGGCGTTCTCAATATTAGATACAAACCCAGTGGCGACTTACAACCTGTAAGTACTTAAGACCCGGGCTTTATAGTAAACCACTAGTAGGTCACAGTGGAATGATAATTCTTTCACACTGGCCGTGTGTAGGCTAAGATTGACACGTGAAGTCAGAATGAAAAATTCAATGCCATAGCCGGGATTTGAACCATGATTTTCGGCTCTCGGAAGAGACCGGAGAGCCGAAGATCCTGGTTCAAATCCCGGCTATGGCATTGAATTTTTCATTCTGACTTCACGTGTCCATCTTAGCCTACACACGGCCAGTGTGAAAGAATTATCATTCCATTTATTTATTTAACCAAGAATGAACATTAGAAGTATACACCCAAATTTGCTTGAATAATAATTAAAAATTCACATTTGGTAAGGTTCTTTATTGTTAAAGGCGTCTTAACTAGACCGATCATTCAGACTTCACGTCCATGTAATGGATAAGTGAATAATCACGTCTATGGTTAATGGTTAAATGTAAGTGATGAATTAGTTAAGCAGGTATTTCATGGGAAGAAGTACTAAATATACCAAGCAACGGAAGTAGTAGTATTTATATTAAGTAATAAACACAGTACTTACGCACAAGACTATGAATTCGTGATTTTTAAAAATCATTGCAATTTAAAACCTCATTACTTTTAAGTAGTATTCTCACGACGACGATACGCATGGGCGCGTACATTTCACGCTAACCCGATAATCACAACCCGTAACATTTACAATTACAATAAAAGGCCTAGTGTCGGCTTCGTGTATCTTCAGTCGCCATAGTAATTCATCTGACACTTTACAAAGTTTGTTTTCATCTGCAACATAAGGTGGTGTTTAGCGTCAGTTGGCAAATGTGAGGGTGTAGTGTGGAAAATGTTGGTGAACAGCTTTACTGTCATTCTTTTGTCGTTGATAATAAATTTACATGTTTCAAACGCCGCCGAAAGTAAGCAACGCAACAGAGTGAATGACTTGAAAGGAGATTTGGGTTACTCCACCAATGATACTGCACATTCTCAAGGAGACTTCAAGAATGGCAACGTACTTCGAGAAGAAGATGTTCGTCCCTTATCAGCGTTTGATGGTTTAATTACAGAGTGTATAATGAAATGGTCTTTTTCTTGCGTCCAGAAAAAATTGATAGTGTTTTTTAGTAGAGTTGCCCGAAAGAGACGGATTAACATTTTCGGTGATGCAGTTTCTATTGTTCGTGAAGAGGAGGAAGTGCCACCTCAAATAGATGAGCATGAACTGCTTTCGAGACTTAGTTCTTCCCAAGGGAGGAAGGCTGTTCTTCAGCCAGTGTTGGAGTATGTAGTGGAGCGTTATCTAGATGACCATGTGGTCAGGATCGAACTTCCATCTTGGACAAGAGTGGAAGTGGAAGATAGTGGAGAATCACCTAGGATTGGAGGATCTCTTGACTTTAGATTGGGAAATTCTTTAGTAGAAGAAGGTGAGTTTTATGTACTAAGTACGTCATTCCTACTGAAAAGTGCAATAGTTAATTTAAATCAGTGTGAAAAAAGTGTTTTTCGTCATTGGTTGGTTGGTCGGTGTATGGTTATTGCTATTTAGGCCTTTTACCGTCGCCGGGGTGCCGGAATTCTGTCCCGCAGTTCTTTTACATGCCAGTAAATCTACTGACATGGGCCTGTCACATTTATGCACACATAAATGCCATCGACCTGGGCCGGGTTTGAACCCGCAACCTTGGGCACAGAAATCCAATGCGATATTAACTGTGCCAGTTTCTCGTAGTTAAAGAAGCACTAACTTTTTACCTATGTGAAAATTTCACCAGTGGTGCTTTTCATGTTAAGTGATAGCTGTAGTATCCGAAACACAACTTAGTCTACGTCAATCACACAGGGCATAATATCTTATGGTTCTTTTAAGGAAACATACTTTTATGGGTATTATTCTAGGCCTAGATTTTTTTAGAAAGTTTCATTTTACTGAAGGAAGACGAGTAATGCTGGTAGAAGATTTTTTTGTGCATACGATGTCTGAATTGTTAGATACATCACTTTAATATGTGGGAGATATGCTGGGAACGGTATACACTAAAAAAGTCCTCTCAGTATATTAGCCTATGCATAACTTTAGTATGCTTACGAAATCTGTAACAAGTGTATGTGCGCTTCAGCAGTTCACATTAATGTTTGCCCACTTCCAGATGAGCTAGAAACTTAAAATTTGGTACACATATAGCTTTTAGGCTGTAAACCACAGGAAAATTCCAAAAACCTTTTCCGAGAACCTCAGCGGAGATTTTGGGGCGGAGCCCCCATGAGCGAAGCCTACATAACATAAGTGATAAAGTTATTGAAGTAATGAGGTTAAAATTATTAAAGTATAACTATTATGGAATGACGTCTTTGTTTCAGTGATACTAGAAAATTTCTTTTTCCATATGAAACTAACCTAGACAAGATAAATAACACTATCAAACAATATTACTATAAATAAAAATGCGTTAGTGAAATGTAAAGATATATAGCTAATACATAATGTATTACCTCTTTCTTATGTAAACCCGTAATTTTTTTTTGCTTGTAGGGAGAAACAGAGTCATGCAAGTTTTTGTCCTCCTTGTAGTTAAGGTTACGATTATTACGAAGCAATCGCTTTGCTTGATTTCTGTACGACAAAAATATCAGATACGTTCCGAAAATAACGAATGCAGGAATCTATGGAACACACTTACACTGCTTTAATTCCTTAGGTAAAAATATAATTCTGAATGGCACTTTTACCTTTGACGATTTCCCACGACTCCCAGAGGCGCAATTTCCATTACATTCCTGCAACAATAATAAGTGTTTCTTTATCATAGATCACCAGAAAATTACAGAACTTCAAATACAAACAAGTTTTAAGTTTTAATCAAGGTCTCATCTTACAGGTTGGTAACATTATAAAGAAGAATATAGACTATTAACAATAAGGCTAAACTGAAAATCATATTAGAGTAGACAATTTGGCCTTGGTCTTACATTGTAGTTTTTTTTTCGGTTTTGTGCACCGAAGTAAATATATTTGACTTAGCTCCAAATGAAGTAATAATTCCTCTATATTTTCATTGAATCGTTAGATTTTAAAGTCATCTACTAAAATGAACTGAAACACAAAAATATACATTAGCTAATTTGAAAATATTTTAAATATTATTACAGTTAGTGTACACATTCTTAACCATATGAGTAATAAGTTGTAGTGGGGTAAACCTGTTTATTGTGAATTGTCTGTAATGTAAGTGACCAAACTGATCCAGCATATAATAATAAATGAACTATATTTTAATACTAGAAAAACACACTAAATGAATTTCAAAAGGTAACTGAACACTATTTTTACAACAAGACAATATTTAAGTTGAGAGGTCAAACATTTAAGAATAAAGATGGTATTGCATATCATCGAGGGGAATTTACGGGTATTTTTAATCGTTCAAGTAAATATGATAATGTATTCGCATCATCTGGCATAAAGCTTCCCAGACCTATGCATTGAATTTATTTTATTCCTCACGTTGCCTGTTCTCAATCTACTGCTGAAAGATCTTTTTTTTAAGTTGAAATTAATTAAGAACTATTTAATAAGATCGATTAATCAACAAAAGGCTTAACGCACTCAACGTGTTGAATATTGCATTTTTAGAAGGCAAGGGAAATTGAGTTACATACAGAAATTGAATCTTTTGTCTCTAAAAAGGCCAGAGGGCAAAAGCGATTCCTCAGGACAACATAGTATAAAAACATAGTAGTAAAAGTTATGAGACATTCCTATTTTTCTGAAAAATAACCTTTCATTTAATTTTAATTTTGTTGAGTTGTAATCTTGGCTATGAGTTTAAAAAAATATATAAATACAGGATAAACCAAATTCTAGAGTGATAGGGAAAAAGCGAATAAGTCAAAATACCAAAGTTTTAGGAGAGACAAATAACAATTTATTTCCACAGCATTGTTACAATATTTAGTTCAGTCCACCAGATTTTTTTTCACAGTATCTTATACTATGTGAAAATATCTGGGTGGGCTGATCTTAATAGTGTAACAATGCCGTGGAATTAAATTGTTTTTTGCCTTTCCTGAAACTTTTGTATTTTGACTTATTCTCTTTCCCCTATCACTCTAGATTTGATACTGGTATATAATATTAGCTTTTTAAAACAACAAACAACAAACACTGAATAAAAACATGTTTCTGTGTGAATTAAAAAGTAGTTGGGTATAGTTGGGGGGGGGCAGCTGCAAAGAGTTACGCCATTCCCTCCAGTGACTGATGTTATATATGCTTTTCTTTTCTTGGTCGACATCAGCAACCTGAAGTTTTCATCCACATGGCCGGATCATTAACCATAGCACATTTTCGGTGTGGAGCTCCCTTCTTGTTGTTCAGAAATGCAGCCAACTTCTGTTCTGTGCTAGCTTGCAAGTCTCGTTTACAGTAGAGTGTTTGGTATCGTTATAAATTCTATACTAGACTTAGAAATTCTAGAGGACAGTCACTACTTCCTTACTGAGATTTTCCGTACAGTTGTAATAAAATAACGGAAAATAACTCGAAAGACATTTTAAAATGCATATAAATCTTACAGAAAAGAGTGCAAGAGATAAATTATGAGCCTAATCATTGTGTTTACTATTTTCTTATCCAGTTTCGTGCATAAATAGTTAATTCAATAATAAGTTGTTTTTATCTGTAGAGAAGTTTAATGAACCCAAAAAGTGATTTTAATGGGTTTGGATTGTTCTTGAATATTGCCAATTGCAACCGCCAGCCCTTACACAGAAGGTCTCTACTCAAGTCCTGGCTCAGAGTAATTTTCTTCTAAAGTGTGTTATTTCTTTTCCAGGTCGTGGTAAAGGAGGAGGTGGAGGCGGAAAAGGAGGAGGCGGAAAAGGGGGAGGTGGAGGAGACAAAAAAGGAAGCAAGAAGATGATGATGGCAGTGAAGAAAATGATGGGACTGATGATGATGGGGAAGCTAGGAATGATGGTGCCAATGATGCTTGGCTCGGCGAAACTGATGGCAGCTAAAGGCATGATGATAGGAATGACGTCCCTCATATTATCTATTATGGTGAAGATGATGGGCATGTTTAGCGGAGGAGGCGGAAAAATGAAAGGATGTGGAGGCGGAGGTGGCGGCGGGTGTGCACCTCCACCACCACTACCACCACCTCCGGTTTATGGTCCACCTTCTGGAGGCTGTGGTGGTGGGGGTGGAGGAGGTGGCGGCGGCGGCGGAGGCGGCTGTGGGCCACCACCTCCACCTCCAAGTAACGAATACGGGGCTCCCTTCGGTGGTGGAGGCGGAGGCGGTAGTTTCGGAGGTGGAGGCAGCAGTTTCGGAGGTGGAGGCAGCAGTTTCGGAGGTGGAGGCAGCAGTTTCGGAGGTGGAGGAGGTGGATTTGGAGGTGGTGGTGGTGGCAATCGTGGAGGCGGCGGAGGAGGTGGCATTCGCGATGCCTATGGGGCACCTACAGGAGGTGGTGCCGCTATTAGTGATGCTTTTGGAGGACCAGTTCCGAGTATTAGTAACCAATACGGTGCACCATCACCAGGTAGGCCTATCAGCAATCAGTATGCGGCTCCTATACCAAGTATCAGCAACCAGTATGGAGCACCATCAGCTCCTAGTGATGCGTATGGCGCTCCCAGTTGGTCACAGAGAACTTATTTGTACAAGAATCCATACGTAAACTCTGGAGATTACTACATAGCGTACAATGAACAAATACAGAGTAATTCCACTGAACAACCAGAAGGTATCTGAAAAGTACTTTACATGAACTGAGAAAGACTCTGCCACTTTATACCAAAAAGAACAAACTGTAGGTAATTTAAGTCTATATTTATAAAAACACTAACTCAATTATTTGTAAGTAGGACCCGGAAGTTTATGAAAAATTATATTTTTTATAATGCACTCTATTACAAGCTAGTGTTAAAATGTGTACAAGACATGAAAGAAATAACATAAAATCGAAGGTTTCATTTTGCGTATCGTTGCATATCTTGTTAGTTTTTCGATACCGGTAATGCATATTTGCTTAATATTAAAATTACAATTACAATTTACAATTTATTGTTCCAAATTACACGAAAAATATACATAAAAAAGTTGATACACCACCCGAAGAAGCAGAGCTTGTGTTCGGGGATGGTTCAGTTCAATATATTAGAAAAAAACTTATACTAAATAATTACTTAAAACAATACATAATTTGGAGAAGTATGACAGAATATTATGTATAAAAGTTTAGAACATGTTCTATTTACAATACAAAGGTACGAGGTAATACAATAATAATACATAACAATTTATTTGTTCAAATTTTAGTAAAAAACAAATAAATTAAGTTCTATCCAAATTTTAAAGTTTAATATGAAAAATGTCATAACAGAAATAGTAGAAAACAGAAGTAAAACGTGTGCACTTTTTATTAATTTGTCACATTTTTAATCGCATATTTCTGATAGAATTTAAACATTATGCACATGCGTTTACAGCCTATTTGGCTAAGTGAATGTTTAGAAAACCGATTAAGTTATACAATAATTCACACAGCCTAATGTTTTTGGAACTGATTGTATAAAATTAAAGGGACGTTTCACTTCGTTAGTTTCAATTTAAAAAATTCAGTTGCATTGAACTTGTTTAAAACAAGGGATTTTGTGATGTTAATTATAAAACTTTTACTATTTTTTTTGTAATTTGTAATTAAATTAAGATAACAAGAAAACATAAAATATTGAATTTACTTAGATGATAGAGCATATTTCGTTGGTTCTGGAACATATTTAACAAATTTTACAACACACTTGCTTGCAAATTTCGTCTGTTGATAGAGTGTTAGCTTCCGGGCCTTAGTTATAAGCAAGAGTGCAGTACATCACTTGTTGTATGTATTGTTCCCGTCAGATTCCTTCCTGAATTAATGTGATTTAACTTTCACACAATTAAATTTCGTTTATCCTATTTAAAATGCCTGACTTGAAAATGTACACATTGCTCATGTAGGCTAAGAATGCCCGATCAAATCTAATTTCCAATTATCGAGGTTTCGTTGTACTCGTAATCCAAACTACACCTAAGAGTATGCTTCCCCTTTATAAGGCAAAAATAATTGTGATGTATTGTTGAAATTTAGTACAATATTAGTATTAGTAAATTAAAGATTAAGAACTGTTAATTTATTTATTTATGTGCAGACAGCTTTTATAAACTTTGTACATTTCCTGTTGTAGTTTTTACTTTACTTATATACTGTGATTATTAAGATTAAAAGAGGATAGCCATATCAATACTATTTCACTTTAAAGAAAAAATATTGTGATGAATATTTACATTTAATTCAATTTAAGTACTTCATAGTTTTTAATAAAAGAGCCTTAAAACATAAGGCTTACCTAGAACATGTTATTTTAAGCCACAATTGAAATTCCTTATGAAACATATCCGAAGAAATCTTTAAGACTATTATTTTAGTTAGCTTTTTCATGACCGTTCAATCTATGATTTGAAGTAATGCCTTCTGTGAGAGAAGTCAAATTATATTGCAATCCTTCGTACGTTATTGTTAATTTAAATTACCAAAAAGTGATATGTTAATAGCACTACAGTAAACTAACATTTAAGTTATTATCTCAGATACCTTGGGTTTTTATTTACGTTTTTCTTCTTAAAATTATATGTAGAAAGCAAAATGTAAATTATTCTTGGAGCATTCTAGAATGGCTGCTCTTCGAAAGAATTTTTGAAATTAGAGTTTTACTAAGAAAATACTTTTAAAATGTTACTTAGATAATATTCGTACAACATTTATGCACATCCATAAAATAATACGCAGAAATTAGCGATTCAATACTTTAAGATTGACCATACTTCTTCCAAAACCTTATTCTGAACTCGTTAACACATCAAGTACGCCAGGCTAGTTATTTAAGGAGATGAAATAAAGCATACTCGTATAAGTTGTGTATGATTACCTATATTTTATATCCGACTGTTATGTTTGAGGAGAGTATGAACCAAGCCAAAGATGTCTATATGAAGTATCAGTCATACATGGGATATACTCGTATGCAAGAAAAATATGGAATTCAGAATTTGGAAGTGACTGGTTTGTTTTTCGGTGATAAATTTCAAAATTTACTGTCAATGTCTTCAGAAAGTTTTACTACAAAGCTGTTCCCTTTTACAATCTCTATCTTTATATGCTTTACGAGATTCTTTAATCATTGTTTCTCATTACTATATATTATGACCTAGTATTTCAGTATAATATATTCCCAAAACGACTGTCCACAGACATCAGCCATTATTCCTATAAGTTTTTTTATTTATTTATTTTATTTATTTATTTAATAATAACGAACATTACAGGTATAAAACCCAATTACAATGTCCATGCCAAAAATACAATGCATACATACAAAATAATTAAAACATAAGATACAAAAGATAAGAATACACAAAAGATAAAAGTAAAAAGTACACAAAAAAAAAACTTTACAAGCAGAAAAGAAATTCCTAGCTACTTCTGGGTTCCAGCAGTTGCCAGCAGTTTTTCCGGGGAACTACTACATCATTTCCCCAACTGATATTCTGTTGGGTAGGCTATATTTGTTGGCTGTTTCTCTATGATAATTATTGACTAAAAACAGCTATCCTTCGGGTTATTGTGTATAATTATTCGTTTGGAAGTATAAATTCGCTGTTTTCACCAGCTTTTCAATTATGGATGGACATAATTTATTACCGAGTTAATATATTTTGGAAATAACTGAATAACTATACAAATCAATTATCATTTATTGAGAGTGTAATATTTGTGAAGCAATAGGATCTGAAAAAATCTATAATGTGTATAATATGTGAAAAATTATTTTTGATAAAAGTTCTATTTTTCTATTATGATATTTACTAAAGTTGGATGTTTAAATTTGAAAAAAATAGAGATTCTGTAACTTATGTGCACTACACAAACATATTAGCAATACGTATTTCTTATTTAAATTACAATGAAAGCCTTAAATGTGTTTTATACATCGCTAAATGTTCAAGAACTAGACACTGACTTTACAACACAGAATGTAGACCAAAAACTATACTTTACACAAAATGGTACACTAAATACGAAGACACATAAGAATACTAAGATACCAACGCAGACGAACTATAAAGACTGACTTATATCAGAGTAAAGATCAAATACAAATATACCACCGAGTAAGAAGAACTAGTTACAATTCATTTCAAGGTTATGAACTATCTTTACATTTAAAACACACATTTTACATCCTCAACAAAATTACACGGCTCAAAAATTTAGGACTAAAGTGAGTTTAGGACTACCATATTCTACGTCCTCTATAACAAAAGAAAAAGAAAACATTCCGTTAAAAAATGAAGTAACTGGTTATTATTCTTATTGGACTTCACTAACTACCTATGTTTTATATTTATTAAATATACTATCTAGACAAATAACAAACGACAAGAAATCTAGGGTGTTTTTACATTGTTTAAGATATGCATTCCAGTGTATTGACAACGACTTACAAAACTGCCATTTTTGGATCATGTGATCTATTGTAATACAGAACAGTCCCGCTAATCCGGACCCCGATCATCCGGTGGGATTTAAACAAAACGTCGTTAATCCTACATCAGTTAAAAACTTAGGTCTAGATGTACGGTAGTAATAAAGCTAACATTAGGTTCTATAAAAAAATTATATTTATTTAGAAATCAACTGATATAGTTTTTCCCATCTAAAACCTGTATTACTGTACAACACGTGCATTTTAAAGTAAATTCCGTTTAGTCCTGACCTCGGTTATCCGGACAGTGTCCGGTCCCATCTAGTCCGGATTAACGGGACTCTACTGTAGTGCATGACTCGGTTAAAACCTATTTTTCTCACAACAATTAAAGTAAGATGTAATTGAGTTTAGTTTGGAAGACAAACAGTTTTATAGTTCCATTAATTTATCATTATTTATAGGGCTAATTTTCCCATTATTTGTAAGTTATAAGAAAATATTTCCAGCAAACCATGAATTTTTTTTTTTCTAAATCTTTGATTTATTAACAACACGATTTTGTTTAAAAAAAATATTTTGTTTCGTACCTTCTCATCTTGCCATCTTCAAAGGAATACAAAATTAATGGTAAAAGTAGAGATAAATGAATATTCATGTTTTGTAAGATTTAAACTGCCAATTATTTTAGTGTTACTGTAGTTAGGAGATTTAATTTATTGTTATTTATTGAAGTTATTTGATGTATGAAGAATGTATGCCAAAGAGAAAATAAAATTAAATATATAACAAAAATCCTCTTTTTAATTTCTAAGGGCGGATTTCAGAAGTTAACTAAGTTATTATCGTATTAATAGATGAAAAGTGATTATATTGTCTATGCTTATCGCATAAGATATTATGAACATACGATATATAAAGCTGTAGTACTTAGTCCTACCCTACACAAAAAACAGTACAAACTATTTCTACAATCATAATTTTAGAGAGATTATAGGTGTACTGGAAAATAATACATAGGAATTCAAACCCTTAATCTCCGGATTCCTATGTCGATGATCTACCAATTGAGCTAGCCAGGGTTCCCATGTAATGAGTAGCAGAAACATTCTGAGGAGTCATGGACACAAATGTGCATCTTAAATGATACTGTACAACTTATATAATTGGAAACCCATTCACAAATTAATTAAATAGTCTGCCTCACAATGACGTATATTTCAGTGAGGTTGACCATTAAGGGTACCCAATGGAAAGAAGTTCCATCTGGCGTCTTCAAACAACCGGTGGCTAGCTCAGTTGACAGAGCATTGGTACGGAGAGCCGAAGGTTACTGGTTCTAATCTCGGTGTCAAGAGGGATTTTTTTCCTAAAATGTTCCCAAAGATTCCCATATATTAGGAACATGAAAGGGCAAGATAACTGCAGCTTGTGAAGTCATTCTAGTTATTATGAAGCGTTAAGAGTACCCTCCTTAATACAATGTTTTCATGGGCAAACTTCTAGCCTGTAACTAAAAGGAACAAATGATATAATTGATATAAGATATATGTTATACGAAGACATACGTAAGACAACGAAGTTGAAGGACGCAGCGAGAACAGCGATAAATTCAAAATGGAGTTGGGCAGGACATGTGCTTAGAATGGACCCCAAAAAATTAACATATGCTGTAACTGTGTGGGAACCCAGGTTAGGGAGCAGGAAAGTGGGAAGACAAAGGACGCGATGGTGTGATATTTTTAAGAATCAAAAAGGAAATAGCAGCAAACAGACAAAAGTGGAAAGAAGCAGTAAGCGTTAAGGAACTTGTGTGAAAGTTTTTAGTGTCATGGAAAGGCTGGTCCGAGGCACTTTTTTTGTAAGCCACCCTGTAACAGGAGGCCTATCCCGCACTGGGATGTTACTGGGATGATGATGATGATAATAATAATAATAATAATAATAATATGATATACAAGCTACAAACATGTCCTCATGGGGAGGAGGAAACGATAGGGGAAAATATGGAATAATAATCCTGTCCGGAATTCGCTTTACCATGTGAGGAAAAGCTAGGAAGACCGCAATGAGTTTGCCCGACATCAAGGCTAGAACCTGTACTGCCAAATTGAAGCAGCTTTCATTATCGTTTATATCAGGTAACTGAATAGTGCCAAATGCTTTCTTTAAAACATAGGCCTGATTCCCTCGTCTACTCTATATTCTAATCGGCGAGAAATGAGGTAAATTGCTATAAATGGTGGATTGTTACATCTCAGTGGATCAGAGGCAGGAAATGACGCAATTAAGAGAAGCACCTCGCTTCCTCTATGCGCATTTATTCTACCTCTGACTGCCCTTATTTCATTGTTCACGCCTACACGTATTTCCTGCTCTGTGGGAATATAATAGTGCTGTAGGATATGCAATACGATCCCGTTACCCATTTACTGATTCTCCTTTTCGCCAAAGCATTTTTTCTTAATTTAGAAAAACTAAGCGCAGTTTTCCTCCCAATCTTCAATCAGAAATGAAAATACAGGGATTTCTAAAATATCTACTGAAGATTTTATTAAATTTTAATTTATAACTATACCGAAAACAGGTAAATTAAATATACCATACATTTAAATTTGTATATTTTATTTTCGGATTTTACTAGAAATTTTTCTGGACATAAAAATAATCACTCTTCACAATGATTTCGAAGAATTACAATATACATTGCACTCAAGTCCCCTTATACTATATTTATGGACTCTAGCAGATTTAATTGTTATATGGGGTTATTGTTAATATTGAGGGGCTGTGATACACTATTTTTAGGAAGGCTGCTTGCACAATACTTTCTGATCTAAAGGAAAATCCAAGGAACAGATATGCAAAGAAGTGAAAAACAATGAATCACAAATCCAAATCTTAAAAGACCGCTAATTTAGTTTCCAAACTAAATTACTTTCGCTAAGTGGTAACCATAGCTACTTTACCCCTGCACACTAAAAATAATATTCAGACTGGTTTATCTTCATGGATCACGCAGAGCTATGACCCTAGGCGTACACCAGAAATTTTAAACTCGTAAACATTGGAAAGAGGGAAGTAAATGACAGCTAATTCGTCACATAGCTAAGTCAAAACAAAAACCATTTGGTCGATGGGGTTGTTTTAGATACATGCTGTGCATGTCGAAGTAGCAACCGAACTTTGTATGCTTTACACACGTAAGGGACGACAACACCCTACTGAAGTTTTTTTCTTTTGGAAATTTTGGGAAATTAACTGTTATCAGAACCATAAAACAATTCTGATATAAAATATGCAATTCTGTTCAAAAAATTTGAAAACTGCTCCGCAAGAACAAATTTGTCTAAAAACCCTTAAATATAACAAAAAAAATCAAGATCTAATAAATTTAAAGGGCTGTAGTGCAAAATAGGGCTGCAATAAATGGAGATTCAATAATAATATATGTTTTATGAAATTTTTGTGTCATCATAACCGATCGAATTTACAATTTTCACTAACTATTCTGTTGCCACATGCTTGCAGAATTCCCAATTTTTGTAAGTATTGCCATCTATCGCAACTCGCAAGTACTGCATTCTGCTGGTTGTGAGCGTTTCAGTGCCCTAATTTTGCCTGTTGTCAGTTCCTGCATGTGCTTATGCCAAACCTTCCGCCTTAAAACCCTTACAAGTAACTCAAAACAAGACTTTGACACTTACTCATTTTAGTGACTGATGTACTACCACAGTGAAGGTATATGAAGGTTTAGAATTCCCATATATTAAGGATAAGCGATAGCCTAACTGAAAAGTTTTACAGGAATCTGCATCTGAATCAGAACTCAATAATGAAAACCTCGGAAATCGTAATGTGAATAATAATAAAAATAATAACAATAATGATAATAATAATCTTAGTATGATAACTAATATATTATTATAAAGGTAAAAGAAAACCGAACTCAACTTCATACCTTCGAAAAATGTCTAACCATCGACACGAGGAAAATAAAAGCGAATATATCTTCAGATTTTGCACACAGGTAATTTCTTATGAATTTCAGGAGGAACGAAAAACTTATAAACCTATTATTCTATTTTAAATATAATTTATTTTTAAAATATCTATTAGGGACTGTTTTGTATAAAAACATAGCAAAGTATGAAAAAAATTACGTTTTAGTTTTGAGGTCAAAATAGCATTTCCAACCTACCAAATTCTTACACAAAACACGGAAAAGAAGAACAGTGATGGACAATAATAATAAACTATTTCATGCTAATTACACTTGACTTGTACAATTACTACGATAATCAACTAGTATATTACACTGAAAAAGTAGAACAGCCGTATAGGTTATAAGGAGTATCAGTGTATACGAATACGAATTATGATCAAGAAGAAGCATAGCTATATCAACTAAGTGAGCTGTAATATGCTTTGCGCTGGTATGTACTAATTTCAGTCCAAAAACAAGTTTATGTAGAGAAGTATTATTACTATTATAGCTACTATGTACATAATTTTTACACAAGTTTATTTAAATAAAATATTTTATGCCAACAAAATGCAATATCATTCATGGTATGGTTTTGTGTACGGGTAGATGCACTACATCCCACAATGGAAAATCATTAAGAAAAAAGAATCACACCAACATGAATCTAGCAAAATATTAGCTATCACGAATTGCTAGTAAATACATTAACGTATAACTATGATAAAACCTATTAAACTACTGCCTATTAAAAATTATTTTAATGGTAGTTAAGGAAAAGAGAATGACTAATGTTGAAGTTAAAAATGAACGTATTAATGACTGGTTACCAGGGCCAGGATTCTGATGACCTATAATTGTTTGAAAAATGACCTATAAAATAACCCTACATTTGAAAGAAAATGACTTAATAACTATAAAAAATTACCTAAAAACTGATATTTTAGTTATAAAAATAATTATTATTATACACACAAAGTTATAGAGTAGTTTGTACATTGTAAAAACTGTAATGTTGTGAATGTTCCTTTTCTCGCGGAAATTTATACTGGCTCTGAGGCACTGGTGAGTCAAAATGCGGCACATCCTTTTGTGGTCTGCCGGATTATATTATAGTTTATTGAGGGTAAACAGTAGTTTGCACTCTCAAATGCAAGCAGGTGGCAGACTCTGGTGCCAAGTCAATCTAATAACAATAGTAATATAATACAACATTTTGGCGTTTCTTTGATTCTCACTTCCGACTGAGACATGTCAACACTTTAACGCCGAATTTTTCCTTCTTGCATTAAACGAACAACACTTCAAAGACAGCACCGCTAGCGACGAAAAAAGTTAATACACTCAATGTAAATACATTAAAATGACTAAATAAGTAAGCAAATGACAAGAAAATGACAAAATAATGACCTAAAAATGAAATAAATGCCCTAAAAATATAAAATTGCATACAATGACAAAAAATGACCTAATAAAAATTCATTTCTATAATCTAGAGACCATGATTAGGATTTATCCACAAGTTGGCAATGTCTGTGCAGCATCAATAAAAAGATGACAAGTCATTAGAATCCGGGCCCTGCTGATTACACTAATATTGCCATTACACCAAATTTTGAAGATCAGCATACAGCAATGCAATATAATATAATATAATATTTAGCTATCAAACGTCCGTTAGATATTGACAATGAAGTAACACTTCGGTAAAAAGTAGAATACATTGTTTGCTGAGCCACCGGTGATGATAGAGTGGTTACATTTAAGCGATATCTGCCAGCGATTTATGGAACTTTCTGCAACTGAGTTGCTTCTACAGTACGTCTGAATTCCGTGAGATGGCAGAACATTGCTATTATTCTTGAATCTTCAACAACAAAGCAACTGAGAATTACATGAGAGGTGTACAGGTTGCGGCTTACCAGGCGTAATGGATATGTAACCACAGAATATTGAATATTACATTGCATAGAAAGCACACCCACGTCAGTCCTAATTGCATCAACTCGATAAAGTTTATAATAACTTTATGTTACCATCTTATACAGGGAGTTCAATACTAGTTGGCATGAGTTTAGTCCTAATTAATATATAACAAAGACATTACGAGTAGAACATGGTTCTACTAGTTAACAACTGCCAAAGTAATAATAATAATAATTACAATAATAATAGTAATAATAATAGTAATAATAATAATACGTTTAGAGAATTTAATCAGAAATTTTATCCTGACAAAATCGTGAAACATGCTATTGGGATCCATTACCACCACATAAAGGGCTCGGCAACAATTTCTTTATTAATAAAACTTGAATACGTAAACTAACGGTAAAGAGAGTAAACCATTTAGGAATACTGACCTGTGTTCGGCTAAATTTATTTAGAAAAGAGTCTAAAAGTTAAGTTACCATGTCTTCTTTAATATTAATTAAAGTTATGAACATGTTGAAACAATGAATAACTGTGCATTATATACTTCAGGTAATAATAATCATTATGGAATAATATAATTATGCTACCATTATTATTATGATTTATTATGATTATTTTTATCACATTCATTTTAACGCCCCTACCTGCTTACACTTTTTTGTGTAAATTCACAAAGAGTGAACACTGAAATATCTTAGTATCTATAGCTCCTATGATAAACACAACGATTGGGTATATATAAGCCGCTTATAAGCAGCAAAAAAAAAAAAAAAAAAAAAAAAAAAAAAAAAAAAAAAAAAAAAAAAAAAAAAAATAGTGTATAATTATTTATGTGTGCTGAAGCATGTAGATCTCGTATAATAATAAAATCAGGTAAACTGATGTAACAAAGTGCCAGTATGCTTTTGTTTAATCAGTTATAATTGCAAATATGATATGCAGAATATCAGATTTTTTAAATTGATTTCCAAGTTAAGCTCCAGATTAATTCGTTAAGCAGGCCTTACGGAAGAACAAAGGTCTAGTTTTAGAACAATCAGATTAAAATCGTCAAGCATCAGCAGAAGTATACAGATTTGTGATATCTTTACAATCACACACTTACATAAAAATACAAAACAAATGTAAAATTAGGCGCTTTCGGGATTTGAACCAGTGATCTCCAAAATGTGAGTTACCAGACGTTACCATCTCGGCTACCTCGCTCGTTTTAACAGTCTAGTTTGATAAGCTTATGTAAAGGAATAGTGTTATTCGTCATACCTAACTACATTGCAATTTCTAAAGCCGTATATGATCATTGTAAAACAATATCTTGTCATGCTAACTGATTTGCATTTCATAAATTCTTTCTAATATATTACCATAAAATAGGCACTAAATTGGGCATTACTCCGGTACCAGTCAACCGATTTGGTCCAATATCAATAGACTTCTTCCCATGAACATTATAAATGTGTATACAACGTTTTACGAAAATCCGATGAAGCGTATTTGATTATCGCGCGTACAGACACACGGACGGACGGACAGACGGACAGACATTTTCCTGTCCCCCACACAATGTCATAAAGTACCATACTGGCACTTAATAACAGATACCATATTAGTTACACGATATTATTGTAGCAGTGAGATTAATCTGAAAGATAAACCAGCTGTTTTTAACGAAAAGTGTTGGTGCAGGACGTTTTCTCTCACGCGACCTCACCTATGAACATTAATCGAAATGCAAAACATCCAAGCAAGAAATCATAGATTACAGTCAGAAGTTTACTAGATTTGATATTCATTACAGATTTATGCATTTTTTAATGATAATACTTTTATATGAGAAAATGCTATCACTATCGGTATCTTTGTCATTATTATTAATAAGATTTTTATTTTGCCCTTAATAGTTGTATCCGCATGCAAATTCCGTTACTAAGTAATTTACACGTTGCCAATTATTTCAATTTTAAAACACTACAACGGTATTAGGTAGTTCAGCTAACTAGCAAAACAGCCTATTCGCAAATTAAACATAATCCCTAGGTTTAGTGTGATAATAAATGCCAATCAGCATAACAAGAGCCAGTAAGGAACTATGAGTTATCTGAAAACTGATCCAGATTTTGGTGTGAACTTGTGACCGCGCTCAGCGCTGCCTGCAGGCAGAAACTGAAACCTGCTCATTGCTAGGCAGAATTCTCCATGACGACAACTTTGACCGATCATTATCTTGTTTCCTAGACCACTATACTGGTCCTACTGCATATACTACAAACACGAAAAATGCATTTCTGGGTCGAAATTCATTCCCAAGTTCATATCATGTGGAAAATTAAGCTAATATCTACTTCCAAACATTTCAATAAGGAGATTTTCTCCTAGATGGTAGCACACCTACAAACAATAAAAAAAATCCCATTCTTGCTAAAGAAAATAATACCCTCGAAGAATATATCCCTGAGTTACAAGGTCTGACCCCATATTTCCTTTATTGTATTTTAAAGAGCCCACCACTATATCTTTTACCCTGTTCTGTGGTTTCATGAATACATATCCACGAGCTTATCTTTGCTTTCTACATAGTACAATGCCATTTAATTACATAATCAAAATATATACGTATTCTGAATTTTCGAGTTACCCTTAACAAGCAGGAAGATGTTCTCAGACGCAATATGTAGGGTAAAGGTAAAGTGTTCCCTATATAGTCCATGGAGTCCCAGAGGGTTCCAGCAGGTTGAAGCTCCCAGATTTTGGACATTCGGCACATGAAGGTGGTAAGTTTGTCAGCCTTACGCCGCCTTTACCCCCAGGACTGCTCGGTATTCATTTCTGTTAGAGTATGAGTCGCCCCCAGGGCAGTAGTGCCACCAGAAGGATTAGGCCAATTGAACAACTCCATCGACCTCATCAGGGATCGAACCCGCGACCTTCCGGTTTGTAGCGCACCGCCTCAACCGCTACGCTACGGCTTAGGGTATTTTAAAATAATTAAATTAAAGATAAATTTGGTGTTCCGCATCCCCAATAGAGTGCCAACTGAAATATTCAGGAACAGATATTGATGAGGGAGTGCATTCCCGAAATTCCAGAACGTTTACCAATTGAAATTAAATTACGCTACAAATTTTCTTTTCATTTACTGCGTTTGATATACAGCGCTAAAGTCGGAAACAACAGTGAACTTAAACAACTCTTTCACTAACACTCTACAGAGTGCTTCTTGTAAGAGTCGAGTTGAGTTTTATTGGTGTCTTCCAATTCCAGGGGCTCCATTCTTGTAAAACGCGAATTTTAACGATCTTGTTACAAATGGGCTTATAATACTCTGATAGACGGTACCTGTACTAGTGATTTGTTCTCACGTCTAAAGAAGAGTTTAACACAAAGCTTCATGCATGACCAAATGCAAACGAACTTGAGAACCATATAGAAGAATGTTCATTTCTAGGCAAAGTGGACAAGCCTACAAATTGGGTTATCCAAACATTCTGACAAACTGCTATTCTAAATTCCGTATGTCATAACCCGTTGCGCTTTCTGATGTTGATGCTTTCTCAATCTCTAGTCAGTCAGAACTAGACCGACAATGCTTATGTAAATGTCTAGAATAAGAATTAGCTGGCACAAATAATACGTAAACAAGCCATGTGTTTTCCTAAATAACGAAAATTTATGTAGGTCAAGATATTCATGTGCTGTATTATTCCGCTCTCAGTAAGGTTCATGATGGGAATATGGCCAGGTGGGTAATATGGCCAACTGGGCGCTTTCGAATGTCGTTCTTTCTGAAGGCGATGGATAGCACTAACTTGCTCTCCCAGACGTGCCTCTGGACGGGCCTGGAGAGTTGTCATTATGATTATGCGCAGAAAACGGGGTGGGCCCGCCATTTTCTGGTGATTGTGTTGTGTTTGAAGTGAAACTTCTTTAGCCGCTGTAGGAGTAAATCGAGAGCTAACCCAAACTTGCGTTACGAATAAAATCTTCACGAAATTAGTGGGGCTGTGACGGAACGGTCTGTACAGAAAACAACTCAGTGATTAGGCTTAAGCAAAATTTAAAAAATCCAAATAAAAGAAATCTAAGAATTCAAAATTTAAAAAAATCCAAAATTCTAAATTAAAAAATCCAAAAATCCAAAAATTCAAAGATCCAAATTTTAAAAAATCCAAAATTTAAAAATCTAAAATTCCAAAATTAAAAAAAAATCCAAAATTTAAAATCTAAAAAGTCTAAAAACCCAATATTAAGAAGTCCAACAATCCAAAATTGAAAATCCAATAATCCAAAATTGAAAAATAAAAAAATAAAACAAGTGTCACTTCTGTCGCGTGGCGTTCCACGCACACTTTTTTATGTAACATTTTATATAATTTTATTCAATGGGTAGTAATGAGTCAGTTTCCCATTTCACAAACTTTGACTTTTCAAACTTGCCTCGCGAATAACACAGCTATGCTTGAGGTAAGATCAATTGAATGCGCACTCATGTTATGCCCTATAATTCATGTTTAGGGTAGAGAAAGTAATGTGTTTCACAGCAATTTTTGAACAATGTAGCAAATCTTTTAAAAATAGACAAATGTTGTCATCGATAAATTTCTAATTTTTTTTTTTTTTTTTTTTTTTTACATCTTCAACAACTCGAAAAGGAATCCTTCTAGGACACAGAAACCTATAACATATATATTACGCTGGGGATAATAATATTCATTCAAGGAATAACTACTGCTGACGAGCTCGATGTTTAGCTATTTGTGGAAAGCAGAGGTTTAGTTAGCTTTGCATTGTCCAATAAACCACATCAGAGGTAAGTAATTATGAGAAACAGTGTGGTGTAAATGACACGTAATAGAATTCCATTTCGGATCCAGGTTTACGATATTATTATATTCCAGTGGGGTAGTCTGTAATTCTCTGGAAACTAAGGTTGGACTAGTTACTTCACAGACATCTATGGGAAGAGATAAAATAATAGAGCCAAGCATGTTGCATTCTCGACCACCTGCGTTGCTGGCTACGGATCCGCAGGCCCGGTTCGATCCCCGTACCTCATCGGATTTTTCTGCTATAAGGTCTGGAACGTGGTGCAGCCAGCCTCGTGATTCAAAATGAGGAGCTACTTGATTAAGAAGTAGTGACTCCGGTCACAGAAATCATTATTAACAGCCATCGATGTCGGCATGCTGACCAGATGCCCCATGCCTCCCAATCCCGCCACCTGCCTATGGCACTCATGCCTATGCCGGTGGCTACCTTACGCAGTGGTCGCCTTTACCTCCAGAATTGCATCTGGTACTAATCTCTGTACTCTCCTATTTAATATTGATATTTGATAATATTTGATATTATAATTTCTTTATGTATTTGTAATTTGTATTTTATAATGTAAATGGCTGAACTGTGCCCGAGCACGAGCGCTTGCTCATTCGGGTGGTTTTGTTTTGTAGAAATATTTTGTATAAATATAAATAAATAAATAAATAAATAAATAAAAAAACTAGAATACTGAAAGGATGTCGAATATACTGTATACGGGAAAATATATACTGTTCCATAATATTAAAGCATCGTATCACTCCACAGTCCGATACTTTGGCTTACTTTTCTTAATAGTTTCACAGTGAGTCCCTTCCTAATTAATTTAGTTTAATTTATTTTATTTTAAAATTGCATAAATACATAGAGGTCTGACACCCCGAAAGAGTAGAAGCTCGTGCTCGGGGGCAGTTCCATGCTTATATTTATATGTTTTACATTATTGAAATATAATCTTAACCTAAAATTACCTTAAAACATACAATAGTACTAGGGGAAAAGACAAAATCTGAGAGTAAAGGCATGACTCAATTGGTATAAAAATAATTATAGTAACGAAAAATGAAAGAAGGCTACTTATTGTTTGCTAATCCTAGAGTAAGTGTGTTTAGATAGTACACATTCTTCTGATGTGGCGAATATGACCATTTTTACATCTGGGTTGGAAATAGAAAATATTATTATTGTAAACCCAAGATCAGTTATAAACCAACACAGCGGGTGCATCTATTCAATACGATACACGACACTGGACTGAACAATCTCCAGAAAAGACAGAAACCTGTGAGTGTTGCTTCTAGTCTTTTAATAATCTCTACAGTTAACTAGCAAGAGGAATTGTTATCTTTAACGTTTCACGTGGGAACTGAGGCTTTCACGTTATGGAAGGAGACAAATTATGAACCTTACATTTGGTAGAATTATTCATTTCTACTGCACTTAAAAAAACTTATGTTCCTGTCAATTTAAAAAGAAAGTTAAAACAATATACAGTGACATGCAAATTACCGTGTTTTCTGAAGAAACAAAACAGATGTCATTACCATACCGATAACCAGGAAATGAAAGCTGCAAAAAGTATACCTCATAACCGGACACCTGTCATAGCTTACACGACCACTTCTTCCGAGCACGCTGATTGCGGCTGTCATAATGACATTGACTGTTGCGGTCAATTCATGACAGTTCCATATGAAAAGCAGGCGAAGTTGCAACCACAGAATAACCCGCTTTTCCATCCATAGAACCTCGATTTACGTGGTAGTTTGTCCACTCCACGGATTTTTCAACAAGCGAAGGTGATGATTTTCGAAATTAATAGAACTTGAATTATCTTATGTTTTCCTTAGGAACAGATTACTATAGAGAAAAAATTAGTCCCGAGTGGGATTCGAGCTTGAAGTAGCCTACGTAAGTAAGGATGAAGCTTCCAATAATTTTTCCCAGGAGCTCCAGATTTAAGATTGTGGTTTCATTACTAATATTATATTATATGACAGCGCAAACCAATGTCAGCAGAGAATTAACGCCAACAACAAATTGCAATCTGGCAGGTAAATATTGGCTATGCTCACTGGGAAAGCTTTGTTTGCATAAAGAAAAATATATTTTCCTGTTTCACAACGCCGCAAGGTAACGTGCCTCTCGGCTATTTGGAATGAGGTAAAAGTACTGGACCTAAGAGTAAATGTTGTGTGAACAAAGGTAAATAAATATTACGTGATGTTGGAACCATTGTCCATCATGTTATTTCTGCATAACTTATTTTCAACATACGCGAAAAATGAAACCTCATGGAAAATTAAAATCTAATCATGCCATGTTACTGCAATGAATTCCATACATTTTATTTATTATTATTATTACGTTCATCACACCCAAATTCAAATGCAAAATGATATTTGGATTCAATATGATTGGAATGGAAATTCTTCCTTAAAATGGAATTATTTATTATAAGTTATTTTCTTTATAACATGTTTTGTAACTAAATATAATAACTATTTTATAAGCTGAAACCACTTCTATTTTATTTTTATTTATTATTTATTATTTTATTATTTCTCTCCCGTTGTAGGTACGTTTATTCGGTCCACGCCGCCTGGGCCTTATGGGATAGCGACCTGTTGGCAGATATTCGTTTCACAGATGAGGAAAACCCCGGAAAAAATCCCGCCTAGGAAACATGTGCCTACAGGGAATCAGACCCGCTGCGTAAGGAGAGTGAAATCATCCTTTACATCACAGTGGTGGACAATTCTATTTTGTAATTAACTTGATTCTCTTTAGCATTTCTTCTTAGTTCTTTTTAAAGAATGTATAAATAGGCCTTTTTTGTGTCATATTTTAATGTGAATTTATTTTATCAACATATTCTTCCTCCCATTATTATTAATATTGTTGTTATTATTAAGGAAATGTAACAGAAAACAGAAATGTACAAAATTAACAAATATAGACCCCAGGCTTTAGATATTTAAAATAATCTGAAACCTGCAAAGTGTAAAAATAGCTCTAATAATTATATCATGGAAGGTGTGGTGTCAATAATCTTATCCAAGAACATTCAAGATACTCGAATTGTAGTGAAGGTAATTGTAGGCCCTGAAAGACGAGCAACATTACTCCAAACTTGCAACATTGTAAGGGAATTTCTGAGCTGTTGAATGTGATAAAATTCTTCTCATTGTGATCAATTGTTGTTTTATAAATTATAGAATTGTATGAATAATAATAATAATAATAATAATAATAATAATAATTTTTAGCATTTCTTCTTAGTTCTTTATAAAGAATGTATAAATAGGCCTTTTTTGTGTCATATTTTAATGTGAATTTATTTTATCAACATATTCTTCCTCCCATTATTATTATTATTATTATTATTATTATTATTATACATCTTATGGAGAAAAAAAACTTTCGTGAAATGAAGCGGAAGTACTCAACCTTTCTAAGAAAAATACTCTGAGGATAAAGATCTTAAGTTTTAATGTTATTTCTTCCAACACTTACAAACTTCCAAATGCATTAAAAGTTCTAGAATTTACAGAAGCCACTGAATATCTACACAGTGAAGTCAAAAGTTTTCTGAGATGAAGGAAGTAGCATCTATTAAATTTTGTTACTTAGAGTCCTGATCTCTCTCCACACATTTTGCGTCTGATTTGTACAGATGGGATTGTTAGTCAAATAATGAACTTGCCATGGAGTTCACCTCGAAAAGTTTTATTCACTCGAAAAGAATAATAGTAATAAGCTTCCTTCGGAATATTTAAGCTGCTTTAGAATTTTTTATGTTTTCTTACTTAAAGGATTACTGAGTAAGTCTTGTTTTCGTAACTCTTAGGCCTTGTTTTAAATTTAAAAATAGTTATAACTCGATCGGTAAGACCTGAGCCAAACACGAGCAGATATTTTTCGATACCACACCAGTGTTATAATGAAAATCTGAACTTTAATGGATGTCATTAAGATAGTGTTACGTCACATATAATAAGCATATTATAGCATATAGTACAGAACAGAAACAAACGTAGAAAAATCTATTGTAATACACAGTAGAATGTATCATACCGCAGTGCAGAAGCCTTCACCCATGCAATAATGGGTTGTACGAATAAAGGTAAACATGAATGAAATGTAAATAATGGAAGTTATTGTAGGGCTGTGATTGAAGTATGGTGGTAACCTAATATACCGAACCATGCTGCACAGCGAGCCATTATTGGTGGTTATCCAATGAAACCTCTGCCCATCAGAACTAAATTTTTGAAGTAACTCGAACATATAGTACATTATTTTATAAATACAACAAATTTTGGAAATAATAAATCAAATAGCTGTAGTTAAATCTGCCGCTGATAAAAACAAATAGTACACCGCATAACTCTTTTCTAAAAAACAACCCTAAATCCAACATTCATACTCACGCAATTCCTTTCAAACCACGGAAAATTCCTACAGTACCTGCATAGGATTGGGAAAACACCATCACCGAAGTGCCCATGTTCTGAAGACAACCAAACAGCCATACATCTTCTACTCCACTGCAAACTACAGGATAAACATAGACCACCTTATAACTTATGAAAGTTTCCAACATAGTTCTGCAAAAAGTGATCTCATCTCCACGAACAATCAAGTATATATACGAAATCTACAAGACACTACCTTAAAAATTTAAAATGATTAGTTTATGTAATTCCATAGAACACTAACTCAGACAACATATAATATTTTGTAAATACTATGTATTCTTTTGACTAAATATCCTGCGATATACCCTCAGGGTAAAACGCAGGTTGTAAATATGTAGCTAAATAATAATAAATAAATAAATAATAAAAAAAACTCTTTTATAACCGAAAACGAGTGGGAGGAAAATGCACGTTTTGTTCCGAAAACTGCACATCGTTTATATCATACCTTACCAAATACCTAAAGAATTTTAAAGGATTTAAAACTGGGAAGTGGTTGGTCTACTGTTTGGAAGTCGGGGAGGCCTGACTAAATTCACAAGAAACATCCTACATTGTTTAGGCATAACTAAGAAAACAATAAAAAACATTCTCATTAACTTCATTGAGTACACTAAATCATAATTTATATTTTCAATGGTCATGTTCAGCGATAAAGTAATCGTGTTTTATAATGATTTGTTTGTGTTTATTCCTTTTATTTTCAAATCGCAATAGTTAACCTATAGTACAGTACAGCTTTCCGCTGCGACTATAATTCAGGATCCCTGTGTACATTCATTGTACATGATACTGATGTCTCTGGAAATAGCCTATATACTGCTAGAAAACTAACTAAATATAAAGGAAAACGCAGGATATTCTTATTGTACACTCACAAAAAAGGTATTCCGGTAAGCTTTCTTCTTCCCTTTCTTTTCTGAGGTTTCACTAAGACAAATGGAAACACTCCCACGTTAGGTATAAATACATGGTTTAAGAAAACCTACTAGAATATCAGACTACTGTCCAAACGGAGACAATAAAAGAAACGTTAAGAAATGGGGTTCAGTGGCGGACGCAGAATTTTTTTTCGGGGGAGGATTTGAATAGTAAAAAAATTAATTAACTTACATATTATACAATTAGTTTATAAAACTGGCCACTTAGAGTGCATATATAGCCTTTTTTAAAATTTCGGGAGGGGATCTATCCCCCCAATCCCCCCCTCTGCGTCCGCCACTGATGGGGTTTATACGAGTATACCTCAATGCCTTATTTTCAAGACATTGAGGGAGATGTGAATCTTGTTAGCTTATGTTAGAGTGGGTGGTTAACACCTTGCATGTTTGTGGAGGTGACGCTTGATTGCATAGCACAATGAGCCAGTTATAGTACCTACACTTGTCTCGCTATGCACACACCTCGCATGTTTATGCAAAGAAAACTAGCAACGAAGAAAATGATATGGTGCTCGGCATAAAAGATAAATATTTCGGTAATATCATACAAGTTACGGAATTCGACCATGTTAAAGTATACTGAGAATCGAAGATAAATTGGACGACATTCTGCAGAAAGGAACCAACCCTCAAATTTAAAAAACCGGAATATATGCTAAATGTTTGCTACTGAACTATATATTTACGTTGTGCAAACTAACCAACCCTCTTCTTCCATTTATATGCCACCTATGAAGCAAACGAAAACACACTGAAAAGATCCAAGTGGAATTTTATTTAACTTTAAATGCCTGTTTTTTAGCTTAAAAATAATGTGAGTAGGTTTCTTTCTGCAGAATGTCGTCCAATTTATATTTGTAGTTAAATAATATAATATTACCTCAATTAAAGGGAATGAATTTATCCTACAATTATCTTTTCTGCTTTTTTAAAAATTCATTTCTATTGCACTATCAGATGCATAGAGTAATCTCTGAGTTACTGAGAGTTCAAATTATTTTCCCCTTCTTTTATTCAAAATGTATTTTCCATTATTATATTCTTTTCTTTTTTCTCTTTCGTAGTTTTACCTCTCCCTTATAGGGACCTTTATGCGGCCCGCGCCGCCCGGGCCTTACCGGGCCGCGACCTGTCGGGAGAGGAATTAAGTATGGATCACAACACACAGACATACTTTTTTGACCAGACAAGGACATGAAGGGCCTCCCCGATGGGTGATCAGCCCAATGCCCGGGTCACCTCCGAGACAACACGAACATATAGGACGAGACACACCATTCACACACACACTCACTTCCGAACACTGGAACGCTTATCTTCAGATCTGAATTCGATACCCGGTACATTCTCGGGTTTTATGCAGTAGGGAGTTCTGGAACAGGATGCACTCAACCTCGTGAGGAAAAGTCAGGAGTTACTTTAAAACAGTAGCCGCTCCGATAAAAAGGACATAGGCCTATTTTGAGATAGATATCATTCTCTTTACATAAATAGCCTATTCACGTATTATCATTGTCGATAAAAGTGATCTAATTTATTTTCCCTGAAATCTAGCGTCACTAAATAATGTGGTCCATTTTAAATTACACTGTGTAACAATTTTAAACGTTTTCTCTTGGATAGTGTGTAAAACAATTCCACATATTCCCTCGAATTTGGGTTTTGTAAAATTTACCGGTTAAACTCATCTCTAAAATTTATAATCGCCAATATTTCAAACATTAAAATATTTTAGGGTTCTTCCTGCCCTTTAGATGAAACCAAGTGATTTTATCTCAAGGAGTTGTGGTGAATTTATTTCTTAGATCCAAAATTTTCCTAACACCCACAAATATTTTTATTTTATGGATAATTTCTGTGTGTCGACACATCTTACGAGAAACAATAGATTGAAATTTAGGTGGAAATCGGAAGATTCAATCAATAGGCCTACGACATAAGAAGTTAAAATATCTAATGAAAGTAAACAAATTGATTTTTGGGAAAAAGTACGTGTTACACAAAATCGAATTAAAGATTCTTTTTTTTAACAAAAGACTGCTACCCTATTTTTTAAAAAGGGCAAATTTTGTGTTGCACAGTGTTATATGATTTACTATTTGAACTGCACATGGAACAGATCAAGAAATGACATAACCACTTCAAACTACTCTAACCATATAACCAATATTAATATAATAACCAACATTAAACTATTTATCTGTAACTTGTATAAATTCTATTAGGTCTACCTGCACCGAGACATACAAAAGATTTTATATGATGACTTTGGGAAATAATACGATGCATTATTAATACACAAATGGTTCATTCTTCTTCTATTTAGTTCCTCCATTTCCCTATGACCTTTTAAGTTCTTAGCCTTGAAACTCTTTATTATAATTTTGCCTAAAGAAACTACAACTTCAACTATTTAAAAGATGAAAGACTATATTTAGCATCCACAGAAAAATAATCACAAAAAAAGCTGCAGAAACCACAAATTGGGGATAATATAAGCATTTCCATTTTAGCACAATAAATATAAAAAACCCAATTCCAGAGGATGATTATGCAATAATTACAAGAGCAAAAAGTGGTAGTTATCCGGAAGCCTAGTTCGATGTAACGGGTGGCTCTGCTCCTGTCAGATCGAGAATTGGCTACAGACCATCACTTGCATCGTACTGTTGTGATGTGGGTCAATCGGGCACCTTCTCGCTGGCTGGTCACCTGCCATCAGGGTTCCAGTCTAGTTCAGTGGTTATGAAATCTCCCAATTGTGAAATACAACCTAATAGTAAATAAACCAGGGAAATAGCATAAACTCTAGGAAGTAGTTCCTATCCAAGATCTGCTAGAATGTAAGTTATGTTTCAACTTTTGACCTCTTAATCCAATATACTAAGGTTTCTTCATGTTGGTAGAAAACCCAAATCTTTCATTTTTGTCGACAGAAGATACAGACTTTTTCTTTACTTAAGTCTTTCGTTTCCACCAAAAAAATTACATATTACTTATGTTTTGATCTGTTTCCTTCATTGTGTAATTTTCATATTGTATATATTGTGTTTCTTGTTTCTTTTTTCTGTATTTTTTTAGTTGTAGTGTTAGATTAAATGTTTCTGGTATTACATTAAACATATAATAGTCTATTATTGTAGAAAATATTGTGTGGTTAGTATAAGAGAATAATGTAATTGGACAATGAGCTTACTATATTCTCAACATAATAAATAAATAAATATCTATATGAAATGGAAACTACCCTAGCAAAATATACCTCAGTCCAGAATCAAACCAGCACCCATTGCTCATCAAGAATTGCAGTTAAAGTAAGCTCTTCTTGAACCCCTAAATGACACATAGAAAGTGAAATTGTAATAAAGTGGAATATTACAAGATTCTGTAAACCTTTTCCTTCATAATTATAAAATAATTAGTAATGCTTAATGACAAAATGTAACGAGATCAGAAAAATTTGTACACTCTATAATAAAACAAAAGATCAGTGGAGCGTACCTTTGAAAATGAGGACTGAAACTATTAATAGATTACGGAAAAAGACTTCTAATCAAGACTGTCCTGTGAGGAGAAAGTCTAATGAGTTTTTAGCTGATGCTAATGAAACAAAATTAAAGGGTGGGCTTTAGGTGGTGTACTGTTCAACTCCACTCAATTGGGTGAAATTAACGACGGGGGTTGCCGCGCTCTTTCTACAGCTCAAAAAGACACTTCATTACACAGCGGCTGGTTTCTTTAGCCTCACATTTACCCATAGTCTCTTCTTTGGTCCTTCTTCCCATTTGATTACACTTCCGGAATCTGTGAAGACAAATCTACTGAATTTAAGCTTGCGAAATACGCTGTAGGATAGTCTACGTTCTACATTATGCATTCCTCAGCAGTGCAAAAACAATAGTTCATTCACAAGCAGCGATTGCCTGTATATTTCTAGCTATCTATCTTTACCTGAGTTTCACCTATCCCTTTTAGGATTCAAGCGACCCAAGCCACCAGGGCATTACAGGGCCGCGACCTGTCGGGAGAGGGATTATCTTTGGATCACATACATAGCCTACTTTTTTCACAAGACAAGGACATGGAGGCCATCCCCGGATGAGTGATCAGCCCAATGCCGGGGCCACCTCCGAGACAACACGAACATATAGGACGAGACACACCATTCACACACACGCTCATTCCAAACAAGGCGGGGATGGGATGAAGATGATAATGACGGCCAGATGATACCCAGGGACCACAAGGGCCTAAAGTTACCAGACATTCGTCTCACAGGTGAGGAAAAACCCCACCTAGGGAACAGGGTTTGAACCCGGGCCCGCTGCGTGAGAGGAGCAAACGCATCCCCTACGCCACAATGGTAGACGCCTGTATACTTCACATTCATAAATTAATGAATAACTGCATAAGTGGATTATTTATTGCTTATTTTTAGAATTCCAAGAATGGATTTACGTAAATGTTATGTAGGGCTATATTTATGGATCTTGATTCGAAATACATATATTTACCTACTCTATGGCACTACATCCATTTGAGGGACTAGACCTACCATCTATTATGGCAATTATGTCTGTCTTTCTGGAACCCTACAGCCCCTATGTTGGGGCGAAGGGCCTCCAAGTGGAGGTTTCTGTTACTTATATGAATTTTATTACGCTTATTTTCCGAGTATGGCAATTATGATGTGCACAAAATAAATATATATTTTAAATCGATTTACGAGATAAGCTCCAGATCGATTCAGAAAAACAAAGCTCTACTAATTTCATAAGTATATGTGAAGGAATATGTGGGTAGTGTTATTTGTCAAAGCTGCAAGTATGAACACTGCAAAACAACATGTTGCCAGAGAACTGATTTGCACTCGATGAATTCTTCCTAATGTATTACCATAAGGTAGGCACTAAATTCAGCATTACTACGGTCCAATATCAATAGGCTTCTTCCCATGGACGTTATAAATTCGTATACCATGTTTCATGAAAATCCGTTAAGGCGTATATGAGTTATCGCATGTACAGACTCATCCCCCACACGATCTTGTAAAGTAGCATTCTGGCACTTAACAAGCAAACAGCATATTAACATTCAGAAGTTTGTTCGTATCCGTAGTTTAGCTATAACACTGTATTAGAGTCAAACTTTTCGCAGCAACGATCCTTATTGGAATTCAACATTTCGAAATTGGATAAGTTCTTTCCACACCTCAGACAAGTTCCAGGAATCTAATCGCATTTTTACAAGACTGCACAAATTTTCTATCTAATTGGAAATGTTGCCAATACACTTGCCTCGCGAATCCAATGAACAAAATTCTATTTCGTTAAAAGCAAAGCAGACTTCACTCAACGCCAGTACAGCAAGAGATGACGTATTTTATTCTAACAAAACTCAACATTGCTTCAGTCACAATGCTCGGTTTAATTATTGCCTCAGGAAAATGCATTTCGATAATCAATTTCCTCGTTTTCACCGAGTATTAATTAATTATTCGCTACTCTCTAGCAAGTTGTGGGTTTAGAACCTGAAAGAAAAAATATACCAGCGTAAGAGTATTATGTGTCTACCGCTGTGGCATAGGGGATGCGTTCGCTCTCCTCATTCGTAGTGGGCCCGGAATCGATTCCTGCGAGACGAATGTCGGGAATCTCTAGACTCTTGTGGTCCCCGGATATCATCTTGCCGTCATTATCACTGCCATCCCATCCAGGCCATGTTCGGAATGAGTGTTTGTGACTGGTGGGTCCCATCCTATGTGTACGTGCTGACTTGGAGCTGGCCCTGGCATTGGGCTGATCACTCATCTGTGTAGGTCCTCCATATCCTTGTCTCTACCTTGACAAGTCGCGATCCTGTAAGGCCCGGTTTGCGAGGCCCGAAAATTGAAAAACGTGTCAACGCAAGTTTTTACGAAAGGTTTTTGAAGACTTTAATAAATTGTATCAGTATGACAAGTCCCCAAGACAATGCCATTTTAATTTTTAAATTGTTAATGGATCTAATCAGCATGGTAAGATGCCCTGAAGTTTACATAAAAGTGTCGAATGGCTTGGGAAGTATAAAATAAGGGTTGTTGACCTGATGATTTTAATTAGGCCTATACATTTTAATTTATTGATTGAACCCAACGGCACTATGTCATGCCTCTATTATAAATATTTTGGATAAAAAATTATGTAGGGTTTTAAAACACTTTAAAAAATCTGTTACATAAATTAAATTCATTATCTATTTAGCTCTGAACTTTGGCCATGTTCACCGTAGCTCATTGTCAGCTAGCTAGACTACGATACTAAAGATCCACGGTTCAATCCCCGCAACGGCGATGTATAACCGGTCTCCTTAGCCTTGGAGCCGTGGGTAAGGAGGCTGTTGGTTTGAGTCCCACCTTGGGTATGGGTGTTTGTGTGTAAAGGGTAACAAGGAAAAAAAACAAGTGAAAAATGAAGGCAAAGGAAAAAGATAGAGAAGAAAAGAATGTCAACTATACAAAAATATGTCCGGCATTGTTAATTGGATTCTTAAAAAATTAATATTAAAAAAAACTTGACAGGGATCATTTTTGTTTACCTATTTTTAGCTCTGAAATGGAAGAAAACAAGACACGAATATATTTAAATCTGTTTGAGTTAAGAGGGAGATCCTAAATCATGACACAGACAATAGTTGCCACTATGATTAATAATTATTATATACACTAAATTATTGCAAGTTAAATATTTGAAAACTGTAATGATTTTTAAAACTTGGATTTTCAGTGTACGGTACAGAACGTTTAACTCGTACTATCGTGCATAAAGAAATGCAAATTTCCTGCGGAATTTAGGCATATCTAAAAGCCATAACATGGTTGTATAAAATGTCAATCTCATCTTCTGTTTTTTGCCTAGATCTTTCAGTTACACAGAACCATCATCAGAGCGTCTTATTTTGTAGAATTAGCCTATATCTAAAAAGTGTAAAACAGTTTTACCATTTTTAGGTATAATTCTTCAATACAAGATGCTTTGATGGTGTTTTATGTAACCGAAAGGCCTACGCAAAATAAAAGAAGATATGACTGAGGTTTTTATTATAATTATTTTATTGATCGAACTCAACGGTACACTCAGCATGATTTTTAACACTCAAAAGAGTATTCTGGAAAGCAGAAATTAATTTATATCTCTATAATTTCAAGTGTATATTAAGATAAAATTCTGTTCTGAATGGAAAGAGAAATAGTATGGGCCAAACCAAAAGCTGTAGTAAATTCACTTCTCTATTTTCAGTGGCCCCGTATGTTCGATAGTTTCCCTTCTTCTATACTCTCCCACTTCCGTTTTCTCCTTGATTGCCCACTTTTCTTACATGCTCTGGAAACCACTCCAGGAGCTTCCAAGGCAATTTTCCATTCTCCATTCTCTTTACAGACGCCATTGAGCTCAAGTGTTCACCCTCTACTCTTGATATCACCTCAAGCTTCCCCGGTGTGTATAGACGTTAGCTATTCTTTCCATCACAAAAAAGTATTCAACGTAGTGAATTTAAAGGGGAGTTGATTACGTGACTATTTCGTGAATCAATTGATAACGGCATAACTCACCATTGTAGAAAACTCATATTAATGACATAGAAAAAATTCAGAAGAGTTTTCTTCGATATATGTATTTTTAAAATTATGATAGATCTGCTTTAATTAATAGAATTTCTTTTAATACCGGTAATTTATTAAATGAATTTAATTTTGTTACTTTAATTGGTAAAAGGTTGGTAGCGCAACAGTTATTCTTATATAAAATTATCAATGGTAGGCCTATAATTGATAGTAATGAACTTTTAAAACGTATTAAATTTAATGTGGTGCAATTAAATTTAAGGAACAGGGAATTGTTTATATTCCTGTCATAAAATCAAAAACATTAGAATGTTCATCTTTCATTCAAATGTCTAAACAATATAATTCTCTATCACTTCAAAATGCTCTTCTGGATTTTGACTTATCATTAAATCAGTACACAGGATTTCTTCATAAAATGTTATATATTCCATATGATTTGGCTTAGTTTTTAGACTGTCTTCTTAAATTAATTGTAGTTATTATAAATCACCTATGTATTTTCTTCTTTATCCTCACACATTCATTCATTTATTGTATTATATTTTTATATTGTACAACACGTATTGGCGAAACTACGCCAACTGTACAGTAATTGGGATTTATTCCTGTAGATGGCAGAGTAAATAAATAAATAAATAATTTGAATCATACTAGGGCCCGGAATTTTAGTTTTTATAAACCCTGTAATAGTTTTAGATATATTAAAATAGTTTTGTTTTAATTTTGTACCATCTTAAGACAAGTATTTATTAAAATTTCACTTTAATCAATACAACAAAGAAATTGAAAAAATATGTTATTTTTTATTTTTACTTGGGATGTCTCTGAACTATAAAACTATAGGAACAGTTTTTGCTTAATTTCAACGGTTAAAATTTACAGAACACAATTATTTTAGAACACTTCCTGTCTTTTCCAACTCCACCACATAAACTCAACAACTCCAACTCCAACAAAATTAATCAACCAACTTTTAGAATAACTTGATGGAGCAGACATTGTGAATAAGATGAAAGTGTAAGCTTCTTAAGAATTCCTCTAATTTGCTTCTAAAGAAACCGGGGATTTCGGTTCATTAACGATTTTCTTTACCGGGACACTGAAGTACATAATGAGAAAATCCCAAAATTACTTATTTTTAGTTTAAGTATTTTATCTTTTTTTTAATGTTATAAAACATATTTAGTTATTTTTAGGTTTTATAAGATTAGATTTCATCGTATTTCAATTATAAAGCAGATCTAACCATTTTTAGTTCTTAATATCTTATTTAGCCATTTTTAGGTTTTATAAGATTGGAATAATATCAAAGGAGACTTATACAATATATTTAAAAATGATGGAGGATGCCTTAAGGTTATCTCACTTTTGAAACTGTCACAGTTAAAATCATTCATATAATGTCAAATCAATTCATAGTTTGTCAGTAGTTGCTAAATTACTTCCAGTCCTTTTTATGTTTAATATGTTGTTCTTCTTACTAAATTTCAAGTTGCATATATATTTTTCTCATACTTCACTTCTTGTAGCAATTGTTCAATATAAATGTATTAATTATTGTGGTCACTGGTGACCCTGGCAGTTAAAAAGTGACCTTAAAGAAATAAATTTAAAAAATAAATGAAAAAAAAAGATTGGAATATCTGACTGCCATTAGAATGAAAATGATAATTATGTTAAAATATTACGAGTAGCTAGCAATGAAGAAAATAGTTTAAAACATAAGGATCCGGGCCCTAATCATTACACCTTAATTTTAAGGTGTTACAAGAGTATCGGTAAAATAAGATCACCTAAGATTAACTACAAATTGATCTGGATTACCAGTCCAATTATCTTACCGATTTGCAATATTATCCTACTGCCTCAAGTAATGCAACCTCGTTGGTAACACAGGGATTGCGTTTACATTGTGTGTACGGGGAATGACATAAACTCATTACATTAAGGTGACATAAATGCTAACAATGATAAATACTTCTCACCAACGTAATAGTTCTTCTGTGAACACAATACAATATTGTACAAGTACTACAGAATTAAGTAACAAAACCATGTCATAATAAAACAGCACACATTTAATGAGGACGAACTCTTCATTTCGTTCGTGGGAGCAAAACGTTCTTTTTTTTCCAGGTAGCAAACAGACACTCTAAGTAACAATAGTGTGTTGGTAATTATTGTGTTTTAGGGAAGTATATCACGTTCATATATATTAATTATAGGAAAATAAACAATTCTGGAATATTTACTGTTCTCACAATTTAAACAGCAAATGAAAAAAAGTTAGTTTATTGACGTAATCTATGTGAAATTAGCTGAAAATGCTAACATAAATAACAATAAAAAGAAAGAAAATATTAAATAACACAGCCCAACAAAAAATAACTTTTTGTTCGGTGTCTCAGATGATTTTCGGATTTTGGCTATTCTTAGTGTGCTTATTCCAAATATGTAAACAGTTTTTCTCTACCAGCTCTACTTTTATATAGAGTGCTCTTTATAACCTCTTTTGCGAAACAAAATCTTGCTTTATAATAAAGCTAGTGAAGGTTCTTGACCATACTTTGGACCCGTAGGACGAAAACTGTACGAAGTACAGAAAAACTAAAATCTGAATTATTTTTTGGATCTCCAATTGACAGCTCACAAGTCATAAACGACTGTACAGTATGTGATAATATCAATTTTTTGAATGGCCCCATGTTATATTGTTATTGTAATGTTAATGTAATGTTAGTGTGTTGCTTTTTTCTTCACGTGATTTAGAAGCTAAAAATAGGCACTGTTTTTTTATTTATATCTAACGTAAAACGGGATAATATGCATAATGGTAATACCATATCTCACAAACTAAAGCTGAAAGCAAAGACTAAAGGCAAATTTGGCATCAGCGACCTAAATGTATCCAAGAATAGGTATAAATTCTAAGGCACCAAAATGGCTGTTGGTCTATGTAATGGAAAGCTGATACATAAAGTAACAGAAAAGGATGCACAGGGTAAAAATAAATCATGTAAGAAAAATATTAGCTAGTGTAGTGTAGTTAGTATATTATTAAGTTAACTGAAATTACATAATTTTTTATTTACTTTAGCTGTATTTACACTCCTTTTAGCTTGGAGGCCATATCAGGAGTTCAGGATCTTTGTCTATACAGTTGGCCATTCAACTATTTTCTCTTGTTGGTACATTTTGAAGTCAGTAAATTTCAAATTATATTAATTTAAATTAATTAGGTAAAGGATGAAATAGCTAGGATGAGTCATGGTAAGTAATTTAATTATCTAATTCGACATTTGCCTTTACGACTGAGGAAACCTTGAAAAAAACCCATGTCAAATTGGCCGGCTATAAAATCTACTTTTATGCAGGTTGTCAGCTTTATCAGTTTACTTGTACGACAGTAAAACAAGACTCCACTATTAAAACTACATGTACACCGAGTATATAATTTTCTTCTTAAGACTCAATCTTGGCTCTCTTCACTGACTGTCTCTTCATTCTGCAAGTTCCTTTGGATGGTGAAACATGTTTTTGTTTTTCTATGTGCTTCTTTTGAAATCCCTTCGTCATATTGCTCACGTTCCTGAACTCCCTCGAGAGTTTCCTCCTAAATTAATGGCATCTCTTTCTTATTGAAGACAATCCCCGAGGGTCACAAATGCAATAAACTTGTGACTTCATCAAAATGCAGTTCTTGCATTGGCATGTCTCCTCAATAAACTAGATCCTGAGCAAGTTTATCGCAATGTGGTCTATCTTCCGAGGATGATAAGCATGAATACAAAGAGTAAATACTTGATCGATAAGTATATCAAAAATTTTATTTCGTAGTTTAAAGTTTACTTCAGTCTGTAATTATTAGATATTTAAGGAACCATTTTATTAGTTATAACTAGGGGCGGATTACTATGACCTAAAAAATAGGATATATGCAGGCATTTATGACCTAAAAACATTAAAATATGACCAATAAAATTTAAAATATGACTTTACCACATACTAAGTTTCATTACAATTCAATTTATTAAAATATAGTGTTAATTATTTAAAATATCTGTAAATTCTCAAAAAGTATCATTATAATGCAAAATTTACAAAATATGATATTAAACTTCAAAATTTCTTTAATATGCACACAAATATCCCACATATGACCTAAATATGCTACAATAGTCGAAAACTTCCGAAATATGCAGTTATATGCACAATAAAAGCCGTTCCATTTCCACCAGGATGCTTGGAATCGGGTTTAAATTAGTCGGAAACCTGAAATAATGCAAAGGGGAAAAATATGACATGTCATAGAAATCCGCCCCCTTGTTATAACTCAGGTTTTCAATTTTGTTCTTCCCACATTTTTTTTATGTTCCATCTTTTTTTTTTATATTTTCTAGATATTGATTTCCAATTAGAGTTACATTTTCTTTTATGGATATGTATTTGTATTTCATCTAATTAAAGATTTATTAAATTAGAAATAATGATATAACCCATCGTGAAGGACAAGTTCAGGGAAAAACTGCAGTGAATGGGAAATATAATGTAGCCTATATTCTTTATAAAACATTTTTGTAGCCTTTACAGTTTTGTATAAAAAAATAAATAACTAATTTAAAAAATGTACACTTAGGCTACATTGTTACTCTCACTGAGGCCAACTTGCGTGTTTAATGTTCATGTTACAAAATAAAATCATGCGAAATTGTTGGATGTTAGGGTTGGAGTGGGATATAATATTCCAGGAGTGTAAATGCTGATATGGACTGATTTCTCGGAATGAGATAGGCTATGAGATCATGAAACAAGCACGATTTTGCTATGAACTGCATTTTAATACCTATTTGGCTTTTTTAAAACAGTTTCTCATTTTGTGGTGAATTGAAATCGCATTATCAACGACTAGTTAGCTATGAAAAACGAAAATATATATAAGAGGAAGTTATTGCATTTTTTTATTATTGTGAAAAATCACAGCCATAAGCTTGCGCGCCCGGAGTCATACATATGTCTTCTATACCGCAAAAAAATAATTTGAATACGTATTATAGTATGTACTTTGTGCTTATGTAATAAAGTATGTTATAAATGTTGGTTTGCAATATTAACTTATAAAGTACAGTCAATCCTCGATGTAATGCCCCTCTTTACAGTGCCACCCTCGCACTGCGTCAATAACAGAAAGTGCATGGATCTTCTCTACTACAAAATACATAAGAAACCTCGTTACTGTGCCAATTCATTTAGTGCCAGTGGAAATAAGATAAGATTTTTACAAAATATAGCTTGCAGTGATTTTTTTTTCTGTTGCAGAATTCTTTTAAAACTGACGTGAATTTTAGGAAGATTATTTAAGAACCATACTGTACTGTATTTCCAAGAAATGAGTGTAAATGTGGTGCTGTGGAGTGAGGAAGCTATGTTAAGAAGTCGCTCAGAGAGCCTGCATGTGAGTGAAGCAGGTAGAAAGACATTCCAGACTTTCACTTCTTTTAGTACAGTGTCCATACAGCTGTTAAACACTACACTAAAGTTACTCAGTTACAGTTAATAACTTCCATGATTTTCAACCCCTTTGTGCACTGGAACACTGGACATCCACTGTAATAAATTGAGTTACTGTACAGTATAGTGTATTTTATTTTATGCTGAAGTTCTCTATTTGCTTTTTATTTAATTTTTATTTCTTAATACAGTACAGTAAAATAGTATAGCACCTTAAATTATTATGCAATTTTGATTTTAAAATTTAAATTTCGTTTTAGTGCCACTAAATGTTAGAAAACGAATGGTGGCATTATATCGAGGGTTGACTGTATAAAGTCGAGCGGTGACCACATCATTGAATTTCATAATATTCTTAAATCACATCTGAATTTATTAAACTTCAACTTTAAAATGGCTGATACATTTAGACGAGGGAACATCTTCTACAAATCCATAAAATACAGACATAAAAAAACATTTCATATTATGCTGTAGATGATTCTAGAATTATAGTCTTAAGTTCTCTAGCAAAAAGCACGACTCTCAGTTGCGCGAACTCAGAGGACTACACAAACATTTCACAAGAAGAATGTATTTTGCTGAAGCTCATTATCCTGTGCAGAAGCCTATTAAAACTTTAATCTCATGCTTTTTACAAAGAAACTCTGAACACGCCGCAATGTTCTGTTTAATTATTGTAGGTAAACTCACTACCTTTGTAAAACATATTATCTTTAAGCGTGCCTTATCCCTTGTTATAAAGCATTCTACTATTTTCTCTGAAATTTGTCTTTGTTTGTATTCTCTCTAGTCTCTACAAATACGAGATATACTATTCGTTTTAAACCCAGACGCTAAGAATATTATTTATTTATTCAGTTCTGTGCTACTGTAACTAATGAATCTTCTCTTCTACGTAACTATCCGTGTTTTAATAAATGTTTTCCTCTCCAAGAAAGCAAACAACTAAGCCACTTTTCTGATTGCGTAAAATAATAATAATTATTATTTTATTATTATAATTTTATAATTATAATTATGACCGCCGGCGTGGTCTTGTGGTTAGCGTCGTTGACTACAGATCTGGCGGCCCGGGTGCGATCCCCGGTACCTCCTCGGAATTTTATGAGGTAGGGAGGTCTGCTAGGGGTGCACTCAGCCTCATGATTCCAATTGAGGAGCTACATGATAGAAAAGTAGCGGCTCCGGTCATGAAAACCACCATTAACGGCCGTGGTTGTCGGCATACCTCCTAATCCTGCCATCTTCCTGTGGTAGATGACGCAGCGGTCGGGTGGTAGGCCAAGTCCCTCCAGGGATGTAGCGCCATGGAGTTTAGTTTTAGTTTAATTATAATTATTATTATTATTATTATTATTATTATTATTGTTATTAACATTTTTTGAGACAAATTAAATTCCCAGAAGAATATTTTGTTTGAACATCCTATAATATGCTTATTATATGTGACGTAGCACTAACATTATGATAACCATTAAGTACAGAATTAATAATGCCAGTTATATGTAATTTTTCGTATTCAGCAACACATTGTCTTCACCAGTCCTTCTAAAATTACTAGTACTTTGGCGGAAATATATATTCTTAATAACGTGTAATAGTTGGAAAAGTCAATACGCTTCATAATGAAGTTTATTAATGAATATAAATTCCTGTTGAATTAATTTATGGAGTAATATAACATCTAAAAACATCAATACACCGTATATATCTCCTACAAAAGTATTCTGTGAGAAGGACACTAAGAAGATAAAGAGAAAACAGACTATTGGCTTCTGAAATGGGCCTTTGGAGGAGAGCAAGGAGAATAATTATCAGGATAGCAAAAGGTTTGAAATTCAAGAAACAGAGAAACTATAATGGAGGTGGGAAATTATTACATCAACAGTTAAAGAAATAAAATTAACATGATATGGATATATGAGAAGGACGAAGGATGACAAAATACCAAAGATGATGACAGGAATTTCAGAGGGTAGCATGATCGTGAGCAATGGATGGACGGTGTCAGAAGAAGTGTGATCGGGCGAGAGCTAACACAAGAAGATGCCGAGAATATAAGTTTATGGAGAGAGATTTTCCGTGGGTTGAAGGGGAAGTACTAACTGATTTAAAAATATTGCAAAATAGAAAATTCCTAAATAAAAACATATAATACTAGAAACACCGTTTGAAAATGATCATAAGTAATTTTTGTCGGTTTATCCTGAAATATTAGATACAAGATCCATATGAGTTGTACCGAGTTCACGAAATAGAAAGTGATATGGATGTTTTCAGTGTCCTGATGGTAGTTTATTGGATGTCTGTTTTCTTCTCACTTAAAACACTACTTATTTCAATTTCCTCCAGCTAAATTTTTATACATATTACCTTTGGAATAAAGGTCAGTGATATATTAGCAGAGTTTTGAGTATTTGGCTATACACCATGGATTATTTATATATATATATTCATTGTGTCCTAATTTAGGAATTAAAAAGAGATCAATTTGAATAAAACATATTTGTGAATTTCTAAAACATTTGCCCGTAATTTTTAGTTACGTAAACTATTTCAATTGAATATTAAAGAAAATGACGTATGGGGAAGGAAGAAATTGAGTGTACTAAGCCTACCCTACTGCATACAAAGAAAATAAAACTTCTAGGGCACGGACATGATCAGGAGAATCTGCACGGAAAGTAGAACTTCTGTATTTTAGAAAATTTCTGCTGATATTCTGTAATGTGAATTCATTGACCTTAAACTATTGTAGAGCTCATGTCCGGCAAAACCACAATGTAGTTTGTAAAACAATGATATATGGACGGCTAATGACATTAATCGGATCATGCTTGCATAACGTTAATCTCATTGAAGAGGCAACATCAGGCGCATTTATGAGAGGAACTAAATCAATTATGCAAACGTTCTACACTTATAATTAAACAGGCAAAATTTGGATAACGAAACTGGCTTGTTATTCCTTTTATATTTCAGGAAGAGTGAGGCGTAATTGTACAGGCTACGTGTTACATATTCTTATACTTCATTTTCTTCTTTTTCATATTTATAGGACTAGGGCCTGTTAATTTCACATTTAAGTGACGGAATAGGAGCCATTGTAGTGGGGAAGGTGGCTAGCCTAACCCCTAGTATATTTATAAGTAGGGTTCGGATGAGAATGTTATAGGAGAAAAAATCCTCCGACACTGGGACTTGAAACCAGGACCTTTGGCTATTCGCGCCAATGCTCTACCAACTGAGCTAAGCCGGAGTTCAATTCACAGCGCCGGATGGAACCTCTCTCCTATGACTGATTGCCCTAATGGTCTACCTCACAGACAGACAAGTTATGTCATATGCAGTACTGGGAGGCACACTAATTAGTGATTTTTGTGACCGGGCTCCCAGTGTTATTGTACAGTTGACATTCAAGATAGATATATAAGCTTTCATGAACCACAGATTATTGTCTCTGTTGGACATTACATGAGAATGTTATAGGAGAAAAATTCCTCCGACACTGGGACTTGAACCCAGGACCTTTTGGCTATTCGCGCCAATGCTCTACCAACTGAGCTAAGCCGGAGTTCAATTCACAGTCATAGGAGAGAGGTTCCATCCGGCGCTGTGAATTGAACTCCGGCTTAGCCTAGTTGGTAGAGCATTGGCGCGAATAGCCAAAGGTCCTGGGTACAGGTCCCAGTGTCGGAGGAATTTTTCTCCTATAACATTCTCATGTAATGTCCAACTGAGACAATAATCTTTGGTTCATGAAAGCTTATATATCTATAGGGTTCGGATGTTTATGACCCAAAAGAGGGGAAAATATGACTGCAAATAGGACCCAAAAATCCTAAATATGACCTCATAAAAGAACGTATTTTCTAAAAAATAAATGTTCCAATTTAAAATGTTTAATGACACAAAATTATTACATCACATTAATTCAGTCAGATAATCACTTTTTAACAATTTTACAGATGATTTGTAGTTTTACTTGTAAAGAACTTCATATTTCCAGATACCACTGCAAATGTGAACTGAAAATATTTTTAAGACACGTCTATTGGAAGTTGTTAAGATGGAGGAAAGGTAATTGTGCTGGTACTTGTTATTGTTCCTTCACATTTAAGTTACAGTAAATTACAAAATTTTTGTGACTTCTTTTCTGAAAAAAATTGAAGGGACAATTTAGTGCACATACTGCATAATTGTGCTCCTTCACATAATTTATAACTGAAATATGATGTTAAATTAAGAATATATGACCGAAATATGATAGACCATGAAAATTACCAAAATATGACTTTACATGTAAAATAAAAAAAAAGTCTGATTATAACAAATGTGTAATTCATGTTTAATTTGTGTTCGCGGCGAGAATGGAGGTCAGGATAAAAATATGACATGTCAAAAACATCCGTACCCTATTTATAAGAATAACGATTGACGACTACTGAAACTACTACTATAGTAGCCTCCGTTTACTGATTCCGTCTATTAAGTATAGAAGGCATAGAGACGAAATTGTAACAAAAATTAACTTAACATGTTTTGTAGGAGGTAAAAGGAGCGGTCACCCATCCAATTTCTCGTTATATCTAACACTACAAGACGGAGTTTAGTTAGCCTCACAGTGATATGTAGTAATTTTCCAGTCTTGTATAGTTACAGACCTTTTCAGGATGATTTTTTTTCGACAGACATGTATGAATAAAGACTTTCCCAAACGGAGATATTTAAAAAAAAAATTAAAACTGAGTGAAATATCTCTATCAATCTTTTACACCACAAGCATCAGTGATTTGTAATGTTCACAATTCAAATTCTTATTTTCTCATCAAGAAATTATTAATGCAGTTTTCTTGATACAATTAGTGTATGTGAAATTAATTCAATTAAAATATTTCTCCTTCCATATAATTTATTAAATCTAAATTTTTAGATATTTTGTATCGCTTAGTATGTTCGCATTCTTTATAGTGTCATTTAAGTATTTTATTCTCACCTTACTCAAGGTAAAAATGTTTGAGCGCTATGACATGTTCGAAATATTATGTCTTTGTATGCTATAGTATGAATAGATGTCGTGAGATATTATACACAATGTTGATTCCGTGGCATTTATAATTAACAAAACCGTGTCAAATGTCTATTTTCCCATTGAGTAGAAGGTAACCTAGGTAGTGGTTTATTCACTTCACATACTTCTTAATGTATTATTTTCTTGCTGGATTTATTCTTTTATCCTCGACAAACTTCATCTCCAAGCAATAAATGTATTACTGAGCATCAAAGAAAATTTAATCTTTTGGCACCCTCCGTGAAAACCTGAAAACTTTACGGAAATTGTCATTGTTATGTATTACAATTAGTAGACTATGTACAATTAAAATACTTTAATTTAAACAATTCCCTTGCTACAAAAACGAACTTTGTGGTGAATACTAGCCATTTTCTTAAATATTTAGGCATAAACATTCAAGGACTAACAGTAAGACCAATTACGTTAATCAAGGACAAAAAAATGTTACATAATGTATTGCTGCTTCAAAATTGACTTAGTTACGACATTATTAAAATTGTATCAATAATTGTATTCATCAATTTCAACTACTACTTAAGCTTTGTCTACGGAGAACCCATGTTACTACTTACAATTTGGGGCCCGGATTATTAGGTTTTATACTATTTTTCTCCATGCTAACTGACAGCTGACTGTGATTTTTTAATTTTATTTATTTTTTTTTTATAATGTAGACTAACTATAGACATTGTCAATTAATAATACAATAATATTTACAAAATAATGGGACACTTAATTTCCATAAATTCACTTATATTATAAAATGGGTTCTTTAGGAGCCAGCAAGTGATACTTTTGTTAAAATGTAGTTCATTTCTAATAAATAAGTCGGGTGGCATCTTATTTGCTACCTTCATGGCCATACATTCAAAGCTTTCTATTGATTTTGATAGCCTATTATAGGGAATATTGTATTTTTTGTTGTTCGTAGTGTCGTATTGATGTATGTCACTCCTAGTTGTGAAATTATTAATATTTTCTTTAAAATATGCTAATAAACTCTTTATATACAAAAAGGTCTGATTGACAAAGAGTGGTTTGCAGTGTTCGGTATATCCAGAATTGGTCATGACTCTGATGATTTTCTTTTGTAACGTAAAGACTTTATTTACATGAGGACTGTTACCCCACAGTATTATACCATAGTTTAGAATACTTTTAAAATACGCAAAGTATGCCACTTTTATGTACTTATATGTTATTATTAATAATAATAATAATAATAATAATAGTATTTTATTGTCATTAAACCTGTGATACAAGCAATAGACAATATCAGAGAACATCAGAAAACAAATAATAAAACATATTGGATTCAAATAACTTAAATGACTCTAGGTGTAATTGTAATTGTAATTGAGCACAATTTCAAGCTTGTTCAGATGTTAACTTCTTTACATTCAAAAAATTCGTCAATTTTATAGAAGGGATTTTTGACTAACCAGTCATATAATTTAGATTTGAAAGTGTAATTTGAAAGTTCCAACAATTCTAATGGTAAGCTGTTATATAGTTTTAGACCCATTACTTCAAGACTATTTAAGGATTTTGAAAGTCGATGAAAAGGTATGTCAACACGTTTACCGTTTCTAGTGTTATGGGAGTGTATATCTTGTCTAAGCTGTTTGTCTGAAAAATTGCGTTTAACATGTATCAGCGATTTGTAAATGTACACATTGATAACAGTCATAATTTTTAGATTGACAAACAATGCCCTACAGTGGTCTAACTTATTTGAATTACTAATTATTCTGATGACTTTCTTTTGGAGCAAGAGAACTTCCTGAACATGACTGCTATTGCCCCAAAACAGGATTCCATAGGATACAATACTTTGAAAATATGCAAAATAGGCTGATCGTATATAGTTGGGTGGTACATAATATTTTAGATTTCTTAGCAAGAATATAACTCTAGACAGCCTACCAGAAATAAATTGAATGTGTGGTTCCCATGTTAGGTTTTTGTCAATATAAATTCCTAAAAACTTTACCTTATCTGCATTATTATTTGGGGGGAATTCTCTTAGGCTGAAAAACAACTCTTGATTTTTTTCTTCATTTAACAAAAATCCATTTACTCTAAACCAGTATGAAATTTGTGACATGGTATTATCCGTCATAGCTTTTAGTGAATCTAAATCATAACTAGCATTGAAGAATGTTGTATCATCGGCATACATAATTACATGCGTTTTTACAAAAGAAGGCAGATCGTTTATCATTAATATAAACAACAATGGTCCTAAGACGGATCCTTGAGGGACACCACATTTAATATTAGCAATATCCGATCTCTCTTTTCTTATACAGACCACTTGAGAACGATTTTCAAGATAAGATTCAAATAATTTAAGACTTGCACCCCTGATCCCATAATATTCCAACTTACTAAGTAAGGAATTGTGCTCAACACAGTCAAATGCTTTGCTCAGGTCACAAAAAGTGGCCTGAGCAAAGTACTTATTTTCAAAGACATTAATAACCTTTTTTACTAAAGATTCTATTGCATCGACAGTAGACCTGCCCTTCCAAAAGCCATACTGTTCTTCACGGATAATATCCGATTTGTTCAGATAATCACAAAGTTGCATATACATGACAGATTCTAATACCTTCGATAAAATCGGTATTAAAGAAATGGTGCGGTAGCTCGAAGGGCAATCTCTTTCACCTTTCTTATATATAGGTACAACTCTGCTTAATTTTAGTGGATTTGGAAAGACGCCCTCCAATAAACACTTATTTATGACAAATGTAAGTGGAAATATGATACAATCTATTATTATTTTCAGCATATTACATGAAAAATCATATATATCAAGACTTTCTGAAGGTTTAAAATTTTTAACTATATTTAAAATTATATGTGGAGTAACTTCCCGAAAAGCAAAATTGTTTTCAGTATGAATATTAGTAGCCTTAGCCTCTTTAAGCAGGTTTAAAGGGGTGTCGTTAGGTCTTACAATGTTTTTCCTGAGATCCTTCACAGATTTAATACAGAAATTATTAAAATCGTTTGGAGATATTGTGATTTGATTGTTACTGTTATTTTTCGATACAGAGTTAATTATTTCCCAAGCTTTCTTACACCTGTTTTTTGATAATTCAATACTTCTTGCATTATACATTTTCTTAGCTTCGCTCACTGCCTGCTTGTATTCCCTTCTGGCTTTAACATAGCTCGACTTGGCTATAATAGAGTTGTACTTTTTATATACATCATAATATATTAGTAACCTATTTTTCATAGTAGTTAATTGGGGGGTGTACCACTGATTTTTACTTTTTGATGTAACCTTTTTGCATATGTTGCATATTGTTTTCAGTCTTCTCATTAAGTACACTACACTAGATAGTTTATGGCATATATATTCAACGTGTTTCTCCCAAGTCAATTTTGTATCTAAATATACACCTAACATATTAAAACAACTTGAATCTGCATTTACTTTAAAATTTAGACATTTCGTCTTGTCATCATTTAACATAAAGCCATTAGCAGCTAACCACTCTTAACATAATTATCCATTTCGTAGTCATGGCAGTTGCATAGTCCAATCTTATAAAACCTAAAAATGTCTAAATACGGCGTTAGAAACTAAAAATAGCTTAAACTGCTTTTCTAGTAAAATACGATAAAATAACAATAATCATTATAATAATTAACTTAATTATTATTATTTCACTAAAAATAATTTTTAAATATGTGCCTATAAATTGGATCTTGCTCATTGTTGACAGTATTATTTTTTAAGATAAAATATAACATAACGTTATGTAATTTTGTCATGTTGTAACCCCATTGTCCCGGTAAACGAAATTCTAAGTGAACCGAAATCCAGGTTTCTTTAGAAACAAATTAAAGACATTCTTAAGAAGCTTACACTTGCAGCTGTCTATTCGCAGTGTTTGCTCCAGGAAGATGCTTCTAAAAACTGATTGATTAATTGAAAAACGTTCTTGTTCTGTTTGTGGTGGAGTTGGAAATGAAAGGGGTAGTTCTAAAACCAAGCAAAAAATATTCCTAAAGTTCTGTGGTTCACAACCACGGAAATTTAAGTAGATCAAGTGAATTAATATCTTTTCAAAGTGTTTATTATACTTGTTAAACTAAAACTAAGAAAACATCTGAAAGTGCTAAAAAATCCAAAATAAAACTATTTAATATGTCTGCATATGACATAACTTGTCTGTCTGTGAGGTAGACCATTAGGGCAATCAGTCATAAGAGAGAGATTCCATCTGGCCCTATGAATTGAACTCTGGCTTAGCTCAGTTGGTAGAGCATTGGCGCGACTAGCCTAAGGTCCTGGGTTCAAGTCGCAGTGTCGGAGGAATTTTTCTCCTATAATACTCTCTTATTTAATATGTTTAAAAAACTAAAACAGAGTTTACAAAAACTATAATAATAATAATAATATTTCTTTGTTGTTAGGCACAGACATTGGCATTAACAGTGTCAAAAAAATCTGTAGGAACTACATTATCTTAAATATATTAAAAGATAAAAATAAGTTAAAATACAATCTCCTTTGAACAAAGGCTTAGAAACTCCACAATACAATAAAAGGGATTCTTTTTCAGCCAGTTATACACTTCTTTTGAAAATGTCTTTTTTGTATAGTTTCTAACTTGGGCGGGCAACTTGTTGTAGCATTTAGGTCCTAAATATAAATGAGAATTAATTGCTTTACTTAACCTAAATTTAGGTAGGTTCAATTCATTGTGGAACCTTTCTTGATGCACATGTACATCCTTTCTAAAATTATAGTTATCTTTATTGTTAAATTATAGTTATCTTTATTGTTAAATTATAGTTATCTTTATTAGAACTAAAAGAGGAAGTCTTCCCCTCATTAAAAAACAGACCATCCGGGCTCTACTTATAATTAACATACAACATGCTTAAACTTACAATGCTATGGATTTAATTTTTGCTCAGTTGTTATCAGAAACATAATTTCTGTGCTAATATATGGACACTACTTTTGTCAGGAATCATTTTAATTGCATCGTTAATTGACAGCAGAACACTACTGACGCATTTATGACGTAACACATATTCCTAACTGCAAGGCATTTTAATATATTTCAATTATTTCAATTGTCAATAGAGAAATGAATACCGCATTAATAGTAGGCCTATATCAATGCGTCAATATAATTATTGTGTTCATTCGGGTACTGGAAGCTGTAATTACGAGGAATTTGCACAGTGTTTGAAAGTCTGTGCTGTGTCGATAATCGGGTTTCCTGCATGAATCTGGAACCTGCAGGCTCTTTAGCATTCGAATGGGAGTTGAGCTATTCCTGGAATACATTGGAACACTTGGTTTCACAAGACGCTGGACTAATGTATAATACTGTTACGTGAAAATGTCGCTATTATGGCAGTTTTTCCATGTTCAAATAATCTTTTATTTGCGTTTTTTAGATACTGATTCACTTTTTACGCTTGGTACTTATTATTATTATTATTATTATTTATTATTATTATTATTATTATTATTATTATTATTATTATTATTAGTAGTAGTAGTAGTAGTAGTAACGTATTGTGATATAATTTAATTTAATTCGAATTCCTTTAATGAGTTATTATTACGATAAAAATCTGAGATAGGCTACTTATTCATCACATGGTGCGATACCTATTTTAGAGCAGAACACAAACCCTAAAGAAAAATGGAAATATTTGAGATATATTAACAAACTTCTTTACCGGAAATCTATCTTTTATCTTTACCTTAGTTTCACCTCTCCCTTTTAGGGACACTTAAGCGACCCAAACCGCCCGGGCATTATATGGGCGCGATCTGTCAAGAGAGGGGTTATTTGAGGATCACATACATACTTTTTTGACCAGACAAGGACATGGAGGGCCTCCCCGGATGAGTGATCGGCCCAATGCCGGGGCCACCTCCGAGACAACACAAACACATAGGACGAGACACACCATTAACACACACACTCATTTCGAAAAAGGCGACGATGGGATGAAGATGATAATGACGGCCAGATGATATCCGGGGACCACAAGGGCCTAAAGTTACCCGACATTTGTTTCACAGGTGAGGAAAAACCCCGGAAAAAGTCCCACCTAGGTAACTTGTCTCGACCAGGTTTCGAACCCGGGCCCGCTGCATGAGAGGAGCCACAGTAATACAGTGTCGAAAAGGAGGCCTCACGGCCTTAATTTCACCAGTAAAAAAATCTACTGTAATTCTAACTCTAAACAAGTAGGATTCAGGGCTGATGATGCAGATATCGTTTTCTGTTTCTGTTACCTCGCGTAGATATCGATTCTCACTTGATCGATGTCTTATTCTTAGTTTCTTTCGGATCAGGATGGTTATAAAATATATTATAATATTTTATAAAAGGCAATTCTTAACTATTGGTTATAAAACTTATTCTTTCCTAAGAGTACTTTTCGCAGAATAAATATTTAGTCCTTAAATTTTAATCGTGCGTTACCTTTCTGTACTGTTCTAGTTTTCCTCACGTCAGAAGAGGAAGGGATAAGGAGTACATTTCATTTACTGTATTTTTTTAATTGGTAATTTTTATGCAAATCAAATACAAAGATTATTACAAAGATTAATATACCCAAAAATTTAATGTATTTCGGCATCATCTAGGCAAGTATCTTCCATCATGTAATGTCTTCATTTTATACAAGTGACATTTTTTGTACAAGATCTTTGCTTCACATCGGCCACCTGGATTTGCGCTGTTGAAATTCTGCGGAACGAATAATCTGATTCTCTCTTACACCATGAACTTAATCACTAAATGCAAAATATATGTATATGTTTATTTTAATTACAACTCGCCCTTTTTAACTGTGTACAGGATTTGTAAACAGTGGTAAAGGTAACATGTCTTCAATGTTTATAACTACTGGCCGCCCACATGGATGAGTAGTTAGACCGCTCGCTTTTCACCGCTGAGAGCCGGAATCGGTTCTCGGTGGAATCATGTGGAAAATGTGGTGAACAAAAGGTGGTCGGGAAGGTTTTATCGGGGTACTCCTGTTCCCCTTCCCTTATATCTTTCCACGGTTACTCCGTTGATCATAATATGACCGTTTGGTTACAATAAAGAAATCATAAGTTATAACTAGCTAATACCAGGAAGTCTAAATAAACCTGCTAATGTACTCGTTTTTATGGCACATACTATAGTTACATCACTTCTTTATGAAGTGATGGAAGTAATGCTTCACATAGCTGAACTAATGAGTTATCAAACTTTATTTGAGAATGCTAAGTTCGTAGTTCGCATATTCATATTAATATTAACAAGCGATCCTGGTGCATGAATATGCAGATCCAGAAGCAGTGACTCGCAGCATTTGAAGCTTTATGTGTGATGTTTCATTTATAAGCAAGGCATCAACTAAGCACATTGCATTCAATTCCTGTATTCCCACTGCGTCTGTTGAAAAGTATACTGAATGCCCTAGGTGACAGATTTCCTTTATGAAGTTATATACATTTTTTAATGAATAATTATTACTAAAGTTCAGTTTTTCTGAAAAAAAAGTGATTCTCTAGTCACAATCTAGTAACGAGTAATATTTGAAGAAAATACATATTTTATACGTTTCACATACGTGTTTAATATGTATACATTTTTTAAATAGTTTACGTTTTCAATAATGGATTTCATTATGAATGCACAAATATCTTCAGCTATCACAGTTAACAGACCACCTCCGCGGTCTAGTGGTTAGCGTTGCTGACTACGGATCCCCAGGTCTGGGTTAGAACCCCGGTACCTTCGCGGCTATTTCTAAGGTAGTGAGGTATGGAACGAGGTGCACTCAGTCTCGTGACACAAAATGAAATAAATGGACATTTACATTTTTTAAATTTCCAAACAAATTATGCTATATAAAATAATGTGTTTTCATTGTACTCACTGGCAGCATGAGACGTATTAATCACCGCACCTTGATGCCTTATATTTAAAGTAATAACGAGCTGACGTTTTATCAGATACAATTGCATCCTTGCGATTCAAGGAAGGATATTATAATATAAACGATTGTGATTGGTCTATGTCCGAGGAATTGCTAATCGTTATTGGTCAATATAAAACATGCGGCGTATGGACCTCATAAAATATATGGCCTGTCAATCAATTTCTGAGACCTCTTGAAGATGAAATACCGTGTTCAAAATTATTTACTCAACATTGATTTTAATTAATTTCACGTATATTATTTTTATTAAAAATCTTTACGACATGATACTAGAGGTAGGCTGTCTTATGGCCGGTTTCTATAAACTCGCAAGTTACCCATGGGTAAATTACCCAATGGACAGAATTTACACAAGAATAACACCACACAAACACAAATAATTTAAAGACAGCAATCACTTACACTTGTGACGAGTTTCTAGATAAATGTCTTCTGGGTAAATATGAAAATGACAGAAGAAATGTTCATACAAACTCAGGCTAGATCTTTCCAAGGGTAAATCTTTGGGTTAATTTATCCTTTCATGGATGGCTGGATAAAATTTAACCTCTTTGTAGGATCAATAACAATGAGAATCAAAGCCTTCTGAATTAAATTAACTGTACAACTCCAAGGCCTTGCTAATTATATCATTGTGGTTGAAATGGGACTATTTATCCATGGATAATTTACCCATAGGTAATTCACAAGTTTGTAGAAACCGGAACAAAATGAATCATTCTTTCTTCTTTCGATTATCCCAGAAACCAAACAGATATCTCTTGGGAGGATTACTTAAATTTCGTACAAACATACAGTGAGTTGTTCAAAATATAGGTCATAAAGTGAAGCCTTACTGGTTCTGTAATAAATTTCCTTTTATTGGCAAAGGTATATTAATTATGCCTGTACAGTACAGCAATATGCTTCTGGGGACCGATATTTCTCCATTCGTAGTTATTAATCAAATCTGCAATCTCTTCTATAAACGTTGGAACAAAGTGATTTATACTGCTATTGGGAACAAAAATGAAACTGCATCTTGCTCGTTTTTAAAGGCAGAACCAATAAATTCCTTCATAATTCAATCCACAGGTGAGGAGTATTATAAAGCACAGTGATTCTATAAATCCTAATCACTAGAAAAAAGACCGCATTTAATTTGCAACGAGAGAACATTAAATATTTAATCTCAATTTAGCAACTTCAAAAGGAACATATGTAAAATATTACCAACATATCCGTAACCAGAACTTTTTCTGGAGAGGGCTTACCCATAAATAGACTTTACACTATATAACTTAACTCTGTGGTGCTAATATCCCTGGAAGGCCTACCACCCGACCGCTGCGTCATCTACCATAGGCAGATGGCAGGACTGGGGGCACATGGTCAGCATGCCGACACCCACGGCCGTTAATGGTGGTTTCCATGACCGGAGCCGCTACTTCTCTATCAAGTAGCTCTTCAATTTAAATCACGAGGCTGAGTGCACCCCTACTCTACACTATATACCCTACTTAATAGCATCCTGCTTTAAGTACCGGTAACTATGCACTATAGAGTTACAGAAGTTTTGTGTTTTTAGCAACAAGTGAAGAGTTCCAAGGGCTTATTATAAATACTTACCCTTTTACTTACTCGATGGTAATTTACATAGACATTACTTTGCGATGTGCCGATGGAGTGCCTTTACCGGCCGACGACTTACTTTCAGGCTGCCGGACCGTGCGTTCTCGACACACCGCAAAAATAATATCTCTGTACAATTCCTATGCAAGCTAAAGGAATATTACCGATTTTCTGGAGCACGCCATTCAACCCTATTCTGTGCTAACTCCATCAATGGTCCCACGTAAGCCCTAAATTTCCTTAAATCTGTTCTAATATTGTCCTCCCACCTACTTCTAGGGTCTTCCAGGTGGTCTCCCATTCAATAATTTTTATAAATGTCTTTCTTCCCCCATGCCAGCAACATTCCAGCCCATTTCATCCTCTGTGGTTTAATTACCCTTGTTCAAGCGTCATTTAATATATTTAGTATACAATAACATTTAGGAATTGATGCTAATTAGTATTTTTTTTTAATTTCATTATTTGTAATAACTAAGAATGTATTTGCTTAGTCTTTCATCTTTTTTTTTCATTTCTATATTTTAGTCATTTGTATTATATATATGGGCCTAATTCAAATACAACATGTTTGAATTTTTTCTTTGTATTTAATGTACGTTTCTTGCATTCAGCTATATTATTTCTTGTTTTCATTTATTATTATTATTATTATTATTATTATTATTATTATTACTATTATTATTATTATGTACTTCATGTTTGCCCTGGCTGAGTGGTAGAGAAGGCTGTCCTTAACTCCGCCAGGTTAAATAAATAAATAAATAAATAATATTCAATGAAGAATACAGTTTATGAAACTCGACATAAAAACCTTAAATTTCTTAAATTTAAAAGTTAACAAGCTAATGTTACGCCTAATGCATAATAAACAATGGGAATGCCAGATGAAAGAGGTAACACATTATTAAGTAGTATATTCAGGGTCCATGAAATATAATGAATTAGACAGCTCATTATCGTATAAGCCTATCTGTGTAGATTGTGTGAATGGTATAAATTGTGAATTCTGGGCAAGCTCGACATTAATTAACGCCCCAGGCCCCCATCACGGTTGGTTAGTTAGTTAGTTAGTATATTTTCTTACATAGTACAGTGTTTTACATTAACCTACACTTATAAGTTTACATATACTTGTAAACTACATTTCGTAAAGTTTAACACACACATTTACAAATTAATAATTTACATACAAATATTCAATACATGTACAATATTTAAACATGCTACATTTTACTACATTATAAATTTTAATATTATTTCTAGCTCTATTTTTACAGTATATGGAAGACGAATTATACAAATTGAATGATATATTTAAGAATATAGTATATACACACTTACAAAGAATAGAGATCACTTATATTATAAAAACAGTTTGATAAAAGAAAGGATTTGAGCATTTTCTTAAATGAAATTTCTGTTTTTTGTGATGTGATATGAGAGGGGAGTGAATTGAATACCTTAGAGCATAAGTAGTATGGAGAAGATTCGAATAGATGGGTAGAGTGTTTCGTCAGTGCTATGCTGTTTTTATGTCGGGTGTTGTAAGAGTGGTAGTCAGAATTAACTTTGAAAAAGAGTCTATGAGAATAAGCAAACAGGGCGGCTTCAAAAATAATGATACATGGTAGTGGGAGGATCTTGTGGGTTTTAAATAAAGGTTTGCAGGAATCGAGAGGCTTGGCATTATAAATGGTACCGTACGTATTATGCGTTTTTGCAGGACAAGGATTCTATTTACGCCACTGGGTAGAGTTAAAACAGGATCTCACTTCCCTTGGTAAATAATCACATATTATCTGATATTTACTTTCAGTTTTTGTATAATACAATATTTTATTTGTCATATTTCCACTGTTTATTTTTTCTTTCTTCCTTTCCTTTTCTTAGATTTCGGGGTGTCAAAAAAATCCAGATAACCCAATCCCTCTCTTGGCTCTGATTACCAACCTAAGTCAAGGACGTTCAGGAGGGGCCCAATGAGGGTCATGGGGGTATTCCCCAAATTTTTTGTACAATTAAGCCTTCAAACTTCATTATAAAGTATTTTTTCAATTACAAACAAAGTAGTTTTTTTAAACATATTCCTTACCAGTCTTTTTACAGTCCCAAAATAAAAAAAGAGGCAATTCGAATAAAGAGGCATTAAAATGGTATTTTAAGGCATAATTTTACAACTGTTATTAGTACTGTTAGAGTAATATAAAATGTCATAAGAGTAATAGAACACTTTAAGATTACTAAATTAGAAGTAGCCTACAGTTCAGTTGGGGGTAAGACGTAGCGTAGTGGTCGAGGCGCTACGCTACAAACCGGAAGGTCACGGGTTCGATTCCCGGTGAGGTCGTTGGAGTTTTTCAATTGGCCTAACCCTTCTGGTGGTACTATGGCCCTGGGGTCGACTCAGCTTCCAACAGAAATGAATACCAGGACCAATCCTGGGGGTTAAAGGCGGCCGGTGCGTAAGGCACCTTACCACCTTCATGTGCCGAATGTCCAAAATCTGGGAGTCTCAACCTCCTGGAACCCTCTGGGCCTTCATGGCCTGTATAGGGATCACTTTACTTTTTACTTTTTCAGTTACAAACAAAATTGCCTTTTTAAACACATACCAGTTTTTTTACAGTTCCAAAATAATAAAAAGAGGCATTTCGGATAAAGAGGCTTTAAAATGAAATTTTAAGCCATAATTTTCAACTGTTAGTAAGTACTGTTAGAGTAATATAACATGTAGTAAGAGTAATAGAACACTTTAAGAATACTAAATTAGAAGTAGCCTACAGTTCAATTCTACTTTCATGAGATTTGTTTTTTATTTCGGGGATGCCTGGGCCCCTCGAATCCCCTCCCTGGTAACGCCCCTTACCTAATTAACCTAAGGTTTCCATTGCCTTAAGAAAATGATACGAACTGAATTCAGGTAGAATGCTGGTAGCAAATACCTTTGCGGGTGGTTCAGCTATCAAAAGAGCACATGGTGAGTAACATTAGAACGTGAAAGTATTGAGATACGTGGAAGGATGACACTATCATGAACTGTTCATTAATGCAGCAGCGGCTGTACCCCTTCTTTTGGTTTGGATTTCCCCGCTCGCGTTGTTTTTTACCTGGTGACGTCACTAACCGTTAGATAACCTACTGACGAGTAGGCTAGCAATGGATTTGTCAGACAAATCTGGCACGCGATTACTATGGGAGTAAGAACACCTCTCTCACCTTCATTTACATAGAAGAGAGTTTTTCAGAGTGTTTACATTATAGGGAGACCTTCGCCTTCTTGCATTATTGTGTAGTTTTGTAATCAGGGAACCCAAGCACAGTTTTTTATGGGCAATGAATAAATGAAAGGTCGCCAATTTAATTATAATTTTGATAGGGTCATAGACATTTTTGTCCTTATTGCCTAACGCGCATATTTCTTTTTATGGCTTGTATAAACTCCTTTAGGTATTAATCTAGCGAAACATTTTAGCCTAAGCTATTGCTTGCGTAATTTTTAATAGTAAATTATTAAGTTCATCTCTGCTACAGCCTACTGCTCTGGCGCAGGGGATGCGTTCGAATCCTGGTCAGGACAATTTACCTAGGTAAATTTCTCCACGATTTTTCTTGACCTATGAACTTTAGGCCTTTGTGGTACCTGGATATTGTCTGGCTGTCATTATCATCTTCATCCCAACATCGCCTTTTTCTAGAGTGAATGTGTGTGAGAATGTTCGTCTTCGTGTGTTCGTGTTGTCTCGGTGATGGTTACGGAGTAGAGCCGATCCCTCGTCCGGAGAGGCCCTCCATGTCTGGTCAAGAAAGCGTTTTTGTGCGTTAAATAGATAAATCCTCTTCAAAATGGCGAGGAAAAATAAACCCTCTGCCCTTTATATGGGTGCATAACTTCTAAAAGGAGAGAGGTAAAACCAAGAATGCAGGGTGTCAACAGAAATTTCGAAATAAATGTATCTGACTTTCCATGACCAAAAACTTAAATTTCCCTGACCACATGAATCAATGTTTTCAATGTTTGAACAAAATAAGGAAAAAACCCAGCCTCCTCCACCCCTCAACAGAAATAAGAAATGATTAGCTCAAGCACTGAATAGAATCTTGCTTACAAAGTCTGGGTTACAACAGACTGAAGCAAAACACTCGACCCTCACATTTTGGTCACTAGGGGTAGTTATTTTCCATGAGTATTCCAATTTTTTTTTACACATTAATTACCCTTTTTTTAGTTTATAAAATTCCCTGACTTTCCCTTACCGACTTCAAATTCCCTGACTTTCATTGACTTTCCCTTACACCCTGGAATAAGAAAGAAAAGAAAGATGTTTGCTATAAGGATTCATCTTAATTGGTAAAACGGCTAAATCATATTATGTGTGATAGAATCAACCGGAAAATAAAGGTATGCATAATAAAAGGTAGATTGAATTATAAAATATTAGAGCATGTATTAAAACAAACAAAAATAATATATAAATAAATAAATATGTGTGAAAAAGAAAATGTTGCTACACAAAGCATTTACCATTTTTTATTTTCACTGGGAATTAAGGCTATTGTGCTCCGCGAATTCAAATTAGAATTGCTACTGCCAAAGTCCCTGAATTGAACTGAATCGTTACACTGAAATATGTTAGTAATGAAATGTGTGTGTGTGTGTATATATATATATATATATATATATATATATATATATATATATATATACAGACACATTTCATTACTAACATATTTCAGTGCATATATACATTTCATTACTAACATATTTCAGTGTAGGCCTATATATATATATATATATATATATATACACACACATTTCATTACTAACATATTTCAGTGAAACGATTCAGTTCAATTCAGGGACTTTGGCAGTAGCAATTCTAATTTGAATTCGCGGAGCACAATAGGCTTTATTCCCAGTGAAAATAAAAAATGGTAAATGCTTTGTGTAGCAACATTTTCTTTTTCCAACACGAGTTGGATAATTTCTCCTCGAATTCATCCACGCCATCTCATCTACAGGAAGCTGCGGGAAACCACTATGAGTATTAGGCCTACTGTAGGCCTAAAGATTCTTAGGACTACAGAGTATTGTGTTTGCCTATATCTCTTGAGGACATACATTAAGTGCACTGCTTGTACAATGCTCGTAACGTTTTCCATAGCGGCAACAAGATTTTATATAAAAAGTTTGTAAAAGTGAAAACTGACAGAAACGTTCTACTTGTAAGAGATCTTATTAAAAAATCAGTACTGATTAGTAATTATGTACAAGAGTTGGGTTACCCCTTTGATTTCCCCTAACATGGCCGATCCTTCATTTATCACAGAAATAAAATCTGTTTCCGCAGTTACTGTTCACAGATTGATAGGCCTAAAGGGATACGTGATATGGTGTGAAAGCAGGCTTAGGGAGAAAAAATACCGATTTGACGAGGCCAGCACTGTACCTAATGAACCGTCCAGTCATTTTGTAAAATTCTGGTACGAATTCGCATATTCGCACGGTTTAGTAACGAATGACTTTAAGATGCTGAAGACTAATAATTAAAAAAAGTAATGAGAAACAGAAAAGTAGTGCAAGCTTCTGTAGGTCGGCAAGATGCAGATTACGAAAGAACTACCTTGAACTTGGTATTGAATGACGCAAATGATAACAGGAAGGGGGCAACCTGTTGAGCGTTCTCATCAACATTCTGTTGCACAAGTTGAACCCGTTTCAAGCGGGAACCGGGTGTGGCTGAAAAACGCGGATGTCGTCTGCAAACAGACAACTGTAGGCTACGCACCAAACAATTCTGGTCATTTATAGACAATTATTTAGTCTTTGGCGAACCAAGAAGTTTTCCTTTTATTATGGGTCTAAGACTTCTTCCTTTCACAACAACTAGGTCCCATTAGTATAGTTCAACAAGAATCAAAGTTATTATTACCATTGGCGGAACTACTGTGTGCCTGGGCACACCCTTATGATTCACCTTTCTGAACAACAAATATTGAAGTATTTAAAAATTAAACCTTAAAGCAGTCTAAATAAAGAATGGTTGTCAATGCGAGTGGTGATTTCTATCGCCATGATTCACGGGTTGGCTTGCTGCTCAGTCACTCAAAGATAACATAGCAATGGTTTAACTTTAAAAAATTAACATTTACATGGATTAGCCTATGTCAGTATTCATGAACCACAGATTATTGTCTCTGTTGGACATACATGAGAATATTATAGGAGAAAAATTCCTCCGACACTGGGACTCGAACCCAGGACCTTTAGCTATTCGCGCCAATGCTCTACCGGCTTAGCTCAGTTGGTAGAGCATTGGTGCGAATAGCCAGAGGTCATGGGCTCAAGTCTCAGTGTCGGAGAAATTTTTCTCCTATAATATTCTCTAACATTTACATGCCGTAATTAATAACTTTTTAGTACCGCAATAATAGAAAGGATTGAACCGTGAATCAGAGTACTGAGAAGGAAAAAGGATTCACTAAATCAGCGCGTTGGAGGACTGAAAAGACGAGGTTTCGATTCATTTTTTGAACCTATTCACAGCTTTCATTATTGATTCACAAAGAAATAGATTTTTTCTTGAAACTTAATCATGATTCGTTCGTTCTTTATAACGATTCGTTCATTACGGTCGACTCGTTTACGATTCGCCACTCGTTCACGATTGTCAAGACTGTTGTAAAAGTAAGAAATTGTTTCTATTCTGGATTGTCAACAAAGCTAAATGAATTTACCTTGCAAGAAAATAAATGAAAAGACTCCTACCGTTGTAATGAAGCCTGAGGAAAAAGTCGGTTACTCTGGTTATTCATTGCATGGCCAGGCGGCTTCCTTTCGTTAGGAGGAAAAGTTTGCCGACAGCTCAACCCATGTTCTTTAATTTTACCGCACCAATCAGCTAGTTACCACAGCCAATCAAAATCTAAGATAGTCCTGCGACAGACATGACAGCTACTCGTCAACTCCACGTGGAGTGGAACGCGAGGTTGCAAGATCTAGTTACAGTAAACGATAACAAATGTGAATTGATTAAAGTGAGGGAAGACCTGAGGTCAGTGATAATAATGAGAGAATATTGCAACGCTGCTTTTGTTTTGGAAAGCGGAAACCAAGCCCGATATAGTCAGATCAATTAACAGAAAGAAACACCGACTTAATGGTTTATCTCTTTGCAGCCACCTGGCCATCCAATGAATAACTGGACTATACTAGTATTACTCCCCCCACCCCGACTCTGCTCATTAAGCTTAATATTGGAAAACGTTAATGAATAGTGATAGTTACGCCTATGATTATTATATGTTAGGGCGCATAGTTTAACTTGGAAAACACAGGAAACGTATGGTAGGCTGAAATATCCGCATTAAAATTGGCAGAGATTTGAACCCCGACTCCTAATTTAGGTGGCAGACATCTATAATATATAATCTTTATATACTATAATTATATTGTATTTTATTATATTTTACTGCACTGTTATTGTCATTTCTCTTCTAGTATTATTGTTATTTTTTTTTAATTTTCCTTTTGTTTTTGTCTCCTCTTCATCTTTGTAAACCATTATTATTTTGAAATGTATTATAGTATATTGTATTTTATTAAGTTGCGATTTTCTCTCTCTTTCTCTTGTTCATAGTAAAAAACACGAATGGCCACATAGGCCCATGTCTATTGAAAATGTATTTAATACTTTCGTCAAAGTCTTTTGGGAATGGGTACATAACGACCGCTTTAGAACCGTCCCTACAGTAAACAAGTAAGTCTGTCTCATTCATAAGTAGATACAAGTAGAGTTGGATTATTCCCACAAAGTCTCTGGCCTTGAAGACTAACCCAGCCAGCGAGCTTCTCGTTACGTCTCGTTACCAAGATGCGCGAATTCGGTGCGCGTAAGATCAGTAAGCTACCGCTGGGCAGAGAGCGGTGAACTCAACGAGCGGTGATGCCCGAGTGCACCATTCTCCGGTTTTCTCAGCCGTTTCGTTACCGCGGTAAACGTAATACCGGGGTATTTTCAAAATCTCTGTGCACCATTGCTAAAATATCGCGGTTTGCTAATGCTTGGAAATATCGCGGTTACTCTGCTATGAATTTCTCCCATGGAGAAATTTTGTGTTGGTTTGTGTTGGTTTCTTCCATGGCCGCTAGGTTCGCTCTCTCTCTGCACGTCTTCCAGTCACGGTGGCTCGTCTATAGGCCAAATTTCATTTATTTTTGCCTTATTGTTCAATAATAAATGTTCGTAAGGATAAAATGGAATATTATATTGGGTATATATGTCTGACTTTGAATTCAAACACCATAGATACAGTAACGATCGTGAAAATCAGTTGATTACGCCTACTGGATGGACCTGGTTTGGATGAGGTCATTTCAATCGATGTTACATACAACATTTGCAAATATATGTACCATCGTTCATTCTTCAAATAGATCCCACCTGTCTGTACATTTCAATAAAATAACATTTACGTTTTAAAGAATAATTCTCACACCTGTGCAAAGAAACACCATGAAATCTCTGTTCTCAGTTCGACATAGCCTCACTTTTATTCCCGTTCGACTAGTGGAAATGTTAGGTGCAAAATCATCTACATAGCCATGAAAGGGCTGTTATAATTATGTTCGTGTGTGTGTGCAAGTATGATAAATTGATTACATACACTATATACCGGTACGTAGGCTATATCGTAATGCATGTAGCCATTCATTGCAAAGTTGGCCTAGGCCCACAGGTTTTCCATATTTCATTTATTTCTCTCCTTATTGTTCAGTAATAAATGTTCATAAGGATAAAATGGATTATTATATTGCGTATATATGTCTTCTGAATTGAAAGTTTGAATTCAAACACCATAAATACTGTACTAATCGTACTAATCGTGGTTACGCCCACTAGCCTACTCGATGGACCTGGTTTAGTTGAGGTAAGAAAGGAAGGTAATTTCAATCGATGTTACAGCACAGTATTTGCAAAGATATGCACCATCGTTCATTCTTCAAATAGATCCCACTTGTCTCTCATTATTCTTTATATTCAATTAGCTTTTGGCCTAGATATCATAAATATGATACATTACGCTGATCTCCATCTTGGAAAGAAAACAGCGGTTTTCTCACTTTACAGCTCCTTCACGGCCGGTTTGCATCTTACCGCGGTAAAAGTCGAAACCGAGCACGATGCAACGAAAATATGACTTACCAGGGTAAACTAAGCAACTTTACCGCGGTATTCTGAATACCGAGATTGGTGCACTCGGCCATGAGACTCGCTCCTAAGGTATATACGTAAAAACCCAAAGACTTTGTGGAGGTAATCCTACTCTACTGTGCTATAGTTTACTTCAGGGCCGTTTCTAGGGCGGACAGCATCTACCCTTACCACTGTCCCAAATGACTCTGACCAAAGTATATTAAAAAAAAGCACATACCATACCATACTTAGGTCTATTATTAACTTCAAGTTACACAATTACCGAAAACCATTAGATAGTAATTACTTATTTCTAAAGTTTATCATTAACACAAAAAAAGTGGTCAAACAAACACACACAAATGTAACATTGAGGATGAAGAAAATAGCAGAAATTGTCCCGAGAGCCCATAAGTGTACTAACTTGCCTTTCTCTGGCATAATCTGTCACGGGATATTTTTTGTAAAATTCATGAGAAGATTAAGTTCCGCTTTCTGTCTGAGCTCCTTTTGACCCCCGCATTTGCCTCTGTTCTACATAATTATCCTCACTGTGCACTTATCCCCATTTGCATCGGAGGAAACATGAAAGGGGGATTTCTCTTCTGTTTGTAAATAACGGACTCAACCTCTACCTTCACTCACATTACACGGTATCTAAGCACCCCTCAGTTGTGTAGTATCTTGCGTAACAAATCCTTTAACTCTTGGAAAGAGCTCGACCTCTTTTCTTACAGATTGTATATTTAAAAGGCGTCGTATTACTAGCACAGTGTGTGCCTGAATATCATGAAAACACATAAAATAGTAAAGCGTTCCACATTTTACATATAAGGGAAATTTATTATTTCTGCTTGAAGATGTCCGTCCAAAACTAGAACAGTGCCATCTAAAACTTTATTCCTTAGACTAAACGCTTTTTCATTCTGAAGACTTTATGGAAAGTTAAGCGTAAACCCAAATTATTCCATTAAGTAGACCTACATCCGCTGCTGGGTACGCTGTAGCGTAGTGGTTGAGGCGCTATGCTACAAACCAGATGATCGTGGGTTCGATCCCTGATGAGGTCGTGGGAGTATTTCAATTGGCCTAATCCTTCTGGTGGCAAATGGCCCTGGGATCGATTCAGCTTCCAACAGAAATTAATACCAGGAGCAATCCTGAGAGTAAAGGTGGCCGGTGGGTAAGGCTGACAACCTTACAACCTTCGCGAGCCTAATGTATAAAAGTCTGGGAGCCTTAGCCTTCTGGAATCCTCCGGGACTCCATGACCTGTATAGGGAATACTTTCCTTTTTACATGCGCTGTTAACAAAAACAATAATAAAAATTATCAATATAATTATTATTATAAACGTGATGAGTTCACGTCTGTGGCGTAATGGATGCGTTCAAACTTCTCAGGTTTCGATTCCTGGTCGGTACAAGTTTCCTAGGTGTGGTTTTTCCGAGGATTTCCTTCCCCTGAGAGAGGAATGTTAGGACATCTTATGCCCTTGTGGTCTCCGGAGATCATCTGGCCGTCAAAATAAGCTGATTATTAAGAGATTGCAAGGATTTCAAAGTTTCGACTAAATTTTTTTAGAAATCATAATCCTCTACTTTTTAAAAGAGTCTATATCTATGACGATTCCAGAATGAACTTCTAAGGGAATGTTTAATCAAGAACAGCAATGCTTGATGCAAAATGAATTATCCTGTAAGGGAATTTTTAAACAGCACTGTGTGAATATGTAATGAGAACGTATAAACTAGATTACTTAAGTATATCTTTAAGAAATCAAGTTTTGTTAAATGAAGTTTTAAAGAAGTCTTTATAAGGATACTGCATTCAACGAACTTAAATAATACACGAAGCTATTTAAAACATGAAAGATGTATTCTTCTGTATTCTGAAATTCGAAATCTGGAGCTGAAAAATAGTTTTTAAATTTTTGGAACGTTTTGCAACCATATTGCAATTCACAATTATATAAAGCAGACTTTAAATGAGAAAGTTTTTTGCTGTCCTGCTTTTTTCTCGAGTGTTCATATTAAATTAATTGGAGTGATCACCTATGACGATTTGCTTCAGAGGTAACGGATTCATCTCACACGCAACTTCCTTATGGCTCGTTAATAGTGACAGGAACGGTTTGTTAACAGGTGATTTCACAACACAACCTCTCATGCTCACTAAATCAATCAGTTTCATAATTTCCAGGATATCCTTTCCAGTTTTCTTCATCTTAAAATGTATGCTCAAATGCATGAAATGGTCCAGTTTGGTGTAAATTGCGAAGTACATAAATCTCTAAAATAGCCCACAAGCAATTAGGTGTAATGTTTTTCCCCCACAAATTGAAATTATGAATGCTCTAACATTGCAGAGATTATCATTGCTTTTTTATTTGAACCGTGACAGCTATTTTTTGGTAGTAAATCACATACTCAAAGTGATTTATAATGCCATTTATTTAGTAGAAACACAAATATCCTGTTTCTAAAATTTTAGATTTTGATTAATGTAGAAGTATTTCTGGAGGTGTAATTCCCTCGAAGATGTTTAATACCGAAAAGAGTTTGTAAAGAAAACTTTTTAATTTAACTGTCATATGTAACGAGGAATATGTTATACAACATTTTAAAACATTTATAAATTTTATAACTTGTTGTTATTTCAAGATTTGAAATAAAAGGGTTATGTTGTTCATAGCTCATAAAAGAAATACCTACGAAACTTGTCCCGACCAGGAATCGAACCCGGTCCGCTGCCTGAGAAGTATGAATGCATCCCTTCGCCACAGACGTGAACTCATCGCATTTATAATTAGGAGTAAAATTATGTAATTCCTGCGATTTATGTAAAAAATGGTTAAAATAAGTAAAATATTTAATTATTTATATATTAAAAATGATTTAAATAAAATATATAGCAGTTGAGTATACAATCGCGGGCCTGCTAATTTATTTAAATTTCAGATGTAAAAGAGGTTAGTTTGTACTGCATAAAAAAAATACCCAATGGTGGTCGGGTTTGTAGATTTTTTTATTGGACGCTCTAGACTCTAGAGTCTAGTTTCAAAATGTCATGCGTTACAAATGAAGATTAATTTGATGGAGAAATGACAATCATACCGACCGTGATAATGGGTTTGATTGATTTCAGCGCCATTTATCATGTCACGAAGCCTATATGACAAGGCAAAGCTATTAGGATATGCATTTCATTTCAATTTTCATTTCACACGTAATGGTACAAATTATTATTTTTTAATCATTTTTTTTTTTTTGTAATATGGTTTATTTTTAGTCGCTTTGACTCATGGGAGTACATTTACAAATACCTTTGCAATTGAATTCCGTTCCAGCTGCCCGTAGACACTGACGTACTGCTTGCCGAATATCCTCCAGTGTCTTGTAGCGATGGCCTTGCATCTGTTCCCTTCACAAACGTTACCGCTATGGAGTAGATCAGGAGATTTGGGTGGGAAACACTTCCACATACTCCCTACAGCCCCGACATGGAACCCTCCGACTACCATCTTTTCGGTTTTGTGAAGGAACAGATTCGAGGCCAACGCTACGAGACACTGGAGGATATTCGGCAAGTTGTGCGTCAGTGTCTACGGACAGTTGATCGGAATTCTAACGCAAGGGTATTTTCAAATTTGCAGAACGATGGAAAACCTGTGTGCAAAAAACGGAGACTATGTGGGAAAGTGAAAGAAAGGTCTGTACTTTGAGATGATATACTTGGTTTCACTTACAAATAAAATCAGGTAAACTGATATAACAAAGTGCCAGTATGTTTTCGTTGAATCAATTATAATTGCAATTATGATATGCAGAAAATAAGTTTTTCTAATCAGATTAAAATCGACCAGCGTCAGCAGAACTACAGATTTGTGATACCTTGACAAACGCGCACTCACATAAAAATAAAAAATAAAATTAAAAAATCCATGTCAAATCGGCCGGCTCCGGGATTTGATCCGGGACCTCCAGAATACGAGTCCAAGGCGTTACCATTTGGCCAACTCAGTCAGTTTGATAGGCATAAGTGAAGGAATAGTGTTAACTGTCAAATTATACCAGTAGACAAAAAATTAAAAACATGTGACTTTTAATTAGTTGTTACTCTGGTACCGGTCAACCGATTAGGTCCAAAATTAATAGGCTTCTTTCCATGTATGTTATAAATGCGTATACGAAGTTTCATGAAAATCCGATAAAGCATATTTGAGTTATGGGGCCTTTTGTTATATAATATCATAAAAATGCACTATTTTGGGCATTATTCCGGTACCGGCCAACCGATTTGATCCAATATCAACACACGTATTTCCATGGACATCATAAATGTGTATCCAAGTTTCATGAAAATCCGATAAAGCGTATTGAGTTATGGCGCTTTTAAGTAAAAACACTAAATTGGGTTTGACGCCGGTACTGGTGAACCGATTTGGTTCAATAACAATAGGGTTCTTTCCATGGACATTATAAATGCGTATACCAACTTTCATAAAAATCCGATAAAGCGTATTTGAGTTATGGCGCGTACAGACACACGGACGGACAGACATTTTTCGTCCCCCACATACAATCTCAGAAAGTACCATACTGGCACTTAATAATGATTAAGATTGTGAAAAAATGTTGCTCACGACTTTCAGCATGCCCCTCGTATTATGCTATTGGTAATTCCGAAGTTTAAAATGTAAGAAGATATCAGATAGAATCTGGATATGATTGTGGTATAACATTGCACCTTCCCCTATTAAAAGCATAAGCACGCTCCATATTTTAACTGGCTGGAATTCGAAATTAGCAGACGATGAGTATAACGGCACAAAAACATCCACCAGCCAGACTCTCCACCTTGTTAGCATAAATCGATAACCTGATTAATACAGGTATATTAAATTCACATGTTGTAGGTCGCTTAATTACGGAGGCAATTATAAAAGTTATAATGCATTATAACGTTCGCATGCTGGTCTGAATCAGTTTCATTTTATGTAAAAATGAAATTTTGTTCCGAACCCATCACAAAATGATAATAGCACACACAATATAAATCGTAATGGAGTCTTTGTCCTGGTATGCAAACCTTTCACAATCTGGTGGCATCCTACGATTTACATTATTTTTACTATTCATTTTATGAATCTGTGACCAATTCAATGTAATAATGTGTGAATTCCAACCTATTGAAAGTGTCTAACGCTATAATTTTTTCATTTTATTTCTATCACTTTCATTTTATTGCACCCACGTTCACATGTCCAATATATAAAATTGAAAGTGTGTAAATTTTTTCCCTGCATAAATCTATATGCTTTGAGCAATTTGCATAAAAGTTTGCACCACATACCCACTTTAACCCGGAAAGAAACGCGGAAATAATTAATTCCCATATTGATGATACAAACCTTATAGAAAAATTTACATATATGTACCCAGTAAAAATAGTAGATTAAGAAAACTATTTTTTACTCCTAGAGTAAACATAGACTTTCACAAAAATTCACCAATAAACAGAACTTTGAATAGGTACAATCAAATCCACCCACTCAATATAGATATATTTGGAATGAATCTTAAGCAATTTAATTCTGCTGCAAGCCAACTGTTAAAACTTGTTCAAAATGGTAATTCATAGGAATCTGTGTGTGAATAGTAACACCGTTGTCAACTAACATATTTTCACTGTTTTATTTTACTTGTTTTACTCTTATTTCATTTTTATTTTTTCTCTACATCCTTCATGCTTGCTTTCTCCTTATCTCTCTTATTCTCTTTACTCTCTCCTACTTCTTACCTTACATTGGTCAGTATCCTAACTTTCCTACTTTTTATTATATCTACTTCATATTTGTGTTATTGTAAGTACATGATGTATTGCTAGTATAGTCATGAACGTTGTAATTGGGTGTATACCTGTAATGTTCATTCTTGATTAAATAAATAAACATAAAAATTCAAACAAACCATCCCTTCCCTTGAAATATTATACGATTTCTGAAATTATTACACTGAACTCACCAAACCCAATTCAGTTCTCATGACAACAATGTTGTTAGCAATGTTCACATAGGGGTTCGGAAACCATATGATAATGGGCTTTGACAAATAATTAGAGAAGTTATCGATAGGATCCATTTCTGTAAATCGATTATGGAGAGTGAAATCAACGTAAGTAAATACCGAGTGGGATGCATCACTACCCTGAGCATGGAGAAACCTCAAATTTTTATGTACAAAAAGGGGTCGTACTGCAGGAACAGCATCCCTGTTCATCCCTGAGTTTGTGCCAACGATGGATAAGCAATTATGCTAGTCACAAATCTGAAAAAAATTCTATCCACTGATATGTTATTCATTGATGTAGACATTGCATTAATTGAGAAGCTCTAAGCATGGAAAAAAATAATAGGATGGAAAAATTTTAGTCTTATGTGCGATGTAATTTTTTACGTTTCAGATTGTTTGGGTAGAATCTGTGAAAGTGTTATTGATTTTCTTTTTATTTTAGCCCCGAAATGGTTGTATGAAAACATAAAATTGGTAAATACAATATCCCGTACGGCAGTAAAATGTTATGTTAAAATGTTATGTGCAGAAGCAATGGGTTGCAAAATTATAAGTCCTGTATGAGCTACATAAAGCTATATCTAACATTTTATGAAGGAATATGCCTATTTTGAGTGTTATAGGTAATTCATCTTCTATTTTAACTCTAGATACCTATTTAAGAACATATAGGAAAGTTTGAAAATCGTAAGCCCTCCACAAGTTAATTTCTAATTACAAATATATCCGCGGTATCACCCTTGCCTGAAAGAGCCTTGGACCAGTAGTGGTCATCATCCCATGGCTTCTTTCTGGGTCTGGACCTGCCTTCTGGCAGAACTCCTATCATTTTAATCTTTTGAATTATAACTTATAACCCAATCTCGGGACTGGCCCATAAAGTTTCCTGTCCGTTGTCATACAATTTCGGAGAAGGCGTTGTGGTGATCACAAGACCTCTAAAGTTTAGGAAGGAAAAATCGACGTTTTAGGCATATAAAACAGGTTACAAAATGATGTAATTAGGCACTGTTTTTTTTAAATCTATGCAAGAAAACACTTTATTTTTGGTATCTAAAATGGGTCTCAAAACAATTAGTACTGCATAACAGTTCGTATTTCTACATTTTTATTTATATAGCTATAGCCATCACGTGTAATTTTTTTTATTAATTGTTCTTTGTTAATAAAAATAAATTTAATAATTTGCAAGAAGAAAATGACTACGATTTTACATTTCTTAAAAATAGATTTAGGCTAATTTGTTGCAGACCGTTAACCTTAAATAATCTAAAATCACCACTAAAAATTAGTAAATTAATTGCCGGCTTGCCTACTGTAACAAAGAAAAAGTCTAATAATTGGTATCTATTTTTTATAAGCGGAAAAGTTATTTTCGCGTTTTAAATAAGATCTTTATAATCCACTAGCCAGGAATGAATAAAATAAATCCTAAAATCCTTGAAACTCCTTTTAAAAACCTTAAAAATTACTTGTTTAGGCAGGTTTAGAAATACAAAGGAAGAAATAGGCACTGACTCACATTAGATCATTTTAAGCACTATAAAATTGCTCCCAATGAGTACAATTTTCTATATTTTGCATATTTTTTAAAGGAACTACATAGGCATTTGCCTAAAATTCCGAGGGCCAGTGATTGCACACCATTAGGTTCTATAAATACCGTGTAAGAGTATTCCTATAATATTATCACAGCCCCTACAGACATTGACTTAAGAAATATTAAAGTTTTAAAAAATTAAATTAAATTAATATTAAAGCAAGCAATATTAAGTTTAAAGAAGTTTTACTATAATCCTCTTTTATTAAAAGTCTCTTACAGTATATGTTTTTTACAATCGAATTTGAATTGAGGTTCATTTTTAATAAAAAGATGCAGCATTTACGACAAGAGAAATAGAATAGCAAACAGGATATGAAAAATGCAACGTTATATCCATCTCGTCGCTATGGCAATAAAAACAACATTATTATAGAAACTCGTAAATATGGAAATTCTAATAGATAAAAACACTGCCGTAAAACGCAGGGCAAGGCGCAATTAAATAACTTCATTTAAACGAAGATCAGTTCCCAGTAACTCAATTTATTCTGTTAAGTTATTCGTCATAATTAAGACTTTTGCTCTAGAGGTTTTGGAAACAGTCATAGCTCTTGATGACAATGTCTCCAAATTTTATTCTTTACCTGTTATGATTATTTTATAGTGCGAAAGTTGATAGATAATTATTTTATTACTAGTTTAAAAGGCCCGGCGTTGCCCGGGTTTTGTGTTTTGCGTGTAACTGAAAATTAAATTACGGAGGATTTCCGATTTTCAAGCTTTAAGTCCTTAAATAGGTACCGGTACCTAGAGTTTGAAGCAAAGAAGTTACAGCAAGTGTTCAGTTATTTTGTAACATATTCGCCACCGGTATTGAGACATTTGTCATAACATGGGACCAACTTTTGAATACATGTGCCATAGAAATCTGCAGCCTGGGATTTGAACCATCGTGTGATAACCTTCTCCGTTTCTCTGTCAATCTCTACTGTTCTCTGTCATTCACTGTCATTTCTTCAGGGATAGGAAAAGATGAAAATCTCTGGGTGCGCGGTCCGAGCTGTAGGGTAGAGGCTTAAACACCTCCATGCAAGTCTCCTGCAATAGTTCGGCTAGGAGATGTTTCAACATCCACCCTACAGCCCGGATCTCGCTCCCAGTGATTTCCATCTTTTCCTACATCTCAATAAATGATAAAGAATGACCGAGAAGCGGAGATGATTGTCACACAGTGGTTCACATCCCAGGCGGCAGACTTCTACGAGACAAGTGTTCAAATGTATGGCAAATGTCTCATTTCTTGTAGCGAACATGTTGAAAATAACTGAACATCTGCTAGATTTGTTGCAATAAATATTTACATGAAATTTTGTTTTGTTTTTGTAAATGGCCCTAGGGAAACTTACATTATGGATGGGCTTCGTACTGAACGTAATGTTGACTACGTTATAGTTTAGGCTATGGGATAATTGAGTTCAATGTTCTGAGGATTGGGGAACAACGCAATGAAATCGCTTCTTCCAGGTGGGAATGACCTCTTTCGTGCTTAAAAGCTAAATTCGCGTAAGTTACTCTCGCTTTAACTTTGCCTTATATCACGAATTTGAAGATTTGAAGATACTTAATTTGGGTGGAAACTACCAACTTTATTAAAACCGCAGAGATGGAATATATTCTTCATTCTTTCCTATGCTGTTGTGAAAATTTTGATCAGCGTGGAAATAGTATATTGCGATACAAGTGCCGTAAGCGATGCATACGGATGGAGGAAAGAGGTTTTTTTTTCAATTTCCGAGATCCGTTATGCGCTTACGGCACGAGTATTGCATGCTATTTTTGCACGTTGATTATTTATATCAATTTAATTATATTATTGTGATATTACCTGAAAATATTATATATATATACATTCTTGAAGATAGATGTTTATTTCAGAAAGTGATTCGCATGTGTTTGTTGTTATGCGAACCGAATATTTGTCCTGGGGGGCCTTGTCTATAAAGGCTTGTATTATGAGGTGTGGCGTAAGTAAATACTTTCGGCACGGAAACTCTTACCGCACATAGCAACAAGATTGCGTGCGGGAATGTCAACTTACGATCCACGGCAACAACATTCGTAAGTACCACTAATTAGTTAAGTCGTGCAAAAATACTTATAAATTAAGACACGGTTAAGTTTAGGTACTTTTTATGAGAAAAGTACTCGGCTGTGAAAAAATATTGTACTTCAATTTTTTATTTATTTGTAACGAAAGGATAAGCTGTAAAAATCTGCACAGTTATGCCTCTTTCACCCTACACGGAGAATCCTAGTTATTGTAATTTGGAATACTAAAGAGGAAGAATGGAGTTGAATATTGTCATGTAGCTGCTTACCGTACTCAATCCAATCCAGTAAGAAAGAAATCGGATATAGTATGCTACATACATCGCCTGCGGATCTCAAATAATTACCTTAAAGAGGAAATGCTCTTGGATATCAAGTAAAGATGTGAGCTGAAGGACCCGATTTTCGTCAATAGTTGATACAGCATTTCAAAAGAACTTCTCTTCTATAATATTTTAAAGGTACCATAAATAAACTATATTTTTAGCTCATGATTATTATCGTACAGTTTGATTTACTTAAGTTCAAACTTCGTATAGCTTCAACTTACATACAGGACTAGCCTATAACATTTTTGAGCACGTGAATCGACATAAAGCAGCTGTATCCTAATTAGTTGAAGATAAAAGTAACGGATAAATAATAATATTTACGTTACTTTGGATATTCCTGTTTGATCCCTGTGCGATTTCTTGCAGTAGCATCAATTGTGGTACCTTGTTTTATTGAAAAATTCTGACGGATGCACCGTCCTCGCGTTAAAGGTTCTTGAAGAGTGGCTCATGCCACATCGATCGATGAAATAGATGATAAGAAGAAAATATCCAGCGGGCAATTGATATAAATGAAATATGTAAAATGGAGAAGAGAAAGATGAGATTTTGCCCACATAAAGATTTTCATTCGCCAGGAAAAACTAAAAAATATTTAATAAAAATAGGATTAGAGACGATATGACAGAATTAGATATAACTCTGGATGATTTGAAAAACAAAACAGGAAATTCAATGAAACTTAAAAATATTAAAATAAGATTTAAGCCAAAAATAGACAGACGCCAGACAATAAAGAGGGTATTTACAGATGAGGAACGACAGAGAAGATCGGAAGGCATGAAAAACTACTGGGCAAATCGGAAAGGAAGAGGACTGAGAAATGATTGACTGAAGTGGTCCAATGAGGCCGTAAAAGAAGAAGAAGAAGAAGAAGAAGAAGAAAAATAAGAAGAAAAATAAAAGGCTGTATGTAACATTTGACGAAGTTTCGATACTACTGTGCTAGAACTTCAATCAAGCTCTTGGTACAATTACAATTACTGTGTTAGTAATTAATCACTTCCCATTAAGAAGATAACTTAAAACTTAGAACATGTTATAGCCAATATTCTTCACATTCAGAAGTTATAAATTTCGAGAGCAGTTTATCTGGTACCCCTTGATCTTTAAGTTCTCTTAGATATCAGTTTAAGTAGTGATTTTTAGGCGTTTCTTACAGTGAGTAAGGAGAATGGTCTATATAACGGTAACATAAGTTACTATTGCTGGTGATAAACATTTTCCTAAGGCAATGTGATCATACTAAAATGGAATTTACAACTTTCTGGTGTCATATAAAGGTAATATCATCCCAAGATGGGCATAATAGAGCTATATATCAGACTCTGTCATAATAACGTGAGAAGCACTGCACTAAACAAAACGCAACCTCTCCTTCCGAGTACTAGTGGCCTATAAATATTATTATTAGAAATCCTATTGTCATCTTAAAGCAATAAAACCATTGATTAAATCATTACCAATAAAGTATCTGCACTTCTTATTAAATAACCAATAAGAAAGAAAACACTAGAGTTTTATACCTTTATCCTCAGTGTTCCTTGTACTTTGACAAAGTTCTAATAATAATATGAAAAGGTCACTTGGTTTTCCAAGCACCAAAACTTGAAGCATCCATGCTTAATTGAAGCCATCGATCTTCTCTTGTTTTTTATATGATAAAGGATAACAGTTTGCCTCATATAAAGGAAAAGGTGTTTCGGTATACAAGGAAATCCCGAAAACTAATGGATGGGTATCAAATAAAAAAGGCTTGTCTTCATCTGAATGGACAAATGCAATTATAATGTCGTGTAATGTTTCTGCAGTACGGGCTGTTCCTGGTCGATCACAATATTCCACCTTATGTCGCCATCCAGGTTGTGAAGAGCCAGAAACTCTTGGGGATGTTCTGGGATCTTGTCCAAAAGGAGAACTATTGGGAAATACACGACACCATAAGATCAGGTCCTATATTGCAACGTCTCTCATAGAAGCTAAGTGGAAAGTACACGAGGAAGTACAGTGTGTTTCAGAATCTAGTGGCAATAGAAGGGCATAAATCGTAGTCATCAAGAGAGAAGAAGGGAAGGCATTAATCCTAGATCCTACGGTCAGATTCGAACAGAATAACCAAGGCCCTACGTGAGTGCGAAGAAAAGGAATCTATATACGACCATGTATTCCTCACCTCAGTGAGAGTTACAATGTACCCAGATAGCTTATCGTCCGCCGGTAGCAATGGAGTTGTTTTTTTAGTCATTAAATATTATTTAAGTAATGGTATGTAACTCACAGAATATTTCTGTTGGGTCTTCACTATTGAATCCTGTGAGGCTAACTAAGATGTTTTTACACGGTCTGTACAAAAGGGAACATCACGTGAGATGGAGGTCAGGCAGGTCTAGATTACATCATCGTAGGCTACTGCGCAGCCGTTTGTTTGGCTCAGGACTTACCGATCGAGTTATACATATTTCTTATTCAAATTTTTATGTACTATACACTATCGGTAACGACTGTATTTGGTAGCACTGAATATGCAAACATTGCAAACTAGGCTCACATTTCTCATTTTTACTTCCTCTCACGCATTATATCTCGACAGTAATGGTATTTATATTAAGATAATATTATTCCGAGTTAATTAGTATACTATACATTGCAAAAACACCTATTGCTTCCTTGCAGTGTGAAAATATAGGAAGCAACAATTATATCTGCGTTATTCCAGAGTTATTCAACATGTTCACAATAGATTCAGCGAGATTTACTATGGTTCTAGAAGATCACGGTTCGGTCCCCGGCATGGTATTTTTTTATTTTTATTTTTATATCATTTTAAAAAAAGGCAAATACAATATATAATTCTTTTAATTCTCTGCCGTGTAACTTTTTACTTCCTCTGCCCGTATCATAAATATATGTACAGATAGAAGACATATTGTATTCGACCCTGGAATTTGATGTTGCATTTCCAGCATAGATAAGTTTCATCTTTTGAGAACTCCTCAATCCAAAAAAAATTGTAAACAACGAGAATCAAAGCCTTCTAAATTAAATAAACGGTACAACTCCAAGCAAGGCCATCCTAATTATATCAATAGTTCTCTGGTGGGTGATTTGGAACTAATTTATCGAAGTGCAAATTTCGGCTGTTGGTTTGTAGAAACATAAAGTTATCCTTCTGTAAATTCCATCCATTTGATTGTCGCGAGTTTATAGAAACCGGGCATGTCAGTTATAGCGTTACGTATAAATGAAATTGTCAGCTTCTTTTTATCCTGATAAAGAGGATTGTCGAAAGCTGTGAAGCAGGCGAAAAGAAATACGATTCTTTGTTGTACATATGATTAAAATGAAGTGCAATGGAAATATAATAAACATGCAACGGGTATCCTACAAGGATGAAGAATAGTTTTCTACAGAATAGACTGAAATTAAATTTTCAAAATATGAAAGACTCTTTGTAAGAATGTCTGTCGTAAAATACAGTATAAGAATGTCTAGCGATATACCGGGATAGCATTAGCTGTTCAATATTTCACTGAAAGCAATCCTCATATAAATCCCATTATTAACAAGAAGAAATACAGCACTTCTTACATTGACTTCTTTTTCCATCACTTCTTTCTATACCAATTTTTTTTTTTTTTAAATATGGCAATAGAATACTACTTATGAGTTTTTGCAAGCTGTCCATAAAATAAGACATCAGAAAGCAAGGTACCTTTTGGGGCCCACAGGGTACACCATAGAATAAGGACGTTAATGCAATGTTACCATTCTTATGCTGAACAAGTACAATCGAGTGTGCTATTTCGATTAGAAACAAAAAGACACATATTACAGTATACTTTTATCCTAATAGTAAAAATGACAGAAAATAAAATTATAATAGGTCATATTCAGTTTCTGTAGGAAAGGAAACAGCTTCACTTAAATTTCTAAAAAACTGGTATTCTTGTCCTATCAATACAACAAATACATACATGCACGTATGACCGGTGACTTTCATCTTTCATGTGCAATAATGGTTTACCACGTTACTCCGTGGTTTAAGTACTGCAATACAAACCGGAGAGTCCTGGGTTCGATCTCCGATGAGGTCTTTGGCATTTTTTAATTGGCCGGATCTTTCTGATAAGTACCAGATAACGATAACGCGCGATAACTCAAATACACTTTATCGGATTTTCATTAAACTTGGCATACACATTTCTAACGTCCATCGGATGAAGCCTGTTGATTTTCGACCACAATGGTTGACTGGTACCGGAGTAATGTCCAATTTAGTGCCTCTTTTATGGTAATATATTAGATAGAATTTATCAAATGCAAGTCAGTTCTCATGACAACGTATTGTTTTACAGTGTAGGCCTACATATACGGCTTTGAAAGTTGCAATACACTGGGCTTTGAGAAATAACACTACCCACATGTTCTTTCAATATGCTTATCAAACTTTAGATCTTTGTTCTTCCGTAAGCCCTGCTTAATGAATCAATCTGGAGCTTAACTCGGGAATCGACTTGAAACCCTTTATATTGCAGCTTAACAATTAGAATAACTGCAGTATATTATATATCCACGCAGATGGCACACGGATAATTGAGCATTCAAAATATTCTGTTAAAATAAAATTATTCAAAGAAGCGAGCGAAAATTTCTATAAATTATTCAAAAGCAATAATTATTTCGAAAATTTTTAATTGGCCTTTTGTTTTATTATTTAATAAATGATGCAGAAACCTCACCAGATTCTATGTTTTCATGAAATACTGTGGAAATATTTAAAATACAAGTTGTTATCTAAGTGTGAAGATAGTACAATTTCTGGAATGGGCACAATGTGCCACTACAAGTGGAAGCAGCTTGACGATTTACAAAAATTGAGCAATCCTGAATAAATTACTTAAGATACTACTAACGTCAATGAATGAATAGTTACGTAAGAACCAAAACAGTGCATCATGCTGCCAAATGCACACCAGAAAATGACCGGAGTAAATGAGCTTGTTGTGGCAACGGCCAGCAACTTCGATAAAAGCAACGGCAACCTCAAAACTTGTGCTCATTCTGTTCGTTGCTGCTGAAGACTGCGAACGATACTCGCGGAGTTTAGTGTAAGGTGTGTCGCATACATTCAAGGGGTTCTCACGACTCGGTACACGCCTTCCGCAGTTTCTATGTCAATGTGAAGACCGCGTTCTACCACGTGCAGTGTAGTGTCTAGATTTCTCCGGTGCGGTGATCCACGGTTTACAGTTGATTCTGTACGATCCAGCAGCATGAATTTTGCCGGTATGCGAGTGTTTGTGGTTTTGTGACCAAGTATACTACAAATTCTTCTTACCAATAATTATATATACATTGATAAATTATAATTCCATATTGTATCTCACATACATAGATGTATTGACATTTTAAATCAATCACTAACCTACAATAATGTTTTTACTGCTGCTAGAAGCCGTGTAAAACGACTTAAGTATACAAACATGGAATCCGGTATGAAGAGAAGAAAAAACAAGTGGTTAGTGTACATAACGTTATGTGTGTGTGTTTGTGCGTTCAGTGCCAATGTTGTAAATTGTACAGATCTTCCGGCAATCGAAGACAATGAAGAAGTATTGCCACCTGAAGACTTAATTGACGATGAAATTAATAACATAGACAATCCAAAGAAAACTAGTAGCTATGGTAGTTACATTGTAGGTAAAATAGTAGATACTTTGACTGCAATGTCGACTAAGTCCTTTACGTCATTGCCAAATAAAAATGAGTTAAGGAGGTTACAGTCTGTAATGTATACGAATGATAGCACTATGTATGGAAATAATTCGGTATGGGAGAGTTTATTTAAAGAATGCAGTGCCAAAACAAGTTTGACTTGTGTGAAGAAGACAGTATTCGGTTACCTAGATAAAACAATGGATACTGATGGAGATTTGGAGGTTACGGATAGTTTAATATTTATTAGGAACGGTAATGATTTGGTGGAAAATAAATACGACGAAAGATTAAACAGTGATCTTCACGGGAAGAATTTTACTATTGAAGCATCCACTACAGTAGAAAATACTACTAATGAAAGTGAAGTAACAGAAGGAAGATCGTATAGTACTTTTTACACTTTAACGAATGCGTTATACGACAAAGGTGTCAAGTTCATCATGACTCATGACCTTGAATTTCAACTTCCTGATATGCTGTTCGATGGCGCTACTGTGAAAATTTCTCCCAAAGCACTGGAGGAAGATGGCGGCGCTCTTTTGAAATTGGAAGTAAACAATAGGAAAGATTCCGGAGAAGGGAGGATTCTATTTAAGAAACGTAAGTCAATTATCTAACCCTTTCATAGATTATAAAGTTTAAGTCTTTCATACAGTTCAACCTTTACCTTGAAATTACATTCACTGTTACTTAAAGTATGGCAATCATAACCAATTAGATTAACAAAACTATTTCCACAATACTAGGCATTTTCCTTATCACTATTGCTTTCACTTACTGCTGCTGCTAAATACTACTAAAAGAATAAATTAATACAATGTTATAATAATACAAGGGGAAAAAATAGTTTTATGCTGCACACTAGTCTCCTCTCCAATGGGGCCCGCCTGGGAAGGTGGGGTTTAGGGTTTCGTCACAGAAGGAATTCAACGTGAGACATAATAAACCTCGTGCTATTCAGTTTATAGCTCCTAAACTAACATAAACGTTCCTAACCTAACAGAACGGCGGAGTTTGGCTGGTGCGGAGCATATATCTATCTTTTGCCAATACAAGTAAAGAGTCACTGTATTGGCCATGAAGGCCCTTGGTGTAGCAGAAGGTAAGGCTCCCAGATTTTTAGACTTTCGGCTCATAAAGATAATAAACCTTATGCTCCGGTCTCTACCCCAGGATGTTTGTGGTAAGGCCGTAGAGCCCTAAAAGGATTAGGCCAAAATAAAAATTGCAACGACCTGATCGGAAATCGAACCCGCGACCTTACGATTTGTAGCGCAGTGTTCAACCAATTGCATTAAGCGTACCCTAATAATAATAATTATAATAATAATATAACAAATAACAATAAACAGGTTCACTCGAAACCATCCAGCCATGACGGAGATCTTGTTAAGGAACTAAGATAGGAACAATATAGAAACAAGACTCAAGCAAGCCAGGTTATGGGCTTTGTTACAGATCGTAGGACCTATGATGGTGGTGGAAGTTCTAACGGGTCTCAAGCAACCCCTGGTGATCCCGTAAAGGGATATTCCTAGCGGATTTGTTTCCGGGGTCCGCCAGCCCCCTATCTAATTACTTAAACTTACGGACGACACACACGCCCAATCTCGAACCCAATGAAAAGGATTTTTCACTACCCCGGCAAGCGCCCTACAGACTCACCCATGGCGCGACGGTGGACGGAACCATAAGCATGGGTTCATATTTAAGTGCTACCTAATTTCATTGCTTAACCTTACATGTACCGGTATGTACTTAATTTCATTATTCAAATTGACATGTAAACATTTTTTCATTCATTCATTCTTTCTTTTTTTCTTTCTTTCTTTCTTTGTCTTAGTTTTACCGCTCCCTTTTAGGATTTAAGTGATCCAAGCCGCCCGGGCATTACAGGGCCGCGTCCTGTCGGGAGAGGGGTTATCTATGGAACACAGACATACTTTTTTGACCAGACAAAGACATGGAGGGCCTCCCCGGATGAGTGATCAGCCCAATGCCGGGGCCACCGACGGGACAACACAAACACATGGGACGAGACACACCATTCACACACACACTCACTCCAAACAAGGCGAGGATGGGATGAAGATAATTATGACGGCCAGATGATATCTGGGGACCACAAAGGCCTAAAGTTACCCGACATTTATCTTACAGGTGATGAAAAAATCCCAGAAAAACACCCATCTAGGTAACTTGTCCCAACCAGGATTCGAACCCGAGCCTGCTGCGTGAGAGGAGCTGTGGACTTTTTTTTTTCATTACGAACTTATTTGTCATTTTATGTTCAGATAAGCATAACTTTGTTTGTTAGGAATGTTAGGTGTAGCGAAGTTATTAAAATGGGTCTCTAAATGTGTTCATATTGTAACTGACATCTACAAAAGCCCCATAATATCTCTGGGTGAATAAACATACAAATCAAATCGATTTTAGTAACTAAACTAACTATTGCAAGGAAGATAAGGCCTATCTCCCGACCACTGCATCTCTACCTCAGTTCATAGCAAATGGCATGTTAGAAGGGGCCATGTGATTAGCAAGCGACACTCTGTACCGTTATTAGGTCTTCGCGATAGGAGCCTCTACTTCTTTGTTGAGTAGTTTCTCTGTTGTCATTACAAGGCTGAGTGCAACATGTACCAGACCACGCCACTTCAAAAAAATAAGAGAAGGTATTGGGAATTGAACTCAGTCCTGCAAATCAATAGATTACGTAGGTGATGACTGTCCACAAATTATTATTACTTTTATTTTTATATTATAATTTGGCGATAGACCAATTCAATGCAACTCAAAATATACATCAAATTATTTCGAATTCAATATTTTTGGAAGTAGTAAACCAATAAACAATATTTAAATATATAGATTTATTTTTTAATTGACCAGTGAGTTATTCTCACGTGGTCATATTCCTTCATTTAAATAATCAATTGCTCTGGTGCTATTTCATAGGAGAGTGATATTTATACCAGTATGAACTAATACAAAACAAGGATTTGAAACGTGCATTTGTGAAGTATTAATAAAGTAATAATATATTTTTAAACAAAATAATTCTTCTTTTAATATAGTCCTATAATGTAAATCCATTTCAACGTGTTACCTTTATTCAGGACTAATGCAGATGGACTAAAAATTCAGTAACTTTTCTTTTAATTTTATTCAGCTGTGTATATACTCCTTTTAGCTGCGAGGTCATATCAGGAGTTCGGGATATGTGTCTATACAGTACTATTGATGGAACTATTGATTGTCAATTGTTTCTATCATTGGTGTATAGCCTATATTTTAACTGATATTAATTTAAATGGAAATGATACAAGTTGAAATGGTGAGGATGACTCATGGTATGTAAATATCCAATTCGGCATTTTCCTTTACGACTGGGGAAACCATGAAAAAACCCAAGTCAAATTGGCCGGCCACGAGTTTTGAACCTGGGACCTCCCTAATGCGGGTCCATCTTGGTTACCTCGCTCGATATTTTATTTTTTCTATTAATTATTTGCGTTGGTTTTACAGATGAACGCCTTGCCACATATATGAAGTGCCATCCAATTTTTGTCTAGGGATCTTATTTATCAAAGTATAGTTTTCTCAAAATAAACCAAAAAATATGTAACGCAGGGCAACGGCACTAACAAAATTTATTTTCGAAGGAAAGGAAGGAAGTGTGTTTGTAAATGCGAATATCATATGCCAAGTCGTGAACCATGCTAATAGTAAGCATGTTATCATCCGACTAATGAATGAACCTCTATTTGATGTGAAGACGAATCTTGATAAAGATTTAATGTCAAATGTAAATCCTGTATTTATACGCACTAATGAGCACTGTTACGCCCACGAACGCAATATAATGATATTCTCTACTCAGAACAACCTGAAATAGCTACAATAACAGTGAAGACATATTAATGAGAGATGGGAAATGCCAGAGTTCAGTTTTTTATGCCTGTACCGTACTATGAGCAGAGGAAATATTGTGTTCGACACTGAAATCCGATATCTAGTGTACAATATAAATTTATTTTTGATTACCCGAGACTAAAAATAAGTTTTGCAGAAGGTGTTTGTATCTGTTTGTGTCTCAATGCCTACAAATGAACAAATTATACACACAGCACACAAACATAGTGAGTAAACGTCAGAGCTAAGGATATCTCCAAAATAAGAAGATTAAGAGTGAGTAATAAAAACATTCAGTGTTGTACATACTTGTACGATAAAGAACATAAACTGAAGCATCCAGCTAAAAAGGATTCTCTTTGACTTCAAACTGTTCAAAAGAGAGACTAACACATGATCAATAATTTTTATGTATAATAGCTGTTTTTAGCAATTGTATCACAATATAATTAATGCATTTTATCATAGACTTGAGGTATTGTTGTCTCATATTTAAAAAACTGTCAAACTGGCCAAATCATAATTTATAATTGTATTTAGTCTATTTCTTTTTATAATATGATGTAAAAAATCTGTTTGTACTATATGCTGTCAACAGAATATATCAAAATATTTCTGTAATATTAATTATAGCTACTTTTAATGGTCATAGCATTCGTATCTCCAGTGATCTATAAGTGTATAAGGGTTTAAGGTGGAATATTTATCACGTCCAAAATAGTCACCCTTATAGGAAAATGAAGATTTTAAACATTAAATTAGATAGAATGAAATCAGTAAAATTATTTAGCTGGTAGGAATAAAACATTCAAGTCTTCTCTTCCCTTCTACCAGGATAAAAAACTATAATTACAATTTAAAAATTACAAAAAAATACAATAAAGGAAATAAATTAGCACTGGCAGTAAAGTCAAGAAATGAAACTGCAACAACAACACAAATAATAATAATAATTATTATTAAAATTACATTAATAATTACAATTACAAAAACCTGTACAAAACACAAAATTAAATCGAGCACTTATACCATTTTTAGAAACAAAACAACAAACAATAACAAAGAAACTTTATACCTGAGTTGAACTTTTATCTGGGAAAGAGCATAGGCTACGAGACTTATATCAAATGTAAATGTAAATATAATCTCGTTTGTAGTTAATAATATGACGAAAATAACTCTGATACGTTCGTTTAAAAAAAATGTATACTAACTGATTTAGACTATATGCGACGAGGGAAAAGCCTTTCTTGCGGGCACTGTTGTTCACCTACCCTCCACGCCTACCATACAAGGGCGCAACTGAGTTTGAACCTCGGGAATATTAAGTTATATATAGACCTGGGATTTTAAGGCAAATGCCTATTTTGTTCCTTATGAAATAACATGAAATTTTTTAAATATATTGATGTTTCATGATAAATCACTTACACTTATAGAGTTTTATAGTGCCCTAAAATGCCTATTTGGGCCTTTAGAGCCTATTTTACTATTTTTGGTGTAATTTTTACAATCATGGACATCCTTGAATGAAGAGCAGAACAGCAAAGGGTGGGTTTTTCACAGAAACTTGATTTTCCCAATCAATTGCTGCCAAAGGAATACTGATTGACGGGGGAGGGGGAGGATTAGCTCAAAAGAATAAGGAGCAAGCAGTAAGAAGGGACATACTGTGTCAAGTCGCCAGTGTCTTGACCACACGACCATCCAATATCTGCCAGGCCATGAGCTGGCCGTTATTGAAATCCAAGGCCCTTCAAGGCCTGTAGTGATCTAATTTGTCTAATGACCCCTAACTGCTTTTGATAAATGTCTTTTTAATTCTATCTTAATTTTGCAGTTATTTCTGTTAAGAATGATATACCACGTTTCTTACAGTAATAAAAAGATCGCGTTACAATTTAAGTGTATATTGTAATATTGTAAAGTCTATTTTCTATTTACACAATTTTGAAGCATATTTTAAAAGTCCTATTTTCTAGTTTAAAGCCTATTTACTTGTTTTAAAAGTATATTTTAGGTGCCAAGTTGTTTAGAGCATAAAATCCCAGGTCTAGTTATATACTAGTTGATGACGCCGACAGTAGAGAACAAAATGTGCTGTGTGTAAGATGTCGAAGCTTCACTGTAATTTTTAGTCAGCTTGGGAACTGAAGTACCGTAGGACCATTGAGTTTTCCTTAAATCAGTAATTAATTTTGTTACCTTAGAGGGTTGGTAATATTACTACCGGTATGCTTTACATTATCATCACCTCGTGCACAAGCATATCTTTAGGTATATAAATTGTGTTCTTATTTTTAAACTGTTACATTTTATTTTCTGTTTTTCAATATCGTTTGCCTGTTAGACCACGATATTTTGTAAATTGTATATAAAAAAAATTCGTATCCTAAGCAATTTAAATTACATAATAAAGTACCATTAAATTTGTACACTTACATTTACACATTACCTTCGTATATGGCCAAGAGAAAAATTGTGTACTTTTAGCATATGATACCAAAATGAACATTAAAAAACTATTATAAATTAAGCAATAGTGTTAATAGTATAAAATTATGTTAGTATACATATCTACAACTAAACACATGCTAGTCTGCAAATAGAAAAGAAAACTTTTTTTCGGTACAGAAACGACAATAATTGGATCTTATGCTTTTGATGAAGCTGAACCTGAATCTGATTATCTGAATCTTCCTGATCAAGAATATATATATATGAAATAGTATTATATTATATTACAGTATTACGCTATATTTCAAAATGAATACACTTAAAAATAAATTTAAATGGAATTTGCATCCTTTAAAATCAGATAATTCATTTAACTTACCGATTACAACTGTTTTCACCAGGCGCAAGGAGCTGTCCAGGCAAGTACAAAGGAACCTAGAACCAAGAGAAGGCAATGTGAGAGAAAGAAAGATGCAGAAAATGAAGATAAGAGTCATTATCTTAATCATGTGATCCTAGAATGCATTGACATAAGTCAGAAAACTGTTAAATTGTTTAAACCCAAATATCTTTAAACTAAATGTTCATACACGTTTGTACCATCATTTCAGAATGTACAAGAGTGAGAGTACTGACATTTTGAACACTTCTTTATCATGTGACAATGAAGAATTGGTACCATTTTTACTTTTATATCATGTTTATTATACGAATTAGGGATTTTTTATTTTGTAAATTCCACTATTATTCACTCGACGATTTTATATATGTGTTAGTTTTTAATCATCCAATCAAAATAGATTAATAATTTTGCTACAGGCATTTTTTAAGTAAATGGAAGATATACGAAGAAAGTCCTAATTCTCTGTTTAAAGTAGTCAGGTACATAAGTTTTCCCATTCTTTTACACGCTTTTCTTCCGCTTTGTGCATTACTGAATGTTGTATCTCTAATCCAAAACAAGTTCATGTTTTGGAGTTCTTTGCCGTATAGCAATGTTTGTGACAATATATAATACCGACATGACATTTCAAATCCCCATTGGTCTTACCTTCCAAGACTTTCAAACGCTGGGTGGTTTAGAACTTGTTCTAATTCGCTTTCAAAGTCATCAAAAAATTTAAAAGACTTTTGAAGTATTGAAAGCTATTTGTCAGGAAAACTTGTCAACCGTTCAAACCTTTTAAAATGTCTTGTTAAATATTGAATTTGATGAAAAAATGTATCGCTATCAGTGACTAGTACTAACCGTTGTTAAATTATCATAACAAACAAACAGGGAAACAAACAAAAATGCTAGCTCCATAACATAAAATTTGAAACATAGCTAAATATCACACAACCAATAGGTGGAAAGTGGCTTACATTGTTTTTGACCCAGCCCATTAAAACCCCATAACCGTAATAACTCAAGTTTCATCGCATCACATAAACAATAGCTGTTTCACTCCAAGGGCTCTGTTCATCACCTGTTGCAGAAAGCAATTTCCATCAAAGCGAAGTTCAACGAAGCTTTCATGGCTGATGACAATATTCTTTATACAAGATAAAATCTCATCACATAATACGTAGGCTACTTGTTACGATATTGTTAAAGCGATTACACAGATCCATGAATGTTTTGCCCCATAACTGTCATTTGCAGTCCCCGTAACCTGTCACATACGTTCAACGCTTCATTAAGTTCCCTGCATTTTTTGCAACTACACTTGACATGTTTTGCAATATAATAAACAAATTTTAGGAGTTTTATGAGTTACAATTTGCTCAATATCCGTGTCTATTAACTTACTTTAAAGTAAAACTTCTACACTGATTTTTAGGACTAAGTAGAAACAAGATGTAAAATTTGAGTTGCAAATAAGAGATTTTAATATGGAAAATATACGAGAGTAACTGCGAGTGCAGCTACACATAGACTAACAAATGAACTCTTATGTAATATACGATATAATATAATATAATATACACATAGACTAACAAATGAACTCTTATGTAATATACGATATAATACAGTATAATATAATATCGTAGGCCTATGCTGATTTTACGATTAAGCTTTAATCCAGATATTCTTGAATGTAATTCTTTATGTTTTTCTTTTAAAGTTTGACTAATTCATCTACAGAACTCCATTACAGCTATGTTTGTTTTAACTCAACTAACATGCTTGAGTTATCCCTACAAGTTAATGACAGTTTATGTACATGTCATTGTACATTCAAAATTTTGTAATTTTAATAAGAGTAGCCTATATAATGTAATGTCTTATGATAAACAACACACGGCTAATTTATAATTCTTCGACGTAAAAGTTTATATTTTATTTTATTAATATTATTTTTTATGACTAGTGGTAAATAGGCGGAAATACTCAAAACCTATTGTAATCTTATACCGCTACGGAAATGAAATATCCAGATAAGGTTTCGTCGTGCCTGTCTTTTTCTAGCGCACATATACAGTCCTTGGTACATTGTGTCGTGTTCACAGTCTTCACAGTAGCAGAGGTAGTCCTCTGCTTGATTGAGCATAATTAGGTTTGTTGAGAAGTATCCGTGCCCCGAGAAGAACTATGATGTCACGTAATTTATCGTTACATGTTTCAGTCTGACTCTGTACCAAATTATTTCATATATTTTCCAACCAGCACAGCAAATGGTAAAAATATCCTCTACAATTACAATTACGAAGAAAAATCTGTCCCTCAACTAAAGAAGGGTTAGACAACACTGGTACTTACGCACTCACTTGAATGCGTATAAGTAATTCAGTATTTTAGAATCTCATTACATCTTTTAAAAAAAAAAGATGCTGTTAGATTAAAGGAATATGGCCAGCATGTAGATATCTAGTGAGAATTTTTTAAAACCTCCGGTTGCGAAATTCAATCAGCGGTGGCTGTAACTAGATCTCTGTATGGCCTTCTCTTAATCACGTTCCAAACTCATCTCCAATATCTCGCCCACCATTGATTGCCTCTGCGCTGGATATTAATGAAACATACGCCAAGATCAACAGTCCCATTCATACTATTACTGCCTACACGATAGCTATATAAAATTCAGTCTCACTACTGCACCACTACTAGGCTACATGATGAAAAAAGTGAGCTTTCCACAGTACCAAAATATATCCTATTGAGGCAATTATTTTTCTGTTGATCTTGACATTTTGGTACTGTAATTGTAGTTTGTGGAATCCTGGTAGAGGGGAAGAGAAAGACCTGATGGTATTTTCTCTACCAGGCTAAGTAAATAATCTAATTTAATTTAATTAGCTGTTGAATTGGACCAAACACAAAGCAGAACATGGCAGAGGCCAATAAGTGTAAGCAATGGAGTCAAGGGAGGGGGAGAACAGTGAGAAGAGAAAATGTCTACTCTAAGGGGAACACTACCCTTTCGGTGCAAATGTCATATTCGTGTTCTTGATATGAAACAATAAGCCGGATTTTTTGTTAAATCCTATTACTGACTAAGATATTTATTGTAAAGGATATTATTACTGTCTTCTTTCTATATTCTTCCTACAACTCTCAAGAAAGAAACACGGATGCTCCACACTACAAAGCATAGTATAGACTGCAATAGGATTAATTTGTCCGGATCTAGGAATCAGTTAGATATCCCCTTGACAAGGAAAATACCAAAGCCTATGACAAACGTGCCTAAACAATTACATTTTGATGACAGAACTTTGTCATGGATGTGCCTCAAACAACGAATAATGATCCGTTCTCTTATTTTCCTTCACAATATATTATTAACTTCTTCTCTTTCTTATTTACAATCTCGCTTTAATCTCCTTTCAACCTTAGAGTACGATTACTTCCACAAAGTCTCTGGGTTTTTACGTATATACCTTGGGAGCGAGTGTCACCGTTCCTAGAGTTCTTGTCTAGGGGAGGTAGCTGCACCCTGATTGGCTCAGCTCTTCTATCCCACTCCACGTGTTGTCTGTCTCTGTCTCGCTGCAGCATTATCCCTCCACTCAACTACTCGTATTATAGTATTTTCTATGACAGGCAACGTGCTGCATGATCTTCACTCTGTGCCCAACATTAGCAAAGTGATCTTATGCGCATGCGAGTCTGGTAGCGAGACGTAACTAGAAGCTTGCTGGCTGGGTAAGTCTTCAAGGCCAGAGACTTGTGGAAGTAATCGTACTCTACAAACACATAACTAAAACCTATTGCTTATTCCCCCGACATACAACATCATTCTATTCTTCATCTTTTAGTGTGTATGTGTCTCGCTTTTGGAACTGGCTGCCTCGTCATATAAGAGATAGTCGAAATTTAGCCTACTACAATTTAGAAATAAATTGAATATTAATTTAATTAGGCATTAATTAGTTAGATTTATTATTAGGTAGAATTAATTTATTTTAGTTTTTCAAATATGTAATTACATCATTATAATTTCTATTATCTATGTAAGTTCTATGTTTAGTTTTAAATTTATATACATTTATCAGATTTTATATTATTTTTAACATGTAAAGTTTCACTGGTGAAAAGGGAAAGAGAAGGTCTTTTGGCCTTAACTTCGTCAGTATAAATAAACAATAAATAACAATAATGACACATTATTTTTAAAATGCCACCTACGGTTAGGTCGAACAGTTTTTTGTTAGAATAGGCAAGATATTACACCCCATACGCTGAATACTATTGCAGGGTCGTCCAGCTGCGAGATGTCATGACATTAAGAAATTATGCTCTTACTCCAGGGCTTTACTGTGTGACAGGCAGTTAATTATTTCCTCGTATCCTTTAACCACTGTCACTGTCACTATTTTGTCACTGAAATTTCAAGGTATGACACTTTACTTGTGGAAAAACTGTCGTCTAAAGACTATAATAAATATAAGTCTCATCAGCAAATTGCATTGGCAACACTGATTCTGTTAAGGAATCCATTTAATTAATTATGCATGACGTTGGTCATGTCTCATTTCTTCTCCAAACTAGGTTGTTTCACTTTAACATCAGCATATAGCTATTATAAAAATAATTATTGTTCCTCTATAGGAATCATTTATCACCAGCGATATCTAAGCGATATTTTCATTTCTATACCAATATTCCATTATTTCACATTTTTGATCGTGACCAAAAACAGCAAACTAAAATCTTGCTGTTACTAGCATAAAGTTCATACTTATCTTTCTATGCCTGGTTTCTATAAACTCGCGAAATACCTATGGGTAAATTATCCAATGGATAGAATTTACACAAGAATAACTTTTAGAAACTCAAATAATTTAAAGGTAACAATCACATACACTTGGGGCGAGTTTCTAGATAAATGTCCTCTGGATAAATTTGAAAAGGACAGACAAAATGTTTCTACAAACTCGGGCTAGATCTTTCGAAGGGTAAATCATCGGGTTAATTTATCCTTCCATGGATGGCTGGAGAAAATTTAACCTTTCATAGGATCAATAGTAATATTTAAACAATGAGAATCAAAGCCTTCTGAATTAAATTAACTGTAGGCCTACAACTCCAAGACCTTGATCATTATATCATTGTGTGTGATTAGGAACTAATTTACCCATGGATAATTTACTCATAGGTATTTCACGAGTTTATAGAAACCGGGCATAAAGGAGCTAAAATGAGAATCTAAGAGAGAGTCAAGTGAAGAACAGGATTACCGAAAGATCCGGGACGCATTTTTGTATCAGAAACTTCTGGAAGACACGTTCTTTATCCTCAAGAGAAATTAGAACTCACAGCGGTATCTGTAACATTTGTAATTACTTTATAAAAGTGGTTATGTGCTTCGTTTATCAATGATTAATGGACACTCAGACTTTCTAGACTGGAACATTACATGTATGTAGCTTAATTGTACTTGGGTGGCACTCGTATTGTTTTATTATGCAGTCGCCACTGCAGGATGCTATAAATGAATATTTTATGGTTCTGACCTACCTCTAAGGTACGATATACCACTGTCACAACTTGAAAACTAAATTTATTCAATCGTAATTTTGGAAAACTTAAAATTGGATCTATGTAAACTGCTGGAGCTACTGAATTTCGCGTTTATTTATACATTTCGTGAAATCCGGCAATATTTCGTGGATATAAATTGGCTTAGTAGTGATATTTCAAGCATCCATAAAGCTAAATATAGCTAAGGAAATCTGTTTTGTAAAATTTCGTGCTTGTCGCTGTTACCAAATAATACGCATCCTATTATTTATAGTTTGTCTATACTTAGGCTTGCCAGATTTCTGAAATGTTCAACCGGGACACCGGAATGCCCCCAGCGTCGCGGGTATTCAAGGGTACACACTCTTGGCGGGTTTTTAGAGTGTTTTAGAGGGTAGTTTATTCTCAATGCTATGAATAAATGGTTACTGTAATAATAATAATAATAATAATAATAATAATAATAATAATAATAAATGGTTACTGTAATAATAATAATAAATGACATAAGCATATCAATTTAAACATTTTATTTCTAACATGTTAATATTTAAAAGTTACTTAAGTAAGAAGAAACACTTTGAATGAGGAATACAAATTTGAACAATATTTTCATGTACTTTTCATATACTAGGACTTTTTTTTAGAAAGGCTTTTCACTTTTCATATAGTACAGAAATAAATGACAAAATAATTATCCTAAATAATCCTTCACGGTTAATTAATTTTAGACTTTTTTGGTCATCTAGAAAATCAAATTTAATTTTTACCGGGATATGAAGTAAACCGGCCGGGACACCGGGATTTTGTCTGAAAACCGGGGCTGTCCCGGTCAAACCGGGACGTCTGGCAAGCCTATCTATACTGTAACTTAGGCCTGCAACCGACGCAGATGTGCCAAAATTTATTTTGTTATTTAACACGTACAGAGCTAAAGATATGGGACTGTCGCATTTCCACACATCTTAATTGCCATTGACCTGAGCAGTCATCAAACTCTTGTATTAGGGAGCCGATTCCCACTGCTTTTCCACCCAGTCCGAAAAAGTACGAAATTGTTCCAAGTACAGTTTATGAAGAAATTGAGGAATAACACACATTTTTGCTTAACTGTCATGGAGTTGTAAGGTGTGATGATTAGACCTGGGATTTTAGGCTCTAAAAAAATAGTTTTAGGCACCTAAAATAGGCTTTTAAAACAAGTAAATAGGCTTTTAAAAGAGAAAGTAGGCACTTAAAATGTGCTTTAAAAATGTGTAAGTAGATAGAAAATAGACTTTAAAATATTACAATATACACTTAAACTGTAACATGGTCTTTTTTTTTACTGCAAGAAACGTGGTATACCTATTCTTAAAAGAATTAACTGCAAAATTAGGCATCACGAACTATATTCACTTAAACAGATGTTCTTTCACTGGTGACTTGACACAGTAGTCCTTCCCCCTTAATCCTCCCCTCCCCCGTCAGTCAGCATACCTTTAACGATAATTGTTTGGAATAATCAAGTTTCTGTGGAAAACCCACCTCTGCTGTTCCGCTTTGCATTGAGGGATGTCCATTTTAAGATTGTAAAAATTACAGAAGTTGAATTTTATTTGAAATGTACAAAATAAGCATTTTAGGCACTAAAATAGTAAAATAGGCTCTATAGGTCCAAATAGGCATTTTAGGGCACTATAAAACTCTATAAATGCAAGTGTTTTATCATGAAACGTCCACATATTTAAAAATCTTCATGTTATTTCATAAGGAACAAAATAGGCATTTGCCTTAAAATCCCAGGTCTAGTGATGATGGTGAAAGTGCCAGGCAGTTTTTCACAAGCTTCCCCCTATTAGCAATGAACTCGCAGAATTGTAGTCCTCACGTTACGGTTTCCATGACAACCGGAGCAGCTGAGATAATGTAGCTCGAATGTTGAATGCAGGAGGAGGAATTGTAGCTATCAATCTGCATTGCTCGTATCAAGAGTTTAAATTGAAGTTTTCAGTAACAAGAAAGATATTTGTAGTCCTATCGAATGTAGGCCTAATAAGTAGGGCCCGGAAGTTTATGAAAAAGCATATTTTTAATAATGCACTCTATTACATGCTATTGTTAAGATGTCTACGGAGACATGGAAGAAATAACGTAAAATGTATGATTGCATTGTGCTTATTGTTATTTTTTTTTACATATTTATTAATTTTGCGATAATGCATCATATTTAAAGTACTTTTGCATTTTTTATTAATTTTTTACATTTTTAAAGACATATAACTGACATATTTTAAATATTGTGCACATCTCTGTTAATTCAAACATTTTCAGCATATCTGACTAAGTGAATGTTTTGAGAACAGACTGTAAAATAATTTACAGTGCACAGCTTAATGATCGTATAATATTGATCGTTTATAGTTTAAATTTGTTAAAATTTGTAGCTTTGACTTTTTTAAATTTTTGTAATGTAATATGTAGAGCTTTTATTTATTTTTAATTTTTTGTGATTTCTAATGTAGTTCAGCTAACAAGATATCGTGAAGGGTTAGAATTACTTGAATGATAGATTGATTTCGAAGCATATTTTACAAATTTGAAAGCATATTTGCTTGCATATTTCGTCTTCTGATAGAGCATCAATTTCCTAGCCTTAGTTGCAAAGGTATCATAATAATTTACCAATAAACAAGTAAATAGCATTTCATGTGCTTAACATGAAAAGCCTTTTAGTTTAGGTTAAACTTAGCCCTCCAACCGATCTAGTTTTAAATTTTCTTGCCACTATAGCGAAGAATTACTAACTCAATCCTGGTAGAGGGCATGACTAACTTTAATTTAATCCATTTTTAGAATTAAATTTAATTTTTTTTTAAATCCTACCAGCACAAAGTGCAGTACCAAACACCAGTTTTTGTTTATTTATCTGAAATGAACAATTATTATGAATAAGACAATTTTTTACGAAATACGGAAATAGAACAGCTTTAAACTTTATACCGGTACAGGCTAATAAAGAAGGGACTAAAGTTCATTATGGTTTAGACAGCCAATCTTAGTAACTTAATATTTATGTATTGTACACCATAGAAACAAAAAACAAAACAAAAATCAGAAAATTGCATTTAAAAAAATACATATTTAATCAAACAGTTGTCTTATTTTAATTTCATGTATAAATTATGAAATTTTAACTGATAGTTTTTTTTTATATAGAACCCTACTTCTCAGAAGCTACTTACGCAGCTACCAAATGTCAGTATTTTTATTCTTCTCTCTCTGCTAGAAGTTCCCATATTGACTATTAGTTCTCACTAATACATAGTAAGTAAGTAGAGCCATATGTAGTTGCCAGTAATACACTAGGAAGTAAGTGGAGCCATATGCCGAGGTAAGAATGAACTTTGTTCGTGTTATCTCGGAGGTGGTCCCGGCATTGGACTGATCACTCATCCGAGTAGGCCCTCTATGTATTTGTCTGGGCAAAAAAAAAGTCTGCCATCCAATGGCTAATCTCTTTCCCGAGCAGGCCTAGGAGGCGCGAGCCGCATAAAACTAAGAGTTCCTGTAACGGGAGAGGTACAACTAAAAAAATAAATTTTGAGTAAATGTAATTCTGTGAAACATCAGACAAAATAGTGTTTTTTAGTTGAAGTCACGTAGAGTGATATGATTACTGTCCTCTGAACGCACAGCAGTTGCGCACACTGTTATTACATGCTACGCATGGGTACTCCTGAATATGTCTGGCTGACCGCACGCCCCACTGTTTATGCTGATGACACATCCCATTATCAACCGCCATAACCGAATTACAGACTTATAAAATGATGTCCTTTTGTTTTTTCTCCTGATGACTCCCCTTTGTCTGATTAATGTTATTATTGTAATACGGAAATAAATTATTGAGTTTATTTTTTTATATCTTTACGTTTTCTTACCCTGTTTTGCTAAATACATCGAAAGAAGAGAAACATCGTTTACAAATTAGAGATTTAAAAAAAAAAAATCGCAATTTGGGATTCATCGACCACAAAAATATATTATCTTGTAATGGTTGGAAGTCAGCAGATTGACATTCTTGACAACTAACATTTGATATGAAATAATAATATTTGATATGAAATAGCAAATTTCTTCTTCTTTTTCTTTCCCTGAGTTTTACCTCCCCCTTGTAGGTACATTTTTGGAGTCCACGGTCGGAGAAGGAAGTTTCTATTACCCACATAAATACATTTTTTACCAGACAAGGACACCCCGGATAGTATTCAGCCCAATGCCGGGACCACCTCCGAGACAACACGAACACATAGGATGATAAACACCAGTTTCAGTTTGATAATCCTTGTCAGTTCGTAGGTTATAACTTAGGTCTACGTTTCCAGTAGGAAAAGATGTAGGAAAAGTTATATTTATTGAAAAATATAGATTTTTATGGTTTTTACTCATCTAAAACTTGTATTGAAGTACAGTACGTGCATTTTAAGGCAAATTCCGTTTAATCTCGACTTTCGGTGATCCGGAAAGGATCTGATTCCATCTAGTTCGGATTAGCGGGACTCTATTGTATTCAGCAATCGGAAAACCTAAAGCATATTGTTACATTGCTATCTTTAGTATGATTCTGGAAACAACTAATCGACTTGTGATTATTAACTGCTGGTTATCTCCTTCTACACATTTCAGTAAATAAAAGCAAACATTTTTTATCTCTATGACTGCAAGAGTTGGAATACCTGGGCAACTGTTTACATTGTTGTTTTTGGTATGATTTTGCAAGTCGCGTTGTGGTTATCAACTTCTTCATGCAGTTTGTCTTATTCTCGAACGTGGTAGAGACGTTTACTTATCCATCATCTTGACTCGGTTTTCTCTCCGTCGTTTGGATGCACTTTACTTTGCCTCATTGTATATTTATGTTTTCCCTAGCATACATTAGCAAAATGAAGACACGACCTCTGTATAATGTAATTCTTGTTCCTGCTCAATGCAGACCTGTTTTGCTTCTAGGTCATAAATTAATGACATATAGTGTTATAGAAAAAATTATAATATTGATTATTCATTGTAGACAGCACACATATATTCATTTCAGCATGCGTTTTTTTTATATTTATTTTCGGCCAGATCTCAAAAGTCAACTACGCGATCCATGACTCTATTTATAAAGTTGCCATAATTCAGGTGTGAAAAGCAATGAAGACAACCTTCACCAAATTAGTAGATAAGTTATAAACAGGGCCCGAATTCTAATGACATGTCATTTTTTTTTTATTGATGCTGCATAGACATTTCCAACTTGTAGATAAATCCTAATCATGACCTCTAGATTATAAAAATACATTTTTATTAGGTAATTTTTTGTCATTTTATACAATTTAATATTTTTAGGGCATTTATTTCAATTTTACGTCATTATTTTGTCATTTTCGTGTCATTTGCTTCCATATTTAGTCATTTTCATGCATTTACAATGAGTATATTAATTTTTTGTGTGTTTTTTTTCATACGGGTAATATTTAAATAAGTCACTAGGTTAATATAATGGTGCATTTTTGTAGGATCTACTTTAAAAACAATTTTCTTACTTTTCTTCTCAAATGCTCCAATCATGAACAAAGAACAAAGTTTTTAGACCTACAACATCCTTATAATTATGTACAAATTAGTCTATAACCTTGTGTGTACAATAATAATTTGTTATATATAATATATCAATTTTTAGGTCATTCTTTATAATTATTAAGTCATTTTCTTTAAAATTCAGAGTCATTTTAGAGGTCATTTTTCGAACAATTTTAGGTCATCAGAATCCGGGCCCTGGTTATTAATGTCATATTCTGAAATAATTTTATAAAACCAATCTGTTACATACTAGAACTACTGCCTATTCTCACGTAGGCCTACATTAGACTTAACAGTTGCGTTTGATTGCTTAAAATCAAAGTTCTGGACTAGAATAGGAATTACTTTTTATCATTGTATGCCTAATAGCATATGTGCTGAATCGATTGACTACTATTCCACCGTCTAGAGATATGTATAATTTAATTCATGGTAAAAGTAGTTGTTACCTGGCAGCAAAGGCTGGTCAAAATTTTCAAATGTTGTAACATTAAAATAAGTCACGAATTTTAATCTTTTCGACTAGGAATGTTCTTACACTCCAGAATTGGTGACTTGTGTCGTGAATTCCGTGACATATGACAACCCTATCTATTTTTTAAAATTCATAAATCTATTTAATCAGAGCTTATTTAATTACATAAGTGTAGTAATTAGGATTAATTATGAATAGCTGTAATCTTTTATAAAATTTTGTAATTTTATATGCATTATATATCGTGAAAAAGTAAATCCGAAGAGTTTAATGTATTAAATGAAGAACTTAAATTATTGCTTTGATTTACTTTTTTTTTCAAATCCGGAGGTCATGGCATAAGTTAAGCATGTTTGCATTAGCCTAAATGATTTGTATTGGGCTACAGAATGGTCACGTAAAATATATTTTGTTATGCTGTTAAAAATAATATTGGTGGATCCCTAATCGGGCTGGCTGGAGGACCTTAGTAGCCTATTTAAAGCACCAAAAGACACTTCAAACGTGTCGTTTTCATTTTAAGCATCTATCTTTATCACCAGGACCTTGATGACAACTTACTAATTTTTGTTTCAATCATGTTGTGTCCTTTCATTCCCATCCCGCGAGAGGCAATGGCAAATCTCCGCGGTATCACCCTTGCCTGAATCACCTCGGACGAGTCGTGGTCATCACCCCACGGCTTCGTCCCGGGTCTGGACCTGCCTTCGGGCAGAACACTCATCATCATCATCATCATCATAGTCACATCCCTATAATATAAAGCCACATGGCTGACTTACTCACTCACTGACATTAATGTTTGCCCACTTCCAGATGAGCTACAAACTTGAAATTTGGCACACATATAGCTTTTAGGCTGCAAACCACAGGAAAATTCCAAAAAGTTTTTTTATTTTATTTTTAGCCCTAAAAACCCCCGAAAAAGGGCTTGGTTTCCATGGCAACGGTATTATCAAACAGTGTTCACATAGGGCTCTGAAAGGTAATAGCCAATACAGCAGACTAAATACACGCACTCTATCTCCCATAGATCTTTAAAAAAACTTTCCCGAGAACCTCAGCGGGGGTTTGGGGGCGGATCCCTCAATGAACGAAGCTAGTCTAATTCTATAATTATAGTGAATACGAGTAACGGTATCTTCATGTCAAGGGATTGGTGATATGTCAGCCCATCGTCTACGAAAGAGCCCTTACAACCACAACTTAGAAGAAGGAAAAGTAGAAGCAAAAAGTTAATTTTACTGGTGTTTTAAGAACAATTTTAGTGACTTTAATTAACAATGATGGAATTAATGAAACAGTTCTAGTCATTTTAAATGTGACTCCACATTACAAGATGCCCTGATGATGATTCCACATGTAACCGAAAGGCCTAGATAAAATAAAAGAACTTGATATTAAGGTATTACATAATTATTTTATTCATGAGCTCAACGGTGCAACACAACGTGATGTTTAGCACCTTAGAAAGAAAAGGACACGTTCGGAGTGTAGTGGTAGTAATTTTGGCATATGCACTCTCTTTTTGTACTAGCCTATGGTGTTATTGATCGCAAATCTACTTTAGTTGAGGATTTAAAAAGTATGCCCTGCATTAAGCTATATTTTATTTAATTTACAAATAATACATATTTATTTACATTCAGAATTATGAAGTGTTTAATATATGTTGCACTACAAATCTATGTTATACTGCAGATGAGTTCAGTCAACATATACAAAAACACATCTACGATCAGTTCTAATGTTGCAGGTGCATTTTAACCCTTTAATTTTGACCCAGGACTACACGATCTAATAATCCCCTAAGGATAGTGAAGATTGTTAGCATGCCACCAGCGTTAATGACCGAGGACCGTTTGTTGTCGCTATCTGAAGCATTCACAAGCCTACCATTCCACCCCTTCAATTATACGGCAGAGAAACTCGGGTCGATTTCTCCCAGCAGCTTCTAGAATCTACACCAATTTACTGTCGATAGCATTCCTACTGTGCCACGCATCTAAAGTCTGTAGCTAGTACTATTAGATTGTGCACTTTGTACCATAAGACCTGGGCCCTGTTTCATAGAATTTTGACCCTCATATTATTAGCAAAAACATGATAATATTAGTTATTATTATTAGTCTTCTGTTTCATAAGAATATTTTCTAATAATATTAGTTATGAGTTCATGGCTCTAAATTATTAGTAAATATTGCTAATATTATTAGTAAACTGTTTCATACAGTGCAGAACTAATAAAATAATTTACTGATAATATTAAGTGTTTTTCTAAAAGTGGTTTTGGACAGATAACATATTCTCAAACCCATGTAATTCATATATCGTGATCTTAAATTTGTGAAAAATGAATCACTCTGATTTAATGATCAATTTAGAAAAACGCTTACACATGCTTTCACATTATCTGATATAATATTTATTTTTCCTTTGAAAACAATCCCTTGGACATTTTGCAATAATGATTTCTTGATCTGTTTACAATTTGAAACGTGCGCTCTGAAATTTACTTCTAAGAATCCTTTAGGCCTTTAGATTAACTGCATCAGACGATTTTATATTAAAGAATGCCCTTTGCACTAAAACAACTTAAGCTTAATCCACAACTGGTCAGGTGAATTTCATCACAATGGATAGTTATTCTTGAACGTCTCCGTAATTCAAATTCATAGACAACGGATGGATTCCACAACGTATGAATTTACGTAACGTAAGAGACATGGCAAATAGTATTTGCTATCTTTAGCTCTACAAATTAGCATGTTAAATGTTTTAGACTAATTTTAGAGAAAAGATTCTTAAATGTACATTTCAGAGTAACTTACGCTTTTCAAATTTTAAGTCACATCAATACAAGGTTTTCAGAAAATATTGCCAGACTTATTTCTAAAGGAAAAAAATAATTAAGTTCATCAGATATACAGAACTTCCTGAAATTGTAAATACATTTTTCAGGGAAAAGGAATTAGGCCTATATATTTTTAAAATAAAATAAACCTTCTTTTAGTAAGCTTGAGCTTGGGTAAAATGAGCTCTCAACACATAATAATACTGTAGGAAATTTGACATACAACACGGTGCTAAACTGATTTGCTTTGAAAGTAGATGGCTTTATTTTCTCGTCCTTTCGTCGCATATTAATAAGAAGGTACAAAACACTAAGTTAATGCATGACTTACAATGCGGTGATATCGTTATTTTGCTTTAGGCAGAAAATACTTACATTATTATTATTATTATTATTATTATTATTATTATTATTATTATTATTATTGTTATTATTGTTATTATTATTATTAAGGAATTACGTAAGATAATATAGGCCAATAGGATACGTCAGATCATCTACAGCATCGCATGATTTATGAAAATGAATAGGCCTTCCCTTTGTACTAAAACGATTTAAACAGGAATTCCATGACAATAGACAGCTTTCTATTAACACACCAAGATTGTAATATCAATTTATACGCGAAAGATAGACTTCAGAACGTTCAATTTATAAAACAAGTGACATAGTAAGTTTTGCTTGTGAGCTTTAACCCTACAAAGTAGCACGTTCATTTGTCTCAGATTGTTAGAGAAGAAACCCGTCAAGTAAAGTAAATGTAATGAGAACAGTTTCTTATAATTCTTATTCAACTTCGAAAACTCTCGAGAAATGTATGCAAATATCCTGTCGGTCCTTAGCAAACAACAAGCAGCGAAATGTCAAAGCAGCTCCGGAGACATTTAACGAGTTAATGGAAATTTCATCTTTGCTTTACAAATCGTCTAATTTGTCTGTTCTATTTAGGCTACAGAATGTACCGTAAAACATTGCGGTAATTGTAAATGCCGGTTTCTTTTCTCATGTCATTATTTAATTTATATTGTTTGGATATTATTATTCTGTACAAATAGGGATGCAAATGCGAACGAAACTAACTTCGCTTTAAGATACTCTTGTTCAAAACTTCGGACATCCTTTTTATTGTAACTTCTATTCTTTTAAAACGTCCTTCCAATTCTTTCCTTCATACGTTTTTATTTATTTATTTGTTAATACTATGACTAGAACCCGGATTTGTATGTAAAACCATCCTAAAATATGCATGTAAATGTATTATAAATAACCTCGAAATATGTATTAAAAGTAATATAAAAATAATGTACAGGAAGATGAAATGGTTTGTATTTCAAAAATAGTTCATGTTTAAATAAAGTTAGAAGATTAATTTTATTCACACGATGTATATAGGCCTATTTGCAGGGAATTTCCAAGTAACATCCGAGTGATCGTTTTTTCAATAGTTCACATCTTTATACCTGGACTTTTTATTATAAAGTCTATAAAAACCGTACTTTTATTATTCCGTTTTGGTTTATGTTCAAATACTATACTTATCTTTACATGGTGTTGAATCTAACAACATTTGGCACTGAAGCAAATTTTATGTTGACACGCTATACAATCTCATAAAAAATATTAAACTACCGGTAGTGCAAAGTATGTAAAAATACGTAGTGTGAAATTAAATAAATATGAATGGCCTAGTTACCAGCATATTGATTATTTAAACATATACACATTAAAGAAACCACTGAATTAATTAAAATTAAGAACGCAAAGAAATATACTCTATCATCTGAAACGAGTGCAGCTCGCTGCATAATACGAGTATACTAATATATTATAAATATATGTGTGAGGCAGTATATGTGTGTATGCATGTTTATGAGTGTTAGTAAAATAACGATTTTTAACTTGATGCAAACCAAAACTTATCTTGAATACGAATAATTACGAACCAAGAATAAGAGTGACGTCAGGATTTCTTATATTAAAATTCAAGGAATCGTGGGTTGACAAAGGGTGGAGTGAATAAAAATTGAGTAGTTACTACTAGTAATAAGTACTAGTAGTAGTAATTACTTTCAGTAGTTACTTACAAGTACCAGCTTTTACTTAATTTTGAGTGAATAACCTTGTACTAGTACTTATAACTAAATACTGGATGAACAATAGTAGTTACTACCTGCTTAGCTATGCAAACTACATGTAATGGAGCCATGATATCTATATAATAAGAGGAAATATTTGTCTGTCTGCTTGTCTGAGTGCGATACCCAGCCAAATCTAGGGAATGCAGCTATCTTAAATTTTTAACATAGATGGACTAGGATGTCTGAATTCACCATAAAGCCGGATTTTCAATATTTTGCTTTTGTTCGCAAATTGTAAGCTCCCCCCCCCCCCAAAAAAAACTGTCAAAAAACAAAATTTTTTCCACTATTGCAGCATCAGATTTTAGTAAAAGGCTACTTTTCAATTGTAAAATTAATAAGTATTCTTCCTCTTTTGCCATACCAACTGGGGAAGAAGAGCATTGCGGAAATACATTTTTTTCAACATAATGCGTGGAGATGTCGATTGCTTTGATTTTGTTAGCCTGCTCTACTTGATTTATTTGTTTATAACATTACAGCATGAAGAGATCTGAAATTTTTAACAAAGGTGGATGGAAGAGAGATCATGAATGTAGGTCTGAATGGGAAACAATGCATGATTTGGATGAAACTCACTGTGCAGGGGAGGGGGTTGAGCCTGGAACTCTAATCTGAAATCATTTCTTTCCCTACGGTGTACTCTAATCATAGAATACACCCCAAAGCTGGATGCGTTTAAAATTATTAATCTTTTAATTGTTTATGAATGATTTGCATGTAAGTGGTTCCAGGTTCATAATTCTATGGCTCGTTTTAATCATTTCACTTTCAATCTGTACGTCCACATGGCAGCACATGATTCATTTAGTAGTTTTAATTATTTATTTACTATGTCTGACAATACAATTACATCATAAAATTAGATAATTAATGCAACTTATTTAAAAACGGTGTAAGTTTTAATAAATGAAGTTTTAATTGTTCTTCTATTAAGTGTAGGCCTATTATTAAAAAATCTAGCGATTACGTATATTAATAAATATGAACAAAGTCACAGACACCTCCTAGTTTAAAATAAATAAACAAAATAAAATAAAGGCTAACCTCAATACTACATAACCTCAATGCTACATAAGATCGGCAATGCTGCTTAAATAAATACAAAAGGAAATTCGAGACGGCGATGGGTAATAATAAACAGAAAATTTTTTTTTATCATATAATGAATTCTGACTCTGATAGCCTGGATCACTTAAAAATGAAAAATTTATAACTTCTGCCTGTTTCATCCACAAAATGTGAAATATGCCACCTCATATTTTCGTTTCTGAATCTAAATGAATTGTGATAATCATCTTCTTGAGCCTCCATTTGCTCTCTGTACACTTTTTGCTTCATAATTCTTGTAAAAACAAGCATTTCAGATAAGCCATTGCCATCTTAAGCAAGGTCTGTACCACACTTGAAAATTTCACAGTATTTACTGGTACTGATAAGTAAATACTTGTTATTATTCACATATTTTGCAGTAGGTACTACTTCATCTAGTATGTACTGATTACTAATAAGCAACAGTATGTACTGAAATATTTTATTCACTAAAATGCTAGTATTTACTTAAAATTTTGCAGTAAAAGCGTTTACTGACTTTTATTCACTCCACCCAAAGTCACAAATCAGCTTATGAGGAGAACACGAGTAACTTAGTTTATCAATAAGGTTGTTCCACTTTACCATAGAGCAGGGACGTATCCAGTAGAGTGCCCGAGGGGCCCGGACCATTCCCGAAATAAAAAAAAGAATCTTACAAAAATACAACTGAATAGGTAAATACTTAAGTTTTGAAATATAATTGTTAATTTGAAAAATTATATAGTATAGTTTTGTAACGCGAGTTTTGAGTCTTGAGCATTGGCATTAAAATGTACTGTATCATTAGTTAAGCTCATTATCCAAGTTTTTTTTCAATATGTTTATTTTGCCAAATTAAATTGTTTCCACTGTACGTACTTAGATGAAGTCAATTTTATATCATTTTGTATAAGACTATGTTAGAAGAGTATAATTTAAAAGCGTTA